>CM062819.1:1970302393-1971682838 GCA_031772625.1 Pinus tabuliformis
ACTTGGTGGAAATGTTTTCCTACAAGTACCTAGGAATTGATATTCATCACAAGCTCAATTGGAACTATAGCATTGAGAAAAGGATTAATGGGGGATGGAAAGCTTATTTTGGTCTTGAAAATAATTGTAAAATGGAAAACCTCATAATGTGGGATAGAAAGAAGTTCCTCTTTGAAACTTTAGTCACTCCGGTTATCTTATATGGATGTGAGGTTTGGGGTTGTAGCATCTCTAGAGAATCTTGGAGAAAGATTGAGCAAATCCATAAGCGTTTTATAACGTATAACCTCAAAATTAAAAGCAACACACCCTATCCTATTCTCCTTATAGAAGTGGGTCTTTCCCCTACGGAGAGCCTAACTATGACTAGGCTTCTATTGTACAAGCACAAACTCAATAACATAGGAGACCATAGACTTCCTAAGCTAGCTTTAAATTCCAGCCAAAACCACCTAAGGCTCAAACGATGTTGGTATAAAGACACCAGGCCTGGTTAAACCATTGGGAGATCGATGAGAATGTTGCATTGCAAAACATTAATAACATTAAAAATATTGTTACTTCTAAGTTCAAAGAAAAAATGTGGTCTTAGAAAGATTTAGCAGCTAAAAGAAAATTAAGATATTATAAGGAGGTCATCAACCCCATCCTAGAAGATCAAAAGTATCTCTCTGTTTTAACTAGATCAAAGAAGAAAATTAATATAGCCAAGATTAGAACGAACTCTCATGAGCTCCATAGTGAAACGGGTTGTTGGGTAGTTCCTAAAACACCATGGATGGAAAGGATTTGCCATCTCTATGAGAATATTAACATCGAGGATGAAAATCACTTCCTCTTAGATTGCCCACGTATAACCACATTAGATCTCAGTTTCATAATCTTTGTTGCAATACTAACCTTCCTAGCCTTTTATGATGCCAAGATTATAGTGAACTCGGGAAGCTTCTCTCCAAGATTTTTGAGCATAGGAATAAAATCTTAATCAAACTAAATAATTTGTTTCTTTAGGTCCGATAGACCAAAGTTTGGTCTCAATGGACGTTAACCATCATCATCATCATCAATAAAATAATAATATGCTGGAAATCCAAACGGAGCTAGAGGAGTGGGGATATGGGAGTTGCACAATAAATTAATGGAGTGGAGAATGTTGGAATCCATGCCCTATGATTTATTTATATATTTGAGAAATCTGAGTAGCAAGGGAGTAGTTGAAAGGGAGGAAGTAATTGGGGGAAGGATGGTTGTGATGCTAGGACTGCCACCATCTTCCATTTTAGGGTTTTTTCCTGCAAACCTTGTTGCTGTAGCATATAAGCATCTACTATATATATGCCCCCAGAATGCGGTGTCGTGGAGTATTGCATTTGATACGCGTACGTGCTCCTGGCATTTGCTGTCTACAAATGTGCTGCCTCCACATGAAATTGGTATACTCAACATTTGCCCACTGATTAGGGTATCAAGTTGCATAAGGGAGTGTGCTTTTGAGCCGTCTCTAGAGAATGTAGTACATGGACCAAACTAGGTCTTCCATAGTTCCACAAGGACGTGCTTATTATCATAAATTTGCATCTTTTATATACTATTCAGTCTTTTAAATACTGGTCTTTCACTTGAGTGAGGATCATCCCCTGGGTGCTAAGAGGATAAGAATATAGAATAAACATGGTAGAGAAGACGAATGCTACTGGTATAAAACCAATTTCTAAATGTCAATGGATTAATATTAAAAGTATTTTATTTTTCTTTTTATGTTCGTTGGTTAGAATTGAACACGCTGAAGCTTGTTATTATTATTTTGAACTTCATGAATACTGAAATGTTCTCTTAACCTTTATTAGTGACATTACACAGGTTATAGTGATGAAGAATAAGAAAAAGGAGATTTTATCCTTGTAAAAACAATTTTAAAATCTTACAAAATACCAATACAGTTATATAGTTTTTATGTTTTTACATCATAATATTTTTATGATAAAAAAATGATAATGATAGTGGTTAATGTCTACTGAGAGCAAATTGATCTATTGGACCTATAATTTTCTTAGGTTTTAATTGTCTGGCTCCTCGTCTTTCTTGGCGAGATTGGTATTGTAGCTTTTTTTTTTTTTTTTATCTACAGTCTTCCAGCTTCCTTTATCTTGCATCTCCTTCATCTCTTCTGGTTCTTGGGACATTGGTGTCTTAGCTTTGCGATCTATTGTGTTCGCCCTTTTGAAGATAGTTGGAGAAGAAGTTTGGTCTGGGAGATCTGCTTTGTTGGTAAATGAAGATTTATTTTGTGCGGTATTCGAATCCTCATAAATGTTGATGCTTGAGGGGTTGTCGAGTTCAATTTTTTGTTGTTGGGTGGGCCTTTCTCCCTGCTTTTCTTGAGAGCTGTTTCTTTCTTGCCCAATTTCTTGTGATTCAGAGTTTTCTGTAGAGTATTCTTCTTTAATAACAGTGTAGAGTATGCTCAGCTAGATCCCCTATCTGACTATATGGAACAAATTCTTGAGCTTCATCATATGATTGATGGTCCCATGAACAAAAGGCAACTGACATGGCATAATAAAAGGATTGGAGATGTTGCACTGGGACAATGATTGGATCATTATCTCATCAAGCAGGATCTGCTTGGCTCCCTGACAAATTATCGACAATGGGTTCGCTCTGGGGGTATCTCTGACCACTCCCCCATCTGTCTGGAATTAGCTAGCCCCTTTTAAAAATCCAAAGCACCATTCAAATTCAACTCAACCTAGTTGTTGGATCCTGATTATCATAAGTTAATCATTGAATACTGGAGAGTGCAGCCACCTTCCCAGGGGAATACTTTGGCAGAAGGTTTTTGTTGAAACCTCATTGAAATTAAAAGCCTCTCCATTCAATGGGAAAAAAATAAATGTGCTCAGGATGATATGACACTCTGTTCTATTGAGAACCAGCTTGTTGACCTAGTGGATGAGTAGGGTTGGGGGTTCATATCTATTGAAGCTAAATCTACCATCATCGAGCTCGAGGCACAAAGGTTCAAAATCCTTCGGGAATGAGAGGGGACATGGAGACTTAGAAGAAGATCCATCTGGCTAAAGGAAGGGGATGACAACACTAAATTATTCCATAACTTTGCCAAAGGGAGAAGGGCTTGTAATAATATGTGGAAGATGCCTACAGATCCTGGTTAGTTTTCACATACCTTCCACTAGCAAGCTCATCTGGGTAGCTAACACTTCCAACAACTTTTCAAGGCACCACTTGGGACCTCACTTGTAGAAATTATTCGCATTTCTGGGCTCTTCCCTCAGTTTGTTGACCCTAACGCTATTGAAGACCTTACGAAGCCTATATCTAATGGGAACTGGAAAGTACACTTAAATGGTTCAAGAAGGATAAAATTCGAGGACCTGATGGATGGTCAGTTGAATTCTATCTTGCCTTTTTGGAGACTTTAGGCATGGACCTACTTAAGGTTGTGGAGGAATGCCGAATTTGGGGTTGCATGTATGAGGCAATCAACTCCACTTTCATTGCACTTATTCCTAAGGTTGACTCACCTCAATATTTCAAAAATTTCCGTCCCATATCCCTTTGCAATTGTTTATACAAAATCATTGCCAATTGTATCAAGTCTATCCTATTAGCCAACATCTCATATGAAAAATTTTCTTTCCTCCACAATCGAAAGATTCATGAGGCCATTGGTATTGCACATGAAGCACTCTACTCCATCAAATTGAAACATCTAAAAGGAGCCATACTCAAAATCGACCTTTCCAAGGCTTTTGATCGAGTCAGCTGGCTCTATCTAAGAATGCTTCTCACTCATCTAGGTTTCCCTATCACATTCATACAATGGTTCATGTGTTGTATCTCCTTTGTCTCCTTCAGTGTTCCTATCAATGGGTCTGCCTCCAGTTTCTTCCATGCAGAGAGGGGCCTCAGACAAGGATGCCCACTATCTCCTTTACTCTTTCTACTATTATGGAAGGCCTAAGTAGGATGATCATTCATGAAATAAGAGAAAGGCGTCTACAGGGTCTTAAGATCACTGATTAGTGTACAATATCTCATCTTCTCTTTGTGGTGAAGTGCTTATCTTCCTCAGTGGTGGCATCTGAGACTTCGAGTCTACTTTCTATGATATCATGCTACTTTTCAGTACTGCTACTGGGATGGAAATAAACAGACCTAAGTCTACTATCACTTTCTCAAGCTTCTCTCCACAGGAAATCTGACTTTCTTATCATAAGTTTCCGTTTCAAAGACACCAATTGGAATACGATCTTAAATACCTAGGGCTCTGCATAAAATCCCATGCATACAAAATAGTAGATTGGATTTGGCTAGTGTCTAAGGTGGAAAAAATACTATTGAATTGGAATCACCATTTCTTATCCAGAACAGGGAGGTTGGTGCTTATCAAATCTATATTGGAAGCCACTCCGGTTTACTGGATGTCCGTAGCATGGATTCCTCATGGTATCCTTTTGGGAATCCAAAAATTACGCTGCAAATTTCTATGGAATGGGCACAAGGAGGGTAAGTCGTTCACCTGGGTGTGATGGATTCCTATTGCATTTCCCAATAAATGGGGGGGATTGGGCCTCAAAGATATTCCTGCCTTCCCACATGCACTGGCTGCCAAATTAGGATGGCTTCTACTAAAATCTAGAAGCCTATGGACAGAGGTGATAATAAATAAATACATTTGGTTGCTCCAACTAATGGAATGGGTTCGACTCCCTACTTGGCACAATCGTGGTATATCAGTAATATGGAGGGTTGTTCTAGAAAATCTACCTACCATCGAGAATGGCCTCACCTAGTGCATCAAAGCTGGTACATATGTTCACATCAGATTAGATCCATGGTCTGGTTGTGGAAATATGTATTACCTCCCACTAGACCTCATTGAACACCTAAATGACAGGGGTATGTTGACGGTGGTGGACCTGTCAACATGTCATGGAATCTCCCTGGTAAGAAGTCCCAACTAGACCTCAGACTGTTTGGTGTAGGAGTCCCAACAGCAAGTCGTACGGTATCGCCCTGACCGCGGTTGCGCACAGAGGCAAGTAAGATATCCCTGTTGGTAGCAAGGGTGTGACATATGAAGCAAGTCAAGGAAGGTGCATGAACGATTCTAACGCACGGAGGGTGAGGTGAGTGCACCCCTTGGAAACCTGTGAAAGCACATGGCTAAGAAGGAAACACACAAGCAAAGGTGCATCACAAACTAGAAAGTAAGTAAGATAGAGATCCAAAGTGATGGTTAAACCAATAACACATTTAAGTAAGATTCATACATACTTATACAGAAAAGTCCATACGTGCATGTGTTAGCAAACATATACATATATAATTAGAGTAAACAAGTTAGCTGAAATACAATAACAACATATGCATGAAACATGTTGGCTCTGTTATATTAAGAAGTGAAAGCTCCAATCATACAGTAGAACCATGACGAACCACTAGTCCCAATAGTGAAATGTTACAGTCACCGCCACTTGCTCCTCTAAAGGGATATATTAGCTCTGCACTGTGGAGAAGTCAAGGCTCGTTACAATACTCTCCAAGCTTTCTCTAAGATACTCCTATCAGAATCTTGGCTGACCAAAAGCCTCTACAATGAGTTATAAGGGACTATTTATAGGAAAGGGTGGGGTGACCCTTAGCATTCCCCTTTGTGACCGTTCATCTACCCTCATGACTCTTTAACTACTCTATGATTGTTACATTAAAATATCGACACTTGAACTTCCACTTGACAAGACATTACATACAATTTGCACATGTGCCCATGTGAGACAAAATGGATTGACCAAGCCATATAAGACATCACTAACACTCAGACCATTGTGGTAAGACCAAGTCTTTGACATCCTTGCAATGAGCAACGGTGGCGAACTGATGCCAAGATTGGTCGTTTGTGATGGTGTCTGCGCGGTCAATGGTGACATCGTGCTGTAAGCAAACTCTTTCCTCTATTGTGTCCAAGTACACTGATATGGCTCCTCTATCCAACTCGTCTGATAACATGCACATCATCGTCTTGAGTGCAGATGGACCAACAACATACTGATGCATAGTGTCTGTGTTGATCTCCAAGTGTGTGCTAGTGACCATGCACATTAACTTGTCAAAATACATGTTCAACTCTAGTCGGACTTGCTTCTTGTCTTCACCTCGGTGAGTGTGCCAAATGGGTGGGATCGTATGCATCCGCACAATGACATCCATGCTCCTAAAAACCTTTGCATGCGATCGAAAACATTGCTCACCTTGTCTACTCCATGCTAACTGCTTTATGGATCCATAACTTGTATGGGCATAGTTTCATCAATCTGTGGATGTTATGCCTCGTGCTGTACCTGTTCCTACTACAACTCCTTCTCTTATTTGTGTAGTTCCTACTTTTCCTTGAGTTGTTGCTTCAACACCTGCAATCCATTCTCTATTTCTCTCTCTACCTTCAAGCGATCCTCTTGTCGCACTGTTTCCTCATAGCCTTAGTCTCTAAAGCTGCTTTCATCACAAGTGGATTTGCTTGAGCTTGCAACTTTGTTCTACCTTTGCGCTGTCAACAACCCTCCTCTTGCGTTTGTCGCATACAGGTGTGCTACCTTCTGCTGTTGTTGATGGTGCTGCTCACTATGATGTCATTGCCATTTCATCTTGATATCCTTGTCCATGAACAACTTGATGTCTTCATATATAGGCAATTTCATAGACACTTGATCGACTGCACCCCCAGTTGTGCTATGAATGGTGTTGATCCAGGTGGATGTTGGTGGCCACCCACCAACCCATTTGGACCCCCACAACTGTCTCTTTCAGTCTTTTCAGTTTCCTAAATTGTAGCACAGTTTACTATTTTTAGCAGTTTTTCGGGTCCTGAACTTCCGGAGCCGTTTTGAGGCCCTAAACGACGTTTTTTTGGGATTCTGGGGCAACATGGGTCCATGGACCCATGTTGCCTCCCAAAGTGGTAGTACTCGGATAGATCTTTCCAACGAGCTATCGTACACGTCAAACGGAGATCGTATGCCAAAGTTACGACCCCGGGAAATTGATGTACCAATTTACCCAAACGGGGCCCACAATTTGGCGTTTCATCTTCTAGGGTTAGGTTTCGGGATGTAAAGGGCTTTCCATTGTTTCTCAACAATAAATAGGCCTTCGAGCCTCATTGTAATACAGTTCGGAACAGTTCAGAGGCATGTAGTCACACATCTCTTCTCAGAGATAAGCTACCATCGCCCTAGCTGGTTTATTTCCGTTTCTGGTTGTAAGCATATTTCAGTATTTTCCATTAATGAAATGAAGCATTATTTCCGCTGCATCTATGTGTTTATGGTTATTGCATCTCTGTATTTATGGTTATCTCTGTAATCTATTGCGTTCCTGTTTAAATCCGGATCAGTGGTATCAGAGCGGTCTGCTTTTTCTCTGTTTTTCTTTGCATGTCCCCAACGAGGTCGGGATATAAGGAGTTAGGGCTTGAACTGGTCGAACCTTTGCAAGACCAGCCTCGCAAATCCCGACGGCCTCCCATGGTGGATGAGAAGAAAGACGAGGGGGCAGGAGATCCTATCAGAATCTTGCTCGAAGAAGCCCTCGAGCGGCAAAGGAACGCGATGATGGATAACTTTGCGCAGATCCTTCAGCGGCTACCCAGAGGTGACGCATCGGCTTCCAACAGCGACTCTGGAAACGCCACACTGTTCAAGGTACAAGTTAATTTTGAAATCCCCATCTTCGAGGGTCAAATAGACGCAGATGCCGTAGATAAATGGTTAAATCTGCTAGATGGGTATTTTTCTGTTCATGAATTTTCAAGTCGGGAAAAGATTGTTTTCGCTCTTCTCAAAGCAGCCCCCCACGTCAAGGACTGGTGGGAAACCTACTGTGAGCAGAAGGATGAAAGTACAGGCTCACTATTTTCAGCCGCACCCACTTGGAATGACTTTCGGGATGCCATCAAGGAGCAGTACTACCCTGTCGGAAGCTATGAGGACAAATACATCAAATGGACCACATTGCGGCAGGGACGAGACCAAGATGTGCCGGAGTTCACAAACATTTTTCATACCCTTCGCACACAGTTGGGTATCAAAGATTCTGAGCTGCATCTGGTACTCAAATACCGTGGCTGCCTGCACAGATACATCCAGGAAGAGATGGTGTTTTTGAACATCCCCTCACTCGGCACAACATACCGATACGCTGTCAAAATCGAGCAAAAGTTCAAACAGAAGAAGCGAGACTTTGGATCTGCAAATCCGAAGCCCAAAGGACAAAGCCAAGGCGGGGCAGCCCAAGACAACCCGCCGAAGTCGCAAGAAAAGAACAACACCACGAAGCCGAAGAAGGACACAGGAAAGTGGTGTGAGTTCCACAAGAGTCCCACTCATAACACAAGTGAGTGCCGAACCAAGCAGTCGCTGGTGGCCGAGTTGAAGGCTTCCGAATCAGATGCATGTTTTGACCCTGAGCCAGAACCTGACAAGGGGAATGGCAAAGGGAAGCAGATCATTGATGCAGATCCTAGCGCCATTGTTGCCACCGCCAAGATCCAGAAAGATGAGCCCGAAAATCCAGAGGAAGGGGAGCGTCTTTTCCACTCACAGATGTGGGTGAAGGGTTCGCCGCTAAAATTCATTGTTGACAGTGGCAGCCAAAAGAACCTCGTTTCAGCAGAGGTCGTGAAGCGATTGGGCCTACCGACTACACCACACCCACAACCGTACAGGATCGGGTGGCTTCATGAAGGACGAGATCTCAAAGTTCGCCAGCAGTGCCGCCTTCCCTACAGCATCAAGCCCTTCACAGACGAGGTATTGTGTGATGTTACACCTCTGGATGTTTGCGATGTATTATTAGGCCAACCATACTTGTGGAGGCGACATGCTGTGTATGAGTCAAGGCCTCGTGCTGTCATTATTTCTTTAAATAATTCATTATACAGGATACCAGAGGTAGCCCCACCTACTGCCACATCTTTAATCACTGCTAAGAAAGGCAGTAAGCTCATATCACAGACCAGGAAATTCATCTGTCTGGTTCACTCCCAAAATAAGGGGAAGATCGTTGCTACATCCATGACCCCTGCAAAGGGTTCCTCCACGCAGCAGCAGCAACAAAGGGATACGGTCATGACAGAACATAGGAAAAAATTCTCCTCACCCACAGGGGTACCACATAAGTTTCAGGTGGGCAACAAAGTTTGGTTACATCTGCAGAAAGAACGCCTTACAAGAGCCCATCAGAAGCTCCAACCACTCCGACATGGTCCTCACAGCAGTACCAAGGCTATGGGAAACAATGCTTTGAAGCACAACATTCCTCCATTCCTTCGCTTGCACCGAGTATTCAATGTGGACCATCGTCGACCATGCTTTCCACCATTTCTGGACACATCAGAGATTGCAGAACAGCTCACCAGAGAACCAACTCAGCAGAAGCTTCCTCATCTCAGGGAGGAACTCAACGCAATGGGGACCATTGCTTCCTAAGGGGGGAGGAATGATCCAGGTGGATGTTGGTGGCCACCCACCAACCCATTTGGACCCCCACAACTGTCTCTTTCAGTCTTTTCAGTTTCCTAAATTGTAGCACAGTTTACTATTTTTAGCAGTTTTTCGGGTCCTGAACTTCCGGAGCCGTTTTGAGGCCCTAAACGACCTTTTTTTGGGATTCTAGGGCAACATGGGTCCATGGACCCATGTTGCCTCCCAAAGTGGTAGTACTCGGATAGATCTTTCCAACGAGCTATCGTACACGTCAAATGGAGATCGTATGCCAAAGTTACGACCCCGGGAAATTGATGTACCAATTTACCCAAACGGGGCCCACAATTTGGCGTTTCATCTTCTAGGGTTAGGTTTCGGGATGTGAAGGGTTTTCCATTGTTTCTCAACAATAAATAGGCCTTCGAGCCTCATTGTAATATAGTTCGGAACAGTTCAGAGGCATATAGTCACACATCTCTTCTCAGAGATAAGCTACCATCGCCCTAGCTGGTTTATTTCCGTTTCTGGTTGTAAGCATATTTCAGTATTTTCCATTAATGAAATGAAGCATTATTTCCGTTGCATCTATGTGTTTATGGTTATTGCATCTCTGTATTTATGGTTATCTCTATAATCTATTGCGTTCCTGTTTAAATCCGGATCAGGTGTCTTCGACTCTGCTCTCCTGGAAGCCGTTGTACCTGTGCTGTTGAGAGGCAGGTGAACACCTGTGATACCTAGAGACATAGAACACTCATGATAAGAATTTTTTCAGTCGAAAACCAAAACAAACTAGAGGAATTACATGCAACATATCTGTGTGACTGTTTGTGAAGATTGCACAATTTTCACGAGGAGGCTAGGACACTGACTGCCAAAATTGTTAAAGGCACAGTCCAGGCTATCGGGAGATTGAATCACTGCTGGAACTATGCAATGCATAGTCCAGCTTGGCCTGCTAAGGATTGAAACTACACAATGAGCAATTTCAGTCAACAATGACATACAAACCAGCAAACTGCATTGCGTAGTTTCTGCGGCCAGCAAGGCACTGCCTCCCATAATTTCATAATGCAATCTTGGAGGTCAGTGCTAGGCTAGTCTTGAATTCTGGAGGGAAGGTAGAGCTTTCACTTCCTAAAATGCACAATGCTAGCCGACCAAGGCAAGGTCCGGGCCAAGGTAGCCCAGACCCGCCAACGGGTGACTGAAAACATGAGAAGTCTGAATGCATGGTGATACTGAGTGTAAACAAGAGTGAATGATCATGCATGCAAATAATAAGTGCGGGATTTAGAAAATAGGAAAGCATGCATGTGTGTGAAACAAGTCGTCGTAATGGCGACCGTCGGTGCAAAAAGAGTGTCATGCATGTGACAACTGTGAGGTGCAAATGAAAACTGAACTAGTGCTTCTACAAGCTAACATACATGAAAACAACAACAAGTGCTCATTGAAATCAAGCAGAAAGCACTTACACAAGCTGAAACCCAAAAAGAGACAAAAACACAGCGCAAGACATGCAAAGCGGGCTTATCTCGAAACAACTGAGTTGAATGTGCTGACGACTCATAGATGCAACATGGGATGTTAGAGATGCAAGATCGATGTGAGGAATGAGCTCTGTAATTTCCGGTTCATAAGTTTTGATAAATCAAGGTTATGACGCGCATGCCACAAATCTAGGGAAAGCGACACTTGGCGGGAGGTTTCTAAAATGATCCTTGCATGTAACCTTCAGCTGCTAAATATAGATCCCTAAATCAAGGGATGCCTTTGCATGCTGCTTTCAGAAAAGCAGTCCATGCATGCAAATTTGTTTTACTCGGTCCCGAAGGGAACCGATCAACCTGAAGGCACACGCATCGATCTGCGAGCCTGGGATGAAAATTTGCATAGTTCTTAGGCTGAGCTGGGCTAGCTGTCCCAAAGAGATTGCGTAATTTTTGGGGTTAGCAGGTGACTGCCTCCCAGAATTGCGCAATTTCTGGGCTGAGCAGTACTGTAGTTTTCTGGAGGAAGACTGCCTAAATGCTCTGCGCAATTCTAGAGCCCAGTAGGTTGCCAAGCTGATTTGCGCAATTTCTGGAGGGAAGGTTGGTTTCCCTCTAGAATTGCGCAATTTTCTGAGGGAAGCCTAACAGACCGATTTGCACAATTCTTGAGCTTAGCAGGCTGACCAACTGATTTGCGTAATTTATGGAGGGAAGGTTGGTTCCCCTCTAGAATTGCACAATTTTTTGGGGGAGATGAATTTTCATCACATGGTCGAAGTCTGGAAAGACAACCTATGAGGGGAGTGAATCAAACTGACATGCACAGGCTGACAAGACATTGAGAAATAGCTAAAGCCTATATGATTGACGATGTAAGACATGCTGCTGAGGATGGTTAGTAGGAAGGCTCCAAAAAGAAGCTAAGGCAAAATTTTGGAGGGTGTTTGTAGATACTACAATAAGATATTATCTGGATAGCACAAATTGTGTATTTGAAGAATTCCACTATTTGTATGTAGTCTTGAAATTAGCCGACACACTTGATATCCTAGATCAGTGGACTCAAGAATGGAGGGGTTACATTAACGCATTGATTGAATCACATGTACGCATAACAATTGTTGAAGATGAGCTCATATGGGCACCTGTAGCTCACGGTGTATACTCCCCTAAGGAAGGATACCCCATCATTCATGTTGAGCACAAACCACCTGTTCTGGAAGGGTGGTGGAGATCCCTTTGGAAGCTTAAGGCGCTCCCACGAACTCATCTCTTTATGTGGAATGCCATTATGAACAAAACACCTACTGGCATAAACTTGATGAAGAGAACCCATTTTGGTCTGACCTGGTGTGTCCTCTATCAATAGGCTGAGGAATCGAATGAGCATCTATTCATGTTTTGCACAACCGTTTGACACATCTGGGATCAAGCTCTCTCCTACCTGGAAATAACACAACAATGGGATGGTCGTAATATCATGGAGGCTTGGAACAATTGTGGGGCGACTTCCACTAATACAAAGAACCGTAATCTCCCTTTGGTTATATGTTGGATTATTTCGTTAAGCCAGAACCTCATCATCTTCAATGACTTACATATTCAGTGGCCTTTAGTTATTGCTTGAATCATCAATAACTATAATGAGCTACCTGATGATGACAACCCCCCACCTCTCCGCACTATAACACCTAAAGTCATCAACCATAATCAACATTGGGCTTATTTTGATGGTTTTGCACAATACCAGGGATGTGGGGGGCATATTATTTCATCTATCAGAATACCATTCTTTGTGTATTTACATGGGGTTGGGTGCTGGCACAAACAACTTCACAGAACTCATCTTGTTCATACACTTATTATATTTTGACTTGGCACAAGACTGTAGACAACTTTAGATCTTCGGGGACTCTAAAATCATCATAAATTGGTTCAATTGCACATTTGCATGTTATGTACATTCTCTCAGGAACATTTTAGATGATGCCTTGCAATTAAAAAGACATTTTGAACATATTTCTTGTCTCCATATTTATAGCGTGCACAACCAGATTGCAAATCATATTTCCAAGGAGGCAACCAACCAACCTAGAGGTCAATGGTTGATATAATAATAGAGGGACGTAGAGTTCTTTCAGTATTATCACATGCCCTACATCGATTAGCTACAACAAAGGGTTGATAGGTCCTAATTTTAAAGTTATTTTTTGAATAGTACATATCAGCTATCCATGCTATATAATATTTTGTATAAGCATTTACAGAACTAGACTGTATACCCTTAGGGGGTAATTATGTACATACATGTATACTTTGAAGGCTATGGTCACTACATATAGCATATGCCACTAGAATTTACAACATGTAATTTTCCATATTAATAGAAAATTACGATTTTTCCCCGGAAAATAAATAAATTTATTTGAATCTCTAGCTCAAATATTTTTGAAAAGTATAAGATTTAAACATACCATTCATAAAATCCTTTTCATTCCAGTCATCTCTTGGCTATGATTTCATAGAGAGAGCCCTCTCTGGTTTGGTAGGGCTAGCTACCAAACTAAAATCTTGGTCTGTGGTTACCTTCGTCGATGTCCTCATCAGCTTGGGACATTTTAGAGGATAACAGAGGGCATGCCAACTAGGGAGTGCTAAGGTGTTCTAGTGAATGTAAGGTTCCCAAGTCATGGAAAAATGTAATGCTAGTTGTGAGGTCATGGCTACCAAGGTGTGTTATGGAATGCTAGGGCATGCTAATATGTGCTAGATAGTATGAAGACATGTCAAACAAGCTAAGATGTGCCAAGTGCTAAGGCATGCCAAGATGTACAGGGGTGTGACAATGCATGACAGGGATTGTCAAGGAAACAAAAGGGGGGAACAAGTTAAACTACAAGGAAATGAGAACATAATAGGGTTAATAAGTCATCAATTTACCTTTTCCATTAGGGGCATGCTAGGCACGCAAACACTAGGTGCCAAGTGCTAAGTGTCAATGCATTCTAAGTGTCAAATCTTCCTCCGTTTCTTCTCATCTAGTTTCCAATAATTGATCTCAAATAACTTTAATATTAAACCATGCCAAAGCATACCAAGTCATCTCAATGCATGCCAAACATGCTAACACTTGCCAAGTGCCAGCACATACCAAGTGCCAATGTGCGTCAATGAGTGTGATGCATGATATGAAGTGGCAGAGCATATCAAAGAGTGCTATGGTGTGCTAGGGAGTGCCAATGCATGCTGAGGAGTGTTATGGAGTACTAGGACAATACAAGGGAGCACTAGGTCAAATTCACAGAAGTGAATGAATATGAGGGTGTGTCGGGGAGTGTGAATGAGTGCTAGCTCTCATGCCAAGGAGGGAGTGACAAGGTATGCTAAGCACGGGTAAGGCATGCCAGGGAATATCAGGGAATTTCAACAAGTGCTAGAGTGTGCTAGGTAGTTTCAAGGTGTGCTAACATGTGCCAAATAGTGACAAGGCATGCCAGGTACTAACGCATGCTAGGATATGCAGGGTGCCAAAGTATGCCAATATGCATCAAGGAGTTTCAAGGTAACAAAAGGAATAACCAAGCTAAAATGCAAGGAAATGAACACATAAGAGGGTTAATAAGTCGGGACATTATATTTTTCAAAAGGGGCATGCTATGCACACTAATAGTATGTTCCAATACATGCCAAGTGTCAATCTGTGCCAAGTGCTAATGTTTGTCAATGCAATATTATGCCAAGGTGTTCCAAGGCATGCCAGGGATTACAAGGCATTCCAGCACATGACAAGGGAGTGCTATGCTATGCTAGGGCATGCCAACATGTGCTTGGGCGTCCTACTCATGGAAAGATGTTCTAGGTATAAAGATGTTCCAGGTACAAAGATGTTCTAAGACATGCGAGGTGCCAAGGAATGCTAGTGTACTATTCCAAAGCATGTTAAGGTGTGCAATGAGCATTGATGAGTGATAGTCTCTCTCATTAATGGAATTGGCAGAGCTTGATTATGTATTAAATAATATAGTTCCTACACACACTACACACACTAGTGGAACTTTATTTAAAGGAAATTTGCTAGATAATAAACCAAACAGAGATGAATCATGTGTTGACTCATAAGCAAACTATATTCTTATGACTTGAGGGAAATGATACACATTAATTACTTCTTAACAAATTGATTGACTATTATAACCACTATGACCTTGGACACATAATGAAAAAGACTCCACAACAATGGTCTTAAATCGTTATCTTTTGACAAAAAATATATTAACAAGTACATAGCTCATCAAAAACTCATTGGAATGATCAATGGTGACGAACATTTTTTGACCACCACCAAAAGTAACCAAAAAGAGCATTGGTGAGGGTCAATAAAAGATTGTCACTAGAAGTGTGACCAAAGAGAGTACTAGTGATGCGAATTTAACGACCCTCACCAAAAGTGTCACCAAAGAAAAAAATAGTGATGGGCCTTTCACAACCCTCACCAAAAGTGTCATTGAAAATGGATTTGGTGACAAACCTTAAAGGACCATCACTATATACACTTACAAAAACTATTTTTTAAATACCATCACAATATGTGACATTGGTGACGGACCTTAAAGGTACATCAAAGGCATGAAGCGTCATGAAAAAAATCATTGGAATGATCAATGATGACTAAGGTCCATCACAGGCACGAAGTGTCATGAAAAACTCATTGGAATGATCAATGATGATGAACATTTATTGACCGTCACCAAAAGTAACCAAAAATATCGTTGGTGATGGTCAATAAAATATCGTCACTAGAAGTGTCACCAAAGAGAGAATTAGTGATGGGCCTTTAACGACCCTCACCAAAAGTGTCACCAAAGAGAGAATTAATGACAGGCCTTTAACAACTCTCACCAAAAGTGTCATTGAAAACGACTTTGGTGTCAAACCTTAAAGCACCATCACTATATACACTTACAACAACGTTTTTTTAAAGTTAGTCACCATATGCGACATTGGTGACAGACCTTAAAGGTCTGTCACAGGTATGACCCTCACTAATGACATTTTTTCTTGTAGTGGTGCATGAATGATTCTAACACATGGAGGGTGAGGTGAGTGTGCCCCTTGGAAACCTATGAAAGCATGTGGCTAAGAAAGGAACACACGAGCAAAGATACATCACAAACTGGAAACACGTAAGCTAGCAATCCAAAGTGATGGTTAAACCAACAACACATTTCAATAAGATTCATACATATTTATAGAGAAAAGTCCATACGTGCATGCGTAAGCAAACATATACATATATCATTAGAGTAAACAAGTCAACTGAAATACAATAACAACATATGCATGAAACATGATCGCTCTATTTTATTAAGAAGTGAAAGTTCCAATCATACAGTACAACCATGACCAACCACTAGTCCTGACAGCAGAAATTTACAGTCAGTTCCACCTGCTCCTCCAAAAAGATATACTAGCTCTGCACTGTGGAGAAGCCAAGGCTTGTTACCATATTCTCCGAGCTTTCTCTAAGATACTTCTATTGGAAGCTTGGCTGACAAAAAGCCACTACAATGAGTTATGAGGGACTATTTATAGGAAAGGGTGGGGTCAGGGTGATCCTTGACATTCCCCTTTGTGACCATTCATCTACCCTCATGACTCTTCAACTACTCTATGACTGTTACATTCAAATATCGACACTTGAACTTCCACTTGAAAAGACGTTACATACAATTTGCACATTTTCCCATGTGAGACAAAATGGCTTGAGCAAGCCATGCAAGACATCACTAACACTAAGCCTCCTACTGTAACTCCTTCTCTTGTTTGTGCAACTCCTTTTTTCCCTTGAGTTGTTGCTTCAACACCTACAACCACTTCTCTATTTCTCTCTCTACCTTCACGCGATCCTCTTGTTTCGTCATTGCCTCATAGCCTCAATCTCTAAAGCCGCTTTCATCACAAGTGGATCTGCTTGAGGTTGAGACTTTGTTTCACCTCTGCGCTGTCAACAACCCTACTCTTGCATTTGTCACATGCAGATGTGCTACATTTTGCTACTGCTGATGGTGTTGATCGATGTGATGCCGTTGCCATTTCATCTTGATATAATTTTCCATGAACAACTTGATGTCTTCATAGATAGGCAAGTTCATAGACACTTGATCAACTGCGCCCCCAGTTGTGCTTTGAACGTTGTCTTTGACTCTGCTCACCTGGAAGCGATTGTACCTGTGGTGTTGAGAGGTAGGTGAACACCTTTGATATCTAGAGACATAGAACACTCATGACAAGAAATCTATCAGTCAAAAATCAAAACAAACTGGAGGACTGATATGCAACATACCTGTGTGACTGTCTGTGAAAATTGCGCAATTTTCACCGGGAGGTTGGGAGCTTGACTGTAAAAACTGTGCAAGGCATAGTCCAGGATGTCGGGAGGCCGATTGACTATTAGAAATGCGTAATGCATAGTCCAGACTGGCCTGCTAAGGACTGAAACTGCGCAATGCAAAATTTCAGTCAACAATGACATGCAAGCCAACAAATTGCATTGTGTAGTTTCTAGGGCCAACAAGGCACTGCCTCCCATAATTGTGCAATGCAAGCCTAGAGTTCAGTGTTGGGCTAGGATTGCACAATTTTTGGAGGGAAGGCAGAGCCTTCACTTCTGGAAATGTGCAATGTTAGCCGACCAAGGCAAGGTCTGGGCCAAGGCAACCCAAACCCGCCAACAGGCGACTGAAAGCATGAGAAGTCTGAATGCATGGTGATACTGAGTGTAAACAAGAGTGAATAATAATGCATGAAAATAGTAAGTACAAGATTCAGAAAATGGGAAAGCATGCATGTGTGTGAAGCAAGTCACTGCAACAGTGATCGTTAGTGCAAAAACAGTGTCATGCATGCGACAATAGTGAGATGCGAACGAAAATTGAAATGATGCTTCTACAAGCTAACATACATCAAAGCAACATCAAGCGCACATTGAAATCAAGTAGACAACATTTACACAAGCCAAAACACAAAAAGTGATAGAAACACAATGCAAAACATGTAAAGTGCGCTTACCTTGAAACAACTGAGCTGAATGTGCCGACGACTCCTCGATGCAATGTGGGATGTTAGAGCTGCAAGATCGATGTGAGGAATGATCTCTATAGTGTTTGGTTCATAAGTTTTGATAAAATCGAGGTTATGATGCGTATGCCACAAATCTAAGAAAAGCGACCCTTAGCGGGAGGTTTCTAAAATGAGCCTTACATGTAACTTCCAGCTACTAAATATAGATCCCTAAATCTAGGGATGCCTTTGCATGTTGCCTTGGGAAAATCAGTCCATGCATGCAAATTAGTTTTGGTTGGTCCTGGAGGGAATCACTCAACATGAAGGCACTTGCATCAGTCTGCGAGCCTGGGATGAAAATTTGCGCAGTTCTTGGGCTAAGCTGGGCTAGCTGTCCCAGAGAGATTACACAATTTTTGGGGTTAGCAGGTGGCTGCCTCCCATAATTGCACAATTTCTGGGCTAAGCAACAGTGCTGAGTCATATTGCGTAGTTTTCTGGAGGAAGACTGCGTGAATGCTCTGCGCAATTTTGGAGCCCAACAAGTTTCCAGGCTCATTTGTGCAATTTCTAGAGGGAAGGCTGGTCCGCTCGAGAATTGCGCAATTTTCTGAGGGAAGCCTGACAGACTCATTTGCGCAATTCTTGAGCTTAGGAGGCTGGTCAACTGATTTGAGAAATTTATGGAGGGAAGGTTGGTTCCCCTCCAGAATTGTGCAATTTTTTGGGGGAGCTGTTTGTTCAACACATGGTCTAAGTCCGGAAAGGCAACTTGTGAGGGGAGTGAATCAAACTCACATGCACAGGTTGAAGCCTATATGCTTGACGATGCAAGACATGTTTCTAAGGATAGTTGGTAGGGAGGCTCCAAAACGAAGCGAAGGCAAAATTTTGGAGGGTGTTTGTAGCCGATACAATAGGGTATTATCTCAATAGCACAAATTTCATATCTGGAGAATTCCACTATTTTCATGCAGGCTTGGAAATCAGCCTACCCACTTGATATCCTAGATCAGTGGACTTAGGAATGGAGGGGTTACATTAATGCATTGACTGAATCGCATGTTCGCATAACCTTTGATGAAGATGAGCTCATATGGGCACCTGTAGCTCACAGTGTAGACTTCCCTAGGGAAGGATACCCCATCATTCATGATGCACACAAACCACCTGCTTTGGAAGGGTGGTGGAGATCCCTTTGGAAGCTTAAGGTGCTCCCACGAACCCGTCTCTCTATGTGGAATGTCATTATGAACAAAACACCTACTCGAATAAACTTGATGAAGAGAGCCCATTTTGGTCTGACTTGGTGCATCCTCTGTCAACAGGCTGAGGAATCGAATGAGCATCTATTCCTGTTTTTCACAATCATTTGACACATTTGGGATCAAGCTCTCTCCTCCCTGGGAATAACACAACAATGGGATGGGAATAATATCACGGAGGCTTGGAACAATTGGGGGTGACTTCCGCTAGTACAAAGAACCGTAATATCCCTCTGGTTATATGTTGGAATATTTGGTTAAGCCAGAACCACATCATCTTCAATGACTTACATATTTAGTGGCCTTTAGTTATTGGTCAGATCATCAATAACTATAATGAGCTACCTGATGATGATAACCCCCCACCTCTCCGCACTATAACACCTAAAGTCATCAACCATAATCAACCTTGGGCCTGTTTTGATGGTTCTGCACAATAGCAGGGATGTGGGGGTGGGGGGAATGGGGGCATATTATTTCATTTATTAGACTACCATTCTTTCCGTATTCGCATGGGGTTGGGTGCTGGCACAAACAACTTCGCAGATCTCATCTCACTCAGACACTTATTATATTTTTCCTTGACACAAGACTGTAGACAACTTTAGATCTTCGGGGACTCCAAAATCATCATAAATAACACATTTTGAACATATTTCTTGTCTCCACATTTATAGGGAGTGCAACGAGATTGCAAATCATCTTTCCAAGGAGGCCACCAAACAACCTAGAGGTCAATGGTTGATACAAGAATAGAGGGAGGCATAGTTTTTTCAGTATTATCACAGGCCCTACATTGATCAGCTACAGCAAAGGGCCGATAGGCCCTAATTTTACAATTATTTTTTGAATAGTACATATCAACTATCCATGCTATATAATATTTTGTATTTTTGTATAAGCATTTACAGAACTAGACTGTAGATCCTTAGGGGATAATTATGTACATACTTATATACTTTGAAGGCTATGGCCACTACATATTGCATATGCCATTAGCATTTATAACATGTAATTTTCCATATTAATAGAAAATTACGATTTTTCCCGAGAAAAAATAAATAAATTTATTTGAATATCTAGCTCAAATATTTTTGAAAAGTATAAGATTTAAACGTATAATTCACAACTTACACATCTCCTCATACTCATACTTGGCTCTAGAATGAGCCTTTCGGCTCAATGAGACTCATTTTTTAAAAGTATAAGATTTAAACATATGATTCACAACTTACACATCTCCTCATACTCATACGACTCATTCTTTAAAAGTATAAGATTTAAACATATGATTCACAACTTACACATCTCCTCATACTCATACTCAGCTCTAGAATGAGCCTCTCAGCTCAATAATAAGATAATAATATGCTATTTTTTAATTTATTTTTACTATAAATACTTTTCAATGAATAAAAACGAATTAAAGTAATTTTAGTTAATATTATTTAATTAATAAAATTAATAAATTGTTTATATAATAAATTTATATTAATTTTAAATTTTAATTTTTATATTAAGTATTTAATATGTAGTTATTATTTTAAAATGTTTTTGACATATAAAAATTTGAGTTTTGAATTTCATAATTAATATAATACTTTATAACACAATTTAATTCAACGAAAGTTATAAACTTATTATTTTAAATATATATTATATATTATTTTTTATATTAAATGATTAAATAATTAATCATTTATATTTATTTAAATTGAAATTAAGTTATATAGTAATTAAAAATATATGTTTTTAATTAAAAGAAAATAACCTTTTGAACCTTAAAATATGCATCTTGATAAATTTAAACATTTAAATCATTAAATAAAATAAATTTATTTTATAAATAAAAACATAAAAAACCTAAGTTTAATATCTCCCTTCATATTAGCTTTAAAATTAATTTATTATTATTATTTATTTTAAAATATAATTATTTTATTTATTTTAAAATTTTTAGGATATTCTAACATACTGAACTGTAAAAACAACTCATTAAATTTAATGTTGCTAGTAATATAATGTAAAAACAACTAATTAAACTCAATGTTACTAGTAATAAAATCATTTTAATATGATATATTCTCATTGCAAACAACTCATTAAACTCAAGGTTACTAGTAATATAACCATTTTAGTAAAAGATATATCTTCATTACAAACACTGTAAAGGAGAAAAATAGAAGCACACAAAAAGGAATGCGTAGATAAATGACTCATGACCATCACTATATACACTTACAACAACGTTTTTTTAAAGACCATCACCATATGCAACATTGGTGACGGACCTTCAAGGTCCGCACAGGCATGATCCTCACCAATGACCTTTTTTCTTGTAGTGGTGCATGAACGATTATAACACATGGAGGGTGAGGTGAGTGCGCCCCTTGGAAACCTGTGAAAGCATGTGGCTAAGAAGGGAACACACGAGTAAAGATGCATCTCAAAATGGAAAGCATGTAAGCTAGAAATCCAAAGTGACGGTTAAACCAACAACACATTTTAATAAGATTCATACATACTTATAGAGAAAAGTCCATACGTGCATGCGTAAGCAAACATATACATATATCATTAGAGTAAACAAGTTATTTGAAATACAATAACAACATATGCATGACACATGCTGGCTCTGTTTTATTAAGAAGTGAAAGTTCCAATCATACAATACAACCATGACCAACCACTAGTCTCGACAACGGAACATTATAGTCATTTCCACCTGCTCCTCCAAAAAGATATACTAGCTCTGCACTATGGAGAAGCCAAGTCTCATTACCATATTCTCCAAGCTTTCTCTTAGATACTTCTATTGGAAGCTTGGCTGACCAAAAGCCTCTACAATGAGTTGTGAGGGACTATTTATAGGAAAGGGTGGGGTGACCCTTGACATTCACCTTTGTGACCATTCATCTACCCTCATGACTCTTCAACTACTCTATGACTATTACATTCAAATATCGACACTTGGACTTCCACTTGACAAGACGTTACATACAATCTGCACATTTTCCCATGTGAGACAAAATGGCTTGAGAAAGCCATGCAAGACATCACTAACACTCAGATCGTTTTGGTAAGACCAACTCTTTGACATCCTTGCGATGATCGACAGTGGTGAACTGATGCCAATATTTGTCATTCGTGATGGTGTATGTGTGCTCAATGGTGACATCCTGTTGTAAGCGAACTCTTTCCTCCGTTGCGTCCAGGTACACTGATATGGCTCCTCTGTCCAACTCGTATGATAACATGCGCATCATCATCTTGAGTGCAGCTGGACCAACAACATACTGATGCATAATGTCTGTGCTAATCTCTAGGTGTGTGTTTGTGACCATGCACATCAACTTGTCAAAATACATGTTCAGCTCCAGTCAGACTTGCTTCTTGTCTTCAACTCGATGAGCCTGCCAAATGGGTGGGATCACATGCGTGCGCACAATAACATCCATGCTCCTAAACACATTTTCATGCGATGGACCACACTACTTACCTTGTCTGCTCTATGACAGCTACTGTATGGATCCATAACCTATATGGGCGCAGGTTCATTGATCCGTGGATGTTGCGCCTCCTACTGTAACTCCTTCTCTTGTCTGTGCAACTCCTTTTTTTCCTTGAGTTTTTGCTTCAACACCTACAACCCCTTGTCTGTTTCTCTCCCTGCCTTGGCGCGATCCTCTTGTTTCGTCGTTGCCTCATAGCCTAAATCTCCAAAGCCACTTTCATCACAAGTGGATTTGCTTGAGGTTGTGACTTTGTTTCGCCTCTGCACTGTCAACAACCCTCCTCTTGCATTTGTCGCATGCAGGTGTGCTACCTTTTGCTACTGCTGATGGCGTTGATCGATGTGATGTCATTGCCATTTCATCTTGATATAATTTTCCATGAACAACTTGATGTATTCATAGATAGGCAAGTTCATAGATACTTGATTAACTCCACCCCCAGTTGTTCTTTGAACGGTGTCTTCGCCTCTGCTCTCCTGGAAGCCATTATACCTATGGTGTTGAGAGGTAGGTGAACACCTATGATACATAGAGACACATAACACTCATGACAAGAAATCTATCAGTCGAAAACCAAAACAAATTGAAGGACTGACATGAAACATACCTGTGTGACTGTCTGTGAAAATTGTGTAATTTTCACCAGGAGGTTGGGAGCTTGACTGCAAAAACTGTGCAAGGCATAGTCTAGGATGTCGGGAGGTTGACTGATTACTGGAAATGCACAATGCATAGTCCAGACTGGCTTGCTAAGGACTGAAACTGCGCAATGCACAATTTCAGTCAATAATGACATGTAAACCAGAAAATTGCATTGTGCAGTTTCTGGGGCCTGCAAGGCACTGTCTCCCATAATTGCGCAATGCAAGCCTAGAGTTTAGTGCTGGGCTAGGATTGCGCAATTTCTGGAGGGAAGGAAAAGCCTTCACTTCTAGAAATGCGCAATGTTAGCTGACCAAGGCAAGGTCTGGGCCAAGGCAACCCAGACCTGCCGACAGACGACTGAAAACATGAGAAGTCTGAATGCATGGAAATAGTGAGTGTAAACAAGAGTGAATAATCATGCATGAAAATAGTAAGTACAAGATTCAGAAAATAGGAAAGCATGCATGTGTGTGAAGCGAGTCACCGAAATGACGACCGTCGATGCAAAAAAAGTGTCATGCATGCGACAATAGTGAGATGCGAACGAAAACTAAAACGATGCTTCTACAAGCTAACATACATCAAAACGACATCAAGCACTCATTGAAATCAAGCAGACAACACTTACACAAGCCAAAACACAAAAAGCGATAGAAACACAACCCAAGACATGCAAAGCAGGCTTACCCCGAAACAATTGAGCTGAATGTGTCAACGACTCCTAGATGCAATGTGGGATGTTAGAGCTGCAAGATCGATGTGAGGAATGATCTCTATAGTTTCTGGTTCATAAGTTTTGATAAAATTGAGGTTATGACGCGCATGCCACAAATATAGGAAAAGCGACCCTTGGCGGGAGGTTTCTAAAATGATCCTTACATGTAACCTCTACCTACTAAATATAGATCCCTAAATCTATGGATGCCTTTGCATGTTGCCTTGGGAAAATCAATCCATGCATGCAAATCAGTTTTGCTCGGTCCCGGAGGGAATCGATGAACATGAAGGCACATGCATCGGTCTGCAAGCCTGGAATGAAAATTTGCGCAGTTCCTGGGCTAAGTTGGGCTAACTATCCCAGAGATATTGCACAATTTTTGGGGTTAGCAGGTGGCTGCCTGCAGTAATTATGCAATTTCTGGGCTAAGCAACAGTGCTGGGTCAGATTGCATAGTTTTCTGGGGGACGACTACGTGAATTCTCTACGCAATTTTGGAGCCCAACAAGTTTCCAGGCTCATTTGTACAATTTCTAGAGGGAAGGCTAGTTGCCCTCCAAAATTGCGCAATTTTTTGAGGGAAGCCTGACAGACTCATTTTCTCAATTCTTGAGCTTAGGAGGCTAGTCAACTGATTTGCGCAATTTATGGAGGGAAGGTTAGTTCCCCTCCAGAATTGTGCAATTTTTTGGGGGAGCTGATTGTTCAACACATGGTCTAAGTCCAGAAATAGAGCCTGTGAGGGGAGTGAATCAAACTAACATGCACGGCTGAAGCCTATATGCTTGACGATGCAAGACATGCTGCTAAGGATGGTTGGTAGGGAGGCTCCAAAACGAAGCTAACGAAAAATTTTGGAGGGTGTTTGGAGATCCCTTTGGAAGCTTAAGGTGCTCCCACGAACCCGTCTCTCTATGTGGAATGTCATTATGAGCAAAACACCTATTGGCATAAACTTGATGAAGAGAGCCCATTTTGGTCTGACCTGGTGTGTCCTCTGTCAACAGGCTGAGGAATTGAATGAGCATCTATTCTTGTTTTGCACAATCGTTTGACACATCTGGGATCAAGCTCTCTCCTCCCTGGAAATAACACAACAATGGGATGGGCATAATATCACAGAGGCTTGGAACAATTGGGGGCAACTTTCGATAGTACAAAGAACCGTAATCTCCCTCTGGTTATCTGTTGGAATATTTGGTTAAGCCAGAACCACATCATTTTCAATGACTTACATATTTAGTGGCCTTTAGTTATTGGTCAGATCATCAATAACTATAATGAGCTACCTGATGATGACAACCCCCCACCTCTCTGCTCTATAACACCTAAATTCATCAACCATAATCAACCTTGGGCTTATTTTGATGGTTCTACACAATAGCAGGGATGTGAGGGCGAGGATGGGGGCATATTATTTAATTTATTTATTTATTTATTTATTTTATTTTATTTTTTTTTCCGTGTGGTTCACGGGGCACCAGAGGTGGGCCGCTACATCCACGTAGAGAAGCGGGGCAACTCCCCGAAGGGAACTGCCGTTCGGCCGTTTCAGACCTGACCCCGAGGAGGTTTGATCCCGTGACCTCTCAAACCGGGAGAGTACTATCAGCGGGAACTCAACCATTTGAGCTAACCCTCGGGGCTATATTATTTAATTTATTAGACTAGCATTCTTTCCGTATTTGCATGGGGTTGGGTGCTGTCACAAACAACTTCGCAGAACTCATCTTGCTCAGACACTTATTATATTTTTCCTTGTCACAAGACTGTAGACAACTTTAGATCTTTGGGGACTCCAGAATCATCATAAATTGGTTCAATTTCACATTTGAATGTCATGTACATTCTCTTAGGAACATTTTAGATGATGCCTTGCAATTAAAAACACATTTTGAATATATTTATTGTCTCCACATTTATAGGGAGCGCAACCAGATTGCAAATCAACTTCCCAAGGAGGTCACCAACCAACCTAGAGGTCAATGGTTGATACAAGAATAGAGGGAGGTAGAGTTATTTCAGTATTATCACAGGCCCTAAATCGATCAGCTATAGCAGAGGGACGATAGGCCCTAATTTTAAAGTTATTTTTTGAATAATACATATCAGCTATCCATGCTATATAATATTTTGTATTTTTGTATAAGCATTTATAGAACTAGACTGTATACCCTTAGGGGGTAATTATGTACATACCTATATACTTTGAAGGCTATGGCCGCTACATATAGCATATGCCACTGGCTTTTACAACATGTGATTTTCCATATTAATAGAAAATTACGATTTTTCCCGAGAAAAAAATAAATTTATTTTAATCTCTAGCTCAAATATTTTTGAAAAGTATAACATTTAAACATACGATTCAACAACTTACACATATACTCATACTCATACTTGGCTCTAGAATGAGCCTCTTGGCTCAATGAGCCTCATTTTTTAAAAGTATAAGATTTAAACATATGATTCACAACTTACACATCTCCTCATGCTCATACTCAGTTCTAGAATGAGCCGCTCGGCTCAATAATAAGATAATAATATGCTATTTTTTAATTTATTTTTCCTATAAATATTTTTCAATGAATAAAAACGAATTAAAGTAATTTTAATCAATATTTTTTTTTAATTAATAAAATTAATAAATTGTTTATATAATAAATTTATATTCATTTAAAATTTTAAATTATATATTAAGTATTTAATAAGTAGTTATTATTTTAAAATGTTTTTGACATATAAAATTTGAGTTTTGAATTTCATAATTTATATAATACTTTATAACACAATTTAATTGAACGACAATTATAAACTTATTATTTTAAATATATATTATATATTATTTTTTTTTATATTAAATAATTAATCATTTATATTTATTTAAATTGAAATTAAGTTATCTAGTAATTTTTTTTTTGTAAACTGCGGAGGTACTCATTTTTTCCTATTACTGAAAAGCAAACAACATAATGTCAAGGTGGCCTTAACCCGCCCCATGGGGAAACCGGGTTTTTGTCCACCTTAAGTTTTTTACAGCTAACCAAAAATAATATGTCCATATTCTGTTAACCCATGCTAAGTAGACTGCACAGTCATGACAGTTTCTATCACTACATACCTGTATATATCGTCTTTCCCTATCTAGTACAATTTTTTTTTTGAAATTAACTGGACTATGTAGGCCCATCAAAATTGGTACATATCTTCCATTATGGGGCTTCTGTTGTTGCCTGCTGCTCCGCTCCACTTCTGGTATCAGAATGGCCTTCTTTTATCAGCTTCTGGATTTCCACTAGCTTTTTGTCCTGCATTTCCAAGGTAATCTGTATAGTCCTCAGTTCACTCCTTAGGTTTGGCATCCCCTGCGCTATCTCAACCATTTCCGTTGCTGCTTGTTCCATAGCCTTCGCCAGTAACCTCTTCATTACCCAATATATATGCAGCGATTGCTTGAACAGGGTCATTCTACCCCTAGTATCACCTGGGTCAGGGAGAAGGAGCTCCCAGTCCTCCATTTCAGAGTCTGATTGCGCCTGGATGGCTTCCTCTTCCATATGCTGTATTATTCTTCTGATTTTTGGGTTGGTATTAGTACTGTAGGCCCTTTCTGCTTTCTGCACTTTCTTGTCTATGGATCTTCTTGTCTTTTTATCAGGTTTACCTGCTCTCCCTCTGACCCTTCCTCTCTGTCCCCGACCTCTTCCCCTACCTCCTTTGTTTCTATACTGTCCGACCCCTCCTCTGTTTTCTAGCCCTGACATGCTGCCTTCGGCTCGGGTTCTCTTTAGCCCGCAGCCTTGACGCTCTTTGATTTCATCCCGCTCTTGATTCTCCTCTAGCTTTTTCTTAATTCCCTTACCTCCATTCTCCCGATACTGGTCCGCCGCTGCCCTGTCCAAATCATGCATTCCCTGCTCCTCTTCAGAGTCGTCCTGTATCACAAAAACTTCCTCCTTTAATTCCTCTTTCGCCACGCTTTTTCCTTTTCGCTCCCGGTTTCTGCGTTCCATGGTCGCCACATCTTCCTCGTGGCTCCCTCTTTTTCTGGTCTCCATGTTGTCTTTACTCTCTCTGTTTGTTATTCTGTCTTCCTGAGCTTGGAGTTTGCCTTCGTCCTTATCGTTATCCGTCCTCACTCTTTTTCTATTCTCGATCCCGTCTACAGCGGAGATCTTATGTCCTTGCACGCCTTGCTCCTTTTCTTTAATGATTTCCCACTCCTCGTTCCGCCTGTCTGTCATGCTTGATTGATCCTGCCACCTGTTGTCTTGCTGATCGCCTTCCTCTTCACCTACCTCTTTCCGACTATCATTTTTGTTTCTATGTTCTGACTGACAGTCGTTTCCTCCTCTCCTTACCACCATTTTGCTTTTAAAGTGTTGTACTGTTTGATTATTTCTGCTGCTCGTATGTACCTTATTCATTATTGCCTGTCTGATCGCAGTACTGCTCCCTTGCCTCTCCTGACTTACATTTATTATCCTACCTCGTCTCTCCATCATTCCGCTCTAGGATCTGCAAGATTTATTACTGTTGTATAGATTCCACATAGTCATGATTAATAATTGTTGTCAGCTCCTCCCATTTCGAGTTGTGTATTACCAATGGCCATTTATTATCGATCCGGTTTTCCTGATTATTACTTCCCCAATTGGCAAGAAAATCCGCCGCCTGATTTCCTTTCCTTCTAACATGATTTAACAGTTTATAGTCAATCCTTTTCAACAGCTCTGCCAGCTCTTGAACTATCCCCGCCGTTCTCCAACTTACAGCTATTTGTTCCCAGTTTTTCCCATTATTAAGTTTTCTCAGCATTTCTATTACTATCTGAGAATCCCCTTCAATTTCCAAATTTCTATAGCTATTTCTTACCGCAATTCTCAGGCCCTGGTGTACTGCCCACAATTCCGCTTCGTTATTTGTCATCTCGCCTCCCCATTCTGCAAAGATCCACCTGGTAGTTTTCTCGCTATCTCTAAAAATTCCCCCAAAACCTGCATTCCCTGGGTTCCCTTTTGAGGCACCGTCAAAATTTAATTTTACAAATTTCTCTCTAGGGTATCTAAATTGCTCTGAACTCTGAGCAATTTTGCTCATTCGCTTTACTTTCCTGGTATATACCATTTCATATTTCAGGTTTAGTTTTGCTAAGATTTGTTCTTCATTCTGATCTGCCTTCCATTCCTCCTCGTCCCATTCTTCGGCTAGGATCGTTTCTCTTACCGAGCTTAGGACTCTTTTCCATATGACATCAGGGTTTTTATTCTTATCTCGGAAAATTCTACGATTTCTTTCTTTCCACAATAGCCAGATCACAAAACCTATCGTCAGCCTCCAGGCTCTCCCCACTACTTTACAGTGAAAATTTTCTTTATGCCATTGGAATATGGTTTGTCTTATGTCCCTAGGATTTCTTTTAGATTTGCCATACAGGTTTCTTGTCTCAATCCATAAGTGCTTCGCATATAGACAATCGTTCCTGAGATTCCACTTCTGAATTGCAAATATACGTTTTTCATTAAAAAAATAGCCTTTTGAACCTTCAAAATTTAAAATATATACATCTTGATAAATTTAAACATTTAAATCATTATATAAAATAAATTTATTTTATAAATAAAAATATAACAAACCTCAATTTAATATCTCCCTTCATAGTTGTTTTAAAATTAATTTATTATTATTATTTATTTTAAAATATAATTACTTTATTTATTTTAAATTTTTTAAGATATTCTAACGCACTGAACTGTAAAAACAACTCATTAAACTCAATGTTACTAGTAATATGACGTAAAAACAACTAATTAAACTCAATGTTACTAGTAATAAAATCATTTTAATAAGATATATTCTCATTGCAAACAACTCATTAAACTCAAGGTTAGTAGTAATATAACCATTTTAGTAAAGATATTACAAACACTGTAAAGGAGAAAAATAGAAGCAGACAAAAAGGAATGACTCATGGCGTTATGGAAACAATTTTTAGTTTTTGTATGTAAAAAACAGAGCATTATTCTCTCTTCAGTTTTTGTTTGTTTGTTTTGGAATTAGCAGAAATTCCCAACATGGTATCAGAGCTTGTCCAGGCTCTTTGAAGGTGTCAAAGAAGCTAAAGGAAGGATTTCTTGTTGCAACAGCTTCTCCAGCAGTGTGAAGACTCAGTCAAGAAAGAATCCAAGGAATGGCTAGAGCCAGCACTAGCATGGGTATCTTTAATACTCAGCTCCCACAATTTAATGGGAAAAACTATGACTATTGGGCAATAACTATGAGAGCTTTGCTTGCTTCCCAAGACTTATGGGAATTTTTTGAGGATGGTTTTGAAGAACCAACAAATGAAGATGAGTTTAATAATTTGACTCAGGCAGAGAAAGAACTGTTGAAGAGCAATAAGAAGAAGGATTCTAAAGCCCTCTACTTTTTGTATCAAGCAGTGCATGAGAGTGTGTTTCCAAGGATAGTAGCAACCAAGAGATCCAAAGAAGCATGGAAAACTCTCAAGATAGCCTATCAAGGCATAGAGAAAGTGAAGACAACAAAACTACAGTTGCTGAGGAGATATTTTGAGACTCTCTGCATGAAGGAGTCATATAATATTGACTCATTCTTCACACATGTGATTGGTCTGATCACACAGATAAGGTCTCATGGAGAGATTCTTGAAGAAAGGAGGATTGTGGAGAAACTATTGAGGATCCTATCCTCAAGGTTCGATGTGATTGTCACCACCATAGAAGAGACAAAGGATCTCACAAACTTCTCAGTTGATGAACTACATGCATCATTGATAACACATGAGCAGAGATTGAGTAGAAATGAAAACTCATCTTTAAAGCATGCCTTTAAGACCCAGTTGTTCTTTGGAAAAGGAAGAGGTCAAGGCAGAGGAAACAAGAGAGGAAGAGGCAGAAGCCAAAATAGAGGTGGAAGAAACAGTCCAGCAGATGCTCAAGGAATAGGCAGCAATCCAAATCAGAACCAAAGCCAAGGCAACAACCAACAAAGTGGACACCATCATGCTCAAGGACAAAGGTATGATAAATCCAATGTCCAATGTCACTATTGTAAAAAATATGGGCATTATTCAAATGAATGTAGGAAGAAGCAGCATGATATGAGTAATAGAACTAGTGAAAGTTTCACTAGAGAAAATATCAGCCAAGATAATTTTTTTTAGCCTATGATATGGCCGAAGCAAAGAGTGAAGATGTATGGTTTCTAGACTCCGGTTGCAGTAACCATATGACAGGAAACATAGCGCTGTTTTCTATGTTAGATCAGAGTGTGAAGTCACAAGTCACACTAGGGACTGATAGTAAAGTTTCTGTTATGGGAAAAGGAGAAGTAAATGTCTTAACAAGGAAAGGTGAAAAGAAAACCATAACAGATGTTTATTATGTTCCTGGAATAAAATGTAACCTCATAAGTATTGGACAACTTATTCAAAAGGGGTACAATGTTTTCTTTGTGAATGATATATGCACCATCATGGATAAAACACCTAGCAAATAATGTATTGCTGAAGTGAAGATGACAAGGAACAGGATGTTCCCTCTCAAAATGAAAGCAGATTTAAAAAATGGAGAAGAAATAACAACAGTGACACAAGAGGCTTTCCAAAGCGAACCAAAGGATGAAAATTGGTTGTGGCACTTGAGATTTGGACATCTCAACTTTGGAGGTCTTAACTTGTTGAATAGAAAAGGAATGGTAAGAGGATTACCATTGATAGAGAAACCAGACAGCCTTTGTGAAGGTTGTATCTTGGGAAAACAACACAGAGAAAGTTTTCCATCTGGGAAAAGCATAAGGGAAAAATCACCCTTAGAGATTGTCCACTCAGATTTATGTGGACTGATTCAAACTCCATCACTTGCAAGCAACCACTATATGCTAACATTTATTGATGATTTTACTAGAAAAGCTTGGGTTTATTTCCTGAAGAACAAAAGTGAAGTGTTTGAAAATTTTTGCAATTTCAAAGCATTTGTAGAAAACCAAAGTGGGATGCATATCAAAGTTCTAAGAACTGATAGAGAAGGTGAGTATATCTCCAAATAATTTCTAGGTTTTTGTAGAGAAAATGGAATTCATAAGCAGTTTACCATTAGGTACACTCCGCAGCAAAATGGAGTTGCCGAAAGGAAGAATAGGACAATCATGGATATGGCGAGGAGTATGTTAAAGGCAAAGCATTTGCCAAATGATTATTGGGCTGAAGCTGTACACTGTGCAGCGTACATTTTGAATAGATGCCCTACAAAAGCAGTTATGAACAGAGTGCCGGAAGAAGCATGGAGTGGGACAAAGCAAGGAGTCACCCACATGAAAGTTTTTGGATGTGTGGCTTATGCACACATTCCAGATCAACTAAGGAAGAAGTTGGACAACAAAGGGGAGAAATGTATTTTCATTGGATACAATGAGGAATCCAAAGCTTATAGGTTGTATAACCTATCCACCAAGAAGCTTATTGTGAGTAGAGATATTCATTTCATTGAGGAGGAAGCTTGGGATGGAAGCATAGAGAAAACAGTAAATGTTAAAAACTCTTTGTCTCATGATGAAGATGATGAGGAGATGGCTGAAATACATCCCCAAACAGCAGCACCAACACAAGGGCAGCAAGAGACACCCTTGAGGAGAAATGAAAGTGCTTCTCCAAGCACACCACAAGGAGGAAATTTACACCAAATGAAAGAGGTAAGAAGTTCAGAAATTTAAGTGACATTTATGAACAATAGGCAACAAATGAAGGTATGAACTCTTTGTTTGCTTTATATTTTCATGTTTGATTTTGAAGAAGCAATTAAGGATAGATAATGGATAGAAGCTATGGATGAGGAGATCAATTCCATAGAAAGAAACAAGACATGGGATTTAGTTGAACTTCCAAAAGGAAAAGAAGTCATTGGAGTTAAATGGGTCTACAAGGCCAAGAGTAATGCTGAAGGCAAAATAGAAAGACACAAGGCAAGACTTGTTGTCAAAGGATATAAGCAGCAATATGGGAGAGACTATGAGGAAACTTTTGCACCGGTTGCTAGAATGGAAACCATGAGAGCAGTGCTGTCCATAGCAGCACAAAACAAGTGGAAAGTTTACCAAATGGACGTGAAGTCAGCATTCCTAAATGGAGTGTTAATGGAAGAGGTTTACATTGAACAACCTCTAGGCTATGAAAAGAAAGGCCAAGAGCACAAAGTGTGCAGATTGAAGAAAGCTCTTTATGGGCTGAAGCAAGCACCAAGAGCGTGGTACAGTAGGATAGATTCCTATCTACTGGAAAATGGATTTGAAAAGTGTGAGGGAGAACCCACCCTCTACATCAAAGAAAAGGATGGTAAAATACTAATTGTTGTGTTATATGTTGATGATGTTATTTTCACAGGTAATGATGATTACCTTATTGAAAATTTCAAAATAGTCTTGAAAGAAGAATTTTGAAATGATTGACATGGGTTTGCTGAGATATTTCTTAGGAATAGAAGTAGAACAAGATGGAAATGGGATTTTTATCTCACAAGCGAAATATGTTAATGAAGTGTTGGAAAATTTTTATATGCAAGAGAGCAAGGCAGCGATCACTCCCACAGTGATGGGATTAAAACTCAGCAAAGAGAACAACAACAAGGATTTTGATCCTAGTTTGTACAAGAGCATAGTTGGCAACCTCATGTATTTGACTGCAATTGGGCCGGATATAATGTATGCTGTTAGTTTAATTTCCAGATTCATGGAGAGGCCAAAAGAAGCACATTGGTAGGTAGCAAAAAGGATTCCGAGGTATGTTAAAGGTACTAAAAGGTTTGGAATTTTATATACTGTTTCAGAATGTTCAGATTTAATTGGATACACTAATAGTTATTGGGCTGGAAGTGTAGATGATCGGAAAAGCACATCCGGTTATGTTTTCACATGGGTTCAGGAGCCATTTCATGGGCTTCTAAAAAACAACCTATTATAGCGTTGTCTACAGCAGAGGCAGAATATGTGGCAGCTGCAGCAGCAGCGTGTCAAGCAATTTGGATGAGAAGGATGTTAAGGAGTTTATGCCAAGAGCAAGCAAAAGGAACTGTGATTTTTTGTGACAATAGCTCAGTTATTGCATTATCCAAGAATTCCGTGTTTCATAAGAGAACGAAACACATTGACACAAAGTTTCATTACATCAGGGAATCGGTAAACAATGGAGAAATTGTTTTAGAACACTGCAAAACTTAGGAGCAGGTTGCAGATATTCTGACCAAACCATTGGGGCAGAAAAGTTTTGAGTTTTTGAGGAAATGTCTAGGTATGACTGATAACCCAGCAGTTGAAATTAAAGGGGAGTGTTGAAATATTACTTTCAACTGCAGCGCCAGTCCTTTGCCATACCCCTGCATTGATGAATCCACCATTGCCATACTCCTGTCAAGTCGTTAATCAAAGCAAATCTCCAGTCCTTGTATGCCACCGTAGACATCTCCATGCTATTTTTTCCAGGAGAGGCAGAGTGAAGTTATGAACTGCCTCTGAAGCAGTCTTGTGTTTGAGGAGTACAGCAAGATGGTATATCTGGATGCAGACATCCAAGTCTTTGACAACATTGACCATCTCTTTGACATGCCGGATGGATATTTCTATGCTGTCATGGATTGCTTCTGCGAGAAGACATGGAGTCACACTCCGCAGTACAAGACCGGATACTGCCAACAGTGTCCAGTGAAGGCGTCATGGCCCGTTGAATTAGGGCAACGACCCTCTCCATACTTCATCGCTAGAATGTTTGTTTCTGAGCCTAGTTAGCTGACGAGAGACAGAGTGTTTTTGTAATGCACAGCAATGCAGAGGCAGAGGGCTCCAGTGATTGTATGAAGTTTTACACAGGCATGCCACGCTCTGATGTTTGTTTTTGATTTGCCGCTTCCGTGAGCTCAACTAAGCTCCACTATCAATCTACCCACGACAGAATTTAGCAGCTCTCTGCTGTGACTTGATTGAGGATTTGGGTTTCACTTGTTGGTCGAAGGTTTTCAGTTTTATTTAGAAGCATGGATGCCAGGAGACTTCGAACTGCAGTCTTGTTGTAATCCCTCTGATAGAGGAAGAATTTTGTAACAGTCAGTCTTATTAATGAATAGAAGTCTTTTGTGTGTGTAAAACTCTGTCCTCTGGAAACAATTTTTAGTTTCTCTGTGTCAAAAACAGAGCATTATTCTCTGTTCAATTTTTTTGTTTTTGTTTTGGAATTAGCAGAAATTCCCAACACTGCCTCCACATGAAATCGGTATACTCAACATTTGCCCACTGATCAGGGTATCAAGTTGCGTAAGGGAGTGTGCTTTTGAGCTGTCTTTGGAGAATGTAGTACATGGACCAAACTAGGTCTTCCACAGTTCCACAAGGACGTGCTTATTATCATAAATACTGTTCAGTCTTTTATATACTGTTCAGTCTTTTAAATACTGCTTTATAAAACCTTCTTTCACTTCAGAGAGGATCATCCCCTGGGTGCTAAGAGAATAGGAATATAGAATAAACATGGTAGAGAAGACGAATGCTACTGGTATAAAACAAATTTCTAAATTTCAATGGATTAATATTTAAAAGTATTTTATTTTTCTTTCTATGTTCGTTGGTTAGAATTGAACACGCTGAAGCTTTTTATTATTATTTTGAACTTCGTGAATACTGAAATGTTCTCTTAACCTTTATTAGTGACATCACAGAGGTTAGAGTGATGAAGAATGAGAAAAAGGAGATTTTATCCTTGTAAAAACAATTATAAAATCTTACAAAATACCAATACAGTTATATAGTTTTTATGTTTTTACATCATAATAATTTTATGAATCCTTTATTAATTCATTAAGAAATAATGCAATAGTTGTGTGAGGTGAGGCATTGTATTTCTAACTTCTTATATGTATTGACATTTAAATTAAAAAAAAAGTTGGCATTAAGTGTTGGCCATTGATTGATGTTATTGTCAATAAGTAAATTGAATTTGATTTAATATAAATAAGTATTAATTATATAGGTGACTCATTGTTTGTAAACATATTATATATTTTGTCTCGTGCTAGACCTTTTGCTTTGAAAATTAAGGAAGAATAAATATGATCTTCATGTCTACTTCACATCCTTGTTGATCATCACCATTGTTGGACCATTGTAGCTCCACAGAGTTCTACCTCCCACACTCCACACTCCATGGAAAATGACCACTAGAAATCACACACACTAATTTTAACACTCTTTCTCTAATTTAATCAGAAAACAAATAACACAAATAAATCTCTCTATCACTATCACGAATATTAGGGCCCTCCCTTAAGGGTGTTAAACACAAATATTTCTCTCATCACTATCACAAATATGAGGGCCCTCCCTTAAAGGAGTTAACCCAGAGCCAATGCCTCTAATACCAATTTTTAAATTAAGGAAGAAGAATATGAAAGAAATGGTCACCTCCAGGTAAGGCTAGCTCACCATGAGAGTGCCTACATAGGGAACTTCTTGTATTCATCAACACGAAATCTCATACATTTAAAGGACTACACAGCTGTGGAGGAGTTGGAACAACTTCCTCATAAATAGGGCCTACATCCTAAATAAACCCCACAACTTGAATAAGACACCACAATCACAGCAAACATCTAAAAATAAATTTTAAAAGTTTCATAAATATATAATTAAATATTTTATTAATTACTTGGCTTTTTTTCAGTCTTATTTACTTTTTATAGTGTTTTTACCATATTTACCTGATATGCCAAACTTCATAATATGTTAATTTCACTTTTATGTAAACCCTTCACTACAATATGAATATGTTTCTAGCATATTTTCCTAGTATAGAGAATAGTAACATGGACTCCCTTTTTTCCAATTTTCTCTCTCTAATTTTGATTTTACATAGATCTAAATAGATTAATCTTCTTTCCAACTTTCTCTCTAATTTTGATTTTACATAGATCTAAATAGATTAATAAAGGGTAAGAATGTTGCATCTTTCTAATTTTAAGTTCAAAAATATAGTGATAGTTTTATTGGCTAATTAAAAGAAATTATTCACAATAAAATTAATTTTCAAAATTTTGATGTTTTATTTGTTGTAATTCTATGATGTAATTTTTAAATATTTATTGTTAAATTTATTGAAATATTAAATTTTTATTTCACAATTGAACTTAAGAGGCATCAAATCTCTTAAAGTGAAATTTTTTGTTGGAGTGAAAAGAGATTTGATCCCTTTGAGTGCTTCGTAAATTAGGAGTTAAAATGGATCTAGTCTTGTATTATATAAATTCCACATCTCTATATATAAAAGTATTTTCATTTTCCATTTTATTGATGATGATGATAATGATGATGTTTAACGTCCATTGAGACCAAACTTTGGTGTATCGGACCTAAAGAAACGAATTATTTAGTTTGATTTAAGATTTTATTCCTATGCTCAAAAAGCTTGGAGAGAAGCCTCTCGAGCTCACTATAATTTTGACATCCTAAGTGGCATTTTGACATCGTAACAGGCTAGGAATGTCAGTATTACAACAAAGATTATGAAACTGAGATCTAATGTAGTTGTACGCTGGGCACTCTAAGAGGAAGTGATTTTCATCCTCGATGTTCATATTCTCAGAGAGATGGCAAATCCTTTCCATCCATGCTGTTTTAGGAACTGCCCAATGACAGGTGTCACTATGGAGCTCATGAGAGTTCGTTCTAATAGGCTATATTAATTTTCTTCTTTGATCTACTTAAAACAGAGAGATACTTTTGACCTTCTAGGGCAGGATTGATTTAAATCACTATGGAATATCCACTAATATTTTTAGTAATAGTGAAGGTAGAGGGTTTAGAAATCCTATTTATAAACTAATAATATCCATGGTAAAGTAGGGGTGAATATCTGTGGTTAAGTATCTTGATTATATTGTAAGTATTATATAAATTTCACATCTCTCTATATAATTTTTTTTCTCATTTTCCATTTTTAAAAAAAACTTGATTTGAACTCTACTGAATATTCACAAAATATTTTTATTGGTAGTGAGGGTAGAGGGTTTAGATATATTTCAAAAATATAACTTTTTTTATTTTAGAATTAATTAAAAAAATGTTATAAAATTAAATTAAAATAAAATATTTATACAATATTTTGATTGTGAAATGAGTTTTCGTTTTTGGGCATGTGGTATTGAGAAGCCATGGTATTGACCCATGGTATTGTAACAAAGCCTATGTACAAGTTAATAATATCCATTACAAAGTGGGAGCGATGAATATCTATGGTTAAATATCTTGTTATGTTGTAAGTTTGTTATAAGTATTAAGTTGTTATGTGTTTATTAATTAACTTTAAATATGTTTACAAAATTATTATTAGTCACTGTCAAGGCAGGACTCCAGCAATAGATTTTCTGATTGACCATTATTACTTTAGCATTGACCAATACAACTTATAATGTTTAATTTTGAAATAAATATATATATATATATATATCTATATATAAGCTTGGTAAAACTTTTTTTTGGTAGAAAAGGTCGTAATTTCTTTTATTAATAAGAAATTACATTTTGCAGATGCAAAGCATATACATATGGTGAGGCCATGCCTAACAAAATACAAAACTAATGCTGGAATACTTCATCCAGTATATGGAACTGTTCAAAAAATAAGCATTTATATGCTGATGTTCTCTTCGCAGAGAGACTAGTTCTGATAAAAACAATAAGTTTATAAATAATTACATATGATCATTTATATGAAAATTGTTCAAAAATGTGCCTGTCTCAGAAACCAGGATCTATGTACGGCCTATGGTAGTACTGGTATGTGCTGCCCTCTCGATCCTCCTGTATCAGCCAAGTAGCATCATCCCTGAGCGTTGCTTCCTTGGATAGATGGTCGGCAATGGTGTTGCGCTCCCTGTAAATGTGTTGACAGGAAAAGGAGTCAAAATTTGAGATGAGTCTAAGAGCTTCATCCAAGATATGCCTTAGTGAAAAAGCATTGCATTGAGATTTTTTGTTTAACCAGTTGCAGACTATTTTAGAGTCACCAAAAAGTTGTAAATTTGAGCACTGTTTGTTCAATGCAAAGTGTATGAGGTTTTTGGCTGTTGATAGCTCAGCAAAATTATTTGTCCCTCTGCCCAGTCCCATTTGAATTTTGTAAGAGTGGGATTCAGATAAATGTAGTACAACACCCCCTCCACATCCAGTCTCCTGCGCCGAGCCATCAAAATAAGCCCATGGTTGGGTAGTGTTGATGGATTCTGGATGTATGTTTCTTTGGGGTGGCTGAGATCCTTCATTGGGAATAGAGTGGTAATCGGCTAAGATTCTGGTCAAAATGGAGGGCCAATTTGGGGCTTTCTGCTGAAATATAATACGATTCCTGGCTATCCAGATATCCCAGCTTATAAGCAGGGGTAAGTTCCTTTCTTTTTTTTAGGCTTCTGTCCACCATTGTTTCCAAGCTCCTGCTATGTTGTTCCCCTGCCATCGGTGCATAATTAGGAGCGAGCTAAGGGTACTATTCCAGAGCTCTTGAGTACAAGGGAAACTTAGGAAGAGATGTTCCGTGCCTACAAAGGTGACACCGAAAGGGGCCAAAGAAAGATTGTTTCATTAGGTTAGTGCCGGTTGAGACCTTGTTGCGGAGAATGGACCACATGAGTAGCCTTGTTCTAGGGGCTGCCTTCAATTTCCATATAAGTTTCCACCATGTCTCAACAATGGGAGGCTTGTGAGATTTCATCAACACCTGATATCCTATTTTGGGAGTGTAAACACCATGTTTGGCGAAAGCCCAGATGAGTTCATCTTCCTCCTCTGTCATTCTTATATGGGCTTCGGTTAATGCTTTTGTGAATTCCCACCATTCCTGTTGTCCCCATAACGGTATGTTAAGCCAAGTTCCTGATTTCCAACCCTGTTGAAAAAGAGAAGATTGAGCATTGTTAGCAATATGACAAATGTGTGTAATGCCTTGCTCGGATAGATAGGCTCTCAACTCCTCTGTTATTCTGTGGGCATTTCCACATCCTACCCAGGGGTCCACTCCTAAATGCACCTGTGCCCCAGACCAGATTCTCCATGTCAGTCCATTTCGAATGAGCTCCTTTGTGTTTAGTACCACCTTCCAGATGACAGATATGTTAGAAGTGTTCCTATGGCTCTGTCTTATCCAATCGATGGTATTGAAGGGGGATATGTACTTGGAGATGGCCACCCTCGTCCATAGGCTGTGAGAGTTGAGTAACTACCATCCTAACTTAGCTGCCAGGGCTTTGGAGAACAAGTCTAGCCTCTTGATCCCCCATCCTCCCCATCGCTTTGGTAGAGCAAGAGATTCCCAGCTTGTCCATGCAAAAGTCCTCCCGGGATGCTTTCCTTTCCACAGGAAACGACAGTAGATGTTTTGCAAACGGGTCAGTATGCCTCAAGGTTTCCACGCCAACGACATCCAATATACTGGCGTTGCTTCCAGAACTGCCTTTATTAAAACCAATCTCCCTGCTCTGGACAAATATTTGTGATACCAAATGTTTAGTCTCTTTTCTACCTTGGTTATAAGCCATAGCCAGTCTGCAATTTTGTAACCAAGGGGTTTTAACCTGTAGCCTAGATACTTCAATCCTTCTTCGAGTGGTAGTTTAGTAAAGGCGAACCGCCTGAGTGCAAATTGAAGTTCCAGTTGGGAGCATCTAGTAGAGGTGATAGAAGATTTTGCCTCATTTAGTAACATTCCCGTGGCTATTAAGAAAATCCCCAGAGCATGTTGGAAGGATGTGAGGTCTCCTATACCTCCATTAAGGAAGATAAGCACATTGTCCACAAACAGCAGGTGGGTCAGTGTGCATGCATTGGTGATTTTGATTCCCCTGACTCGTCCTTGTCTGTGCTCTTCTCCGAGTAATCTGCTGAGGCCTTCCATTACAAGGAGGAAAATGAGGGGGGAGAGAGGGCAGCCCTGCCTCAACCCTCGCTCTACATGAAAAAAGGGGAGGCCGAACCATTTACAAGCACACTATAAGATACATTGGAGATGCAACTCATGACCCATTTAATGAAGGGGAAGGGAAAGCCTAGGTGGGTTAACATGATTCAGATGTAAAGCCAGTTAACTCTATCAAAAGCTTTGGAGAGGTCAATTTTCAAGATCATCCCTTTAAGTTTCCTAGTCTGGACAGAATGGAGGAGCTCCTGTGCAGTACTGACTGCCTCGTGAATCTGTCTGTTCTGTAAAAAGGAAAATTGCTTAGGGGAGATGTGTGCCGACAAGATAGGCTTAATATAGTTTGCAATGATTTTTGCGATAGTTTTGTATATGTAGTTGCAAAGTGAGATAGGTCTAAAGTCATCATAGGTTGAGGGCTTGTCAACTTTAGGAATGAGAGCAATGAACGTGGAGTTTAGGCCTTCCCACATCCTTCCCTTTCTGTGGCATTCTTCTATAAGTCTTAGGAGATCCAACCCTAAGATGTCATAGAAGGCAATATAGAACTCTACTATCCAGCCATCAGGTCCCGGGCTCTTTTCCTTCTTAAGCCACTTAAGAGTAGCTTCGAGCTCATCTAGGGAGACTTCTTTGGTAAGTTCTTGTGCAGCCTCCTGATCCACAAAACTGGGGAAGGTCTGAGCAATACGCATTACTTCAGCCAGGGTAGCTATGGGGGGGGCTTTATAGATGTCTTTGAAGTGAGAGTTTGCCAGAGCTGCCAATTCACGGAAGGTTTGCATTAAGTTTCCTTGCCCATTTTTTAGTTCCCATATGGTGTTGATCGCCTTCCTCCCATTTGCATATTTATGGTAAAATTTTGTGTTGTCATCCCCCTCCTTTAGCCATATGGCTCGACTTCGGAGTCTCCAACTCTCCTCTCTATCCTTCAGGATTTGAGTCCTTCTTTGAAGGAAAGAGGCCATCTTGTCCTTTTGTTCCTATGAGTTAATGATTCCTCTGGTACCCTCCTCCAGAGTAGAGATTGCCTCCTATGTTTCCCTTAGTACTTGCTCGTCCTATTCTCGCTTCCTTCGTGCCCATTATTTTGAGAGGGTTTTTAGTTCCTTCATGTTGTGTGTGAACCCCTCTACTATGTTTTCTTCGATGCCAATTGGGTGGGACTTCCAGAAATCACCCACCATCCTTATATAATCCGCATCCTTTAGCCAGGTGGAGTTGAATTTAAAGGGTGCCTTGGGATTTTGACTGGCATCTTGTATTTCCAAGTAGATGGGTCTATGGTTTGATAGGCCGCCTGTGCCTACCCATTGTCTGATGTGTGACCCACAGCTGGCCAGTGCTTCTTTGATGAGGAATCTGTCAAGCCTTCTAGCCAGGCTAGCCTCCCCTAGTCGATTGTTCCTCCAAGTGGGTTGAATTTTAGCAGAGGGTATATCAATTAAATTGTGTTCCTCCAATAGATTCTCAAAAAAGACTGATAGGGTGTCCACCTAGGCTTGATGACCCCATGATTCAGCATATCCTATGGAAAAGTTCAGATCCCCTCCCAGAATGATGTTGTCTTGTAGAAGGATAGATGAATTTAATAGCTTCTGCCAGTATTCGGCCCTGTCTCGGCAGGGACCATAAACATTGATGATTCTGAAACTGGCTTCTAGGGATGATGAGAAGATGTCTGCTCCCATATATCCAATGCCTCCCCAAACACTAGTCAATTTGATAGAGCGGGTACATACACCTAGGGCTACCCCTCTGGATCGGCCTGTTGCATCAAGCGAATGGAAAGACCAGCCCGGGAGCCAAGATTCAAGGATAGAGGATATTGAGCAGGAAGGTCTAAGGGTTTCTTGTAAAAAAATGATGTCGATAGCTTCAGATGAGATCAGACGCTTCAAGGCTAGTTTTTTCCCGGGACTAGCCATCCCACGGCAGTTAAATGAGAGCATCTTCATGGCGGGGGGGGGGGGGTTTAGGGGTTTTCTCTACTCTAAGAACCCATGGAATTGTGCTTTGATCCCCTGAGGCAATCTCCTCCCTTGCCTGGTTTTTGGCTCTGGTTAGAGAGGAGGGACGGCCCCGAGAGGGCTTGGGTAAGGATAGGAAGGAGTCGATAGCACACCCTACCACATCGGGGCCCTGAGAATGGAACTTTGAGCGAGTAGGGTATCAATGATCGGGGCAGATGGATTGAGCTGAGGGCTGGAGTGGATGAGCTTCGAGGATGGAGGGCTTAGGAGGGGTGAAGATGGGTGGAGGAGGCACAAAAGTACAGGCCTGACTAATAAGGTTCCACTGAATGGGTTCAAGAGGGTGGGGAAGAGCCGGGGATGAGGGGGAGGGATAGAGGGGAACTTTCGAGAGGCAAATAGCTCTATCATTTGAATGAGAAAAAGATGGTAAATGTATATCAGATGTAGAGAAAGCAAAAGAAAGGGGAGGGTTTTCCATACTCGTGGTGAAAGCATCCCCTGAAGCCGTCGAAGATCTCGTCAGTGGTGGAGAGGGTGGTTGAAGTGGAGCTTTCTGTTGCTTCTTCTTAGCGCCTTGATCGATCTCCCATCCTTCTGCTACAGGTGCCTGCCTTGTCTGCTCTCTGGCCTCTGTTGTATGTTGGGGTGGTTCCTGCAGGGCTGCACTGCTCGTACCATGATCTTGAGTCTTCTAGCCTCCTTTTTTATTCAACGGACAATCCTTGAACATGTGTCCAACCTTGTGACAACGGCGACATCTGTAGGGCAGTCCTTCATAGTTCAGCAGTTGCTTCCTGGTATAATTCTACCATTGTATTGTAATATGCTCCTGCAGACCCCCTGTTGTGTCCATATGTACCAGAATTCTGACATAAGCCATCTTCCCAGTGGAGAGATAGGACTTGTCAAACTCCATGTACATGCCAAGCGAATTTCCAATGCGCCGAAAAATGTCCTCCGACCAAAAATGTGGTGGAAGCCCTGGTAATCTGATCCATATTGGTCCAACCCCTATCTGCTCTGATTCTGGGCTGAAAAGGGGTGACCATTGCTTCAGGAGGACAGGCGCGTGTTCAAAATTCTAGAAAGATGATAAGACCTAGTTCGTGTGATCGGGCCTGGCAAACCTGAAAGTGAACCACCCCCTCACAAAGGTCTGAACGGTGGGTAGGTCTGCCAAGTGATGCCCCCAGACCTCTAATGTCCATGCTTTGAGACGAGCCGCAGAGTAGTTCCGCCCTCGGATCCTTCCGACCAAAACCCTGTCTGCTATGTCCATGGTATTCGCTAGTTGAATATCTTCTTCGAGTCGCAATATGATGTCGTTTGCTTTAGATCTAAAGCACCTTTTTTTTCTTTGAGGTCTCGCTCCCTCAAATGAGTCATCCCTTTGTGTAGGGTTGCTTTCGGAGATGGGGGGGTCCTCAGGTTGGGGAAGTGAAGTAGATGGGAGGGGTTCCGATAAGGGTGGTATAATAGTAAAACTTCCAGAGGGAGGGATGGGGGGAGGAAGTTAGGAAGGCGGTATCGATGCTACTGGGAATGAAGAGCTAGGTAAAACGGGGGCATGACCAGAGGGTGTAGGGAAGTGGGATGGTCCTGTGCAAAACTTCGGAGGGTTAGGGTTTAGGCAGCCGGAAGCAAACCCTATTGAGGATGGTGACGGTGGGGGGGAGGAGAGGGATGGCCAGGTCGAGGGTTCGTCCAGCAGGACCACCGGGTGAGATGAAGGCCTCAAAAACGGAGGTAGGTCAGCAAAGGTCTCGTTTAGGGCACAGCTAAACGGAGCACAGTCTGCCTTTGGTGAATGCAGAGTCATCCAGATAGTTGCCTCCGGCAGTAGGTCCTCCGAGTAATCTACAAGATCTAGGTCCATAGCTGTCGAGGGCTTGTAAACGCCAGCTGCCTGTGAGTAACTGCCAAAGAAGTTGCAGGAGGAAACAGTCGTAGGTGGTCCGAACCTAAGCGAGGGGCGCAGAGCTGAGAAGTAAAAACAGCATGGTAAAACCTTTCTGAGCTTGCTAATGCCCGTGTTAAGGAGAATACTGATGCCCCTGACAGTCTGTCTACGTGTAGCTGCCAAGGACTGCCATCTGCGTCGCTGTACTGCAGACATGATGGGTTAACCGTACTCACCCTCGCGCTGCAGAGCCATCTCCTGTGTGCAATCTATGATTTGTTCACTGCATAATGTATATATTTCTCTAACTCGCATATTACAGTCAATATAGTTCGCACTTCCTATACATTTCAGTCCTTCTTGAGCATGAAATTCATCACAAAGATAGTTGTAGTTAATTGCATATCCTCACAGGGTTCTAACTTCAGGAATTCACATTCTATTAGCCTCAGGAATTAACATCTTTTCAAATTATATGACACAAAAATTCTCATGTTCTGCTCCAAAGAAACTCGTAAATCCTGCCTCAAAGACTCGCATATCTCCCCTCAAAACAACCACGAACCTGCTTCTTAAGCTTGGTAGAACTATATCTTCACTATGTCTAATTATTTTTTAAACTTTATTGTTAAATTTACTGAAACTTAAAACCGACTCCTTCCATTCTTGCTTCATTGCACTACCGTATCATAACCATTGCTCTTCCATGCACTCATTGAAAGGACGTGTTAACACTCGTTCTTCAATTTAGGTATAAAATAGTAAAATGATAATATATTATTTTTATGTAATTTTTTATAAATAGAGACATATTTATGGAACAAATTAAATTAATTTCTTAGTTAATAAAGTTATGGATTTTGTATAAACTTAATTTATTTTAAATTTATATTAAATATATTATTTTAATGATATGTTATGTATTAATTTTTTTTTAAATAATTTTAATATATAGGTTATGTTTTTCCAAAAAAATTAGAAAATTTAAATAAAAAAGAAATTAGATTATAAAATTTAAAATAACAAAACTCATGTAGCACTTTAATATTTCAGTTAACTATAATTTTAAAATTAAATTATAATTAATATTTATATATTTGAATTTTTTTAATATATTTTATGCCATTAAACTTTAAAACAACTAATTAAACTGAATACAGATAATAATATAATTATTTCACTATATATATGGCATGGCAAATGCCATATAATCTATTCCATTTCATTCAAAACACTGATGAAGACAACAATGGAGATTTTGTCTCACTATAAATGATTTTGAAATCTTAAAAGATAGCAATGGTTTTTATATAATAATATTTATATTAATAAACTTATAATTGATTACATAATGATGGTGGGGAATATGGTGGCATAATGATGGTGGCGTAATGTTTGTATGATATTTACATAATAATATTTATATCAATAAACTATTAATTGATTAGAGAATGATACAGCATGTGCAAAGTGAGCCCAGACATTGTCTTATATGTATTGGTATTTGTAACATGCTCAAACATCTTTAAAAATAAAATTAAAAATTACTTGTTTTTATATGAATATTTTACCATGTCTACTCACGTATTCCTTATTAATGGTGAGTATTATAAACATCCTTGTCTACTATTTGGTGACATATAATTTTTTTTGTGTGAATATTTTACAAGGTCTACTTACCTATTTTTAATATCCTTATCTATTATTTGGTGACATAATCGTTTAACATTTGAGATTAGTGAATATCCTGACTTGTATTTGGTGTCATAATGGTTTAACATTTGAGATTAATAATGAATATCTTGACTTGTTAAGGTTTATGTTTAGAATTTATATTATATTATTTATATGAAGGTTTGTTTTATTTGGGCTTTAGATTAAAGCTAAATAACTATAAGAAATTAGATTGGAATTGGATTATTGATAAATACAAGAAGAAGTTTAATTTATGGAAAATAGGTGGTTGCTATTAGGTGGTCGACACATTCTCATTCAAGTTGTTCTCCAACAAATAACTGTTTACTGGGCATATTTATTTCTGCTATACAATCTAAGATCAAAGCTATAATAATAAGTTTGTTCTTGTCTAGATTGGGCGGGGACTCAAAATTCCAGCGATGCAAATGGGAGGCACTAACCATTCCAAAGGACTATGGAGGGTGGGGTTTCTTGGATTCAAAGATTTTGGGTAAGTCATTATTGATCCAATCTACTTGGAGAGCTTTGATTAGACAAGGTCTAGCAGGACATCATCAAATACAAATATCTAAAGGGTAAGGACTTATGTTTGTGATAATTGGACTCCTAATCCCCTTATCACCACTATTGGGGGTTCCCCTATCAATTTCTCTTGCTACCTTCCCTCTAGGTCCCCTAGACCCTATGAAATTAAGTCCTAAGCCCCCTTCTCATTCTCTAATGCTAGGATTATAGATCTTAGTAAACCATGCTTTTACCTCTGATTTCTAGCATCCATGCTACCCTTGTGTCCCCTTGCCCCATTCAATACACCATAACATACCTCCCCACAACCTTTTTGGTCATGCCATTCCACTTTTCCTAATGTTATGAACCCCCAAATTTGGTCCCAATGCCCCTACAACTACACCCTTGGCCCCCCTTGGCTAAGGGATTAAACACATTAGGGGTTATGGGTTGTGATAAGGGAGCCCCTAATCCCCTTATCACAACTAGAAATAGGCTCATGAACACCATCAATATCTATTGGAGGTGTTGCGATGAAAGCAATAATGAATACAAAAGTTGTGGTCAATAGGACAGGGATCATCAAGATGTTAAACCATTCAATGACTTGGTTGGGTTCCAAGAAGTGCTAAGGCATGCCAAGAAGTTCCAGGTGCCAGGGTGTGGCGCCAACACATGCTAGGGAGTGTTAGGGCCAAGTTCCAGGGAAACACAAGGGAGGAGTAGTTTCAAATGCATGGAAATGAATGAATAAGAGTGTGATAGAGAGTGTTAGCTAGCAAGTACGAGGTGTGATAAGTGTCAGGGAGTGATAGGGAGTGCCAAATCATGCCAAGAAATGCAGGGGGTGCTAACACATGCTACATAGTGCCAAGGGATTATTAGGTGTGCCAGATGTTATGGAATGTCAAGATGTAAAATTTGTTGTTTAGTTGTTTAATTTTACGACCACGGTTGGATGTGAGCCTTGTCTTCGTAACTTGTTAAGTTGGATAAGTTGAAATTATACATGAGTAGCCTAAGATGAGTTATAGGAAGTTCTTAGGTGAACAAGGCATAGTCTAGTTGTAGTAATTGTAACTTGGTCAAGATGTTGTTATATTTAAGTTGTTGGTATAGTTGAGGTAGGATTTTGTTGGGTTCCCATGTTACAAAAAATGTAAGGGTAGTTGTGAGGGCATGATAGCTAAGGAGTGCCAGGGTGTGCTATGTAATGAAAAGGCATGCTAACACATGCCAGAAATATTTTTGGTATGATGGCTTGATTTAATTTTATGGTGTTATTTTTATTGTTCGCTTTGCATAACACTAATTTTCCTAGTTTGGAACATTACAATTAGCGAGTTCCAGGTGTGCTAAGGAGGGAGTGACAAGGTATGATATGCATTGTTTCCAAGGCATGATAGAGTGCTAGGGAAGCATACCAAGATGTGACAAGCGCCAAGGTGTGCCAATGCATACTAAGGAGTGTTAGACAGTGCCAGAGAAACATAAGGGAGCACTAGGTCAAAATGCATGGAAATGAATGAATAAGAGTGTGTGACAGGGAGTGTCAGCGAGTTCCAAGTGTTCTAAGGAGAGAGTGACATGGTATGCTAGGTTGTGCTAAGTCATGCTATATTGCTACGGCGACATGCAACCAAGATGTTCCAGATACCAGGTTGTGTCAACATGTGCTAGGACGTGTTAGTGAGTGCCAGGGAAACACAAGGGAGCACTACGTCAAATTAGTGCATGCAAATGAACAAATAAGAGTTTGTGACAGGAAGTGTCAGTGAGATACATGTGTGTTGAGGTCGTAACAAGGTATGGTAGGAAGTGTTAATGCATGCTAGAGGCCAGGGAAACATGCCAAGATGTTGCAGTAGCTAGGGTGTACCAATGCATACCAGGGAGTGTTATGGACCGCCAAGGAAATAAAAGGGATCACTAGTTTCAAATACATGGAAATGAATGAATAAGAGTGTGTGACAGGGAGTGTTAGTGAGTTATAGGTGTGTTAAGGAGGGAGAGACAAGATATGTTAGGTAGTGCCAAGGAATGCTAGAGTGTTAAGGCCACATACCAAGATGTGCCATGTGCCAGGGTGTGTCAATGCGTGTCAGCGAATGCTAGGGAGTGCCACAAAAACACAAGGGAGAACTAGTTCAAAATGCATGGAAATGAAGAGATAAGAGTGTGTGATAAGTAGTTTCAACTAGTTCCAAGTGTTTTAAGGAGGGAGTGACAAGGTTATATGCTAGGCAGTGCCAAGGCATGCTAGAGTGCCAGGGCATGTCAGATAGTGCTAGGGTGTGCAAACCATGCCAAGAAATGTAGGGGATGCTAACACACGCCACATAGGGCTAAGGGATTGTTAGACATGCCATGTGTTATGGCATGTCAAGATGTAAATCGTGTTTCTTAGTTGTTTTATGGCCATGGTTGGACGTGAGCCTTGAATTGGTAACTTGTTAAGTCGGATGAGTTCAGATTGGACATGAGTAGCCTAAGATGTGTTATAGGAAGTTCTTAGGTGAATAAGGCATAGTCTAGTTGTAGTAACTATAACTTGGTTAAGTTGTTGTAGTTGGGGCAGGACTTGGTTGGGTTCTGGCCAAGTCTAAAAAAAAGTAAGGGTAGTTGTGAGGGCATGATAGCTAAGGAGTGTCAGGGCATGCCAAGGAATGAAAAGGTGTGCTAACACATGACAGATAATGTCAATGGATGGTGAGCAGTGTTAGAGAGAGTCAGGGGAACACAAGGGAGAACTAGATCAAAATGCTTGGAAATGAACTAGGTCAAAATGCTTGGGAAAGACATTGGGTTTGAGCCCTCTAATTGCAATGAAATCACCTCCTCCCCATTTGTCATGAAATGCTTTGAAGATGTCAATTGTTTAGGGTTTTTTTCAAAGAGTGCAAGGAGTAGGTTACCATGAGCATCTCACAGGTATATTTGACCTCACCTTGAAGGAAGACAAGATCACCATTGCAGGGACTGATTTCATGTTTTCAGTGGATGCCATCTCTCAAGCTACAGGCATACCAAACTGTGGTGAAAATTGGTTCAAAGGCATGAACCTAGACCTAGAAGTGTACAAACCCTACTTGAAATCACAATACAAAGGAGCTTACTCACATATTTTCCCATTCAGATACTTGTTGGAGAGATATGCACCATTGATGAAGGCTTTCATGAAGTTCTTCACATGTGAGGGCAGATTTTATAGGCTATATCAATACCACATAAGACTACTCATGCACTTTACAGCTACCAAGTCTATAAATTTGTCCAACTACTTGTATAGGAGCCTTACCAAAATGTTTGAAAGGAAAATTGAAAGGAAAAGTGGATTATCCCAGCCTCTTTCACCATAGCTTGATAAAGGTTACAGTATTCCATCAGTTGAAACAGAAGAACATGACATGGGACACCTTCATTGAGGTAGCCTTGAAAATGCATATAACCACTTCACCAAGCCAGCACCAAACCATGTTAGTAAAACCCATGGAGGTGGGGTCATCAAGAAATTTACATGATGAGGTTTCCAAGGCACCTAGGCCTGAGGTGACCAAGACATATCAGAGAGGTAGAAGCCTTGTGTTTGCTCCTCAAATTGAGGAACGGGCCAATCCTACTACATCAACAGAACATGGATCACCATCACATCATGGGGCTTCTTTGCATGATGAGCCCGTTGAGCATGACTCTGACCTAGTTGACTTGGAGGTGCATGATGAGCATCAAACCCTGAAACAAGTCATCAAAGAGAAGGATTATCAGATCATGGAGCTCAAGGACAATTTCGAAAGGGACAAATTCGTCACTTCATTCCTTGAGCAAGAAAACAATCAACTTATATATAAGGCAAAACAACTAGTCATGGAGAAAGAGCAATCCAAAGTGAGGAAAAAAGACATGGAACGCAAGGCAGTGGTGGACCATGAGGACACTGAGCAACATGAAGGACATGTGTCAAGGAAGAGACCAAGGACAATAGGTCTTAGGAAGGCACTTCTGAGGGAAAGAGAACAAAAGCCACCAATGGAAGAATTGACCTTTGAAGAGAGGATTGCCATGGAAATAAATGAGGACAATAAGTTTTGGCTTGAGAAACTCAATTGCCACCTTGAGGAAGCTCCTTGACAAGGATAATAGGGATAACAATTTTCAAAAGAAAATGGCCATCCATTATTACACAAGGAATCAGATTGCCAAGATCAAAATCAAGCGGTTGAAGGAAAAACTCAAGGAAACCCTAATCAGCCAAGGGGAGAAGGGTAAGTTAGATTTTATTGTTGATGCTTCCATGATTGGATAACATACCTCATCAAGCATATTTGGACAAATTTTTGGAGGATTTGGAGAAAAAATTGTGTTTTGTGTTAGACTTGCAATTTTTTGGCAATTTTCTGTCTAGGAGCACAACGAGATCACGCTTCGCTTCTTCCTCAGGGCTCCAAATGGTGGAAACTTGGAATTTTTGGAATGATTATGACCCCTTCTCAAAACACATTTTCCCACTTTCCTATTTTGGAGCTCAGTTTTTGAGAAATTTGCAAAACAGAGGCAAAAATCACCTTTTTGCGCCTCTTTTTCCATTTCGTTGTGTACTTGGTGACACCTTGCGAGAATGGCCATATCACAGCCACAAATGGGTCATTTTGAGTGCAAAAATACTCTAAAGACATCTAAGATCTCCCATATTTCCAGAAAAGGCTTCCGATATGGATTTTGACTTCCGTAAGGCACTCAAAAATGGCCTCCAACATTTCACTACACACCTAGAAATTTTTGAGCTTTTTGTAAAATGTTCACCGTGTAATTTTTTGTAATTCCTAGTTTGACTTTGGTAAAAGTCAAAAGGGTGAAGTAGATGAATGTGTGGGGTAAAATTAAATGTAAATAATGGGTGGTTAGCCTTTTTAATTTGTTTTGATGTAAATTTGACCTCAATTATGAGAGAGGTTGGAGTCAAAGTTAGTTGTAGAAGTTGTTTTTAACTTCCTTAGACATTAGGGTTTGGTTAGAACACCTCATGGAACAGTTCCTAGAGTTAAGGATTCGACCCCTGAGAGTGAGGAGATGATGTTTTGTTCTTTATTTATCAGTTTCTGAGTGATAGAATGGGTTGGATTTCAGAGGAGAGAACTATTGTAGCTTACTTGGATATTTTCTGGAAATCAAAGGACACAGTTTGTAACTATTATCTAGGAATTCATGTGTAGTAAGTTTGTGATGTTATTTTTTCTCTGTTATAGCTTTATATGAAAGATATTCATCTTCTCTTTCCATTCATCAATTCTTCAATGGTTTTCCTTACAGTTTATAAACAAAATTCTTTGCATAAAGCTTTGTTTTGATGGAAAAATCATTATGTGTTACTTTCTTTCTTGCTTAATGAATTCATGTTTCATGCTCATTAAGACCTTTTGCTTCTTCTAAACACTACACTACACTGAAAAACCCTAATATCCATCACAAAAGTAATGCTACCTTGCTCCTTTATATCTTTTGTAAACCTTTGATCCTCTGACCTAGCTACCTGGTTTTTCTCCCTTATCCAGCAATAAAACCCTAAACTTTCCAAAACCCACCTGAGCCTAGCTATCTAGCCTAAAATCCTTTACATTCCAGTCATCTCTTGGCTATGATTTCAAAGAGAGAACTCTCTCTAGTTTGGTAGGGCTAGCTACAAACTAAAATCTTGGTCTGTGGTTACCTCCATCGATCTCCTCATCAGATTGGGACATTCTGGAGGATAACAGAGGGCATGCCAACTAGGGAGTGCCAAGGTGTTCTAGTGAATGTAAGGTTCCAAAGTCATGGAAATATGTAATGCTAATTGTGAGGTCATGGTTGCCAAGGTGTGTTATGGAATGCTAGGGCATGTTAGTGCTAGATAGTACGAAGACATGTCAAACAAGCTAAGATGTGCCAAGTGCTAAGGCATGCCAAGATGTACAAGGGTGTGATAATGCATGACAGGGATTGTCAATCAACAAAAGGGGGGAACAAGTTAAACTACAAGGAAATGAGAACATAATAGGGTTAATAAGTCATCAATTTACCTTTTCCATGAGGGGCATGCTAGGCACACCAACACTAGGTTCTAAGTGCCAAGTGTCAATGCATTCTGAGTGCCAAATCTTCCTCTGTTTCTTCTCATCTAGTTTCCAATAATTGATCTCAAATAAATTTAATATTAAACCATGCCAAAGCATATCAAGTCATCTCAATGCATTAAAAACATACTAAGACTTGCCAAGTGCCAACACGTGCCAAGTGCCAATGTGCTTCAAGGAGGGTGATGCATGATATGAAGTGGCAGAGCATATCGAAGATTGCTAAGGTGTGCCAGAGAGTGCCAATGCATGCTGAGGAGTGTTATGGAGTACTAGGGAAATACAAGGGAGCACTAGGTCAAAATTCATGGAAGTGATTGGTTATGAAGGTGTGTCAGGGAGTGTCAATGAGTGCTAGCTCTCATGCTAAGGAGGGAGTGACAAGGTATGCTAAGCACAGGTAAGGCATGCCAAGGAATATCAGGGAATGTCAAGAAGTGCTAGAGTGTGCTAGGTAGTTTCGGGGTGTGCTAACATGTGCCAAATAGTGACAAGGCATGCCAGGCACTAACACATGCTAGGATATGCAGGGTGCCAGAATATGCTAATATGCATCAAGGAGTTTCAAGGCAACAAAAGGAATAACCAAGCTAAAATGAAAGGAAATGAACACATAAGAGGTTTAATAAGTCGGGACATTATATTTTTCAAAAGGGGCATGCTAGGCACACTAATAATATGTTCCAATACATGCCGAGTGTCAATCTGTGCCAAGTGCTAATGTTTCTCAATGCAATATTATGCCAAGGTGTTCCAAGGCATGCTAGGGATTACAGGGCATGCCAACACATGACAGGGGAGTGCTATGCTATGCTAGGGCATGCCAACATGTGCTTGGGCGTCCTACTCATGGAAAGATGTTCTAGGTATAAAGATGTTCCAGGTACAAAGATGTTCCAAGACATGCGAGGTGTCAAGGAATGTTAGTATACTGTTCCAAAGCATGTTAAGTTGTGTAATGAGCGTTGAGGAGTGCTAGGTCTCTCTCATTAATAGTATTTCCAGAGCTTGATTATGTATTAAATAATATAGTTCCTACACACACTACACACACTAGTGGAACTTTATTTAAAGGAAATTTGCTAGATAATAAACCAAACAGAGATGAATCATGTGTTGATTCATAAGAAAACTATATGCTTATGACTTGAGGGAAATTATACACATTAATTAATTCTTAAAAAAATGACTGACTATTATAACCACTATGACCTTGGACACATAATGAAAAAGACTCCACAAAAATGGTCTTAAATCATTATCTTTTGACAAAAATATAGTAACAGGTACATAACGTCATCAAAAACTCATTGGAATGATCAATGATGATGAACATATTTTGACCATCACCAAAAGTAACCAAAAATAGGATTGGTGAGGGTCAATAAAAGATCGTCACTAGAAGTGTGACCAAAGAGAGAATTAGTGATGGGAGTTTAATGACCCTCACCAAAAGTGTCACCAAAGACAAAATTAGTGACGGGCCTTTCATGATCCTCACTAAAAGTGTCATTGAAAATGGATTTGGTGACAAACCTTAAAGGACCATCACTATATACACTTACAACATCTATTTTTTAAATACCGTCACCAAATGCGACATTGGTGATGGACCTTAAAGGTCTGTCACAAGCATGAAGCGTCATGAAAAACTCATTGGAATGATCAATGAGGATGAACATTTATTGACCATCACCAAAAGTAACCAAAAAGATCATTGGTGATGGTCAATAAAATATCGTCACTAGAAGTGTCACCAAAGAGAGAATTAGTGATGGGCCTTTAACGACCCTCATCAAAAGTTTCACCAAAGAGAGAATTAATGACGGGCCTTTAACGACCCTCACCAAAAGTGTCATTAAAAACGACTTTGGTGACAAACCTTAAAGGACCATCACTATATACACTTAAAAAAACAATTTTTGTAAAGACTGTCACCATATGCGACATTGGTGACGGACCTTAAAGGTCTGTCACAGGCATGACCCTCACCAATGACCTTTTTTCTTGTAGTGGTGCACGAACGATTCTAACACATGGAGGGTGAGGTGAGTGCGCCCCTTGGAAACCTGTGAAAGCACGTGGCTAAGAAGGGAACACATGAGCAAAGATGAATCACAAACTAGAAAGCAAGTAAGCTAGCAATCCAAAGTGATGGTTAAACCAACAACAAATTTCAGTAAGATTCATACATACTTATAGAGAAAAGTCCATACGTGCATGCATAAGAAAACATATACATATATCATTAGAGTAAACAAGTCAGCTGAAATGCAATAACAACATATGCATGAAACATGCTGGCTATGTTTTATTAAGAAGTGAAAGTTCCAATCATACAGTACAACCATGACCAGCCACTAGTCTCGACAGCGGAACGTTACAGTCATTTCCACCTGCTCCTCCAAAAAGATATACTAGCTCTGCACTGTGGAGAAGCCAAGGCTCGTTACCATACTCTCCAAGCTTTCTATAAGATACTTCTATCGGAAGCTTGGCTGACCAAAAGCCTCTACAATGAGTTATGAGGGACTATTTATAAGAAAGGGTGGGGTGACCCTTGACATTACCCATTGTGACCATTCATCTACCCTCTTGACTCTTCAACTACTCTATGACTGTTACATTCAAATATCGACACTTGAACTTCCACTTGACCAGACGTTACATACAATATGCACATTTTCCCATGTGAGACAAAATGGCTTGAGTAAGCCATGCAAGACATCACTAACACTTAGACCGTTTTGGTGAGACCAACTGTTTGACATCCTTGCGATGATCGACAGTGGCGAACTGTTGCCAATGTTTGTCATTTGTGATGGTGTCTGTGCGCTCAATGGTGGTACACTGATATGGCTCCTCTGTCCAAATCGTCTGATAACATGCGCATCATCGTCTTGGGTGCAGCTGGACCAACAAAATACTGATGCATAATTTCTGTGATAATCTCTAGGTGTGTGTTTGTGACCATGCACATCAACTTGTCAAAATACATGTTCAGCTCCAATTAGACTTGCTTCTTGTCTTCGCCTCAGTGAGTGTGCCAAATGGGTGGGATTGCATGCGTGCGCACAATGACATCCATGCTCCTAAACACATTTTCATGTGATCGACAACACTGCTCACCTTGTCTGCTCTATGGTAGCTGCTTTATGGATCCATACCCTATATGGGCACAGTTTCATTGATCTGTGGGTGTTGTGCCCCCTGCTGTAACTCCTTCTCTTGTCTGTGCAACTCCTTTTTTTCCTTGAGTTGTTGCTTCAACACCTGCAATCCCTTCTCTATTTCTCTCTTTGCCTTCGCACGATCCTCTTGTTTTGTCGTTGCCTCATAACCTCAATCTCCAAAGCCACTTTCATCACAAGTGGATTTGCTTGAGGTTGCGACTTTGTTTCGCCTCTGGGCTGTCAACAACCCTCCTCTTGCATTTATCGCATGCAGGTGTGCCACCTTTTGCTGCTGCTGATGGTGTTGATCGATGTGATGCCGTTTCCATTTCATCTTGATATAATTTTCCATGAACAACTTGATGTCTTCATAGATAGGCAAGTTCATAGACACTTGATCGACTCCACCCCCAGTTGTGCTTTGAACGGTGTCTTCGACTCTGCTCTCCTGGAAGCCATTATACTTGTGGTGTTGAGAGGCAGGTGAACACCTATGATACCTAGAGACACAAAACATTCATGACAAGAAATCTATTAGTTGAAAACCAAAACAAACTAGAGGACTGACATGCAACATACCTGTGCGACTGTCTGTGAAAATTGCGCAATTTTCACTGGGAGGTTGGGAGCTTGACTGCAAAAATTGTGCAAGACATAGTCAAGGATGTCGGGAGGTTGACTGACTACTCGAAATGCGCAATGCATTGTCTAGACTGGCCTGCTAAGGACTGAAACTGCGGAATGCACAATTTCAGTCAATAATGACATGCAAACCAACAAACTGCATTGCGTAGTTTCTGGGGCCAGCAAGGAACTGCCTCCCATAATTGCGCAATGCAAGCCTGGAGTTCAGTGTTGGGCTAGGATTGCGCAATTTCTGGAGGGAAGGCAGAGCCTTCACTTCTAGAAATGCGCAATGTTAGCTGACTAAGGCAAGGTCCGGGCCAAGGCAACCCAGACTCACCGACAGGCAACTGAAAACATGAGAAGTCTGAATGCATGGTGATACTGAGTATAAACAAGAGTGAATAATCATGCATGAAAATAGTAAGTACAAGATTCAGAAAATAGGAAAGCATGCATGTGTGTGAAGCGAGTTGCTGCAATGGCATAATATCATGGAGGCTTGGAACAATTGGGGGTGACTTCCGCTAGTACAAAGAACTGTAATCTCCCTCGGGTTATATGTTGGAATATTTGGTTAAGCCAGAACCACATCATCTTCAATGACTTACATATTTAGTGGCCTTTAGTTATTGGTCAGATCATCAATAACTATAATGAGTTACCTGATGATGACAACCCCCCACCTCTCCGCACTATAACACCTAAAGTCATCAACCATAATCAACCTTGGGCCTATTTTGATGGTTCTGCACAATAGCAGGGATGTGGGGGCAGGGGGGCAAGGGGGCATATTATTTCATTTATTAGACTACCATTCTTTCCGTATTCCCATGGGGTTGGGTGCTGGCACAAACTTCGCAGAACTCATCTCGCTCAGACACTTATTAAATTTTTCCTTGGCACAAGACTGTAGATAACTTTAGATCTCCGGGACTCCAAAATCATCATAAATTGGTTCAATTTCACATCTGCATGTCATGTACATTCTGTTGAGATTGCAACAAGATGATGGAGCTTAGTGAAAAGAGTCGCCTTCACTAAGTGGGCCCGCAGGCAAATTATGGCGCAAGTTCTATTTTTGATCACAGTGTGGATGATCACAGTGTGGGTGATCACAGTGTGGGTGATCACAGTGTGAGTGATCACAGTTTGGGTGACCACAGTGTGGGTGACCACAGTGTGAGTGATCACAGTGTGGGTGATCAAAGTCTATTTTTAGACTGGCTGTCAAAAATAGAAAAGTCAAATATTATTGTCTCATAATAATATTTGGACTATAAACTTGATCTTATTCTCTTGGAGCACTTCAGTTTGAGCTACAGATGTGGCCCATGCAGCTGTCAGAAGGAAGTATGCTTTTCTTATGACTCAGTTGAGTTGTTGCATGCATGACTTCAGTTAGAACTCAATCAGTTGAGTTTGGTGGAGTTGATTGTGGAGTTGATGGAGTTGTGTTCAGTTTGACTTAGTTAAACTAGTTGTAATTAGTCTAACTGCAAATAGACTAATGATGAGTTGTTAAAATAATTATTAACTCATTATGCAACTAATGAATACATCAGTTAACTCAGTTGCATGTTAGTGCATGTTCAGTTCAACAGGGACAGGTGGTAGAGAATCAGATTGCTATCAGTTGTGACTATAGTTGTGCACCAGATCTTGCACAATCAAGGGATTGAGTATGCCAATGAGTTTTCTCACGTATTTGCCCAATATTGTAGCCTTTGTTCACGTCCAACAAAGTGTGAGTGATTATTTTGAGGTGAAATACGAGTTTGGTAAGCCATTCTCATCAGTTCTTGAGCAGGTATTGAGCAGTGGAGGCAGGCAAGCAGTGGAATAGATTTGGAGATCAGATCTGAGCTGTATTGTGTGTAACAGGTGGAGCTGGTACTGGATTGCTTGTGATAAGCATTGTACTTTGTAATGTTACATGTTCTCAATCATTAATATACAGATAGTTGGGTTTTTTTAGCGAGATGCTTTCCCCGGGTTACATACTGTGTTAATGTGTGAATGCTCTTGATGTTTTATTGTTATTGATGCTGCTATATTGATGATCAACGTAGAGGAGCTTATGTATTGTGTATGTATTCCGCAATAGTACATGATCAGGATAATCTTTGTTGAATATGTGTTAAATTATTCAAAATTTCTACATGGTATCAGAGCGAGCTAGATAATTGTAGAAAAACTTTCTACATGGTATCAAAGTTGTTGATCATCAGATCTACTATTCAGGAAGTTTTTACATTCTATTTCTTCAGGCAGAGACTGTAATCGGGCCAGGTAGCCTCTGGATTCATCCTTCCTTTGGAAGGTGAGATATCTGGTGAATGCCCATACAGTCAATATCTGTACGAGAAATATTGTGTTTTCACGAATTCTAGATCAGAAGCGGATGAGTTGGAGCTGGTGGAAATTCGAATTTGCAACAGTGTTGTTGAAAATGTCTTTCAACGGATTGCAAATGTTATTCCAAAGCAAGAGCGACATGGCGCTCAAGGATAAACTCAGAAACAATAAAGGTGAGAATGGATCTTCATCAAAGGTATCTGATGAAGAGAATTGCGCTTTGGCTGCCAAAGCAAAGAAGGGGAAGAAAAAGAAAGCTTCTCACTTCGGTGTGAAAGGCAAGAAGCAGGACATGTCCAAGGTGAAGTGTTTTCACTGTCACCAGCACGGACACTATGCCACTAATTTTCCGCAGAAGAAGAAGAACAAGCAGGCTGCTGGATCTTCAGCAGGAGAGGCTCTAGCCTCACAGTTTGAGCTTGATTTTTCATTGATCGCATGCTTGGTTTCAAGTGTGATGGGATCAGTGTGGTTCTTGGATAGTGGTGCGTCTTTTCACATGACGGGAGATAGAGATTTGTTCTCTGATCTGGAGGACAAAGATCTTGGAGTGCACATCGAGATGGGCGATGATGGTAGATACAGTGCGATCGGTATCGGTACCATTTCCTTTGAGAGGGAGTCTGGTAAACCCTTTGTATTGAAGGAAGTCATGCATGTTCCAGGATTGAAGAAGAATCTCATCTCAGTGGCGATGTTAGAAGACAAGGGGTATGATGTTGTTTTCAGTGAGGGAAAGGCTTTCCTGCGCAGCAAGACAACTGATGAGACCCGGAAGATAGGGGTTCGAGTGAGGAACCTTTATCAGTTGCATGTAGATGGATGCGCAGCAATGGCGGGCAAGGCAGAAGGATTGGTGAGCCGGGATGATGGCGAGTTGTGGCACAGGAGATTGGGTCACCTTCACCATGGAGCCTTGAAGATACTGCAGCAGATCACTACAGGGCTTCCTAAAGGCACACTTGCGCAGTCAGATCAGTGCAAGGGGTGTACTTTGGGGAAGTTTGTGAAATCCACCTTTCACGAGAAGGATAGTCGCGCCACGACAATGCTTGAGAGAATTCACACAGACGTGTGTGGACCTTTCTTAGTTGCTTCGACAGCAAAACACAGGTATTATGTGATTTTTGTTGATGATTTCTCTCGTAAGTGCTGGATCTTCTTCATGCAGAAGAAGAGCGAGACATATTCAAAGTTCTGTGAATTCAAAGCACTGGTCGAGAAGGAGTCGGGGAAGAAGGTGTAGGCTCTTAGGAGCGATAATGGTGGTGAATACATCTCGGACGAGTTCAAGGATTTCTACAGGGCAGAAGGGATTCGTAGAGAGCTCATAGCTCCCCATAACCCACAACAGAACGGGGTAGCTGAGCGGAAGAACATAACGATTGTGGGTGTTGCACGGGCAATGTTGCATGATCAGGGCCTACCCCTTCACTTGTGGGAGGAAGCATGCAATACAACAGTTTATGTGCAGAACCGTTGTCCTCATAGGATACTTGGCATGAGTACACCTGAGGAGACTTATTCTGGTAAGAAGCCTGATCTTTCTCATTTGAGGATTTTTGGTGCTAACGTTTACATGCATGTGACGAAGGATGTCAGGAAGAAGTTGGAGCCGACCGTAGAGGTTGGGATATTTGTGGGGTACACTAATACGCCCCACAACTATCGTGTGTATTTGCCAGATAGTGGTAAAACTGTTGCGCGACGGGATATAAAATTTCAGGAGGAGAAAGCCATGAAGTGTTTTCTTGAGAGGGATCTACACTTGCATGCAGATGAGGAGCTATTAGTTCCTAAGGATGAGCTTCAGCACGTGGATCAGCCACAAGACGAGGTTCATGGAGTGGAAGAGACCACTCATGCAGCGCCAACCATCAGAGGGCGAAAGTGCTTGACAGAAGCTGAGCGACTGACTCAAGATGCAGAGAAAGTTGTAGGACCACCTACAGCCCAACGCAGGCAGAGACAATCACCTGATCGGTACACTGGATACATGGCTATGATGAGCAAGTGTGTTGTGACTGAGCCATCCTCTTTCGAGGAAGCTGTGGAGGATCCCGCATGGGTAGACGCCATGGTGGAAGAGTATGATTCTATTGTCAGAAACAGTGCATGGGAGATTGTTCCTAGACCGGAAGGGAAATCAGTGGTGGGTTCGAGATGGATCTAAAAGGTCAAGCAGGCAGCTGACGAGAGTGTGGAGAAGTACAAGGCAAGATTTGTTGCCCGAGGCTTTTCACAGATTCAGGGGATCGATTATGAGGAGACCTTTGCACCTGTCGCAAGGTATTCTTCCATACAGACGATTCTTGCTCTCTCAGCGCAGATGATATGGCACATTCATCAGATGGATGTGAAGACTGTGTTCCTCAACGGAGTCATTGAGGAGGAGGTGTACATCGAGCAGCTCGAAGGCTTTGAGGTCTTCAGCAGCGAGTCGCATGTGTGCAGGCTCAAGAGAGCGCTGTATGGGTTGAAGCAAGCACCACGTGCTTGGTACACATGGATAGACAGCTATTTCACAGGACTTGGATTCTCCAAGAGCGAGGCGGATCCTAACCTATACCAGATTGTGGTGGAGGGTAAGTTGCTTATCATTGTACTGTATGTTGATGATTTGATTCTAACGGGTGATGAGCTGTTTATACTGTCATGCAAGAAGGATCTTGCTACAGAGTTTGAGATGAAGGACTTGGGCCTCCTTCACTATTTCCTAGGATTGGAAATATGGCAGCGTAGTGGTGGACTGTTTGTTTCTCAGGGCAAGTATGCTCAGGAGATACTGGAGAAGTTCAACATGCATGGCTGCAAGCCTATTGATACTCCTCTTCCTGGAGGTTGGAGGAAGGAGGATGCCACTTCGGGAGAAGAAGTGGATGCCACTGTTTATCGACAGTTGGTGGGGTCGTTGATGTATTTGGTCAATACACGACCTGATATATGCTATGCAGTTAACCAACTTTCACAAGCTATGGTTAAGCCTACCAAGCTCTTCTGGAAGGCGGGCAAGCATGTATTGCGCTACTTGAGAGGCACATCGGGATATGGTTTGTGGTACAGACAGGAGGATGAGGTGAAGCTATGTGGCTTCACGGATGCAGATTGGGCAGGGAGCCCAACGGACAGAAAGAGCACATCAGGAGGGGTCTTCAGTATTGGATCGACAACAGTTTCTTGGTACAGCAGGAAGCAGAGATCCGTGGCACTCAGTTCAGCGGAGGCCGAGTATATGGCAGCAAGTTTGGTTGCATGCGAGGCTATATGGATGAGGAAGATTCTAGTTGGTTTGTTCGGTTCTCATTTGGATCCTACTGTGATTTACTGTGATAAACAGAGTTGCATTAAACTCTCGGCTAATCCTGTATTTCATGATAGATCTAAGCATATTGACATCAGGTACCATCATATCAGAGATTGTGTGCAGCGGAGGATCATGTTGCTTTCATACATTCCTACGGAGAATCAGGATGCTGATATTCTGACGAAGGCTCTCACCCGGAGCAAATTCGAGTACCATCGAGGCAGGATAGGGGTTGCTGATAATCCATATCTTGTCGAGAGGGAGTGTTGAGATTGCAACAAGATGATGGAGCTTAGTGAAAAGAGTCGCCTTCACTAAGTGGGCCCGCAGGCAAATTATGGCGCAAGTTCTATTTTTGATCACAGTGTGGATGATCACAGTGTGGGTGATCACAGTGTGAGTGATCACAGTGTGGGTGACCACAGTGTGGGTGACCACAATGTGAGTGATCACAGTGTGGGTGATCAAAGTCTATTTTTAGACTGGCTGTCAAAAATAGAAAAGTCAAATATTATTGTCTCATAATAATATTTGGACTATAAACTTGATCTTATTCTCTTGGAACACTTCAGTTTGAGCTACAGATGTGGCCCATGCAGCTGTCAGAAGGAAGTATGCTTTTCTTATGAGTCAGTTGAGTTGTTGCATGCATGACTTCAGTTAGAACTCAATCAGTTGAGTTTGGTGGAGTTGATTGTGGAGTTGATGGAGTTGTGTTCAGTTTGACTTAGTTAAACTAGTTGTAATTAGTCTAACTGAAAATAGACTAATGATGAGTTGTTAAAATAATTATTAACTCATGATGCAACTAATGAATACATTATTTAACTCAGTTGCATGTCAGTGCATGTTCAGTTCAACAGAGATAGGTGGTAGAGAATCAGATTGCGATCAGTTGTGACTATAGTTGTGCACCAGATCTTGCACAATCAAGGGATTGAGTATGCCAATGAGTTTGCTCACGTATTTGCCCAGTATTGTAGCCTTTGCTCACGTCCAACAAAGTGTGAGTGATTATTTTGAGGTGAAATACGAGTTTGGTAAGCCATTCTCATCAGTTCTTGAGCAGGTATTGAGCAGTGGAGGCAAGCAAGCAGTGGAATAGATTTAGAGATCAGATCTGAGCTGTATTGTGTGTAATAGGTGGAGCTGGTACTGGATTGCTTGTGATAAGCATTGTACTTTGTAATGTTACATGTTCTCAATCATTAATATACAGATAGTTGGGGTTTTTAGCAAGATGCTTTCCCCGGGTTACATACTGTGTTAATGTGTGAATGCTCTTGATGTTTTATTGTTACTGATGCTGCTATATTGATGATCAACGTAGAGGATCTTATGTATTGTGTATGTATTCCGCAATAGTACATGATCAGGATAATCTCTATTGAATATGTGTTAAATTATTCAAAATTTCTACACATTCTCTCAGGAACATTTTAGATGATGCCTTGCAATTAAAAACACATTTCGAATATATTTCTTGTCTCCACATTTATAGGGAGCGCAACCAGATTGCAAATCAACTTTCCAAGGAAGCCACCAACCAACCTAGAGGTCAATGGTTGATACAAGAATAGAGGGAGGTAGAGTTATTTAAGTATTATCACAGGCCCTACATCGATCAACTACAACAGAGGGCCGATAGGCCCTATTTTTAAAGTTATTTTTTGAATAGTACATATCAACTATCCATGCTATATAATATTTTGTATTTTTGTATAAGCATTTACAAAACTAGATTCTATACCCCTAGGGGGTAATTATGTACATACGTATATACTTTGAATGCTATGGCCACTACATATAGCATATGCCACTGGCATTTACAACATGTAATTTTCCATATTAATAGAAAATTAGGATTTTTCCCGAGAAAAAATAAATTTATTTGAATCTCTAGCTCAAATATTTTTGAAAAGTATAAGATTTAAACATAGGATTCACAACTTACACATATCCTCATACTCATATTTGGCTCTAGAATGAACCTCTCGGCTCAATGAGACTCATTTTTTAAAAGTATAGGATTTAAAGCTATGATTCACAACTTACATATCTCCTCATACTCATACTCGGCTCTAGAATGAGCCTCTCAGCTCAATGAAACTCTCGGCTCAATAATAAGATAATAATATGCTATTTTTAAATTTATTTTTTTTATAAATATTTTTCAATGAATAAAAACGAATTAAAATAATTTTAATTAATAAATTTTTTAATTAATAAAATTAATAAATTGTTTATATAATAAAGTTAGATTCATTTTAATTATTTTTATTTATTTTTTTTCTTCATGAAAACAAAAAAATATCCTCATTGCAAATAAAGAAATCCCACTCAACGAGAAACCCGGTGGTGTTACCATTTCACTCCAGCAGTGAAGAAGACCACGTCGGTTAGTTAACTCCACATTGCTTTCTCGTCTTTTTTGACTCTAAAATAATAAAATAATCTTATACATTTTTAAAAATTTTAACTAACTTATCTTAAGTCATCTTTAAATTTTTAAAAGAATTAAATATCGAGAGTGAAATTATATTATGCTATTTTTTAAAAATTTCTATAAATAAAGTCATCTATCATGTTGAACGGATTAAAATACCTTTCCATTGTGGAGCGCTTACGCAATAAATTTCTAGCGGGAGAGTAGACTTGCATATTGGAGATGGCTGCAAAGCCCGGAAAAGTGATGAGATTAATGGAATGTCCATGGGATGTGTTGGAGCGGGTGATTTCTTTTCTCCCTGTGCCCGACATGTTCAGGGTCACAACTGTTTGCAAAGAATGGAATGAAATCATCACAACCCGGGCCTTCCAAGAAAAGGGGTAGCTAAGGTTTAATAAGTTACAGTTATTAGCGGTCTGTAATTCAGACTCGAGCAGCAATAACTGTGAATTCAAAGCTTACGATGTGGATGCCCAGAAATGGCGTTCGTTCGATCTGTCTTTCCTGCCCGGTGACGGACCATTCAGGGTTGTCGATTTTGCAGGTTACCTCGCCTACGTGATGCCTAAGAGGCACATGGAAAGGGTGGTTCTCTATGTGTGCAATCCACTTATTAAGAGCTTGGCTGGGCTGCCATCACCTCCATCCAGCTTTGATCCTGCTGCTTCTCCTAATGTAATGGTGAGAATTTACTACTGCAGGAAGACTGGGCACTACAAAGTTTTCGTGGTTTCAGGGCTCTGTTCGAATATATCAGGGCTCTTTACCCGCCTGGTTGTTGAAGAATTCAATTCTTGTTCGTGGACATGGGCTGTGCACTCACAAATTTGCCAGCCCTTCAACTGGCGAGAGATGATGGGAGCGGTCGTTCTTCCCTCCAACAACGAGAATGGTGCGTCTTTATTTATTTTGCTGTACCAAACCCACGACTGCAACCCCAACAGACACCAACTATTTGCGCTGCTTTTTGATGACGAGAAAGGGGATTTAGGGTTTGTGAAGATTGAGGCTGAATTGCCAAGTAATTTATTGAATCCAAGGCTGGTGTGCTGTGAGTGAAACCCTTGCCCTCTGCTTGTGTTTGCTGCTGGAAATCCAAACGGAGCTAGTGTTGAAAATATAATTTCAAATGCCACTCAGTCAAACAACGTTTAATCTAGCAAAACTGCCGTGAGCGTATCAGACCACTTTTGGTTAGCAAGCAGTTTTCGTACAAACGCGCCCGATGCAATAAGATTTTGCCACGCGTAAAATGTACCTTCTCCAAAACAACCTTTCCATTGGGACATAACGTTCAACAGATAAAGGCCTTCTGATATTCACCTAGACCGTTCGATTTTTTGAGGGCAGATCAACGGTTGACGGACATCTCAGACTTGCAGCAAATAAATTTTGACGTGCCGTAAAAGTTTTTTGGTTGACCGCCGTTCATCCCAGTAAAACATTTAATGCACTTTATTTGGACTGGTAAAGTTTTTTTATTTTAATATTTTTTTTTTTACTTACGGAAGTATGGGGGTAGTAAAGGCATGTAAGTTTTTATTTTGATTGCATATGTATCGTATGGAAAATGTTTTTGTTATGAGTTGACTTTCATATTGTATTGCGAAAAACATACGCACAACAGTGTGAAACCAGAGCGAGGGTTGCAAAACCAGAGTGGGGATTAGTTTTTCAATGAAGACATTTTGAAATATGCAACAGTGTGATAAAATCCTTTTTGGTTGTTGACTTTGTATTGTGAGAGGAGATCCGCACAACTGTGCGAAGATGAAATGAAATAGAACAGAGCATGTAATGGCTTGTGTGCTGGAAGCTTTTTGTAATATGCAAAGTGCATAATGTGATTTTTATTTTTACAGCAGTATATGTAAAAGGTTTTTACAGCAGTAAATGTAAACAAAATTTACACACAACTGTGTAAATTTTTTTTTATAAAGGAGACAGAGTAATTTTGTTAAAATGTTTTGGTGAATCCCTCTGAGTGAAAGAGGATGAATCTTGTATCAGGAATTTTGTTTTAATGAATACAAAGATATTGTGGGTGTATGTAATGCTTTGCTCAGAAATGTTTTAAGCTTCCTTGTGTTAAAGATCCTGGAGAAAAACAGAGCATTGTATCTGTGTTCAATTTATTTTGTTTTTGGGATTTTACCAGAAAAATCCCCAACAGTGGTATCAGAGCAGATCCAGGCTCTTTGAAGGTGTCAAAGAAGCTGAAGGAAGGAGTTTTTTGCTGCAACAACTTCTCCAGCACAGTGAACTTCTCAGTCAAGAAAGGATCCAGGTATTTATCAAAGTTTTTTTAGTGTGTTGCTGCTGAAGAAACAGTGAGTTATTTTAAATACACAGTGATAGTTTAGAGTGCAAGAATGGCCAGCACCACCACTAGTATGGGTATTTTTAATACTCAACTCCCACAGTTTAATGGGAAAAACTATGACTACTGGTCAATAACCATGAGAGCTTTGTTTGCCTCACAAGATTTCTGGGAATTAGTTGAGGATGGTTTTGAAGAACCAACAAATGAAAATGAATTTAATAGATTAACTCAAGCAGAGAAAGACCTATTGAAGAGCAATATGAAGAATGATTCAAAAGCCCTTGTATTTTTGTATCAAGCAGTGGACCAGAGTGTGTTTCCAAGGATAGCAGCAGCTAAGACATCCAAAGAAGCATGGAAAACCCTCAAGACAGCCTATCAAGGCATGGAGAAAGTGAAGACAACAAAACTACAATTGCTGAGGAAAGATTTTGAGAATCTGTGCATGAAGGAGTCAGACAATATTGACTCATTCTTCACACATGTAATTGGTCTGGTCACACAGATAAGGACTCATGGAGAGACTCTTGAAGAAAGGAGGATTGTGGAGAAAATATTGAGAGTCCTACCCTCAAGGTTCCATGTGATTGTCACCACCATAAAAGATACAAAGGATCTCTCAAACTTTTCAGTTGATGAACTTCATGCATCATTGATAACACATGAGCAGAGGTTGAGTAGAAATGAAAACTCATCTCTAGAGCAAGCCTTCGAGACCCATATGTCCTTTGGAAGAGGAAGAGGTCAAGGCAGAGGAAACAAGAGAGGAAGAGGCAGAAGCCAAAACAGAGGTGGAAGGAACAGTCCAGCAAATGATCAAGGAAGAGGTAGCAATCCAAATCAGAACCAAAGCCAAGGCAACAGCCAAAAAAGTGGACAACATCATGCTCAAGGACAAAGGTATGAAAAATCCAATGTCCAATGTTATTATTGTAAAAAATATGGGCATTATGCCAGTGAATGTAGGAAGAAGCAGCATGATATGAGTAATAGATATAGTGCACATATCACTAGGGAAAATATCAGCCAAGATAATGTGCTTTTAGCTTGTAATATGGCTGAAACAAACATTGATGATATATGGTTTCTAGATTCCGGTTGTAGTAACCATATGACAGGAAACATAGCCTTGTTTTCCAAGTTAGATCAGAGTGTGAAGTCACAAGTCACACTAGGAACTGATAGCAAAATTTCTGTTATGGGAAAAGGAGAAGTTAAGATATTTACAAAGAAAGGTGAAAAGAAAACCATAGCAGATGTCTATTATGTTCCTGGAATGAGATGTAACCTCTTGAGTATTGGACAACTTGTTCAAAAGGGTTACAATGTTTTCTTTGTGAATGATGTATGCACCATCATGGATAGAGCACCCAACAAACGATGTATTGCTGAAGTAAAGATGACAAGGAACATGATGTTCCCTCTTAGAATAAGGGAAAATTTGAAAAACAAAGAAGTAATTGCAGCAGTTACCCAAGAGGCTTTCCAAAGTGTGCCAAAGGATGAAAATTGGTTGTGGCATTTGAGATTTGGACATCTCAACTTTGGAGGTCTTAATTTGTTGAGTAGAAAAGGAATGGTAAGAGGATTACCATTGATAGAGAAACCAGACAACCTTTGTGAAGGTTGTATCTTGGGGAAAAAACACAGAGAAAGTTTTCCATCAGGGAAAATCATAAGGGCAAAAGCACCCTTAGAGATTGTCCACTCAGATTTATGTGGACCAATGCAAAATCCATCACTAGCAGGCAACCAATATTTTCTAACATTCATTGATGATTTTACAAGAAAAACTTGGGCCTATTTCTTGAAGAACAAAAGTGAAGTGTTTGAAAAATTTCGAAATTTCAAAGCACTTGTGGAAAATCAAAGTGGGCTGCGCATCAAAGTTTTGAGAACTGATAGAGGAGGTGAGTATATCTCCAAGGAATTCCTACGGTTTTGTAGAGAAAATGGAATTCATAAGCAATTTACAGCAAGGTACACTCCGCAACAAAATGGAGTTGCCGAGAGGAAGAATAGGACCATCATGGATATGGCAAGGAGCATGCTGAAGGCAAAGCATTTGCCAAATGATTATTGGGCTGAAGCTGTACACTGTGCAGTATATATTTTGAATAGGTGTCCTACAAAAGCAGTCATGAACAAAGTGCCAGAAGAAGCATGGAGTGGGAGAAAGCAAGGAGTCACCCACATGAAGGTTTTTGGTTGTGTGGCTTATGCACACATTCCAGATCAGCTAAGGAGGAAGTTGGACAACAAAGGGGAGAAATGTGTTTTCATTGGATACAGTGAGGAATCTAAAGCTTACAGGTTGTATATCCCATCTACCAAGAAGTTTTTTGTGAGTAGAGATGTTCAATTCATCGAGGAGGAAGCTTGGGATGGAAGCATAGAGAAAACAATGAATGTTAAAAACTGTTTGTCTCATGATGATGATGATGAGGAGATGGCTGAAATACATCCCCAAACAGTAGCGCCAACACAAGGACAGCAAGAGACACCCTTGAGGAGAAATGAGAGTGCTTCTCCAAGCACACCACAAGGATGAACTTCAAGTGCATCTTCAAGCACTTGCACACCAAATGAAAGAGGTAAGAAATTCAGAAATTTAAGTGATATTTGTGATGAAGGAATGAATTCCTTGTTTGCTTTGTATTGTCATGTTGATGACCCTATTCATTTCGAAGATGCAATTAAAGATAAGAAATGGATAGAAGCTATGGATGAGGAGATGAATGCTATAGAGAGAAACAAGACATGGGATTTGGTTGAGCTACCAAAAGGTAAAGAAGTCATTGGAGTCAAATGGGTCTACAAGGCCAAAAGTAATGCTGAAGGCAAGATAGAAAGGCACAAGACTGGTTGTCAAGGGATACAAGCAGCAGTATGGGAGAGACTATGAGGAAACTTTCGCATCGGTTTCAAGAATGGAAACCATGAGAGTAGTGCTATCCATAGCAGCACAAAACAAGTGGAAAGTTTACCAAATGGACGTGAACTCAGCATTCCTGAATGGAGTGTTAATGGAAGAGGTTTATATTGAGCAACCTCTAGGCTATGAGAAGAAAGGTGAAGAGCAAAAAGTGTGCAAATTGAAGAAAGCTTTTTATGGGCTGAAGCAAGCGCCAAGAGCATGGTACAATAGGATAGATTCCTATCTACTGGAAAAAGAATTTGAAAAGTGTGAGGGAGAACCCACCCTCTACATCAAAGAAAAAGATGGTAAAATTTTAATTGTTGTGTTGTATGTTGATGATGTTATTTTCACAGGCAATGATGTTTATCTCATTGAAAATTTCAAATCAGTCATGAAAGAGGAATTTGAAATGACTGACATGGGCTTGCTGAGATACTTCTTAGGAATAGAAGTAGATCAAAATGAAAATGGAATTTTTGTCTCACAGGCAAAATATGTAAATGAAGTGTTGGACAGATTTAATATGCAAGAGTGCAAGGCAGCAATCACTCCCACAGTAATGGTATTAAAACTCAGCGAAGAGGACAGCAGCAAGGATTTTGATCCTAGCTTGTACAAGAGCATAGTTGGCAGCCTTATGTATTTAACTGCAACTAGGCCAGATATAATGTTTGTTGTTAGTTTAATTTCCAGATTCATGGAGAGGCCAAGAGAAGCACATTGGCAGGCAACAAAAAGAATTCTGAGGTATGTTAAAGGTACTAAAAGTTTTGGCATTTTATATACTGTCTCAGAACATTCAGACTTAGTTGGATACACTGATAGTGATTGGGCTGGAAGTGTAGATGATCGAAAAACACATCCGGTTATGTTTTTCACACGGGTTCAGGAGCCATTTAATGGGCTTCTAAGAAACAACCTATTGTGGCATTGTCTACAACAGAGGCTAAATATGTGGCAACTACAACAACAGCATGTCAAGCAGTTTGGATGAGAAGGATGTTAAGGAGCTTAGGCCAAGAGCAGGAAAAAGCAACAATTATTTTTTGTGACAATAGCTCAACTATTGCATTATCCAAGAATTTAGTGTTTCATAAGAGAACGAAACACATTGACACAAGGTTTCATTACATCAGAGAATTGGTAAGCAATGGAGAAATTATTTTACAACATTGCAGGACTCAGGAACAGGTAGCAGACATTCTGACAAAGCCATTGGATCAGAAAAGCTTTGAATTTTTGAGGAAGTGTTTGGGTATGACTGATAACCCAGCAGTTGAAATTAAAGGGGAGTGTTGAAAATATAATTTCAACTGCCGCTCAGTCAAACAACGTTTAATCCAGCAAAACCGCCGTGAGCTTATCGGACCACTTTTGGTTAGCAAGCAGTTTTCGTACAAATGCGCCCGATGCAATAAGATTTTGCCACGCGTAAAATGCACCTTCTCCAAAACAACCTTTCCATTGGGACGTAACGTTCAACAGATAAAGGCCTTCCGATATTCACCTCGACTGTTCGATTTTTTGAGGGCAGATCAACGGTTGAAAGACATCTCAGACCTGCAACAAATAAATTTTGACGTGCCGTAAAAGTATTTTGGTTGACTGCCGTTCATCCCAGTAAAACATTTAATGCACTTTATTTGGGCTGGTAAAGTTTTTTAATTTTAATATATTTTTTTTACTTACGGAAGTATGGGGGTAGTAAAGGAATGTAAGTTTTTATTTTGATTGCATATGTATCGTATGAAAAATGTTTTTGTTATGAGTTGAATTTCATATCGTATTGCAAAAAACATACGCACAGCAGTGCGAAACCAGAGCGAGGGTTGCAAAACCAAAGTGGGGATTAGTTTTTCAATGAAGACATTTTGAAATACGTAGCAGCATGATAAAATCCTTTTTGGTTGTTGACTTTGTATTGTGAGAGGAGATCCGCACAACAGTGCAAAGATGAAATGAAATAGAATAGAGCATGTAATGGCTTGTGTGTTGGAAGTTTTTTTTGTAATATGCAAAGTTCATAATGTGATTTTTATTTTTACAGCAGTATATGTAAAAGGTTTTTACAGCAGTAAATGTAAACAAAATTTACACACAACTGTGTAATTTTTTTTTTATAAAGGAGACAGAGTAACTTTGTTAAAATGTTTTGGTGAATCCCTCGGAGTGAAAGAGGATGAATCTTGTATCAGGAATTTTGTTTTAATGAATACAAAGATATTGTGGGTGTATGTAATGCTCTGCTAAAAAATGTTTTAAGCTTCCCCGTGTTAAAGATCCAGGAGAAAAACAGAGCATTGTCTCTGTGTTCAGTTTATTTTGTTTTTGGTATTTTACCAGAAAAATCCCCAACAGCTAGAGGAGTGAGGATATGGGAGTTGGACAATAAATTAAGGGAGTGGAGAATGTTGGAAACCATGCCCTATGCTTTATTTATATATTTGAGAAGTTTGAGTAGCAAGGGAGTAGTTGAAAGGGAGGAAGTAATTGGGGGAAGGGTGGTTGTGATGCTAGGACCGCCACCATCTTCCATTTTAGGGTTTTTTCCTGCAAACGTTTTTGCTGGAGTATATAAGCATCTGCTATATATATGCCCCTAGAATGCGTTGTCGTGGAGTATTGCATTTGATACGCATACGCGCTCCTGGCATTTGCTATCTACAAAGCTGCTGCCTCCACATGAAATCGGTATATTCAACATTTGCCCACTGATCAGGGTATCAAGTTGCGTAAGGGAGTGTGCTTTTGAGCCGTCTTTGGAGAATGTAGTACATGGACCACACTAGGTCTTCCACAGTTCCACAAGAACGTGCTTATTATCATAAATCTGTATCTTTTACAGGGCTCTCCCTTAAGGGAGTTAACCCAGAGCCAATGGCTCTAATACCAATTTGAAAATTAAGGAAGAAGAAATATGAAAGAGGAACACAAATATTTCTTTCATCCCTATCACAAATATGAGGGCTCTCCCTTAAGGGAGTTAACCCAGAGCCAATGGCTCTAATACCAATTTGAAAATTAAGGAAGAAGAAATATGAAAGAGGCTAGGAATGTCAGTATTGCAACAAAGATATGAAAATGAGATCTAAACTTTGGTGTATAGGACCTAAAGAAACAAATTATTTAATTGATTTAAGAGTTTGTTCCTATGCTCAAAAAGCTTGGAGAGAAGCCTCTCTAGCTCACTGTAATTTTGACATCGTAAGAGGCTAGGAATGTAAGTATTGCAACAAAGATTATGAAACTGAGATCTAATGTGGTTTTACACAGGCACTCTAAGAGGAAGTTATTTTCATCCTCGATATTCATATTCTCACAAAGATGGCAAATCCTTTCCATCCATGGTGTTTTAGGAACTGCCCGTGTTTTAGGAACTGCCCAACGACTCCTTTCACTATGGAGCTCATGAAAGTTCGTTCTAATTTTGGCTATATTAATTTTATTCTTTGAGCTAGTTAAAAGAGAGAGATACTTTTGATCTTCTAGGGTGGAGTTGATTTAAATCACTATGGAATATCCACTAATATTTTTAGTAATAGTGAAGGTAGAGGGTTTAGAAAGCCTATTTATAAACTAATAATATCCATGGTAAAGTAGGGGTGAATATCTATGGTTAAGTATCTTGTTATATTGTAAGTATTATATAAATTTCACATCTCTATATATAAATTTTTTCTTATTCTCCATTTTATTAAAAACTTGATTTGATCTCTATTGAATATTCACAAAATATTTTTATTGGTAGTGAGGGAAGAGGGTTTAGATATATTTCAAAAGTATACCTTTTTTATTTTAGAATTAATTAAAAAATGTTATAAAATAAAATTAAAATAAAATATTTATACAATATTTTGATTGTGAAATGATTTTTCGTTTTTGGGCATGTGGTATTGATAAGCCATGGTATTGTAACAAAGCCTATTTACAAGTTAATAATACCCATCACAAAGTGAGAGTGATGAATATCTATGGTCAAATATCTTGTTATGTTGTAAGTTTTTTGTAAGTATTAAGTTGTTATGTGTTTATTAATTAGCTTTAAATATGTTTACAAAATCATTATTAGTCACCGTGAAGGCAGGACTCTAGCAATAGGTTTTCCGATTGACCATTATTACTTTAACATTGACCAATACAACTAATAATGTTTAATTTTGAAAAATAAGATTATATATATAAGCTTGGTAGAACTATATCTTCACCATATCTAATTATTTTTTTAAACTTTGTTGTTAAATTTATTGAAACTTAAATCCGACTCCTCCCTATTCTTGCTTCACTACGCTACCATATCATAGCCATTGCTCTTCCATGCACTCATTGAAAAGATGTGTTAACACCCGTAAGGACTTATGTTTGTGATAATTGGACTCCTAATCCTCTTATCACCACTATTGGGGGTTCCCCTATCAATTTCTCTTGCTACCTTCCCTCTAGGTCCCCTAGACCCTATGAAATTAAGTCCTAAGCCCCCTTCTCATTGTCTAATGCTAGGATTATAAATCTTAGTAAACCATGCTTTTACCTCTAGTTTCGAGCATCCATGCTACCCTTGTGTCCCCTTGCCCCGTTCAATACACCATAACATACCTCCCCACAACCTTTTTGGTCATGCCATTCCACTTTTACTAATGTTATGAACCCCCAAATTTGGTCCCAATGCCCCTATAACTACACCCTTGGCCCCCCCGGCTAAGGGATTAAACACACTAGGGGTTATGGGTTGTGATAAGGGAGCTCCTAATCCCCTTATCACAACTAGAAATAGGCTCATGAACACCATCAATATCTACTGGAGGTGTTTTGATGAAAGCAATAATGAATACAAAAGTTGTGGTCAATAGGACAGGGATCATCAAGATGTTAAACCATTCAATGACTTGGTTGGGTTCCAAGAAGTGCTAAGGCATGCCAAGAAGTTCCAGGTGCCAGGGTGTGGCGCCAACACATGCTAGGGAGTGTTAGGGCCAAGTTCCAGGGAAACACAAGGGAGGAATAGTTTCAAATGCATGGAAATGAATGAATAAGAGTGTGACAGAGAGTGTTAGCTAGCAAGTACAAGGTGTGATAAGTGTCAAGGAGTGCTAGGGAGTGCCGAAGCATGCCAGGAAATTGTTATAGCTCCAGGGCATGCTAACACATGCTACATAGTGCCAAGGGATTATTAGGTGTGCCAGATGTTATGGAATGTCAAGATGTAAAATTTGGTGTTTAGTTTTACGACCACAGTTGGATGTGAGCCTTGTCTTTGTAACTTGTTAAGTTGGATAAGTTGAAATTATACATGAGTAGCCTAAGATGAGTTATAGGAAGTTATTAGGTGAGCACGACATAGTTTAGTTGTAGTAATTGTAACTTGGTCCAGATGTTGTTATAGTTAAGTTGTTGTTATAGTTGAGGTAGGATTTTGTTGGGTTCCCATGTTGCAAAAAATGTAAGGGTAGTTGTGAGGGCATGATAGCTAAGGAGTGCCAGGGCGTGCTAAGTAATGAAAAGGCATGCTAACACATGCCAGATAATTTTGTGGTATGATGGTTTGATTTAATTTTATCGTGTTATTTTTATTGTTCGCTTTGCATAACACTAATTTTCCTAGTTTGGAACATTACAGTTAGCAAGTTCCAGGTGTGTTAAGGAGGGAGTGACAAGGTATGCTATGCATTGTTTCCAAGGCATGATGGAGTGCTAGGGAAGCATACCAAGATGTGACAAGCACTAAGGTGTGCCAATGCGTACTAAGGAGTGTTAGAGTGCCAGAGAAACATAAGGGAGCACTAGGTCAAAATGCATGGAAATGAATGAATAAGAGTGTGTGAAAGGGAGTGTCAGCGAGTTCCAACTGTTCTAAGGAGAGAGTGACATGGTATGCTAGGTTGTGCTAAGTCATGCTAGATTGCTAGGGCGACATGCAGCCAAGATGTTCCAGATGCCAGGTTGTGTCAACATGCGCTAGGACGTGTTAGGGAGTGCCAGGGAAACACAAGGGAGCACTAGGTCAAATTAGTGCATGCAAATGAACAAATAAGAGTTTGTGACAGGAAGTGTCAGTGAGATAAAAGTGTGTTGAGGTCGTAACAAGGTATGGTAGGAAGTGTTAAGGCATGCTAGAGGCCAGGGAAACATGCCAAGATGTTGCAGGTGCTAGGGTGTACCAGTGCATGCCAGGGAGTGTTATGGAGTGCCAAGGAAACAACTAGTTTCAAATACATGGAAATGAATGAATAAGAGTGTGTGACAGGGAGTGTTAGTGAGTTATAGGTGTGTGAAGGAGGAAGCGACAAGATATGTTAGGTAGTGCAAGGAATGCTAGAGTGCGAAGGCCACATACCAAGATGTGCCATGTGCCAGGGTGTGTCAATGCGTGCTAGCGAATGTTAGGGACTGCCACAAAAACACAAGGGAGAACTAGTTCAAAATGCATGGAAATGAGGAGATAAGAGTGTGTGATAGGTAGTTTCAATGAGTTACAAGTGTTTTAAGGAGGTAGTGACAAGGTTATATGCTAGGCAGTGCCAAGGCATGCTAGAGTGTCAGGGCATGTCAAATAGTGCTAGGGTGTGCTAGGGAGTGCAAACCATGCCAAGAAATGTAGGGGATGCTAACACACGCCACATAGGGCTAACAGATTGTTAGATGTGCCATGTGTTATGGCATGTCAAGATGTAAATCGTGTTACTTAGTTGTTTTATGGCCATGGTTGGACGTGAACCTTGAATTGGTAACTTGTTAAGTCAGATGAGTTCAGATTGGACATGAGTAACCTAAGATGTGTTATAGGAAGTTCTTAGGTGAATAAGGCATAGTCTAGTTGTAGTAACTATAACTTGGTTAAGTTGTTGTAGTCGGGGCAGGACTTGATTGGGTTTCGGCCAAGTCTAAAAAAAAGTAAGGGTAGTTGTGAGGTCATGATAGCTAACGAATGCCAGGGCATGCCAAGGAATGAAAAGGTGTGCTAACACATGACAAATAATGTCAATGGATGGTGAGGAGTGTTAGAGACAGTCAGGGGAACACAAGGGAGAACTTGGTCAAAATGCTTGGGAAAGATACTAGGGTTTGAGCCCTCTAATTGCAATGAAATCACCTCCTCCCCATTTGTCATGAAATGCTTTGAAGATGTCACTTGTTTAGGGTTTTTTCAAAGAGTGTGTTGGGTTGTGTTATATTCTTTCCACGTAGTTAATAGGGGGTTTGAAGGGCACCCGTAACCCCACTTTATGGGGTCCGGGGCAGCGCCCCAGAAAATATTGGTTTTGGACCATATGTTAGGTTGGGCGGACCCACCTATGGTTTTGTGCATGATTTTCGCACATGTTTTTTGGACGCGATGGTTTTTAGTCCATGGTATTGGACGCGATGGTTTTCGGTCCATGGTATTGGATGCTTCGACATGTATAAAGATGTATTGTAACATTGAAAGGAAAATAATGAAAAATCAAGCTGGTAGTCCCGGTTTTGGGATCCAGGGAAAAATCTCTGTGCATATGTGTTTTATGGGTTATGCTCTCGCATTGTTTATTTTCTTTGTTTAAGAATTCGTATGCAGGTAATTTCTGTACAGGGTTAAAACCTACATTTGGTATCAGAGCTGTTTTGGCTTCAAGGGGACGCCTTTGTTGCTGAGGGGTTTCGCTCGGGCCTGTGGTAGACCCTGTTCAGTGGGAGATCTGCGAGATCGATTCTGGTGGTGAAAGAAGATGGCGAGCAGTGGAAAGATAGAGATTGAGAAGTTCAATGGTCAGAATTTTGAGTTATGGAAACTCAAGATGGAGGATCTGTAGGTGGATAAAGATCAGTGGATCGCGGTAGATCCGGGTACTAAACCATCGAGAGTGACCGATGAAGAATGGAAGAAGTTGGATCGGAAGGCAAAGAGCACAATACGATTGTGTGTCTCAGATTCAGTATTGCTGAATGTATCAGGGGAAGCTACGACAAAGGCTTTGTGGGTCAAGTTAGGGACTTTGTACCAATCTAAGTCTCTGGTGAATAAACTATTCCTGCGGAAAAAGCTGTATAACCTGAGGATGAAAGATGGAGACTCGGTGACAGAGCATCTGAATGCGTGTAATACTGTGGTAAGTCAGTTATTATCTGTTGATATTAAAATTTCAGATGAAGATAAGTGCATCAGTCTGTTGTGTTCTCTACCAGATTCGTGGGATAGTATGGTTATTGCAATAGGTAGCAATGCAACTGCTTTGCAGTTTGATGAAATAGTCTCAGCCTTGCTGACGGAGGAGATGAGACGGAAAAATATGGACAACCAGAATGGTGATGCCTTGTCTGTACGAGGACGGTCCCAGAACAGAAATGAAAATAAGTCATCGAGTGGGAGATCTAAATCTAGAGGGAGATCTAAATCTCCAGGAAAACCTACAAAGGTGGTGTGTTGGAAATGCGGAAAGGAAGGGCACTTCAGAAGGGATTGTAAATCTAAAGCTCCTGATAAAGGAAAGGGATCTGATGATGCTCCTTCTGCAGAGGCAAAAACCACCTCAGATGAAGGTGGGGATGTGTACTTGGCTTCTTCAAGTACACATGTAGATCATGAGGCATGGTTGATTGACTCAGGTGCATCCTTTCACTTCACTCCCCATAGAGAGTGGTTATGCGAGTATGAGAAATACGATGGTGGTGATGTCTTATTAGGAGATGATAGGAAGGCTAGAATCATTGGTCGGGGAAAAGTAAAGTTGAAGTTGCAAGGTGGAAGGGTAGAACACTTCTGGGTGTTCTACATATTCCTGCATTGGCCAGAAATCTGATTTCTGTAAGCAAGTTGGATGATGCAGGTGTAAAGACGGTGTTCGAGAAAGATACCTGCAAGATGGTTTGAGGAGCACTGATATTAATGTGGGGAGTTCGGATTGGAACTCTGTACAAGCTGCAAGGTAGCACTGTTGTTGATGGGTGCAATAGTTCTATGGTTATTGAAAATGGAGTAGAGAATCTAGTGGTCTCTGGAGAGAAGACCATGTTGTGGCATCAAAGGCTTGGACATATTGGAGAGAAGGGCCTTCGAATACTTCATGGTAAAGGTATGGTAGAAGGTATGAATAATAGCTCTGTGGATTTTGATTTCTATGAAAATTGTGTATATGGGAAGCAGAATCGGGTTAGTTTCCCCTCTGGTGGTAAGAGGACGAAAAAGATATTAGAGCTTGTGCACAGTGTTGTGTTTGGACCTGTGAAGGTTCCATCACTGGGTAAGTCTGTGTACTATGTATCATTCATAGATGACTTCTCAAGGAATACATGGATATATTTCCTTAAGAAGAAATCTGAAGTCTTTGACAGGTTTAAAGAATTTAAGGCTCTGGTGGAAAATCAGACAGAGAAGAAGATAAAGGTGTTGAGGACAGATAATGGTGGAGAATTTTGCAGCAAGGAATTTGAAGAATTATGTAAGAAGTGTGGTATAGCACGGCAGAAGACTACTCCATATACACCTCAGCAAAATGGAGTCGTAGAAAGAATGAACAAGACGTTGATGGAAAGGGCAAGAAGCATGCTCAGTGATGCTGGGTTAGGACAGGAATTCTGGGTAGAGGCGGTGGATACTGCATGTTACCTGGTCAACAGGTCACCTTCATCAGCGTTGGAGGATAAGACTCCACAAGAAGTATGGACTGGTAAGAAACCCTCTCTTTCACATCTGAGGGTATTTGGATGTGATGCATATGTACATGTTCCAAAGGAGAAACGAACCAAGTTGGATAGTAAATCTGAAAAGTGCATCTTTATTGGGTATAAGGATGGTTTAAAGGGTTATAGGCTTTGGAACCCAGTCACACGGAAGGTTGTGTACAACCGAGATGTGGTGTTTAGAGAGGTAAAAGATGTTATTCAACATGAAGTCCAACCAAAGGAACCTGAGAAGATAGAGTTTGATCCAAAGGAGGAAGAATCAGACTCTACAGCAGAGGAGGAATCAGAAGATGAAGAGCCACAAACTCCGGCTGTGAGAAGATCAGTTCGAGAAAGAAGGCAACCAGAAAGGTATAGTTCATCTGCTTTTGCTTTGTCTGTTACTGATGATGATCCCAGAACTGTGAAGGAAGCAGTGGATTCAGAGGATGGAAAAGTCTGGAAGGAGGCCATGGTTGATGAAATGGCATCTTTGCACAAAAATGAGGCTTGGGATCTGGTGGAGTTTCCGGCTGGAAGGAAACCCATTGGCAGCAAATGGGTGTTCAAGAAGAAGACAAATGCAGAAGGAAAGGTGGAGAAATACAAAGCTCGGTTGGTAGCAAAAGGTTATTCCCAGGTGCCGGGAATTGATTTTGGTGATATTTTTTATCCTGTTGCCAAGGTAACTTCTATTAGATTACTTTTATCTGTTGCTGCTGCTTTTGATTTTGAGGTAGAACAGATGGATGTGAAGACAACATTTCTTCACGGGGATTTGGAAGAGGAAATCTACATGAAGCAACCTGAAGGCTTTGCGGTGAAGGGTAAGAAAGAACTGGTATGCAAGTTAAAGAAGTCTCTGTATGGGTTAAAACAGTCACCAAGGATGTGGTATCAGAAATTTGATACATTTATACGGGGACTTGGCTTCACCAGAAGCAAAGCAGATCATTGTGTGTATTTTAAATTAATTGGTGACCGTGTTATTTATCTGGTCTTGTATGTGGATGATATGTTGTTGGTTGGAAATGACAAAGAAATTATCCAGGATTTGAAGACCCAATTGTCCTCCAAATTCAACATGAAAGATCTTGGTGCTACAAACTATATTTTGGGCATGGAAATTAAAAGGGATTGGTCAAAGAGGAAGCTCTGGTTAAACCAGAGGAAGTATGTCGAGACAATAATGCAGAGGTTTAATATGCAAGATAGTAAATCGGTGAAGGTTCCTATTCCTGTAGGTGTGAGGTTATCTGCTGAACAGTGTCCCAAGACACAAGAAGAGGAAGAGGACATGTCTCGTGTTCCATATGCAAGTGCAGTGGGTAGCCTGATGTATGCAATGGTCTGTACTAGACTAGACATTGCACATGCAGTGGGAGTACTGAGCAGGTTTATGTCAAAACCTGGGAAGGAGCACTGGATAGCAGTGAAGTGGGTTTTCAGGTATTTGCGTGGCACTAGTGATTATTGTTTGTGCTACCAAGGAAGACCAGGATTGGACAGAGTGTTGGATATTCATGGCTTTGTTGATGCAGACTGGGCTGTAGATCTGGATCAGAGAAGATCTACAAGTGGGTATGTGTTTAACCTATTTGGAGGTGCAGTCAGTTGGATGAGTAAGAAACAATCTGTAGTGGCACTATCAACTATAGAGGCAGAATACATGGCAGCCACTCATGCAAGCAAGGAAGCAGTTTGGTTGCAGAGATTGTGTTCAAGTATGGGGTTAGTACAGGGAGCTATAAGAATAGACTGTGACAGCCAAAGTGCAATTTTCTTGGCAAAGAACCCTGCTTATCATTCAAAGACAAAGCACATTGATGTTCAGTATCACTTTGTGAGGGATATGATAGAAGACAGAAAGGTGTTGCTGGTAAAGGTGGACACTTTGAAGAATACTGCAGATGCATTGACAAAATCGGTGAGCTCTGAGAAGTTCTCTTGGTGTAGAGAAGCAATGGGAATCTCAGGGCTGAAAAAAATTGACTAAGCTCTCTTGTGGCCCCATGTGGAAAGAAAACAACAAGTGGGAGATTGTTGGGTTGTGTTATATTCTTTCCACGTAGTTAATAGGGGGTTTGAAGGGCACCCGTAACCCCACTTTATGGGGTCCGGGGCAGCGCCCCGGAAAATTTTGGTTTTGGACCATATGTTAGGTTGGGCGGACCCACCTATGGTTTTGTGCATGATTTTCGCACATGTTTTTTGGACACGATGGTTTTCGGTCCATGGTATTGGACGCGATGGTTTTCGGTCCATGGTATTGGATGCTTCGGCATGTATAAATATGTATTGTAACATTGAAAGGAAAATAATGAAAAATCAAGCTGGTAGTCCCGGTTTTTGGATCCAGGGAAAAATCTCTGTGCATATGTGTTTTATGGGTTATGCTCTCGCATTGTTTATTTTCTTTGTTTAAAAATTCGTATGCAGGTAATTTCTGTACAGGGTTAAAACCTACAGAGTGTAGGAAGTAGGTTACCATGAGCATCTCACAGGTATATTTGACCTCACCTTGAAGGAAGACAAGATCACCATTGCAGGGACTGATTTCATGTTTTCAGTGGATGCCATCTCTCAAGCTATAGGCATACCAAACCATGGTGAAAATTGGTTCAAAGGCATGAACCTAGACCTAGAAGAGTACAAACCCTACTTGAAATCACAATACAAAGGAGCTTACTCACATGTTTTCCCATTTAGATAATTTTTGGAGAGATATGCACCATTGATGAAGGCTTTCATGAAGTTCTTCACATGTGAGGGTAGATTTTATAGGCTACATCAATACCACATAAGACTACTCATGCACTTTACAGCTACCAAACCTATAAATTTGTCCAACTACTTGTATAGGAGTCTAACCAAAATGTCTGAAAGGGTGCAATTGAAAGGAAAAGTGGATTATCCCAACCTCTTTCACCATAGCGTGATAAAGGTTATAGTACTCCATTAGTTGAAACAGAAGACATGACATGGGACACCTTCATTGAGGAAACCTTGAAAATGCATATAACCACTTCACCAAGCCAGCACCAAACCATGTCAGTACAACCCACGGAGGTGGGGTCATCAAGAAAACATGATGAGGTTTCCAAGGAACCTAGGCCTGAGGTGACCAAGAGATATCAAAGAGGTAGAAGCCTTGTGTTTGCTCCTCAAATTGAGGAAGGGGCCAATCCTACTACATCAGCAGAACATGGATCACCATCACATCATGAGGCTTCTTTGCATGATGAGGAGCCCATTGAGCATTAATTTGACTTAGTTGACTTGGAGGCACTTGATGAGCATCAAACCCTACAACGAGTCATCAAAGAGAAGGATTATCAGATCATGGAGCTCACAGACAATTTGGAAAGGGACAAATTCATCATTTCATTCCTTGAGCAAGAAAACTATCAACTTATATATAAGGCAAAACAACTAGTCATGGAGAAAGAGAAATTCAAAGCCAGGAAACAAGAGATGAAAGGCAAGGCAGTGGTGGACCATGAGGACACCAAGCAGCATGAAGGACATGTGTCAAGGAAGAGACCAAGGACAATAGGTCTTAGGAAGGCACTTCTGAGGGAAAGAGAACAAAAGCCACCAATGGAAGAATTGACCTTTGAAGAGAGGATTGCCATGGAAATAAAGGAGGACAGTGAGTTTTGGCTTGAGAAACTCAATTGCCACCTTGAGAAGCTCCTTGAAAAGGACAACAGGGATAACAATTTTCAAAAGAAAATGGCCATCCATTATTACACAAGGAATCAGGTTGCCAAGATCAAAATCAAGCAGTTGAAGGAAAAACTCAAGGAAACCCTAATCAGCCAAGAGGAGAAGGGTAAGTTAGATTTTCTTGTTGATGCTTCCATGATTGGATAACATACCTCATTAGGCATCTCGACACAAATTTTGGGAGGATTTGGAGAAAAAATTGTGTTTTGGTACAAACTTGCATTTTTTGGCAATTTTCTGTCTAGGAGTGCAGCGAGATCACACTTCACTTCTTCCTCAGGGCTCAAAATGATGGAAACTTGGAATTTTTCGGAACGATTATGAGCCCCTCTCAAAACCCATTTTCCTACTTTCCTATTTTGGGGCTCAAGTTTTTAGAATTTTGCAAAACAGAGGCAAAGTCACCTTTCTGCCCCTCTTTTTCCATTTCGTTGCGTACTTGGTGACACCTTGGGAGAATGGCCATATCTCAGCCACAAATGGGTCATTTTGAGTGCAAAAATACTCTGAGGACATCTAAGCTCTCCCATATTTCCAAAAAAGGCTTCCGATTTGGATTTTGAATTCCATAAGGCACTCAAAAATAGCCTCCAATAGCTTGCTACACACCTGGAAATTTCTGAGCTTTTTTTAAAATGTTCACTGTGTAATTTTTTGTAATTCCTAGTTTGACTTTGGTAAAAGTCAAAAGGGTGAAGTAGATGAATGTGAGGGGTAAAATTAAATGTAAATAATGGGTGGTTAGTGTAATCAACCCAAGAAACTCACCTAGGTTGTAAATGAATGATGCTCAGGAACATTAAAAATTCAACAATTATGGTCGGATAAGATGATGGATAAATGAAGATATGCTGCACATTTAAGCCAAATAACCACTCCTACTATGACTATCCCCAGACATGGGTGAAGACCACCAAACTACAAGGCTTTCAACTACCAACTACTCACAGTTTAAGGTAAAGGTGATGATGGAAAAGACTAATTGCACCAGCAAATGCACAGGACCCTGTGATGGCCAGCTGCAATCGGTTATAAAATCTGTGAAACTATTGTTTAACACACAGGCAGGATGACAACTCCCTGAGGTCAAAGCAACAACAATCTGCAATCAATTTCAATGGACCACTAAATTATAACATAGAGATGGGATGACAGCCCCTCTGATATTAAAATCCACAGCACATCAAACAAATGCAAGCAGGCACAACCTGGAACAAGAAAGAGAAGTGGAAAGTGAGCAGGTGACAACAAAAGAAGCTTGTATTAGTTGAAAATCCAGACTTGAAGCTGCAGGTCTCATAGTATTTACAGTCTCCAGAAGTTAAAGGCAACAACAAAGCTTTCATTCATCAAACACTCATCAATCCCATTACATCTGTTTTTTCAGTATATATGGTGTCTCATTACACAATCTCCCTGTTAGTTATGCGTGGAGGAGCCCATAAATGGCCACCAACCACATTTACATTCAGAAATGGGGCTGCTGATACAAATCTGGCTGTGCTGTAAATGGATTTGACCTCTCTGGTTCTCTGCAGTCCTCCTTTGAGCAGGTGGCGTGAAATACCAATGGAACCATAACCATTGAATGCTCTGAACTCCCCATAGGTGTCCTGCTTCCTCCTCGGCCATACTGTTGATTAATTTCTGCTGTTGATCATTAAAAGCGGCTCCATTATGACTGTGCTGCTTTAAAACAGTGAAACACTGCATAAACTGTTCATTCCCGCCCATCATTGCTTCAACTTTGACTTTTAAGAGGTGCATGCATGGTTCATCGAACTATCGGGTCCACCTTTAGGGTCACAATTCATATTATAACAGGTTCATCCTTTGTTTTTTAATATTTGCAAATACAGGAAAAACTGCCGCAAAACCATAAAAAATGGCTTTGGCAGACTTGAATCATATATATATATATATATATATATATATATATATATATATATATATATATCGTTTCAAAACCCTTTCGGATCCGAAAACCCATCGCAATTGCACCCACCAAGCATCCCTTGAATTTCTTTATACATTGAAAATACACAAAAAACATTGAAAATGCGACGGGCGTGGGCTTGAAATGTTATAAAATGGAGCGTTGTACATCAATTGGGTCCAGCCCATCACATCGGCACATAACTTATGTTAAATCCCTGCCCCTTTGAAATCGCCGATAGCGATACGCCGATGCGATATCGGCGATCGCTGCTGACCCGATAATTTATCAAAAGGAATTAACACCGCCGTCGGGTCCAGCCCATCGGTGATCGCTCATATATATGCAAAAGGCCATGCTCCATCGAAAATGCCGATGCGATATCGACGATCGCCCATCGGCGAAATATAAAAGCCCCTTTTGTGAGTCCTTCATTGAAACTCGCCGATGCGATATCGAAGATCACTCATCGGAGATGTCTTGTGCCCCAGTCGCTGCGGACCCGATAATCTATCAGAAAAAACTTATAATGCCATCGGGTTCGGCTTATCGGGTCGGAAGCATATCATATGTGAAGGCTCTATCCCTTTGGCAACCCCGATAGCGAAATGCCGACGTGATCTCGGCCGTTGATCCGGATACGCGATCGACGGTCCTCACAAAATCGCCGATCACCATCTCCATTGCCTCTTTTTAAAAGTGCTGATATGATACGCCGATGCGATATCGGCGATCGGTCATCGGAAAGGTCTCCTTTTTCGCTGCCACTGCCTCCTCCCGACTTGCGATATGCCGACGCCATCTGGACCGTTGATCGGCTAGATCCAACGACTGAGATTAAAGCGGATCCTTAAGCCTGTAACTTTGATTTTTACATGGTTTTTGGGGTATTTCTGCCTCTCGATAGTGTATTTCTGCCCTCCAAAGGGCTTTCCCCTTGCAATTTTTTCGATCGGTGGAAGACTTTTAGCCATAATTTGAGAATTTGAACAGCAACCATGGATCCTTTGGCATATTTATAAGTGTAATTGCAACCTTTGAGAGTGTTTGAATCCATTTTTGATGCCTTTGCACAACAAAGCTAACAATTAGCCTTTTTAATCTATTTCGATGTAAATTTGACCTCAATTTTCACAGAGGTTGGAGTCAAAGTTAGTTGTAGAAGTTGTTTTTATTTTCCCTAGACATTAAGGTTTGGTTAGAACACCTCATGGAACAGTTCCTAGAGTCATTGACTCAACCCCTGAGAGTGGGAATATTTTGTTTTTGTCTTTATGTATCAGTTTCTAAGTGATAGAACGGGTTGGATTTTAGAGGAGAGAACTATTGTAGCTTGTACTTGGATATTTTCTGGAAATCAAAGGATAGAGTTTGTAGCTGTTATCTAGGAATTCATGTGCAGTAAGTTTGTGATGCTATTTTTTCTCTGTTATAGATTTATGAAAGATATTCATCTTGTCTTTCCATTCATCAATTTTTCAATGGTTTTCCTTACAGTTTATAAACAAAATTTTTTGCATAAAGCTTTGTTTTGATGGAAAAATCATTATGTTTTACTTTCTTTCTTGCTTAATGAATTCATGTTTCATGCTCATTAAGACCTTTCTCTTCTTCTAAACACTACACTACACCGACAAACCCTAATATCCATCACAAAAGTAATGCTACCTTTCTCCTTTATATCTTTTGTAACCCTTTGATCCTTTGACCTAGCTACTTGGTTTTTCTCCCTTATCCAGCAACAAAACCCTAAATTTTCCAAAACCCACATGAGCCTAGCTATCTAGCCTAAAATCCTTTACATTCCAGTCATCTCTTGGCTATGATTTCATAGAGAGAGCCCTCTCTGGTTTGGTAGGGCTAGCTACCAAACTAAAATCTTGGTCTATGGTTACCTTTGTCGATCTCCTCATCAGCTTGGGACATTTTGGAGGATAACATAGGGCATGCCAACTAGGGAGTGCCAAGGTGTTCTAGTGAATGTAAGGTTCCCAAGTCATGGAAAAATGTAATGCTAGTTGTGAGGTCATGGCTACCAAGGTGTGTTATGGAATGCTAGGGCATGCTAATATGTGCTAGATAGTACGAAAACATGTCAAACAAGCTAAGATGTGCCAAGTGCTAAGGCATGCCAAAATGTACAAGGGTGTGACAGTGCATGACAAAGATTGTCAAGGCAACAAAAGGGGGGAACAAGTTAAACTACAAGGAAATGAGAACATAATAGGGTTAATAAGTCATCAATTTACCTTTTCCACGAGGGGCATGCTAGGCATGCCAAGACTAGGTGCCAAGTGCCAAGTGTCAAATCTTCCTCCGTTTCTTCTCATCTAGTTTCCAATAATTGATCTCAAATAACTTTAATATTAAATCATGCCAAAGCATACCAAGTCATCTCAATGCATGCCAAACATGCTAAGACTTGCGAAGTGCTAATGTGCGTCAAGGAGTGTGATGCATGATATGAAGTGGCAGAGCATATCGAAGAGTGCTAAGGTGTGCTAGAGAGTGCCAATGCATGATGAGGAGTGTTATGGAGTACTAGGACAATACAAGGGAGCACTAGGTCAAAATTCATGGAAGTGAATGAATATGAGGGTGCGTCGGGGAGTGTCAATGAGTGCTAGCTCTCATGCCAAGGAGGGAGTGACAAGGTATGCTAAGCACGGGTAAGGCATGCCAGGGAATACCAGGGAATTTCAAGAAGTGCTAGAGTGTGCTAGGTAGTTTCAGGGTGTGCTGACATGTGCCAAATAGTGACAAGGCATGCCGGGCGCTAACACATGCTAGGATATGCAGGGTGCCAGAGTATGCCAATATGAATCAAGGAGTTTCAAGGCAACAAAGGGAATAACCAAGCTAAAATGCAAGGAAATGAACACATAAGAGGGTTAATAAGTCGGGACATTATATTTTTCAGAAGGGGCATGCTAGGCACACTAATAATATTTTCCATTACATGCCAAGTGTCAATTTGTGCCAAGTGCTAATGTTTGTCAATGCAATATTATGCCAAGGTGTTCCAAGGCATGCTAGGGATTACAAGGCATGCCAACACATGACAGGGGAGTGCTATGCTATGCTAGGACATGCCAACATGTGATTAGGCGTCCTACTCATGGAAAGATGTTCTAGGTATAAAGATATTCCAGGTACAAAGATGTTCCAAGACATGTGAGGTGCCAAGGAATGTTAGTGTACTGTTCCAAAGCATGTTAAGGTGTGCAATGAGCATTGAGGAGTGCTAGGTCCCTCTCATTAATATAATTGGCAGAGCTTGATTATGTATTAAATAATATAGTTCCTACACACACTACACACACTAGTGGAACTTTATTTAAAGGAAATTTGCTAGATAATAAACCAAACAGAGATGAATCATGTGTTGAATCATAAGAAAACTATATTCTTATGACTTGAGGGAAATGATACACATTAATTACTTCTTAAAAAATTGACTGACTATTATAACCACTATGACCTTGGACACATAATGAAAAAGACTCCACAACAATGGTCTTAAATCATTATCTTTTGACAAAAAATATAGTAACAGGTACATAGCGTCATCAAAAAATCATTGGAATGATCAATGATGACGAAATTTTTTTGACCACCACCAAAAGTAACCAAAAAGAGCATTGGTGAGGGTCAATAAAATATTGTCACTAGAAGTGTGACCAAAGAGAGATTAGTGATGCGAATTTAACGACCCTCACCAAAAGTGTCACCAAATACAAAATTAGTGACGGGCCTTTCACGACCCTCACCAAAAGTGTCATTGAAAATGGATTTGGTGACAAACCTTAAAGGACCATCACTATATACACTTACAACAACTATTTTTTAAATACCGTCACAATATGTGACATTGGTGACATACCTTAAAGGTCTATCAAAGGCATGAAACATCATGAAAAAACTCATTGGAATGATCAATGATGACTAAGGTCCATCACAGGCACGAAGCGTCATGCAAAATTCATTGGAATGATAAATGATGATGAACAGTTATTGACCGTCACCAAAAGTAACCAAAAATATCATTGGTTATGGTCAATAAAATATCGTCACTAGAAGTGTCACCAAAGAGAGAATTAGTGATGGGAATTTAACGACCCTCACCAAAAGTGTCACCAAAGAGAGAATTAATGACAAGCCTTTAATGACTCTCACCAAAAGTGTCATTGAAAACAACTTTGGTGTCAAACCTTAAAGGACCATCACTATATACACTTACAACAACGTTTTTTTAAAGTCCATCACCATATGCGACATTGGTGACATACCTTAAAGGTCCGTCATAGGCATGACCCTCACCAATGACCTTTTTTCTTGTAGTGGTGCATGCATGATTCTAAAACATGGAGGGTGAGGTGAGTGCGCCCCTTGGAAACCTATGAAAGCACGTGGCTAAGAAGGGAACACACGAGCAAAGATGCATCACAAACTGGAAAGAAAGTAATTTAGCAATCCAAAGTGATGGTTAAACCAACAACACATTTAAGTAAGATTCATACATATTTATAGAGAAAAGTCCATACGTGCATGCATAAGAAAACATATACATATATCATTAGAGTAAACAAGTCAGCTGAAATACAATAACAACATATGCATGAAACATGCTTGCTCTGTTTTATTAAGAAGTGAAAGTTCCAATCATACAGTACAACCATGACCAACCACTAGTCCCGACAGCAGAACATTACAGTCATTTCCACCTGCTCCTCCAAAAAGATATACTAGCTCTGCATTGTGGAGAAGCCAAGGCTCGTTACCATACTCTCCAAGCTTTCTCTAAGATACTTCTATCGGAAGCTTGGCTAACCAAAAGCCTCTATAATGAGTTATGAGGGACTATTTATAGGAAAGGGTGGGGTGACCCTTGACATTCCCCTTTGTGACCATTCATCTACCCTCATGACTCTTCAACTACTCTATGATTGTTAAATTCAAATATCGACACTTGAACTTCCACTTGACAAGACGTTACATACAATCCGCACATTTTCCCATGTGAGACAAAATGGCTTGAGCAAGCCATGCAAGACATCACTAACACTAAGCCTCCTACTGTAACTCCTTCTCTTGTCTGTGCAACTCCTTTTTTTCCTTGAGTTGTTGTTTCAACACCTGCAACCCCTTCTCTGTTTCTTTCTCTACCTTCACGCGATCCTCTTGTTTCGTCGTTGCCTCATAGCCTCAATCTCTAAAGCCACTTTCATCCTAAGTGGATCTACTTGAGGTTGCGACTTTGTTTCGCCTCTGCACTGTCAAAAACCATCCTCTTGCATTTGTCGCATGCAGGTGTGCTACCTTTTGCTGCTGCTGATGGTGTTGATCGATGTGATGCCATTGCCATTTCATCTTGATATAATTTTCCATGAACAACTTGATGTCTTCATAGATAGGAAAGTTCATAGACACTTAATCGACTGCACCCCCAGTTGTGCTTTGAATGGTGTCTTCGACTCTGCTCTCCTGGAAGCCATTATACCTATGGTGTTGAGAGGCAGGTGAACACCTGTAATACCTAGATACACAGAACACTCATGAAAAGAAATCTATCAGTCGAAAACCAAAACAAACTAGAGGACTGACATGCAACATACCTGTGTGACTATCTGTGAAAATTGCGCAATTTTCACCGGGAGGTTGGGAGCTTGACAGCAAAAACTATGCAAGGCATAGTCCAGGATGTCGAGAGGCTGACTGACTACTAGAAATGTGCAATGCATAGTCCAGATTGGCCTGCTAAGGTCTAAAACTGCGCAATGCACAATTTCAGTCAACAATGACATGCAAACCAGCAAACTACGTCGTGTAGTTTCTGGGGCCAGTAAGGCACTGCCTCCCATAATTGCGCAATGCAAGCCTAGAGCTTAGTGTTGGCGTAGGATTGCACAATTTTTGGAGGGAAGGTAGAGCCTTCACTTCTAGAAATGCGCAATGTTAGCCGACCAAGGCAAGGTCTGGGCCAAGGCAACCCAAACCCGCCGATAAGCGACTGAAAACATGAGAAGTCTAAATGCATGGTGATATTGAGTGTAAACAAGAGTGAATAATCATGCATGATAATAGTAAGTACAATATTTAGAAAACTGGAAGGCATGCATGTGTGTGAAGCAAGTCGCCACAACGACAACCGTCGGTGCAAAAATAGTGTCATGCATGCGACAATAGTGAGAAGCGAATGAAAACTGAAACGATGCTTCTACAAGCTAACATACATCAAAATGACATCAAGTGCTCATTGAAATCAAGAAGACAACACTTACACAAGCCAAAACACAACAAGCGACATAAAGACAATGTAAAGCGCACTTGCCTTGAAACAACTGAGCTGAATGTGCCGACGACTCCTAGATGCAATGTGGGATGTTAGAGCTGTAAGATTGATGTGAGGAATGATCTCTATAGTGTCTGGTTCATAAGTTTTGATAAAATCGGGGTTATGACGCGTATGCCACAAATCTAGGAAAAGCGACCCTTGGCGGGAGGTTTCTAAAATGAGCCTTACATGTAACCTCTAGCTACTAAATATAGATCCCTAAATCGAGGGATGCCTTTGCATGTTACCTTGGGAAAATCAGTCCATGCATGCAAATTAGTTTTTATTGGTCTCGGAAGGAATCGGTCAACATGAAGGCACATGCATCGGTTTGCGAGCCTAGGATGAAAATTTGTGTAGTTCTTGGGCTAAGCTGGGCTAGCTGTCCCACAGAGATTACACAATTTTTGGGGTTAGCAGGTGGCTACCTCCCATAATTGCGCAATTTCTGGGCTAAGCAACACTACTGGGTCAGATTGCGCAGTTTTCTAGAGGAAGATTGCGTGAATGATCTGCGCAATTTTGGAGCCCAACAGGTTTCCAGGCTCATTTGCGCAATTTCTGGAGGGAAGGCTAGTCCCTTCCAGAATTGCGCAATTTTCTTAGGGAAGCCTGACAAACTCATTTGCGCAATTCTTGAGCTCAGGAGGCTGGCCAATTGATTTGAGCAATTTATGGAGGGAAGGTTGGTTCCCCTCCAGAATTGTGCATTTTTTTAGGGGAGCTGATTGTTCAACACATGGTCTAAGTCCAGAAAGACAGCCTGTGAGGGGAGTGAATCAAACTCACATGCACAGGCTTAAGCCTATATGCTTGATGGTGCAAGACATGCTGCTGAGGATAGTTGGTAGGGAGGCTCCAAAACGAAGCTAAGGCAAAATTTTGGAGGGTGTTTGTAGCCGATAAAACAGGGTATTATCTCGATAGCACAAATTGCATATCTGGAGAATTCCACTATTTTCATGCAGGCTTGGAAATCAGTTGACACACTTGATATCCTAGATCAGTGGACTTAGGAATGGAGGGGTTACATTAATGCATTGACTGAATCACATGTCCACATAACCATTGATGAAGATGAGCTCATATGGGTACCTGTAGCTCATAGTGTAGACTCCCCTAGGGAAGGATACCCCATCATTCATGACGCACACAAACCACCTGTTTTGGAGGGGTGGTGGAGATCCCTTTGGAAGCTTAAGGTGCTCCCACGAACCCGTCTCTCTATGTGGAATGTCATTATGAACAAAACACCTACTGGCATAAACTTGATTAAGAGAGCCCATTTTCGTCTAAATTGGTGCTTCCTCTATCAATAGGATGAGGAATCGAATGAGCATCTATTCTTGTTTTGCACAACCGTTTGACACATCTGGGATCAAGCTCTCTCCTCCCTGGAAATAACACAACAATGGGATGGGCATAATATCACGGAGGCTTGGAACAATTGGGGGTGACTTCCATTAGTACAAAGAACCATAATCTCCCTTTGGTTATATGTTGGAATATTTGGTTAAGCCAGAACCACATCATCTTCAATGACTTACATATTTAGTGGCCTTTAGTTATTGGTCAGATCATCAATAACTATAATGAGCTACCTGATGATGACAACCCCCCACCTCTCCGCACTATAACACCTAAAGTCATCAACCATAATCAACCTTGGGCCCACAATAGCAGGGATGTGGGGGTGGGGGGAAGGGGGGCATATTATTTCATTTATTAGACTACCATTCTTTCCGTATTCGCATGGGGTTGGGTGCTAGTACAAAAAACTTCGCAAAACTCATCTCGCTCAGATACTTATTATATTTTTCCTTGACACAAGACTGTAGACAACTTTAGATCTTCGGGGACTCCAAAATCATCATAAATTGGTTCAATTTCACATCTGCATGTCATGTACATTCTCTTAGGAACATTTTAGATGATGCCTTGCAATTAAAAACACATTTTGAATATATTTCTTGTCTCCACATTTATAGGGAGCAGAACGAGATTGCAAATCAACTTTCCAAGGAGGCCACAAACCAACCTAGAGGTCAATGGTTGATACAAGAATAGAGGGAGGTAGAGTTATTTCAATATTATCATAGGCCCTACATCGATCAGCTACAGTAGAGGGCCGATAGGCCCTAATTTTAAAGTTATTTTTTGAATAGTACATATCAGCTATCCATGCTATATAATATTTTTTATTTTTGTATAAGCATTTACATAACTAGACTGTATACCCTTAGGGGGTAATTATGTAGATACCTATATAGTTTGAAGGTTATGGCCACTACATATAACATATGCCACTAGCATTTACAACATTTAATTTTCCATATTAATAGAAAATTATAATTTTTCCCATGAAAAAATAAATTTATATGAATCTCTAGCTCAAATATTTTTGAAAAGTATAAGATTTGAACATACGATTCACAACTTACACATATCCTCATACTCATACTTGGCTCTAGAATGAGCCTCTTGGCTTAATGAGACTTTTTTTTTAAAAGTATAAGATTTAAACATATGATTCACAACTTACACATCTCCTTATACTCATACTCAACTCTAGATTAAATTCAGTGTTCTCATGGCAAACAACTCATTAAACTCAAGGTTAGTACACAACAAACACTGTAATGGAGAAAAATAGAAGCACACAAAAAGGAATGACTCATGACGTTATGGGAAAGCTCAATGAATGTATTTTATTTTTATTTTCACTTTTTTCTTCATGAAAACAAACATGTGATAATCTATACTATTTCACTCCACATTGAAGAAGACCACGTCGGTTAGTTTAACTCCACATTGCTTTCTCCATTTACAATCCTTTCTAAATTTGTGATCTTTTCTAACTCTAAAGTAATAAAATAATCTTATATTGTTTTTAAAATTTTAACTAACTTATCTTAATTGATCCTTAAATTTTTAAACTTATTAAATATCGTGAGTGAAATTATCTTATGCTATTTTAAAAAAATCCTATAAATAAAGTCATCTATCATGCGGGACGGATTAAAGTATCTTTCGCTTACGCAATAAATTTATTGTGGGAGAGTACAGTTGGTTTCTAAAATGAGCCTTACATGTAACCTCCAACTACTAAATATAGATCCCTAAATCTAGGGATGCCTTTGCATGTTTCCTTGGGAAAATCAATCCATACATGCAAATCAATTTTACTCGGACCCGGAGGGAATTAGTCAACCTGAAGGCACATGCATCGGTTTGCGAGCCTGTAATGAAAATTTTCACAGTTCTTGAGTTGAGTTGGGTTAGTTGTCCCAGAGAGATTGCACAATTTCTAGGGTCAGCAGGTGACTGCCTCCCAGAACTGCGTAATTTCTGGGATGAACAACAGTGCTGGGTCAGATTACACAGTTTTTGGAGGAAGATTGCTGAATTCTCTACGCAATTCTGGAGCCCAGCAGGCTGTCAGGCTAATTTGCGTAATTTCTGGAGGGAAGGTTGGTTCCCCTCCAGAATTGCGCAATTTTCTGAGGGAAGCCTGATAGCCTGATTTGCACAATTCTTGAGCTCAGGAGGTTGGCCAACTGATTTGTGCAATTTATGGAGGGAAGGTTGGTTCCCCTCCAAAATTGTGCAATTTTTGGGGGGAGTTGATTGTTCAGCACATGGTCTAAGTCCGAAAAGACAACCTGTGAGGGGAGTGAATAAAACTAACATGGACAAGTTGACAAGACATTGAGAAACAACTGAAGCCTATATGCTTGATGGTGCAAGACATGCTACTGAGGATGGTTGGTAGGGAGGCTCCAAAACGAAGCTAAGGCAAAATTTTGGAGAGTGTTTGTAGCCGCTACAACAGGGTATTATCTCGATAGCACAAATTGGGTATCTAGAGAATTCCACTATTTTCATGTAGGCTTGGAAATCAGCTGACACACTTGATATGCTAGATCAATGGACTCAGGAATGGAGGGGTTACATTAATGCATTGACTAAATCACATGTCCTCATAACCATTGATGAAGATGAGCTCATATGGGCATCTGTAGCTCATAGTTTATACTCCCCTAAGGAAGGAAACTCCATCATTCATGCTGCACACAAACCACCTATTCTGGAAGGGTGGTGGAGATCCCTTTGGAAGCTTAAGGCACTCCCACGAACCCATCTCTTTATGTGGAATGTCACTATGAACAAAACACCTATTGGCATAAACTTGATGAAGAGAGCTCATTTTGGTCCAACGTGGTGCGTCCTATGTCAATAGGCTGAGGAATCGAATGAGCGTCTATTCTTGTTTTGCACAACCGTCTAACACATCTGGGATCAAGCTCTCTCCTCCTTGGAAATAACATAGCAATGGGATGGGCGTAATATCATAGAGGCTTGGAACAATTGGGGGGCAACTTCCACTAATACAAAGAACCACAATCTCCCTTTGGTTATATGTTGGAATATTTGGTTAAGCTAGAACCACATCATCTTTAATGACTTACATATTCTATGGCCTTTAGTTATTGCTCGGATCATAAATAACTATAATGAGCTGCCTGATGATGACAACCCCCCACTTTTCCGCACTATAACACCTGAAGTCATCAACCATAATCAACCTTGGTCCTATTTTGATGGTCCTCCACAATACCAAGGATGTTGTGGTGGGGTGGGGGGGGTGACATATTATTTCATTTATTAGACTACCATTCTTTCCGTATTCGCATGGGGTTGGGTTCTGGCACAAAAAACTTTGCAGAATTCATCTCGCTCAGACACTTATTATATTTTTCCTTGGCACAAGACTGTAGACAACTTTAGATCTTCGGGGACTCCAAAATCATCATAAATTGGTTCAATTTCACATCTGCATGTCATATACATTCTCTCAGGAAAATTTTAGATGATGCCTTGCAATTAAAAACACATTTTGAATATATTTCTTGTCTCCACATTTATAGGGAGCGCAACTAGATTACAAATCAACTTTCCAAGGAGGCCACCAACCAACCTAGAGGTCAATGGTTGATACAAGAATAGAGGGAAGTAGAGTTATTTCAGTATTATCACAGGCCCTACATCAATGAGATACAACAAAGGGTCATTAGGCCCTAATTTTAAAGTCACTTTTTGAATAGTACATATCAGCGATCCATGCTATATAATATTTTGTATTTTTGTATAAGCATTTATGCCACAAGACTCTATACCCTTAGGGGGTAATTATGTACATACCTATATACTTTGAAGGCTATGGCCACTACATATAGCATATGCCATTGACATTTACAACATGTAAATTTCCATATTAATAGAAAATTACAATTTTTCCATATTAATGGCCACTACATATAGCTTAAGGTGCTGCCACGAACCTGTCTCTCTATGTGGAATGTCATTATGAAAAAAACACCTACTGGCATAAACTTGATGAAGAGAGCTCATTTTGGTCCGACCTGGTGCATCCTCTGTCAATAGGCCAAGGAATCAAATGAGCATCTATTCTTGTTTTGCACAACTATCTAACACATCTGGGATGAAGCTCTCTCCTCCTTGGAAATAACACAACAATGGGATGGGCGTAATATCATGGAGGCTTGGAACAATTGGGGGGCGACTTCCACTAATACAAAGAACCGTAATCTCCCTCTGGTTATATGTTGGAATATTTGGTTAATCCAGAACCACATCATCTTCAATGACTTACATATTCTGTGGCCTTTAGTTATTGCTCAGATCATCAATAACTATAATGAGCTGCCTGATGATGACAACCTGCCACCTTTCCGCATTATAACACTTGAAGTCATCAACCATAATCAACCTTGGGCATATTTTGATGGTTCTCCACAATACTAGGGATGGTGGGGGGGGGGGGTATTATTTCATCTATCAAACTACCATTCTTTCTGTATTCGCATGGGGTTGGGTCCAAGCACAAACAACTTCGTATAACTCATCTAGCTCAGACACTTATTATATTTTGCCTTGGCAAAAGACTGTAGATAACTTTACATCTTTGGGGACTCCAAAATCATTATAAATTGGTTCAATTGCACATCTGCATGTCATGTACATTCTCTCAGGAACATTTTAGATGATGCCTTGCAATTAAAAACACATTTTGAACATATATCTTGTCTCCACATTTATAGGGAGTGCAACCAGATTGCAAATCAGCTTTCCAAGGAGGCCACCAACCAACCTAGAGGTCAATGGTTGATACAAGAACAGAGGGAGGCAAAGTTCTTTTAGTATTATCACAGGCCCTACATCGATCAGCTACAGCATAGGGCCGATAGGCCCTAGTTTTACAGTTATTTTTTGAATAGTACATATTAGTTATCCATTCTATATAATATTTTGTATTTTTGTATAAACATTTACAGAACTAGATTGTATACCCTTACGGGGTAATTATGTACAGACCTATATACTTTGAAGGCTATGGCCACTACATACATCATATGCCACTAGCATTTACAACATGTAGTTTTCCATATTAATAGAAAATTAGGATTTTTCCCCGGGGAAAAAAAGTTCATTTGAATCTCTAGCTGAAATGTTTTTGAAAAGTATAAGATTTAAACATATGATTCACAACTTACACATCTCCTCATACTCATACTCGGCTCTAGAATGAGCCTGTCGTCTCAATGAGACTCATTTTTAACAAGTATAAGATTTAAACAAATGATTCACAACTTACACATCTCCTTATACTCAAGAATGAGCCTCTCGGCTCAATAATAAGATAATAATATGCTATTTTTTATTTATTTTTCCTATAAATATTTTTCAATGAGTAAAAATGAATTAAAGTAATTTTAATTAATATTTTTTTTAATTAATAAAATTAATAAATTGTTTATATAATAAATTTATATTGATTTTAAATTTTAAATTTTATATTACTTATTTAATATGTAATTATTATTTTAAAATGTTTTTGACCTACAAAAATTTTAATTTTGAATTTTGAGTTTCATAATTTATATAATACTTTATAACACAATTCAATTCAACTGCACTTAGATAAAAATAGCCCTTACAATGGTTTAGAGAATGATATTTCTAGCCTAAGGAATGAAGGCAATATCCTTTTAATGGGTGACTTTAATGCTCGAACTTCAAGCAACCAAGCTATTCTTCTAAGCAATCATTCCAACCCTAATCCTCTTTGGTTAAACGAAGACCTTCCTCTGGCTAGTTGGTACAAAAGGAGCTCTGAAGACCTCGGGGAGAATTTGTTTGGGTCGGAGCTAGTCAAGCTCTGTAGTGCTCAGGATCTCATAATTTGCAATGGTCTAAAGAAGTGGCCCAATTCTAGCCAGATGACCTGCATCCATGGGCTTGGTAGTAGCATGGTAGACTATGTTATCTCCGATCTCCCTCTATACAATGAAATAACAAATTTTGACATCTTAAACGACCACGAGCCTGACTCTGATCATAGGCCTTTACTTATAACTCTCAATTTTGTCATGCATAGAGATCCCATAAAAGATAATCCTTATGTCCAAAAGAATTTAATCTTTGATAGAAATAAAAAATATCTCTTTCTAAATGAATTAAAAACTAATTTGCTTCCTTTATTTAGTATAGACAACATAAAAGATCTCTATCATAATTTTACTACAACCCTCTCATATTCTATTAACAAGTTCTCAATTGAAGTTTCAAGTAATAAAAGAAATAGCAAAACCAACCCATGGTATGACAAAGATTGTAAAAGTGCAAGGAGAGCAATTAAGGAAGTTGTTGATGAATCTCTTAAAATTGGCAAGATAAAAATATACAAAGCCCTAACTAAAAGGAAAAAAAGGCAGTATATTCGTAAAATACAAGAGAATCTCTTACACCTCTCTAAGGTAGCTCCTAAGAAATTTTGGAGGCAGATTCTAACTAGGACAACTAAAGATAATAATAAAATTGCTTTACACGACTATAATTCCTATCTTAAAAAGCTTTATGAAACTCCAAATGTCATGGATAACTTTGAAACCTTGGTCACAACGAAAGAAGTTTTCTCGTTAGAACACATTCATTTTGGGGTTAATCGCTTGGCTAATGGGAAAGCTAAGGACATTGAAGGTTACCAGGTGGAAATCTTAAAAATTGGAGGTCTTGTCCTCATCCCCCACATTCACAAGCTTTTCAATCAAGTAGTCAAGCAAGGGTTCCCTAAATCATGGACTCAAAGCCTCATTATCCCTATTTTTAAAAGTGGGGATACAAATAACCCCTATAATTATCGGACAATTATGATCATCCCTCTCCTAGCCAAGTTATATGGTATTATTTTGAAAAGGAAGTTGAGCATATGGCTTGAAAGTGAAGGTAAGCGGGCTAAAGGCCAAGTGAGTTAGAAAGCAACACTAAAAAACAGACCACCTCGTTATGCTTAGGATCATTGTGGAGTAATTCCGCAATGATAAATCCAATCTCTTTTGTTGCTTTGTGGACTTTAGAAAGGCTTTCGATACTATTCCTAGAAACAATCTTTGGAATAGATTAGAAGAGCTAAAGGTTCCTTTTGAGTTGAGAGCTGCTGCTATAAGGTTATAGGAGAATGTAATTGCCAAGTTAAAGAGAAATGAGGGGTGGTCGAAAGATATTAAATGTAATATCAGAGTTAAACAAGGTTGCCCCCTCTCCCCTACCCTAATTGGCATTTACATCTACAAGCTAGAAGGTTGTTTAGAGGAAGCAAGATGTGCTGGCACGATCTTAACTGGGATAGTCATCATCCTTCTTCTCTATGCTGACGATATTGTTCTTCTTGCAAGGTGCCCATCTGATCTTGATAAAAAACTTATACTTCTTAAGGATTTTTGCTCTACCATGGGTATGGTTGTTAACATTGACAAAACAAAAGTTATGATTATCAAATCCAAGAAGGACACTTATGCTAATTTTATGTATGACAATAGTAACTTGGAGGAAATGTCTTCCTACAAGTACCTAGGAATTGATATTCATCACAAGCTCAATTGGAACTATAGCATTGAGAAAAGGATTAATGGGGGATGGAAAGCTTATTTTTGTCTTGAAAATAATTGTAAAATGGCAAACCTCATAATGTGGGATAGAAAGAAGTTCCTCTTTGAAACTTTAGTCACTCCGGTTATCTTATATGGATGTGAGGTTTGGGGTTGTAGCATCTCTAGAGAATCTTGGAGAAAGATTGAGCAAATCCAGAAGCGTTTTATAACGTATAACCTCAAAATTAAAAGCAACACACCCTATCCTATTCTCCTTATAGAAGTGGGTCTTTCCCTTATGGAGAGCCTAGCTATGACTAGGCTTCTATTATACAAGCACAAACTCAATAACATAGGAGACCATAGACTTCCTAAGATAGCTTTAAATTCTAGCTAAAACCACCTAAGGCTCAAACGATATTGGTATAAAGACACCAAGGCCTGGTTAAACCATTGGGAGATCGATGAGAATGTTGCATTGCAAAACATTAATAACATTAAAAATATTGTTACTTCTAAGTTCAAAGAAAAAATGTGGTCTGAGAAAGATTTAGCAGCTAAAAGAAAATTAAGATATTATAAGGAGGTCATCAACCCCATCCTAGAAGATCAGAAGTATCTCTCTGTTTTAACTAGCTCAAAGAAGAAAATTAATATAGCCAAGATTAGAACGAACTCTCATGAGCTCCATAGTGAAACGGGTCGTTGGTAGTTCCTAAAACACCATGGATGGAAAGGATCTGCCATCTCTATGAGAATATGAACATCGAGGATGAAAATCACTTCCTCTTAGAGTGCCCGTGTATAACCACATTAGATCTCAGTTTCATAATATTTGTTGCAATACTAACCTTCCTAGCCTTTTACGATGCCAAGATTATAGTGAACTCGGGAGGCTTCTCTCCAAGATTTTTGAGCATAGGAATAAAATCTTGATCAAACTAAATAATTTGTTTCTTTAGGTTTGATAGACCAATGTTTGGTCTCAGTGGCTGTTAACCATCATCATCATCATCATAAATAAAATAATAATATGTTGGAAATCCAAACGGAGCTAGAGGAGTGGGGATATGGGAGTTGCACAATAAATTAAGGGAGTGGAGAATGTTGGAATCCGTGCCCTATGATTTATTTATATATTTGAGAAATTTGAGTAGCAAGGGAGTAGTTGAAAGGGAGGAAGTAATTGGGGGAAGGATGGTTGTGATGCTAAGACCACCACCATCTTCCATTTTAGGGTTTTTTCTTGCAAAAGTTGTTGCTGTAGCATATAAGCATCTACTATATATACGCCCCCAAAATGCGGTGTCGTGGAGTATTGAATTTGATAAGCGTACGCGCTCCTGGCATTTGCTGTCTACAAAGGTGCTGCCTCCACATGAAATTGGTATACTCAACATTTTCCCACTGATCAGGGTATCAAGTTCCGTAAGGGAGTGTGCTTTTGAGCCATCTCTAGAGAATGTAGTACATGCACCAAACTAGGTCTTCCACAGTTCCACAAGGACATGCTTATTATCATAAATTTGTATCTTTTATATACTATTCAGTCTTTTATATACTGGTCTTTCACTTGAGAGAGGATCATCCCCTGGGTGCTAAGAGGATAGGAATATAGAATAAACATGGTAGAGAAGACGAATGCTACTGGTATAAAACCAATTTCTAAATGTCAATGGATTAATATTAAAAGTATTTTATTTTTCTTTCTATGTTCGTTAGTTAGAATTGAACACGCTGAAGCTTGTTATTATTATTTTGAACTTCATGAATACTGAAATGTTCTCTTAACCTTTATTAGTGACATTACACAAGTTACAGTGATGAAGAATAAGAAAAAGGAGATTTTATCCTTGTAAAAGCAGTTTTAAAATCTTACAAAATACCAATACAGTTATATAATTTTTATGTTTTTACATCATAATATTTTTATGATAAAAAAATGATAATGATAGTGGTTAATGTCTATTGAGACCAAATTGATCTATTGGACCTATACTTTTCTTAGTTTTTAATTGTCTGGCTCCTTGTCTTTCTTGGCGAGATTGGTGTTGTAGCTTTTTTTTTGTCTACGGTCTTCCAGCTTCCTTTATCTTGCATCTCCTTCATCTCTTCTGGTTCTTGGGACATTGGTGTCTTAGCTTCGCGATCTATTGTGTACGCCCTTTTGAAGATAGTCGGAGAAGAAGTTTGGTCTAGGAGATTTTCTTTGTTGGTAAATGAAGATTTATTTTGTGCGGTATTCAAATCCTCATAACTGTTGATGCTTGAGGGGTTGTCGAGTTCAATTTTTTGTTGTTGGGCAGGGCTTTCTCCCTGCTTGTCTTGAGAGTTGTTTCTTTCTTGCCCAATTTCTTGTGATTCAGGGTTTTCTCTATAGTATTCTTCATTGATAACAATGTAGAGTATGCTCAGCTGGATCCCCTATCTGACTATATGGAACAACTTCTTGAGCTTCATCATATGATTGATGGTCCCATGAACAAAAGGAAACTGACATGGCATAATAAAAGGATTGGGGATGTTGCACTGGGACAAGGATTGGATCATTATCTCATCAAGCAGGATCTGCTTGGCTCCGTGACAAGTTATCGACAATGGGTTCGCTCTGGGGGTATCTCTGACCACTCCCCTATCTATCTGGAATTAGTTGGCCCCTTTTAAAAATCCAAAGCACCATTCAAATTCAACTCAACCTAGTTGTTGGATCCTGATTATCATAAGTTAATCATTGAATACTGGAGAGTGCACCCACCTTCCCAGGGGAAGACTTTGGCAGAAGGTTTTTGTTGAAACCTCATTGAAATTAAAAGCCTCTCCATTCAATGGGAAAAAAATAAATGTGCTCAGGATGATATGACACTCTATTCTATTGAGAACCAGCTTGTTTACCTAGTGGATGAGTAGGGTCGGGGGTTCATATCTGTTGAAGCTAAATCTACCATCATCGAGCTCGAGGCACAAAGGTCCAAAATCCTTCGGGAATGAGAGGGGACATGGAGACTTAGAAGAAGAGCCATTTGGCTGAAGGAAGGGGATGACAACACTAAATTATTCCATAACTTTGCCAAAGGGAGAAGGGCTTGTAATACTATGTGGAAGATGCCTACAGATCCTGGTCAGTTTGCACATACCTTCCACTAGCAAGCTCATTTGGGTAGCTAACACTTCCAACAACTTTTCAAGGCACCACCCGGGACCTCACTTGTAGAAATTATCTGCATTGCTGGGCTCTTCCCTCAGTTTGTTGACCCTAACGCTATTGAAGACCTTACGAAGCCTGTATCTAATGGGAACTGGAAAGTACACTTAAATGGTTCAATAAGGATAAAAGTCCAGGACCTGATGGATGGTTAGTTGAATTCTATCTTGCATTTTTTGAGACTTTAGGCATGGACCTACTTCCTGAATGCCGACTTTGGGGTTGCATGTATGAGGCAATCAACTCCACTTTCATTGCACTTATTCCTAAGGTTGATTCACCTCAATATTTCAATGATTTCCGGCCCATATCCCTTTGTAATTGTTTATACAAAATCATTGCCAATTGTATCAAGCCTATCCTATTAGCCAACATCTCATATGAAAAATTTTCTTTCCTCCACAATCGAAAGATTCACGAGGCCATTGGTATTGCACATGAAGCACTCCACTCCATCAAATTGAAACATCTCAAAGGAGCCATACTCAAAATCGACCTTTCCAAGGCTTTTGATCGAGTCAGCTGGCTCTATCTAAGAATGCTTCTCACTTATCTAGGTTTCCCTATCACATTCATACAATGGATCATGTGTTGTATCTCCTCTGTCTCTTTCAGTGTTCCTATCAATGGGTCTGCCTCCAGTTTCTTCCATGCAGAGAGGGGCCTCAGACAAGGATGCCCACTATCTCCTTTACTCTTTCTACTAGTTATGGAAGGCCTAAGTAGGATGATCATGCATGAAATAAGAGAAGGGCATCTACAGGGTCTTAAGATCACTGATTAGTGTACAATATCTCATATTCTCTTGGTGGTGATGTGCTTATCTTCCTCAGTGGTGGCATCTGAGACTTTGAGTCTACTTTCTATGATATCATGCTACTTTTCAGTACTGCTACTGGGATGGAAATAAACAGACTTAAGTCTACTATCACTTTCTTAATCTTCTCTCCACAGGAAATCTGACTTTCTTATCATAAGTTTCCATTTCAAAGACACCAATTGGAAGGCGATCTTAAATACCTAGGGTTCTGCATAAAATCCCATGCATACAAAGTAGTAGATTGGATTTGGCTGGTGCCTAAGGTGGAAAAAATACTATTGAATTGGAATCACCATTTATTATCCAGAACAGGGAGGTTGGTGCTTATCAAATCTATATTGGAAGCCACTCCGGTTTACTGGATGTCCTTAGCATGGATTACTCACGGTATCCTTTCGAGAATCCAAAAATTACACTGCAAATTTCTATGGAATGGGCACAAGGAGGGTAAGTCGTTTGCCTGGGTGCGATGGATTCGTATTGCATTTCCCAATAAATGGGGGGGATTGGGCCTCAAAGATCTTCCTGCCTTCCCACATGCACTGGCTCCAAATTAGGATGGCTTCTACTAAAATCTAGAAGCCTATGGACATAGGTGATAATAAATAAATACATTTGGTCGCTCCAACTAATGGAATGGGTTCAACTCCCTACTTGGCACAATCGTGGTATATCAGTAATCTAGAGGGTTGTTCTACAAACTCTACCTACCATTGAGAATGGCCTCACCTAGTGCATCAAAGCTGGTACATATGTTCACATCAGATTAGATCCATGTACTGGTTGTGGAAATATGTATTATCTCCCACTAGACCTCATTGAACACCTAAATGATAGGGGTATGTTGACAGTGGTGGACCTGCCAACATGTCATGGAATCTCCCTAGTAAGAAGTCCCAACTAGACCTCAGACCGTTTGGTGTAGGAGTCCCAACAGGAGGTCGTACGGTATCGCCCTGACCGCGGTTGCGCGCAGAGGCAAGTAAGATATCCCTGTTGGTAGCAAGGGTGTGACATATGAAGCAAGTCAAGTAAGGTGCATGAACGGTTCTAACACACAGAGGGTGAGGTGAGTGCACCCCTTGGAAACCTGTGAAAGCACATGGCTAAGAAGGAAACACACAAGCAAAGATGCTTCACAAACTGGAAAGTAAGTAAGATAGATATCCAAAGTGATGGTTAAACCAATAAAACATTTAAGTAAGATTCATACATACTTATACAGAAAAGTCCATACGTGCATGTGTAAGCAAACATATACATATATAATTAGAGTAAACAAGTTAGCTGAAATACAATAACAACATATGCATGAAACATGTTGGCTCTATTATATTAAGAAGTGAAAGCTCCAATCATACAGTACAACCATGACCAACCACTAGTCCCAATAGTGTAATGTTACAGTCACTGCCACTTGCTCCTCTAAAGGGATATACTAGCTATGCACTGTGGAGAAGTCAAGGCTCGTTACAATACTCTCCAAGCTTTCTCTAAGATACTCCTATCGGAATCTTGGCTGACCAAAAGCCTCTACAATGAGTTATAGGGGACTATTTATAGGAAAGGGTGGGGTGACCCTTAGCATTCCCCTTTGTGACCGTTCATCTACCCTCATGACTCTTTAACTACTCTATGATTGTTACATTAGAATATCGACACTTGAACTTCCACTTGACAAGACGTTACATACAATTTGCACATGTGCCCATGTGAGACAAAATGGATTGAGCAAGCCATATAAGACATCACTAACACTCAGACCATTGTGGTAAGACCAACTCTTTGACATCCTTGTAATGAGCAATGGTGGCGAACTGATGCCAAGATTGGTCGTCTGTGATGGTGTCCGCGCGGTCAATGGTGACATCATGCTGTAACCAAACTCTTTCCTCTATTGCGTCCGGGTACACTGATATGGCTCCTCTATCTAACTCGTCTGATAACATGCACATCATCGCCTTGAGTGCAGATGGACCAACAACATACGGATGCATAGTGTCTGTGTTGATCTCCAAGTGTGTGCTGGTGACCATGCACATTAACTTGTCAAAATACATGTTCAGCTCCAGTCGGACTTGCTTCTTGTCTTTGCCTCGGTGAGTGTGTCAAATGGGTGGGATCGTGTGCGTTCGCACAATGACATCCATGCTCCTAAAAACCTTTGCATGTGATCGACAACATTGCTCACCTTGTCTACTCCATGCCAACTGCTTTATGGATCCATAACCTGTATGGGCATAGTTTCATCAATCTGTGGATGTTATACCTCCTGCTGTACCTGTTCCTGCTGCAACTCCTTCTCTTATTTGTGTAGCTTCTGCTTTTCCTTGAGTTGTTGCTTCAACACCTGCAACCCCTTCACTATTTCTCTCTCTACCTTCAAGCGATCCTCTTGTCACGCTGTTTCCTCATAGCCTCAGTCTCTAAAGCCGCTTTCATCACAAGTGGATTTGCTTGAGCTTGCAACTTTGTTCTACCTCTGCGCTGTCAATAACCCTCCTCTTGCATTTGTCGCATACAGGTGTGCTACCTTCTGCTGTTGTTGATGATGCTGCTCACTGTGATGTCATTGCCATTTCATCTTGATATCCTTGTCCATGAACAACTTGATGTCTTCATATATAGGCAAGTTCATAGACACTTGATTGATTGCACCCCCAGTTGTACTATGAATGGTGTCTTCGACTCTGCTCTCCTGGAAGCCATTATACATGTGTTGTTGAGAGGCAGGTGAACACCCGTGATACCTAGAGACATAGAACACTCATGATAAGAAATTTGTCAGTCGAAAACCAAAACAAACTAGAGGAATGACATGTAACATATCTGTGTGACTGTTTGTGAAGATTGCACAATTTTCACGAGGAAGCTACCAAAATTGTGAAAGGCATAGTCTAGGTTATCGGGAGATTGAATGACTGCTGGAACTATGCAATGCATAGTCCAGCTTGGCCTGCTGAGGAATGAAACTACGCAATGAGAAATTTCAGTCAACAATGACATACAAACCAGTAAACTGCATTGCGTAGTTTCTGGAGGGAAGGTAGAGCTTTCACTTCCTAAAATGCACAATGCTAGCCGACCAAGGCAAGGTTAGAGCCAAGGCAGCCCAGACCCGCCGACGGGTGACTGAAAACATGAGAAGTCTGAATGCATGGTGATACTGAGTGTAAACAAGAGTGAATGATCATGCATGCAAATAGTAAGTGCAGGATTTAGAAAACAGGAAAGCATGCATGTGTGTGAAACGAGTCGTCGTAATGGCGACCGTCGGTGCAAAAAGAGTGTCATGCATGCGACAACCGTGAGGTGCAAATGAAAACTGAACCAGTGCTTCTACAAGATAACATACATGAAAACAACCACAAGCGCTCATTGAAATCAAGCAGAAAGCACTTACACAAGCCGAAACCCAAAAAGAGACAAAAACGCAGTGCAAGATATGCAAAGCGGGCTTACCTCGAAAAAACTGAGTTGAATGTGCTAACGACTCCTAGATGCAACATGGGATGTTAGAGATGCAAGATCGATGTGAGGAATGATCTCTGTAATGTCCGGTTCATAAGTTTTGATAAAATCGAGGTTATGACGCGCATGCCACAAATCTAGAAAAAGCGACACTTGGCGGGAGGTTTCTAAAATGAGCCTTGCATGTAACCTTCAACTGCTAAATATAGATCCCTACATCTAGGGATGCCTTTGCATGCTGCTTTCAAAAAAGCAGTCCATGCATGCAAATTTGTTTTACTCGGTCCCGGAGGGAACTGATCAACCTGAAGGCACACGCATCGGTCTGCGAGCCTGGGATGAAAATTTGCATAGTTCTTAGGCTGAGCTGGGCTAACTGTCCCAAAGAGATTGCGTAATTTTTGGGGTCAGCAGGTGACTGCCTCCCATAATTGTGCAATTTCTGGGCTGAGCGGTAGTGCAGTTTTCTGGAGGAAGACTGCCTAAATGCTTTGCGCAATTCTAGAGCCCAGTAGGCTGCCAAGCTAATTTGTGCAATTTCTGGAGGGAAGGTTGGTTCCCCTCCAGAATTGCGCATTTTTCCGAGGGAAGCTTGACAGACCGATTTGCGCAATTCTTGAGCTCAGCAGGCTGACCAACTGATTTGCGTAATTTATGGAGGGAAGATTGGTTCCCCTCTAGAATTGCGCATTTTTTTGGGGGAGATGATTGTTCATCACATGGTCAAAGTTTGGAAAGACAACCTATGAGGGGAGTGAATCAAACTGACATGCATAGGCTGACAAGACACTGAGAAATAACTGAAGCCTATATGCTTGACGATGCAAGACATGCTGCTGAGGATGGTTAGTAGGAAGGCTCCAAAATGAAGCTAAGGCAAAATTTTGGAGGGTGTTTCTAGATGCTACAATAGGATATTATCTGGATAGCACAAATTGCGTATTTAAAGAATTCCACTATTCGTATGTAGGCTTGAAATTAGCCAACACACTTGATATCCTAGATCAGTGGACTCAAGAATGGAGGGGTTACATTAACGCATTGATTGAATCACATGTACGCATAACCATTGATGAAGATGAGCTCATATGGGCACCTGCAGCTCACGGTGTATACTCCCCTAAGGAAGGATACCCCATCATTCATGTTGTGCACAAACCACCTGTTCTGGAAGGGTGGTGGAGATCCCTTTGGAAGCTTAAGGCGCTCCCACGAACTCATCTCTTTGTGTGGAATTCCATTATGAACAAAACACCTACTGGCATAAACTTGATGAAGAGAAGCCATTTTGGTCCGACCTGGTGTGTCCTCTATCAATAGGCTGAGGAATCGAATGAGCATCTATTCCTATTTTGCACAACTGTTTGACACATCTGGGATCAAGCTCTCTCCTCCCTGGAAATAACACAACAATGGGATGGTCGTAATATCATGGAGGCTTGGAACAATTGTGGGGCGACTTCCACTAATACAAAGAACCGTAATCTCCCTTTGGTTATATGTTGGATTATTTGGTTAAGCCAGAACCTCATCATCTTCAATGACTTACATATTCAGTGGCCTTTAGTTATTGCTTGAATCATCAATAACTATAATGAGCTACTTGATGATGACAACCCCCCACCTTCCGCACTATAACACCTAAAGTCATCAACCATAATCAACCTTGGGCTTATTTTGATGGTTCTGCACAATACCAGGGATGTGGGGGGCATATTATTTCATCTATCAGACTACCACTCTTTCTGTATTTTCATGGGGTTGGGTGATGGCACAAACAACTTCGCAAAACTCATCTCGTTCATACACTTATTATATTTTGCCTTGGCACAAGACTGTAGACAACTTTAGATCTTCGGGGACTCCAAAATCGTCATAAATTGGTTCAATTGCACATCTGCATGTTATGTACATTCTCTCACGAACATTTTAGATGATGCCTTGCAATTAAAAACACATTTTGAACATATTTATTGTCTCCACATTTATAGGGTGCGCAACCAGATTGCAAATCATATTTCCAAGGAGGCCACCAACCAACCTAGAGGTCAATGGTTGATATAATAATAGAGGGACGTAGAGTCCTTTCCGTATTATCACATGCCCTACATTGATCAGCTACAACAGAGGGTTGATGGGTCCTAATTTTAAAGTTATTTTTTGAATAGTACATATCAGCTATCCATGCTATATAATATTTTGTATTTTTGTATAAGCATTTACAAAACTAGATTGTATACCCTTAGGGGGTAATTATGTACATACATGTATACTTTGAAGGCTATGGTCACTACATATAGCATATGCCACTAGAATTTACAACATTTAGTTTTCCATATTAATACAAAATTACGATTTTTCCCCGAAAAATAAATAAATTTGTTTGAATCTCTAGCTCAAATATTTTTGAAAAGTATAAGATTTAAACATACCATTCATAAAATCCTTTTCATTCCAGTCATCTCTTGGCTATGATTTCATAGAGAGAGCCCTCTCTAGTTTGGTAGGGCTAGCTACCAAACTAAAATCTTGGTCTGTGGTTACCTTCGACGATCTCCTCATCAGCTTGGGACATTTTGGAGGATAACGGAGGGCATGCCAACTAGGGAGTGCCAAGGTGTTCTAGTGAATGTAAGGTTCCCAAGTCATGGAAAAATGTAATGCTAGTTGTGAGGTCATGGCTACCAAGGTGTGTTATGCAATGCTAGGGCATGATAATATGTGCTAGATAGTACGAAGGCATGTCAAACAAGCTAAGATGTGCAAAGTGCTAAGGCATGCCAAGATGTACAGGGGTGTGACAATGCATGACAGGGATTGTCAAGGCAACAAAAGGGGCGAACAAGTTAAACTACAAGGAAATGAGAACATAATAGGGTTAATAAGTCATCAATTTACCTTTTCCATGAGGGGCATGCAAGGCACGCCAACACTAGGTGCCAAGTGCTAAGTGTCAATGCATTCTAAGTGTCAAATCTTCCTCTGTTTCTTCTCATCTAGTTTCCAATAATTGATCTCAAATAACTTTAATATTAAACCATGCCAAAGCATACCAAGTCATCTCAATGCATGCCAAACATGCTAAGACTTGCCAAGTGTCAGCACGTGCCAAGTGCCAATGTGCGTCAAGGAGTGTGATGCATGATATGAAGTGGCAGAGCATATCGAGGAGTGCTATGGTGTGCTAGGGAGTGCCAATGCATTCTGAGGAGTGTTATGGAGTACTAGGACAATACAAGGGAGCACTAGGTCAAAATTCACAGAAGTGAATGAATATGAGGGTGTGTCGGGGAGTGTCAATGAGTGCTAGCTCTCATGCCAAGGAGGGAGTGACAAGGTATGCTAAGCACTGGTAAGGCATGCCAGGGAATATCAGGGAATGTCAACAAGTGCTAGAGTGTGCTAGGTAGTTTCAGGGTGTGCTAACATGTGCCAAATAGTGACAAGGCATGCTAGGTACTAACACATGCTAGGATATGCAGGGTGCCAAAGTATGCCAATATGCATCAAGGAGTTTCAAGGCAACAAAAGGAATAACCAAGCTAAAATGCAAGGAAATGAACACATAAGAGGGTTAATAAGTCAGGACATTATATTTTTCAAAAGGGGCATGCTAGGCACACTAATAGTATGTTCCAATACATGCCAAGTGTCAATCTGTGCCAATTGCTAATGTTTGTCAATGCAATATTATGCTAAGGTGTTCCAAGGCATGCCAGGGATTACAAGGCATGCCAACACATGACAAGGGAGTGCTATGCTATGCTAGGGCATGCCAACATGTGCTTGGGCGTCCTACTCATGGAAATATGTTCTAGGTATAAAGATGTTCCAGGTACAAAGATGTTCCAAGACATGCGAGGTGCCAAGGAATGTTAGTGTACTATTCCAAAGCATGTTAAGGTGTACAATGAGCGTTGAGGAGTGATAGTCTCTCTCATTAATGGAATTGGCAGAGCTTGATTATGTATTAAATAATATAGTTCCTACACACACTACACACACTAGTGGAACTTTATTTAAAGGAAATTTGCTAGATAATAAACCAAACAGAGATGAATCATGTGTTGACTCATAAGAAAACTATATTCTTATGACTTGAGGGAAATGATACACATTAATTACTTCTTAACAAATTGATTGACTATTATAACCACTATGACCTTGGACACATAATGAAAAAGACTCCACAAAAATGGTCTTAAATTGTTATCTTTTGACAAAAAATATATTAACAGGTACATAGCGTCATCAAAAACTCATTGGAATGATCAATGAAGACGAACATTTTTTGACCACCACCAAAAGTAACCAAAAAGAGCATTGGTGAGGGTCAATAAAAGATCGTCACTAGAAGTGTGACCAAAGAGAGAATTAGTGATGCGACTTTAACGACCCTCACCAAAAGTGTCACCAAAGAAAAACTTAGTGATGGGCCTTTCACAACCCTCACCAAAAGTGTCATTGAAAATGGATTTGGTGACAAACCTTAAAGGACCATCACTATATACACTTACAAAAACTATTTTTTAAATACCGTCACAATATGTGACATTGGTGACGGACCTTAAAGGTCCATCAAAGGCATGAAGCGTCATGAAAACAATCATTGGAATGATCAATGATGACTAAGGTCCATCATAGGCACAAAGTGTCATGAAAAACTCAGTGGAATGATCAATGATGACGAACATTTATTGACCGTCACCAAAAGTAACCAAAAATATCGTTGGTGATGGTCAATAAAATATCATCACTAGAAGTGTCACCAAAGAGAGAATTAGTGATGGGCCTTTAACGACCCTCACCAAAAGTGTCACCAAAGAGAGAATTAATGACGGGCCTTTAACAACCCTCACCAAAAGTGTCATTGAAAATGACTTTGGTGTCAAACCTTAAAGGACCATCATTATATACACTTACAACAACGTTTTTTTAAATTTCGTCACCATATGCGACATTGGTGACAGACCCTAAAGGTCTGTCACACGCATGACCCTCACTAATGACCTTTTTTCTTGTAGTGGTTCATGAATTATTCTAACACATGGAGGGTGAGGTGAGTGTGCCTCTTGGAAACCTATGAAAGCACGTGGCTAAGAAGGGAACACACGAGCAAAGATACATCACAAACTGGAAACATGTAAGCTAGCAATCCAAAATGATGGTTAAACCAACAACACATTTCAGTAAGATTCATACATATTTATAGAGAAAAGTCCATACGTGCACGCGTAAGCAAACATATACATATATCATTAGAGTAAACAAGTCAACTGAAATACAATAACAACATATGCATGAAACATGCTCGCTCTGTTTTATTAAGAAGTGAAAGTTCCAATCATACAATATAACCATGACCAACCACTAGTCCCGACAGCAGAACTTTACAGTCATTTCCACATGCTCCTCCAAAAAGATATACTAGCTCTGCACTGTGGAGAAGCCAAGGCTCGTTACCATATTCTCCAAGCTTTCTCTAAGATACTTCTATCAGAAGCTTGGCTGACCAAAAGCCACTACAATGAGTTATGAGGGACTATTTATAGGAAAGGGTGGGGTGACCCTTGACATTCCCCTTTGTGACCATTCATGTACCCTCATGACTCTTTAACTACTCTATGACTGTTACATTCAAATATCGACACTTGAACTTCCACTTGACAAGACGTTACATACAATCTGCACATTTTCCCATGTGAGACAAAATGGCTTGAGCAAGCCATGCAAGACATCACTAACACTAAGTCTCCTACTATAACTCCTTCTCTTGTCTGTGCAACTCCTTTTTTCCCTTGAGTTGTTGCTTCAACACCTGCAACCCCTTCTCTGTTTCTCTCTCTACCTTCACACGATCCTCTTGTTTCGTCATTGCCTCATAGCCTCAATCTCTAAAGCCGCTTTCATCACAAGTGGATCTGCTTGAGGTTGAGACTTTGTTTCACCTCTGCGCTGTCAACAACCCTACTCTTGCATTTGTCGCATGCAGGTGTGCTAGATTTTGCTACTGCTGATGGTGTTGATCGATGTGATGCCTTTGCCATTTCATCTTGATATAATTTTCCATGAACAACTTGATGTCTTCATAGATAGGCAAGTTCATAGACACTTGATCAACTGCACCCCTAGTTGTGCTTTGAATGTTGTCTTCGACTCTACTCTCCTGGAAGCCATTGTACCTGTGGTGTTGAGAGGTAGGTGAACACCTTTGATACCTAGAGACATAGAACACTCATGACAAGAAATCTATCAGTCAAAAACCAAAACAAACTGGAGGACTGATATGCAACATACCTGTGTGACTGTCTGTGACAATTGCACAATTTTCATTGGGAGGTTGGGAGCTTGACTGTAAAAACTGTGCAAGGCATAGTCCAGGATGTCGGGAGGCTGACTGACTACTAGAAATACATAATGCATAGTCCAGACTGGCCTGCTAAGGACTGACACTGCGCAATGCACAATTTCAGTCAACAATGACATGCAAACCAACAAACTGCATTGTGTAGTTTCTGGGGCTAGCAAGGCACTCCCTCCCATAACTGCGCAATGCAAGCCTGGAGTTCAGTGTTGGGCTAGGATTGCACAATTTTTGGAGGGAAGGCAGAGTCTTCACTTCTAGAAATGCACAATCTTAGCCGACCAAGGCAAGGTCTTGGCCAAGGCAACCCAGACCCACCAACAGGCGACTGAAAACATGAGAAGTCTGAATGCATGGTGATACTGAGTGTAAACAAGAGTGAATAATCATGCATGAAAATAGTAAGTACAAGATTCAGAAAATGGGAAAGCATGCATGTGTGTGAAGCAAGTTGCTGCAATGGTGATCGTTAGTGCAAAAACAATGTCATGCATGCGACAATAGTGAGATGCGAACAAAAACTGAAACGATGCTTCTACAAGCTAACATACATCAAAACAACATCAAGCGCTCATTGAAATCAAGTAGACAACACTTACACAAGCCAAAACACAAAAAGTGATAGAAACACAATGCAAGACATGTAAAGTGCGCTTACCTTGAAACAACTGAGCTGAAGGTGCCGACGACTCCTCGATGCAATGTGGGATGTTAGAGTTTCAAGATCAATGTGAGGAATGATCTCTATAGTGTCTGGTTCATAAGTTTTGATAAAATCGAGGTTATGATGCATATGCTACAAATCTAGGAAAAGCGACCCTTAGCGGGAGGTTTCTAAAATGAGCCTTACATGTAACTTCCAGCTACTAAATATAGATCCCTAAATCTAGGGATGCCTTTGCATGTTGCCTTGGGAAAATACGTCCATGCATGCAAATCAGTTTTGGTTGGTCCTGGAGGGAATCACTCAACATGAAGGCACATGCATCAGTTTGCGAGCCTAGGATGAAAATTTGCGCAGTTCCTTGGCTAAGCTGGGGTAGCTGTCCCAGAGAGATTACACAATTTTTGGGGTTAGCAGGTGGCTGCCTCCCATAATTGCACAATTTCTGAGCTAAGCAACAGTGCTGGGTCAGATTGCACAGTTTTCTGGAGGAAGACTGCGTGAATTCTCTGCGCAATTCTGGAGCCCAACAAGTTTCCAGGCTCATTTGCACAATTTCTAGAGGGAAGGCTGGTCCGCTCCAGAATTGCGCAATTTTCTGAGGGAAGCCTGACAGACTCATTTGCGCAATTCTTGAGCTCAGGAGGCTGGTCAACTGATTTGAGAAATTTATGGAGGGAAGGTTGGTTCCCCTCCAGAATTGTGCAATTTTTTGGGGGAGCTGTTTCTTCAACACATGGTCTAAGTCCGGAAAGACAACCTATGAGGGGAGTGAATCAAACTCACATGCATAGGCTGAAGCCTATATGCTTGACGGTGCAAGACATGTTGCTGAGGATAGTTGGTAGGGAGGCTCCAAAATGAAGCTAAGGAAAAATTTTGGAGGGTGTTTGTAGTCGATACAATAGGGTATTATCTCAATAGCACAAATTATATATCTGGACAATTCCACTATTTTCATGCAGGCTTGAAAGTCAGTTGACACACTTGATATCCTAGATCAGTGGACTTAGGAATGGAGGGGTTACATTAATGCATTGACTGAATCACATGTTCGCATAACCATTGATGAAGATGAGCTCATATGGGCACTTGTAGCTCATAGTGTAGACTCCCCTAGGGAAGGATACCCCATCATTCATGATGCACACAAACCACCTGTTTTGGAAGGGTGGTGGAGATCCCTTTGGAAGCTTAAGGTGCTCCCACGAACCCGTCTCTATATGTGGAATGTCATTATGAACAAAACACCTACTCGCATAAACTTGATGAAGAGAGCCCATTTTGGTGTGACTTGGTGCGTCCTCTGTCAACAGGCTGAGGAATTTAATGAGCATCTATTCCTGTTTTGCACAACCGTTTGACACATCTGGGATCAAGCTCTATCCTCCCTCGAAATAACACAACAATAGGATGGGCATAATATCACGGAGGCTTGGAACAATTGGGGGTGACTTCCGCTAGTACAAAGAACTGTAATCTCCCTCTGGTTATAAGTTGGAATATTTGGTTAAGTCAGAACCACATCATCTTCAATGACTTACATATTTAGTGGCCTTTAGTTATTGGTCAGATCATCAATAACTATAATGAGCTACCTGATGATGATAACCCCCCACCTCTCCGCACTATAACACCTAAAGTCATCAACCATAATCAACCTTGGGCCTGTTTTGATGGTTCTGCACAATAGCAGGGATGTGGGGGTGGGGGGAAGGGGGGCATATTATTTAATTTATTAGACTACCATTCTTTCTGTATTTGCATGGGGTTGGGTGCTGGCACAAACAACTTCGCAGAACTCATCTCGCTCAGACACTTATTATATTTTTCCTTGGCACAAGACTGTAGACAACTTTAGATCTTTGGTGACTCCAAAATCATCATAAATTGGTTCAATTTCACATTTGAATGTCATGTACATTCTCTTAGGAACATTTTAGATGATGCCTTGCAATTAAAAACACATTTTGAATATATTTCTTGTCTCCACATTTATAGGGAGCACAACCAGATTGCAAATCAACTTTCCAAGGAGGTCACCAACCAACCTAGAGGTCAATGGTTGATACAAGAATAAAGGGAGGTAGAGTTATTTCAGTATTATCACAAGCCCTAAATCGATCAGCTGCAGCAGAGGGCTGATAGGCCCTAATTTTAAAGTTATTTTTTGAACAATACATACCAGCTATCCATGCTATATAATATTTTGTATTTTGTATAAGCATTTATAAAACTAGACTGTATACCCTTAGGGGGTAATTATGTACATACCTATATACTTTGAAGGCTATGGCCACTACATATAGCATATGCCACTGGCATTTACAACAAGTAATTTTCCATATTAATAGAAAATTACAATTTTTCCGGAGAAAAAATAAATTTATTTTAATTTCTAGCTCAACTATTTTTGAAGAATATAAGATTTATACATAAGATTCACAACTTACACATATCCTCATACTCATACTCAACTCTAGAATGAGCCTCCCGGCTCAATAATAAGATAATAATATGCTATTTTTTAATTTATTTTTCCTATAAATATTTTTCAATGAATAAAAACGAATTAAAGTAATTTTAATTAATAATATTTTTTAATTAATAAAATTAATAAATTGTTTATATAATAAATTTATATTCATTTTAAATTTTAAATTATATATTAAGTATTTAATATGTAGTTATTATTTTAAAATATTTTTCACACATAAAAATTTGAGTTTTGAATTTCATAATTTATATAATACTTTATAACACAATTTAATTGAACGACAATTATAAATTTATTATTTTAAATATATATTATATATTATTTTTTTATATTAAATAATTAATCATTCATATTTATTTAAATTGAAATTAAGTTATATAGTAATTAAAAATATATGTTTTTCATTTAAAAAATAACTTTTTAAACCTTAAAAAAATAAAAATAAAATATATACATCTCGATAAATTTAAACATTTAAATCATTACATAAAATAAATTTATTTTGTAAATAAAAATATAATAAACCTCAATTTAATATCTCCCTTCATAGTAACTTTAAAATTAATTTATTATTATTATTTATTTTAAAATATAAATTAATTTTTTATTATTATTTATTTTAAAATATAATTATTTTATTTATTTTAAAAATTTTAAAATATTCTAACGTACTGAACTGTAAAAACAACTCATTAAACTCAACGTTACTAGTAATATAAAGTAAAAACAACGGATTAAACTCAGTGTTACTAGTAATAAAATCATTTTAATAAGATATATTCTCATTGCACACAAAATGGAATGACTCATGACGTTACGGGAAAAGCTATTTTATTTTTATTTTCACTTTTTACTTCATGAAAACAAACACGTGATAATCTATACCATTTCACTCCACATTGAAGACGACCACGTCGGTTAGTTTAACTCCACATCCATCTTATGTTAACCTGTCTTTAAATTTTACTATAAATACATCAACTTATTGTTAATAAGTAAATTGAATTTGATTACTAGTAATATAACCATTTTAGTAAAGATAGATCCTCATTACAAAGACGACCACGTCGGTTAGTTTAACTCCACATTGCTTTCTCCATTTACAATCCTTTCTAAATTTGTGATCTTTTCTAAGACTAAAGTAATAAAATCATCTTACACTGTTTTAAAAATTTTAACTCACTTATGTTAAATCTTATAAATAAAAAGTCATCTATGACGCAGAACGGATTAAGGTATTTTTTAGCTTGCATGATAAATTTTCTGTGGGAGAGTAAAGTTGGTTTCTAAAATAAGCATTACATTGTAACCTCCAATTACTAAATATAGATCCTTAAATTTAGAAATGCTTTTGCATGTTTCTTTGGGAAAAGCTGTCTAAGCATGCAAATCCATCTTATGTTAACTTGTCTTTAAATTTAACTATAAATACATCAACTTATTGTTAATAAGTAAATTGAATTTGATTTAATATAAATAAGTATTAATTATATAGGTGACTCATTGTTTGTAAACATATTAAACATTTTGTCTCATGTTAAACTTTTCGCTTCGAAAATTAAGAAAGAACAAATATGATTTTCATGTCTACTTCACATCCTTGTTGATCATCATCATTGTTGGACCGCTGTAGCTCCACACAGGTCTACCTCCCACACTTCATCTCAAGTGACCACTATAAATCACGCACACTAATTTATTTTAACACACTTTCTTTAATTTAATCAGAAAACAAATAACACAAATAAATCTCTCATCACTATCACAAATATGAGGGCTCTCCCTTAAGGGAGTTAACCCAGAGCCAATGGCTCTAATACCAATTTGAAAATTAAGGAAGAAGAAATATGAAAGAAATGGTCACCTCCGGGTAAGGCTAGCTCACCATGAGAGTCCGTGCATAGGGCACTTCTTGTATTCATCAACAAGAAATCTCATACATTTAAAGGATTACAAATCTATGGAGGAATTGGAACAACTTCCTCATAAATAGGGTCTACATCCTAAATAAACCCCACAACTTGAATGAGACACCACAATCACAGCAAACATCTATAAATAAATTTTAAAAATTTCATAAATATAAAATTAAATATTTTATTAATTAGTTGGCTTTTTTTGTATTCTTATTTACTTTTTCGACTGTTTTTACCATATTTATAAGATATGCCAAATTTCATAATATGTTAATTTCACTTTAATTAGTTGGCTTTTTTGTATTCTTATTTACTTTTTAGAGTGTTTTTACCATATTTACATGATATGCTAAATTTCATAATATGTTAATTTCACTTTTATGTAAACCCTTCACTAAAATATGAATATGTTTGTAGCATATTTTCCTAGTATAGAGAATAGTAACATGGACTCTCTTTTGCACATGACGTGCATGATGTAATGGCTGGGGCGGATGGCTTTCACATCCCCCACCCAAGTTCGAATCCTGCGAGGTTGTAAAAAAGTGGAAATGGCTTTCACACCCCCCACCCAAGTTCGAATCCTGCGAGGTTGTAAAAAAGTGGAAAATGAGAAGTTGTGAAGTGTAAAAATGAGTGGGTCCTACCGAAGCTTACAAAAAAAAAAACATGGACTCTCTTTTTTTCAATTTTCTCTCTCCAATTTTGATTTGATTTTACATAGATCTAAATAGATTAATCTTCTTTCCAACTTTCTCTCTAATTTTGATTTTACATAGATCTAATAGATTAATAAAGGGTAAGAATTCTTGGTCCAACTTGCATCTTTCTAATTTTAAGTTCAAAAATATAGTGATAGTTTTATTGGCTAATTAAAAAAAAATTATTCATAATTAAAACTAATTTTTAAAATTTTGATGGTTTATTTGTTTTAATCTAGAATGTATTTTTTGAATATTTATTATTAAATTTATTGAAATGTTAAACTTTTATTTCACAATTGAACTTAAGGGGATCAAATCTCTTGAAGTGAAATTTTTTGTTGGAGTGAAAAGAGATTTGATCCCTCTGAGTGCTTGGTAAATTAGGAGTTAAAATGGATCTAGTCTTGTATTATATAAATTCTACATCTCTATATATAAAAGTATTCTCATTTTCCATTTTATTTATGATGATGATGATGGTTAATGTCTTGAGACCAAACTTTGGTGTATTGGACCTAAAGAAACAAATTATTTAGTTTGATTTAAGACTTTATTCCTATGCTCAAAAAGCTTGGAGAGAAGCCTCTCGAGCTCATTATAATTTTGACATCCTAAGAGGTATTTTGACATCATAATAGGCTAGGAATGTCAGTATTGCAAGAAAGATTATGAAGCTGAGATCTAATGTGGTTGTACCCGAGGCACTCTAAGAGGAAGTGATTTTCATCCTCGATGTTCATATTCTCACGGAGATGGCAAATCCTTTCCATCCATGGTGTTTTAGGAACTGCCCAACCCTTTCCATCCATGGTGTTTTAGGAACTGCCCAATGACCCGTTTCACTATGGAGCTCTCACGGAGATGGCAAATCCTTTCCATCCATGGTGTTTTAGGAACTGCCCAACCCTTTCCATCCATGGTGTTTTAGGAACTGCCCAATGACCCGTTTCACTATGGAGCTCATTAGAGTTCGTTCTAATCTTGGCTATATTAATTTTCTTCTTTGAGCTAGTTAAAATAGAGAGATACTTTTGATCTTCTAGGGTGGGGTTGATTTAAATCACTATGGAATATCCACTAATATTTTTAGTAATAGTGAAGGTAGAGGGTTTAGAAAGCCTATTTATAAACTAATAATATCCATGGTAAAGTAGGGGTGAATATCTATGGTTAAGTATCTTGTTATATTGTAAGTTTATTGTAAGTACTTTATAAATTTCACATCTCTATATATAAAAAAAATTCTCATTTTCCATTTTATTAAAAACTTGATTTGATCTCTACTGAAGATTCACAAAATATTTTTATTGGTAGTGAGCGTAGAGGGTTTAGATATATTTCAAAAGTATAACTTTTTTATTTTAGAATTAATTAAAAAAATATTATAAAATAAAATTAAAATAAAATATTTATACAATATTTTGATTGTGAAATGGGTTTTCTTTTTTGAGCATGTGGTATTGATAAGCCATGGTATTGTAACAAAGCCTATTTACAAGTTAATAATATCCATCACAAAGTGGGAGCGATGAATATTTTTGGTTAAATATCTTGTTATGTTGTAAGTATTAAGTTGTTATGTGTTTATTAATTAACTTTAAATATGTTTACAAAATCATTATTAGTCACTGTCAAGGCAAAACTCTAGCAATAAATTTTCGGATTGACTATTATTATTTAGCATTGATCAATATAACTTATAATGTTTAATGTTGAAAAATAAAATGATATATACATATACATACATATAAACTTGATAGAACTATATCTTCACCATGTCTAATTTTTTTTTTTTTAAATTTATTATTAAATTTATTGAAACTTAAAGTAGACTTCTCTTAAAACTTAAAGTGGACTCCTCCCTATTTTTGCTTCCCTGCGCTACGATATCGTAGTCATAGCTATTCCATGCTCTCATTGAAAGGACGTGTTAACACCCGTTCTTCAATTTAGGTAAAATGATAATATATTATTTTTATGTAATTTTTTTATAAATAGAGACATATATTTATGGAACAAATTAAATTAATTTTTTAATTAATAAATTTAGGGCTTTTGTATAAACTTAATTTATTTTAAATTTATATTAAATGCATTATTTTAATGATATATTATATATTATTTTAATGATATGTTATATATTAATTTTTTATTTTAAATAATTTTAAAATATAATATATATATAATATGTGTTTTTTTTAAATAGGAGATTTAAATAAAAAAGAAATTAGATTATAAATTTAAAATAACACAAGTTAACTATAATTTTAAAATTAAATTATAATTAATATTTATATATTTGAATTTTTTTTTTATATATTTTATCCTAGTAAACTCTAGAACAACTAATTAAACTGAATACAGCTAGTAATATAATTTATTCACTCTATACCTGGCATGGCAAATGCCATATAATCTATACCATTTCATTGAAAACACTGATGAAGACAACTCCTTGTTAGTTATTAAATAACTAACTTATCTTTAGTAAAGTCATGCAATCATAGAACGAAACGAATTAAATACCGAGGGTTTTTAAAATTTTCTATGAATAAAGTCATCTATCCAGATTAAAATAAATTTGTTGGTGGAGAGTTGAGTAGTAAATTTGTTGAGGAAAAGGAAGTAGCATATTGCAGATGGCTGCAAGTCTTCCTGCAAACGTCGGAAAAGTAATGACGTTAATGCAATGTCCACGGGATGTGTTGGAGCGGGTAATTTCTTTTCTTCCTGTGCCCGATATCTTCAGACTCAGAACGGTCTGCAAAGAATGGTACGAAATCATCACAACCCGGGCCTTCAAAGAAAAGGGGCAGCTCAGGTTTAATAAGTTGCAGTTATTAGCGGTCTGTAATTCCGACTCTGCAGGCAGCGATAAGCCTGAATTCAAAGCTTACGATGTGGACGCCCAGAAATGGCGTTCGTTCGATCTGTCTTTTCTGCCTGGTGACGGATCATTGCGGGTTCTCGATTTCGCAGGCGGCCTCGCCTGCGTGATGCATAAGAGCCACACGCAAAGGCTTCTGTATGTCTGCAATCCACTCACTAAGAGTTTGGCTCGGCTGCCATCACCTCTATGTCTGCAATCCGCTTATTCTTCTGAAAGTGTAATAGTGAGAATGTACTACTGCAGGAAGACGGGGCACTACAAAGTTTTCGTGGTTTCGGGGCTCTGTGTGAATCCCGACCTGGTTGGATCATCGGTGTTTGACCGCCTGGTTGTTGAAGAGTTCGATTCTTGTTCGTGGACATGGGCATTGCACTACCAGATTTGGAAGCCGTTCATGTGGTGGGACATGATGGGAGCAGGTGTTCTTCCCTGCAACAACGAGAACGAGAATGGTGCGTCTTTATTCATTTTGCTGTACAAATCCTTCGGCCACAACCTCCACAGAGGGCAACTATTTGCGCTGCGTTTCGATGAAGAGAAAGGGGATTTAGGGTTTGTGAAGATTGAGGCCGCGTTGCCAGATAATTTATTGAGTCCAAGGCTGGTGTTCTGTGAGCGAAGTTCTTGCCCTCTGCTTGTGTCTGCGGTCAGAGATGTCAATGGAGGTAGAGGAGTTGGGATATGGGAGTTGGACAATAAATTAAGCGAGTGGAGAACGCTGGCAGTGATGCCGGGTGATTTTTTTAAATATTTGAGAAGGCTCAAGGAACAAGTTAGGAAGCGATTAATTGGGGGAATGACGGTTGTGGGGCTGGAACACCTGCCACTATATTCCTTACGCCTTTTCCCCGAACTCGTGGTTGGTGTAGCATATAAGCATCTCATATATATTCACCCCCAGGACGTGGTGGCGTGGACAATTGTATTTGATACGCGTACGCACTACTGGCATTTGCTGCCTCCACAAATAACTAGAACCAGGATTTCCCCAGTGATCAATGTATCAAGTTGCGTAAGGGAGTGTGCTTTTGAGCCGTCTATGGAGAATGTGGTCTCTGAACCAACCAAACTAGGCCTTCCAGGTTCCACAATTAGGTGCTTATTTTCATAAAACTCTTTTATCTTTTATAAACTAATGTTTGTTTAAGTTGACAAACTATGATTTTCTTGCTGTTATAGTATATAAGTATCTCTTAAATTCAGTGAATACTGTAATGTTCTCTTTGCCTTTGTATTTGTTGTCGTTAACATTACAAAGGGTCAGAGATGAGAGAATGAGAAAAAGGAGATTTTGGCTCAATAAAAATAATCCTGAAATCTTACAAGATAGCAATGGTTTTTATATAATAATATTCATGTCCTATAAAAGATACAATGATACAATACATGCAAGGTGAGCCTAAACATTGTCTTATATATATTGGTATTTGTAACATGCTCAAAATAAAAATAAAATTAAGAATTACTTGTTTTTATATGAATATCTTACCATGTTTACGTATTCCTTATTGCTTATTAATGGTAAGTATTATAGACATCCTTCTCTACTATTTGGTGACATATAACTTTTTTTATATGAATATTTTACAAGGTCTACTTTCATTATTAATGGTGAGTATTATAAACATCTTTATCCACTATTTGGTGACATAATCTTTTAACATTTGAGATTAGGGAATATCATGACTTGTTAAGGTTTATGTTTAGAATTTATATCATATTATTCCTATGTAATATTTATACGAAGGTTTGCTTTATTTGGGTTTTAAATTAAAGCTAAATAATTACAAGAATTTAAATTGGAATTGGAATATTGATAAATATAAGAAGAGGCTCAATTTATGGACATTGGTGGTTGATACATTCTTAATCAAGTTGTTCTTCAACACATAACTATTTATTAGGTATATTTATTTTTGCTATACAATCTAAGATCAAAGCTATAATAATAAGTTTGTCCTGGTCTAGATTGGACGGGGACTCAAAATTCCAGCTATGCAAATGGGAGGCGCTAACCATTCCAAAGGACTATGGAGGATGGGGTTTTTTGGATTCAAAGATTTTGGGTAGGTCATTATTGATCAAATCTACTTGGAGAGCTTTGACTAGACAAGAGATCTAGCAAGCCATCATCAAATACAAATATCTGAAGGGTAAGGACATATGTACATGGTATAGAGATACCAATCAATTTACAAAGAAAAAGGTCTATTACATGGCAAAGCTTTATGAAGGTGATGCTATGGTTCTAAATGCGGGTGAAATGGGTGTTTGGTAATAGACACAAGATCTTGATAAGGACTGATGGTATCATGGGCATCTATCATTTTTCTCCTTCGTCATTCTTCTTCCGCCATTAGTATCCGTCGATCTAAACGATTTGACGATTCTTGTGCACGTTTACTTTCTTCCTTTGTACCTTTACTTTCTTTGCCTTTACGTGGTTTCTCAAAGTTCTCTATGGTTTCGGGTTCCTCCAGGGTTTTTGGTCTTTGATTGTTCTGTAACACAACTCCCTCTTGATTTAACTCCACGTACTCTTAAACACTATCACTCCTGAACTTCACATTGATCCTTCAATTGGATTCAACGATCCGGCACGATCCTTCATCCTCACTTCTTCTCTGTGTTCTGCTTGAACTCCACCTGCATACATATACTATGTAGAACCTCTAATTCACACACAATTTATCATTCAATTACTCAAACCACACACTTACACAATTTATGAATTGAATATCTATATGTATGTATATAAACAAATGATTACATAATGAGACTCTTTGTCTCTCTTGCCTGATTTTCTAATCAGTGGCCTCTGTTTTCCTACCTATTGTAGGCCTACAATCAAACCTATCTAACTCTCAATTTGACTAAATAACTAGCTAACCCCTAACTATGCCTTTTAGGCTTACATTTATACAAAAGGATTCTACAACCAATTTTTGTTTTAGATCCATAACCTTCTGAACAAAATGCTAAAATCTCTTATCTCTAAGGATCCTCTTTAATCCACAAAATCATCAACTAACTCCTAATCTAAGTTTTACAATTAATTCTCAAATCTCTCAATTTCTCAACTATCTTCATTCTCTCATGTTCTCCTACATTCAAGAACATTTACAAATATGCCTCACTATACTTAATTAAATCCCTATTCTAGCTTCTCTCATTAAAATCACTCAAAACCTTAACAATTACATTAATTCAAAACATAGGAAACCAACTTCCTTGGAATCACAAGACCCCCATGTCTACTAAAATACAATGTTATTGTTGAGCTGAATGCTCCTGCATCATCGATGCACTTTTTGCAAAAAGAATTGTTGATCCAATCTTATGGAAAGATTCAAAGTTACTCAACACTTTGTCTTACTTAATTTTTGGCATTTTGAGTGTTTATGTATGAGTCATTTTGCATCCTACACATTTGAGAATTGATTTCTAGGCTAGATATTAACAAGAATAAACCAAAATAGTGATATGTACTCATATTTTTATTAATAAAATCAGTATATGAAAACCCATATTTTTCTAAAATATTTCTCCAAAAAAATTCACTTTATGCTGTTAACTCTTATGAGCATATTTTTCCAACATCAGTAGTTAAAATTGTCAATTGGTTTATGTCAGATTTCAAGACGTACATGTGTGGTCTTATGGATGACAAAGTATCATCATCAAAATATGTTTATAATTCATTTTATTAGTTTGCTAACAATTTGTTCAAATTTCAATTTATTTACTTTACATAACGTGTAATATTCCCTTTTCTTGATGTGGTCAAAATGGACGGAATTTACCCATGGTATTTTCCCATGGGATCTTCCCATAATATTTGCCTTCGTTTTTTGAGGGAAAACAATAAAATAAAGTTTCTCGAGAGTCCATCAATCCTATAAAAGGGGATATGACCCTGACAGTGGGAGCATCCTGAGTTGTCTATCTATTTTGTATTTGTTGAGAACTTGGCGAGGCCAATTCTAGTTTGACCCTAGGGACAAAAACCCCGTGGGTGTAATCTACTGGTGGATCCATCCACGATTCACGTTTGTGCTTCAGTGTCTTTTTTTCTTGTGCATTGAGCAACCATGTATGTTGAGGCAGGGGTTCCATTATTTTTCTTGTATTGGGGCATGTCTCATTTATTAATTGAAATAACAATTGCATATTTCCAAATCCCTTTGTGTTCAATGTCTTGTTGAAGTATTTTTATGAGAATGCCTAAATGTGACAGATCTAGTTATTATTTCGTTGTTTGGGATCTTACAGTGGTATTAAAGTTTCATGCATGGAACTTCGATGGGATTTACTCTCACCCTAACTAGCATTTCAATCTTTGATGGTGTTCTGTATCACCCTACCTTGTAGGTTTTTTAGTTGATTAAAAAGGTAGTTTTTTGCATTGTTAAAAGGTTATTATTTTATTACAAAAGGAAGGATTCGTAGAAGCGAGAATTATTGTAAAGACTCCATCAATGGTAAATTAATCATGCCATTTCTTATACATTTGTTACATAAAAGCATTAGATCTGGAGCCTTTCATATACTAGGTTTCATCGCAGAGGTCAAGGGATAGTATGATAATCATGTGGATCAGAGCAGTGATTATGAGAGTCGGGAGTTATAAGGCTATGCAAAGAGATATCTATTAGGTGACATCCCTTTGCATAGAGGTTGATCATGTAACCAAGATAGAACCCATACTGGACCGGATCAGCCTCCAACGCGACAACCAGGGAGTCATACGCGGCAAAGGAGCTCACCCTTCTCCCGTGGTGTGGTCATCATCGCTTGTAAATATGAATGCAAGGGTTGAAGGGAGTAATGGTGGATAAGGAACGTTTGAATTCTATGATTAATGCTTGTTAATCGATCTCTCCTTCCATATTGTCATCAAATTACTTTGGTCATATTAAAATTAAATTATGAATTGTATGATTGTGATGCAAGGACATAGCTGAATAAAATACAAACTAATGTCAGTAAAGATAGTCCATCCAAGGACATAGATTAAGGGAATGAATTTTATACTTATAAAGATCTTAGGAAAGGATGAAACATAAAAGGAATAAATTTTGAACTCTTATGAGGTAATTGGAAAACAAAAATAAATAAAATGACAAGCATTCTTTCCATAGATCATGGCCAACATGAGGAAAAATCAAAAATAAAAGTATATAGATGGAATCTATATAGATCATACGAAAGAAGTTCATGACATTCTATCAATATTAGCAGAAATTGATGGTTAATTAATTGGTTTCCATCCTAGAACATATTCTGAAGGTTTTATTTAGATTGTATATGTTGACACCTAATCATAGGGATTGGGTGAACAATTGTAATTAGTGTAAATAAATAATAGAGGAAATGGAGAGTCATTGGGAGATGAAACTGAACAATCTCTCCCTCTTGTATATAATAATGAACAACGTAAATGAATAATACAATCTCATTTTTGAGGAGTTACCTCCTGGCCTGACATGGTATGAGAGCCAGCTCCATTTTTAGTTTTCCTTCCCTTGTAACTCCCTTCTGTCATTTTCTGCAATCTGCCAGATTCTTGTCATCTTCAAGATTGGAGTGATTCTCACTCCATGTCTCCCTGGTGCACATGACCATTAGGTCTGGGATGGTGTATTTTAAGATCGGTGTGGAGATTGAGTTTGCTACCTTTGGTCTGAAAGGAATGAAACAATGTGGCATTTTCTGAGAGATGATGTGGTTGGTGTGGCAAGTTTCAACACCTTACCTTGACACAACAATTTCAAGTGTTAGTATGTGGTCTGGTATATCTGGAATGTTTAAAAAAAACATGGTGAATGTTATTGTAATGCGTTATTATAGATTGTTACCTAGTGTATGTGTTAGGCACATTTAATACCTCTCCAATGCCCAAAAGCAACAAACATTGTCTTTGTCCTCCTGGTCTTGTGTATTAAATCTCAATCCGCTCTCAGTTTTTTTAAATCCGCTTTCTAGCGTCTTGGCTCTGTGTTAACCATACAAATGCTGGCCCATACAAATGTTGTCTCGGCTCTGCGTTAACCATACAAATTATGGCCCATACAAATGTTGTCTCGACTCTGCGTTAACCATCTCTGCTCCAATAAATACGCTCTGTGTTAACTCCATATATGCTTCTCCTTGCTCTAATACGTAGCCATCTCTTGGTATAAACAGCCTCCTCTCAATACACGCTGCTCCTTGCTCATATACTTAGCTAGCTCATATACGCAGCCAACTCTAATTCGCAGCCAACACCTCCCATACCATAGCACCTCCCATACATACATGGTATGCAATTTAAAACAATGTTTCTATGTCAATCCCACACTACATAACAGTGGAACTTTGCATAAAGCCTCTCCTTTTTCATAAACACTCTCCATAACGCATTGTAATAAGAACCTATGATATATATTTATATCATAATTGTAATTTTTTTATAAAACTACCATTGGAAGTCCTATTTTTTGGCAGCAGAAATGTATTTTTACAGTACACAGATTTAAAAAAAAAAATGTATTCATTGATATCTATCATGGGAGTGGTTCTCACTGGAAAGGAGAAATATCCAGAATGGTTGTGGAAAATCAAACACACTCTCATTTTTAATGAGTTGTGGAGAGGAGTGTGTGTTGGAGACAGAGACAAAGAACTAGAACAACCTACCTCATACAAGGAATTCGTCACTTGGGAAAATAAGACCAGCAAGACTTATGCATTGATTGCAGCATCAGTAAATTAAGAGGTTAGTAGCCATATTTTTCCATTTTCAAATGCTTTCAAAGGCTTAAAAAAATTGAAGGAACTCTATGACTCACACTCTGCACTTGAATTTGTTCAACTCATGATTAAATTGTTCACCCTTGAATTACAAAATGATGATCCACTTGCTCTTACAACAGAAGTAAAATCTATTAGGCATGATACCAAAGTCACTAATGTTGAACTAGACATTCCTCTAATAGCTTTTCTCAAGGCATTTTATCCCACCTACTCAAATTATCTTTAGTCATTGCAAGCAAATGGAAACCTCAAAGATGACTCCCTTGTGAAAAAATTTATTGAAAGAGAGAAAGATTTTGGGAAGAAGACAACTCCTCAGCCTTCTAAAGAGGTTGTGTGTCTTGCACATAGAGAGAAGAATCTTTCTCAAGATTCTTCCAGAGGAAGAGGTGGTTGAAGAGGAAGAGGAAGAAATTTTAGAGGGAGGGGGGACTAACACTCTCAAGGAGAAAAGTCATATTTGCACTGCATACGCTACAAAAGAGATGGATCACATGATGCATCCACATGCAAGTTTCCTTGGGATAAAATTGAGCAGGAAAGAAACCAACCCAAAGGTAAAAATAATGACAGAGAGAACGAGAGACTTGCTTATATATCAGGCAAGTGTCTCTTCATGAAGAGTCATGTCTCAATTAGACATGCCTCTTCAACCTAATTACTACTTAACTAATAATTATTTATGCTTATTATCATTCATATTATATTTATCCTTATTATCATTTATATTATTTTACATTATTTATATATATTTTATTCGTTACAATGGAGTAGCTATAAGAATGAATAGGACAATCTTAAATATGGTGCGCTCCATGATGTTTTTCAAAAATGTAAAATTGATGTTTTAGGTTGATGCAGTTCTATGTGTTGTATATGTAAAGAATAGATGTCCATCTAATGCTATTAGAAACAAGAATCCTTATGAAATGTGGTATGGGCACATTCCTTCGGTAAATCATCTCATGGTATTTGGTTCCACATGTTATGCCTTGATACCAAAGGTACATAGAAACAAACTTGGTGCAAGAAGTTGTAAGTGTATCTTCCTGGGGTATTCAAACACCTCCAAAGCATACCGTCTCTATGATGAAGTCAATAAAAGTTTGTTGTATCTAGAGATGTAATCTTTCTCTAATCATCCAAAACTAACAATGTTGTTGAGCGAAAAAATGATCGCTTGGATAGATTCACAAATGCAAAATCATTTAAAAAAATTTCTAATTAGATTCCACATCTTGAAGGGGGGATTCCTATACTAGATCAACTTGTGGAATCTTCTTTTGAAGTAATCTCTCCCCCGCATGAAACTCCAATAACAGATGATACTTTGAGTGATGTGATTGATAGAATTGGGAGACTCAATCTTGATTCAATCTCAACTCAATCAACGGAGCAGCCTGGACCATCTCAGAAAGGTCCCCCAAAGTGGCTGACAAAGACACTTGAAAGTGTTCATATTGATGAGGTTGGAAAGACAGGAACTAGAAATTCAACCTTACAAAATGGAGGTGATGTAGATGAGTCTGATTCACCTGTTGATATGGATGTTTCTTATGATTGTGAATTGAATTTTTCTACAGATTTTGAACCAACTTCTCTCAAAGAAGCTGCTTCTCATAATGAATGGAAAGAAGTAATGCAAAAGGAGTATGATGCCTTGATAAAGAATGGAAATTGGAAGCTGGTTGATCCTCCATTGGGAACCAAAACAATTGGCTACAAGTGGGTCTACAAGAACAAGTATAAAGCTAATGGCTCACTTGATAAGCACAAAGGCAGGCTCGTGGCAAAAGGTTTTTCATAGAAGGAAGGGGTCGATTATGAGGAGACTTTTTCCCCCACAGCAAAATGGGCTACCATCTGGACACTCTTTGCCCTGGCAGCTCAGAATGGTTGGAAAGTCCATCAAATGGATGTAAAAACTACTTTCTTGAATGGAAATATAAAAGAGAATGTTTTTATGTCCCAGCCTGAAGGATTTCCTATGAAAGGACATGAACGTAAAGTATGAAAACTTGTGAAATCCTTGTATGGCCTCAAACAAGCACCGCGAGCTTGGTAGGAAAAACTAACTGAGCATCTTCTGAAACTCAATTTCAAACATTACGATCTTGATGATGCAACTTTGTTTGTTAAGAAGGTTGGGAAAATAGTTGTATAGCTTGTGGTATACATAGATAATATTTTGATGACAAGGAACAATGGGAGCTAAAGAAGGAATTGAGGAAAGGTTTTGAAATGACTGATTTGGGCTATGTTCATTACTATATTGGTATTGAAGTAACTCAACATCCGAATTCCATATTCCTTTCTCAAAAAAAGTACATTGGAGAGTTGTTGAACAGGTTTGGCATGACTGAATGTAATCCTTTGACTACTCCAACAAAGTATAGACAGCTTGTAGGAAGTCTCAACTACTTGACTACTACCAGACCAGACATTTCATTTGCTCTTTGAATCCTCTCCAGGTTTATGTAAAAGCCTTGTGAGGGACATTGGTCTGCTGCAAAAAGAGTTCTAAAGTACTTGAATGGAACTCAAGACTTTGGACTCAAGTATACACGGGTGGGCGACTTCAGCTTGATTGGATGCTCTAATTCAGACTTCGATGGAGACAAAGAAACTGGGGTATCTACTTCAAGTTATGCTATGAGTCTTGGATCAGGAGTTGTCTCCTGGAGATCACGCAAAAAATCAGTTCCAACAGATTCCACAACAGAGGCAGAATATGTGGCAACAGCTGAGGTAACAAAAGAAATTGTGTGGCTCAGTAAAATTCTGGAAGATTTGCAGGTAAAACAAGTACAATCAACTCCACTCATGATTGAAAATACCTCGGAAATAAAGTTGGCCAATAACCCAAAGTTCCATGATCGAACGAAGCACATCAATACAAAATATCACCTGATTCGACATCATGTTGAGGCCAAAACAATCCATTTTCGCCATTGTTCCACTAATGAGAATATTGCAGACATCTTCACCAAAGCGCTTGCAAGAGAAAAGCTTGAAAGATTCAGAACGATGCTTAGACTGACCAACATCCCTTCAGATTAAGGGGGGAATGTTGACATCTAATCAAAGGGATTGGGTGAACAACTGTAATTAGTGTAAATAAATAATAGAGGAAATGGAGAGTCATCAGGAGATGAAATTGAACAGTCTCTCCCTCTTGTATATAATATTGAACAACCTAAATGAATAATACAATCTCATTTTTTGAGGAGTTACCTCCCAGCTTGACAGTATCTATTCATGAAGTTTCCCATGAAACATCATTAAGTTCCTAAAAGACAGGTCTCTATATATGGTATGAGACTGTGTATTTTTAAAATTGTCTTTCAATTTAATATTTGTGTGTTGATTGGTGCATCTACATCTAAGGATGTAGTTCATTTTTGGATGTGGCTTTTCCATTGGTTGAACCATTTAATTCACCCTTATCGAGAAAATACTCCAAATATACACCATTGAAGGGAACTAAACTTTACCAGGTCATTATTCTGATATTCAGTAGTAACATGCATATGTAATTAGATATGCATAGTTTGGAACCTACAAGTTTCTATTTGAATAAAGCAATATTCTAATAATTGTAACTGAGATATGCAAGAGGCATAAGTTATATTTCCAATATAGACTGAACTAGGGTCAGAATTGTGATACACATGTAATACAATTTACTATATACATGTGGAAGAAGACATCATACATTAATAATTTTATGACCTTCATAATTAGGTCAATGGGACTGGCACCCAAAAGTAAATTTAGAGTAAATACATGATGGGAGTGTGAAAGCAACATCTAGTGCTTCTCTATTAATAGTAGTAACACGATATTAAATACAAGCTCAAGAGCACATTCTCAATTTCACTCCAATTCTAATGTGTCAATTATTATAATTCACAGTGTTAGCGCTCAAATCTTCCTCAGCCTTCAATAATTTTCGTCATTGTACATCTGAATAAGGACTTCTCTTCAAAACTCTGTTTTGAAGATAAGTCACCATCTCATTTTTGTAAAAAATTGTCAAAATTTTCAAGTTCTCCAAATGTTCAAGTGCAGCCTTGGTCTCCTTTTCCAGAGCATATCAGAGCTATCCCTGCAAAAAATTATCAGAGAAAATCATTATTTCAACCTTTTTTTTTAAAGAGAAAACCAAAAAGTCAGAGCCTATTAATCTGAAAAAGTGTCAAAAAACCAAACATTAGAAAAGGGGTTTTGGTCAAGCAAAAATCAAAGGGGAGTCTATATAAAGACATTTCTCCTCATAACCAAACCATTCTACATCCCAAGAGCAAAGAACAGTGTTTTAAGGCGATTTTACAAATTTGTGGGCAAATCGGGTCGTTTCCAGGGCGCGCTACGCATCAGCATACTTTTCTCAGTGTAAATTTACTCGTGCACTACGCACCAGGGGCGTGCTATGCGTTGGGTGAGGCACGCTACACGTTGGGAATTCTGCCCAGAAATTCGCCAGCAAGTATTCAACTCCTCTCCAAACTCAAGCAAACCACAAGTAGGCTTCATTTCCATGGCTGGTTCTTGGTTTTGCAAGATTAATGAGAAAAAATTATGATAGATGTGCCATGAAAATTAAATGTAAAAACCCTAAAGTTGCTGTGTGGATTCAAAGGTCTAGTTTGCTAGGGTTTCAAAATTACATGCTGCCAAGGTTTTCCCACTTTTCGTTTCCTACCCCTCCCATATTCACCAACATTTTCCTCAAAAAAATTATTCATAAAACCCTACACTATCCCCCTACAAAATTCTAACCCCTCCCTTCTATTACAACCATAATATTCCCTACTTCACCCCAAACCCTAAAATATCAGAATTTCTATGCCCTTTCCCTTCCCTAAATTCCTTTTTTTATTCTCACTGCCCCTATTTCCCTAATGTTTCCCCTTTCCTAACATTTCCTTATATATTTGTGTCCCCTTGGTCACAACATTTTGAGAAAAAGAAAAAGTCCACAGTCAATTTTGCACACAGTTGTATATCAGCATATATATTCCAGCTACCTTGGTTTTAAAAAACATGTCAGAGACCGAGTCAGATTATGAGCAGGATGATGATAGTGATTCTACACCAGAGCCAAGAAGGTATCACAAAGGTGGCAAAGGTGGTCGGCATGTCAGGGAGGAGCCTACCTCTTTGGCTCAATTGCAAGCTTGTCCACTTGCAATGGACTGTTTTCGGTATCAATCATGTTTTGCATATTGTGAGCGGATCTCACAAATCCAGCATCATCGAGAACTAGTCCGTTTATTTGTTCTACATTTGCAGGATGGTCTTGTAAACCTTGCCGGAGTGAATTTCACCTTGTCACCCGAGACTATTGCTCAGGCCACTGGGATACCAAATGTGGGGGAGGAATGGAGTAAACGCCAGCAGTTAGACAGATATTATTATGAGCCATATATTAAGCCCAGATGTGTGAGACACTTGACTGCAGTTTTTCCTTTCAGATTCCTAAGGGATGAGTATGCGCCATTGATGAAACTCATCATTCGATATTTCAGTTGCGAGGGCAGATTCTCACGTCTCTACGCGTACCATTGATCTGTATTTAAACAGGAACGCAATAAAATACAGAGATAACCATAAAGATAGATATGCAGTGGAAATAATACCTCAATTCATTACTGTAAAATACTGAAATATGCTTACAAACAGAAATGGAAATAAACCAGCTAGGGCGATGGTAGCTTATCTCTGAGAAGAGATGTGGTGGCTACATACCTCTGAACTGTCTTACAATGAGGCTCGAAGAACTATTTATTGTTGAGAAACAATGGAAAACCCTTCACATTCCAAAACCTAACCCTAGAAGATGAAACGCCAAATTGTGGGCCCCGTTTTTGGGCAAGTTGGTACATCAACTTCCTGGGGTCGCGAATTGGTCGTACTATTTCCGTTTGATGTGCATGATAGCCTGTTCGAAAGATCTCTCTGAGGAATACGACAGAAAAGATGATTTTTATCAGAAAAATCGCTGGCGGTGGATTTCCCAAAAAACGTCGTTTAGGGCCTCAAAACGGCTCCGGAAGTTTAGGACCCGAAAAACTTATAAAAATAGTAAACTATGCTATAATTAAGGAAACTGAAAAAACTGTAAGAATCACTAGAGGGGATCCAAGTGGAATTAGCGGGTGGCCAGCAATATCCACTTGGATCAACCATGTCCATTTGTTGATGCATTTCACAAGGGTACGTATGATGAATATTCCATTTTTCATGTGTCGCAACATAGAGAGAATGGCGCCTTTAGTACAAAGGAAGAGCCCAGCACATCAACATAAAAGCATCTATCATTATGCATTGATCAAAATCATAGTGATGCATCAGTTGGCACAACAGGGCATTACTTGGGAGGATTTTATTTCTCGTGACCTTTTCACAGCGCCACAACCACCTCCTGAGATTGTTCATGATGAGGGAGGGCCTTCACATCAGTTTGACATTCCTGAGATAGAGCATGTCAGCGCTCCAGCATGTGTGACATATCAGCGAGGACACAGGGCCTTATTTGCATCTGCACGATGAGTACTATCTCCACCTGGGGTGGAAGGGGTCTCGTTGACTTCATCAGCACAACGAGTGTTATCTCCACCTCGTGTGGAAGGGGCCTCGCTTTCGACAGCAGCACTGCAGGTACAAGATAAGGGCAAGAAGCTCAAGCATGAGGAGAGGCCTTCAGGTGAGCCATCAGGTTTTGTTACTAGTCATGATGAGACAACTTCGTACATCAGGTATCTAGAGCAGCGCAATAAACAGTTAGAGGACGAGCACACACTTATAGAGCTGCAACGAATCTGTGAAGACCGTAGGTTGGCCCGTAAAAGACCGGGTGATTTGACACCTGTCGCGCAACAATTTATGCTTGAGAAGGTCAATCGACACTTGGAGGGGTTGTTGGCGAAGGCCAATAGAGACAAAGACTTGCTTCGGCATATGAAGAATCATTACTGGGCCCGCATGCATGTTTGTAAAGCGAAAATGAAGATCCTTAAGAGGCGATTGAGCAAGGCACTAAAACGGTGGAAAAGGCCCGATCCACTCCAAATTTTGGCCGAAGCCTCTTTGACTGAGCATGGTACTTGATTGGGGACCCCCAGCCCAAATTTCAAGAAATTTGGGGAAAATTTTGTCAATTTTGAAATTTTTGTGTGAAAAACAGGTTTTTGGCCTCAACGCGTAGCGCGCCGCGCGCTACCCTTAGAATTGGGAGGTCCAAATCACGAAAGGTTTGCATTTTTGGATTTGTCATGATGAAATACACCTGCTCAGCCACTGCCAAGACATTTCATCAAGGTTTGGGTCCCCAAAAGGTCAAAAAACATGCAAAAAATGACCTCACTGCCCCTTTTTGGACACAAAGGTAGCAGCCTTGGGAGAATGCACTTTTGGAGGGGCAAATGAACATCAAATTGGAAAATTCCACTTGGGTTGGAAAGTAGATATCTAGGGCTTTCCAACAAGCCAACCTGAGCTCAATTTGGATGCCGAGAAGTGCCTCAAAAGTAGGTGGAAAGGCGCGCTACATGTAGGGCTCAGGCGCGTTACGCATCAGGATGTTTTGCACATTTTTCACCTTCCAGCTCAGGAATTCGCCCAGTTTTGACCAGTTTTGACTTGTGATGGGATTTTTCACCCTCCTTGATGTAATTAATGTAATTTTATGTTGACTTGACACTTATTTACCTATTCTAGATGATTCATTCATAAAATAGCAAACATTTAATGAATGAATTGGTTTCCTAGCTTATAGAGGCAAGTTGTTTTGACTGCCTAGATTGTATTGCTTTGTCTAGAATTGGTTGAAACAACTCCTAGGATGATGAGCTTGACCCCTAGAGGCAAGGGGATGTGTTAGCTTGCCTATATTATGTATTTTCTTAGTCATTTTCATGGTTGGACTCTTTGGGAAGAGGCTTTGAGACTTTATTGTACATTTTACTTCAGCATTTTGGCAAAGGGAAGACCAGGGATTTGCAGCACTATTTGGAATTCTTGTGGCTTTATGTCTTGATGGTGTGCTTCTTTCAGTACTTGTAAGTTTGTTATGTGTATCATTTTCCCTCTCTCATCTTCTGCAATTGAACAAATGAAGTGTTAAGGTAGAATCCATAAATTTGTTATGCTCTGCCTTTAAATTTCTTTAATTTTCCATGTTTTCTTCAGTTTAAGGAGAACCCCTACGTTTGCTTGCTCTCCTTAGCTCCTCACCTGTCTGATATATTCACCTCATCACTTTAAAAGCATCAAAACAATTGCCTACCTTGCTCCAATCAGACCTCTGCAAAAACTGTGTCTCATCCCCGCACCCAAAATTGCTTTTCCCTTTGATTCAACAAAAATCCCAAAAAAATCGCCTTTAAACCTCTGCACTTAATATCTAGCCTAAGATCAGTTTCCTTATTGGTCATCTTAGCCCCTTTGATTACCTTTTGCCGAGATTGACCGGAGAGAGCCCTCTCCTGTCCTCGTAGGGCTAGCTACGAGGCTGAGCGTGGTTTGATGTGGCCTCGAGTTTCGCCTTCCTCAGCCTGAGGCAGATTTGAGCGCTAACATAGTGGCGAACATACTGAGGAAGAACAAATGGTTTGCTGGTTGATGTCGTGTGTTTTATAAGCTACAGACGGAGCCTGAAGTTATGCCAGGTAGCCTTCGAAACGCTTTTGCTTTGCATTAGCGGAAGTAGATAAGCGCTGCTTCAGTCAATCTCCGGTCTAGCTTGTAACCATGACATCTAACTTGTTAATTGCCCCAGTACATGTATCAAGTTCAGATCTGATTGTTGATGGTGGACAACGATCAGACACTGGCAAGGCTGAAATCATTCACCTAGCGACTTCATTCACTGAAAAATCCAGAGATCAATGCTTCATGGTGACTTCACTGCAGGAAGATTAGTAGCTTTGAGATTTTCAAGATGGATCGGGTTGCAAGAAGATACACTCCTATGAGCCGAGATCACATCCCTGGTTTTCCAAATAAAATTCCGAAGGTAGATTGGTCAAGGAGTTTGCCTACATTTAAAGATGATGGTAGGAAGGACGCTGCTCTACATCTGGTTAGATTTCACATGCATATTCGCAAGTTCAAGGTTGATTTTCCTGAAGATTGCTTGATGAAGATATTCTTGACCACTCTGGAAGGTAAAGCCCAATCTTGGTATGAAAGTTTGCCGCCTGCTTGTATTTACTGTTTAAGGGATTTTCATGCTATGTTCATTGAAAGATATATGGACTCTTATCCATCATTAAATTTAGTTCAAGACTGTTGCAAGCATGCTTATAGTTTTATTGAAAGCCTTGAGAAGTTTTATGAAGATGATAATTTTATGGATGATGAAATCATGGAGGCCCTGTACGAAAATCCGTTTCAGCAGCATAAAGAAAACTTAGAGGATACTTGTCCAGATGATCAGGACATTTTGCAGCAGAATCAAGATTAGCAGGCTGAAGATGGTCATATGGCTGAAAATAATGAAAGAGAAAGTGTCGTTTCAGATTTGCCCACAGAAGAAGACATCGTGCAGGGTATTCAAGATTCAATTTCAGAATGTGATGCAGTCAAGTCAGTTATTTCAGATCAACATTCAGATCATGATGACCAAGAATACCTTGTGTTGAATCCTGAAAAGGAGAATTTTGTTGTTGAGATCATAGATAGCGGTATGGATTCAAATGTTCTCAGTCGTGCTGCCAGTCTGTCATTAGAACCTAGTCTTCATGAGGAGGTCATTCAGTCAGCTCATGAACAACAAGGTGAGATCTTTGCTCAAGCAAGTGAAAAAGTTTCTCTGAATGAATTTGTGGTAGACAACATAAATGATAATATTGTGCTTCAAGGATAATCTGAAGTTGCTTTCCTTATGATCGAAGAATGTAATAAGGAACATGAAAACCTGGCCGTCATATCATATACAAATGACCTACAACACATTCACACCACAGAAGAACAAAACATTCAGGATTTCCATTCAGATTCCTCTTCATATGTTTCATGTGCTGAAATGCTTTTCCAAGAAGAGATCTGCCCATCCATTTGTTTAGAGTTTTTTGAAGCCCATGAGCATACTTGTACCGAAGCACATGATGAAGGCAGATCAGGAATTGAAACAAAGGACACCTTGATCTTTCAGCAGGAGGTGGCAATGGAAAATCTTCATGTTTTTTACGATCCTCTAGCAAGTTTGTTGCAACCAGCAGTGAAAGTGTTTATTACAGTGTTTTGTTGCAGCCATGGTCAACTATGTTTTTGGATGCCCAGTGATAGGTTTGTAATGTTGACCAGAAGATCTGATAAGAAGAATCAGTCAAGAAGCCATCTTCTTGATTGGTTGCATTGGCATTTTGATATAGTTTGATGGTATATTGTCTTGTAAGAAACACAGGTGGTTGTCATCATGATTTCAAATCTTGATGGATTGTTGCCCTTCAATAAGCTTTGTAAGTTCTTGTTTTAGTTAAGTCAGTCATGAGTCATTTGTGAGTCAGTTTTCAATCATGTAGGTTTCATAATTGAGTCGGTTTGAATCAAGTTTCAGTCAATAAATGTGTCAAAGTTTTTGTGTCGAAAATAATGAATCCATCACCCAATGGATGAAGGCACTATCTAGCTCTTACAGAGATCTGCGGTTCTTGGCATCTCCAAGGAGCTACCATCCCCATTGGAGCCAATGTTAGAGTCGGTCTAGTTATCCCTCCATCAGAGATCAAAGATCTTTTGCATTTCATGATTAGGTGTCCCACCAGTTTTGATCAGTTGCATTTTGTTAGGCATGCCATAACTCTGATGGAGTGGGTTGTGTCACTTATTCCCCTCGTGCTTGGCACTGCTGGTTCAGGCCTGTTTATTAAAATAAGTCTTCAAAGGTCATTTACAATCATGTTTTAAATTTTGAGGTCTTAGGTCTAGGGTTGAGTCAATTTTGTCTTGAAAAGTCTTAGAAGACCAGCAGGCCAGAGGGATGTCTTTGATAGATCATCACTTCAATAATTTTCGTCATTGTACAGCTGAATAAGGACTTCTCTTCAAAACTCTGTTTTGAAGATAAGTCACCATCTCATTTTTGTAAAAAATTGTCAAAATTTTCAAGTTCTCCAAATGTTCAAGCGCAGCCTTGGTCTCCTTTGCCAGAGCATATCAGAGCTATCCCTGCAAAAAATTATCAGAGAAAATCATTATTTCAACCATTTTTTTTAAAGAGAAAACCAAAAAGTCAGAGCCTATTAATCTGAAAAAGTGTCAAAAAACCAAACATTAGAAAAGGGGTTTTGGTCAAGCAAAAATCAAAGGGGAGTCTATATAAAGACATTTCTCCTCATAACCAAACCATTCTACATCCCAAGAGCAAAGAACAGTGTTTTAAGGCGATTTTACAAATTTGTGGGCAAATCGGGTCGTTTCCAGGGCACGCTACGCATCAGCTTGGGCGCGCTACGCACCAGGGGCGCGCTACGCATCAGCATACTTTTCTCAGTGTAAATTTACTCGTGCGCTACGCACCAGGGGCGCGCTACGCGTTGGGTGAGGCGCGCTACGCGTTGGGAATTCTGCCCAGAAATTCGCCAGCAAGTATTCAACTCCTCTCCTAACTCAAGCAAACCACAGGTAGGCTTCATTTCCATGGCTGGTTCTTGGTTTTGCAAGATTAATGAGAAAAAATTATGATAGATGTGCCATGAAAATTAAATGTAAAAACCCTAAAGTTGCTGTGTGGATTCAAAGGCCTAGTTTGCTAGGGTTTCAAAATTACATGCTGCCAAGGTTTTCCCACTTTTGTGTTTCCTACCCCTCCCATATTCACCAACATTTTCCTCAAAAAAATTCTTCATAAAACCCTACACTATCCCCCTACAAAATTCTAACCCCTCCCTTCTATTACAACCATAATATTCCCTACTTCACCCCAAACCCTAAAATATCAGAATTTTTATGCCCTTTCCCTTCCCTAAATTCATTGTTTTATTCTCATTGCCCCTATTTCCCTAATGTTTCCCCTTTCCTAACATTTCCCTTATATATTTGTGTCCCCTTGGTCACAACATTTTGAGAAAAAGAAAAAGTCCACAGTCAATTTTGCACACAGTTGTATATCAGCATATATATTCCAGCTACCTTGGTTTTAAAAAACATGTCAGAGACCGAGTCAGCTTATGAGAAGGATTATGATAGTGATTCTACACCAGAGCCAAGAAGGTATCACAAAGGTGGCAAAGGTGGTCGGCATGTCAGGGAGGAGCCTACCTCTTTGGCTCAATTGCAAGCTTGTCCACTTGCAATGGACTGTTTTCGGTATCAATCATGTTTTGCATACTGTGAGCGGATCTCGCAAATCCAGCATCATCGGGAACTAGTCCGTTTATTTGTTCTACATTTGCAGGATGGTCTTGTAAACCTTGCCAGAGTGAATTTCACCTTGTCACCCAAGACTATTGCTCAGGCCACTGGGATACCAAATGTGGGGGAGGAATGGAGTAAATGCCAGCAGTTAGACAGATATTACTATGAGCCATATATTAAGCCCGGATGTGTGAGACACTTGACTCAGTTTTTCCTTTCAGATTCCTAAGGGATGAGTATGCGCCATTGATGAAACTCATCATTCGATATTTCAGTTGCGAGGGCAGATTCTCATGTCTCTATGCGTACCATGTCCGTTTGTTGATGCATTTCACAAGGGTACGTATGATGAATATTCCATTTTTCATGTGTTGCAACATAGAGAGAATGGTGCCTTTAGTACAAAGGAAGAGCCCAACACATCAGCATAAAAGCATCTATCATTATGCATTGATAAAAATCATAGTGATGCATCAGTTTGCACAACAGGGCATTACTTGGGAGGATTTTATTTCTCGTGACCTTTTCACAGTGCCATAGCCACCTCCTGAGATTGTTCATGATGAGGGAGGGCCTTCACATCAGTTTGACATTCCTGAGATAGAGCATGTCAGCGCTCCAGCATGTGTGACATATCAGCGAGGACACACGGCCTTATTTGCATCTGCACGACGAGTACTATCTCCACTCGGGGTGGAAGGGGTATCGTTGACTTCATCAGCACAACGAGTGTTATCTCCACCTCGTGTGGAAGGGGCCTCGCTTTTGACAGCAGCACCGCAGGTACAGGATAAGGGCAAGAAGCCCAAGCATGAGGAGAGGCCTTCAGGTGAGCCATCAGGTTTTGTTACTAGTCATGATGAGACAGCTTCATACATCAGGTATCTAGAGCGGCGCAATAAATAGTTAGAGGACGAGCACACACTTATAGAGTTGCAACGAATCCGTGAAGACCGTAGGTTGGCCCGTAAAAGACTGGGTGATTTGACACCTGTCGCGCGACAATTTGTGCTTGAGAAGGTCAACCGACACTTGGAGGGGTTGTTGGCGAAGGCCAATAGAGACAAAGACCTGCTTCGGCATATGAAGAATCATTACTGGGCCCGCATGCATGTTTGTAAAGCGAAAATGAAGATCCTTAAGAGGCAATTGAGCAAGGCACTAAAACGGCGGAAAAGGCCCGATCCACTCCAAATTTTGGCCGAAGCCTCTTTGACTGAGCATGGTACTTGATTGGGGACCCCCAGCCCAAATTTCAAGAAATTTGGGGAAAATTTTGTCAATTTTGAAATTTTTGTGTGAAAAACAGGTTTTTGGCCTCAACGCGTAGCGCACCGCGCGCTACCCTTAGAATTGGGAGGTCCAAATCATGAAAGTTTTGCATTTTTGGATTTTTCATGATGAAATACACCTACTCAGCCACTGCCAAGACATTTCATCAAGGTTTGGGTCCCCAAAAGGTCAAAAAACATGCAAACAATGACCTCACTGCCCCTTTTTGGACACACAGGTAGCAGCCTTGGGAGAATGCACTTTTGGAGGGGCAAATGAACATCAAATTTGAAAATTCCACTTGGGTTGGAAAGTAGACATCCAGGGATTTCCAACAAGACAATCTGAGCTCAATTTGGATTCCGGGAAGTGCCTCAAAAGTATGTGTAAAGGCGCGCTATGCGTAGGGCTCAGGCGCATTACGCATCAGGATTTTTTGCATATTTTGCACCTTCCAGCTCAGGAATTCGCCCAGTTTTGACTTGTGATGGGATTTTTCACCCTCCTTGATGTAATTAATGTAATTTTATGTTGACTTGACACTTATTTACCTATTCTAGATTATTCATTCATAAAATAGCAAACATTTAATGAATGAATTGGTTTCCTAGCTTATAGAGGCAAGTTGTTTTGACTGCCTAGATTGTAGTGCTTTGTTTAGAATTGGTTGAAAAAGCTCCTAGGATGATGAGATAGACCCCTAGAGGCAAGGGAATGTATTAGCTTGCCTATATTATGTATTTTCTTAGTCATTTTCATGGTTGGACTCTTTGGGAAGAGGCTTTGAGACTTTATTGTACATTTTACTTCAGCATTTTGGCAACGGGAAGACCAGGGATTTGCAGCACTATTTGGAATTCTTGTGGCTTTATGTCTTGATGGTGTGCTTCTTTTAGTACTTGTAAGTTTGTTATGTGTATCATTTTCCCTCTCTCATCTTCTGCAATTGAACAAATGAAGTGTTAAGGTAGAATCCATAAATTTGTTATGCTCTGCCTTTAAATTTCTTTAATTTTCCATGTTTTCTTCAGTTTAAGGAGAACCTCTGCGTTTGCTTGCTCTCCTTAGCTCCTCACCTGTCTGATCTATTCACCTCATCACTTTAAAAGCATCAAAACAATTGCCTACCTTGCTCCAATCAGACCTCTGCAGAAACTGTGTCTCATCCCCGCAACCAAAATTGCTTTTCCCTTTGATTCAACAAAAATCCCCAAAAAATCGCCTTTAAACCTCTACACTTAATATCTAGCCTAAGATCAGTATTCCTTATTGGTCATCTCAGCCCCTTTGATTACCTTTTGCCGAGATTGACCGGAGAGAGCCCTCTCCTGTCCTCGTAGGGTTAGCTACGAGGCTGAGCGTGGTTTGATGTGGCCTCGAGTTTTGCCTTCCTCAGCCTGAGGCAGATTTGAGCGCTAACACACAGTATGCAACCTCAAACTCCACAACCTTGATGTGCATAGATGGGTTCCATTAATAATATCTCACAAATAGGAACCTTTCAAATCTATAACAAGGAAAAGATGCTTCTAGTAGAATGATGGTAGATCTTAAGAATGTACTTTCTGGGGAAACAGATAAGATTGAAATAATTTATATGCTTCTACTATATATAAACAAAGTATACATGCTTTACGAAAAACATAAATGACAAACATATTAGATATGGTAGAAATTCAAAGCAGCCTAATGAATAACAAGAATTGTACACTAGATTTAGAACATGATTGTCCAAATTAATAAACAAATTCTTGATAAACCCAAAAGGTTTCGTATTAATACAGCTTATGATGATCTAAGGATCTTATGATAGAAGTAAAATAATACATGCACCAAGTAAGGTGTGACATATAAAAGGTTCTAGAAGAGAGAGAATAATAAACCATGCAACAACTCATTGTTAAATCAATAGGATGCTTTAACCATATTGGATGGCTAAGTGGTACTGGTAAGCGAGATTGTTGTGTACAAAGATAATTGGTTTCGATAAAATGATATCTAGCAATCTATTCAAATAAATTGACAATTGTACAATCTGAGATGCATATTTTGTACCACTATTTCCTATCAAGCAATATTGGGAAGTCTATCTGTCAAATTACATGGATAATGTTGTCTGGTTTTGAATATGAAAACATATCAATTATTGCATAAAAAATTTATTTTAAGGAATTTAACAATTGATGGATGATATTCTATCAGGTGATGATCTAGTGTAAAGTGGGGTATCAACATGTTAATGACCTAGGTTCACACCCTGATACCTGTTACCAGGCATCTCCAAGCTACAACCTAGGAGAGTTTCCTGAAGTAGCCGGGGAGAGGAGGCTGAAGCTCAGCTTTCCTGGGGGACGACACAGATCTAGCTTTGATGATAGACAAACCCTGGACACTATTTGGGTTGTAGTCATCGATATGGCGACTCTACTGGAGGACGAACCTCTTGGCGACTCCACTCCATAGTTCTGGCTCATTTTGTGAGGCATACTTAGAGAAATCCTCAGAAGCCATGAGCTGACCCAGTCCTTGACCCCGAAAAGATCATCAAAGTAAGAAAGGTGTTACAAAAAAGAGCATCAGGTTCAGGTAGCTCTAAACAATATTCTATATCTCTTCAAGAAAATCTTGTAATAGAACAAATACATGTTGAGAGTATAGCATCTAATACTAACAGTGAAGAAAAAATCTTAGAGATTCGTAGAGCTCCTTATTCTTTAGGTTCTCCTTTCGTTCTAAGCCCAATGGAAGCTTCTCCTCCTATCCATCATACTCCTTTACTCCTATCAGTCACTCCTCAACCCTCTGTCATTCAGACTTCCAATACCCTTATAGCCACCACAGCTATGGCAGGTCCACAAGCACCTACCAAGATGGAAAAAATCATAGCTGCTAGGTGTGGACCTCTAGTACTGCCCACTCCTTTGAATGCCATGCCTACTGGAGAATATCAGAAGTATATGCCTAAGTTCACCGGGACTGAAGGTGTTACAACTGAGGAACATCTTGAATCATTCTATAGCTATGCTGATAACCTGGACATTAGTGAAGATGATGTATGGATGAGAGCCTTTGTCCAAATTCTAGATGGAGAGGCTAGAAAATGGTTAAGAGAACATACCCCAAGGTCTATAGTAGATATTGAGGCTTTATATGATGCATTCCTAAAGCATTGGGGGGATAAGAAGAATCTACTCTACTACCACACCGAGTTTGGGAACTTAAAGAGGGAAAATGGTGAGTTGTTGTCTGATTTTAATAAGAGGTTTAACCACATGTACAACAAGATACCAGCTGAAGTAAAACTCGCCACTACTTCTGCTAAACTCACCTATGCCAGTGCCTTTGATTCTGACTTCTGTCTACTGTTGAGGGAGAGACAATGTGCTACCTTGGCTAATATGCAGGATGCAGCCTTGGAAGTAGAATCAAACATCATGGCTACAGAGAAGCTCAAGGGGAATGTTGATAGAAGGAGACAGGGGCAAATCTTCATCATCTTCAGATCCCAGGATAGATAAAATGACCAAGATGATAGAATCATTAGTCTTTGAAATATCGAAATTAAAGGTTGAGCAGCACCTTGGGAAAGGAAGAGTTCCTAATACCTTTGCTCCTAGAAATCCAAATCCATATAGAAGAACTAATGAGCAGTTGTAGATTCCGCGAAGAGGCAAAGATGCCAATGAAGACCAAAGGGTGAAGACCCCTTTCCAGAATGAAGTCGTGGAAGAAGAGCAGTTTGAAGAAGATGATGAGATCCATTGTCTGGAAGACAAAGGTAGTGCCTCTGTTTTGACCTCAGCTACCTATGAAAATTCATTATTCAATGACCAAATCAGCCAAGAGTGGGATGGTGGAGCTGTTCTGCAAACTAATGATCAACACAGATATGATCTGAAGTCGAAGATGAATAATTCCAAGGAAACTTCTGTTTAGAGAGCTACTGTCCCTGCAATACAACAAGCTAAAAAGCAGAAACAACCAGCAGTTGATCCCATCATCCTCAAAGCTCCAGCTCATGAGGTAAGAGGCCTTGACAAGTCTCCTTCTCCTTTCAGTTTTGAATCAGAAATTCAGAAGCTAAGCATACCTATACCTCTGATTGAACTAGTGAAGAATGAGTCATTCAAGAGATATATCCTCGAGGCCCTTGAGCCTAAAGCCATCCAAGCCTCCACTGACTATGTAAATCTGCAAGACGACAAACCAACTGTTGTTCTCAGCCCAATGATTGAAAATTGTGATGAAAACTCCCCATCATTCTATGTCTCTTTGACTATTCGTGACAAAATCCTTCACAAATACCTTTTGGACATAGGAGCCAGCCATAATCTAATGCCCCAGGCTGTCATGGATGAGTTGGGTCTTGACATTATCAAGTCTTATCATGACCCGTTTTATTTTGACTCCAGAAAAGTGAAATTTTTGGGATTAATCAAAGACCTAGCCATCACCTTGTCTCAGCTGCCCATGAAAAGCATGATGATGGATATTGTGGTAGCAGATGTACACCCCAAGTTTGGCATGTTTCTTTCCAGAGGTTGGATCAAGAGATTAGGTGGAACATTGAAAAATGATTTGTCCTATGCTACTGTCCTACTTTTTGGAGGTGAGAGTAGGAGATTATACAGAGAACCTCAGTTGGCTTATATCATCAGTGATGAAAGGAACCCCATTAATCATCCCATCTATGCTGTCGACATTGACTTTGTAGCCTGTATTCTTCATATTGAAGAATCCTAGTTGGCCTCCATGAAGCTTAAGAAACCAGTTTGCCAGATCACAAAGGAAGAAGGCCCACAAATTTGGGACATGTTCTTTGATGGAGCTTTCTCTAAGGAAGCTGCAGGGGCAGATGTAGTCCTTGTGTCCCCCACACAAGAATGCATTCATTTATCTTTCAAGTTAACTTTTCAGGTCACAAATAACATAGTAGAGTATGAAGCCTTGATATTGGGCTTAAACGCTGGTAAAGGAATGGGCATCAAAGGTCTGAAGGTGTTTGGTGATGTAGACCTTATCATTCAGCAGGTCAACAAAACTTTCCAAGCAAAGCATCTAAGGCTGAAAGCATATAGAAATGACGTATGGAAGCTCAAGGGTTCTTTTAATAGTTTCAATATTTCTTACATCCCTAGAATGAAGAACCATCTTGCTGATTCCCTTGTTGTGTCTGCTAGCACGTTTATTCCTCCTTTGCCTCCTAAATTGACTTATGAAGTTCACGTGAAATATAGACCATCTCTGCCTGACAATGTCAAATACTGGAAAGTTTTTGAAGATGATGATGAAATTAATAGGTTTTTACAAGTCATTAATGAATTTTTTGAAATGCACATTGACCAACAAAACGAAACCATTGAAGAATACAACCAGTCTAAGCTAAAGGACGAGATTGGTCGGGATAGCATTGTTCAGCTGCCTAGTAACCATATACCCAGAGGATTGGTGCCCTTAGAGAAGCTGTTTGATCATAATTATGTACCTTATAAGCCTGCCAAAAAATAAAATGAGTCTGCAGTTCATAAACATAATGTAGGGAGTCTAGCCCATCCAAAGTACATAAATCTATCCACTCACTTGTCTTCTGCCCAAAGTTTCGAGTATTGCACCCTGTTGAAACAATTTGCTGATATTTTTGCTTGGGAGTACAATGATATTAATACCTATGACACCAACATCATTTAACATAAGATTCCATTGGAGAAGAACACCATCCCTTTTAAGTAGAAATTAAGACCTATCAACCCTCTCTTATTTCCTTTGATTGAAAAAGAATCAAGAAGCTGTTGGATGCCAAGATCATAGTTCCCCTAAGGTATTCAAAGTGGATAGCTAACCTTGTGGTAGTAAGAAAGAAGAATGGAGAAATCAGGCTTTGTTTTGACTTCAGGAATTTGAACAAATGCTCTAAAAAGGACAAATACCCCCTGCCTAAGATGGAACACTTGCTGCAAAAAGTTTCAGGTGCTAGAGTCATGTCTTTCTTAGATGGATTTTCAGGTTACAATCAGATTGCTATACATCTAGAAGATCAAGAAAAGACCGCCTTCACTATTCCTTGGGGCACTTTCATGTACTCCAAGATGCCTTTTGGACTGATGAATGTTGGGGCTACTTTTCAGAGGGCCATGGACATAGCCTTTGTGGGAGAGAAGGACAAGTTTGTCCTTATTTACCTTGATGAAGGCAAAATTCTGGGACTTATTGTTTTTGCTGAAGGTGTGAAGATCAATCCAGCAAGAGTTCAAGCAATTCAGACATTGTCCATCCCAAGGTCAAAAAGGGACATTCAATCTTTCCTGGGTAAGATTAACTTTGTCAGGAGGTTTACTCCAAACTTTGCAGAGCTAGTGAAGCACATCACTTCCATGGTGAAGAAAGGATAAAAAATAAAATGGATAGATGGTGCAAGAAGCTCTTTTGAAGCCATCAAAAAAGATATCATGGAAGCACCCACTCTAATCAATCTAGATTATACCAAGGAATTTTATATCTTCTCTTTTGCCTCTTATGATACACTTGCAGCGGTTCTATTGCAGAAAAATGATGAAGGTGTAGAGCCCCCTGTGGCCTTTTTCAACAAAACTCTAAGGGATGCTGAACTAAGGTATGACCTTATTGAAAAACAAGCTTATGCTCTCATAAAATCTTTAAAGGCATTCAAAATTTATATTCTGCATTCCAAAGTGATTGCGTATGTACCTTCAACCTCAGTAAAAGATGTCCCAACTCAGCTAGATATTGATGGAAAGAGAGCTAAATGGATTGCAAAATTCATAGAGTTCAACATAGAGGTGAAGCCCACCAAGCTTGTCAAAGGCCAGGGCTTGGCTAAGCTTATGGCCGAGGAAATATGCAGCTTATTAGACATCAATAGGATAGGTTCAAATTTAGGTGGTGAGCGGATAGATGAAGCAGCAGAAGAGCAAGAGTAGAATCAGTCTTTAGCTGAAAATCTAGCCACCTGCGAATGGTATTCCAGTGTATTTCATGTTTTTCAGAAGCTATAAGTCCCTCCAAGGCATAGCTCAAGTCAAGCCCGGGCCATTAAGATCAAATTAGCCAAATTATGCATTAATAGAAACCTGCGTTATTAGAAAGACCCATCAGGGATCCTCTTGAGATGTCTAGACAAAGGACAATCTGTGGAAGTCATGCACCAATTCCATTTTAGCATCTATGGAGGGCATCATTATTGGAAAACCACAACCCATAAGATCCTGAGAGGTGGGTATTATTGGCCTACTCTGTTCTCTGATGTGTTTTCTTTTGTGAAATCTTGTGACAAATGTCAGAGGTTTGCAGGAAGACAACAACTAAAATATCTTCCCTTAAAGCCAGTACACGCCAGTGGTCCCTTCCAGCAGTGGGGCTTGGACTTCATAGGTGAGATCAATCCACATTCCAGTGGCCATCACAAATGGATCTTGGTAGCCACTGATTATTTCACCAAATGGATTGAGGCTATACCCACTAAGCTAATCATCAGGTTATCATAAAGTTCTTGAATGAGAATATTTTCACTAGATTTGGTTGCCCAACCAAACTAGTCAATGATAATGCAACAATTTTCAGGGTAGAAGAATTGGTGGACATGTGTGAATCCACGGGCATTCAATTGGTGCATTATACCTCATATTATCCTCAAGGCAATGGCCTGGAAAAATCATCTAACAAGAGTCTTATAAGGATAATAAAAAAATCGTTGGAGGACAAAAAAAAGAACTGGGATTCCAAGTTGAAGTTTGTACTATGGGTTGACAGAGTTACCAACAAAAAGTCCATAGGAAATTCTCCATTTAAGCTGGTTTATGGCGCTGATGTTGTTTTTCCTATCCACTGATTCTCCCTGTGGCCAAATTCTTGCAAGAAGAATAGGATGAAGAGAACGACATGGCGAGGAGAATGAGTAACTTGGTTGAATTACAACAGATCAGAGAACAATTGGTTGAGAAGTCAAGACTTCATCAGAAGAAGATCAAAGAAATCTTTGATAGAAAGGCAAAAATGGACAGTTTTCAGGTTGGTGACTGGGTTCTCAAATGGGATGCATTGAAGGAAAAGAAGGGCAACCATGGTAAATATGATGCCTTATGGATGAGACCATTTTTCATTGCTCAAGTTCAGATGAACAATATTTTCATTCTGCACAATTTGGAGGGGGAAGTTATTTTTGATGGCCCAGTCAATGGGCGATTTTTGAAACTTTACTTCATATGAGGCTTTAAGGCCTTAATATTGTAATATGTTTTTTTAGTTTTTGTTTTCTATGCAAATAAACTCCATGCCAAATGGAACACTAGGAGATAAGTTTGTTTTGGTTGTTACTGGAAAGGCCCCTAAGGTGCAGTGTTACTATTTTTAATAGAAATGTCCCCTGTTTTATCTCCGACGGCCACGCCTCCTCTTGCTCCACTTTGGCCATAAGCCGAACTTAAAAAATTATACACCCACACTCATAAAATCGGCAGGTCCACTCTCATTTCTCCGATCTCCGATAAGATCAATCTCTGTCGTCCATTTCATTCGACGATCCAACGGCTATCGCACATTGCTTAATCGCCCATCGGCATATCACAATTTCATCGCACTGTCCGCCAACCCTTCACCTCTGCGGTTAGCGATATGATCCTGTCCATTGATCATATCGATCCGACGGCCCCGTACCCCACTTCCCACCAGTCACCTGGGGAGGAAATTTGTTGGCTCTGGCAGTGTTTTTGATAGTCGGACAGTTAAATTGAAATAACAGAATACATGGATGAAAGGGGAAAAAACAATAGTACGATGCAACCAAACCAACGAAATTGATCATGGAACGCGTTGGCATGAGTGAACCACCAGACAGCGCGACAAAATTACCAGCATTTGATTATCGAGTTTGTTAGAAACAGAGCTCTCTGAGCTCATGTTGTCTAGTCACGGCATCAAGTAGTTAGAGGACAAAGGGGATAGATTAAGACATCTCGAGCCTCAGAGAGTTCATGAGTATTGTAAAAAGCCTATAAATGGCTGAAAGTTGCAAGGAAGAGGGGTTCAACATTTGGAGACTATGGATACTCTATTCCTCCCAGTTCCTCATCTTCATTCTAGTAATACAAGCTTCTTTTGTTGTTACATGTTCAATCGTCATATTCTCCTCTGTTCTAAGCTTGCACTTGAATAGGTTATTCATGTTTTCTTCTGTGTCAAATGCCAGATAACTGTCATCTTATCTCTACGTTGATAAATTAGATTTGCAAGCTTCATTTACTTTCTGTAGCTAGCCATTCATATATGTTTAAGTATGTATCTGTTGGTATAGTCAAGATTCTCCATCTATATATTGAATCTATAAACCATTGAGAATTAGTGGTCGAAAGCATTATCAAGCTGAGGGTGTTCATGCATGTCTTGAGTGAAAACAGAGTTGAAACAGTCATCTAACTTGATCCAAACCCCAATCCATTCCAATAGTTCAGAGAACGATATTGAAGATTTATATGTTACTAGGCATTTCTAAGTTACAACCTAGGAGAGTTTCCTGGAGTGCTAACAATACCCATAGTGCCTAAAAACTTAGTTGGTGTGGAATTGAGAACATGGTAACCTTCACTTATGACTCATGTATAGGTAGTATATGTAGTTACATATTGGTTGTTCGATTGATTTTGAATATACACTGAATTATTCATGGCCAACAAGGTGTTGGGAGTAGTGGCAAAAAAAGCAAACAGGAAATCAGAAGGGATAACTAGATTACGTGTGGAGTACTTTTGAGTACTAAACAAATATTTTCTTGGTTAAAGAAAAGGTTAATATTGTTATTAAACTTCAATATAACATTGAAGTCCATACTAGATTAAATATCATAGTCAATAGCATGTTGTATGATTGGGTGGAGGTCATATTCCATTGTTATTAAAACCTTGTCTAAGTGACAAATTCAATCCCAAAACTCAAAGTTATTGGTATTGTAAAGTGGTACTCTACATGATTACCTCTATGTTATCATTTTGCTGAAATTTTTCGGCAACCACAAGATACATGAAAAGGATTAGCTAAATAAAAGCACTTGAATACTTTGACATAAAATTATTTAGTTATGCTCTAGTTGCAGAAGCTGAACAGGTCCATGAATTCCTTATTCTCCAATCAACAAACTGAGCATGGTTTGATTGGACTTGCCTAAAGGTAGTGGGAATAAATAAAGGAAATTATGGCGTGGACTTGATGTTATGTTAATTATACTAACATTGTTTGAAAACATGTGGACAAGGTACATGTCGTGCATGTAATGCTATGGACATTTGGTATTGTGAACATGTGGTACATATGGTACTGGTGTGGATGAAGGTATTGCATGAGGTTGGATGACGTGCATAGATGTATGTGTGTGAGGCATACTATATGTATGTGCACATGGTTGAGGAGAAGGCACTGGTTGGTTTTCTGATGTGGCAAACAATCCATGGTGCATGCAGAATAAAGACATAAGTGGAAGTTAAGGATTGATTAAAGGAAAAGTATCCATATTTTATTTCAGTTTTAGTATGCATGAGATTTATGATTTTGGTCTATGATGATTACATGTGATCTATGATTGATGATTACATGTGATCTATCACTGATGGTTACATATGATTTATGGTTTTAGTGGTTATGTTTGAAGCTAACCAAATGTGATATTGTTATACATGTTGATTGGTCAAATGTGCTATTTTGACTTATTGTGACTAATGCAGGGAGATTTTAGGAAGAAAGGGTTCGACAAGAACACAAATGCATTGGAAGTGCATGCATTTCTTCCTATTATAATTCAATGAAAATGAGGAATCATAGTTAAATGGTGGGAAACATTAACCCGTATTTACTCAAATAGTAGTACGGTTATATCAAGTTATGACATTAATTGTGGTAAACAAAATTGAGTTTTGTTTTTATGGCATCTAAAGTCTCTCGCAGAATTGATTGATCAAATGTTACAGGTAGCAATTGAAGGAGAATTGCGGTAGAACTCCTTTGTAACCTATATATTAGAAGATCTATTTCAAGTGGCAAGGCCATGGAAACCTGAAAATTTAGAAACAGTTACCTGTGAACAAGAAAATCAATTGTAAGATGCAGTAATACATCGAGGACAGTATAAATTTAAGGGGGGAGCATGTAACACCCCTCCATTCTATGTAACATTCTGTTGACCTAAGCTAAGAAAAGCTAGGTCTAAGGTATAAAAATGAAAGTAAATACTTTATTATTAAATAAATAATAAAGATAATGTAATCACTTGGAAAACGAGACACCAAGAGATGAGATTCTTTCCAAATGAAATCCCATTGGTGAATGGGAATGGATAACTCTTTCATGATAAGACTTCTAAATCCAAATCTAGATAGGCTTAATGGATTAGGAGATAAATATCCATTAAGTTACTTAGTTGGAGAAAGATGCTAAGTTAAAGAAAAACATAAAATTATTGCAGGAGAGAAAGGAAAGTTTTTATGAGGAAAAGTCTCACGGGAGAGAAAGGCAAGATTTTCTTGGAAAAGCCTAGGCAAATGGATAAAAAGATCCATAAAAGCGGGACGCCGCTAAAAGAAACCATATCATGAAAGAGGGAATTAAATATCTGTTATTGAGATCAACAAGGGGCAGTTGATCCATGGCGAGAACTCTCGGCTCAAGGGTGAATTGGAGGAAGTTAGTTCTAGGTTGGGTGATGACGCTCGATTTTCCAATTGACGGTTCTTTCAGCTAATTTGGTTTGATTCAATTGCATGGGATGTTCTGTATGTGGCTCCTTACTCTTTATGTTGTCGAATCTTTAAGCTTATGGGTATAATTTCAAAGTGATATCTTGGTGTGTAAAATGATTGAATACTCATGCATGTGACAATTACTGTATATACAAAAGAAATCAAAGTTAGATGTAGTGATTGGAGCATTTGTAGGTGGCTTTTGATAATGGGTCAAGGAGGTGTGTGACAATTACCCATTAATCTAGATTGGATGCAATAATGTGTGATCTCGCCCAACTTGACACTACCTAAACCTGTAGCAAAAAAAAAAACAACCATTCTATCGTAAAACTCTATGAAGTTATGTGTTGCACAAAAACCTAGGATCAAGAAATTTGTAGGGTCACAAGGTTACAATGCTTCTTTAAGGCCTAGATTCTTTCAAGGCTCAGATCTCTTTCCCATGTCATGCTTGTATCTCAGGTCAACTAATCCAGAAGGTCACGAGGATGAATGTTTAGTGAAGCTCATATCTCTTTCAACTTGGATGTAATTCCATTCTAGATAGTCCACTAATTCAGGGGTCTATGTCTCTTAAATTTAACTTCATATCTCTTTCAACTTGGATGTAATTCCATTCTAGATAGTCCACTAATTCAGGAGTCTATGTCTCTTAAATTTAACTTCATATCTCTTTCAACTTGGATGTAGTTCCATTCTAGATAGTCCACTAATTCAGGAGTCTATGTCTCTTAAAATTATACTTTAACTCGAGCGTGAATGTCATCAGCGATAACGGCAAATTAATACCCTAAAATCGAACTTCAAATTTTGACTCCCCTTCAAATGGGGCCCACTCCACATATGTGATTGGAATTCATATTTGAATCTCCGATGTTGTTGACAATGATGATGTTGATGAAAAACACATAAAATTTATGTTGATGAAAAACATATAAGACGATGTTGATGTTGTGTGGAGCTATAAAAATGGATTCCTTTTGTTTTGAATTTTGATATTAAATAGTTGTTTATGACTTAACTATTAGATTTGGTTTTGTATAATGATAAAACTATATTTTTTTTTATATAGTTTTGATATTATATCATTTTTATTTTCAAGCAATAATATAAATATTTAATTATATATTTATGAAAATTTTAAAATTTATTTTTAGATGTGTGTTGTGATTGTGGTGTCTCTTTCAAGTTGTGGGGTTTATTTAGTATGTAGATCCTATTTATGAGGAAGTTGTTTTTACTCGTCAATAGATAAATGTATGAGATTTCGTGTTTATGAATACAAGAAGTGCCCCACACTCTCATGGTGAGCTAGCCTCACCTGGAGCTGACAATTTATTTCATATTTCTTCTTCCTTAAATTTCAAATTGGTATTAGAGCCTCTGGGTTAACTTCCTTAAGGGAGGGCCTTGATATTTGTGATAGTGATGAGAGAATTGTTTGTGTTATTTGTTTTGTGATTAAATTAGAGAAGGTGTGTTAAATAAATTAGTGTGTGTAATTTGTGGTGGTCATTTGGGATATTTGTGATAGTGATGAGAGAATTATTTGTGTTATTTGTTTTCTTATTAAATTAGAGAAGGTGCGTTAAAATAAATTAGTATGTGTAATTTCTGGTGGTCATTTGTGGTAGAGTGTGGGAAGTAGGCTTCTGTGGAGCTAAAACCGTCCAACAATTGTGATGATCAACAAGGATGCGAAGTAGACATGAAGATCATATTTATTCTTCCTTAATTTTCAAATTGAAAGGTCTAGCATTCTTAGACAAACTGTATGATATACTTACAAACAATGAATGACCTATATAATTAATACTTATTTATATTAAATCAAATTCAATTTACTTATTAACAATAACCTTAATTAGTGCCCAACACTTAATGCTAACATTTTCTTACACAAAATGTATAATATGTTTACAAACAATGAGTCACCTATATAATTAATACTTACTTATATTAAATCAAATTCAATATACTTATTAACAATAAATTGATGTCCAACGCTTAATGCTAACATTTTTTTAAATTTAAATACCAATACATATAAGAAGTTAGAAATACAATGCGTCACCTCACACACTTATTGCATTATTTCTTAATGAATTAATAATGTTTCATAAAAATATTATGATGTAAAAACATAAAAACTATATAACTGTATTGGTATTTTGTAAGATTTTAGAATTGTTTTTACAAGGATAAAATCTCCTTTTTCTTATTCTTCATCCCTGTAACCTGTGTAATGTCACTAATAAAGGTTAAGGGAACATTTCAGAATTCACGAAGTTCAAAATAATAATAAAAAGCTTCAGCGTGTTCAATTCTAACCTACGAACATAGAAAGAAAAATAAAATATTTTTAATATTAATCCATTGACATTTAGAAATTGGTTTTATACCAGTAGGATTCGTCTTCTCTAACATGTTTAGTCTATATTCCTATTCTCTTAGCACCCAGGGGATGATCCTCTCTCAACTGAAAGACCAGTATTTAAAAGACTGAACAGTAGTATATAAAAGATACAGATTTATGATAATAAGCACGTCCTTGTGGAACTGTGGAAGACCTGGTGTGGTCCATGTACTACATTCTCCAGAGACGGCTCAAAACCACACTCCCTTACGCAACTTGATACAGTGATCACTGGGGAAATGTGGAGGCAGCAGCTTTGTAGACAGCAAATGCCAGAAGCGCGTACGCGTATCAAAAGCAATACTCCACGACATCACATTCTGGGGGCGTATATATAGCAGATGCTTATATGCTACAGCAACAACGTTTGCAGGAAAAAACCCTAAAATGGAACATGGTGGCGGTCCTAGCATCACAACCATCCATCCCCCATTTCCTTGATCCCTTTCAACTACTCCCTTGCTACTCAGACTTCTCAAATATATAAATAAAGCATAGGGCATGGTTTCCAACATTCTCCACTCCTTTAATTTATTGTCCAACTCCCATATCCTCACTCCTCTAGCTCCGTTTGGATTTGCAGCAGCAGACACAAGCAGAGGGCGAGGGTTTCGCTCACAGCACACCAGCCTTGGATTCAATAAATTACTTGGCAATTCAGCCTCAATCTTCACAAACCCTAAATCCCCTTTCTCGTCATCAAAAAGCAGCGCAAATAGTTGGCGTCTGTTGGGGTTGCGGCCGTGGGTTTGGTACAGCAAAATAAATAAAGACGCACCATTCTCGCTGTTGGGGGGAAGAACGCCCGCTTCCATCGTCTCCCGCCAGTTGAAGGGCTGGCAAATTTGCGAGTGCACAGCCCATGTCCACGAACAAGAATCGAATTCTTCAACAGCCAGGCGGGTAAAGAGCCCTGATCTATTCGGACAGAGCCCTGAAACCAACTTTGTAGTGCCCAGTCTTCCTGCAGTAGTACATTCTCACCATTAAATTAGGAGAAGCAGCAGGATCAAAGCTGGATGGAGGTGATGGCAGCCCAGCCAAGCTCTTAGTAAGTGGGTTGCACACATACAGAACCACCCTTTCCATGCGCCTCTCATGCATCACGCAGGCCAGGCAACCTGCAAAATCGACAAGCCTGAATGGTCCGTCACCGGGCAGGAAAGAAAGATCGAACGAACGCCATTTCTGGGCGTCCACATCGTAAGCTTTGAATTCACGGTTCTTGCTGCTCGAGTCGGAATTACAGACCGCTAATAACTGCAACTTATTAAACCTGAGCTGCCCGTTTTCTCGGAAGGCCCGGGTTGTGATGATTTCATTCCATTCTTTGCAGACCGTTGTGAGCCTGAACATGTCGGGCACAGGGAGAAAAGAAATCACCCGCTCCAACACATCCCGTGGACATTCCATTAATCTCATCACTATTCCGGGCTTTGCAGGAAGACTTGCCGCATCTCTGACATGCCACTCTACAATCCCTGAACAATTTTACAAGTCTACACTCCCCCAAGAAATTTATTGCGTATGCGCTCCACGATGAAAAGATATTTTAATCCGTTCTAGATGACAATGACACAGGGATTTTATTTTATAGTAAAATTTAAAGACAGGTTAATTTATTGCGTATGCGCTCCACGATGAAAAGATATTTTAATCCGTTCTAGATGACAATGACACAGGGATTTTATTTTATAGTAAAATTTAAAGACAGGTTAACATAAGATGGATTTGCATGCATGGACGGCTTCCATGCTTTTGCAAAGGCATCTTTAGATTTTAAAATCTATATTTAGTAGTGGGAGGTTAGGCTCATTTTAGAAACCAACTCTACTCTCCCACAAAAGCGAAAGCGAAAGATACTTTAATCCGTTCTGCATGGTAGATGACTTTACGAAAGATACTTTAATCCGTTCTGCATGGTAGATGACTTTATTTATAGGATTAAAAAAACAAAAATCTCTCTCGATATTTAATTCGTTTAAAAATTTAAAGATGACTTAACATAAGTGAGTTAAAATTTTTAAAACAGTGTAAGATGATTTTATTACTTTAGAGTTAGAAAAGACCACAAATTTAGAAAGGATTGTAAATGGAGAAAGCAATGTGGAGTTAAACTAACCGACGTGGTCGTCTTCAATGTGGAGTGAAATGGTATAGATTATCACGTCTTTGTTTTCGTGAAGAAAAAAGTGAAAAATAAAAATAAAATTACATTCACTGAGCTTTCCCCTAACGTCATGAGCCATTTCTTTTTGTGTGCTTCTATTTTTCTCCTTTGCAGTGTTTGTAATGAGGATATATCTTTACTAAAATGGTTATATTACTAGTAACATTGAGTTTAATGAGTTGCGTGTAGGTTATATTACTAGTAACATTGAGTTTAATGAGTTGCGTGTAGGTTATATTACTAGTAACATTGAGTTTAATGAGTTGTGTGTAATGATAATATATCTTATTAAAATATTTTATTACTAGTAACATTGAGTTTATTCGGTGTTAGTAATATTGAGTTTAATCGGTTGTTTTTACCTTATATTACTAATAATATTGAGTTTAATGAGTTGTTGGTAACATTGAGTTTAATTAATTGTTTTCACAGTTCAGTACAATAGAATATCTTCGAAATTTTAAAATAAATAAATAATAATAAAAATAATTATATTTTAAAATAAATAATAATAATATATTAATTTTAAATTTACCAAAGAGAGATATTAAATTGATGTTGGCTAGTAACATTGAGTTTAATGAGTTGTTACTAACATTGAGTTTAATGAGTTGATAACATTGAGTTTAATTAGTTATTTTCACAGTTCAGTACGTTAGAATATCTTAGAAATTTTAAAATAAATAAAATAATAATATTTTAAAATATATAATAATATTATTGATAATATTGAGTTTAATGAGTTGTTAATAACATTGAGTTTAATTAATTGTTTTTACACAGTACATTAGAATATCTTCAAAATTTTAAAATAAATAAAATAATAATAAAAATAACTATATTTTAAAATAAATAATAATAATAAATTAATTTTAAAATTACCCTGAAAAGAGATAATAAATTGATGTTTTCTTTAGAATATCTTAAAAATTTTAAAATAAATAAAATAATAATATTTTAAAATATATAATAATAATAATAAATAAATTTTAAAGTTACCACAGGGAGATATTAAATTGATGTTTGCTATATTTTTATTTATAAAATAAATTTATTTTTATGTAATGATTTAAATGTTTAGATTTATCAAGATGCATATCGTTTAGTTTTTTAAGATTTAAAGGGTATTTTTTTTAAATGAAAAATATATATTTTTAATCACTATATAACATAATTTTATTTTAAATAAATATAAATGATTAATTTTTTAATTATTTAATATAAAAAATAATATATAATATGTATTTAAAATAATAAGTTTATTAATATAGTTGAATTAAATTGTGTTATAAAGTATTATATAAATTATGAAATTCAAAATTCAAAATTCAAATTTTTGTAGCTCAAAAATATTTTAAAATAATAATTACATATTAAATACTTAATATAAAATTTAAAATTTAAAAATGAATATAAATTTATTATATAAAAAATTTATTAATTTTATTAATTAAAATTTCCTTTAATTTGTTTTTACTCATTGAAAAATATTTATAGGAAAAATAAATAAATAAAATAGCATATCTTATTATTGAGCTGAGAGGCTCATTCTCGAGCGAGTATGGTTATGTGGAGATGTGTAAGTTGTGAATTGTATGTTTAAATCTTATACTTTTCAAAAATATTTGAGCTAGAAATTCAAATAAACTTATTTATTTATTTTATTATTATTATTATTTATTTTATTATTTTTTTTAATTTTTTATTTATTTATTTATTTTTATTTATTTTATTTATTTTATTTTTTATTTTTTTATTTTACCTTTTTTTTATTATTATTATTACTTTTTCTCGGGAAAAAATCATAATTTTCTATTAATATAGAAAATTATATGTTGTAAATGATAGTGGCATATTGTAACAACCCCGAAATTAAAATATGCAACTAATTAGATTAATCATGCGATTTATAATCAATACACAATTTATCAACTATTTAACATTGAATTTCGTAAATATGAGCAGAGACAACTTACATGTGGTGATGATATTCCTTACTTGTGATTTCGGAGTTGACGCTATTTGAATCCTACTAACTGCCACAAAGTTTTGGGGACGATTCTCCACCCAACTATAGGCTCAATTACACAAAATCTTGCTACAACTGGCCACCCCCCAGCCCTCAATCAACATACTACTGCCAGGGAATCCTTTGTCTAGAAACACTTTTCTCCCAAGAGAATGGACGATGGAATCATGGAATGATCTCTCATCTTCCTAATCGTCTATTAAATAGAACAAACATTGGAAGGGGAACCGCATGCACACATTCCATCTGTCAACATGCAACTTTTATTTCTTTATTTTAAGTTTAACTTAATTTAGTAATTGTCTTCATATAATTCTTTCTTATTTTAATCCCTTTTACTTTTTGATAACTTTACTTATTTTTACTATTTTTATAGTTTTTATTTATTTATATTTATTTAGAACTCTAGTATTGTTATTTACTATTTTATTTATTTATTATTATATTATTTTCTTTATTATATTTTCTTTATTGTTTATCATTTATTTTCTTATATTTTAATATTATATTATTTATTTATTATTTTTATTATTTTTATATGTAGTGGCCATAGCCTTCAAACTATATAGGTATCTACATAATTACCCCCTAAGGGTATACAGTCTAGTTCTGTAAATGCTTATACAAAAATACAAAATATTATATAGCATGGATAACTGATATGTACTATTCAAAAAATAACTGTAAAATTAGGGCCTATTGGCCCTTTGCTGTAGTTGATCGATGTAGGGCCTGCGATAATATTGAAAGAACTCTACCTCCCTCTATTCTTGTATCAACCATTAACCTCTAGGTTGGTTGGTGGCCTCCTTGGAAAGCTGATTTGCAATCTGGATGCACTCCCTATAAATGTGGAGACAAGAAATATGTTCAAAATGTGTTTTTAATTGCAAGGCATCATCTAAAATGTTCCTGAGAGAATGTACATGACATGCAGATGTGAAATTGAACCAATTTATGATGATTTTGGAGTCCCCAGAGATGTAAAGTTGTCTACAGTCTTGTGCCAAGGCAAAATATAATAAGTGTTTGAGTGAGATGAGTTCTACGAAGTTGTTTGTTCTAGCACCCAACCCCATTCAAATACAAAAAGAATGGTAGTCTGATAGATGAAATAATATGCCCCCACCACATCCCTGGTATTGTCGAGACCATCAAAATAGACCCAAGGTTGATTATGGTTGTTGACTTCAGGTGTTATAGTGCAGAAAGGTGGGGGGTTGTCATCATCAAGCAACTCATTATAGTTATTGATGATCCGAGCAATAACTAAAGGCCATAGAATATGTAAGTCATTAAAGATGACGTGGTTCCAGCTTAACCAAATATTCCAACATATAACTAGAGGGAGATTACGATTCTTTATATTAGCGGAAGTCACCCCCCAATTGTTCCAAGCCTTTATGATATTGTGCCCATCCCATTGCTGTGTTATTTCCAAGGAGGAGAGAGCTTGATCCCAGATGTGTTAGACAGTTGTGCAAAAGAGGAATAGGTGCTCATTCGATTCCTCAGCCTCTTGACAGAGGACGCACCAAGTCGGACCAAAATGAGCTCTCTTCATCAAGTTTATGCCAGTAGGTGTTTTTTTCATAATGACATTCCACATAAAGGGACGGGTTCATGGGAGTGCCTTAAGCTTCCAAAGGGATCTCCACCACCCTTTCAGAATAGGTGGTTTGTGTGCAGCATGAATGATGGGGCTTCCTTCCTTAGGGGAGTATACACTATGAGCTGCAGTTGCCCATATGAGCTCATCTTCATCAATGGTTATGAGGACATGTGATTTAGTCAATGCATTAATGTAACCCCTCCATTCCTGAGTCCACTAATCTGGGATATCAAGTGTGTCAGCTGATTTCCAAGCCTGCATGAAAATAGTGGAATTCTCTACATACACAATTTGTGCTATCGAGATAATACCCTGTTGTAGCGGCTACAAACACCCTCCAAAATTTTGCCTTAGCTTCATTTTGGAGCCTCCCTACCAACCATCCTCAGCAGCATGTCTTGCACCGTCAAGCATATAGGCTTCATTTGTTTCTCAGTGTCTTGTTAACTTGTGCATGTCAGTTTTATTCACTCCCCTCACAGGCTGTCTTTCCGAACTTAGACCATGTGCTGAACAATCAACTCCCCCAAAAAATTGCACAATTCTGGATGGGAACCAACCTTCCATCCATAAATTGTGCAAATCAGTTGGCCAGCCTCCTGAGCTTAAGAATTGCGCAAATCAGGCTATTAGGCTTCCCTCAAAAAATTGTGCAATTCTGGAGGGGAACCAACCTTCCCTCCAGAAATTACGCAAATCATCCTGGCAGCCTACTGGGCTCCAGAATTGCATAGAGCATTCAGCAGTCTTCCTCCAAAAAACTCTGCAACCTGACCCAGCACTGATGCTCATCCCAGAAATTGCGCAATTCTAGGAGGCAGTCACCTGCTGACCCCAGAAATTGCGCAATCTCTTTGGGACAACTAGCCCAACTCAGCCCAAGAACTGTGAAAATTTTCATCCCAAGCTCGCAAACCAATGCATGTGCCTTCAGGTTGACAGGTTCCCTTCGAGACCGAGCAAAACTGATTTGCATGCATGGACTGCTTTTCCCAAGGAAACATGCAAAGGCATCCCTAGATTTAGGGATCTATATTTAGTATTTGGAGGTTACATGCAAGACTTATTTTAGAAACCTCCCGCCAAGAGTTGCTTTTCCCAGATTTGTGGCATGTGCGTCATAATGTTGATTTTAGCAAAACTTTTGAACCAAAAACTACAACGATCATTCCTCACATCGATATTACATCTCTAACATCCCACATTTCATCTAGGATTCGTCAGCACATTCAGCTCAGTTGTTTCGGGGTAAGCCCGCTTTGCATGTCTTGCGTCGCGTTTCTGTTGATTTTTATGTTTTGGCTTGTGTAAGTGTTGTTTGTTTGATTTAAATGAGTGTTTGTTGTCATTTTTATGTATGTTAGCTTGTAGAAGCATCATTTCAGTTTTCGTTCGCATCTCATTGTTGTCGCATGCATGACAATGTTTTTGCACCGAAGGTCATCGTTGCGGCGACTCGCTTCACACACATGCATGCTTTCCCATTTTCTGAATCTTGCACTTACTCTTTTCATGCATGATTATTCGCTCTTGTTTAAACTCAATATCACCATGCATTCAGACTTCTCATGTTTTTAGTCGTATGTCGACGGGTCTGGGTGGCCTTGGCCTAGACCTTGCCTTGGCCCGGACCTTTCCTTCGCTGGCTAGCATTGCGCATTTCTGGAAGTGAAGGTTTTGCCTTCCCTCCAACAATTGTGCAAGCCTATCCCAACGCTGAACTCTAGGCTTGCATTGCGTAGTTATGGGAGGCAATGCCTTGTTGGCCCCAAAAACTGTGCAATGCAGTTTGCTGGTTTGCATGTGATTGTTGACTGAAATTGTGCATTGCGCAGTTTCAGTTTTAGTCCTTAGCAGGCTAGGCTGGACTGTGTATTGCACAGTTCTAGCAGTCATTCAGTCTCCTGACAGCCTGGAATGTACCTTGCGCAGTTTTGGCAGTCATTCTCCCAGCCTCCCAGTGAAAATTGCAAATTTTCACATATAGTCACACAGGTATGTTGCATGTCAGTCCTCTAGTTGGTTTTGGTTTTCGACTAACATATTTCTTATCATAAGTGTTTCTATTTCTCTAGGTATCATAGGTGTTCACTTGCCTCTCAACAGCACAGGTATAATGGCTTCCAGGAGAGCAGAGTCGAAGACACCGTTCAGAGCACAACTGTGGGTGCAGTCGATCAAGTGTCTATGAACTTGCCTATCTATGAAGACATCAAGTTGTTTATGGACAAGTATATCAAGATGAAATGGAAATGACATCACAACAATTAAAACCATCAGCAGTAACAGGAGGTAGCACACCTGCATGTGACAAATGTACGAGGAGGGTTGTTGACAATGCAGAGGCGGAACAAAGTTGTAACCTCAAGCAGATCCACTTGTGATGAAATCAACTTTGGAGATTGAGGTTATGAGGCAACAACGCAACAAGAGGATCACGTAAAGGCAGAGAGAGAAACAGAGAATGGGTTATAGGTGTTGAAGCAACAACTCAAGGAGAAACAGGAGCTGCACAGACAAGAGAAGGAGTTGTAGCAAGAATAGGTACAGTAGGAGGCACAACATCCGCAGATCGATGAAATTGCACCCATACAGGTTATGGATCCATACAACCGTTGGCATGGAGTAGACAGGGTGAGCAGTGTTGTTGATCACATGCAAAGGTGTTTAGGAGCATGGATGTCATTATGCACATGCATGCGATCCCACCCATTTGGGACACTCACCGAGGCGAAGATAAGAAGCAAATCACACTGGAGCTGAACATGTATTTTCACAAGTTGATGTGCATGGTCACAAACACACACTTGGAGATCAACACAGACATTACGTATCAGTATGTTGTTGGTCCAACTGCACTCAAGACGATGATGCACATGTTATCAGACGAGTTGGACAGAGGATCCATATCAGTGTACCCAAACGCAACGAAGGCAAGAGTTTGCTTACAGTAGGATGTCACCATTGAGCGCGCGGACACCATCACGGGCGACCATTCTTGGTGTCAATTCGCCACTATCGATCATCGCAAGGATGTCAAAGAGTTGGTCTTACCAAAACGGTCTGAGTGTTAGTGATGTCTTGCATGGCTTGCTCAAGCCATTTTGTTTCACATGGGCACATTTGCAGATTGTATGTAACATCTTGTCAAGCGGAAGTTCAAGTGTCAATATTTGAATGTAACTTCATTGGCCCTTGGCGGCTTCAGGTCGATTCATACCCTTTTCTATTGCACGTAATGGATGTTTTTGGCATATTCTCACCATCAGGTAGCTTAAATCTCTCGGCCCTATTCAACTCTAGCTTGCTATGTTGTTGCGCTTGTATTTTTGCTCTAGAGTTTCAAGCGGCTTAGTGTCTAACCAATTACTCCCACCGTCCAGGGATGGCTTCAATGCTTTCGGATTCCATGGCCGAAAGCCAGAACCCAGGTCGACTTCTGGAAGGTATGACGGCTATTCTCTCAGTTTTTTTTATTAACTTACTTCTAATGTTTACTAGCGGATATTGTTCCAGGGTTTGCTAACTAATGCCTATTGCAGGAAGCGAAGGTGGGTCGTCATCTAATGGAGTTCTCCAGTATCAGGTATGAACCTTTCCTTCTCTGCATCTCTTGAGCCTTTGATAATTAGCAGATTTTGACTTGGATAGGGTTCTGAGACTATTGTTCTTGTTTGCAAGTATCCTACACATCACAATGCGGCTGGTTTGCTAATCAGGTGGTCACAACAGTGTTAATCGTATCTCTTATAAGAGCTTATGGACTTCTGTTTCTGTTTACAAGTTGGGAATTCCCTTCTGGTTCATCAGATGGTTAATATTCATGTGGTAAATGTACTATGTAAGAAATGTTTTCGAGGTCGAGGCCTTACACTGAATCTTGTTGAGCGAGACCTTCATTTGAGTATTTATGTATATATGTTGTGTTGGTTTTGACGCATGGCACTACATGTATATTTCAACCGCTTGTTTTTGAGTTTCAATTGCGGGTTACCGGATGTTTTCTTTGAAAGACAATCAGTGGGTAATCATATATAAATGATTTGAGAGTTTGGTTATTTTATGATCATGACATCTTCAGGCCAAGGAGCCAATACTGTCACTTATGGATTGATTTAAGTCTTTAGAAATTACAGTCCTTTGTTTAACTTGAAGAACTTTATTCAAGCTCAGTCCTTCATTTTGTATAAAGAAAGCAATTTCATGTAATGGTATTTTTCTTACTATTTCTCCTTGTCGTCATAATGATTGGTAAAGGTTATTTCTATTTTCCTTTTTAAAAGTAATAGTAGAATGATTAGGTAGTGATTTCTAGTTAAGCGGAAAAGTAATTGCCTTCTGCAACTCATTTCTTCTATGGATTTAGGATTTTATACCTGCTGTCATAACAGTCTGTTCTTAAGAATTTCAAGGGTTTGTGTATCTACGTAAAGCAGTAACATACTAGACCATGCAATACTTATCTGTAATCCTTTACTATCTATTCTACTAGAATGTAAACATTTCAATTCTGTTCTCTAACCTATATGCAGTTTCATGCAATTTTTCCACTTAAATTAATTCTATCAATTTTATTAGTATTTCTTTATATTCAGCCAGCAATTTCTAGATATAGACTTGAATTACTTATCCGTTAAAAGACTTGTAATCATGAAACTTTGTTCCTGTCTGGAAAGTCTTGCCACCAACCATGAGTCTCGGGATTACGTCCAGACTCTTCCCCAAGAACTTTCTTCTCGTCATAGTTGAAATAAGTCCAACTACGGTTGGGTAGCTTGGGCCTCAGGACTCACTATCCAGCCTCAATTCTTGTACCTCACAGACTTTTCTTGAGCATTTTTCCCACTAGTCTTTCACCCAGCTCAAGGAAGTGCCCTGTCTGGACTTCCTCCCCATCCATATTCCCTTCCCCTAGGAGCAGATGAGTAACTGTTTCTTTTTAACGGTTTCTTTTAACTGTTTCAAACAATTTTTGTAAAAATACCTTAACTCCTAATTATCCATTAGTTAGGTAAAAAAAAATATCTAGGCCTTGCAGCCTCAATCATTTATCACTTTAACAATATAAAGTAAGAAAATTAATGCAGTAGAAGGTAAAATAAAACTTAGTAACCACAGTAATTGTTTATGCAGCTTGGGGTGTTACATCTCCCCCCCCATATGAGGAACACCATCCCTGGTTTTCTTTCTAATTTAAGAAAATAACGCTGAATAGGCTTCCCACATAAATCTCTCTTCTTCCCAGGTGGCCTCATCTAGGCCAAAGTGCTTCCACTGCACTTTAACCTTGGTGATGGCTCACTTCCGCAAGGTGGTTTCTCTCCGATTGAGAATACGAAGAGGTTCTACCAAAAAGTATCCTTCCGGTTCGACCTAAATATTTTCCCAGCTAATTATTTGTTGAGGTTTGTACACATATTTTTTTAGCAAGGAAACATGGAAAATATTGTGGACCTAGATATGGCTTGGTAATGCGAGCTTGTACGCTACAAGTCCAATCCATTCCAAGAATTGAAAGGGTCCATAGTACTGGGGTGCTAACTTGGTACAACCCCTCCATTGTAAGGAACTTTTCTGGGGCTTTACTCTTAGGTATACATGATCCCCTAGCCGAAATTATCTATATGTCCTCCTTTTATCTGCGTACATATTCTGCCTGTCTTGGGCTGCCTTTATATTTTGTCAAACCTTCTTAACCGTCTCTTCCATTTTTGCAAGCATGTTAGGACCCAAAGCTAGTTTATTGACTGGACTATTCCAATCTATGGGCACCCTGCACCTTCTCCCATATAACACCTCGAAGGGGCTCATGCCCAATGACTCATGATGTCCATTATTATAAGCAAATTCCACTAGGTGGAGATAGTCTTCCCACTTATGTGGTTGTTGCATCACAAACATACATAACATGTCCTCCAGTACTTGATTCACTCGTTCGGTTTTTCCATCTGTTTGAGGATGGTAAGCCGTACTAAAGTGGATATGGGTACCCAATCTTGAAAAGAGGGTTTTCCAGAATGTGGATGTAAATTTTGCATCCCTATCATAAATTACCACCCTGGGTATTCCGAGCAGATGAAGAATTTCCCTCATAAATATGTCTGCAATTTCCATAGTTTTGCAAGTGGATTTCACAGGTATAAAGTGAGCGGTTTTGCTCAATTTGTCCACCACCACCATAATTGAGTCGTGTTGCTTCTTGGTGCGAGGTAAGCCGGTAATGAAGTCCAGAGATGTGGTCTCCCATTTCCGCTCTGGGATGGGCAATGGTTGCAACAAACTAGCGGGATGTTGATGTTCCACCTTCACCAACTGACATTCCAAACATTTGGAGAAATACTCAGTGACATATTTCCTTAAGCAGAGCCAAAAATAACCTTTCTTAAAGGCTGAAAACAACTTTTGGTACCCTGGGTGGCAAGGACATGGTTTCCTGTGGAACTCATCCAATATCAATTGTTTAACAAAATTTTGGTTAGGAACATATATTTTGTTTTTGAAGGTGAGGAGTTGATCTGAATTTATTTCAAAATCTAATATTTCCCTTTTCAACTGAGCTTCCTTTGCCTGTTTCCAAAGGAAAGTGTACTATGGGTCCTTGAGGGAGGCTTCCTTTATGATTTCAGGGATGTTTGAGCATACCTGACTAATTTGGACCTCATAAATACAATGTAATTTCTTGCTCAATGTGTCAGCCACTCGATTTTCCTTCCTTTTTAGATGTTTCATTTCAAAATCGAATTCACTCAAAAATGTTGTCCATATACCCTGCCAAGCATTTAAGCTAGGTCGGTTAAATAAATGTGTAAGGTTGTTATGATCTGTTAATAGCAGAAATTTCTTCCCCAACAGGTAGTGTTGCCACATTTTAAGTACATGCGTTACTGTTGTTAATTCAAGGTCGTAAGCAGAATATCGTTGCTTGTATTCCTTCAATTTCCATGATTTGTAAGCAATAATTTTTCATTCTTGTGTCAGTACTCCACCAACACCTTCTTTACTAGCATCCGTGCAAACCACGAAAGACATTTATGGATATGTTACCTTTAACACAAGTGCAGTGGTAAGTAGGTCTTTTAGTCTTTCAAAGCTTTGCTGACATTCAGCTGCCCATCGAAAAATGCGTCCCTTTTTCTGCAATGAATTCATTGGAAAAGCGATTTTTGAAAATCCTTCGATGAACTGATGGTAGTACCTGACCAAACCCAGGAATGACCTGATATCTGCAACATTATTTGGGAAGGTCCATTCCGTAATGGTTTTGATATTTTTCAGGTCCACTGCTATTCCCTCTGCTGATATAACATGACCCAAGTACTGAATCTGACTTTTGAAATAGTCACACTTGCTATATTTAGCATATAACTGATTTTCATGCTGAGTTTGCAATACTATCCTCAGATGATGTTCATGCCCCTCCTGATTCTTAGAGTATATTAAAATGTCATTAATAAAAATCAGTACAAATTTATCAAGATAGGGCTGGAAAATACCATGCATCAAACTCATACAAGTGGCTGGGGCATTTGAAAGGCCAAATGGCAACACCATGAATTCATAATGACCATAATGAGTCAAAATGCAGTTTTGAAAATTTCTTCCTCCTTTATCCTTATTTGGTGGTAGCTGGACCTTAAATCGAACTTTCAGAATACTTTGGCTTCTCGCACCTGATCAAATAGATCGTAAATACGTGGCAAGGGATATTTATTTTTGATGGTCAGTTTATTTAACTGACAATAATCGATGCATAATCTCAAAGTTTCGTCTTTCTTCCGTATATACAGTACGAGGGATCCCCAAGGGGACACACTAGGGCAGATGTACTTCTTGTCCAGGAGTTCTTGGAGCCACATTTTAAGTTCTGTTAACTCAGGTATGCTCATGCGATAAGGGGCCCTAGATATAGGGGCCGCACCCGGAATTAGTTCAATGGTGAAATCAATATCACGCTTGGGTTGTAATCTAGGAATGGATTCAAGAAATATATCAGCTAATTCCTGAATAATAGGAATATTTTCCAAGGAGGTCATTTTATTTTTGGAGTTCGTAAATCCCACCTGGATATCATATATCTGACAACCTTTCCTAATACATTTTCCTATATGACTAACATTAATGGTACTCAACTTGGTATTTGTCTTGATTCCTTGAAGTTCCTTCCTTTGGCCCGACTCAGTGATAAAATTGATAGTCTTCTGCTTGAAATCAACTAGGGACCAACATTTTTCCAACCAATCCATCCCTATTAAAATGTTGTATGAACCCAAAGGGAGTATATTAAGGTCAACATAAATGGGCTGTCTTGAAATTGTTATAGGAAAATGTTCTATTTCTTCAATTACCCTTCTTTTTGTCCCAGTGGATAGTTAAACTAACCATGGCTTTGGAAACTTATTGTTCTACAGTCGAAAAATTTCTACAACCTTAGGATTAACATAGCTTAGGCTCGCACCGGGATCAAACAAAATAGAGACAGGTTGGTTAGCAATCATACCTTCACATTCAATCATGGTGGGCTGGTATTATGCTTGATGGTCATCAAGAGTAGTATTAATTCTGGGCATGCTCTTCGCCACTTCTCCAACCGTGGAAGCTTCTTGCATGTTTGATAGTTGTTCTGTCCTTGCTTTATGCAGACAGTTTTTGTAATAGTGGGGTTCTCCACATCCCCAACATTGCAGAGGTGGTTTTGACTGCTGGTCGTTAACAAATTTATTAACTCCTTCTGACTGTCTATTTTCAGAATATGCAGCTTTGGTTTGGTTCCTTGCTGGAAATCTACTGAGAGGTTTTTGTTGTATATTTCTGCCATTAGTAAATTTTGTTTGTCTATTTGGGATCAGGTTCCTTCCCTTCCTATTAAATCCCCCTTTAGGTCCCTCATTTTTTTGTCTCATTTGCTGGTATAAGATGCGGGCTTTTCGTACCGCATCATCCATGGTTCTTGGGTAATCAAACCCGAGCTTCTCCTTCATGAAATTGGGTAGGCTACTAATGAAACATTGAATTTTGGCCTTTTCTTCTTGCATATAAGGCGCATAGCACAGTAAGGAGGTGAATTGTTTCACATACTCGTCCATGGTTAAGGTTCCCAATCTTAAGTCATGAAATTACTTTGCTTTTTAATCATAATAATGTTCGGTTAGATACTTATCCTTGAAATTATTTCCATGTAACTTGTTCTTCATCGATTTTTCTCACCGTTTTGATTTCTTATCACCAAAGGGTAGCCTTACCTCGTAACTGATAAACTGCCAAACGTGCTTTCAATTTATCAGTGTAATCATAAATCTGAAAGTATTTGTTCATGTCAATTAACCAAGCTTCCACTGCCTCTTCAGATTCCCCTTCAAAGAGTGACGATTTAATCTTTTTGAATTCTCCTTGTAACTCAGATTTATGTCTTTTTGTCTTTCGCTGGTCGGAGACATTGTCTGAATACCCTTCTTCGTCTTCCCCATGTTTTTCAGCTGACTCAACATTCTCTTCTCCATGCTGAGCTATTGGGGTTTTCTCTCTATCTTCAACACTAGGGTCTGGATCTCGTTGGTTCTGTCGATTGGATAGACTTCTAAGAATTCTCTCCTATTCTAGTCGTAGTCATTCATTGTCTGTTCTTAAATTTGTCATCTCAGCACACAGTTGTTGAACGGTTTCAAGTAGAACAACATTAGCTTGATGAGATTCCTCTCCTAGCTATATCCAAATGTCAGGGTTGGCATTCACATACGTTGTCTCTGGCAGGTTTGGTGGTCTTGGGCTCCTCTGCATTCTGACCCCTTTTGTGTTGATGCGGGTCTCTGTGTTCACATGCACACTTACTTAGTTATTTTGATTAATGTCACATTTATTCATATATACGTAATTCCCAAAGAGTCTTAGTGTATGAACCTGAGCTCTAATACCATATGTAACACTACAAAACATTTTACAGAAATAATATATATAAAATAAAATATCAGTTTAATATATATGAACATGGTCACGGTTATGTTATCGTTAATGGTGCCCTGGTAATTTATTGCTGTGATTTGATTATATTTAATACGATACGGGGATTAAGGTTCACGTCGGGTCGCATTTACTCTTCACATGGCATCCAAAAGGTTTTGATGTCCTTGACCGGACCTGTTTTAATTGCTTCCTACTCTCGGTTCCACGTGACATTAGCTTGACATGTCTTGCTGCATGTGTCCATCAGAGGAAAGGGTTTACTTGCAACACTTGGCCTGATCTCCTCCCGTTGATTTCGTGGGGAAGATTTCGGGTGTTACCATCTATCCAAAACTCCCGCGTCTAGTCGACTGTGGTTTCATTTGGGCTTCTCATTGTTGCAACTCTGCAAATCCATTAGCCCTTGGCGGCTTCAGGTCGATTCATACCCTTTTCTATTGTGTGTAATGGAGGCTTTGGCATATTCTCACCATCAGGTAGCTTAAACCCCTCGACCCTATTTGACTCCAGTTTGCTAAGTTTTTGCGGTTGTATTTTTGCTCCAGAGTTTAAAGTGGTTTGGTGTCTAATAGGTTACTCCCACCATTTAGGGATGGCTTCTTTGCTTTCGGATTCGATGGTCGGTAGCCAGAACCGAGGTTGATTTCTGGAAGGTGAGCAGGCTATTCTCTCAATTTTCTTTATTAACTTACTTCTAATGTTTACTAGCGGATTTTATTCCAGGGTTTGCTAACTAATGCCTCTTGCAGGAAACGCACATGGATCATTATCTACCGGAGTTCTCCAGTCTCAAGTATGAACCCTGCTTTCTTGGCATCTCTTGAGCCTTTGGTAATTAACAAATTTTGACTCGGATAGGGTTCTGAGACTGTTGTTCTTGTTTGTAGGTACCCTATGCATCACACTACGACTGGTGTGCTAATCGAGTGGTCACAACAGTGTTAATTGTATCTCTTTTAAGAGCTTATGGACTTTCCTTTCTGTTTACATGTTCGGAATTCCCTTCTGGTTCATTAGATGGTTAATAGGCATGTGGTAAATGTATTGTGTAAGAAATATTTGCCAAGCTGAGGTGTTACGCTGAATCTTGGTGAGCCAGACCTTCGTTTAAGTATTTATGTATATTGGTTGTGTTGGTTTTGGCACACGACACTACATGTATATTTGAACCACTTGTTTTTTAGTTTCGATTGTAGGTTACCAGATGTTTTCTTTGAAAGACAATCAGTGGATAATTATATATAAATGATTCGAGAGTTTGGTTTTTTATGATCATGACATGGCCGAATAGCCAATACTGTCTCTTATCGATTGATTTAAGTCTTTAGAAATTACATTCCTCTGTTTAACTTGAAGAACTTTATTCAAGCTCAATCCTTCGTTTTGTATAAAGAAAGCACTTTCATGTAATGGTATTTTTCTTACTATTTCTCCTTGTTGTCGTAATGACTAGTAAAGGTTCTTTCTATTTTCCTTTTTAAAAGTAATAGTAGAATGATTAGGTAGTGATTTATAGTTAAGCGAAAAAATAATTGCCTTTTGCAACTCATTTCTTCTATCAATTCAAGATTTTGTACCTGCTGCCATAAAAGTTTGTTCTTAAGAATTCCAAGGGTTCGTGTATCTACATAAAGCAGTAACATACTAGACCATGCAATACTTATTTGTAATTGTTTACTATTTGTTCTGTTGAATGTAAACATTTCAATTCCGTTCTTTAACCTATATGCACTTTCATGCAATTTTTCCTCTTAAATTATTTCTATCAATTTAATTAGTATTTCTTTATACTCAACCAATAATTTCTAGATATAGACTTGAATTACTTATATGTTAAAATACTTGTCATCATGCAACTATGTTCCTGTCTGGAAAGTCTCGCCACCCAACCGCGAGTCTGGCGATTACGTCCAGACTCTTCCTCGAGCACTTTCTTCTCGTCACAGTTGAAATAAGTCTAGCTATGGTCAGGTACCTTGGGCCTCAGGACTCACTGTCTAGCCTCAAGTCTGGCACCTCAGAGATTGTTCTTGAGAAATTTTCCCACTAGTCTATTTCACCCATCTCAATGAAGTACCCTGTCTGGACTTCTTCCCCATCTATATTCCCTGCCCCCAAGAGTAGATGAGTAACTATTTCTTTTTAATTGTTTCAAACATTTTTTGTAAAAATACCTTAACTGCTAATTATCCATTAGTTAGGTAACAAAAAATCTCCAGGCCTTCCAGCCTTAGTCATTTATCACTTTAACAATATAAAGTAAGAAAAGTAATGTAGTAAAAGGTAAAATAAAACTTAGTAACCACAGTAATTGTTTATGCAACTTGGGGTGTGACAATTATATAGCATGGATAGTTGATATGTACTATTCAAAAAATAACTATAAAATTAGGGCCTATCGGTCCTTTGTTGTAGCTGATCGATGTAGGGCCTATGATAATACTAAAATAACCCTGCCTCCCTCTGTTCTTGTATCAACCATTAACCTCTGGGTTGGTTGGTGGCCTTCTTGGAAAGCTGATTTTCAATTTGGTTGCGCTCCTTATAAATGTGGAGACAAGAAATATGTTCAAAATGTGTTTTTAATTGCAAGGCATCATCTAAAATGTTCTTGAGAGAATGTACATGACATGCAAATGTGAAATTGAACCAAAAAAGATGATTTTGGAGTCCCTAAAGATTTGAGGTTGTCTATAGTTTTGTTCCAAAGAAAAATATAATAAGTGTCTGAGTGAGACGAGTTTTGCGAAGTTGTTTATGCCAGCACCCAACCCTATGTGAATACAGAAAGAATGGTAGTATGATAGATGAAATAATATGCACCCCCTCGCGCCCCCCCCATCCCTGGTCTTGTGCAGAACCATCAAAATAGGCCTAAGGTTGATGATGGTTGATTACTTCAGGTGTTATAGTGTGGAAAGGTGGGGGGTTGTCATCATTAGGTAGCTCATTATAGTTATTGATGATCCAAGCAATAACTAGAGGCCATCGAATATGGAAGTCATTGAAGATGATATGGTTCCGGCTTAACCAAATATTCCAACATATAACCAGAGGGAGATTACAGTTCTTTGTATTAGTGGAAGTTGTCCCCCAATTGTTCCAAGCCTCCATGATATTACGCCCTTCCCATTGTTGTGTTATTTCTATGGAGGAGAGAGCTTGATCCCAGATGTGTTTGATGATTGTACAAAACAAGATTAAATGCTCATTCGATTCCTCAGCCTGTTGATAGACGATGCACCAAGTCGGACCAAAATGGGCTTGCTTTATCAAGTTTATGCCAATAGGTGTTTTGTTCATAATGACATTCCACATAAAGAGACAGTTTCATGGGAGTGCCTTAAGCTTCCAAAGGGTTCTCCACCACCCTTCCAGAATAGGTGGTTTGTGTGCAGCATGAATGATGGGGTATCCTTCCTTAGGGGAGTATAGACCATGAGCTGCAGGTGCCCATATGAGCTCATCTTCATCAATGGTTATGCGGACATGTGATTCAGTCAATGCATTAATGTAACCCCTCCATTCCTGAGTCCACTGATCTAGGATATCAAGTGTGTTAGCTGATTTCCAAGCGTGCATGAAAATAGTGGAATTCTCCAGATATGCAATTTGTGCTATCAAGATAATACAACATTGTAGCGGCTACAAACACCCTCCAAAATTTGTCCTTAGCTTTGTTTTGGGGCCTCCCCACCAATCATCCTCAGTAGCATGTCTTGCACCGTCAAGCATACAGGCTTCAGTTGTTTCTTAGTGTCTTGTCAGCCTGTGCATCTCAGTTTGATTCACTCCCCTCACATGTTGTCTTTCTAGAGTTAGACCATGTGCTGAACAATCAACTCCCCCAGAAAATTGCGCAATTCTAGAGGGGAACCAACCTTCTTCCAGAAATTGGGCAAATCAGTTGGCCAGCCTGCTGAGCTCAAGAATTGCGCAAATTAGGTTGTCAGGATTCCCTCAGAAAATTGCACAATTTTGGAGGGGAACCAACCTTCCCTCTAGAAATAGTGCAAATCAGCCTGCCAGCCTGCTGGGCTCCAGAATTACGCAGAGCATTCAGGAAGTCTTCCTCCAGAAAACCATGCAATCTGACCCAACATTGCTACTCAGCCCAGAAATTGCGCAATTTTGGGAGACAGTCACCTGCTGACCCCAGAAATCTCTTAATCTCTCTAGGACAGCTAGCCCAGCTCAGCCTAGGAACTGCGCAAATTTTCATCCCAGGCTCATAGACTGATGCATGTGCCTTCAGGTTGACCATTTCCCTCTAGGACCAAGAAAAACTGATTTGCATGCATGGATTGCTTTTCCCAAGGTAGAATGCAAAGGCATCCCTAGATTTAGGGATCTATATTTAGCAACTAGAGGTTACATGCAACGCTGATTTTAGAAACCTCCCGCCAAGTGTTTCTTTTCCTAAATTTGTGGCAAGCATGTCATAACCTCGATTTCATAAAAAATTATGAACCAGACACTACAGATCTCATTCCTCACATCGATCTTGCAGCTGTAACATCCCACATTACATCTAGGAGTCATCTGCACATTCAACTCAGTTGTTTCGGGGTAAGCCCACTTTGCATGTCTTGTGCTACGTTTCTGTCACTTTTTGTGTTTCAGCTTGATTTCAATGAGCGCTTGATGTTGTTTTGATGTATGTTAGCTTGTAAAAGCATTGTTTCAACTTTCGTTCGCATCTCACTGTTGTCGCATGCATGACATTGTTTTTGCACCGACGGTCGTCGTTACGTAACTCGCTTCACGCACATGCATGCTTTCTCGTTTTCTAAATCCTGCACTTACTATTTCCATGCATGATCATTCACTCTTGTTTACACTTAGTGTCACCATGAATTCATACTTCTCATGTTTGCAGTCGCCCGTCGGCGGGTCTGGGCTGCCTTAGCCCGAACCGTACCTTGGTCGGCTAGCATTGCACATTTCTGGAAGTGAAGGCTCTACCTTCCCTCCAGAAATTGCGCAAGATTAGCCCAACACTGGCCTCCAGGCTTGCATTGTGCAATTATGGGAGGTAGTGCCTTGCTGGCCCCAGAAACTGTGTAGTGCAGTTTGCTAGTTTGCATGTCATTATTGACTGAAATTTTGCATTACATAGTTTCAGTCCTTAGCAGGCCATTTTTGACTGTGCATTGTGTAGTTCTAGCAATTAGTGAGCCTCTCGATAGCCTGGACTGTGCCTTGTGCAGTTTTGGCAGTTAGTCTCTCGTCCTCTTGGTGAAAATTGCACAATCTTCACATACAATCACACAAGTATGTTGCATGTTAGTCCTCCAATTTGTTTTGGTTTTCGACTGACTAATTTCTTTTCATGAGTGTTTCTATGTCTATAGGTATCACAGGTGTTCACCTGCCTCTCAACCGCAGAGGTACAATGGCTTCTAGGAGAGCAGAGTCGAAGACACTGTTCAGAGCCACAACTACGGGTGCAGTCGATCAAGTGTCTATGAACTTGCTTCTCTATGAAGACATCAAGTTGTTCATGGACAAGGATATCAATATTAAATGGAAATGGCATCACAGGGAGCAGCACCATCAACAGCAAAAAAAGGTAGCACACCTACATGCGACAAATGTAAGAGGAGGGTTGTTGACAGCGCAAAGGCAGAACAAAGTTGCAAGCTCAAGTAGATCCACTTGTGATGAAAAGATCTTAGGATATTGAGGCTATGAGGCAACGACGCAACAAGAGGATCACGCGAAGGCAGAGAGAGAAACAAAGAAGGGGTTGTAGGTTTTGAAGCATCAACTCAAGGAAAAATAGGAGCTTCACATACAAGAGAAGGAGTTGCAGCAGGAACAGGTATAGCGGAAGGCGCAACATCCACATATTGATGAAATTGCGCCCATATAGGTTATGGATCCATACAACAACGGGCATGGATCAGACAGGGTGAGTAGTGCTGTCGATCGCATGCAAAGGTGTTTAGGAGCATGGATGTCATTGTGAACACACATGCGATCCCACCCATTCGGCACACTCACCGAGGCGAAGACAAGAAGCAAGTCCGACTGTAGCTGAACATGTATTTTGACAAGTTGATGTGCATGGTCACCAACACACACTTAGATATCAACACAGACACTATGCATCAGTATGTTTTTGGTCCAGCTACACTCAATACGATGATGCACATGTTATCATATGAGTTAGACAGAGGAGCCATATCAGTGTACCTGGATGCAACGAAGACAAGAGTTTGCTCACAGAAGGATGTCACCATTGAGCGTGCGGACACCATCATGGACGAGTAATATTGGCATTAGTTCATCACTGACGATCATCTCAAGGATGTCGAAGAGCTGGTCTTACCACAACGGTCTAAGTGTTAGTTATGTCTTGCATGGCTTTCTCAAGCCATTTTGTCTCACAAGGGCACATGTGCAGATTGTATGTAACGTCTTGTCAAGTGGAAGTTCAAGTGTTGATATTTGAATGTAACATTCATAGAGTAGTTGAAGAGTCATGAGGGTAGATGAATGGTCACAAAGGGGAATGTCAAGGGTCACCCCACCCTTTCCTATAAATAGTCCCTCATAACTCATTGTAGAGGCCTTTGGTCAGCCAAACTTCCAATAGGAGTATCTTAGAGAAAGCTTGGAGAGAATTGTAATGAGCCTTGGCTTCTTCACAGTGCAAAGCTAGTATATCTCTTTGGAGGAGCAGGCGACAGTGACTATAACGTTCCACTGTCGAGACTAGCGGTTGGTCATGGTTGTACTATATGATTGGAAATTTCACTTCTTAATATAATAGAGCCAACATGTTTCATGCATATGTTGTTATTGTATTTCAGCTAACTTGTTTACTCTAATGATATATGTATCTGTTTGCTTACGCATGCATGTATGGACTTTTCTGTATAAGTATGTATGAATATTACTGAAATATGTTGTTGATTTAACCATCACTTTGGATTGCTAGTTTACTTTCTTTCGAGTTTTTGATGCATCTTTGATCACGTGTTCCCTTCTTAGCCACGTTCTTTCACAGGTTTCCAAGGGGCACACTCACCTCACCCTCCATGTGTTAGAACCATTCATGCACCTTCCTTGACTTGCTTCATATGTCACACCCTTGCTACCAACAGGGATATCTTACTTGCCTTTGCTCGCAACTGTGGTCAAGGCAATACCATACGACCTGCTGTTGGGGCTCCTACGCCAAACGGTCTGAGGTCTAGTTAGGACTTCTTATTGGGGAGATCCCCTGACATGTTGGTGGGTCCATCACCATCAACATACCCCTGTCATTTAGGTGTTCAATGAGGTCTAGTGGGAGGCAATACATATTGGCACAGCCAGTCCATGGATCTAATCCGATGTGAACAGATGTACCAACTTTGATGTGCCAAGTGAGGCCATTTCTGATGGTAGGTAGAGCTTGTAGAACAACCCTCTAGAATACTGATATACCATGATTGTGCCAATTAGGGAGTCGAATCCATTCCATCAGTTGGAGTGGCCAAATGTATTTATTTATTATTACCTCCTCCATAGGCTTCTGGATTTTAGTAGAAGCCATCCTAATTTGGTAGCCAGTGCATGTGGAAAGGCAGGATTATCTTTGAGGCCCCATCCCCCCCATTTCGTTGGAAATGCAATACGATTCCATCGCAACCAGGCGAACGGATTCCCCTCCTTCTGCCCATTCCATAGAAATTTGCAGCATAATTTTTGGATTCTCGAAAGGATACCTTGAGGAATCCATGCTAAGGACATCCAGGTACCAGAGTGGCTTCCAATACAGATTTGATAAGCACCAACCTCCCTGCTCTGGATAAGAAACAATTATTCTAATTCAATAGTCTTTTTTCCACCTTAGACACCAGCCAAATCCAATCTGCTATTTTGTACCCATGGGATTTTGTGCGGAACCCTAGGTATAAGACAATCTTTGAATTGGTGTCTTTGAAATGGAAACTTATGATAAAAAAAGTTGGATTTCTTGTGGAGAGAAGTTTGAGAAAGTTATCGTAGGCTTAGATGTTTTTATTTACATCCCAGTAGCAGTACTAAAAAGTAGCATTATATCATAGAAAGTACAGAAATCTTAGATGCCACCACTGAGGAAGATAAGCACATCATCTATAAAGAGAAGATGATATATTGTACACTAATCAATGATATTAAGATCCTATAGATGCCCTTCTCTTATTTCATGCAGGATGATCCTACTTAGGCCTTCCATAACAAGCAGAAAGAGTACAGGATATAGTGGGCATCCTTGTCTGAGGCCCCTCTCTGCATGGAAGGAATTGGAGGCTGACCCATTGATAGGAACACTGAAAGAGACAGAGGAGATACAACACATGATCCATTGTGTGAATGTGATAGGGAAACCTACATAAGTGAGAAGCATTCTTAGATAGAGCTAGCTAACCCGATCAAAAGCCTTGGAAAGGTCGATTTTGAGTATGGCTCCTTTGAGATGTTTCAATTTGATGGAGTGGAGTGCTTCCTGTGTAGTACCAATGGCCTCATGAATCTTTCGGTTGTGGAGGAAAGCAAATTTTTCATATGAGATGTTGGCTGAGAGGATAGGCTTGATACAATTGGCAATGATTTTGGAAACGATTTTGTATAAACAATTGCAGAGGGATATGGGTCAGAAATCATTGAAAGATTGAGGTGAAACAACCTTAGGAACAAGTGCAATGAAAGTGGAATTTACTGCCTCATACATGCGACCCGAAAGTCGACATTCCTCCAAAACCTTAAGTAGGTACATGCCTAAAGTCTCAAAAAAGGAAAGATAGAATTCAACTGAGCATCCATTAGGTCCCAGACTTTTATCCTTCTTGAACCATTTAAGTGTACTTTCTAGTTCCCTTATAGATACAGGCTTGGTAAGGTCTTCAATAGCATCAGGGTCAACAAACCGAGGGAAGAGCCCAGTAATGCGGATAATTTCTACAAGTGAGGCCCCAGGTGGTGCCTTGAAAAGTTGTTGGAAGTGTGAGCTACCTAGATGAACCAGCTGGTGGAAGGTGTTATAGCCTAAATCTACCTCAGGCTGAGAAAGGCAGGTCTAGGGTAACATTAAACCACGCTTAACCTGGTAGCTAGCCCTATCAGGTCGGGAGAGGGCTCTCTCCTTGTCAATCTCAAAGAAAATATGGAAAGTAAAGCTTGAGATGACTGGTATGAATATTAATTTTAGGCTAGGTATATGCTCAGAGGAATTTGATTGATTTAAATGGTTGATTGTTGGATCAGATGAGGGACGCAGCTTTGGGTCTGAGAAATCAACTCAGATTTGCAGAGGTTTCTGTGGGGTGAGGTAGGCAAGTGTTTTAGCACTTCGAAATGAATGTGATGGTGAATCTAAAGACTGGTGAGGAGTTGGAGATGGCATGCAAGTTTCATGAGTCCTCTTCAAACAACAAAAAACATTTAAAACTAAATAAACCCCAAGGCAGAACACTGAAACACCAATGATTTCCACCCTTTAATCTTGATTCATTTAGTTATGCAGAAAAAGATAGATGATGGCACATATACACATAAGATAAACTAAATAACAAAGGAAAAGACAATGCTAATTCACATTACCACAAGAATCCCACAAAATGCTGCAAAACCCTAGTTCATTTCCTTGCCAAACTGCAGAAGTGATGTACAAAGTAGTTCAATGCATCCACAAGAGTCCAACCTTGACAAATGACTAAGAAAGTACAAGATATAGGCATCAAACCACCTATGCTAGCCATCAGGGGTCGAATCCATGAGTCAAGGAGCTGTTTTAACAAGATCTAAACTAGGAACTGAAAAATAGGCAGTGGAATAGTTTGCCTCTAAGACTATGGAAACTGATTCATTCATCGTCAAACCAACTCTAACTGATGTATTTACCTCCTTAAGTCATTTTTCATCATATTTACATCATGGTACATAAAATTACATCAAATTACATCAAATTACATTGGCCAAGAGAGAATAAAAAGTCAAACTGACAACAAACTGGGCGAAATTATGAACAAATAGGCAAAACTGGCAAATTTTTCTCCTATGCGCCGCACCATTGATCCTATGTGTAGCGCTTTTTCCAGGCCAGTTTTGGAAGGCTTCCCGAAGTCCAAATTAGGTGCAAATAGCTCATTGGAAATATTGGTGAGTCTAATTTCTGGGACAAATTGAATTTTTTGATTTGGAGTCCATTTTCCCCTCCAAAAATGGAATCTCCTAAGACTGCTTCCTGTGTGGCAAAAAAGTGGCAGAGAGGGCACTTTTTGGGTGTTTTTAGCCCTTTTGGAGGTCCAGAACTTGTCAAAATTTCTTAGCCATTTCTGAGCAAGCATAAATTTTCATGCTGATTCCAAAAATGTAAAATTTTTTGCAAATGGAGACCCCCATCAAAAGCATAGCGTCGGTGGCGCTAAGCACCTGCTGAAAAAACCTGTGTTTTGCTCCAAAATTTCAAAAATGAAAAAAACTTCACCAAATTTCTTGAAATTTGGCATGAGTGATCCTTTTTATGTGCTATGCTAGGCCAATGATGCTTTAGCCAAGATCTTGAGCTTATATTGCTCTTTTTTTCTTCTCAAAGCTCTCTTTAGCTTCGCCTTTAACCTCTTCACCCTTGTTTTGCAAATTTTATTTCGGGTTAAGTAGTGATAGGCCATATGTCGCAACATTTTCTTCTCTTTGTTTGCTTTCCCGAGCAATTTATCCAGGTGAATGTTTTTCCTATCTAACCATGATTCTCGGTCAGCCTCAATTTCTTGCTCTAAGGATGTCATCTTCGTTTTTCTTCTTTTTGCCACTTTCCAGTTTTCTCTAATGGTGTGCAACTCCATGATTGCTTATTTGTCCTCCAGTTTCTTGTTATCTTGTTCAAGGAAGTTAATAATCCAGTTAGCCCTCTTAAGGTCAAGTGATAAGGCCTTAATTTTAGCCTCCTTCTCTTTGATGATCATATCCTTGTGTCTTGAGCTTTGAGGGCCCAAATCAATATCATCCTCCTCAACCAAGACACAATCTTTGTCTTTCCCTTCAGTAGGGCCTTCATCATGCACTTGTTGCTTTCCTTTGTCTTTGTCCTGTACCTTTTCAGCTGAAGAGGAAGGCAAAGCCCCTTTCACCCCGAGTGAAGATAGCATTTGCCTATGATTCGGTGAAGAAAATGAGACCCCTTCCACCCCTAGTGAAGATAATACTTGTTTGGTAGCTGCAAAAAGTCTCCTGGTGCCTTTTTCATAAGTGACAAACACTGGCACAGCTGTAGTTTCAGTCTCATGAACATCTGGCTATCTTGAAGGCCCTCCTTCCTCCTGAAGCACTGATGGAATCACCTGAGGTCCTTTGAAAATCTCATGTGCAATGAAAGTATCCCATGGTATTTTCAGCAAACTTAGCTAATGTAGGACAACAATTTTAATCAGTGAGAAGTGGTAAATGCTGTTGAACTACTGAGGAAAAGGGTTCCTTTGCACATATAGAGCCATCTTCTCAATATTCTTGCAGATAAAGTATGGGAGATTCATCATTCTCACTCTTGTGAAATGCATGAACAATCTGACATGGTAGGTATACAGACGAGAAATTTCCCTTCACAGGTGAAATACTTGATGATGAGTTTCATGGGAGGATCATAAGTGTCCAGAAAGTATTTGAAAGGAAAAACCCTGTTGATTTGCCTCTGATAACCAGCCTTTATGTAAGGCTCATAATGCTCTCTGCCCACATGCTGCCCCTTATTCCATTGTTCACCTACATTAGGGATACCTATTGCTGCCGCAATGGTTTCAGGTGTCAAGGTAAAAGAGACACCAGCTAGGTTCACCTGGTCATTGTGAAGATGAAGAACAAACAACCTAGCCAGCTCATGATGATACTTTACCCTTTCTACCATTTCACAAAACTAGTAACAAGATTGATGTTTAAACCAGGCTACAATAAGAGGACAAGCAAGTAATTCTGTGAGAGTGGTAGGCTCCTCCCGGATATGTTTTCCTCCTTTATGTGGTTTTCTTGGCACATGGGATTCTTGGGAGGAATCACTAACAGTTTCATCATCCCTCTCATATGCTAAGTCTGTCTCCATGCTTGTGAATTTGGAACGAAAATTGATGGGTATTAAGAGATTTTAGAAGTATGAGGGTGAATATTGTATTGTAGGAAATGACTGTTGTTTTTCTTTTGGGAAATGAGGGAATGACTGATATTATGACTGTAGGTGAGGGATTTGATGATGGAATGGATGTAAGTAGGTGAGGGAAATGGGAATTAGGGTTTTGGGAATATAGGGTTAGGGTTTGGTAATAAGGAGTGGGATTTGGGAGGTGAGTGCTAATAATATTGGGAAAGGAAAAGGGAAATTAGTTTTAAGGGAAAGGGTGTAGGGAAATAACTCAAGGGAAGAGAACACAATACCCTTTGCAAATTTTAGAAGGCAATTTAGAGACAGCTAGGGTTTAATGTTTTTGACATACAAATCACCACCACTGATGAAAAATCCCTTGCTAGACAGGATGAGGAGCTTCTTATTGGAGGCCAATTGTGAAATTTGAGGCAGAGGAAAGTGATGAAATTCGTTTTGAAGCTCAACAGGCAGGTGCGTAGTGCACTTTGTATGCATAGCACCTGAACAAAATTCAGTGCAAAACTTGTGCTAGGTGCATAGTGCCAATGAAATTTGGGGCTTTTGCTATGTTTTTGCCTCTTTCCTCCAAAATTGCGATTTTTGCATCTAAACTCATTCACTCACAACAAATGAAGATTTCAAACCATAGATGAGATTTTATATCTCCTTGCTTTAATTTTTCATTTACCAAACCCACTTTTCTAATGTCTTTGTCACTTTTCTTTCAAAACTTTGTTTTTCCATTTGCAGTTTGAATGTTCTTGATTACTTGATGAACTAATGAATTGATGTTTTTGTTTCTTGCAGTGGTTGGAGTTGGCAAGGTGACCAAGGGCAGCAACCGAAACTTATTACATATGGAAAACACTTTAAATTACATAAAATTTGTAGATAGAAATAAAAAAACTCTGTTTTCACCTCAAAACAGAGTTTTGAGGTAAAAACCATTTATTGAACATATCATCACTAAATTTATAATCTTATGAACTTATAAAACCTCCTCATGTGCATGCTGACCTTTTATTGACTTTTGGATGACCATGGTGGCAAACCCTATACCTAGTGAGACCTAAAACCCTAAAATTGGCTTCTGCAAACGAAATGACACAAAATGACAATAAATGACCTAAACACGTGAAAACAGGCCAACAGGTAAATGCCATGAGGGAAATTAACAATGAACCACTACCATCAATTGATCCATGACCTAATGGAATACAACTGATCAAATGGGACACCTAATATGCATGAAAAAAGAGAAATTTGATCACTGATGGAGGGATGAAGATACCGACACTAACAGAAGGTATGTGCAAATTGACCAGGATCTGTAGGAATCTTCGGTATAGTATTGCAAGCCCTTCTCCCTTTGGCAAAGTTATGGAATAATTAGTGTTTTCATCCTCTGCCTTCAACCAGATGGCTCTTCTTCTAAGTCTCCATGTCTCCTCTCATTCCAGAAGGATTTTGGACCTCTGCGCCTCCAACTCGATGATGGTAGATTTAGCTTCAACAGATATGAACCCCCAAACCTGCTCATCCACTAGGTTAGCAAGATGGTTCTCAATAAAACAGAGTGTCATATCATCTTGAGCACATTTATTTTTTTCCCATTGAATGGAGAGGCTTTTAAGTTCAATGAGGTTTCGACAAAAACCTTCTGCCAAAGTCTTCCCCTGGGAAGGTGGGTGCACTCTCAAATATTCAGTGATCAACTTATGATAAGCAGGATCCAACAGCCAGGTTGAGTTGAATTTGAATGATGCTCTAGGTTTTTGAAAGGGGCCAGCTAATTCCAGATAGATGGGGGAGTGCTCAGAGATACCCCCAGAGCGAACCCATTGTCGATAATTTGTCAGGGAACCAAGCAGATCTTGCTTGATGAGATAATGATCTAATCCCCATCACAGTGCAACATCTCCAATCCTTTTATTATGCCATGTCGGTTGCTTTTTGTTCATGGGACCATCAATCATATGATGAAGCTCTAGAAGTTGTTCCATATAGTCGGATAGGGGATCCAGCTGAGCATTATGTCCCCAAGATTCCGCATGACCAATTGTGAAGTTGAGATCTCCCCCCATGATAATATTATTTGAATTAGTCAAGGAAAGATTCAATAAATGGTTCCAAAAATCGACCATATTTAGATAAGATGCATAGACATTGATGATACGAAAGTTCTTTCCCATCTCTGAGGAGTATATATCCATACCAATGAACCCTGCACCCCCCAGGATGAGATGAGATTGATAGAGCGTGAATTAATCCCAAGAGCAATACCCCTAGATCGACCATTGACATCTAGGGCAAGAAAACACCATCTAGGCTTCATCAAGTGTAGAATCTGGACGACCTACTCAGCCTTCCCTAGGGATTCTTGTAAAAAGATGATATGAGTCGACTCGGAGTTCAAGAGTCTCTTAAGGGATAATTTGTTTTCTAGGCTATCCAACCCTCTGTAGTTGAAGGGAAACCACTTCATGGATGAGCCCGGGGAAGGGTGTTATTTTCTCTAAGAACCCTATCAATGGTAGATTGTCTGCCCAGGGCCACATCTTCCCCAACAAGGAGAATAGCTCTTGAAATAATTGATGGATGCACCTGAGGGGTCTTGGTCAACTTAGGAGGGGTAATGAGGCCAATTCCAAAAGGTTTGGGTGGATTAGATACCCGGGAGAGGAGATAATAGGTGTGAGAGAGATGAGATGAAGTGGAGGGCTCCAGGGAAGAATTGGTGGCCACACTAGTAACCGAGGGAGGGGTGGTGGAGAAAGTAGAGTTAGGTAGGCCCAGAGGGCAAGTGATAAGGGTAGAGGACATGCATGTAATGGATGAAAATGTAACATGTAATTGATGTGTAGTGCATGATAAAGAAACAAAGGAATAGAGAGGAGAATGAGTACCTGAGGAGAGAGTAGTCACTACAACAAGCTGAGATCTTGTCATAAGCAGAGATGGAGGCCGCGAAGAGACAAATTTGCTCGGTTGTGTAGTACCCCCATCCATAGCCATCAGATTGCTAGCGCGAGGAGTTTTTTCTCCCACTGGAGCTACCTCAGGATGTATTGGCACAATGCTTTAGCAGGAGATGATGTCGCCGAAGATACTAAGGGGAATTATTTATACAGATTCCTGACCTTGACATCTTCTGCATCTGAAGGACACCCCTTCATAGTCTAATATTTGTATACGGGTGAAGTGATTCCAGTACAGGGTGATCTTCTTTTCCAATCCCTCCCTGGTGTCGAGGTGAACCAAGATGTGAGCCAATGATTTGTTTCCTGATGAGGATAGGGACTTATCGTGATCCAAATAGGTACCTAGGGCATTGCCAATGCGGGTAAATATATCCTCCGACCATAAATGCAGTGGAAGCCCAAGTAGGAGGACCCAAATCAATCCAACACCCAATTGCTCTTGTTTTGGATCGAAGAGAGGGCTCCATCTCTTAAGAAGCACATGGGCCATTTCGATATGCCAATAACGGGAGGGTATCCATTCGGTGTATTCTTCCTTGTGAAAACTAAGTGCAAACCAACCTCGCGCCATAGTAGTGATAGTTGGAAAGAGATTCAAATAAACTATTTGAATATTTATGTTAATTAATTTATGCGGATATTAACTTCATATATATCTATATATAGAAAAAAATAAGTTTTTATGGTTAAAATCTTTATTTGCTCTTATATATACTCTATTTAGCATTCAAAAATACAATTTTAACAATGAAAAATAACACATTGTATTTTGCACTCTAAAAATGTTTGCAGGTGAAGAAATTTGATCCCTCTCAGCTCATGTTAGGTTCGTACTTAAGATGGATCTAAGGTAGTTTTATAATAAAATTTAGACTAACCATAGTTATCAGGCTCATGTTAGATTCATACTTAAGATGGATCTATGGTAGTTTTATAATAAAATTTAGACTAACCATAATTATCACATCCTTCAAATGAGTGCATGTAAAATCAATGGCTATGACAACATGTTAGCCGAATTTAGAAGAATAAGTGTTATCACGTCCTTCCAAAGAGTGCATGTAAACAAAATGGTTATGAAAATATACTTTGGTTTAAATTTTGTTAAATTTAATTATGAAGTAAAAGTTTAATGTTTCAATAAATTTAAAAACGAATTCTCTAAAAGTACACATCCTTAGTTTAAAGCAATTTTTTTTTAAAAGCCAATTTTTTTAGAATTAGTTGAATTGTGAAATAAAAGTTTTTAATTTCAATAAATTTAACAATTAATATTTAAAATTTACATCCTTGGAAAAAGAAAACTAATTAAAACTTTGAGAGTTACTTGGTGAGTTGTGAATATTTTTATTTTTATTTTTTATTTATTTTTTAAGTTAGAGAAATTGGTAGATTTATCATTCTCATGGAGGAGACATGGATCGAATCAATGGAATTGTCATTATATTTCTCAGAGGGAAACCCTAACCCTAGTAGATGGAACATCAAGAGTTTGTGGGCTTTGTTAGGGTTAGTTGGGCAACCAACTTCCCGGTGTTGTAACTCGGTCATATGACCTTCGTTTGGCACATACAATACCTCGTTCGAAAGGTATCTCCAAGTACTACAAGATTTATGGTAGGAATATAACTATAGGGGGCTTATATGAACCTTAAAAATAATGTCGTTTAGGGAGTCAAAACGGATTTGAAAATTCAAGACCCAAAAAACTGCTAAAAATAGTAAATTGTGCTATAATCAAGGAAAATAATGAACCCAACTAGAGGTCTAGGTGGAATAGGTGGATGGTCACCAATATCCACTTGGATCAAATGATGTTCACCTTTAACATTTTTTGAGCCATATGCTCAATCTCACTCTTCTTTGCTCGTGGATATTTGTAAGGCCTAATGTTAGATGGTACTCTTGTAGGTTTCATATGAATAGCATGGTCATGATCTTGGATAGGTGGAATACCCTTAGACATCTCTTAAAATACCTTAGAATGATTTTTGAGAACTTTTTGGAGATCCATTGGAGTAGAGGATAGATGTTTGAACATCTAGTGAACACAATTGTGCAATTACACCTTGGTGTCCCCCTTTTAGCAAGTTTGTAATGCTATTAGAGATTATCGCTTTATTAACTTTCCCTTGGATACCTATAAGCTAAACTCCTTTCCTTCTAAGAAAAATATCATGAAAAGAACTTGAAAATTAAGGTCTAGCGTTCCTAATGACTGAAACCATTAGACCCCTAATACAACATCAACATAATCTATTTAGATTGCGATCATAGGGCTAACTAGCAAATACTTCCCAATGTTCAACTTAATATTAAGACACATCCCTAAACAATTTATGGTCCAATAATTACTTCAAACTCTAGTGTTGGATATAAAAGGCAAATATATATATATATATATATATATATATATATATATATATATTTCCATTTTGTAATTGATGAAGTTATAGGTACTACCTAAATAAATCAATACTATTACCCTTTCCTTTTTTATGTATCCTTGTATATTAAGGGTCTGTGGAGAACTAATTCTGGTCAATGCATGACAACAAATTATTGGAGTAGTCTTTTCTAGCTCTAGATCTTGTGAAGTTTCCACTTTTTGATATTTTTCATCTTCAAAATCTATGTAGAATAATTTCTTTTTCATTCCATTTATGCCCCTTACTCTACTTTTTGTCACAATTGAAACCTAGTCCCTTTTCTCTTCTTTCATCTATTTGTTGAGGAGTCAAACCTGTCAGTTTAGGAGAGGGACAATGACCAATTTTCTAGTGCCCATATTTGTACTTTCCACTTTCCTTGCCATATTGCATAGCATTTCTCACATGAATAAAAAATGTACAAGGATATTAAGTGCAGATAGTATAAATTTTCAAACAAAATCAGCCAAAATTTTGAGAAAACTTCTGGTTACTTAATTAGATATGAAAAAATTAAAAATAACTCTAAATATTACTAGGCAGGAAAGAAAGATCAAATGAATGCCATTTCTGGGCATCCAAATAGTAAGCTTTGAATTCAGATTTATCGTTGCCTGCAGAGTGAGCATTACAGACCGCTAATAACTGCAACTTATTAGACCTGAGCTCTTTGTTTTCTTGGAAGGCGTGGGTTGTAATGATTTCATTCCATTATTTGCAAACCGTTTTGAGTCTGAAGAAAAGAAATGACGAGCTCCCACACATCGGGTGGACATTGCATTAATCTCGTTACATTTCCGGGCTTTGCATGAAGACTTGTAGTTTATATTAATTATCATTTTGGATAACTGTGTTAAATTTTGATAGTTTAAATTAATAATATTAATTATGCATGCATAATCTATTAATTTATCTATATGCATGTAGAGGAAATAAATTGAAATATATATGTGACTAAAATAATTCGTATTAGATAAAACAATGAGCTATTGAACTCTAAATTCTTTACATATTAGAGAAAAATGGTTGGAGATAAATGCTATGAGTTTGAATTTGATTGGAATTATTGTGAAAGAGAAAAATAGTAATTTTCAACCAGAGAAGAACGTCGAGAACGACGTTATCTTTAAAGGGGAGTATGTAATATCCTAGCCTAAGCTGCCCTAAAAACTCCAGTAATGAGAGTTCTTGAATAATTAAATATTATTAATTCTTATATTAATATTACATGAAGAATATTCTTGTAATTCTTAATTATAAGAATATTACAAGAATTAATTCTTAATTATTTTATTTAGAATAATTTATAGTTCTAAGTTGGTATTCTTTATGACTTTTAGAAATAATGAGTAGTAGTTTTATAAAAGCTATTGATAAGTGATATTTTATGTAGGGAAAAAGAAAATCTACCTTGAAAAGAAAAGCGTGAGAGATTTATGGATGATTTATTGAGTTATTGTAGAATTTAGAAAATTATGATTTATTGAGTGATTTATTAAAAATTTATGGAGTGGTTTTAGGATTTAGGAAAAAATCTGATTTATGGAGTGATTTATGGAATTCTCTTATGATTTAGAAAATCTATTGCATTTTCTCAATTCTACTTACTATAAGCCTATGGGAAAATATGAGTACTAATGAAATAATACATTTAGAATGGAGCCGAGGAGAAAGAGGGATTCCAAACATGCATTAATAGATAAGTAATTATTCTATTTGAAAATTATTCTGTTTGCATATGGTGCATGAAGAAATAAGAATCAAATTTATCTTCTTGAAAAAAAATCATATGATAAAGAATTGAGATTATTTTCTTGGGAAAACTTCTATGGACTTCCATTCATAGAGGAGTAAATGTTTTTCTCATTGAGTTTTAAAAAAAATTCATGTGCAATGAAGGGTGAGTTGTACCAACATCTAGTAGTACTCCACATCTGTGCAGCTCTCATTGAAAACATCGCATACATCTAAGAGCTTAACACTATCATCCAAATAGTCATTTATCAATTTTTCATCTTTTTCACCTAGCCAATCTAGGTCTAGGTGGTTGTGGATATTTTCTATTGTCTCTTTCAGAACTTCTAGGTGAGCTAGAATGTTTGATTCAAACATTGCAAGCACCGGATTGGACGAATTAATGGATGCATTTGAATTCCTACTCGAGAAGAGCAAGGTCCAAATAGTCATTGATTGAATTTTCATCTTTTTCACCCAACCAATCCAGGTCTAGGTGGCTGTGGATGTTTTTTGTTGTATGTTTCTGGTATTCTAGGTGAGAAAAAATGCCTGATTCAAATGTTGAGAGTTTTGGAATAGTTGAATTCATGGATACATTTGAATTCCTTCTCGAGAAGAGGGGGTAGGGGATGGAATTGAAGGTGGCAACGATTGACAACATAAAACACAACCCCAATTGAATCATAGTCCTCAGTAAATGAAATAAAGAAGATTGAAAATGCGGGTGTTATGCAGATGATCGCATGGATTCAAACTCCATACGTTTGACCTCTCACGAGAAAATTAAAAAATTGGATGACAATTAGAAAACTAGATTTTGTAGATCTCGAGTTGGAGTAAATATATGGGAAAAAATTTAAAGGGGTTTCAAGCAACTCGCAAGGAATCCCGAACCCCAACCCTTGTTCCCAAGCCTTCCAATCACCCCAAATCTCTCAAGAACTTTCTAGGGATCTAAGCCTTGACCTCGTCGCCGTAACTGTTGTTGTCACACGCCGACTGCGCCTTACCTCAGTTTTTGATGTAGGCTCTTGATCCTGATCTCGATGAGATGCCACGCTGCTCGGTGTCTTCTATTATCAAACACACGATTCTCCGCAAGCCCTTGAGGTTAATATGAAAACCTTGGTAGCATAATAGAGGAATAATAAAGACTATAAAGTGAGGATCGACAGGTCATGGTTCCACATGTCAAATTTGGATTGGACTAAGGAGGACATGTGTCAAATTTTGATTGGCTTGAGGACAAAAATGAAACTCCCAGATTGAGACACCTATCGGTGAAAATATATTGAATTTTTATATTTTTACTGAGATAGATGGTGTTGTACCTTTGAGATGATAAGGTCAACGATCATGCCAAAGCATCTAAGATAATTGTTTTGGGGGTTTTGTTTTAATTTGGAGGACCAATGAATGAAACAGATATAACACTGTAATGCCTAACCTTTTGAATAATATTAATACCAAAGTAGGGGGCTGCTATAAAATTTCACACAGTGAAATAGCTTGAATAGTGGTGAGTAGAAACAAAAAATAATATGATTATCACAGTTTTCAAACTGAAAATTAGATAATCATAAGTATGAAAACCTATAACCGATGTTCAGAAGGTTCAAGAGAATATGCTTAAGCTTACAACAAGATGCTGATGATTTATTGATTGGGAGGGAATTAATTAAATAGGCAGTCCATTAATCCATTCTCTTTATAGATTATCACTTCAGAAGCTTATAGGAATAGATTGAAACACAATTATTCCTACCTGGTTATCTTTGTAAGACATAAGAATATGAAGAAAAACATAATGAGTAATACTGGAAAAACTTACAGGAAACACAAACTATGTAAAACAGAATTCAAAATCCTTTGCTTTGTATTAAGGTTCCAGAAAATTCAAGTACATCAAGTGTTCAGAAATGCTTCATCAAGGGTGCAACCTTTCTTCAAGGATGCCACTCTTCTTCAAGGGTGCAACCTTTCTTCAAGAGTGAAACCTATCTTCAATGGTCAACCCATAATAACTTGTGAAGAGAGTTATTTACACAACAGTAGAACTAAGAAAATATCCTAAACTATTTTTACAAAAATAGATTATTATAAAATCAAAATAAATATTGCTAGTTGATCTGGCACTATTTTGATATGTGATGTTGGTGACTATCACTGAAAAAATGAAAATTGTTGGAGCTGGATGACTGTTCCTCCAAAAGCTGAATGCTGTTTGATTTTCATGCTGGATGTCATTTAACTTATGACCTTTCATCTGTTTGTCTTTATCTGCCTCCTATCTTCTAACATTTACTGTGCAAATTGTTTGTTTTAACATTTACTGTGTAAATGTTTCCTTCTGCTCTCTCTTTGGTTTAAACCTGATTTCTGTTTGTACAGGAAAATCATTTGAATTAATTTCTCGAGAATCTAGAACTAATAGGTTTTATCTGAACTCCAGGCCTTCTGCTAATCACCTGCAAAATAAAACAATTGTTAAGAAAAACACACGCTAATAGGGAGGGCCGCAATGGCTTCAGAGAACAGGATAGTGTATAGACGAAGTCCTGGCAATGTTTGGAAGGTAATCAAAGGCCCAATTTGGTTACGTAGGCTCAGGGTGGCGTAGTCAGGGTTAAAAAAGTTTCACTGAAAAATGAACGAAAAGAGTGAAAACAAGGGTTTTTGTGTTTAAACAGTTAACGGTTAACTTTGGCACGGAAATTCATAATTGTGAACAATGAGTGGTTTCGGCCTACGCAAGGAGGTGGTTTCATTGCTCATCGCACCGCTTTTGGCTATGGGGTGGTTTTTCTCCGAGGGCACGCGATTTAACATATTGCTGCCACGTAACCACAAGGGGCCTGAGAAAAACCATGAATCTGGCGTGCTCTCGGGCCGGTAAAGGTCGAAGATCAGGAGTGCACGATATGGATGCGCGCTGTTAGATCTGAGGGTGAAAGATCTAATAACTATCGCGCGGTGAAATTGTACGGAGGTGAATAAGGCGAAGATTAGAGGGGCCCAGGGGATTAGATACACTTAACTGTAGTTCAATTTATTGAATAAAGTGGGTTTAAAAGTATAATGCACGGGTTCAATATAGTGCAACTAGGGTTAAAATGTAGCGGGGTTTGTTTAACTGCACCAAGGGTGGGTTAAAAGGTCTTATATCGGGAAAGTGAATTTGCGGAGTTTTGTTAAGTAATGCGGGGTTTAATAAAACTTAGGCTAAAGTGCCTTTATGGGTTTTTTAGGCATATGGCGAAGTTAAAATTAAATAAAGCGGAGGGGGGAATAAAAGTTAGGATAAGGGGTTTTATGGGTTTTTTATGGGTATTTAGGAAATTAATAAAGGGAAGTGATTTTTTCAAAGGGAAAGGGTTTCACACTAGGAAAAAGGGGTTTTTGAGTAGGGGAATGAGTTTGAAGGGTAAATTGCTAGGAAAATGTGTGAAACCAAGGGGCAAGGGTGAAAATGAAGGGAAACGGGTATTTTAAAAAATGATGGGATAATGAGAAATTAGTACGTATGTAGTGGGGGATGAAAAATGAGGGGAAGCTAACCAAATCAATTTGTGAACATCTTTTCACTTTCATAATTGCTCCTGCACATTGAAACATTGGATTAAGCATGATAAATGTGCTTATGCTTCAATCAACTTTGTACTTCTGCAACCTTTATTATACCTACATTTTACTTATCATAACATTTTTTATTCTCTTAATTGGGTGCATTTAGGCTAGCAGACCCTTTTCTTTCTTTTTCTTTTGAAAATAAAACTATTTAATTCTAACCTTATAATATCCAAGGGCTCAGATTAAACTGATGAGCTCCTTATTATTCTCTACTTAACTATTGATCTGCCAAAATTAAACAGGTTGGCTAGATCTTTATTCTCTAACTATAAATATGAAATTTAAAGCATGAACTAGTCAAGATTAAACTATTTGACTATCATGGGTTGTGGCATTTATAACAAGCTGCACACAACCATTATTTTGCAGAATAAAGTAAAAAGTAGTGGCACTTGGACTTGCACACTTTCATGATCTGTTTTTTTCTTTTTGCTTTTCTCTCTAACCTAACATTTTATTTTTGCCTTCATTTTTTAGGGCATCTATTCTAATATTTTCTTTGATATGGACATATTTATCAAAATATTTCCTAACATTTTTATTCAGTATTCTTTTTGTCCATACCCTAGCTTAACATTTTTTGAAAAATATTTTCATTTTTTGAACTAATTTATTCTAACTTAACAAAACCAAAAAAAATGCTACAACATTGGCTCCATGTGGGGACTGCTTTCTCCTATAGAATGCAGAGAACTTGCAGATCCATGTGCCTTCTCCTTGGGCTATGGAGTCCTTTGCTGTAAAAAATCACACTGACAGCTTGAAAAGTAAAAGAAACCGGAGTTTTTACAATTGTAGTAATGAAATCTACTTCAACTTCTTAGTATTGAATGTAATTTTTGAGAAACATTCCATTTACAGGATAAGTGAAATATAGCCCCTCAAGATTTTGTAGTACAAAAGTTTTGTTTCCCTTCACTTCAGCAATTGCTAAAGGTCCAAACCATAGGTCGTCAAACTCACCATATTTTCCCTTTTCTTCTCTCCTAGAATCCCACCTTAGAACTAGGTCACCTTCCTTGAAGTCCCTTTCCCTGGCTCTTCTGTCAAACAGGCTCTTCATCTTATTCTGATAATTTTTCAATTTGTATTGAACTTCATCTCTGTTTTCATTTAGTTCAATAATATGATTTATTCTCCTTGAAAAATCATCAGGTTCATCTGTTGAATCCTGCAAGAATTTTAAAACAGGGAAGGCCAAATTGGTAGGGAAGATTGCATCTTTCCCATAAACTAACTAGAAAGGAGATTTTCCAGTAGATCTCTTTGGAGTAATTCTGTTTGCCCATACTGCATAAATTAAATGAGAATCCCAACTCTTTTTATGATCTTCTAGAGTTTTTTTTATTACCTTTACCAGACTCTTATTGGAGGATTCTACAAGGCCATTACTTCGTGGATAATATGGAGTTGAATGATTTAACAAAATCTGATATTTCTGGCAAAACTCAATCATTTTAACACTAGAAAAAGCTATTACATTATCAGTGACAATTTGAATTGGGCAACCAAATCTAGATAAGATGCTCTCTTCAATAAATTTGATTACTACTGAATCAGTAGCATTTCTCACTGGAATTGCTTCCACCCATTTAGTGAAAGTAGTATGTTGCAGTGAGGATCCATCTATGTTGATTACTTGAAGTGGGATGAATCTCTCCAACAAAATCTAATCCCCATTGTAGAAAAAGTTGTGAGACTATTAATGGAACCAGTGGAAGAGTAGCTAATTTTTTCTTACCAGCAATAATTTGACAAGGAACACAACCTTTAACCTTTTCTCTTACTTGTAAGAACAATGTTGGCAAATAAAATCCCCCCCTTAATATCTTATATGTTGTTTCTCTCCAAGCATAATGTCCTCAACAAAATCCTGTATGAAACCGGTCAATGATTCCTTCAGTTTCATATTCTGTTAAACATAATAACAAAATATTTAGTGGGTCTTTCCAGCACAAATTTGCATTTATGATACAGTACTTGACTGCTTTCAGTTTGAGAGTTTTACACTGGCTTTTAGAGAATGATGTTGGAGATTCAAAATGGATCAAGAAATTTATAATGTCTTGGTATCAATCTGACAACAGAAATTTTTCGTCAATGTATAAAGGGGGGATCTGATCTGAAAGTAAAGGTTCTTGTGGATTCTTTTCTTCAGGATGAAGGGAAGGTTCTTGTGGTTTCTCCCCTTCAGGATGAAGGGAAGTTTCTTGTGGATTCTCCCCTTCTGCAAGGATAGAAGGTTCTTGTGTATTATCCCCTTCTGTAAGGATAGAAGGTTCTTTTGTATTCTTATTATCTGAATTTTGAGAAGGTTCTTGTGGATTCTTCCCTTGTATCTCTAAAACAGAATTGATTCCGAGAACTTTACAGTTGGATTCATCTAGAAGCTTAGCTAATCCTTGGCCTTTTACTAGCTTTGTAGTTTTGATAGTTGGATCAAACTCCTGTATTTGAGTGATCCATATACGTCTCTTTCCATCAATGTCTGGTTGAGTTAAAATGATTTTCACAGCATTGTTAGGAACATAAGAAATAATAGGAGAATGTAGGACATACATCTTGAATGATTTCAGGGCTTGAAAAAGGGCATAGGCTTGCTTCTCAATTATGTCATACTTAAGCTCAACATCCATCATAAACTTACTGAAAAAGGCTATGGGTTGGTCATGGGAATCTTCATTCTTTTGTAGTAGAACAACAGCAAGGGCTATTTCTGAGGCAAAGGAAAAGATACTGAATGGTTTAGTGTAATCGGGTTGGCTAAGGTGGGAGCTTCAGAGATAGATTTTTTGATCTAATCAAATGCATGCCTGGAAGAGACAATCCATTTAACTTCATGATATTTTCAGAGCATGTCAGTTATATCATTTACAATCTCAACATAATTTGGAACAGAGACTTTTTAGGATTCAATGATATTCCGAATTTTCTACACCTGTCAAAAACCTTCATCAAGTGCTTTAGATGTTTTTGATTAGATTTAGAAAAAACAGTTATGTCATCAAGATAAATGACTACATATTTATTTACTTGACCCACAAAAGCTACGTCCATAGCTCTCTGAAATGTTTCTCCAGCATTGGATAAGCCAAATGGCATTCTAACATACATGAATGTAACCCAGGGTGTAATAAATGTTGTCTTCTCTCTGTCTGTTGAATCAACATTTACCTTATTATAGCCTGAAAAACCATCAAGCATAGAAAGTCTTTGTGCTCCTAAAACCACTTGAAGTAATTGATCCATTTTGGGCAAAGGATAGTTATCCTTTAATGATGCTTTGTTCAAATTTCTAAAGTCCACATGGAGTTTAATTTCTCCATTCTTCTTTCTAATAGGAACAAAATTTGCAACCCAATTAGAATATCTAAGAGGGAGAATGATATGGGCATCTATAATTTTCTTAATTTCCTTTTCTACAGTTGGTAGAAGAGTTGGATTGATCCTCCTAAGTTTCTGTTGATAAGGAACTGCTTTTGGCTTTAAAAGAATCTTATGTTGTATTAATGAAGTATCATAGGTTTTTAGATCAGCATAGGTCCATGCAATAACATCCTTATAATTTTGAAGTAACTTAAGATATTGAGCTTTAATCTCAGGATCTAGAGATGCACAAATTTTGATGTTTTTAATATCATCATTCGTTCCAATATTAATTTCTTCTATGTCATCTTGTGAAGAAATGGACTGAGGGTTTCGGAGGACATCATTTTGATCAAACAATTTTTCTAAAGGAATGAGTCCTTTGGGAATAAAATTGTTAGACAATTGAATAATGTCATGATCAGAAATTTTTGAATTGAATTTTGAAGTATCATTTCCATTTGTATTTTCATTTATTTATGTTCTATCTTCATCAATTTGTAGAACTGAAAATTCATCTATAACTTGCAAAAAAGATTTCAAATGTTATCATCTTCAAATATCTGCCAGTGTTTTAGATTTTCTGGGATGGATGGTATGTACTTGACTTGTATTTGGTAGAGTACATTGGTATGATCAGGAATTTTAAATGAACTAGCGGAAACAACGAAGACATTTGCATGAATATTCTGATTTCTTGGAATATAAGTCAAATTAAAAGCATCAAAGAAGTTTTCAACTAAATCCAAAACTTTATTTCGGTAAGACCTAAGTCTAGGATGCTTAGTCTAGAAAATATTTCTCACTTGTTTGACAATAAGTTCTGAATTATTAAAAACACTTAAATTTTGAACCTTTAAGCTTTTGGCTAATTGCAGTCCCAAAAGGAAAGCTTTGTATTCATCCACATTATTTGTAACTTTGAAGTCGAGTTTACATGATTGGGTGATTTTTTATTTATTTAATTTAATTTAATTTAATTTTTTTTTTTTTTTTTTTTTTTGGTGAAATTAAAAGTACTCCGGCTCTTGCTCCATCTTTTGTACAAGAACCATCAAAAAATAGTTTCCATACATCAGTTTGGTTTGGTACAGGACTCTCAATTACATCTTCTATTTTAACTTGAGTTTCATGTATTTGATTTGAAGAGAGTTGAAAGCAACCAAAATCCTGATCAATTGCATAAATGGGATGGTTCCTTGGCTGATCTGTTTTGCAAACAGTGTGCAAAAATCTTACCTCTCTATATAACCTTAGTTGTTCTCCCCCATAAACTGGAATAGTGGCATAAGACATATCCATTTGAAGAGTTCCCCCTAATTTGGCATAGCAAGACCTAGAAAGGAGCATTCCAAATTTAGGAGGGATATCTATGACAACTATATCAAGCATTACACTTTTCACTCGAATTTGGGAAAGGGTAACTACTAAATCCTTAATCAATCCTAAGCAGAGCACCCTTTTAGAATCAAAGGTGTACAAGTCATGATAGGATCTAGTTATGTCAAGTTTCAAATGGTCCATGATAGTTTTTGACATGAGGTTATGTGATGCTCCAAAATCAAGCATACAATTATATAACATGGAATGATTTGTCTTAAGAGTTACATAGAAAGGAGGCACTATTTCATCTATCATATCTGAGCTAGGACCAAAGACCACTGCTGGTTTTTTATCTTTCAGATTAATGATATCACTTTCAACATCAACCGAGCAGGGAAAATTTTAGGGGCTAATATTCGCCCATGGGTTAATTTTCTATTCTTTTTTCAAAAAAAAGATTTGCTAATTTCCATTTTTTTTGTAAAAATGATTCGCCCAAATTTTATAGAATGAAATTATTTTACCCTAAAAATCGCCAAAAAATTATATATAGACTATATAAAATATTATAAATTTAAATATTTTTACAAAAATATCTCCAAACAATTTATAGATTTTGTTAGAAAATTATATATTACGGAGCAATGGAACACATAAAATATTGCAGAAATATAAAACACAGAAAAACGCACAAAACAAGAGAGACACAAATATACGTGGTTCACCCAGTTTGGGCTACGTCCACCCCGAACAGCCAGTCCTTCCTTTCTATTATCCAGCAAAATGAAGAGACACAACCTACAACAAATCCATTGTAATATCCTCAGTTTTCTCTCACAATCTCACCTCTCTATTTCTCGCTCACAGAATACACATCTATTTCACAGCCTCAAATACAATACCCTCATACAAAGAGAGGGGTTGCCTTCTAGGGCAAAAAACCCTAAACTAAACATAAGTTCTACCATCAGATCATTCGCCTAATGAACGGCCCAGATTGACTAGAAATTATTATACTTTTACAAGGCAATTTTACATTTATTTTTGGCTTCAGGGGCGCTGCCCCCGAGCCCCCGCCGGGGGACCGCTGGCCCTCGGACCCCCGCGGGGGGGACAAGTCCCCCCCGTACCCCCCCGCGTGGAGGGGTGTACAAAACTTCTTGGGGTATACATCCGGCTGAAACAAAGACCTCTGAACAATCATGCTCCACACACAACAGATTTCATATTAGGGACTAGTGGGATTTGCCAAGGTTTCTAAACTTTAAGATAAATTTCCATCCTTAAAATTTTCCCTGCAACCGAGGTGTTTTGTATCCATTTGGAGACTTGATTTTTATACCCAGGGTTTTTGGAAAGTTCTGAAAGTGGAATTGGGATTTTAACTCTCTCTAACTCTTTTTCAACATTAAATGTAGTCAAAACATTTTTATCATTTTGAGTAGTATCAGTTGACTAATTTAATGGTCGAATAACAATTGTTTGAGTGTCAACAACTTTAGTACGAGGTTCAATTATTAGAGTCTCCTTAGGAGGTCTTCCAAGGCCGAGTCTAGGCCTATGATCATATATCTTGTTCAACTCTGCAATTAAAAATTCAGAGAAGGCATAGTATTTAGAAACTTGTGAGGATTCTTGATCTTCATGAACCTAATTTTGTTGTGAGAGAGGAATCATAATTGTTTGATTAGAATAAGTATCCATGTTTTTGATATCTTCAGTAATAGTCATATTATTTTCATCAGGTTATTGGTCATCTATCAGTAAAGGAGTGGGAACCTGCTGATCATTATTAGGTCTCTGAAGAATTTGTAATTGTGGATTCCTTCTATACTGACCTTGATTTTGATTTTGGAGTCTAGTAATTGTTTGTTGAACTGTCCTAGGTTGAGTCTCAATCTTGGAAATTCTATTAGATAGATTTCTAAGAAGAGAATTTATTTCATCTATTTTAGAATCTTTTGTTTTAGTCTTAGAAGAACTAGAGGAACTAGTGGCTTCTTGAATAGATTTGAGTTTTCTTTTGGACTTTTTGTCTTTCGATTTCAAGGAAGTCGAAATAGCCCTATTTGCTTCCACCTCTATAGCATTTGTTTACATATCTTCAAGAGTTCTTGAAGTTCTCTCTCTTAATATTACAACAAAATCATCGTCAAAGGCTTTAGAAAACCCAGACTTAGCTGCTGCTACAGGGGGTTTACAATCAAGGGGCATCTTATGATAAAGTTTATTGAACCTTTTGATAAAATCTGATACAGGTTCACCAAAGTTTCTTTTAAGTTCTTCAAACTCAGTTAGAAATTAAAGAGGGTCTTTCTTTACACCCCATTGATTTTTAAATATGTTTGTAAGCTCTTCCCAATTTCTAATGGAGTTTACAGGTAACTGCCTAAACTAGATTCTTGCATTTCCTTCAAGTGACTGTACAAACAATCTCATGTAAACATTTTCTTGTTTGATATTCATTTTGTCTGCAAAGTCTAGAAAAGCTTAAAGATGGTCCTTAGTTGTGGGACCAGTTTCTCCATTATACTTGGGAAGGTATTTCAAGTACCCATCTGGGAATGCATCGAGGTTAGCAGGTAAGACTAAAGTTGCATATCTAGCCTGTACAATAGGTTGAATGTCATAGTAGAAGGTGGTAGATGAGGTGTTTGTGTTGATGAATAAGAAGAAGAAGAATAAGAAGAAGAGGTAGAAGAAGGTGATTGAGGGGGTGTGTGTCTATGTAGAGGTGAAGAAGGAGGAGATTTACTTAATAACTTTAATGGAGTCTTAAGAAATAACTTTGGGACCTATGAATTAATACCCTCTTTTGTTTCAAAGAGTGGATATGAATATACAGAAATGGTCTCTTCAGGTTCTTCAGAAGTAGAAGCTTCAGGTCGTTTAGAAGTGGAAGGAAATGAATAAGTGGTAGGGATATGAAATCTGTGGGTTTGTATTCAGGTAAATGAACACCCAAGTCAAACTCAGTTTTAGGTGATCTTGGTGGTAGAGGGGGTTCTTGATGTGTTTCAAAAGAATGAATGAGGAATGTCGAATCAAAATCAACTCTCCTATCTAATAGTTCAGAAACCCTAGGAGGTATTTGTGTCAAATCAGGATCAGATGGAATATTAATAAAAGGATCAAATGATACTAAATCTTCAGACTGCAAGGCTGAAGATGAAGAAGAATATGGTTGATGTCTCCTTTTAGAACTGGCTTTTCTCAGAAGTTTTCAGGATCTGACAGAGAATTAACTAAGTTAGATTCCGAATGAGATTTGGTGTGCTTAAAAGGTGCTAGTTTGGGCTAGTGGAGTCGCCAGGGGAAGGATTTTAACGTTTCTAGACCTTTAATCACCTTAAAGGAATAGAATGAATATCGTTTCCCCATAAAACTTAATGGAATTCAAATCCCCAGCAACGACGCCAGATTGATGTTGTGTCTCTGAGATGATAATGGTCAGCTATCATGCCAGAGCATCTGAGATAATTGTTTTGGGGGTTTTGTTTTAATTTGGAGGACCAATGAATGAAATAGATATAACACTGTAATGCCTAAACTTTTGAATAATATTAATACCAAAGTAGAGAGCTACTATAAAATTTCACACAATGAATAGCTTGAATAATGGTGAGCAGAAACAAAAAATAATATGATTATCACAGTTTTCAAACTGAAAATTAGATAATCATAAGTATGAAAAACCTTTGACCAATGTTCAAAAGGTTCAAGAGAATATGCTTAAGCTTACAACAAGACGCTGATGATTTATTGATTCAGGGGGAATTAATTAAGCAGACAGTCCATTAATCCATTCTCTTTATAGATTATCATTTCAGAAGCTTATAGGAGTAGAATGAAACACAATTATTCCTACCTGGTTATCTCTGTAATACATAAGAATATGAAGAAAAACATAATGAGTAATATTGGAAAAACTTACAGGAAACACAAACTGTGTAAAACAGAATTCAAAATCCTTTGCTTTGTATTAAGGCTCCAGAAATTCAAGTACATCAAGTGTTCAGAAATGCTTCATCAAGGGTACAACCTTTCTTCAAGGATGCCACTCTTCTTCAAGGGTGAAACCTTTCTTCAAGAGTGCAACCTATCTTCAATGGTCAACCCATAATAACTCGTGAAGAGAGTTATTTATACAACAGTAGAACTAAGAAAATATCCTAAACTGTTTTTACAAAAATAGATTATTATGAAATCAAAATAAAGACTGCTAGTTGATCTAGCACTATTTTGATGTTGTGTTGTTGGTGACTATCACTGAAAAAATGAAAATTGTTGGAGCTGGCTAACTGTTCCTCCAAAAGCTGAATGTTGTTTGATTTTCACGTTGGATGTCATTTAACTTATGACCTTTCATCTGTTTGTCTTTATCTGCCTCCTCTGTTTTAACATTTACTGTGCAAATTGTTTGTTTTAACATTTATTGTGTAAATGTTTCCTTCTGCTCTGTCTTTGGTTTAAACCTGATTTCTGTTTGTACAGGAAAATCATTTGAATTCATTTCTTGAGAATCTGGAACAAACAGGTTTTTAAATCAGTATCAAACTGTTTATCTGAACTTCTGGCCTTCTGCTAATCACCTGCAAAATACAACAATTGTTAAGAAAAACACAGGCTGACAGGGAGGGCCACAATGGCTTCAGGGAATAAGATAGTGTATGGACGAAGTCCTGGCAATGTTTGGAAGGTAATCAGAGGCCTAATTTGGTTGCAGAGGCTCAGGGTGGCGTAGTCAGGGTTAAATAGGTTTCATTGAAAAAACAAGCGAAAAGAGTGAAAACGAGGGTTTTCGCGTTTAAACAGTTAACGGTTAACTTTGGCGCGGAAATTCATAATTGTGAACAGTGAGTGGTTTTGGCCTACGCGGGGAGGTGGTTTCATTGCTCATCGCACTGCTTTTGGCCGTGGGGTGGTTTTTCTCCGAGGGCACGCGAGTTAACATAGAGATGCCACGTAACCATAAGGGGCCCAAGCAAAACCACGAATCTCACGTGCTCTCGGGCCGATAAAGGTCGAAGATCGGGAGCACGCAATATGGATGCGCACCATTAGATATGGGAGTGAAAGATCTAACGGCTATCACGCGGTGAAGTTGCACGGACATGAATCAGACAGAGATTAGTGGGGCCCGGGGGATTAATTACACTTAATTGTAATTAAATTTAATGAATAAATCGGGTTTAAAGTATAATGCGTGGGTTCAATATAGTGGAACTCGGGTTAAAATGTAGCGGGGTTTGTTTAACCGCACTAAGGGTGAGTTAAAAGGTCTTATATTGGGAAAAGTGAATTTGCGGAATTTTGTTAAGTAATGCGAAGTTTAATAAAACTTAGGCTAAAGGGCCTTTATGGGTTTTTTAGGCGTATGGCGGAGTTAAAGTTAAATAAAGTGGAGGGGGGAATAAAAGTTAGGATAAGGGGTTTTATGGGTTTTTTATGGGTATTTAGGAAATTAATAAGGGGAAAGTGATTTTTTCAAAGGGAAAGGGTTTCACACTAAGAAAAAGGGGTTTTGGGTAGGGGAATGAGTTTGGAGGGTAAATTGCTAGGAAAATGTGTGAAACCAAGGGGCAAGGGTGAAAATGAAGGAAAAAGTGTATTTTAACAAGAAATAATGAGATAATGAGAAATTAGTAAGTATGTAGTGGGGGGTGAAATGAAATGAGGGGAAATTAACCAAATAAACTTGTGAACATCTTTTCACTTTCATCACTGCTCCTGGACACTGAAACATTGGATTAAGCATGATAAATGTGCTTATGCTACAATCAACTTTGTACTTCTGCAACTTTTTTTCTACCTACCCTTTACTTATCCTAACATTTTTTCTTCACTTAATTGCGTGCATTCAGGCTAGCAGACCCTTTTCTTTCCCTTTTTTTTTTGAAAAGCAAACTATCTAATTCTAACCTTATAACATCCAAGGGCTCAAATTAAACTGACGAGCTCTTTATTATTCTCTACCTAGCTACTGATCTGCCAAGATTAAACAATTTGGCTAGATCTTTATTCTCTAACTATAAACATGAAATTTAAAGCATGAACTAGTCAAGATTAAATTATTTGACTATCATGGGTTGTAACATTTATAACAAGCTACACACAACCATTATTTTGCATAATAAAGTAAAAAGTAGTGGCACTTGGACTTGCACACTTACATGATCTATTTTTGCCTTTTTGCTTTTTTTTTTTTGGTAGGTAAGCACCCACGGGGGACTTGAACTAGTGACCTATCACAAAGAGTACCTTAACAGTGCACCCATTCACCGTCAATCCAAAGCCCCATGAGCATTTGATTTTTGCTTTTCTCTCTAACCTAACATTTTATTTTTGTCTTCATTTTTTAAGGCATCTATTCTAACATTTTCTTTGATATGGACATATTTATCAAAATATTTCCTAACATTTTTATTCAATATTCTTTTTGTTTATACCCTAGCTTAGCATTTCTTGAAAAATATTTCATTTTTTAGACTAATTTATTCTAAATTAACAAAACCAAAGAAGGAAAAAAATGAAAAATAGCTACAACAGATGGTTAGAATTGAATGGGTTGAAACTTTATCTTGAAACTTGTTCACATTGAAAAGGCTGATTTTTTTTTTATTCCAGGAATATTGAAATGTTCTTTTTACCTGTGTTGTTGACATTACAAAGAGTACATAGATGAAAAATGGGAAAGAGAGATTTTATGTTAATAAAAATAATTTTAAAATCTTATAAGATAGAAATATAGTTTGTATGATTTTTAGATAATAATATTTATATGAATAAACCATTAATTGAATAGATAATGATGCAACAAATGCGGGCAACGTGTGGCTAGGCATTGTATGGGCATGAGCATCTATAGGTGAGACAAAACTAAAGAATTATGTATGTCGATCAGTTCGATCCCAGAGGAACTGATCGACAAAATTATAAATTTATAATTATAAAGTTATACGGGTAGAAATTTAACTACATGCACCCATAAATTATTAAACATATGATTTATGGAAAAATTGATAAATATGAGCCAAACCAATTTTTTAAATAAGAGAAGATAAACATTATATATTCACGTGAATATAAATAAACAAAATATTTTGACTTGAATGATGTTCTAATAACTTTTAGTTATTCCCTAATGATTATATGTGTTGGGATGAAAATGATTGGAAATCACACAGTCATCATACATGTAGACACATAAGAATGTATACATATTACCAACGTGAGAAAGGTAGGATGAGAAATTAGAACATAAATAAAGCACGCCCTTTTGTAGGAGCTTGAAAGAATATGGTAATATATTATAGTTTTACATATTAAAAAAAAACATCTCATATAAGGTAGAAATCAAGAGAACTATTTTATAGGTTTTTTTTTTAATGATTATTAGATGAGTATTTATAATTATGGGTAAATGTTTGATTTCAATATATTATATTGTCACTTATTTATTTATTATTTTGAATTTAAAGAATGTATTTTATTTTAAATTTACACAATTTAACGATAGAGTATGCCATTTATATTTACCATTTTTAGTATTGAATTTTTTTTAAATGAATTTATCATTTTGCATTTAAAGAATGTATTTTCTTTTAAGTTCACATAATTCAAAGATAGAGTATGTAATTTATATTCACAATTTTTTGTGTTGATTTTTTTTTAAATGAATGTATATTATATTTAAATTATGCTTATAAGTTTATTCAAATTTGTAAATTGTTCATGATTTAATGTATAAGTTTATAATGTGATAGTTGTTACATTATTTCGGTGACAATGGTGATTAGAAAAGAAAGAAAATATTATCTTTGTAATACCAAAAATATAAATATAAATTATGTTATATGCATCTTTCTCAATATTTCTCAAGCTACTTTCTTACATATACCACCACACCTGGTCTCAATATTTCTCAAGCTATTTTCTTATATATACCACCATATATGGCCTCCCAATGTTAGGAAAACATACATGCTTTTAAATACAAAAAAAAGAATGACAATGAAATTTATAAATCATCTTCATAGACAATTTCGGTGAACAAAGAAGAAACATTGCCCTCCAACTAAGACTAAAATTTCACATATATGGTGTTAACAAAGAAGAAATATGACCTCCAATTAAGACTAAAATTTTACATATTTGATGCGATCAATATGATTAGGTCAAGAAGCTTATGCTAGGTGGTATCTTTTAGTCAAGGTTTTTATAGTTTTAAAGTCTCAATTTGTGGTCACTGATTCTTAAAAACATTCCACTAGCTTCATGGTATATGGGGGATTCATTAAATGCATATCAATAGAAAACACTATATATAGTTTACATAAATATTGCCATATAAATTTTCTCAATTTTTTTTAGATTCTATGAAACTTATATAACTCAAACTATCAAAAATATAATTTTAAGTGAACTTGGTTTCAGAAGATCCTCATCCTTGACCCTTAAATCACACAAATTATCTTTCAAAAATATATAACTAATTTTAAGAGTTTACTAATAACAACACAACGTAACTCAATCACATTAACATAACTCTTATGAATTCACATAACAAAGGTCCATGCAATATGAATTAATCCTAACATATTTGTTTCTCATTAGAATTCAAAAAAAAAACTTTCTTAAGTGGTGAGATATTAAACAAAGATCGGAACTCAAATAGATCAAACTTTAAATCTACTTTTTAGAGCATGTCAAACACAATTTACTTTATCACAAAAATAGATATATGTTATGTTATATAGCCTCTACTCTATCTAATAAAATTATATGAGGAGATATTAGGATAAGCAAAACATCGATTATTAACTCAAAATAGATGTATGTTATGTTATATAGCCTCTACTCTATCTAATAAAATTATATGAGGAGATATTAGGATAAGAAAAACATCGATTATTAACTCAAAATATAAGTTAATTTTAATATATCTGTATTCAAAAAAAAAAAAAACTTAACTATGAAAAGATAATTAAATTTACAAGAGAATCATTTCTTTCTTTCCACTATTCTTATAATAATGGAAAAAAATATTGTTAGAATCCTAGAAGTCCTTCCTCATTTTTGAAAAACAAACGGAATATTCATTAAGACTCTCCACTTGAGTATTAAGAGTAGTCTGGCCAAAACTTAAAGGAATTAGTCCTATGCTATGAGGCATTGTTGAATATTTGGTAGTTAATTTTGACACATATATATATATCCTAGTGATTTTATGGTGAGCTCAATATGTATAGTTTTCGGATAGACAATAGTGTTTAGTTATATAAACTGATGTTCAAATTATAGCTATTTTTTTTAATTGTAATGGCCCAGTAAAGTTTTAGTTTACTATTAATTTAAATTAGATTTTTTTACTATTGAAATTAATAAAATATTTTGTTAATATTTTATTAATTTATTTATTATTATTAATTATTAAATAAATTTTATTTTTATTTTCAAAAATTTACTACTTTTAGATATAGTCATTTTTTTAAAATTTAATATAGATAAAGCCAATGCTTTATGATATATATATTAAGCTAATGCTTTATGATCTCCATTTTCTCTGTTCATAATGAAGTTTTATCTTCATAAATTGTGAGAATGTTTACAACTCTTATTTTTTTACCCAAGGTAAGGATGTGATCTTGTGTGATGATGTTGATGTGTATTTATTTATTTTTCGTATATTTTGTGAAGGTGTTGTATATAATTTAAGTGGGTCATATAATTTGAGTGAGCTTAATGGTTAAGAGTATTTGTTTTTTTTAGGAAGTTACAAGTTCAAAACCAGAGAAGTAGACCATGTATGCCTTTATAGACTTAGCAATCAAAATCAAATCGTTGTGCAAAGGTGGTGTAGGAATATGTAATTCATACTTGTATTAATTGTGATTATTGCTATCTGGAGGAGTCTATTCCTAACTATGTTCCTAGATTTGTGTGTGGTTGAAATATTCTCTCAACCAACAGATTGTGTGTCCAAGATATTTTTCCTATCTTGAAACAATATTCATGTATATATGTAATATCATATTTGATTAATGTAAAATTTAACATATAGGCTGAAAAAATAAGTAAATATATTTTGTAGTTTTTGTTTGTCCATGAACACAGACTTGAAGACTGGCACGCCCCGTGTGTTCATGTTCTCATATTTAAATCTTGTAGTGGTGCGATGCAATAAAGTGCTGGAGGTTCTAACTGTGGAGATGGTTGTCCAGCGTGAACTGCATCGACGGGAAATCGACTATTTTGGGGAGTTTAATGGCAGCTTATTGGGCCCAGTCAGGGATGACAGAGCTCGAAGTTTAATTGGCGGCTTGATGGTGCATCGAATTGTGTTGAGGCAGACACTGGTTTGTCCGTTAGCAATTATGATTTTTGGTTTTGTGCACTGTGATGTTCTTAAAATTGAAAAATATCTGATAACCTTGTGAATATATTCGGTGCGTGTGAGACCTGTGAGGGGTCGATGAGATTAACATTATGTCAACCATTATAGTGATACAATCGATGCGGACTGGTGTAGCTATAGATTCGAAAGGTGAGCGCACTATTGTTGTGTTTAGTGAGCGTGCATTGTTGCGCGTAGATTCGAAAGGGAGCGTAGTGATGCATTGTTTCAATTTTTTCTCTCCGACTAAGATTTCGGGATGCATCACCTAAGTGAAATTTTCTGAAGAGGGGACAGAGCGTCAATTTAATAAAAAATTAATATCTGGATCGATCTTCTCTTAAATATTCGATTTGTAGATTTGTGCGTGGAGAGTCTTGGAGGTTATGCCACAACCGTTTCAAACTGAAATCTGTTTGTGCTGAACAAACTGATATCGATCTACAACATTCAATTTGTTGTGCCGCCTTTATCTCCTGGTCGTGTCACCTTTGATGTTATTCGGGGGTTAGAGGAAACATGTAACTACAGCTGAGATGTTGCTTGGTCCTGCCCGGCTCTATTCATGGACGAGATATCAACGGGGGCTGGACAGCCCAACAACATATCAAATTGTGACAGCGAGCTTCGATGGGCTTAGGGGCAATGTAAGGAGGAACCTGTATATGTTCCTGCGTAGCATGTGTCTTCCTTTTATAAAGAAATGGTGTTCCATTTCAACAGAAGAAAATAAATCTGCCTTCCGAAATGCAACACTATGCCTTCTTGGAACAGGAGCGAAGGCTCTAATCATGTTTTCGTTGCCATGCATGATTATGGAAATAATGGAAGCAATGTTAGAAATTTCCCACTTGAATGACAACATCGACCTCAACATTCTGTGGCTTCATGGAAGCCATCAATTTGAAATAGGGAATGGTCATCTTGGTGATGGACGAGCCATAACACGATCGCAGTTGGATTCGAGTTTCTTCGGTAATATTCTGCCACGATAAAATGTGGTATTTATAAATGTTTTGGAATTAGAATCATTCAGCCTAGCTAATTCACTAAAGTGTTTGTGGTTAGAATTAGTTACTCTAACAAATTACGTAGGTGAATTCAAGACAATTAAACCAGAAAAAGAAAGAAGAGACTAGAAGTGCAGCAAATATTGATTTTGTGCAACAGCGACACTGAAAATTAGGTGATGATGGACAATAAAGTTAAATTTTGTGTCTGAGTTTATGGAATAGACCCGCTAGCATGATGTATTATGAGTCACACATATTGATTGTAAGCGAGTCTAGGATGTTTTTTAGTGGTCTTTATAATGTATGTACCTGGTAACTCCAAAAGTTGGAGTTGAGTTGTAAGCCTTGTAAGGCATGTATAACCCCATACAGTTTGTGGTAATCTAAAAACCACTTTGTATTTGCAGTGTTGGTTTGTGGTACGCATAAAACTACATGTAACAGTGAAGTGAGACAAAGATTCCTGTTGGCATGGTTTAGGGTTAGCCAAGAAAACCCTCGGCCTGCTTGATTTGGGTCTTTGGTGAGTCTTAGTGGCTGGAGTGCCCTAATGGCAGGTTTGTAGCCCAGAGTGGTTGGAGTGCCCTAGTGGCAGGTTTATGGCCCAGAGTGGCTAGAGTGCCCTAGTGGCAAGGTTGTGGCCCAGAGTGCTGGAGTGCCTTCATGATTCAATTGAGCCTTCATGGTTGTGTTGAGCCTTGCTGGCATGGTTGAGGGTGATCCGATAAAACCAGAGCATGGTTATAGGTAATTTGATAAAACCCATGATGATATTGGAGGGGGGTTTACAGGTACATGTACATGTATGTAGTTATAGTGGTTGAAAGAACCATGTATGCGAAGGACATCCTACAAGACTGGCAGTTGCAATGGTTAGCACCCATGCATTCCGATGGATGGTTGTTCCTTTATATGGACATCAACACATTCTTTTGTTATGTTTGATCACAACTAGACTTTGCAGATTGGTATCAAGACAAGTACTCATTAAGGGGGTGTGTTGGAATATGTAATTTCTACTTGTCTTAGTTGTGATTATTTCTATGTGGAGGAGTATGTTTCTAACTATGTTCCTAAATTTGTGTGTGGTTGAGATATTCTCTCAACTAACAGATTGTGTGTCTAAGATAGTTTTCCTATCTTGAAACAATATTCTTGTATATATGTAATATCATATTTGATTAATGTAATACAAATTTCCTTTTTGGAAATTTAACAGGTAAGCCCCTTATCCCACAAACAAAAAAATTTCATACATATCAATATAATTTATTCTTTAATTTTTAAAATCTAAAAAAAAATCTCATACAAATCAATATAATTTATTCTTTGATTTTTAAAATTTTGAAGTTCTTTTAGCGATAAGTCAATATATATAAATAAAATAATATAACAAGTATGGTTAGTAGCTTGGTACCTGCAATTGAAATTAAAAATTATGTTTGGAGAAAAAATAAATAAAAAATTATAACCTATAAAAACCATATGCTTTTCATTTAATAATTAGTAATTTATGAGGTTCTCTATAGATATTTAAATTCCCATTTTAAATTAATATATTAAGTTATAAGTAATGTTTCTTCTTTAATGTCACAGTATTAGTTGATTAAGAATCACTTCATCACCATTGCGGACATTTCAATTGCAACATTAGTCCCGAAAGATTGAAAATTGTATTGTTTAACTCACATATCGGTAGTGGCAGAGCTTTTTTGGTTTTAAAATTTTTAAATTATAAAAGAAGATCACGCGTTGTTTTTAAAATATTAAATAGAGAATCCTCAATGGGGTGTTGAACCAAGTGAACGCGTGAGATATGATGCAAGGAGCGTGGTTGCAGGTGCCTGGACTTGCCCCCTGGTCCTCTCCAAGCACCTTGAGTATGCGGAGTTCAAAGAACTTTGTGTGAATAATTTGCTCGCATGATATTTTTATAGGTGGTGGTGTTAGTGGTGAGTTAATTGATGGTAGCGTGGACTATTATCATCTAGGCAATGTCACAATATGGTTTTCAATTAACATTGAGAGTTGTGGAGTCTGATTATGCCAAAAAATGGTAGGTGAGTTAGAGCGGGTAAACAGTTGTTTTCGTGGACACCTAGTTTGGGAGAGGTGGTGTCTGAGCCGCCAAAGTTCCTTCTTGCGTTCACGGGGGTCTATTTTCGACAATTGTCGGTTTGGTTTGCGAGTTAAATCTGTGGAACGGAGGAGTCAACAGGGAAAATTGGTTTTACTAGAGCAATGTTGGTTCAGTAGGGGTCTAGGGATTCTCCTGCTATGCAATTGGGGTCTGGTGGTTTTCTCATTGAATTGGAGGGATAAGGTCTTAGTCGCCCCCATTGGTGCTTTCGCCGAGGCCATTCGGGCTTGGTGGCGTCTGTGGGGCAGGTGCATTGTTCTCTAATTAGGAGAATTTTGAGGTCTAAAATGGGCCTCCTAAGGAAATTATAAAATAATAGTGGAAATAATAAAATAAGATTAGATTACATCATTAAATTTTAGAGGGAAAAAGAAAATATTTTTTTTTCAACTCGTATTTTCAATTTATCTCCTTATCGGTTTACTCAAATTTTGTGTGCCAACACTCGTTGGATGCAGAATTTGTTTCCTTTTCCAAAGGGTACCCATGTTTCATAATTTCGATGGACACTGCTACATGAAAAATGAGAAATACATGAAAAACGTGATTGAGTGAGGAGTCAAGGGGTGGTGTGTCGTGTGGGATGTGGGTAGTAGCAGGTGTGTTGCATGGAGCACTATCGAGACCTCATTCAATCAATTCTGGACCGAATGGCAACTGCGGAGTGAGTGAGGCAGGAGGAGCATGTGGAGCTAATTGCAACCTTGAACAAGATGCACTACTTTCAGTGCCATACTCAGGAATGTGTGGTGGTCGTCTGGCGAGGCCAGAACATGTTATCTGAAAAAGTCAAAAGCTGGAGGCCTGGATGGCCCATTTCGAAGAGCATGTTCAATGCTCTTTTTGCCCTCCTCCGCCTCCAGGAACAGCCCCAGACAACCCAACTTCCATCACTTCTGATGACTAACATGATTATAGTTGTTTTATGTATCTTGTTTGTTTACCGATGCTTTTGGCCCTTCAAGTTGTGGACTCTATCACTTGATGCTTTTTTGTTGCACTGTCATTTGTTGTGAAAGGTAGTCAACAAACCTAATAAGGGTGAGGCTACCTGTGTTTTACTTTTGATGTACTCATTTTTGGAAGAATAAATAGAAACTCGATTTACAAAAAAAAATTATTAAATAGAGAAACAATGATTCAAAGAATAAAAGCAAAAAAGCAATTCTTTATAAATTTAGTAGGTTTTCTAGGAATGGTTAGAGTTGCATGTTTTGATTATCTATTGGAATCTAGAATTTTAATAGCAATGGCAAAATATTATAGTTAATAGTAAAGTAATTACTTAATAAGTATTTTAATTGTGAAGTATGCTTTTAAAAAATTTAACTTAATTATTAATAGTTATTAAGTCTAGAATATTTATAGTAGTTTACATAGACTTTTATCTTAAAATGAAGATAAATCTACATGGTTAAAAATAGTGTCCCACGTTTTTTAAATGCATATATTTTAACTTAGATATTACTTTTTTATATAAATAATAATGATAAAATTACAATTTAGTTAGTTTTATGATTTAAAGTCTATTTATAATTGAGAATCTCCATGATAAAGTAAGGTAAATCTCCATGGCAAAGAATTCTCTTTTGATGTATGAGAGATTTGAACCTTGAACCTCATGGTTTACATAGTGTACTTCCTTACATAGCAATTTTCAAATGAATTTTGAAGAATTTCATAAAATATATATATTTATAATGTATATATATTTATATTAATTTTTTATCATTAATAATAATAACAATAATAATTTTAAATAAAGTTACAATTTAATTCATTCTTATGATTTTTAATTTTTATTAATTTGAAATGTATGATAAAGTAAATATTTCGATGCTTATTATAAATTGATGTATGTGATAATTTGTTAACCATCTAATTTACATGTCTGCACAATAACCTATAAAATATAAAATAATTAATTTATATGAAATTTAATAGAAATATAAAATAATTAATTTATATGAAATTTAACTTCTATTAAATTATTGATTCAAATATTTTTTTATTTTTTTTAAATTAGATATCCAAATTTAATAATAATAATATATATCAATTTTATTAATATCTGAAATTCAACCACACTAAAACAAAGCAATAATAATAAACTATTTGACATTAAATACATATTTTTATTTAAAAAATTCAATATATTTTTGGTTTAAATTGATTTTAGAGATCATAAAAGCCCATGTTTAACACTCTACAAAACTAGGCCCATTTTATGAAAAGCTTGTGACAATAACCTACAATGTTATAGATGATTAAACGTGCAACTTAGGACAAAAATTAGTAAATATTAGCATCAGCATTGTTTCATAGGAGCATAAAAAATTGTATTTAATCTATTTTATTTTAACAAAGTATAATAATAATGGGAGATAACAAGGAAATCTTGGAGTTTATTTAAGAATTAAAATTATTAGAAGTATAGTTTTCATTCATGCATGCAAGTTGTGAAAAGGCATGGATAACAAGGTAAAACTTACCATAAATGTTTTATATGACCCTACTGAAATATTATACGTTGAGTATTATTGGCCATGATTTACTATAGATAATTATTTAATAGTTTGATTTCAGTGATGTTTGGACCCTATTAAATAGGTTATTATTTTGAATATAAACCTCAGATTTTATTTTTTTATCTTTACATAATTCAAAGATAATATATGCATGAACTATATTCATGTCTTTGCATTGACAAAATTATGAAATCAAATTTGCATTCTATGTATTATATTCTTAGTTTAATTAAATTTATATATTGATTACGAATTATAACATAGAAACATTGTTGTTATAAAATTGGTCTTAAAAATGGTTATGTCTAGTCAAGAAAGCAAATATTATCTTACAATATAAAAAACGTGTGAGTTTAACCTTGTATAATTAATTGCTACAAACATATTCTTGATAAAACATAAAAGATGTGATGGCAAACACACACATCACCGTAGAGATTTTATCTTAAAAAAATCCAAACTTAGAAAACTAGCAAGAAGTTTTTAAAGATACTCTTCTATATAATTTTTAATAGAATGTATATCCCATGGTACCCATAAATTGCTAATCCATTTACCATGGATTGGAATATAACCATATAAGCTACAAAATTGTAACAACCCTCGCTTTTATGCTTATTTTTGTAATTTAAAATATGATTGTAATGCCAGTGTGGAAACCGCAGATGGTTGATACAATGTTTAAACATTTAAATATTGTTCTATATTGATTACCAACTGAAGAAGGGATTACCTTATGGATCCAATGTTTTAAGGGAGCTTGTGTGCCTTAAAATGCCACGAACCTAGCCCAAACTTAAATGTTGAATTCACTTGAAAACTAAGGAACCCACTACTTAATAGATAGTTTATGTGACGTGATTGGGGAAGAGCCAACTTGCCGACAATTATTTGTGAGACTATATTTGGGGTTGTTGGCCTCATGGTGTTGGCATTAATGTCAACCTAGGATATCTACCTAAGGAGTCAATCATGGAGCCAATTGTGTTGCCATTGATGCCAACAGGCTTGGAGAATTTGTCATTATGATCAGAGGCTTGATGACATATTACTAAGGTGTTCCTAATGTTTGTAGAGGCTCTACAAGTGTTGGAGAACCATTGAAGACAAATGGAAAAGTATTGAGTAGAGAGGAGATGATTTTCCATGTGTTTAGGCATATTCTTTGGGAGGGAGTTATGCATAGAGCGAACATAGAAACATTGTTGTTGGGATGCCTATATTATCCAAGTGACAATCATCTCTAGGATTCAGTTATGTCCCGACGACAATAGCTATATAAAGGGATTCCGAATTGTGTACACATATAATTTACCTTGAGAATTTCCCAAGGTATTTGCCCAAATTTTTTTATGGTTTAGAGTTTATTTGAGTTGGTCTTCATTCTAGAAGGTGCCTAAGTCAGGGATAAGTCTCTCATTCAATGAAGAAGATCGAGGATCAAGTCAAGGAGCAAAATACCGAAGTAATAACAAGAGTGTTTGTCTCTCCATATGTAATGCCCCACTTAAATCTTATCTTGCAAATTTTATTAATGTTTACATTATCTGAAAAATATTGAGAGATATTGGTCTAATATAAAATTCATCATTTCTATTATTCAAATTCCCAACTTACCTTCTCAAATTGAATCTTAGGTAGGATATGGTCTTCTTCCATTATTTCAAATAATATATATATTCATCTCACATTTCCCAATGTACCCTCACATTTACTAGGGAGAAGGCATGGTCCTCTCCAACTCATTATCAATATATATATATTCATCTCACATTCTCCATTGTACCCTCACATTTACTAGGGAGAAGACATGGACCTCTCCATTTAATTACATCTCACATTCCCCAATGTACCCTCACATTTACTTGGGAGAAGACATGGTCCTCTCCAACTAATTATCAATATATATATTCATCTTACATTCCCCAATGTACCCTCACATTACTTGGGAGAAGACATAGTCCTCTCCATTTAATTATCAATATATATCATCTCACATTCCCAAATGTACTTTCATATTTACTTGGGAGAAGACATGGTCCTCTCCCATTAATTTCCCAATTTTATATTCATGTCACATCTCCAAATGTACTCCCAACTTTATTTGGGAGAAGAGAAGTCAATTGTAAGGATGGATGAGAAGTTAATGACATTAATGAGAGGTGGTTGAGATGGCGAAGAGAGGGACGGTATAAAAAGGGAAGGGGAAAGGGAGAAAAGGGGAATGTGGAGCCTTGCTTATGATTTTGGGGTTGGTTGTGATTTTTGGAGACCTTAGGAAAATGTGGAGGTTTCTTGGGCTAGGAATTATTCCCTAGTTGGCTGGGAGGTAAATCCAATTGGGTCAATCAAGAGGAGCGTTTAGCAGGAGCAGCAGCTCAAAGGCATCTCCACCAGCCACCGGTACAGGTATTCCTCTATAGATTACTCAGGTAAATTTATTAAAATGAAATGTTCTCCATAAGTTATAAGGATTAGAATGTAAATGGTAAAATTTTATTTGTTTAAAAATCTTGTAAGAAAGTAAACTATTGCCTCTTATTGCATTTCAATTCATTAAAAATAGATCTGTAAGAAGACCCCAGGATAGGGCACTTACACATGGTATTAGAGCTTTGGTTCAAAATCTGGACCCAAAGCCCACTAAACCCCAAATTTCGTTATAAAGAGCTTGTAACCCTCGTAAGGACTCATAATCCCAATGTATAGATTCTTTAAATTTGCCATCCAAAGCCCACCTTACTCCTATTTTCATATCTTAAATCGCCTTACAGATGCTGTTTAAGTGCAGATCCATGAGATGGAACGTCTAAGTGTGCTTCCAAAGAACCATTTTGCATAAGCTCGTATACTAGCAGCCTTGTCTTCCTATGGACACAGAAACCCAACAAAGATACGAGGTTTGGATGCCTGATTTTTCTCATTAGTTCAACTTCACTCTGACCTTTGTTAAAACCCGCATTGTTTGCATGCTGGTGTGTTGTTTATATCGATACCAGTGTCTTACAGGTCCTCATTATTTCATTGCCAGGCACCTGTATGCTTGGTATCTTTAATTGCTTGCTCTCTCTGTATCACCTTTCATCTGATCTGATTTCTACTTTTCTCTATCGAATGACCCATTGTGTGCCCATTTCTCCCTAAATCTTGTCTTATTCGTGACTTGGTTTTTTCCTTGCACTGTATATACTAATTATGCTTATGGACACTAATCCTGTATTTCTATACATTTTCAGAATAGCGGAAATACCCAGCCATAGCAGGATTGTTTCACTGAAATGCAACTAGTCTACTATGTTTCACTTTAATCACCCAAAGTTTATAACACTGTTTCTCACTGGTTTGTGGTTTTCTTTTACATGTATCTCTTTAAACCTGGCTTAGAAAGGCCAGTAAATAGCATGTATTCTCTTGTGATATGGTGGTCTGGAGTTTTACTCTAATGTCCCATTTTACAATGTTGAAATCAAGGTCCTGCCAATTCTACTAATAGTGAGTTCAGTTGGACAAGATTCAGCTGTATAGGTCACATTTGTGTTAATCAATAGTATGGGTTCATGAGGAGATTTTAATGGGCTGTATAGAATTATCTGTCTACAAATCAGAAATGCTATAATGTATAATGGGTTCTGGTTTGGTCGAAATCTTTTGAATAACCTGATTTCCAAATGGTAGTGTGTTTGATCATTTTTTTTATGTTCAAAACTCTCTTGACATATAATGAGAGTGAGCAACGTCTTGAGATTAAGCCATAAGTTCAAATTAATGCTAAAATATAATAGTATACAATATAATGATATTAACTGTGAACGTTAATTAAAAAAGTTTATAGTAGAAATCCAGTCAAAATCAGATCATAAAATATGGCATTCAAAACCAGACATGAAACAGTAATAATAAAAACTAAGTTAAAGCTGCATAGAATAATCGGCACTGCTTATTTTCTAAAAAAATGGTAAATTTTAAGTGATTTCGTCCATAGAAACAACACGTTAACTAATAAAATAAATAACAGATGCAGGATGCATGTATTACTTGGCATGTTTTATCTTCAGTGCAATTTTCTAATTCTAGAATGAACTGAAGAAAAGCCTCAACATAACTAAATTGAGATTCAAGTCATACCTTCTATCTTCTTCTTGACACTTAACATGGCAAGTCCCAATATCTGTCTCAACTTTTCAAAGTTTTCTTTTGACGATGACTCGGTGAATACATCTGCATGCTGATAACTAGATACACAAAACATCAATTCATTTGATAATCCGCTACAAATTCTTAAAGCGATAATACTTATCTATGTGCTTAGTAAGGTTGTGGGATATTGGATTTTTTTTATCATAGTGATTGTTAAGCTGTCGTGCTTCCTCTTACCATTACCATTTGATCTAAAGATGATACCTGTAGGTGAGTGGTGGTGGCTATTGTTGTTTTTATTTCAAATTTGTCAATATTCTTCTCCACCAAATTGCTTAACATGTTGTGGAAATTGTTGCAATGTATTCTGCTTCTGCAGTAGACATGGGAAAAGTAGATTGCTTCTTTAAAGATGATGAAATAATCCCTGAGTCAATACTGAAAGAATTATTCTTTTATGATCAACAATGGAGCTTGCTCAATCATTATCCATGTATCCAACAAAGCCAGAGTGCTCACGAGTGTACAAATACTAAAATTACATGTACCATTGGTTTACCACAGTGTACTCTTTGTTATAATATATATATATATACTTGGATCCTGCTTAAACCTTGAACTAAACTCATAGCATACATTGCATCAAGGCAATGGTGGTGAGGTATGTATTACTGTCCACTAACCTCTTCTACGTTGTAGCATCAATTTCGTTCTTGACCTCTTCTACACTATAGGATCAAACTCATTATTGACCTCAACACTATAGGATCAACTTCATTCTTGATCTCTTCTACACTGTAGGATCAACTTTGTTCTTGCCATCATCATTAAATAATTTGTCACTGAAGATTGTAGGTGTGCTCACTAGCTTTCAATTTCTCATTTTAGACTTACAAATAAATTAACTGCATATATTCTTTTGTGAAATAAAAATGCATTCACACAGTTGATTAACTTCCATGTTAAGAAAATATTGCAGTGAATCCAAATTTGTTATCTCAAATACACTTGTCATAGCTACTATAAATCATCCTTCAACAACTTCCTAATCAAGTCACATACATTTACCACTAAATTTGACACATGGGTGATCCCTTGCACATTTGTAGGCATTTTTATGAAGTTCATCATCTATCCTTCCATATGAAGGCCTTCAAGGTTAAGTCCATATAAAGCCTTTTTCAATTTATAATCCTTGTGACCATGACCTATGATTTCATACCCTTGTCTTGAAAACCTTGTGTCCATACCCTATGATTTGTCTTATGCTTTGTTTTGTAGATCTATTTAAGTCCTGTTACATCCTTGTTCGATGACGATCAACGAGAGCCCAAGGTTCATTTTTGCCTATTACTTTGATTTCAACATCCACTGTGTCCTCCCTGCAATCACATCGCCAAAAACATCACCTGAACGTCACCTTGAAGACACATGGATGCAGGAGCTAAATGTGAAACGGCCCCCAACACCCACAAGAGGGCATCCTCAAACTACAAATGATCATGGTTCTCTGGCCTGGATTTAACAGCCCGTCTTGATGCCTCCATTTACACCATTCATACAGTTCAGTGTCCCTGCTGCTTGGTGGTGGTCTTGTACCTTCTCTTAGGATTTGTAAAGTAATATTGAAGATTCTATTGCAGAAAAGGTCAGAAATTTCCTTTGGACTCTGCACACCTGCATCAAGGCAACATGGACTGTGATAGCTTTCACTGTCTGAGACGTTATGTTCAAAAGCCTGTGGATGGTACCCATGGAGGTCTTTGATGGTGTGTACAGTGTTCTTCATTTGTGAGTCATGGCTAGAAGAGAGCCTTAATAATGGGTAGGCTGCTGGATAAATACAAGCCATGGGAATAATCTAGCTCCAGTTTGCAGTTATGCATGCATCTGTGAAGTTTTGGTGGTAGATGCACAGCTTTAAGAGCCATGTAGTGTGTTTTGCAGCACCTGAATGTTGGCAGAGAGTTTGGATTTAAGATAATCAAGAAAGCTAACTTCAAAAATCCCTTGAAAAGAGATCATATATGGGGTCCTCAGGCTGTTAATGGTAGTCATTATTTTTAGTATCTAATGTGTATTGAACCAGGGTCAGTTAGTAGGGAGAATCCTATCTTTTGACAAGGTAGATGTGAGTATTATACATTATTTCTTGGGTTGACAGGATGGTCCTGGACACAGATCAAGTGTTAGCATGAATCTGGGTATCCAGGAATGTTGATTCCTATTATTCCTCTCAAAGTAATGATTACGGAATCCACAAAGTAGTTCATATTTCCCATTACTTAGACTTATGGTGTATTGAGCCAAGCATATTAAAATCTACTCTATCCCTTGGGTGGATTGAGAACCATATATCATTTCTTCCTCGAGTGTAACCTAGCCTTTCTATTTAGGGGCCAATTAATGAGCTTTATAATTTTCTCTCCTCCCCACCTCTAGAGAGTGCCATGGGTCATGAGATAGTTGTGAACACAAAATCATGAACTTGTAAACTGTTAGTAACATGGGAAGAACATGGCCGCCTAACACGTTCTGAGCCCTAAACTTTACTAACTCAAAATCAAAACAAAAATCGTGGCCTAACTCGTTTCCATAATTGGTGAAATGGTTTTTAGTATCTGTTGGTTTATTTGTAATTAAAATTTCATATCATAGTATTTATCATCAGTTGTGATCTCTGTTTTAGAAATAGGTTTCAATTTTGTGGCTTTGTTGGTAATAGGATGGAGATGTAGTCACAATTACTATGATGTTGTTTCCTAATGGCGGAAAAACTATTGTCTGACCAATATCCATTAGTTAGACATGCTCATGAAGATGTATAGTGTGGTAGCAAGTTTTGGTTTAATTGTTATGATCATCAATGGATACAGTGGTCATGGCAAAAAAAAAATTTAAGCCCAAAAACTTGCAGAAAGCATCACTTTAGACAAACTGAATTCTGAAATTTATTCTTCAATGGACTTTATTTTCCTGCGTGGTCTGTCTCTGTGTATGACTACCTGCATAAATATCAGGTTATTGTATTTTAATCTTTGGTTGATGTCCATCCTCTGCCTCCGGAACATCAATAATGTGTGTTCTACTTATGGTGATGTAGGGTGTTATTCTCTGCAGCCTACTTGATCTGTATTGGTGTATGGTTTTGGACCCTTTACCTGATCTTCGTTGTATGCTTCAGAGCCTCTGATGATTTACTTTACATTGATGTCTATGTAGATCCTTGCCCTCTTTCATCTGCTTATCCTTGTAGGTTATTGTTTCTGAGCCTTTAACTGAGATCCATCATTTTGCTTCGGGGACAATGATGATGTACATTCTACTTGATATGTAGATTGTTGCCCTTTGCAATCTTCTTATCCTTATCAGGTTATAGTTTCTGAGCTTTTTTTTTTATATCCTTATCCTTTTGATGTACAGTCCAATCACGAGTCTGTAAATTTGTGGAACATTGCTCTCTACAATATGCTTATCCTTTGCTGAAGAACTGCCAAGATTTAGAGTGGGAGCATAGTTCTATCCTTTTTCCTTGGCCTTATATCAAGCTCAGGGGGCCACATTTGTTCCTCTTTATAGTCCCTTTTTACAACTTTCTGACATGAGGGATATCAATGATAATTCATATAGATAGTTCATTACCTCCTTTTATGTTTAAGATTAAATCATATTGCAATATTCATAGCGACTGTAAAGTGTGCCTTGTTAGTGAAAGGGATTCAGACACAAACTATTTTCTAGTTTTCTAGAGTAGGAAGAAACTTAATATGCAAAATAGCACTTGGAAACTTGCACGTGATAGACCATAAAAGCTAAGTAAAGAACTTGAGTACAACCAGAGAATTTTACTCCAGGAAACATTATTAGCTGATATAGTGTTTGGCCTCCCTGGTTAACGGATGGGACTTCATTTTGTTTCTGCTATTAGGTTTATGTTGCTAGTAATAGTCCATGACAAATAATAAATTGTTTCTTTGGGTCCAATTGTGCTTTCCAGACTCTAGAGTCTCTCGGTTCTTCTTTCTCTAAGGAAACTAGAGCTAAAAGTACTTCAATTTCTACTGAACTCTGTTAAGTGTTACTATCTATAGGAGCTTGCTCGCATTCTTGCAATTTTGAATATTATTGATTTTTATTGATTGTTTTTGACAAATTCTAGTTCAAACCTCAATCACCATGGGAGCAGTTGTCTTCCAGTTAATTTATATCATCATTGGACAGTTCTTGGATGGTGACAATATCCTTACAAGATTATATTTATCTTCAAGTTGTTCTCCAAACAACCATCTTCAAGTGATTAACTGTCTTCATGTCATGAAAATAATTTGGTCTTTTGTTGGCTAGACTGAGACGACTACGGTTAGGGGATATCACCTAGGCTTGGACACATCTTCAAATCCGAGGAATCTCCTGTATATGGTATGTTACATTGACCCAATTGTCTAAGGCCGATCTTCAAAGAAGTTAGGGAGCCTTTTATAGTTTTTCCAGCTTCTTTACATTTAAAGGCTCCCATATATAGCATGACTTTTTGACCCAATGCACTTAGGCTCATCTCCAAAGAAGCTAGGAGTCCTTTGTGATTATCCCAGCGTCATTACGTTTGAAGATTGTTTCCCTCGTACCTTCATGGCTTCAAAAGTGAGAAAGATGCTTTATATTAAAACAGATCTTCAACATACTTCTACTACAAGTTGGTTCTATGTTGATGTTATGCATGTGTCAAATACATTATACAAACAGAGCTAGAGTCTCCCTTTGAACAATAATAATAATAATCATCATCATCTAATTTTTAGGTCATGGCCAAGGTAGACTTGAAATTGGTTTATGAGACCCCTTGTTTCTGGGACAAGGGATCCGCCTCCTTGTTCTTAACCATTAAGCCCACCAAGGCCATTATAAGCTTTATCTTTGTACAAATTTTAATCTTAACATTGCATGCTTTTTGTAGATGGATGATTATAGAAATAAGCAGATGAGGTTGTTAAGCTTCTTGGAACCTATAAATGGAGACACCAGATCTGCAATATAGTGAGGATGTCACAACGAAGACCTAATTATAGAAATTTAGTTTATGGTTGTAATGCTCATGACCTTCATTGACTAGCACGTGTCATTTAAATACCCTCTACTTTAAAAATAGGGATATAGTATAGAGTGATTTGAGTTACTAAGAAGCCCAAAACATGCCAAGAGTTTTCCCTAAGTGATCTAGTACTATCCTTACCATTTGATAGTTTTTTTTAAAAACGCATGATTAATTGGTTAAGGTGTTCTTAATTGAATTGAACTTCTCCAAAAATCGATTTTCGCTAGAATGCATCAATCTAGCATGGTGAGATTCAATGTAATGGTTGCTTCTAATCCATACATATTAAGCCTAGTCTTGTCACTAAGTATGCTTTGTCATGTTGGTTGTTTATTAAGACAAAGAAATCTAGAAAGTAATCAAGAAATTAGTTAATAATGAATAGGTACAGGTAACAAGGAAAAACAATAAAACCAACAAGCAAACAATCCAAAGAAAAATGGGCTGACATGATGTAACCTAAGGTTGAGGAAAAGAGGATGCCAACAATTATTGTATGGTGCATAACAGATGGAGGCCTGACAAAGATGGTCTAGTGGGGTAGAATTTTCTAGTGAAAACATAGATTGAATACTATGGACTTGTGTAAGGCTTACTGTGATAGTTGTTTTTAATGATCTTAAATTAAATGAGAAGATCAATTCATAGAGAATTTAGGATTCTAGAACAGAAGCTTATTTAGTTAATAAAAGACCAGTGAAAATATTAGGATACACTTTTACCCTTATTTCTAGTGTTGAATAAAAATGTCATGAAAAATAATGTGTCTCTAGTTTTGGATAAAAGGACCTCAACTTTCTTCGCAACTTTTGTGGTCACTGGCCACTTATGAAAGGAGTAGGCATCTTTAGAAATGCGGTGCCATTTAGAGGGGAAATACTAATAGCAGCAGGGCAAAGGCAACTATCCCATTCGTTTATTTATTTCTCATTTTTCTGGTCATATTGTGAGCTGCAATATATATCGTGAAATTGTTTTAGTACTATTAAACAATGATTAAATATATAAAACCTTTGACATTTAGAGGACATTTCTCTCAATTTACAAAAAAAAAAAAAAGTATGAAAATCCTGAGGGAAACAGTTTCTGAAGTTTTGGAGTCTTTTATTTTCAAGTTAACTAATTGGTTTGGAAGATGAAAAGCTAGCAAACTGGAAGAGTGAGACTAAGGTATTTATACTAGTGCCTTCTAGTAGAATTGATAGTGCACTATTCAATTGCTTGCCAATATTTTGGTTTTGGTACCACCTTATAGCATACTCGGGTTCAAATGCTATTTTCCATGGGCACAATGAATCTGTTTCAACTCTAATTATTATCAAGGGGTTCCACAAGGTTGTCACATGAGTGTTTATGATACCCATTTTGACGTAGATAGCTACCTATGTTAAGGTTCTATTTTGCAGTTCCATGTTGTTATTTATGAACATTATTTACATTTGGTTGGACGCGTGAAAATCAATTGATGGATTGGTATTAATGATGGAAATGTTGGATGTATGACCAAATGTATGACTTGGTTACAATTTATCTAGTGCATGACTTGTCAGAGTTATTGTTGCATCATATAGGGCTTAAGCAGATATGATTTATCTAATCAATGACTTAGTGAAGGTATGATTTAACTAATGTAAGATTTAGTTCCAGTATGAACAAAAAAAAAACTTGACACATGGATACCAGACTTAATAAACATGATGTTTAAGATCATGTATCTATATCTATTGTGTGGTTATATATATGTATGGATGAGAACTAAACTACGGATTGGAAAGAACCATATGATAACCAAGATCTACTATTCCATTAGGGAAGGTCGAGACAACCAATGAGGAAAGGTACGATGTACATTGTTCTATTACATTTGGTATCTACTTGATATGCACTCTTATGACATGAGTAAAATGAAAATGACAGGTGGCAAGACTACCTGACTGGATTATTCGATGACAAGCCCAACCAGCTCTGTAGTGTGGTCCATGTTAGGGCGTTGACCCTAGTTGTGAAGGAGGGGTGGAGGCATTTCCCACTATGTATCCTCCAAAACCTGGAATCGTGGGAGGGCAGTGGTGGACACGCTCCCCTAGACGTGTGATGACAATTGTCAGTTGCTTGCTGGGGAAGTTAGGTCGACATAGTCAATGCTTCCACCATGTCGGTTTTATCAGTGGTTAGTATGGTCGTTGCCACTGATAAAGCAGCAGAGGATGGATAGGGTGGGAACGGAAGTAGGTCAGGATGGATAGGGGGATATAGATCAGTTGGAGACTCTTGATGGGAAGTAATGTCATTGTCTGACTTATCAAATTTTATTGTTATAACTCTCTCTGAATTGCTATGCTTTCAAACTCCTTGTATCTTTTCATTCTAACTTCGGGACAAAGTTTTCTGAAGGAGGGGTATATGTAATGCCCCACTTAAATCTTATCTTGCAAATTTTATTAATGTTTACATTATTTGAAAAATATTGAGAGGTATTGGTCTAATATAAAATTCATGATTTCTATTATTCAAATTCCCAACTTACCTTCTCAAATTGAATCTTAGGTAGGATATGGTCTCCTTCCATTATTTCAAATAATATATATATTCATCTCACATTCCCCAATGTACCCTCACATTTACTAGGGAGAAGACATGGTCCTCTCCAACTCATTATCAATATATATATTCATCTCACATTCTCCAATGTACCCTCACATTTACTAGGGAGAAGACATGGTCCTCTCCATTTAATTACATCTCACATTCCCCAATGTACCCTCACATTTACTTTGGAGAAGACATGATCCTATCCAACTAATTATCAATATATATATTCATCTTACATTCCCCAATGTACCCTCACATTTACCTGGGAGAAGACATAGTCCTCTCCATTTAATTATATATATATATATATATATATATATATATATATATATATATATATATATCACATTCCCAAATGTACTTTCAGATTTACTTGGGAGAAGACATGGTCCTCTCCCATTAATTTTCCAATTTTATATTCATGTCACATTTCCAAATGTACTCCCAACTTTACTTGGGAGAAGAGAAGTCAATTGTAAGGATGGATGAGAAGTTAATGACATTAATGAGAAGTGGTTGAGATGGAGAAGAGAGGGAGGGTATAAAAAGGGAAGGGGGAAGGGAGAAAAGGGGAACGTGGGGCCTTGCTTATGATTTTGGGGTTGGTTGTGATTTTAGGATTTGTTGTTATTTTTGGAGACCTTAGGAACCTGTGGAGGTTTCCTGGACTAGGAATTATTTCCTAGTTGGCTGGGAGGTAAATTCAGTTGGGTCAGTGAAGAGGAGCATTCAGTAAGAGTAGAAACTCAAAGGCATCTCCACCAGCCATCGGTACAGGTATTCCTCTATAGATTACTCAAGTAAATTTATTAAAATGAAATGTTTTACATAAGTTATAAGGATTAGAATGTAAATGGTAAAATTTTATTTGTTGAAAAGTCTTGTAAGAAAGTAAACTATTGCTTCTTATTGCATTTAAATTCATCAGAAATAGATCTGTTAGAAGACCCTAGGATAGGGCTCTCACACCATATATCTGAGCTATTATTGTTTAAGCACTTTAGATCATCTAGTTATATGAGAGAGATCCATGTTGGAGAGGTTGGTTCTTTTGTGAGAGTAAGACATTGGAAAACATTGAAATCCAATGGTGAGAGGAGAGACATAGTTGTAGAAGATTGTTGGGGGAGCTCAATTTTATTGCATAGTTTTGTGTGCATGCTTCAAAAAATGTTTGATGGAGGTTTATGAAGACATTTTATTGAGGAGATTGATTCTATATTGGATATTGAATGTTAGCATGTTTTCTATGGCACATTTGTATTGCTAACATCGTGTATGCAGGAGATCATAGTTGAGAAGATCATGTTTTCTTATTCCATAAAATTTATATGGTTGTAGAATTGTGGTTTATGTCTTATATGGTTGCTATTATTGAGACATGGTTGAGTTTTTATGATCAAATTTTTTATGTTGTTGATGGATTTGTGTTGAGAGTGTGTATGTTGGAGGTTTGATGTTTGGTATATTGTATATCAAATTTGTCATGGTATTGCAAATTTATATGTATGTTTTTTATTGTGTTGAGGTGATGTATTGATTGTGGCTAAGATTGTGTTGGAAGGTATGTATTCAAAGTTTGATATATGAGAATATATTTTATTGTGAATCTAGTATGAAAATGGATGAAATGTGGCTCACAAGTGTTTGATTACGAAGAGAAGTGGATTGAGTATGAAACATTGTGAAACATGGTCCACAGGAGAGCTTGAAGGTTAGAGCCTTTAGAGAGGCAAGCAATGGTTTAATGTGACAAGGTGTAGTGAAATCCTTTAGGTAGAGGCCTGAGAACTTGGGAGTTGTGGATTTTGTCCAATGGTGGATGGATAGACTATTGGTTGTTGGGGCATCCAACAAGTGGTGGTCTACAAAGTTCATATAGCTAGTGGCCTAGAGTGAGTAGCGGCTCGCATGATTGGGAAGTTGTGGCTTACACACTGGTGGTGGCCAATGATCATATGCAAAAGAATATTTTAAGATTAATAAGAAAAATGAAGATGAATATTATCTATTGATGATGGTTTTTACCCTTTGGGTTTCCACCTTATATCTTGTTTCTCATGTGTTAATTGATGTGTTGTTGATCATGTTTGTTGATATACTCATGGTTCATGTTTACTTATTTCTTATGATTTATGCATATATCTTCTCATGTATTATGTTGCTAATGAATTAATAAACCAGGGTTTGTAAGAAAAGGAAAATACCAGTAAAATTGATTCGTAGGGCTCTTGGTTGCAACTTAATCACTGGAGAGTAGATCTAGGGAGTCTTGGTGAAAAATTTGTAATTTTTTTCCATAATGAATCTTCCAGAATTATTTCTCGTCACTACTACAAATTTAAAGGTATGGCATGAAAATGTTAAATCTCAATTATTAGCTAATGGATCTAACATTTGGAAGCTAGTGTGTGAAGGATGTGGCGAGGATCCACTTTTTCTTAAAGTAATGCAACAAAATTCTCAAGCGAGATGCATTATTTATGATAATCTCCATAATGCATTTTTGGAGAAAATAACATATCTAAAGGTGGTCAAGGAGATTTGGGACGTACTACAAGTGTTTTTTGGAAGTGATAACAACAACAATGGAGGGTCGAGAAGAAGAGTAAGAAGAAGAAAAAGAATAAGGGCCCTTAGAAGCGAGAATCTTAGCGAGAAGAGCCTCATTCCCCTAGTGCGAGTCCAACAGATCGTGAGAAGAAACCATAAACTCAAGAACCAGAGGTATTGCAACAAAATGGATCCAAAGGTATAAATTTAAATTAATTGTTTTTGAGTTATGATTTAGAGAGATCTGATGTTAATCTTGCTGAGTCAAACACTCATGTTGATGAATGTGATAAATTGATACTTCTTCAAGTTAAATATGACTCATCTATGGATGTAATAGAGAAATTATCCATTGAAGTTAGTAGACTGACAGTTGTATGTAGGGAGCATGATAAGTTGATGCAATTTTTTGATGAAAAAGGAACTAAGGTGAGAGAAGAGGTTCTTAGCCTAAAGATTCAATTTCATGAAGCCAAAAGGATTGAGGATGTTATGGCTCATCAGCAAAAAGAGGAGGGACAAGTTGAATAGCTTGAAGGTGATTTTGTCAAGTTGAGAAAGTAGCTTGAAAAAGACAACCAGTTGAAGCAACAAAAGAGTATGAAGGCCTTGGACTATTTTCTTGAGAGAAAAATATTTCCCATGATCATATTAGGTATCGTCTTTAAAAATGGAGAGTCCAACTCGCATGTAGACAATAACAACAACACAAAACCAAAAAGGCTTGTAGCAAACAAAAACAATAGTAAGCATAGCAAAGGAGGAATGAAGTAGTAGATCCAATAACAACCAATAAGAAAACCTCAAGGAGAATCTACCACTAAAATATCTTTCAATCCTAGGGTTAATGATAGTTGCAGATCTGTCGAATTTCAAAGGAATCAAAGCCCCTTTGTTCCTTTGATGGATGATGTAGAATGTTATGCCTAATACAATTATGGACATTTTGCAGCCAACTGTAGGAGAAGAGCTTACACATATAGTCAACAGAGCTTGCAACAATATGAGCAACCAAGGAGATCAACCATCAAGTAATTATGCATTTAATGGATTTTGTTTCTCATGTAACCTTTTTTTCCATAAGGCCTTTGGATTAGAGAACTATCCCATAGAGTAGAGGCACATTATATGCAAGGCAGATATCTAGCACATTTGGTAGAGGATTTGGTCCCCTTGCTTCATATCTCGGTCATGTGTGATGTTATGCATGTGAAAATTATTGTCACATAGCTAGAGATTATATGGTGTTTATCTCCTTAAGGCAGATGTGATAGAATAGACATCTAAAGTAGAGTAGATCTAGCAGAAAACAAGAAGAAATTGCACATGTCAAGAAGAATCCTAGGACTTGTTGAAGCCTCGAAAATCACTACAAAAACATGGGGGAAAACCACCCGGTCTAGACCTTGAAACCAGCTCCTTTTCTGTTTGGTATAATGGCTCCGACTAGGGATAATGGGACCAATTCCCCAGAAAGGGTTGATTTGATATTGTTGATGGAATGATATAGGATGTAACAGGAAATGATTCAGCTAAGTGTAATCTAATATAACTACTAAACACATGCATATATCTTAATCTAACATTATCTAACTATAAATATACCTGGGAATAAAATATGATATGCGATCTACAATGATGTCTTACAGCAATTGGTAATAAAGATCATTCAACTGCCAAAAGAAATGAAATTGTTTAACGATAATTATTTTGGATAAATAGTTAGGCAAAACAATTGAGAGAATATATCGCATATAAAAATCGTTCATGTATTCAAAACGGAATCAGATCTAACATCATATAGAAGTGAAATAATGCAAAACTATAATTCTGACTTTCATACATAAAACAATTGAAAGAAGAAGTATTGCTTAATACATAAATAAAACATAATCATATGATAAAAGTACCATATATGATAAGTCATGCTCATGTGCTTCAACAATATTGACCCAATTTCATTCAATCCAACACATTCTAAGAGTACAAAAGTTCATTTTAGTAGAGCATGCTAGATATTTAAAGAAAAATAGATCTTGTTCCATTCATTTCATCAAAACCTCCTCAAAAGTACAGAAGTGTAATGTCTTGAAAAGTGTTTTTGATAAAAATTTTGGACCCCTTTCTAAATGCATGAGAGAGGTTTAAAAACTAAAATACTTGCCTCAAAATAGATTATTACAAAAATAGATGAGGAGGTTTCAAACAACCTTCCTCGGAACAGGAAAAAATAAAATTAAAAACAAAATAAACTAATGACTAGCTCCTTTGAACTTGATCTCTGAGGTCATAAATATCAATCATTGGCTTGAGCTGAGGCGGCTGGCTGATTGTAGATTTTAACTACCCAACAAATATGGCATTTGTCAATGTTGGAACCATCTTTTATTTATAGGTTGTTAAACACCTCAGATTCATCCACTCGCTGTGTGGTTTTACTAGAAACTGCTTGTATGTCTCCCAACTCAGGTTGGTTAGCTATTTAATAGCCTCTTCCTTTTCCTGCAATGTTTGTTTCCATTGCTGCTCTAGTTGCTTGAAATTTGGTAGAAACCCTAGTACACACTCTTTGATAAGGTTGACACCATGAAGGTTTTCATTTACGACCTCTATTATGTTGCTTGTTGCTCCTGTTGCTATTGTTGTTGCCCTTTCTATCTGTTTCAATCGAGAATCCCAATCTGTAAACATAATATCTTTGTGGGACTCTTCCACTTTTGGTAGGTCAGCCTTCCTTCCATCTTCTGATTCTTGCCAGGTGATAAATTTAGAAACCTTTTTGTGGATTTATTCATACTCAAAACTCATATCAATTACTTGGTTTGTTAATTTATCATTGGTCTCACAGTAAGGATTTTTTTGCGAGATTTTCTGGTAGAATATTTCCTCCTGTTGCATTAATAGGGAATTGAGGTTGATTGCTTCTTTAATGAATTCTTCAATTTGCGGGTTATCTCTGAGTTTATCCACTATAGCTTGCATTTGAAGAATTTGCGCATCCTTTTCTGATAAATTGGCTTGGTGTTGTACTCTCATCTACTCGAATTCCCTTTGAAGTTGGGCTACTTGTAATTATGCTTGTTGGTTAGTTTTTTCTTGGGCTAATTGTTGTTCTAGTAGCATAATTTTCTGTTCCTTTTCCTTCAACAACATTCAGACTTTCATTGCCTTATCGATGGTGGTTGTGGCATAAGCTCCTGTGAACTGTGACAACTTTGTGAGATTCTATGATGGGTCGATACGTGTGTCCTTCCACACAATATCCATTGGTTCATTTCCCGGAGTTGTAACAGCCATGGCATCCAGTTTTCTTTGTCTTTTGACTCTAACCTTATGAGTAGAACTGTAGAATATATCTACTGGAGGTATTTCCTCAGTTCTTAAGACAATTTTGGAAGAAGGAACAACAGGAATAATCTCAATATCCTGGGTATCTATAGCTCCTTCCCCTATTGTTTCTGGATTTGCTTTATGTTGGGTTTTCTTGGGAGTTTGCAGCTCAGATGTTTGCTCAAGATTTATGTATGTATGGAGATTTTTATTGAACTTCTCCCATTCTTGTTCCAGGTCAATGATTGGAGCTTTACCTGATTGAGTTGAAGTAGAAGCAACCTCTGCCTGCTTCTTTGCCAAGGCCTGCTCGACTGTCTCCTCTGTACTTCCAGCTGTGTCTTTCTCAGACTCTTTATTTGTGTTTCCTCCTCCATTTTGAGATTGTCACTTTGAGTGCTCTGACTCATGAGTCAACTTCTCTTGGGTTTCTTCTTCAGAATTTTCTTTGGAACTTCCCTCCAAGCTTACGCTAGGAGTTGGCTCTCTTATTGGTTCAATCTGCAATAGGTCTAATGGGACCTTTAACAGTCTCTTATTTCTATACACATGGAAAGCATTAATATCTTCTGGGGTCAACAATAGTGATGCCATATGTAGAACTTGTGAAAATGTTTATGCTTATAGAAAGAGGTCATCAAAGGCATCCTCTTCATGGGTGAATTGTTTTACTTTTACCATAGAAGTAAATTCCTTAACAATGTGATTTGGGTCGTATTGCCTTCAGGGAACTGTAACCAATTTCAGAGATATAATAATCTTTGCTTCCTTTACTTCATATCCATAATCGTGTAGTGTGAAAGCACCACATTGTAATGGGAAATTTTGCCAAATGGCTTTCTTCTGCTCTTTCGTTCCTATGGTTAAACCACCTTCCCCTATTGTCTGGTAGGCTATTTTTGTGGCCAAAATTTTGTTGGGGACATAATATGGGAGGACATGCAGAGAAGCAATGTTCACAAAAACTCTAATGTAGGTGAATGTCCCTTCCCCAAATCATCTGGCTACTGGCAAGATATCTACTTCGGCCTCTTTAGAAAACCTAGGGGTTGTTCTATCAAAAACTACTTTATGAATAGGAAGCATAACACCCTGACAGATTTTATAAAAATGGGGGTGGAATTGGGATTCCCACAAAATTTTATGGTATATATGGATGGGAAGCAGGTTTTGTACAGTCCACTTCCATCCCATATTCGGAAACTAAGAATTAAAACAAATTGCGTCCATAACAAAGGCACTCATAAAGAAGGACTTCTTTTTCTTCTATATTCCATAATGGCCTTTTCCAAATTGTCTGATAAAATTTGAGCCTAATTCATAATCGTTGCATTAACTGCTACATCTATTAATGGGAGCCATTCCATGGAAAATTTGCTGCTATCAGGTCTACCAAATAACCTACACATCATTGTTGTTGCGGATCTATGAGGGGGGAATTGATGCCATTGAGTACATACCATATTTATCTCATTTGAGTTTTCCTCCGCTTGATCTCTAGATCTGCATAGCATCTAATGGGTCCTCGTTCTCTTTGGCGAATTTCTCAAGGAACTCTTTGTTGTAGAGATTTTGAGGCTTTGGTAACTGGTACATTAATTGTAGGTTGTTTGGTGAGAAAGACCCCATGACCTGTTTCCTTTTATCCTTGAAGGTTCTGTATGGGATGTCTACCTCATCAATTACCCATTTTACCATATCCATGTATGATATTATCTTCACTATTGCAGCTATTTGGTGTAAGAATGAACATGTTGTCTCGAAATAGGAGGCGTCATATGACTCCTGGGCATCAGTCGTAGCCTTTGTTACCAGTGGTCCGGGCTTCTCTTCTTTTAACAGGTTATACATGGCTTCCTATGTCGTGGTTCCTCCTTCCTTGCTACATGTGGTGTCAGAGAAAAGTGGTGACGTGTCTGATTTATCATATGCATTCGCCATTGCCTTCTTTGCCATTCTTTCTAACAATGTTTTGTGTGAAGGTTTCCTAAAATGGAGAAATGGAAGTTATTGGATAAACACAAAGTGAGAATGACAGTGAGAATTAAATGATACAGTTAACCTCAAAAGGTGATAAGAAATGAGCTTTAATTCAAAATGTAGATGAACAGATATCGAATCACGTCAAGCCACTCTTAACATAAATGCCACTCAATTTATTAAATACTCACTAAGGTTTCTTATCATTGCCTTTATTACTCGTTTAAACTACCACATCACAAATGGAAAAGGGAAGATTTTAAGGTGGCAAGTTTAAAGTGTGAAATGTCGATTATGTGATTGTGATAAGATTATCGCAATATCGCAAATCGCACTATCGCATTTTCGGTTGTGTGTTTTTCTAGAGTTGTTTAGAATTCTACGAGATGCGAGGTGAGAAGCATACTTTTCATTGTTTAGAGCGTACTTTTCCTAAATGAATAGTTATTTCATAAAGTGCATTTCTACTAAGTGCGAGACTTAACTTGTAGCTTATAACATTTGTTTTTATCAGGTCCGGGTTCTATTGCACTTCGCAAACTTTTATAGTTCACAAGATTGTATTTTAAGTAAACTATCACAATGCGATAAGTATTGGCTCGCTCTACCACAATATCGAAGTTCGCATATTACGATAGGCTTTGTGATTTGCGTCTTTTGTGAAAGCTAATATGCAATTGTGATAAGCGCTTCATTTTACAATGAATACCTTAAGTCTTAGCTTTGAATGAAAAATATAATGATATTCTAAGTTTATTTCGGTGATCCCTTCCATTGAAATTCACGGATACTAGTTGTTAATTAACCTTTGACACACTTGATCCTACGATATGCGATAAAAGCGAGATTTGCTAGTATTAAAGGGATTTGACTTGATATCTTAATTTATTTCTAAAAAATTGAAAAGAAAGCGCCTAAGTGCTAAATTTTTCTTGGAGGGTTTTTAATAAGGGGTCCTCATTTATTAATAAAATATTAAATATTAAATCAATAAATGGGGGTGGGTTGTTGAATAGCACAACAATTGGCGATTCACTGGAAAAACCAATTATCTGTGATAGTTTTTTGAAATTTCTAAAACTTCCAAAGTAAAGATAGTTCATAAATAGGAATTACATGAAATCTAAGATAAGTAACATTTCTCTGAATAAGAAAACAAAATCCACCTAATTATCATCCATTTGATATCCTCTTTAAAATGAAAATCCCCTTGTCTACATCAGTCTTTACTTGGTTTTAAAGATAAAGTAGGGGGCTCCTACATATTAGCTTTTAGATGTACTCATTTGTCACAAGTAGAGACTTTGCTACCAGCAAGCGTCCATGGCCTCGATAGGGTTACCTTTTAACCTTCAATGATTTGGTATACCATCCAGATAAGAGTGCAATTTTTAGAGATAAATTCATATTCATATACTTACTCTTTTTCCTTTCTTTTTGGAACAATTTATTTTTTCTACTTAAAGGCCATTGTCTTGGTTTGGTGGCCAAATTTGACAAGTGTTGGCTCATGATGAGACCCCTTGTATTTTGATTAAAATAATCTCAAGCCATTACCCTGTCTCGATATGCAATATTGGTAATGTCAGTTTATTATTTCCCTATGAACATGGCAAGTCGACTCTTGATGAGACCTCTTATCCTTTAAGTTTAAGTATATTTTAAAATTACACTCTAAAAAGAGAAAAGTTTAGTAGATGGGGAGAATCTTGGACTCCTTAAGAGTTTCTGGATGACAATTATAGAGTTAAAGATGCTTATATGCAGAGAGTATTTGCTTTGTTAAAGATGCTTTTCTTGACTGATGGTAGAACAAAGGTCTTTTTATAAAGTTGAGGTTTTACAAAGGACAAATGATTTTGGTGGAAAACAAGTAGGTTTCAGAGAAATAGAACTTAGGTTATGTCTCAAATGTGAAAATTATCTTCTCAACAATCTCTACTTATACAAGTGAAAAGATCAAAATATAAAAGAGATTATTATTGAAAGGCCAAAAGTAAATACTATTTAACTTTTGTTTTCCTAGAAAAGTAAAGGCAATAATGTATAAGGGATAGAAGATTTTATCTTCTATGAAAAATATTTCTTCAAAATGTGCCCATTAACAGGTAGAGAATATCTCTTGCATGATAAATATTGCAATAAAAAGCTTGATGGCATGATTTGTTCCACAATCTGAAATGGGCTACACCACATTCTTTGGAATTTGGCATGCTTACATTTTTACTCGTGTGCTTTATCCCACTTCAATACTAGGTCTCCGAGCTGAAAGGATTTAGGAATTACAAAATTTGTATCAAATTAAAATTTGACTAACTGTTGATGATGAGCATGTATGATTTTGGCTTTGTCTCTTTCTTCTTCGAGCTTGAGAATTTGTGATTGCCTTTCTTCAGTAAATTAAACCAGGGCTAGAGAGGGAATAGCTACATTTGTAGGGAGAACAACCTCTTTCCCATAGACCAAATTAAAAGGAGAAGTGCCTATTGAGGCCTTTCGTGTTATTCAATCTGCCCATAGAGAAAATGTTAAATATTTATGCTATTTTTTCTGAATTTGATCAACAGTTCATTTGATGATCCTTATGAGATTTTTATTTGTAGATTTAGCTAAACCATTTCTCCGAGGATAATAGTTAGCAGAATATTTAAGTTTAAAACCTCTTTTAAGAGCAAATTCTATCATAGCATTGCCTATGAAATAAGATGCATTGTCAAACATGAGGGTAGTTGGTAGACCAAATCTGGTAATAATAAACTAGTCAACAAATTCAGTGATGTTTTAGAATTGGCTACCTTAAGTGGAATTGCTTCCACCCATTTTGTGAAGTAATCAGTTGTTGTGAGGATATATCTATGTTGCTTTGAAGAGTGAGGAATGATCTCACCTATTATTTCCAATCCCTATTGTTCAAATGGTTGTTCAATGTTGACCGACTGCAATGGTAATGTGGGTTTCCTTTGTCTTCCAGTAGCTGTTTGACAAATTTTACATTTCCTTACATATTCATGTGCATATTTGAATAAGGTTGGCCAATAATAGCCAGCATGTAGGATTTTATGTATTTTTGTGTCTCCTCCAAAATGTCCATGAGCTGGTCCATCATGGAGTTCCTACAAAACCTTTTCTGCCTCAGATTTTTCAAGGCATCTAAGTAAAACATAATCATAATTCTTCCTAAACAAAACATTATTGATGATTTCATATTGCTTAGTTTTTATCCTCAAATCCCTTTTTCTTTTATAACTGAGTTGCATAGGGGCATATCCATTTTTCCAATAAAAGATGATATCATCATATTCAGATTCAGTATCGTTGAGGCTTACCTCACATATTTGTATATCATCACCTAAATTTTGTAGTGTTGGTAAGTTGGATGCTCCTGCTAGCATTCTGTAAAAAGCTTGACCTTTAACAATTTTAGCTGGTCTGGTCTCAATGTCATATTCTTGCAGTGTTGTTACCAAACTTTCTCTTTTCTCACCTACTTCTCTTTGCATTAGTAAATTTCTCACCGCCGAGAATGGGACTACTACCTTAGTGTGAGTTTTGATAAGAAGGGTCTGAAATGCTTTATTGATTTGAAAACAACAAAATCTTGTTTTTCAACATCTGGATAATTTAATTTAGCCCCCTGCAAATTGGAACTAAAAAAAAAAATTGGTGCTTCGATTTTTTCATCATTGACATGTGTCAATATAGCTGCATATGATGTCTCATAAGCAAAAGTATATAAAATAAAATGACTAGAAAATTTAGGAGTTGCTAAAGAGGGAGCATTTATGATTTCTTGTTTGATCAGATTAAAAGCTTCATGCTCGATGTGTCCCCATTTAAAAACATAATTTTTCTTAATCATAGATTGGAGGGGTAAAACAACTCGTGAAAAGTCAGGGACAAATCTCTCAACAAATTTTATCTAACCTAGGAAAGATTGCACGGATTTTTTATTATGAGGCAAAGAGATTTCAGAAATTTCTCTTATCCTATCAGGATCAATGTGAATCTCTTCATTAGATACGATAAATCAAAGAAGTTTTCCTTCACTCAAAGCAAAGAAATATTTCTTGGGATTTAGAGAAATTCCATATCTATGACAATGCTCAAAGATTTGTTTTAAATCCTTTAAATGATTATTGCGATTTTTTAATACACAGTTATGTCATCTAAATAAATTACCACTGATTTATTTACCAAACCTTTGAAATCTATATCCATGGCTCTCTGAAATGTTGCACCAACATTGATTAACCCAAATGGCATCTTTTGGTAGTCATAGGTTCCCCATTTGGTTCGAAATGTGGTATTTAGCTTATCATCTGGATGTACTAGAATTTGATTATAACCTGAAAATCCATCCAGAAAAGACATCAGCTCTGAGCCTGCAACTGATTGCAGTATTTGTTCCATAGGAGGTAATGGAAAGTTTTCCTTCTAACAAGCTTTGTTGAGATTACGAAAGTCTATATATTTTCGAATATCACCATTATTTTCTATGACTGTAACAAGGTTAGAAACCCACCTTGAATGTCTAACAAGAAAAATTATTTTGGCTTTGAGAAGCTTATTCAATTCAGATTTGATTTGATTTTCTAAATTCGGATGAATCTTTCTCAACTTTTGTTGTACAGGCTTTTCATCGGATATCATGGGAATGGTATGTTGAATGATGGAAGTATCATATGTCTTAAGATCTTCATAGTTCCAAGAAAAAACATTTTTGTATTTCTTTAACAAATGAATAAAGGCTAGTATTTCATCAGGTGTAAGACCAAGTCCCAGATTAATATTTTGAGGTTTAAGGTCAGTTCCAAGATTAACTAATTCAAACCTCAAAGTTGAACTCTGAAGTTTTGAGTTAGTAGGTTTCTTGAATCTGTCCTTAAGATCATATAAATCTTCCAGCTTAACCACAGATTTAGGTATGGAATTTGCAGTTGTTTCTTGCTTAAGCTAGTTGTCATGTTGATCTTCATCTATTATCTAGTCATCATAAGAGCCTTCAGATGTTAGAAAATTTATGATATCTGGATCATTATTAAAAACTCGCCAATTGGTGATATTGTCGGGAATAGAAGGCCTAAAAATTAATTCAATAGAAAAGTGATCAGGGCTATAATCTCCTGGTGGAATGAACTTGGATGCAACGTTAGCCAAAATATCGGCACTTGCATTTTGAATTCTTGGAATCGAGGAAATGTTAAATGTTGTAAAATGGGAGGTGAGGTCCTAGACTAGTGATTGATAATGTTTCAAATGTCTAGAGAGACAATGTATAGTATTCCTCACCTGTTTACTAACAAATTATGAATCTCCAACACTTGAAGATATTTGATATCAAGGTCGATGGCTTTGTACAAACCTTGGACTAATGCTTCATATTTGGCAGTGTTATTTTTGCATTCGAATTCAATTATGCATGCTAACATAGTTTTTCCCCTGCGAGACTAACCGATATGCAACCTGCTCCAACTCCATCGTTAGATTTAGATCCATCAAAAAATAATTTCCAAAATAAAGACTCAACTACAGGCCTATCTACAAAATTTATACACTTAGACGAATTTGTTTGAGAATAATTTTCAACTTGTGATATAATAGATTTTTCCAAAAAGGGTGAAGTATTTGCATTAAAATTACCTAGAAATGATTCAACTAAGTAATTTCCAATGATATTGTTGTTGTATGCGACGGGCTCATTTTCTCCCTCCAATTCTGTAACGATATACTTTTAATGTTTCTCACGGTCAACCCTTATTTGATTCGGCTTACCATTATAAGGAAGCCACATATGGGACCAGTCGGTTGCAAAATAGCCATGAAGCTTTTCAGATCAGTCTCTACTAAGGATCAAACCATAGAATTCTGGGATATCAGCCACAAGAATTTCAATCACTTGACATACTTTTAGGTTTGATGAGAGTCTAATAGTGACCTGATTGAGTTCTCGTTTGACTTGAGATCGATCTAACTGGATGATGCGAACAACAGATTTTTGGGGTTCCACATTCAATTTTGCACAAACTGTTTTTGGTAAAATGTTGGATGAAGCTCCAGAATCAACTAAAAAATTGTGTAAATTCTTATGAAAACTTCAAAAGTCAAAAGAAATGGAGTGTATGGGATTTGGATCTTCCACCTATTAGAGAAATATCGGTTGAACTTATTTTTTCTAATGAGGTAGTAGGAGGCCTTCTCATTTCTTGAGCAGCCTGTGAGATTACAACAATGGGAAGAGGAGAAGTAGGGATTGTTTTTAGCTCTTTGAGCAATAGATTTTTTTTATGTTTTAACTTGCTAATCTCGTGGAATGTAATATTAGCCCTAGTTTTTTTCATATCTTCGATGATGTTGTATTCCATTTCATCATATACTAGAAGGGTTTTGGCTGAAGGTGAAGAATTTGATTGAGGAGGAGTCATTTCAGTGGATTTGGGGAAAGATTCTTACCTATTGCTTTATCTTTGGGCGCTGGAATTGATGTTTTCTGTTTTTTATTTGTTTGTGGCAAATCAACAGTGCTCCTACTCCTGGTTGCGGTAGGTAATTCTTCTTGTGATTCTTCATTAGGAAGAATGAAATCCAACATTCCTTGTAATTCAACTACTTCTTTGTCATCAGTTTGTTCTTCAGTTGTTGAGATTTCCTCTTCCTCCACATCTGATTCAACATTTGATATTGTATTTGGAGGTTTAGGATCAAAGGAAAGATTTATTTTGTAAGGTCTGTAATTTTTCCTTGAACAAGTCTCAGCAACCTACTTTTTAATGTCGACCATTTCATTGGACATGGTCTTAAGGACTTTTTGTAGACCTTCAAGATCAAAAGGATCTTTAGGTGCTTTCTTCTTGGAGTCATCCCTGAACGTGATCTTATTGGATTATCTTTCTTCTAATGCATTCTTCTTATCTAAAGCTAAAATGCATTTTTCTACAGCTATGCTTCATTCATGTTTTCTGCTAAGGTTGGTTTGGTAGCCCTGTTAACAAAAATAGTTGTGTTTGAGGGAAGAGAAGAAATGTACCATTCATTTTTAACTTCATCACTGGGTTTGGATGTTGTTGGGATCTTATTCAATAACTTATTAAAACGTGAATTGAAGTCCTTAGTTAGTTCTCGAGGTTCATCTTTCAAGTTGGAGAGATCATTGAGAAGAGTAGCTGCCGATCGGTCATCTCCAAACTTGCTTAGGAACTTCTCTTGAAAGGCATCCCAACTATTAATGGAACCATATGGTAATGAGAAATGCCATGATCCTGTTGATCCTTGTAAGGTATAAGGGAATAATCTTACAACTGCATCTTCTTCTACCACTGCATTCAGATTTATGGACAACATGAAGTTATTTATGTGTTCTTCAACAGGTAGACCATCATCGGGGTTGAATTTTGGCAACCATTTTTCTGGATGCGCAAGTAGTGGATGTAATGGTCCTACCTGTTAGCACCCAGGTTGTTCCCTTTGACTCTGAGGGAATACGGCCGGGGTAACCACTAACCAAGCTTTGGATTACAGGTTCTAGCCTAGCTGTAATCAGAGAGGGCTCTCTCTTTTAGTTTTAACTTTGTTCTTTGAAGATTTTAGGCTAGCTGCGAGGTGAGAGTTTTGCTTAAAGTTTTGGTTGAATGATGTCTTCCAGTAGCTGAGATGAGATCTTCAGAAGGTTCAGTCCATTGGGCAATGGAGTCTGTGATTATTGGTTGTTTGAGATATTGAGTAAGATTGCTAAAACTGCAGGGCCGTATTGATATACCATGACACAAACTTAAAATTTGTGAAAGATGAAATATGTATAGCCAGTGAGAGGCAACTAAGATTCTTTCACTAAGCTGGTGGTGTGGGAAAAGGATATATCACTCAGGAGCAGCTTTGAATTCCTGAATAATACTCACTGTGAAAGTTTTAGTATGAAGGTGAAGCAACTAAGAATTACACTTTCATAGCTAATACTGAAGAAAACATTCATAACAGCATAGATTGAGTTCAGGGTGTTTAATGAACAAATCCTGAACTATTCTTTTTTTGTGCTATTAAACTGTGAAATATAGAGCATGAGCGGATTATGATAGAATGAAATACATAACAAGAAGGTTCAGGAAACTTATTGTGCCATGAAATATGCAGGAATCCTGTAGCAGTAAGCAATCACACCACAACACATCAAAACAACTCAGAACTTCAGAAATTCCATCAGCTCCCTGTATTAAAAGTCTGAAATTTACAGCATAAGTTCTCCAGAAGAAAAATCAACAACCCCAGCAAGCTTATGCGAGGGGATATATATACAATCAGTTTTACAAAATATCTGAACGCTGAGTCATTTGCTCAATAACTACGTTCACCAACTTTCAGAATAGCAGATAAGAAAGTTATTGCCATCTTAAATATACAATGAATACCCTTCAGTTTTGTCAGAAACTTTTTTGACTTTTGGAGGCCACTGAGTCAGTTGGGCACTTTGTATTAACTCTGAATGATAAGCTCTTTATTGCTTTATCGTGCTGTAGCTTTCTCGGCCCTGTCATCTGCATCTGTCAGTGTTGCTTTAGTGTCCAAATTTGTTTGCTGAGTTGGCTCTGTCCAGTCCTCTCCAGTCGTAATGAATGTATCAATTTTCTGAACATGATGACTTATGATTGATGTACAAAAATTTGATGAAACATCTGTTTGTTCACAGCAATGTCTGTATCATGCTTGTCCACCATTCCTGAGTAGGCAACTGATGTCTCAAAATTGTGCCTAAGTTTTCATCTGCCTCAGTATATTTGTAGTAATTTGGAGGCACTTCAAACAGATGTCTAATCTCATTCATGATAAAAAACAAATTCTCTATTCTGTCATAGAGGCTCTGCCCAGATGCAGGCCCTGTTTCCTCTGGGGTACTTGATGCTGCAGTGATCTGGTTTGTAGCAAATGTATTTACCCTCTTGGCATAGTTTTCATGGGATAGTAACCTTCCTGCGTTGTTCAGTAAGCTGGGAAGGCCTCTGTTATGTAATGATGTAAATTTCTCCATAAATTTGTTCACCTCTGTTTGCATTTCTTGACATCTTCTATCCAATGTTTGCACAAGATTTCTCAAAGTGAGCACCCTTTTTACTAATAAGATGGTGTCAGTTCTGTTGGAGATACCCATGGCTGCCAGCTGAGGGCCTGTGCGGTTGTTAAGGACATTGATCATCCTATTGGCTATCTCAGGCATATTGCCTAGAGATGCCCTTGCTCTCTGACTTTCCTTGTGGGACCTGCTTATGAGAGCTATGTGCTCATGAATGGTTTCTATATATTGCCATTGATTTGTTATTGACTGACCAATGTTGGCCCACAGGACTTTCTTGATTTCAGCCACCACTTTGTCAAGAGAGAGCTCTTTCTCTAGCTCTTTTATCCTTTTCTCAAGAGCCTTTACCTCTCTTGTTTTTTCAGCTACAGTTTGCTTTGATTTATCATATTTTTCATTAAGTGTAGCCAATTTTTCCTTGGCTTCATTTAGCTCTGCCATCTGGGCCTCCAGAACTTGAAGTTCTTTCATCATATTTTGCATATCCAGGCTAGGTGCCTGTCCTGATGTTGTTGTTGGTGCTGCTGCTGTGCTTGGTGCTGATGTTGAAGGGCATGTCCCAGTTGTTTGTCCTGTGGGGGGACTGATAATTTGAGGAGGTTCCTCAAGGTTAATCACTAGCTGAGGGGGCTGAGATGTCTGCCCTCCTTCTTTCTGTTTCAGGGCTGCCTGTAGTGCACCCTCTGTTTCTACCAATCTCCCTTCGGTTTCTACTAACTGCTTGTGTAAAGTTAGCAGCATGGCTGCTACATCTTGGTCCTTTCTCTGCTGAGCAACATCTTATGTTTGAGGGTGAAGGGTTGCTGGAATTTTGACCATCTTCCTCAAAGCTGCTATATCTGCCTCTTTTTCCTTTAATAATGCCTGCACACCTTTGGGATCACTTGGGTCATGCCCAAGCTCTATAATGATATCTTCCAAAGACCTAATCTTGTTGTCTTTGGCTTGAGAAGAGACCTTCTCCAATTCTAGTTGGGCAGTGGTATTATGGAGACTATTTTGCAATTTGTGTGCAAGAAAGGTTTTGTCTGCAAGAGTGGAATAGACCATCTCACCCGTTTGCTTATGAAGCTCTATCTGATCCATTGGGTGGATGTCTTTTGCAAATACCTCAAGGTTGGTTCTTATGTAATCTGCAGGTGACTGTGGCTGCAACATAGTAGGCATGAAATGACTCATAGTCATCTTCCCCTCTGTTATGTCATACGCTGACATAAGCCTCTGTTGGTTTGTGGGAGCCATTTTGAGCAAATGATTGTACAGCTGGAGTCTGACTGGCTCATTTCTCTTCTTGATATCAATAAATTGTTGCTTTATGCTGGATTCTGCCTTTCTTTGCTGGCTTGAGGAGCTGACCTCTCCTCCAAGTGTTCTTTCTTGTTCCTGTTGGAAGGAACTGGCTGATGCTTCCATGCTAGGAGGGCCCATACCCATGGATGGCCCAATAGGCATCTCTTCTTCAGAAAGAGGATTTAATCTTTGCCTTTTCTCCCCTTGTTGACTTGTTGATGTAGTGAGGGGAGTTTCCTGCTGTCTATCCCTCTTCCTGGTTCTCTCTTCATTCAATGGAGTTTGGAGCACCGAGGCATCCACTACTGTTTCCTGCCTTGGAGGCACACTTTCTTGAGCCTGTTGCTCTGTAGATATAGGGGCCTCAGCCATTTCTTCTTGCTGTTTGGGCTGCTCTTTCTGTTGTTCTGTTGTTGGGAGTGGCTGCTCCTGCTCCATCTCTTTTCCTTTACCTGTGTTGGCTACCAGAGGAGTAGTTTGAGCTGCCTGCTGGGGGGCTGTAGAGGATGAGGCAGCTGCTCCAAGTTGAATTTGATAAGAAGAGGAAACCTGCCCACAATTTTCTAAGTCAGCTTCCTTCTCAAGATTATTTGCTTCTTTTTGTAGTATTTCCTCTTTAGTACTTACCTCTTCTAATGTGCCCTCTTTCCATCTTAACAGATTTGTATATTTTTCAATATGAGGCAGCCTGACATGATCATAGCTAGCCAACTTATACTTGACCCTTCTAAGACTAATAAAATGATTGGGATCATAGGGTATCCAGAGGAAACTGGTTTGCAACCCGAGGCGTTGCAGGATCTTATCTGCTTCTTGCCATGCCTCTTCTCTTTTATTATAAATGAATGGGCCTAGCTGATTTCTGACTTTTAGTTGTACCTTCTTATTTTTGCTGTGGAAATGGACCATGTCTGCATTCCCAAACTGTCTGAAATACTCTAAGGCAAAGAGTCTCATAGGGACATATCTTGGTAGCCTATATGGAGCTAACTCACAACCATATATTCTGATCATTGTATCGTGTTGGTAAAAGTACCAATCCCCAATGCTGTAGGCCTTTGAGAGCTGGAGGATTCTTTGCATCTCATCTGTTAATCTTGGAGGAGGGGCACTCAACAGCAAGGACATGGCTGGATGGATAAACATGTCTATGAATTCACAGTAGTTATATGGTGAAAAAGATATGTGATGGAAAACTGAAGACCAAAATACTACAGACCTTTGGTTCCCTTGGGCATCAAACTTCTTGAGAGTAATAGGGAAGCTATCAGGATGATAGAATAGGAACAAGTGATAGATGTAAGAAGTGTATCTAAATATCCTTTCCCTCTCTAGAGTCATCAATTGCTCATGAATCTTATTGGCAATGTAGGCAGCATAATCATAGTGAACAGAAGGAGGCTTTCCAGGGGAGAAGATGGACAACATTGCCAAAATGGTTTCATCAGCATCCTCAGATGACCTGTAACCCAGGACATAACTGATCATATCCACAAGCATCCTGCCCAACTCATTGAAATATACATTTCCTATGGGAGGATTCCTCACAGTTTTAGAGCCTGATTGAATGAATAATTGATTGATCTTTAAAATTTGGGCACTAGACAGTTTGCCTCCTTTCTTTAGCAAGTCCATCATGGAGAGAGGAGTCAATGGCTTTGTAGTATGAAAGTGCAGCATTTGATTTATGGCCTCAGGGGTGACATGGGACAAAACTGAGCCTGAGGGATTGAGGACAGCTCTCTGACATGGGTCATAGTTGGCACTGCATCAATGTATCAAATCTGGGAGGATATTGACTTGAGGGAGATTGAAAATGGGCAAATTGGAGTCCCAAATCCCTAGGATATCATTTCCACTGAGATGCTTAGCTTTAAGTTCATTGAGTGCATGAATGTGGTATTTGTTGTAATCTGGGATTCCCTCTGCCATTTGGTAGTCTCTGTCAGCCAAGGGCAGCCACTCTAGCTCTCTTTGTGGGGCATTTAGAGGTGTAATGTTTAGAGCTATTGGAGTTTCCATGGCCAATTGGTACTTTGAATTGTATTTGAACTTGTTTTCCTGGGCACAGCGATACAGAGCAATGAATTTTGCAGAAGCAAGGCAATTTGCAGGGGAAACAGGGTGAATTATGGTGAAAACAAGTTGAAATGCTCCTGAAAAAGGTTTAATGAGCAAATGTTGGGACTTAAGAGCCGTTTTCCCGGCGGACTTGTGTAGCAGAGGTTTTAGCTTGCGAATGCGCAAACAGACTGTAAACTTGTGGAGATTGGACACAATGGGGACTTCTGCAAGTAAAATTGGGCTTACAGTGTGGAGAAAGACCAATGGTTCCTGAAGATTTGCTGAACTTACAGTGTTTTTTCCTTTTCCTAATTTCCTCAGAGAACTATGGGAAAAACCAGGCGCGGAGGGGAAACTTTGATAAATACCTGGTAAACTCGGGCAATGGTGGCAATGCAGGCGAATTGAGGGCACCCACGGTCTCTAAAATCAATTTCTGCAGGTTGGCGGCGAGAACGTCGTTAAATTTCATGCAGGAGCACAATAGTCTTTTGGTGAACAAATGCGAAAAAACGCGATTTTTGGCGAAAATATTGGAAATTTTGGGCTTTGGCGCGTTTTTTGGATGACGTCAGCATGACGTCATCGGGTGGGGTCGGGTACGGAAAGGTGACGTGGCGGCCTGTGAGTGGTCCACGGGGACTGATGAGGTGGCGGACAGAGTGGAGCAATGGCGGGCCAGGCGCTGATGCGGGGTCGACGTGGCATGACGTGGGCAGGCGGTAAACAAAAGCGGTAAGTGGTTCCATCGGACCGCTTATAGTACGGGAGCGGTTTTGGCAGGCGGCCTCCCGATACAATTTGGGAGCGACGCGTGGCCGAGCCCTGACGTCACCCTCTGACACTTTTCGGGTGCTAACGTACAGGCATCGGGGGCGGTCCGATATTGATGTGGGCCGTCGGATGGGAGAGCCCAGATCCGATGGTTGACGGGGCGCAAAGGTGATAGGACAATACGGCGGGACCCGGCGGCATTATATTGATAATTTCTTTTGTTTTTTGTGAAATGCGCATTGTAACAAAACTTTGGATAAGCGGCAAAGTGGGTTTTTAATAGGTTTTTTGCAAATAGCGCGGGTAAAGCATTGTGAAGGGGTTGTAAGGGGATAAGGGTAGGGTTTAGGTTATTAAACCAACCAGGGGTTAGTTTAATCCCCGACTTTAAACAAACCATCTACAACAAGACTTTGTTTCTGCATGGTTTTCCAAGATTTGAACATATGGCTATAATGCCAAAGGGGAGGGATATATACATATTTTGGGTTTTTAATACACAATAGTGATATAGTAATAGGGAAAGGGGAACATAGGGAATTGAGTATAGATAGAGTTAGTAGTTAGTAAAGGATGGGAGATATAGAAGAGAGGAAGTAAAGACTAAGTTTTTTAGGGAACAAACTTAGTTTTGAGAGTAGATCAAAATGAAAAGACTTTTACACAGGAAATGTGGCTCTTTATGCAACAAGGATCAACAAAAGAGTTTGACTTCTGCAATGAACAAAGTGGTATTGGGATGTTAGCAAGGAGTTTGATGGGGGATGATTGGGAAGTTAGACATGCTTCACTTTGTTGCTACCAAACTGCTGGATAGGAAGATCTGCATTGGCCACCATGTTTTGCTTTGCTTAGGCCAGTGAAATGAAAGAAATCATGCTTCTGCAACCCCATATACCTACCCATTCTATTGCCTAGCATTTTTTTGTTACTTCAAGGAGGGTGCACTTAAACTTGCAAACCCTCATGTGCCTTTTTCTTTTCCTTTGGCATTTTCTTTTGATTTTCTATCTAAGGCTAGCCTTATTACTTCCAAGGCCCCAGATTAAGCAGTTGGGAACCTTCATTCTCTACCTAACTACTGATCTGCCAAGATTGAACAGATTGGACAGATTTCTTTCTCTAATCTACAACAACAATTGAAATATGCATGACCCAGCTTAGACTGTTGGATCACCCATTCAAGACTAGGACAGCATCAAACAACTGCAGATAGGTGTTTCCCAAAAATATGATATCTTTGCATCACCAAAGTAGAGCATATTTGGCACTTCCCCTGTCGATCATGAAAAATGAAACCTATTGGTATAGGTAGCTAACACTACCATTCGAACAACTCCTAGATTTGTCCATGGTCTTTGAGCCATCGTGGATCTCTGTGTAGAGGAATATTTTCCACTAGTTGAAGGTGATTGGGTAAAGGAGGCTTGTGCTCCAGTACCAGTGTAAATCATGATCTGGAGTTGAGAGGTGGATGATTGATTTTGTGATGAAGATGATGGAATGAATGAGGGTGTTCCAGGTGATAATGAAAGAATCTCACTATGAGCTTCATATTGAGTTTTCTTAGTTTTTCTTCTAGGGTGAGGTAGAGGAAATTCAAATGGGGGAATCCCAAATTTTTCACTCTGCAATTTGGTTAACCTTTGAGAGGAAGGAAATTGATAAGAAACACTAGCTTGGGATAATTCAGATTCTTCTGGAGATAGGGAAATCCCCTGCAGTTTATGGATTAAAGATTGAACTTCAAGAGTTTCTGTAGAATAATTTTGTTTTGATTTCTTTGGGAAAACAATAGTGGACTCTAAGGATTTATTTACAACTTCATGCCTAGAATTTGGGGATTTGGAATGTGCCCGATAAGTTGGAGGTGATGGTGAGGAAGCTTTACTCTTAGAATGGATTTCTAATTTAGATTTGATTTCCATTCATAGTCAGGCCCTCCTTCTAGCGCCAAAATGTTGAAGCCTCAAAAATCGCTACGACAACATGGGGGGAAACACCCAGTCCCGACCTTGAAAGCAGCTCCTTTTATATTCGGTATAGTGGCTCTGACTGGGGATAATGGGACCAGTTTCCCAGAAAGGGTTGATTTGATAATGTTGATGGGATGATATAGGATGTAACGGGAAATGATTTAGCTAAGTGTAATTTAACCTAACTACTAAACACATGCATATATCTTGATCTAACGTTATCTAACTATAAATATACCTAGGAATAAAATATGATATGTGATCTACAATGATGTCTTACAACAATTGGTAATAAAGATCATTCAACTTCCAAAAGAAAAAATATCGTTTAACGATAATTGTTTTGGATAAATAGTTAAACAAAACAATTGAGAGAAAAATATCACATATAAAAATCGTTCATGTATTCAAAACGGAATCAGAGCTAACATCATACAGAAGTGCAATAATGCAAAACTATAATTCTGACTTTCATACATAAAACAATTGAAAGAAGAAGTATTTCTTAATACATAAATGAGACATAATCATATGATAAACATACCATATATGATAAGTCTTGCTCATGTGCTTCAGTAATATTGACCCAATTTCATTCAGTCCAACACATTCTAAGAGTGAAAAACTACATTTCAGTAGAGCATGCTAGATATTTAAAGAAAAATAGATCATGTTCCATTAATTTCATCAAAACCTCCTCAAAAGTACAGAAGTGTAATGTCTTGAAAATTGTTTTTGATAAAATATTTGGACCCCTCTCTGAATGCATGAGAGGGGTTTAAATACTAAAATAATTGCCTCAAAATAGATTATTACAAAAATAGTTGAGGAGGTTTCAAGCAAACTTCCTTAGAAAAGGCAAAAATAAAACTAAAAACAAAATAAACTAATGAATAGCTCCTTTGAACTTGATCTCTGAGGTTGCAAATATCAATCATTGGCTTGAGCTAAGGCAACTGACTGATTGTAGATTTTAGCTGCTCAACAAATATGGCATCTATTAATGTTGGCACCATCTTTTGTGTAGAGGTTATTAAATACCTCAGAGTCATCCACTTGCTGTCTGGTTTACTAGAAACTGCCAGTATGTCTCCCAATTAAGGCTGGTTAGCTGTTTAATAGCCTCTTCATTTTCCTACGTTGTCTATTTCCATTGTTGCTCTAGTTGCTTGACATTTGGTAGAAACCTTGGTACACGCTCTTTGAAAAGGTTGGCACCATGAAGGTTTTCATTTACGACCTCTATTATGCTGCTTACTGCTCTTGTTGCTATCGTTGTTGCCCTTTCTGCATGTTTCAACCAAGAATCCCAATCTATAAACATAATATCTTTGTGGGAATCTTCCACTTTTGGTAGGTTAGCCTTCCTTCCATCTTCTGATTCTTGCCAAGTGATAAGTTCATAAACATTTTTTCAGATTTCTTCATACTCAAACCTCATATCAATTACTTGGTTGGTTAATTTATCATTGGTCTCGTAGTAAGGATTTATTTACGATATTTTCTGGCAGAATATTTCCTCTTATTGCATTAATAGGGAATTGATAATGACAACTTCTTTAATGAATTCGTCAATTTGTGGGTTGTCTCTGATTTTATCCACTATAGCTTGCATATGATGAATTTTCACATCCTTTTTCGATAAATTGGCTTGGTGTTGTACTCTCATATGCTCTAATTCCCTTTGAAGTTGGGCTACTTGTAATTTTGCTTGAAAATTACTTTTTTCTTAGGCTAATTGTTGTTCTAGCAGCAGAATTTTATGTTTCTTTTCCTTCAACAAAATTTGGACTTCTGTTGCCTTGTCGATGGTGGTTGTGGCATAAGCTACTGTGAACTTCGACATCTTTGTGAGATTCTATGATGGGTCGATAAGCATGTCCTTCCACACAAAATCCATTGGTTCATTTTCTGGAGTTGTAACAGCCATGGCATCCATTTTTCTTTTCTTCCTTTGTCTTTTGACTATAGCTTATGAGTAGGGCTGTAGAATATATCTAATGGAGGTATTTCCTCAATTCTTAAGACAATTTCGGAGGTAGGAACAATAGGAATAATCTCAATATCCTAGGTATCTGTAGCTCCTTCCCCTGTTGTTTCTGGATTTTCTTTATGCTGGGTTTGCTTGGGAGTTTGCAACTCAAATGTTTGCTCAAGATTTATGTCTATATGGATATTTTTATTGAACTACTCCCATTCTTGTTCCAGGTCAATGATTGGAGCTTTACCTGACTGAGTTGAAGTAGAAGCAACCTCTGCCTGCTTCTTTTCAAAGGACTGCTCGGTTGTCTCATCTCTACTTCCATCTATGTCTTTCTCAGAATCTTTATTTGTGTTTCCTCCTCCATTTTGAGATTGTCACTCTGAGTGCTCAGACTCATGAGTCGACTTCTCTTTGTTTTCTTCTTCAGAATTTTCTTTGGAACTTCCCTCCAAGCTTATGCTAGAAGTTGGCTCTCTTATTGGTTCAATCTGCAATAGGTCTAATGGGACCTTTAACAATCTCTTATTTTTGTACACATGGAAAGCATTAATATCTTCCGGGGTCAACAATAGTGATGACATATGTAGAAATTGTGAAAATTTTTCTGCTTGTAGGAAGAGATCATCAAAGGCATCCTCTTCATGGGTGAATTGTTTGAATTTTACCATAGTAGTAAATTCCTTAACAACGTGATTTGGGTCATATTTCCTTCCTGGAATTGTAGCCAATTTCAAAGACATAATAATCTATGCTTCCTTTACTACATGTCCATAATCGCGTAGTGCGAAAGCACTACATTGTAATGGGAAAGTTGGCCAAATGAATTTTTTATGCTCTTTCCGTCCTCTAATTAAACCACCTTCCCCTGTTGTCTGGTAGGCTATTTCTCTAGCCAAAAGTTTGTCAGGGACATAATATGGGAGGACATGCGGAGAAGAAATTCTCCCAAAAACTCTAATGTAGGTGAATGTCTCTTCCCCAAACCATCTGGCTACTGGCAAGATATCTACTTCAGCCTCTTTAGAAAACCTAGGGGTTGTTCTATCAAAAACTACTTTATGAATAGGCAGCATAACACCCTAACATATTTTATAAAAATGGGGGTGGAATTGGGATTCCCACAAAATTTTATGGTATATATGGATGGGAAGCGGGTTCTGTACAATCCACTTCCATCCCATATTCAGAAACTGGGAATTAAAATAAATTGTGTCCATAACAAAAGCACTCATAGAGAAACGGGGGGAAATCCTTAAAGAAGGACTCTTCTTCTATATTACATAATGGCCTTTGCCAAATTGTGTGATAAAATTTGAGCCCAATTCATAATTGTTGCATTAACTGTTGCATCTATTAATGGTAGCCATTCCATGCACAATTTTTTGTTATCGAGTCTACCGAATAACCTACACATCATTGTTGTTGCGAAACTATGAGGGGGAGAAATGGATTCCATTGAGTACATACCAGTTTTATCTCGTTTGAGTTTTCCTCCGCTTGATCTCCAGGTTTGTGTAACATCTGACAGGTCCTTGTTCTCTTTGGTGAATTGCTCAAGGAACTCTTTGTTGTAGAGCTTTTGAGGCTTTGGTAACTGGTACATTAGTCATAGGTTGTCTGGTGAGAAATACCCCATGACCTGTTGCCTTTTATCCTTGAAGGTTCTATCTGAGATGCCTACCTCATCAATTACCCATTTTACCATATCCATGTATGGTATTATCTTCGGTCTCGCAACTATTTTTTGTAAGAATGAACATGTTGTCTCGAAATAGGAGGTGTCAAATGACTCTTGGGCATAAGTTGTAGCCTTTGTTACCAGTGGCCTGGGCTGCTCTTCTTCTAACAGGTTATACATGGCTTCCCATGTCGTGGTTTCTCCGTCCTTGCTGCATGTGGTATCAAAGAAAAGTGGTACCATGTCTGATTTCTCAAATGTAGTCACCTTTCCTGTCTTCACCATTCTTTCTAACAATTTTTTGTGCGGATGTTTCCTGAAATGGAGAAATGGAAGTTATTGGATAAACACAAAGTGAGAATGACAATGAGAATTAAATGATACAGTTAACCTCAAAAGGTGACAAGAAAGGAGCTTTAATTCAAAACACAGATAAAAAGATATCAAATCATGTCAAGCCGCTCTTAGCATAAATGCCATTAAACTTATTAAATACCCACTAAAGTTTCTTATCATTTCCTTTATTACTCGTTTAAACTAACGCATCGTAAACTGGAAAGGGAAAATTTTAAGGTGGCGACTTTAAAGTGCAAAATGTTGATGATGTGATTGTGATAAGATTATCGCAATATCGCATTTTCGGTTTTGCGTTTTTCCAGAGTTGTTTAGAATTTTGTGGGATGCGAGGTGAATGACATACTTTTCATTGTATAGAGCGTACATAATAGTTATTTCATAAAGTGTCTTTTTACTAAGCGTCAGACTTAACTTGTAGTTTATAGAATTTGTTTTTATTGAGTCTGGGTTCTATCGCACTTCGCAAACTTTTAGCGCTCACAAGATTGTCTTTTAAGTAAAGTTTCGCGATGCGATAAGTATTGGCTCGCTCTACCACAATATCGCAGTTCACATATTACGACAGGCTTTGTGAGTTGCATCTTTTGTGAAAGCCGATATGTGATTGTGATAAGCGCTTCATTTTACAATGAATACCTTAAGTCTTAGCTTTGAATGAAAAGTATAATGATATTCTAAGTTTATTTTGGTGATCCCTTCCATCGCAATTCGCGGATACTAGTTGTTAATTAACCTTTGACACACTTGGTCCTCCAATATGTGATAAAACTAAGATTTTCTAGTATTAATGGGATTTGACTTGATATCTTAATTTATTTCTAAAAATTTAAAAAGAAAGCACGTAAGTGCTAAATTTTTCTTGGAGGGTTTTTAATAAGGGGTCCCCATTTATTAATATAATATTAACTATTAAATCAATAAATTGGGGGCGTTGTTGAATAGCACAACAAGACCATGTGGAAGAAGGAGCAACATCCATTGAAGCAGAAGGATAACATACCAACAACATCATGATGACCTGAAATGCCTACAATGACCTCATGCACGGAAACCATTCCCATAATAATGCATGCATAACAACATATAAACACTGACATGCATAAATATGCATATACAGCCGACATGCATTCATGACTAATGCATCCCAACATCAACATCATCAACTTCCACATGGCGACATAATGACAATAATGACCACCACCATGCATACACAACAAACACATAGTCCACAAACATAAGTAACACATATGCAACTGACATGTATGCAGGACAAACACATTCTACCTATCTAGTCCAAGCATTGAACCATGCTCTAATACCGCTCTATGGTATCAGATATCACACAAGGAGAACAAAAACTAGACACCACCCAAAGAGAATTAAACCAATGCTCTGATACTACTATGTGGTATCCCATAACACCCAAAGAGAACATAAACTAGACACTCCCCAAAGACAACGGAACCTGTGTTGATACCACTCTATGTATCAGATATGAGCCAAAGAGAGCAAAACCTGCTTTGATACCACTCTGTGGTATTAGGTATGACCCAAAGAGAGTGTAACCTTCTCTGATACCACTCTGTAAACCCCTCATCCCACATCTACCCAAGTAACCAGCCAACTGGGGTAAACATGTGATGAGAAGTTACTATGATATGGTTCGATTCCTTATGTGTCAGTTAAGGAAGTGGAACTGGCGGAACACATCACACGGACCTTCCACATCAACAACATAACTCCAAAGAACAATCCCAACCACTTAGGTAACCAATCCCTGAGACCAAATGAAGTTTTAATGCATCAAACCATAGACGCTCCCTTGATATGGACCAGGGTGCATCTATGAGGCTCCAGAAGCTCCCACAAAAAGGGAAAGGGATATTCTGAGGACTTTTTTCCCAGTGTTGTGTATGTGACTTTGGAATTTGTGCCACTTTTTTCGGCCTAAAGCCCAGGTCACTGCCCAAAACTCAATGACAAGTTCAGAAATGAAATTTCATAGCGAAACATAGATACATTAGCAAAAACATCAACAAGGACTAGACTGGACCCCTACTAGCCATGACAACCATTTCATTAAACATGACACACACATGAAAGCTACAGGTCTTAACAGTAGAACTGAGCATAGGGGTCTCATACTTATCTGAGATTCACTATGAAGCATTGTTTCCTTATCACATTAGCTGCAATTTCATCTATTAGGTCATAGGTTCATTGTTCATTTAATTACAAGTAAAAACATGATGAGAGCCATACATCACCACTTTCATAATACATGTTCATAACCAGCATAATAACAAAAAAAATACCAAGGAAATAATAACCATATAATCCATATATGAACCAGTATAATACTCATGAAATAACAAGGAGAAATAACCTCATATTAATTAATGCAACAACCAACCAAGTTTGGGACTTCCACAAACCAGTCGGCCATAGATTGGATGAACCAATTCTTTCTTTCAACTAATCACCCCCGTGCCATATTCCAAGCATGAATGTGAGACTTAAAACCAAAATCAACGAGGGCTTCCCGAAGCTACACCACCTCACTCTCATCAATAGAACTAGGCTTTACTACAATCCATCCCAGATCCCTAGGCCATAAAAAAATCATGGATGCCATCGGATTTCTCCACCTACACCATGAGGAATTTCCTTGTCTCCTAGTCTCTAGGCTTCACTGCATCCACACCAAATCACTTGGCCCTGGTCGAGACTCCACCCTCTAGGATTTACCTTATATCCTGTCATTCATAGGCAAGGATTCCTAGGTCGAATTAAGGGCAACCACCTCTAGGTTTTACCATATATCCCGTCATTCACCAGTCGATTATTCCTTAGCCCATTGAGGCATACGATACTTAGATTTTCTACAACCCACACTCCGGTTTAGGGTTCACTAGGCCAGTGGCTTTACCGTAATCCACATTCTAGTTCAGGGATCACTAGGCCATGTGTTATTTCTTTCATAGATCCACCTCACTCAGCATCAAATCCATCCGGCAATCCAGCTCAACCAAAACATGAGAACCTCATCACACCATGGCTATCCATAAATGGAAAGGCTAGGTTAAAAGCATTGTCACACCTAGAAAAACCCATGCCATGGCAGCAAAGAGCCACATTCAATTCCATGCATGCCAAATCTAGCAAGGAAATCACACATGCAAATCGATACCTGCAAAGAATCATGTTGTAGCTGCTTAATCTTTCTCTTCCTTGCTTTCTCCTTCCTTTCTCTTGCCTTCTTTTCCTTTCTTGATCCAACGCCAAAGTGCTCCAAGAAAACTCTAAGTGTCCAAGAGTGAGAGAGAGAAAGAGAGAGAGAGAGAGAATAATGAGAGGGCTCCAAAACTGAACTGACAAAAGGTTACACTGACCAAGCCTGAGCAAAAAAGCTTTCCCACTGATCCTCAAAAGCATTTTTATTAATGAGACCTCTATTTTCTTTAATTTCCATTATTTTCCTTTATTTTCATCCTCACATGCAACCTGTGACCTTTCACCTTCCCTTTTTCCTAATTTCCATTAAATAAATACCAAAAATACCATTTTGCCTTTTCAAAGCCTTTGTCATTGCCTTTGCCAAATTCCTTTAGCCATAATAAATCAATGAACACCCACTAGGATGTTTTTCCCACCATTCATCTTGGAATACGTGTCCCATGACCTTGGTCTTATTTTTTTCCTTTATTAACTTTTACATGAAATTTTGACTAGGGTTGTTACATTCTACATTCCCAATATCCAAGCTTCTCCATCCTTTGATTTCTTCATTTCACCATTAATTGTAGGAGGTTTGGCCTTCTTAAAATCCTCTGGTACATATTATCTCTCCATTATTTTCCCATGATGATATCAATGATAGTGATTACAATGATGTGGCCTTATGTGAATCTTTTCATCCTATTGTTCATGGGTGCTTAAATCCTTTTTAGGAGTACTTAGCAGAGTGCCCCCTTTCACAGTGTCTTCACTTGACAACTTGTGCCTCTTTCTAGATCTACTCTCATTTGCCCCATTAGTTCTTGCTTCTTTTCCCAAAGGATTCTTTGTGTCTTTATGGCTAATCCCAAACTCATGTTTCCTTTTCCTTTGTAAGTATGACAGGCTTTGTGGTATGGCTGCATTGACTTCTACATGTTTCTCTTGTGCTCTAACAAGCCTTTCATTGCAATCCTTACAACTCCTTATTTCAACTCTCAACCTCCAGCTCAATGTGTCCATCCAATCAAGAGAGTCTACCCCTCCTTGTTACTCAACTGATATTCCTCTTCAACTGTCCTTTCTTCTTCATATCCATGTTGTTATCAATCAGAGTTATACTAGACCATTCTACTATTCATTCCTTTGTCCTTTAGTTCTATACTATATTATCCTTTGTTGTTCATGCAGCCTTTAACCTTCATGTATTTCCATGCACACACATAACCATTATATTTTAACAAGTCTCAAATTCATAATAAAAATTATCACCTTGGCTGCTTGTTGGAAATCTATCGGTGTAAAGCTAGCTACAACATTACACCTCTATTAGCACATTAGTATCAATAAAATCCTATCCAATTATCAACACCAAGCTATGTGCATATTCATATCACAATGGAGACATACCCAATAGTACACATAATCAATCCATAAAACAATCAAGTTTCTAACAATTATCATGAGGCTTTAATGCCTCACTTTATCTCCAAAAGTACAGTGTTGAACCTTCGCTCTATTAACTCTGCGATAGAGCCCATCTAGTTCAAGTGTTGAACCTGGAAGCTATGATACCACCATGTAACACACCCCCTACTATCCCTAACACCTACTAAGGGTAGAAGAAGACAGTTACAAATTTTACCCAACTTCCAAAGTCAAGATATGGAAATGGGGTCTAAATTTTTTGATCTTTTACAACTTCTTCAAAGATTAAAACATATGACATTTTTTCGTCTACCTCATTCAGACCTTTCCAATGATATAAAATTTGTCTCAATCCAACTGCTAGATCAAAATATATGTCCATTTAAAGAATGGCCAATCAAATCATGCCATGACATCTAACATGCCACACGACACCCAGGTGATCTCCACTTGGCACCCACATGGTTTCCCAAGTCATGCACCCCATCACACCACATGACAGCTATCGACATGCTCATACCAGGTCACGAATTAACCCTTATCTACGACCCACAAAGCCCAAACTACAACATAATATATAATGTATATTCAATGTATGTGGGTACGATTGCTATATGGCCACGTCACCTTAGGAATAAAATCCCAATGGGTCTCAATACTGTCCTCCATTGAAACTGTCATGGACAACCTTTTGAGGGTATGTGGTAATATACACCTCATGATAAATCTTAACCACCCCCTTAACTTATATGTAAAATACTTTACACCACATGGTGCTTGTCCCCACTAAATCGACCCCATGTGCCAAGTCACCCTGAGATCTAAATCTTGGAAGTTCTACAATTCTCTTTGTCTAAACTCTTTGGGCTTTGGGGTTTAGGGTCCGAGGTGACATCACTGGTCCTAAGAACTAGGGTGATGTAAACTTTCTTCATGCCATCCACATCATGTGCCACATGACTATGGTTTCCACTGAAGGCTCTAGGCCCCTTGCAAATCACATAATTCTCGTCGTATGGGAAATGTAGCATTTTCCATAGTCATTCTCTAAGCCTTAATAATGGCCCCACTACCAAATCATCTCAATGATTTGATCCTAGTAGTTCTACCTTGGCCTCCCTTCAAAACCTCGGGGGAAATAGTCTCAAGGTCATCCAACACCCATGAGTGCTTACCCATCGACGACCCAGATTTCTCCTATCTAAGCACTGAATCACCACACTTGGTCACTGAACTGAAGAGGGTTAAGACATTTCCTTCCAAAGTCTTATGTTTCAAACTTAAAAAAATTTGGCACTGCACTTAGTAACTGTTAATGCATGTATAAGGGCCTTTGATGCATGGCCTATAGATACACTAGGTTATAAGCATGCCCCTCTGAGGCTATCCTCCTGAGGTTTACTGAGACTTGACCATGGCCTTTAATCCACCATGTGTGTGTGTGTATCTCTTTTGAGTTTTGTATGAGTACTTAACCAACTCGGATTGTAGCCTACAAAAAAACATGTATATTTATATAATCTACACACACATGTATGGATGTTATCCCTCTTGAGATTATGGGTAAATACTGACTTGATAGCTAAAGAATTTTGATGTAGGCATTCATTGATTAACAAAGATGTATCCATCTCATCATACATGGGCCATTGAAACCAATTTGCAGGTTCAGGATGGGAACAGGGATAAACCCATTCCTAGGAAAATATTTAGGAGTCACTTCTAAATTGGAAATCACATTCCTTATTATTAACATGAACAATTTATCAACACGATGATCAGATACCCAAATATATCAATGTATTTATTTAATCATTAATAAAGATTCCCACCTCTTCATGCTCATACATTCCTAGGTTAATTTCCATCTCAAAAATATTCATAAGAAATTAGTCATTCCTTAAAACCTTTACACAAGATATTGATATTCCTCATTCATGCAAGAAAACATCATTCAACCTCAACATTATCGTGACATTGTTTTAGCACAATAAACATATACATGATAAGAACATGCTTAAAGGCATAAGTGAATACTTATTTTATAAGAGATCTAGCAACTGAGATTAAAACTCTAACTCTCCACCCAACCTTATACAAGCTACGACCACGTTTACATGTAGCTATCACCCCTAAGCCTGATTTCAGTGCTTGAGGGGGAGTGCTTTTGAGAAGAAACTTAACCCATATTGACAATTGAAATAGGATGTCACAAGGTCTCCCCGTCTACATCCACCAGCTACACAAGCTTCCACTTAGTCTTCCTAGACTTTTCAGACATAATTAACATCCATTCCAAGATACCATAATACACAAAGTCTCAAATCACTTTCAGGAGAAGAGAGTCCACATCAAGGGAAGGTTCATAGTGGATAAGCTATTACTGGACAAAGAGGTCACCTTTCTAGGTACTTCATCATTGAGTCAAGCACCAAAGCTTCAGCCCAAAGGCAACTCCTGGTGGTTCATCAACCCTCACAAATACCTAAGTGTCTCTTTCAACCCAATAGGTTCATCAATCCACAAGCTTCTAGTGGGTTCTTTAGCCTTCATACAAGCCACTATTCTTTATAATGTTTTCACCCAAGAAACCTCTTTGAGGGTTCCTTCATTGGTTCACTTTCTTCAAAGCTTGATCACTGTGATTTTGATTACCTTTGTCTCGTTACACCTATAACTCTTGGAGGAATCTCTCCCAATGCTCACCATTGTCTATTCTTCTATTGCACAAGCATGGGATGAGTTCTCTTCATCAACTTGTTTTCTTGCCTTCCTAACAGACCAACCATCTATCTTTCTCCAAGGCTCCACACAATCAACCTGTCTTGGACAATGTAGCCCATTCCCGTTATTTAATTTTTTTCCTTTGTTTCTTGTTGTTAGAGCTAAGAGACACATGAGCCTATCTTTTCCTTTAATTTCCAACCCATGGTTGATGTATTTAATTTCACCAATTAGTCAAGCAATCTCCCTCCCTAAGGAACTATAATGTGTGTCCCTTCTCTCAGCCTTTTTGAATAATTACAATTATTTACAATGATCAAATATTAGCCAAGGTATATCACAATTAGGAGAAGTGTTGATTGAGGAAAATCACTTAACATATTTCAAACTTTATTTCACAATTTGAGTAAGAAATTGCCATTTGATTAAATAACCTATAATAAACTTCTTTGAACATTCATTTTTATAATGTTGTGACCAAATGAAGTTCATGTGAAATTGTCATTATCAATGTCCAAACCAAAATGTGTTGTTGTAAATCCTTTTTAACATTGAAATTGACTTTTATTTCTTATTCTATATGGGTCTCTACATTCAACACACAACATAGTGACACTAACATTGACATAATTTATGAATTAATAAATGACATACTGATGAAAAATTGACTAAATTGAGGAGGGGGGGGGGAGTGGGGTGTCTGGTGGGGGGGCAAATCAATTTAGTGCATTCATTGACCTTAAATTCATTTTCTTTTATCTAATTAAATGAGCAAGTTAATACATTATGAACAACAAATTTAATATGTCAACAACAAGAAATATGTGAACCAAAACATCATATCAACATATAAAAACATCACATATGAACACCAAAAATAAGTGGAAACCCATAAAGGGAGAAAGCCACAACTTTGTTGTTGTTGTGATGCAAAGGAAAACTCTCGCTCCCTTATTACATCTGATTTTCTATAGGCTCCAACCTATAGGATGATGCTACCTCATTTTTTATGCAAGCTACAACATGCAGGGAAGCTCCAACTCCCATTAATTTTCTGTAGCCTACAACCCACATGAAGCTCCAACGTGTTCTTTATCAAGCTACAACTTGAAAGGAGATTACAATCCACTCATACATAAAGAAAACAATGTGTTAATTACTTGGTCTATAAATCCGCATAGCTCCATCTCTGTCTCTGTTTTTTCTTCTTCACAAATTTTCTTCACTTCTGCTCTATATGTGCTAGGTAATAAACAACTCAAATCAAATCTTACATTCTCAAACTCTCTAACCATATAGCTTTGCAACCTCACACATTTTTATGAACAAGCTTTGATGGTTGTTGGTATTCCAAACATGAATGTGAAGTGAAAGGACGTGTCTCTTTGCATTCCACTCATTCGTTTCACACCTTTTGATATTTTTAATATTAAAATAAAATAAATGCTTCACTAAATATTATTTTAAGCCACCTATAATGATTAGATCAACAACATAGTAGTCATAACCTTTGCAACATACATTAGAAATACATAAGAAGCCATAACACATCACAACATCACAAGCATACAAGCATTCTTCATGCCTTTGCCTTTGTCTTTTCCTTGCATCACAACATTCTTTTCAACATCTTGTTATTAGTAACCGACAAGAATACATAACCAACAAGTAACTCGAAGAAAACCATGCCATCAATGACACCCTTTACCATCCTACTTTGCTTCTCCTTTGCCATAACAATATCTACAACATCATCAATATGCAATCAACTCAACATTAAATAACAACATATGAAAGCAAGCTCTAACAAGTTGTTCTCCTTCACCTCCAAAGCATAACAATACCTTGTTGCTTATACATCCTCACATACTTTTTTCAGCCATCATAAACATAACAAGCATCAAAGAACATACCTTGCCATCAAGCATAACAATGATCAACAATATAGAACATAACAACAACAAGCATATGCAAGCAATAACAAGCTCCTTCAGAACATAGCTTCAACATAAGCATAACTCAATGCATCATATTTCCTTGCCTTGCACCTCTCTACAACATTCTCATTTTTACCTTGCTTCTCACAAGCATCACAATATCAATTGTGCATACATCAATGCCTTGCCTTGTACCTCTGCTACATAACGCATCTCACAAAACCATAATGCATTAATCTATAACAAGCCTCCACATGCATACCTTTCTTGTTGCTCTTGATGTTCCTTTGCCATCAATGAAAAGAATAGCAACACATACAAAAAACCATCTTAACATCGATTGGTTGCAAAAGGACAATTTCGAAGGGACATTATGGGGAAGGTATTGATTGGATATTATTTTGGTAACAAATCACTCAAAATGTTGTAGCGATATTCACCTATGGAAATGGCACAAAGACCAACTCAAGCTTGTTTGAACCATAAAGCATACAATAATTGTCTAATTGCCTCCCTAGGATGGTGCAATGGGGCATTACCTCTTGCATATTATCATACCCCATGTGTGCAACGGTTAATAGATAGTTAGGGAATTGAGTGTATGTAGATCAAACCATTAGGAACCTATTGATAGGTAAACATTACAGATTTGATCTACATGGAAACCTAGCCTTAACTACACTTATATAAAGATGAGCTTGGTCCAAAGCATGGAAAAAATGTCTAAAAAATATCTAACTCTACTTATAAAGAGTCCAGTGATTGTTGAGTTAGTCAATGTAGTACACTAGCCTGCAATTTAGTCGTTTTGCATCACTAAGGGAGTGGACAAGACCCTAAGGATAATATTATTTCCTTGTACCTCTTGATACTAAAATAATTGATGGTAAGGTGATCCTACTCATATATAAGTCTTGTGCATCAATGGCCACAAGGCCAACACACTTAAGGTTGCAAGTCATTCGCATCTCCATGGGAGTATGATAAGGGACATTGGGGAAATTGGGCCCAACATTTCACCCTCTTCATAAGCAAGTAATGAAATATATATCATCCTTTCTAAGGGAAAATCAATTGTCCACTCCAGCCTTGAAGGCCAACAAAGACTAATCCTAACATTAATAAATTGATTATGTCATGAAGTTATTCTTCAACTTTAGCAATGTGACCTCCACATAATAATTTAGGAGGCCAACGTCCCTAGGGAGAAAACATGTGACATTCATAATGAGGGTTATGAATCTCTATAATTCCCTCTTGTGAACCCTGTAGGTACCACACCATCACGTGATTCTTAAGGGAAGTCTAGTGAACATAAAATAATGTTAAAATCGTAAATCAATAAAGACAATTGATGTAAACCATTGAATTTCCTTGTAGCAAAAGCATTGGCACTCCATAAAAATTTACAAAATAATGGTGCATTGATGCTTCATAATTATTATAACAAAAAATGGTGCATTGATGGTCTCAAAATATATAGGAGCATTGATGCACTTATCTCAATCTAAAGCATTATTAAGATGTGTGTATAGTAAATTAGTACAATTTATATTTTGTAGCACTACCCATAATTCATCCTTACCATGGTCATAGTTCTCCCTAGATAGAAATGTGCACTACTAATGTGGATATATGTGCAAGTTTAACCTTGTACAATTAATTGTTGCAAATAGATTCTTAGTAAAAACAAAAAAGATACACATAGATAAATTTACACAAAGATTTTATCTTGGAAACCCAAAACCAGAGAAAACTAGCAAGCTTTTTTATTTATTATATTTTTGTATAGTATATTACAATATAATATACATTTTGTGTAATATGAACCAACAAGCAAATCATAGTTCCATAACCAAAACTACAAAAAGCATGGGAAAAACCACCATGCGCCATAGAACCATTTTCAACAAAATCATGGGCCCAAAAAAGGCCAAAATTTGGACGCAAAAGAGCTGCCCAAAAAATTTCTTTCAAAGCATTGCCCCGAATCTCATGTCCACTAAGATTGAGAAAAGGGAAAACGAATGTTATATTAATAAACTTTTCTTTCTGTGAAATGCTAGCAAAACATGGATGATAAATTAGTGCATTATACATTTAGTGGAGCAACCCATAGTTTGTCAAGCTCTTGACCATAGTTCTCCCCATATACAAATGCACACCACTTATGTGAAGATGTCATTTGATGGCATTGCCACATAAGTGATGTGGTAATAAATATCATGTGTGCTAACATTAAGAAATGAAAAACAAGTTTTTCATCATTAGTATGGTGTGTGAAAATACTAGTGGTACACTAGGCCTACATTGTACTAAATAGAAAATTTGCACACAAGGACATGATACTCCAATAAAAAACATCAATCTACCATCTACTACGTGTTAAAGAAAAAAAAAATGAAATGGATTTTTTTTGCATATAAAAAGGGAAAAACTGAAGTAAATATGATTAAAGAGAATAATTAAAGGGGTACTTGAACTAGTGCTTACTCAATAAAGCTTCATAGAACATAATGCAGAAGAAACTAAAATTAAGATCTGGGAATAATGCAGAAGAAACTAAAATTAAGATCTGGGAAATTTTAAAACCCTACTATATCATATAATATGTAACAGTGTCGTTGATGGATAATAAATCACCACAAGGATAATGAGTACTAAGTAGGTATGCTAATGCTACAAAGAAGAAATGAAGCATTAATAGTGAAATGCATTGGAGAAATAAAATTACTCCCTTTTTTTTAAATTTATAAGAGCAACACGCTGATATAATAGACACATTAGTGTACCTTAATTTAATGAAATTGCACCCCATATTACTCATGCACTGCTTATAGATGCATCTTTACAATTACATCTACAAATGCAATTTGTCACATAAAAATGTAACACCTTGTATCATACAATATACTAGATGTCAACATTATGATATTAAACACACATCATGGGCAATGGAACCATTGTACTCTATGTAATGTGGAGGACATTTATAATTTGTCATATAGAAATATGTATATTTTTTATATTTTATGAAAATGGACATCGCTTAATGATGCATTATGTTCTTTAAATACACATTTGAATGTAAAATGTGTTTCATATAGTTATCTCTTTAGTGTGAATGCATCGTGGAAATTTAATAGAAGTATTAAGAACATTGATGTTTTTATGACAATTTGGTGTATCAAGAACCAATTTATGCAAAGATGTCCCTCAATACCTCTACTGAAATTATTAGTGTCTTTCTGGGATGATCGAGTGTTTGGCACAATGCGATGTTATCCCCTCCATCTAGTTTCAAATCCCACATGGGGCATCTTTGGCTCCTTGTGATAAGGCTCAAGGCGTAGGCTCTCCCACCCTTGTGGAGTCTCAACTCTTACAAAGTCATAAATTCCTGGTATATTTGGTTTACTAAGTCATAAATTAAATTCCTCGTATAGGCTAAGGAGTAGGTTCTCCCACCCTTGCGGAGTCTCAACTCTTACTAAATCATAAAGTCTTGGCATATCTCGCTTACTAAGTCATAAATTAAATTCCTAGTATATCTAGCTTACTAAGTCATAAATTCTTGATATATCAGGCTTACTAAGTCATAAATTCCTAATATATTTAACTACATATACTCTTATAACAATAATATATTTTTTTTAACAAGTTCGGATAGTTGTTATATTATCAAAAAAAGGTTTTGGAGCAAGCTCCTTTTACATTCCATTGTTCTGATATGATAGACTGAGTAGTAGGATAGGCACGCAGACCTTTCTCCTGTGCTTGGTATCAAAACTTCAGAAGTTTTTTTAGTTATTCTAGAGTACTGTTTAACATATTGACCAACTAAGAAAACAAATTTACATAGCATATTTCACAGAAATTTATGGTTTGTAAACTAGGAGAGAAAATTTTGTGGCCTTTTCCTTGTGTTTTGCATTTTTTTGCTCCTTAAGTTTGTTGTTCCTTGTGTTGTTGTTCGTTCTGCTTGTTGTTCCTTGTTGTTGTTCCATCGACCTGTTGTTCCTTTGGCCTGTTGTTCTTTCGTCTGTTGTTCCTTATGATGTTGTTCCTTCTAATTGTTGTTCCTTCTTCTGATGTTTGTTTTGCTTGTTGTTCCATGTTGTTGTTCCTTCGACCTGTTGTTCCTTCCACTGTTGTTCCTTCTGTTGCTGTTCCTTTTGCTTGTTGTTCCTTCTAGCATTGTTCCTTCTGCTTTTGTTCCTTCTGGTTGCTATTCCTTCATCTTCTTGCTGTTCCTTCTTCTGTTGTTCCTTCGGTCTACAGGTGGCTTTGCTTTTATAATAGTCCACTACTTCGTCTAAATGCTTGCACTTTGATTTCAGAGCCATGATCTCTTCTTGATGCACTGCCATGTTGCGCTTCTGGAAACTATACTCCATCCTCATTTCACTTCGGAGGTATTTTAATGACTGCCGCAGCCAGGTTATCAATGTGGTTAAGCTCCATTATACTGCTCTTTCCTCTTGCTATACTTATCTCCCTGATTCTTTTTTTTTTTGTTGTAGCTTTCCTTCTGTTGTTGTTTGCTGACCCTTGAGCCTGTGCGATCCTTCCTTGATTGGCGATGTCCATTTATTTGATAGCCCATTCCACCTTCGTTGAGCCTACAATTGGAGGTTTCTACTTGATTGCAATCGTCCTCCCTAGATTTTATGCCTTGATTTTTCCCAGTGCCTCTGCTTTTCTCATGAAACTTGTGATCCAGGCTGCCATCATTGTCATCTTTCATGTGTTGTTCATCGTTGTCATGATTTTTCCTTTGACTGTCCAAGTTTTTTTGGATTTCCCGATGGCTGTGGATTCCCTGTTGTGTTGTACATTCTATTCCTTGATGTTTCTCTTTACTCCTTCTACGTTGTCTTGTTGTATACCAAAACTTCATTCTTGTCATTTTTCGATGGGATTTATGGCACGCTGAGATAGTATTCCTCCTGGTTCTCTCTGACAATTCCTTCTTCCTTCTCCACAACCTGATTTGCATGATGATCCGCTTGCTTATTATGCATCCTCAAGACATGTTTGAAGATTGCATTTCCGGATCCTGCTAAATTCCTTCTAGTTCTTTGGATGATTCAGCTCATAAACTTGTTGTTTGGGTTCCTGTTTTGAGCCATTATCTCAACTATGATGGCTGAGTCTCCTATGATTATAGGATTTTGAATTCCTTTTTTTTGAATTAGCCTTATTCCCATCAGTAAACTGTATGCTTCCGCTTGATTATTTGACATTTGTCCCAATCCCTAATCGTAAGTGGTTATTTTTTCCCCATTTGGATCATAAATTATTCCACTAGCTCCTGCTTTTCCCGGATTTTTCTTTGAGGCTCCATCAAAATACATACAGTGTCTATTCTGAGTTTTCTTCCAGCGTTCCAACTCCTCTTCTGTCATTCTTAATTTCCAATTTTTTTTTGTATTTTCTTTTCTCTGACCTTTCTACCCATTGTTGTCTATTATGGCCTTGTTAAGCCACTCCCTTTCCTCTTGTTGGAGAATTCTACAATCCGTTGGTGCAGTTCCTTTTGCGTTGAGAATTTCTGAAGTCATTCCCCAAGTTTTGGATAGTGTTTTCCCAATTCTTGGGCTTTGATTTTTGAAGATGCTCTTGTTTCAAGCCAACTAGATTTGCCAACATAGCACTGTTGGTATACATTTCCATATTCTTATAATCGTGGCTTTCTTCTTTGTTACATAAGGGTAAGCTTTCTCAAGGGTTCTGAGAAATTCCGGCAATGGTTTTTCGAAGCTTAAGTTAATTTCCAATGGTTGTATTAGCTGCTTCCAGCATTCCTTTGAGAATTCACACTCTTGGAATAGATGTTGTATGTTTTCTTCCGCTTGCCGGCATAAAGGGCATCTTGATGGCCCTTGGATGCCCCTTTTTTTTTAAATTTTCTGCAGTCAAAATCTTCCCTTTTAACAAGGTCCATATGAAAATTTTTATTTTTGGTAGGCTTTCTGATTTCTAGGCTAGTTTCCAGGAATCCCATTTCTGGTGATCAATCTGCTCTTGGAGGATATTATATCTAGATTTAACTGTGTACTGCCCATTGTTTGGATCCCATAGGTAGTTGTCTTCCTCATCATAGTGGATAGGAGCTGCCCCTTTTAAATGTTGTTTGATTTTTGTCCATTGTCCTTTTAGGCTTACTGGAATGGCTGGAATTTTCCACTCCTACCGATCCTTCTGGTTCCATAGTGAGATTGAATGAAGAGTGTTGAATCCATTTCCTTTTATCCATTCTTGAATGCCTTCAACTTCCGGTATATTTTGGATTTGACCTTTCCCCATGACCCTGTCCTTCCATATCGAAATGGTTTTCCTGTTACCTTGAATTTTTGAGATGTGGCATCTCATTAATGGAATTACATTTTTGACTAGCTTCCATACTTGAGAACTTTGTCTAATTGGGATGATTCCTTTCAGCAACTTTTCCTTGGATCCATCCATGTATTTGTTAATTAGGATTTTTTTCCACCAGCTCTTTTTCATACGAAGAGTTGCATTCATTAGTCCAGGCAGTCGAATAGATAGCCCTCCTTTTTCATATGGTAACATTACTTGATCCCACTTGACCAGGCTGAACTTCTTGTTCTCCTGCTTCCCACCTTGCCATAGAAAGCTTCTTAGAATTAACTCCATCTATTTGTGGGCGCTTGTTGGTGCCATGATTATAGCATATTGATAAATCGGTAGTGCTGCAAGGAGAGCTTTAATTAGGATCACCATTCCAGCCATATTTAACCACATCATTCCCCAGTTCTTTATCTTAGCTTGCATTTTTTCGATCTGTTTTGTCCATATCTTTGCTTTGATGCTCTCTTTGGAGATTGGGAGTCCCAAGTAGAGGAAATGGATCCATCTTTCTTGTGCTGGGACTTCCATGATTTGGGATATCCTTTGCATAGTTCTAGGCGGAACATTCCAGCCATAAATCCTGCATTTAGTGTTGTTTAATAGCCCACCTGACACCTGTAGGAATTTGTCCAATGTTTTTTTGAATCTTCTGGCTATTATTATTGATGCTCCTCCCAACAACAGAGTATCATCCACAAACAAGGAGTGATTTATGGTTTTTATTCCTTTTGCTATTTTTAGCCCTGTTATAGCTCTTTCTTTCCTCTGGGCTTCCAGAGCTCTGCTTAGAGTCTCTGCCATTATTATGTAAAGAAAAGGGGAAAGAGGGCAGCCTTGCCTAAGACCTCTAGTGCTTTGGAAGAAATCACTGGGTCTTCCATTTATGAGAGGGGCTATCCATGGAGTGGAGATGCATGCCTGAATCACACCTGTAATTTCTTCTGAGAAGCCAAGTTTCTGGAGGACAGCCATGAGATAAGGGTGGCTAACCCTATCAAAGGCATTCGCCATGTCTAGTTGGACTATCATGCCTTTCTCTTGCTTTTGGATACTAGAATGGACAGCTTCCTGGACAATTATGACATTGTCAATGATTTGTCGGTTTGGCACAAACCCTCCTTGATTTTCAGATATGATTTGGGGTAGCACTTTCTTGATTTTTTTTGCTACTAATTTGGTTATTATCTTATAAGAGGAATTACATAGAGAGATGGGCCTGAATCTATTGAAGGTGATGGGATTTGCCTCTTTTGGGACAAGTGCCAGATAGGAGGATTTTGTGTTGCCTCCCATCTTTCTGTTTTTGAAAAAAAAATTCACCATTCTTATGAAGTCCTTTTTTATTGTATACCAGTGATTTCTGAAGAAAGCTATGGTGAAACCGTCTAGCCCTGGTGCTTTATCCGGAGGTAGACTCTATATGGCCTCCACAATCTCTTCCTCTGTTATATCTTTGCACAAATCTGCGTTTTGTTCTCTTTTTATTTTCCTTTTTTTGTGCCACAAAATTTCTTCATACTCCATCATTTCTTCGGTGACTGACAGTAGATCTTTGAAATGCATGTAGGCTACTTTTTTTATTTCTTCCGCTCCTTTAATTTCTTGATTTTCCACTTGGATCTTTTCTATTTGGTTTCTGGCTCTTCTGATCTTCATAAAATTATGGAAAAAAGATGTGTTCCTGTCACCTGCCTGGAGCCATAAACTCTTGGACTTCAATCTGGCCTCTTCTTCTTCTTTCCTGTTTTCCCTGTAAATTTCCCAAAAGATTTCTCTCTCTTTTAAATAGTCTTGTCTCCTTTCCTCTTTGCCCTCTTTCTCCATTTGCATGCTGTCCATTTTCTGTTGGAGCTCTTTTTTATTTTCTTTCTTTTTTGTTCCTCTGTTCTTGCCCATTCTTTTAACTTGGCTCTTAAATTTTTAATTTTTTTCTCCCATATGTAATGAGGTGAACCTACTACTCTTGGTTCCCGTACTATTTTTACTAACTCGCTGATTTCTATGTTGCTGTCCCAGGTTGCGCTGTATCTGAAGGGGAGAGGGCCCTGGTTCTCCAGTTTACCCAAAGCTATTAAAACTGGTTTATGATCTGATGCAGTGGTGTGGATGATTTTTGAATTTATAGAGCTGTATTATGTTGCTATACTTTCCTGAATTAATATCTTGTCCAGCCTTTCTTTGATATTACTTTTACCTACTCTTTTATTGTTCCACGTGTATTTCTCGTTATTTGGGGGGATGTCCAGAAGGTTGTGTTGCTCCATAATTTCTTCTAGAGAGTTCCTGGAGGGGTCCAATTGATAATTTCCCCCAAATTTTTCCTCAATACTTCTCACCAGATTTAAATCTCCTCCTAAAATCACCTTCCCTGCTTGATTTTCCTGTAAGATTTCCTTCAAAGTAACCCAGCGTTGTTCTTTGTCCTTATAGTGATTGGTGGCATATATGTTTATGACCCTGTACCTCTCTTTTGTATTGACTTTCTTGCGGTCCATTATTGTCCAATGCTGATCTGTTTTCTTTTGAATCAATTCCCATATTCCTTATGCTCCTATTGCCGGCATGGCTTCCCCTTCATACTTTCTAAACTTTTTTTTGAGATTTTCGGTGTCTTGATTTCCTGCCTTTGTCTCTTGGATCATTAGAATATCTGGGTTTTCATTTATTAATATATCTCTTGCTGCATTTTTTTTAATAGTTGACCCCATTCCTCTGCAATTCCAGGAGACTATTATCATTATTTACCTGCTTGGTGGTACACGATGCCCTTCCCTTTGGGTTGGCTTCTCTCATTGTTCCCTATGCTCTTCCCTAGGAAAGTATCCATAGGTTGTTGCATTCTTAGAGCCATTTCTTTTGCTACTGCTTCGTCCTTTAGTTCCTTGTTTGTCTTCCTTCCCACTTTTTTTTTATTTTCAGTATTTAGGAATGCTTCCTTTGCTTGCTTTCTAGTGAAGATTATGTCTACTGAAGAGGCGGAAAGAGGTGAGGATTTGAGATTCTAGGGAGCTTATAATAATAATACTATAAATAATAATAATAATTAAAAATAAAAATAAAAAATACAGTGAAAAATAACTAACCAACCCAACCGAAAAGGCCCTTCAAATGAATTCATTACCATTCTATGATTCTAAGTTATCCTCCGTGTATATTAAGGGAGCAAAAGAATACGTTAGTCACAACACTCACTGCAACGGAATAGCCGCCGTCAATGCTCAGACGAAAAATCTCAAAAACCAGAGTAACTTTAGTGAAGAACTATTGGTGCAAAACTCCTCTGGAGTATGATGGTTTTACGACGGCTAGATTGCTTTGAGGTTAGTTCAATTGATCTAGTCCCTTAGTTCTCAGAGTTAGTGAACCGCGTGTTCTAGAAAAGGAAATAATGATTGCTGAAGGCAAGAAGGATCGGGTGCAGATCTTCGAATTCCAAGCGAAATGCGAAGGTGGTTGAAAAAGTTGATTATATGGATGGACTAGCTCTGAAACATCACATTCGGAAACAATCATTGATCAGTGGGAGCTTCTATGAAGAATAATGCTTCATTTGTGACTCAGGATCGGATAACCCGTCTCTACCCCAGTGGAAAAAGATTTGACTTCATTTAGTTATTATAAAACTTTTCACTTACTTCGAGACAGATCTTGGTTTTCTGTCGGGTAAGGGAACCATCCGGTTCTTTGGGTTTGCGATGTGCAAAAATGGTTAATGTCGGAGATTCTTCAAGATGCAAAGTGGAGCAATGGTAAAAGCATTCAACAGGAATGGAACCAAGAAGATTAAGAGTAAGAAGATGGACTTTTTTCAATACCTTCAAAAGACCAGAACCGACACTTACACTACTGCCCTTCAAATACAAACACAGCAGCCTTGCCACATGGATGGTACAATCCACATTGGTGGAGAGGATATTATATCACTCTGTAAGGAGGGCCGTCTAGCAGAAGCTCTCGGGCTATTGGATGTCATGGATCAGGGAGGAATTCAAGCAAATGAGTCTGTTTATGTTTCTCTGCTGCACGCCTGTGCTCACAAGAGGGCTCTCTCAGAAGGCAAGTTAGTGCATACCCACATGGCTGATAGGGGGTTCGAGACCAACATTTTCTTGAACAACACGCTTGTCAACATGTATGCCAAGTGCGAGAGCTTGGCGGATGCTCGCAGAGTTTTGGATTCTATGCCTCGGCGAAATGTGGTTTCTTGGACTGCCATGATTGCAGCTTATGCCAAGCATGGGTTCTACGAAGAGGCCTTGAAGCTCTTTCATCGAATGCAAAGGGTAGGAATTAAACCGAATCACTATACTTTTGCCAGCGTGCTCCCGGCTTGTGCTCAATTGGGAGATCTTGAACAGGGCAGGGAGATCCATGATGGGATAGTTAAAGGAGGCTTAGAGAGGAATGTGTTTGTAGCTAGCGCGCTTGTAAATATGTATGTGAAATGTGGTAGTATAGAAAATGCACGCCTAGTGTTTGACAAAATCACTGAGCGAAATGCGATTTTATGGACTGTGATGATTGCTGGGTATGCACAGAATGGACAGGTGGGTGAAGCGTTCAAGCTGTTTAAGGAGATACCTGAGCCAGATATGGTCACTCGGACGGCCATGGTTGCAGGATTTGTGCAGAATGGGCAAGTTGAGGAGGCTTTGGAAATGTTTGAGAAAATGCCTGAACGAGATGTGGTGTCGTGGACTGCGATGATTTCAGGATGTGCGCAAAATGGGGATTCTCGTAGGGCTGTCAAACTTTTTCAACAAATGTATCAGGCAGGTGTAAGGCCAGGCTCAGAAACATTAGCCAGCGTTCTGCCAGCGTGTGGCAGTTTGTCAGCACTGGAGCATGGCGAGGAGGTTCACGAGAATGTGATTAAGAGTGGATTTCAATCAGATGTATTTGTTGGGAGTGCTCTTGTAGATATGTACATTAAGTGTGGGAGAATAGAGTTTGCACGCAAAGTGTTTGACAAAATGACTCAGCGAAATGTTGTATCATGGAATTCGATGATAGTTGGATACACACAGAACAAGCATCTTAATGAGGCCTTGCAGCTCTTTCAAAATATGCCGGAACGAAATGTAGTCTCCTGGAATGCAATGGTTTCTGGATATGTACAGAATGGGCAGGTTGACGAGGCAATGAAGTTATTTCAAGAAATGCCTGAAAGGGATGTGGTCTCATGGACTGCAATGATTGCGGGATATTCACAGAATGGGCTTGTTGATGAGGCGATGAAACTCTTTGAAAAAATGCCCGAAAAGAATGCTGTGTCATGGAATACAATGATTGCAGGATGCGCACAAAGCGGAAATGTTGAGAAGGGTTTGATGCTGTTTCAGAACATGCCGGAGCGAGATATAGTCTCTTGGAATACAATGATTGCGGGATTTGTACAGAATGGGCATGTTGATCAAGCCTTCAAACTTTTTCAGCAAATGCCAGAAAAGAATGTGATCTCATGGACTGCAATGATTGCAGGTTATTCACAGAATGGACATTTTGATCAAGCTCTAAAGCTTTTTCAACAAATGCAAATGGCGGGTGTGAAACCAAACTCAGATACCTTTGCCAGTGTTATCCCAGCATGTTCTAACTTGGCAGCCCTGAACTATGGCAAGCAGGTTCATGATAACATCTATAGAAATGGATTTCAATCTCATGTCTTTGTGGAGAGTGCCCTTGTAGACATGTATGCCAAATGTGGGAGTATAGTGAATGCATACAAAGTGTTCTGCAAAATGCATATACGAGACGTAGTCTCGTGGAATGCAATGATTGTAGGATATGCCATTCACGGGCTTGGGGTGGAGGCAATCCAACTCTTCAAACAGATGCAACAGTCTGACATAAACCCAAATGATATCACCTTTGTTGGTGTTCTGTCTGCATGCTGCCATGCAGGGTTAGTGGATGATGGTTGGCAATACTTTGATCTCATGAAAGATTTTTATCACATAAGGCCAACAATGGAGCACTATTGTTGCATGGTTGATCTTCTTGGACGTGCTGGCTGCCTGGATGAGGCAGAAGACTTTATTAACCAAATACCATTGAAACCTAGTGCTGCTGTGTGGGGGTCTCTTCTGGGTGCCTGTAGAAACCGTACCAATGTAGAACTTGCAGAACGTGTGGCAAACCATCTTTTTGATTTGGACCCTCAAAGTGCTGCACCATATGTTCTGATGTCAAATATTTATGCTACTGCTGGCAGGTGGGATGACATTGAGAAGGTACGAAAATTGATGAAAGATAGAAATGTAACGAAGAATCCAGGATGCAGTTGGATTGAAATTAATAAAAGTATACAAGCTTTTGTTGTAGGGGATAAATCGAACCCACAAATGAAGGAAATTTATGTTGAGTTGGAGAGATTGTCTGGGCTTATGAAGGAGTCAGGGTATCTGCCAAACACAAGATTTGCATTGACTGATGTAGAGGAGGAGCAGAAGGAACATATTCTCTGCCACCACAGTGAGAAGTTGGCAATTGCATTTGGGTTTATCAACACATCCCCTGGGACACCTATTCGAGTCATCAAGAATCTTCGAGTGTGTGGTGATTGCCATGTTGCAATTAAGTTCATTTCCAAGATTGCTACGAGAGAAATTGTTGTACGAGATGCCACCCGTTTCCATCATTTCATAAATGGGCAGTGTTCTTGTGGGGATTATTGGTGATGCTAAGTTAAATGTGCCATAAACATGATTTTGCACAACGACAAGTTTATGCACAATATGTATTTATTGATAATTCACCGTTGACTTTGTGATTGTTTCCTGCTTGAAGTGGCTGTCAAGCGGGGTTGGGGAATAACTGCAGAGGAAATTGACAATATAGCCTCTAAGTTTGAACAGAGTTAGCATCAGCTTACTCGAGATTGGTTCATACTCTAGCTTCTGGACTTGTCACTTTCTAACATAATTTGTTGTGAAAACACATCTAAGTTTCTAACACACCATACATTGACTTAGACTATTGAATTAGATCAAAATGCAGATGTGGAACTTTAGTCATGTTTATAATTCTCTGAAATTTAATGATTTAATTTAAAAGTCTCGTGGAAGTTCCAATAAAATGCCTATAACAGAGAATATGATCATCATCACTGTGAATTTCAATTTCTACTACAGAAAAATTTAGTCTGAATATTTTTATGGAAAATAAAAATCCTCACAAATCTTGTAATCACCCAAATTGATTAGAGAAAATTGCTGCAGTAGACGACATTTAGGATATTGGGAATTGATGAGTAGGCAGCTCACAACCAAATATTGATAAAACTTTGCATTCTAGTATAAGTAATGATTTCACAAAAGATTTCCATCATTATTCATATGCTAATGATTTCACAAAAGATTTCCATCATTGTCCATATGGTATTGTGTTCCTCTGTATGGGTCGAGTGGAATAAAGACGGCCCCCCTAGTTCTTCCTAAATTGCCCTCAACATATATGCTAAGTCTATGATAGCATCAAGTAATTTTAATTCCCAATACTTCTTTAATATTGATTATGGCTTCATGCTGCAAAAGTCTTCACGTCTCTGGGCATATTTATTCTCATCATATAAATTTAATCATCGTTGTCTACCTTGTCAGTTATGAGGACTTGTCAGTTATGAGGATTTGAATACCGCAGAAAATAAATCTTCATTTAACAGCAAAGCAGATCTCCTAAACCAAACTTCTCCGACTATAGATCGCGAAGATAAGACACCAATGTCCAAGAACCAGAAGAGATGAAGGAGATGCAAGACAAAGGAAGTTGGAAGACCGTAGAGAAAAGAAAGAAAGCTACAACACCAATAATAAAAATTAAGAAAATTGTAGGTCCGATAGACCAATTTGGTCTCAGTGGACGTTAACCATTATCATCATCATCATCATCATTTTGTATGCAGATTAATCATTCTACATAGGATAAAAGTTGTGCAATAATGGAATTGGAGATTTAAGTTGTGCAATAATGGAATTGGAGATTTTTCAAGTGTTCCTAATGGATTTAAAAAAAAACTAAAGGCATCATTAGTCTGCATTTAGTCTACTAATGTTCATAATAAAACCTTGAGAATAAAGCTTATTAATATGAGAACTTAGAAAATGGATACTGGTAAAAGGTATAAAAAAAACTTATAATTTTCCTTTTCCGTATGAAGTATCTTCAAAATCATCAAATAACAAAATAAAATATTAGTTAAAGATTTCACTTATTGAAACTTTAAATCAAAGAGAGGAGTTAGATAGTTGCAAACGAGGAGCCAAATCAAGAAAATATTGCTGAACCACACTTATAATAACATAGTTTTATCATTATCACGCATGAATAGATCAGGCACTGAATCATTAGGTATCTCGAGGAGAAACTTCATGACCTTGGCCACAAATACTTACACTTCTAAAGATTCAATTTGCTTCATATGAAGGGCTCTTTGAACTCAAATTCGGTACAGGGAAATAAGTAAATCCAGGTCTATCTTGATATTTCGTTGCTGCCTGCAATGCACTTTACATGATACTGGTTTAGATTTTTAATCATATAAACATGTACATCATCTAAATTTTTTTTTAGGTTTTAATTATGTTGAGGTGCTCTCCAGTTTCGTATTTTCAGATGGAAGAAATATTGTAAAGTTATATTATATAAACATTTTGACTAGGTCAAATTACATAACAATAAAAATTAAAATAAAATATAATTAAAAAGTAAAGAAAATATAAAAATAAAATTAATAGTTATAATTATTAATTAAAATGTTTTGATTAGATGACATAAAAATAAAAATAAAATAAAATAATTATAATTATAATTATCAATTAATAATAATTAAATTAATTTAGATTTAACTCAACTCCAGATTTACTAAGGGTACAATGGCCAATCTTACAGAGGAATCAAATCTATTGAAGTGTAAAACTCTTTCAAAGTAAAAAAAAAATTGATTCCTCTTGATGCTTGATAAATTCAAGTTAAAATAAATGTAAACTAATTTTTCAATGTAGTAAAATTGGAATTAACTTTCAGTACTCTATTCCAGTTACTAGAGTTAGTTATTAACAGGGACGACTTATAATAAAAAGTTAGCCTTTAGTTCCCCTAGAGTCCAGGGGAGCATTTTATATTCTGGTTTTAAAATAATATTTGAAGGCAGAAAATGCCATATATTATTATTTTCATTGCCTTGTCCTCTGTGATGTAACATTTTCAGAGAATCCTCTGTGATGTAACTTATATGTGAGCAGGGTGGCGGTGGGAGGTTGTGAAGGGATATTGGCAAATTCAATATTTTTCCCAGTGTGTTGTTCTCCTCTCCCGTGACCGTGGTTGCAGTTAATTCCCGCCAGTGTGGTAGATGGGGAGGCATGGGCGTAATTAGTTGATTGGCATTCGATAGATTTCATTCAGATTCATTGTCATCTGTTTCTATTCCATGTTTAGTTTCGTTTCTCTGCTTCTGTGTTTGTTGTGGTGGGGTCAATTTGGGGTTTTGTCTCCAATTTATTTGGGGTGAGTTGGGTGTCAATTAACTTAGGTAAAGGTGGAGTTGGCATTATTGGTATTTATTTGGTTCGGTGATTTTGTGTTGTTTGTTTATGTTGGTATTGGTTGAGTGAAAAGGTTTATTTTACAGTTTAGTTCAGTACGATGTATAATTTTGTCTGTTTGTCATCAAAGTTGAAATTTTGTTTTTATCACTAAAATAAAATTATATACAATATTTAAATAATGTAAGTTGATAAAAAGATTTACACTTGGATCTTTCCCAGCGCATGTTAAATTTATATTTAAAATAAATCTATACCGATTTATGGGCATGTTAATTCCGGCTAATAAGTTGTGAAGTTCTTAATGGTTTTGCAGTTTCATAGGACATGGACTACTTCGTAATTGACGCAGGAAGTTGAGCTGTTAAGGTAGGAGAAGAAAGCGGAAAAGCGGATTACTTGGTATTAGTTGGACCATTTCGAAGACCTCCATGTAAGAAGACCTTTGAGGGAACTTTTGTCTTGTGATTAGATTTTTTTTTTTTTTTTTTTTCCCATAGAAAAAGTCGTAACTTCTATTAGATAAAAGAAATTACATTTTGTAGATGCCAAGGCATATGCATCCCTGTACATATGATGTTAAACAGTTTTCCTCCATGCAGGGAGTTCAGTTTTGTGTCATTTACCAAAATTAATACTGAAGTAACAAAAATATTTCCTGTATTGTAGTGAGATCAAAATATTTCTGCTAGTTACAGCAGCAGCTGTCTTCTAGTTTTGTCTGTGTACCAAAAAAGCATCATAAAAAATAAAGTCTGTGTATAGTTCTGTAAACATAGAAAAAAAGAGCGTCCTCATGACTATGTCCTCCGGAGAGAGCGCGGGTCGACAAAAGGTCTGTGATAGTGTTGATGGAAAAGTCCATCCAACTCTTCCTGTATCAGCCAGTCTTCTTCTTGCCTTTGCGCTGCCTGTTTTGATAAGAGGTCCGCCCTTGAGTTGTGCTCCCTGTAAATATGGTGACAAGCAAAATGTTCAAATAAGTCTGTGAGCCTGTGAGTCTCATCCAGAATGTGTCTCAACGAAAAAGCAGAGCATTGTGAAGTTCTATTTATCCAGTTGCAGACAAGTTTTGAGTCTCCAAATAGTTGTAGCTTTGTGCAACCTTTCTCAAGAGCAAAATGTATAAGATGTTTGGCGGTGGTCAATTCGGCATAATTATTTGTGCCCCTTCCCAGGTGCATCTGAATATGGAAGCAGTGGCCCTCCCTAAGGTAGAGGAGGGCTCCTCCTCCGCAGCCTTCAGCTTGGGCCGAGCCATCAAAGTAGGCCCATGGGTAGGATTTGTCAATGAGCTTAGGGATAATGGTTCTGTGGGAGGGTTGAGAGAGGTCTGCCGGGAGTAATTCATAATCGGCAAGGACCTGGGATCTGATGGTAGGCCAGATGGGGTCTCTGTGGTCAAAAATAGCTCGGTTCCTAGCCGTCCAGATGGCCCAGCACATGAGGAGATGTAGGTTCCTTTCTCTACCTTTGTGTTTCTCTAGCCAAGACAACCAGGGTTGTGATGTGTTCTGACCTTGCCAATTGCTGAAGGATGGAGAGCATGAGGTTATGAGGGACCATTGAGCAGAGACAATAGGGCAGGTTAGGAATAGATGATCTGTGTCTTCCTCATTGCACCTGCAAAGATGACACCAGAAGGGTCCATGGAAAGATACGCAGAAGGAGATTTATTTGTCTGTGACGTGACTGTGTTTTTTTATAGTACTTATTGAATATTTATCTATGCAATGGGAACTACAATGAAGTAGAGGTGCGTGTATATGGATCTGTAGACAATGGAGTCGAGGATGGCCCAATATGAGATCACAAACAGATAGATTGTTAGAGAAGCATTTGGTGCTGCTATTTTGGTTTTTTAAAAGAAGAAAGGAAAGTAAGAATTTTTCATTATTCTTTTAGGTTTGTTTTTTTAATAAATTGATTTATTATGGTTTAAAGTTATTTTCAATGAAAAAACGAAATAATGGATAAGACAAAACAACAAATAAATGCAAAAATAGAATATTTATCTCAATGCATGTCTCAAATAACAAAGAGTTAAATAATTTTGTTATGGAGAAGTTTCATAAGCATATATGGGGAAAAGAGTTGGGTAGAAAGAATAAATACCATGTTAAGGAATTCAACCCCACTTGTGATCTCCAACAAAAAGAGTACATTGGAGCTAACATTCCATGGAGAGCAAAGATTTTTATTGCTCAATTAAGAACTAACTCACATCAACTTTAGTATGAAATGGGACGGTGGAAAAGACTTAAAGAAGCTTGGGAAGAATGAGTGCATACTTTTTGCACTTCTGGGGCAGTGGAATTGAAAAAACATTTCATTTTGGAATGTGATGCTTTCAGAGGCATCAAAGACAACTATGAAAATATGTTAGCATCGATCCCTTGGCATTGTCTTTTTAGTGAGGAAATTGTTAGAAGGTTGGGTCAGCTCATCATCAATTTGACAATGATTGAATTGCAAAAGGCAAAAAACAAGGAGGTTGGTGGTTTCATAGACTATTCTTAGTCTCGTGGACATTAAAATATCATTCATTCATTCATTATAAAAAAAAAATGCTACTTAGGTTGTATTGAGTATTTATTTTCCCTCTTTCCTTCCTTCTTTATGTTTTTTAAATTAATTATTTATTATAAATAAAATGCTAGTTAGGTTTCTCGGACTTCAATGTATTGGACATTTATTTTTGGTTAGATTAATGTCATAATTACAACAAAATCATGATTCATGATGAGATTGGAGACCCACCAAGCATGCATTCAGTGGGTCTGCAAAACTAGACTGATAGTTTCATAGAGGGTTGGTTTATAGAAATGTTTATTTACTTGGGAAATTGATAGGGATCTAACAAAATGATACAATTGTGAGGTTCAGTACACACATAGCATGCATTGAGTAGGTCTGCAAAACTAACTTCAATATTGTTTCATGATGCTTTATTGTAAGCATCAGCGATTGGAAGATGTTGGGAGTTATTGTGGCTCTTTAGAATCTACCATTTGATACTAAATTGCCTAAGCATTTTTTAGCTCCTAAATGTGAAAAATACTTCCAAGTGTCTCTTAACTAATAGAATGAATTCATAGGACCCCAGTTGCAAAACCCAGACTTCTTTCTGAACTTTAGCATTCACAATATAGACTTAAAACTTTTTCAATTCAAAAGTGGGCTTTGGCTTTCAAGATCCTAAGTTGTTTGGTAATACGAATATCCAACACATGACATGGAGGCCCCTGAAACATGACACGAAGTGTATATATATCAAATTAGTGAATTATACACCAAAAATGAAATAGACAGATTCAATTTAGAAACTAGAACATTGACATGACAATAATACAAATTCAATTATACACTATACATACAATCATCAATGATACAACTAGTACTTACTACTACATCAATGACAATAAATTAACAAACACAATAAATTAAAACCATAAACTGCAACTTTCTCATTAACTCATCAAATTCAAAATGTATATTTTTACTTACTCATTGAGTCACTATTACTATATGTGGGAATGTTAATGGAAAATACAAAAAAGGTGGATACTAGAACTGTAGATCAAGATGGAAGAATCTCATAGCCCAATTTCTAATAGATGGAACATTTGTAGACCTTGATGAAATTGGAGGAGGCGAGACATTATTAGTGGGGGCATTCCTCCTCTTTATTGAAAATGTAGCAAGCAAGGTATTTTGGCTTGTGCCTTAGCTAGTGAAGACCTCAAAGTGTCTTTCTCTTAGTGTGAGTGTGGGCTCATGAGTTAGACTTCAGTTAGGATGAGTTATTTCTAGTGTACTAGAATAATCATCAAGTTAGCATGTGTAGAATTGAAGCTTCAGTTAAGTGGAGTCTTCATAAGTTTGACTACAAAATGAGGTGGCAGTTAAAAGTTCAGTTAGAGCGAATTAGTTTTCACCCTTGATTGAAGAAAGGATGACTCAAGAACTATAGTGTTGATTGGAGAGAGAAAGAGTGTCACTCTCAGTTAACTTTTCAATCAGAACTTGAGTTCTAAACTTGAACTAGGTCGCCTTGCATGCTCGAATTGGGCCTATAAAGAAGAGAATGAAAGCATAGTAAATCATAATTTTATGCACAAGGTTTGTGTGACAAGACAACTCACGAGTTTGTGAGAGGAGCCTTGATTGTGGAGAGCGTAAAGATTGTGTCCTAAGAAATAGGAGACACAAGTGCACTAGAATTTAGGAGGTTGGTTGTGCGCAGAGAATAGGAGTTGGGTCCTAAAGAATAGGAGGTAGAAAGTGTAGTAAGAAATAGGGCACAAGTGCGTTAGAAAATAGGACCTGAAGTCCGCTAAGAAATTGGATATTTGTGCAAGGAAATAGGGCTGCCTAGTGCACAAGGAAGGAGGAGCAGGATTGAGCAAAAGAGTAAAGTTTGCAGGGAAAGTCAAGAAAGCAACAGAGGATTGGTTGTGAGCTAGAGGGTCGAGACCAAAAGTGATCAAGGCAAGCAGAGAACAATGATATCAGTTGAGATTTGTTAGAGAAGCAGAATGCTTTCTCAAGTGAGACAAATTGCTTTGTAATAGATTTGATTACTCCAAGACAATCAATAAAATACCACATCAAGGAAGTAGGTTTTCCCTATTGGGTTTCCTGAGAAAACAAGTGTGTCAATTTGTGCATGTGTTTTTATCTTTGTGTTTTTTATTCTACTACTTATGAATTGTTAAGAAACTTTGTATCTTGGTGAAAGTAGACTAGTTTTAGTTTTCAGTTATTCATCTAAGTAGTTGCAAAGTTTCATGGAAATTTAACACCCTTCTTTTTCCCTTTTCCAACTACCCTTTATTGGGCCATGATTGTTGTGATATGAAGAAAAATATACTATTGTAAGCAAAAACATATTATTGTAGCAAAAATAAAAAATAAAAATAAAATTTGGAAGGAAAATCCACTGACCTGCACTTCGAATATCCTCCAAAACTTGTTTCTTTCCCTTGCTTGCAGTGTGAATGCTCTCACAACTCCAAAACATCAAATGAATGGGTGAAAAATTAGCCCAAAAGCAAGTTATAAACTATATGGAGGGCTCATTTCGGCAGAGAAATGTCACAAAATTGGAACACGAAATTGGCACATCCTCGACACGAGTTTGACTAGTGTCTTGCACCTAGGGCACAAGTCAAATTTGTGTTGGGCGTGTGTCATATAGGTGTCATGTTACTTAGCTTTTCAATGTTAATATTACTTGATGGTTTTGCATGTTAAGGGTATCACTTTGGTTTTTTGGTTTAGTTATATATGGTTTGGTGCTTGGAGGCCATTTTGTATCAAGTTCCACCAGGGTATTATCTCTTGTATAATATTGGCAATAGGCTAACAAGATAAGAAAAAGATAAAACAATCTTATTAATGTCCATTCAATTACAATAAATTTGGTCCATGGGAAACAACTCTTATATGGCTTCCTAAAAGCCACCACTAAGCATTTGAAGAAAACGCATGAGTTTGTAGTTCATAATGTGCAGCTAAATGATTTTATATTCACACAAGTAGCTTCTTATTGATATAAATCAAATGAATTCATGGAACCCTTGTTTCCTGGTTTCCTTGGAAATTTTTTGAGTTGGAGGGGCTTGATCGCTCCTTTTTAGGAAAGCTAGTGTGACAATGGGCTTTGTTTCCTTTGGCAATCCCTAAAGATGACTTCAAGGTAGAGTAACAACAATTTTAGGGTAAAATTTATTTTGGTCTTGTTATTTCCCAAAATAGTGGTCTCATCAAGGTCTTTATGAGATGTGAAGGTCGTACCACACATGACAAGTGCCCACTGTCACCTTGACATGAATCCCCACTCTTTAAGTCCAATTCCGATGAAAATCCTATGGGAGGACTACCTACACAAGATGCTTCAACAAAGAGATTGTATAATTAGTGCCTAATGATGGAGTCCAGGGTGAAGATAGGAGTTAATTGTTGTTTATTGCTAATCTGGGAATGATAAACAACACATAAATAATGCAAACCAAATGAAATGTCACTCAAACTCAAATTATATGCCTGTGATAAACACAAATAAGTGAACAAATACTACCCTTACCTAATGTGAGATGTTCTTTTGAATTGTACCTTTGGTAAGTGGTTGTGATTTGTAAAATAACTTGTTATATTATGTGGGCACTAAACTTAGTGCGCACTCACACACACCAAATCTGGTAACAATATCAAATTATCTTTACTCAGCTAATTAATTGAAACACATTGATGTGCCTAACCAAAAACAAATTCTTGCACAATAGAACTTATAAAATCAACAACTAGATCATGCACAGTAAACACAAAATTTCATCCCCATAACACAATTCTTATTAGTCCTTTAACAAGAATCTAGGGCTCTCACACAAGGGCAAATGGCCCTCGAGGAAATTACATATACAACAATTACCCTATATATGATCCAACGGATCAAGCCCTATAACCATCCTCGATCTGGATGATCTGGATATCTTTTGCTACTTAGTGCTCTTTCCTTGAACTCAGCACAATTATGTATCTCAATCATTGAAAACCTTCATTATTACTCATGTAGATCTCTTGCTTACTTGAGAGAATCTCTCTCTCAATGCCTCATGCTCTTACACATCTTTATGCATTGTTTGGCCCTATTGGCCCTCCTCAGCCTTCACGACTCTCTTACCAAGCCACAAGAATGAATCACTCACCTTTGTACTTATACTTTTTCAAAGGATGCAATACCATGGGCCTTTGGGTGAAAATTCCCATCACTTAGCCCACTTGTCCCACACATGAGAATACTCCTGATGTTACCCAAAACATCACACTCCCTCTTAGCCAGGAACATATTCTCACAACGCCACCTAGAAGTGGATCTACCTTCGAAACCTAGAACCCTTGATATGCTACCACAACTACTCCATATTACATAAAAGAAATTCTCGTTGTATGATAGGGATCATCCTTCAAAGACATCCTGCTCCTAGAAGCCTCCCGCTACTGAGCATCCTACATGGTCATCTTGTATCATGACTTCCTGAACCTGAAGGTTTTCTTCCTTTTAGTTGTTGACTCCCTCAAAGCATGTTGACTCCCTCCCTCTTGAGCATGCTCACTCCCTCTGAAGCTTGACTCCCTCTGGCTCCAGATCACAAGCCTTATTGGCCCTAAAGGTCTCTGCTTGACCTTCACTCCAAGTTTCTCACTTAAATCTCCAATGGCTATCTCATCCTTTTAAACATCTTGGTCTTGCCTTATTTAGCCAACTCTCTTGGCATGGGTCTTCAAAACATTGTTGGTACATGCAACAATTCCTATAGCTCTCTCTTGCCATCAATGCAAATCTCAAAGACCATGCTCTGATACTATGTTAGATTTGTGTGGGCACTAGACTCAGTGAACACACACTCACATGCGATCTAGAAACATTCTCAAAATTAACTCTACTCAGCCAATTAACTAAAACACACCGATGTGCCTAACCAGAAACAAATTTTTGCACAACAAAACTTGTAACACCAACAATTAGATCGTGTAGAGTAAACACAAAATTTTAGCCCCAAAACACAATTATTATTAGCACTTTAACAAGAATATAGGGCTCTCGTACAAGGAAAATTAACCCTAGAGGAAATTACATATACAACAATTACACTGGATCTGATCTAGTAGATCAAGCCCTGGATTTGTCCTCGATTTGGTTGATCTAGATGTCCTTTGTTGATTTGTGCTTTTTCCTCGAACTCGACACAATTGAGTATCTCACTCACAACAAACCTACAATATTACTCATGCAGATCTCTTGTTTACTTGAGAGAATCTCTCTATTAGAATTCCATGCAACCTAGGTTTGGTCTATGTTTTGACAGTTTCAGAAAACATAAAACATAAACATCCCGAAATTCCTAACTTGAAAACTTTTACACAACGAAATACACACCAACAATTAGATCATGCACAATATACATAATTTAATGCCCAAATTTTTTTTATTATTATTTCTTTAACAATAAATATAAGGTTTCTCGTACTAGGGAAAGTGGCCCTTTACAATCCCTATACAATACCAAAAACATAAGAAAAATCACACTTGTGTTTTCTTAAACTGAGGCTAAGTTCTTTCAGCCCTCAACTACCTTACAAAATTCTTCCTTTTTAGTTGTTTTCCTTCCTCGAATGGCCATCATAGGTCAACAATACCTCCTATATCTTTTTTGATCAACCTAAGGCATTCCTAGCCCTCTCAAACCCTCAATCCACCTATAATCCACCCTACAGGTATGTGTCCCTTCTTATCCAATCTTACACTTTCTACAACTACCTTCCAAAAATCCCCAAATCCCTTACATCAACCCTCGACCAACCCTTTTTTGGCTATGGATAGCACTCAACAGGCATGTGACCTTCTCTTCTACCACGATCTGATGTCCCAACCTCCAAACAACAACCCTCTATCCTTCCTTCTTATTGTGGGATGTTCATACCAGGGGTGAGGCCGTAAACTAGGGTACAAATTCCTTCCTCTTGACCTACATACTACCCAAAAACACCAATTGACCCCTCCACAAGCTCGATTCTTACATAGCTGCCTTATCAGTCAACCTACCTTCCTTATGGCACAATGTCTTCTTCCCTTGACTATGATGTTGTCCCTCAAAGCAGTGGCTAGTTTCCTCTACCTTCAATGGCTTGTCCTTCATCCTTTGGATGGTAGATTCCCGTAGGTTTGACCCTTAGGGCACAGACTTCCCTTAATACCCTAGACTGCTCCTTTCCTCCTTGTGTCCTTTCCTTCCTTGCCTTTAGAACAACCTAATGGCCTTATTTGAGATTTGTCCTAACATATTTTCCCCATGAACCAATTTATTCACATACTTCAAGAGTACCCTGCTACTCCTTTGCAGGTTTGTGGTTTCTTTAGCAAATCATAATGTCAATCAAGAAGAAATATCCATTATTCTCCTATCCATGATTGATCTCAAGCCTCTCTATTGGCTTGTAATTTATTCTTTTCAAAGAGTGCAATACCATGGGTCATTGGAATACCATTGGTCTTAGCCCATACACTTATAAAATCACTTCTATGGGTGTTTTCCTCTCACATACTCAACACTAAGGGCATGTGAGAGTACCTCCCAATGCTACCAAATTTCAACACTCCCTCTTAGTAAGGGAGGTAGTTCCATTCCCTGAAAGTCTCTATGTTTCCCATACTAGAACACATTCATCATAAGTTTCTTCTTTCATCACCAAAGCAAATCTTGTTGCAAGAATTGGACCCTTCTTCAAAGAAATCTTGCTCCTCGAAGCTTCCTGCTCCTAAGGGTCTTACATCTCCATCTCCTACCATGATGTCTTCTTGACGGCTTTGGAAGACTCCTCTCTTCTTATTGAACTTGAAGGCACACTATTCTGGGGTTTTTGACTCTCCCTCTAAATTCACAAACTCCCTTTGAAACTTGACTCGGTTTGAGTCTCTAGAACCTTCTTCTTTCCTTGGTTAATAGGCTTTCCCTTTAGCTTATACAAACCACTCTCTTACGTAGTTGTCAATTTCCAAAAACTCTTCAAGATTGTTGGCACCTGCAAACATTCACTTCAACCTCCTCTTAGAGTTGTCACCTGTGCAATCTTTGATCCAACTACTCTTCGAACCAACTCTAATACCATGTTAAAATTTCATGCATCCCAGGTTTGGTCTATGTTTTGGCAATTTCACAAAACATAAAGCATAAACAAACTGAAATGCCTAACTTTAAAACTTTTACACAATGGAATACACAAAATTAATCAAATCATGCACAATATACAAAATTTAATGGCCAAAACTTATTTCTTATTATTCCTTTAACAAGAAATAGAAGAGCTCATGTACCATGGAAATTGGCCATTTACAATCCTTGTAAAATACCAAAAACATAAGAACAAACACACCTTTGTTTTCTTAAATTGAGGTTGCGTTCTTTCAGCCCTCACTTGCTATACAAAATGCTTCCTTTTCAGTTATTATCCTTCTTTGAATGGCCAACATAGGAGGTACCTTGATGCGGTCAACCTAGGGCTTTCTTAAGCCCTCTCAAACCCTCAGTCCACCTATAATATTCCCTACAGATTTGCAGTCCTTCTTATCCAACCTTACACTTGCTATGACTACCTTCCAACAATCTCTAAATCCCTTACACAGGCCCTTAGCCTACCCTTTCCTGGTTGTGGATAACATTCAACAAGCATGCAACCTTCCCTTCTATAGCAGCATGATGTCCCAACCTCCAAACAACAACCTCTGATCCTTCCTTGTTGTGGCTTATTCTTGCCAGAGATCGGGCCCTAAACTAGGGCACATATTCCTTCCTCTTGACCTGTGAACTACCCAAAAACACTAGTCGACCCCTCCATAGGCTCAACTATTACAAGGTTTCCTTATTAGTCAAATGACCCTCCTTAGGACACAATTCCTTCTTCCCTTGATTGTGGTTTTGTCACTCAAACCAATGGCTAGATTTATCTACTTCAATGGCTTATCCTTCAGCCTCTAGATGGTAGATTCTCATAGGTTCGACCCTTCCTAGGGTATTGATTGCTTTTGATGCCCTCAGTTACTCCTTTCCTCCTGGCGACCTTTCTTTCTTTGCCTTTAGAACAACCTAATGACCTTGTACGAATTTCCTTTAATTCACTCAATTTCTCCTTTCCTCCTTGCGACCTTTCTTTCTTTACCTTTAGAATATCTTAATGACTTCCTTTAATATCTATCCTAACATGTTTTCTTCATGAACCAATTTACTCATATACTTTTGGAGTACCTTGTTGCTCCTTTGTATGTTTGCGGTTTCCTCAACAAATCAAAACTCTAATCAAGAAACATCCATTATTCTCCTCTCCATGATGATCTCAAGGTTCTCCATTGGCTTCTAATTTATTCTTTCCAAAGGGTGCAATTCCATGGGTCTATACCATGGGTCATCAGAATACCTTGGTTCTTAGCCCATACATTCATAAAATCACTTCTATGAGTGTTTTCCTCTCACATACCCAACACCAAGGGTAGGAGATTAACTCCTGATGCCACCAAATTTCAACACTCTCTCTCAATGTCTTGTGCTCCCACACGTCTCTATGCCTAGCTCGACCCTCTTGGCCCTGCTCAACCCTATTGTCCCTCCTCATCCCTCTCAGTTCTCTTGCCAAGCCACAAGAATGAATCACTCACCCTTGTAATTATACTTTTCCAAAGGGTATAATATCATGGGTTTATACCATGGGTTATCAAAATGCCAAGGGTCTATGGGTGCAAAGACCCATCACATATCCTTCTCACCCCACACGCGAGAATACTCCTGATGTTGCTCAAAACATCAATAATTGTCTTGTAACTTTGGGTTTCAAAAACTGTAGAAAACAACAAGATAAAAAATTCACTTTGGGGGACACCCACAAGTTGTAAAAACTCTTGATCAAGGGTCTAGGCCCTAGGGGTCGAGGAAGCTAGGGCAGAAAAAATACGACAATATTTAACACTCAAAACTTCAAATCTCAACTAAGTTGGAGTTTCTAGCTAATTGGAAGCTATTTGAAAAAATATGGGGTCAAATTGCAGAAAATTATTCTAGCAAGTATTTATAACTTATGATGGCTGGAATATGTTCAAAATAACCCCAAAATCGTAATAATAAGGTATAGAAAATATTATGGAGTAAATAAAAGGGTATATGCAATTGATACGTACTTGGGAATGCCCCTTATGTGTAGTATTTTGTTGGATCTATTGTATATTCCACAATAAACATCTATAGATTTGCAAAATGCTAGAAATATCTTTGTGAAATATATGCATTAAGTGCATAAATATAGAAAGTAAATATTCCTTGGATAAAATATAATATTTAAGGCCCAAAAACCCAAGGATCAACTAGCCAACTTAAAATAAAATTGAAGCACAAGCTAGTATTAATATTTTTGGTATTTTATTTTTTATAAAACAGGAAAATCAAAAGAATTGGTTTTTAAATATATTGGTTGTTGCAATGAGGCTTACCTTTTGCCCAATGATTTACCTTTTTCGAGTTTCATATTGCAATCACAACCCCTTCTAAATCACCTTCGTGGTTTGGACTAGAAAATGATGTTGTAGTTGAAAAGACTATCACATCCCCTCTAGTCTATAAGATAGTTGTACCAGTCCCCAAATCCAACCAGAAGAGATTTCCTTTGAAATGTCCCTAGCCACTAGACCAACTATGACATTGCATGAGATCTTCTCTTTGTTGAAGAAACCCCCGACAAGGTTTTATCCAACAAAATGGATTTAAAAACACCAAATCACCAACAAAGAGAAAAATGAAGATCAACACTTTGATATTCCTTTCCATGTGATTTGTTTCCCCTCATTGGATCAACCTAATAATCTTTGTGTAACCTAATATACTTGTATCTATCTTATGAAACATGATCTCAACAATAGTTAAAAAAAGAAACGAATATAAAATTCAATTCCCATTTGCACTCAAAAATGATAATTTAATTTTGGCATTATGATCTCATAGTTCATAAACCAAAAATGGGAGGAGTGACTAGCCTTATAAAGTTCCTCTTGTAATGACTAGGTGAAAAATCCTTTCCCAAAGAGATAATTACTTTAATTGTCATCCACTTTAAAGTTCCTCTTGTAATGACTAGTTGAAAAATCCTTTACCAAAGAAATAATTACTTTAATTGTCATCCACTTTTAGGAGACTAATTCACTTCATGAATTTTTTTTATTTTTTTTATTACATTTTGAAACTTGCCGGGGGTTCGACTTGCTCAGTTGACTATTGGTTTACTTGGGAGTGCAATGTCCCACTTGATTTGACCCATTATTCCCAATGTCTACCTTGGGTAAATCCAATTACTTGAATTCCATTGCACGTGTGGTAAGGAATTCCCATGGTTCCCTATGGATGTGCTGGGATTTGGCCCAAATTGTTGTAATGGCTTGATAGGAGGGTCATAACTTTATTGGGATGCATTAGGCCCACTTTAAGACCCTGCAACTAGCTAATGTAAACTTTTAATTTGCAATATGTGGGTGGACAACACACTTTATGGCATATTTGATGAGGGTTTGATTCACCTTTATTGGAATCAATTTGACTTATAATATTGTTTGCGTGGTAAAAAGAGACTCAACGTTCACTTTTTGGATGGACAATATTCACCTTTAACCCCAATGCCTTGCTTTTTACCTCAAATGGATAGCTTATAGTTTTCGGCCCAATAAAATGCACTACGCCTTCCATATGTGCTAAGACCTTTGTAAAAGAAACCCCATATGCTGAATTGGAGGTAATCATTTTACCTTTGGAGCATAACATTGAATTTGTTGAAGATGACTTTGAACTCTGAAATGCCATACGGTATGGCCAACGACGTTTCGAGGTCATTTTGGCTTAAAACTAGTGTTTCAATGAGTTAAGTGGTATTTTTTTCTTAATCAGACTAAAGCAACCAAGAACAACATGGGTCCCTTCTATTTCCCAAAAATACTTAATTAAATCATTTTTGTAAAGTTTATTTCACTCATAATCTAATTTCATTTTAAAAATTACACTTAAAGCTCTCTCTGGTTGCTCTTTCTTTTAGTGGTGATTCAAGTAGATTCAGAAATACTAGTAGGATTACCTCTTTTTTTGGACAAGCATCTTGTTATATCTTGTTATATTTTTGTTAATGAGGATGAGGATTGCTATAATAACTAATATGTAGTCAATATTTGTCGTTGGTTCATGTTTTATTTCAGTTTTAACACATATAGCCTCATGTATAAAGGTTGGTTTGGAATCTTCAATGTATAGTCTTATCTATAAATGCTAATTTTGGATTTTTATCTCATATAATCATCTATGGAAATTTATATAGACTTCATTTTCGTTTTAAAATTTCATTTATGTGTCTCATTCTTGCTTTTCTTGCTAGATAATATATGATGTTTCGCTCGACGTTTCCATTTTCCAAGGGTGACTTTTCTAGCCATACCCATTTCAAAAACTTCTAAACGTTTCGGCATTTCATGCAACTTAGCTTTAAACCATACTTTGATCTTGTATATAAGACTTCTACATGCCCCCCTTGCCACAATTTTATATATGTGTTATATGCCAATGTCCCTCTTTAAAGATGAATTTTTCTTAAAGGAACTTCTTTTTGCCAAAATTTACACATGGCATGTCAAGTAGGCATCAAGACAATCAATTTGAGCCACTATTGAAATTTTCTCTTGAGAGTGTTGTGCATTGGAATACATGTAGTGCCCCATAAAATATGGAATGATGTGAACTATGAAACTGCAATGTGGAGAAACTGAATTATACTGTAACATGGCAAAAAATATGCACATGGACTTGTTGAGCACTTTGTGTCAACTACCTTATAGCAACATACATTTTTTTCAAAGCATTCCATCATGTTTAAGCAGTCAGATATCCAGATATCATCATCATCATCTTGCAGCAGTTTTGTCAAAGTTATAATTTCAAATTCTGCAACCCTATGTGGTTATTTTAAAAATATTCTAGTATGACTATAAAGCCATGTAAAAACATCTAGTGGAGTTTTTTTACCCTCCACCAATTATTCATGTTTCCGAATACAAATAATCGGTAGATTTTCTCTCTCACACATACCCCAAAGCTATAGTGGGGCTCGATGGTATGACCTTAAATGAGTCTAGTGTTATCGATCCTATGTAATTATCATACTAGATCATTTGTCAAGTGTCGCAGAGTTTGGTTGTGTTTAGAGGTCATGTTTTAATTGTTCAAATCCTCCTCTGTATGGGATGCCTATGTAATACTTTATGTAAAAAGGGTTGTCTGTGAATATTTTAGGTGGATGATTAATCATAATTAGACATCATCGCCTAAATATTTTTTTAGACTCACTTTGAGGGTGAAAAATGTGTTTAATCCCCTCTAGAGTCATTTATTTTATTTTCTACCCAAAAAAAAGGAAAAAAAATAGCCATAAAATGGTCAAAAAATAAAAATGAGAGAAAATAAAAATTCTCTCCAAGTGGAAAAATGAAATTTTGGAGGAGATTGACTTTCCTGAGGAAGATTAAAATTGAAGGACGCATTTCCAAGGCAAAAAAAACCCCACAAAAATTTCCTTGGACCAAAAAAAAATCTCAAGGAAAATCATTTTTTTTTGCTCCAGGTGGTTAAATTAAATGAGGGAATTTCGAGGAAAGGAATTAGAAAATATTTTTGAGGCCCTCTATCAAAGGAAAAAAATGGGTTTTTAAGAAAAGTCAAACCTTTGAACCTTGGTGGTTAAGTCAAAGAGCATTTTTTAAGAAGAAAAGGTTGGAAAAAATATTTTTTGGACCAGGATCAAAGCCTTCACCAATAAATTCAATTTTTTTCTTCACGATCAAGGGACATGATTTAATTTTGTCAAGGATCAAACATCAATTAGTTGTTACTCTCCAGGATCAAGTCAAATTTGTGCACCTCTTTGGACCTAGTCATTTTCCACTTGGAGGGGGATCTAGATATCTCTATTTTCTATATAAGGTGTAGAAATATGGTGATAGAATTACAACTACTCAAGAAATTTAATCTAAAACCAAGGGGCACAATTCTACTCTACTAATCTGCATAATTTAATTCACAATTTAGAACAATATTCTTAAACATGCAATAAGAAAAACCACACATTCACAGTATTTTTCTAGGGGAACCCAACTGGGAAAAAAACCCTCAAGCCTCTTTGCATTAATGAGATGAATAGAGAATGTATTACAATTGCTTGCTCGCTCTGAGCTCAACCTGCAAGGGAATAACCTTTCTCTATGCTCAATGAGAATCTCTGACCCATACTTAGTCAATTTCTGCTTCTTCTTGAGCCCCTATTTCCTTGCGCAAATCTTGAAGAATTAGCCCTCATTTTTTAGGATTTTTCCCTTCAATTAATTGTGCAATTCCAAGGTTGATCCTTTGACTGCATGAATACCTGTACACTCACTAGTTTACAACTTCTTGTTACACTACCTTGGAATCTCCACCACAATTAAGGAACTCAAATTTCTTGCATGCACTAGCTATTTTGAGTTTATTGATCACTTAACTAGATGATCATTGAGTTAGACTATTGTCCCACTGCACAAGTGACGTTACACTAGTTCTATCAACATTTGGAACTAGTTTAACTAAATACAACTAGAAATAACTGAACTTGATTACTAAAATTTAGCAATCACACATGCTTAACTGAACTCCAAGCCCTCTAACTCGAATTTACTGAGCTAACTGAGTGACAAGAGCCATGTCACCTCAGTTAACTGCCTCCAAGTTGTTTGTTTATGTGGAAATTCGAATTTTCTCAGTTTGACCAAGGCAAAGTGAAATTGACTCTTTCTTGCTGCACTTCTTAAAATAAGGAATCCTAAGACTCCTCATTGAAACACCTTTGGATGGGGTAATTGGTTCTAGAAGCTTTGTAATATTTTTTTAATCAATAAAATCAAAGTCTTTGAGGGAAAATGTATGTGTGTATGTCTTCAGCTCATTATTGTAAATTTATTTTAATGATATATATTTAAATTTCTATTGGATTTAAATTTGTTGTTTCATTGACCTATTGTATTTATTAGTTGCTTGTTTTCCACCTATATTTGGATTGGGTAACACATTTGATTAGGAATATCTAGTGGATCTTTGCTTGGACATTGGACTTCCTTTTTGTTCTGCTAACCAATCCCTATAATCTATTGAAACTAAAAAAATCTTCGAAGTTGTGTAGAAAATATTTTCGAGTGGGAGTACTCGTTGGATGCAAAATTTAATTCCTCATCCAAGGAGTACCCATGTTTCATACTTTCGATGGATCCTACTACACATAAAATGAGAAATACATGAAAAAACGTTATTACAACCACTTTTTTCATGTATTTCTTATTTTTCGTGTAGAATGGTCAATAGAAAGTATACAACATGGGTATTCCTTGGATGAGAAATCAAATTATGCATCCAAAATGTGTTTCCACTTGAAATTTGAGTAAACCCATAGGGAGATAAGTTGAAAAAATAGTTTTCTCTTTTGTCCCTCTAAATTTTGATGATGTAATATAATCTTATTTTATTATTTTCACTATTATTTTATAATTTCCTTAGGAGACCCATTTTAGACCTCAAAATTATGATAATGTAAGCTTTTGCTAAAGTGATCTGCTCTGAAACCAATTGTTAGGAAAAATATTGAGGGGAAGGGGGGGTTAATCAATATTTTTAACTCACTTTAACTTTTCATTTTCTTATTTTGAGTTATATACGTTATTGTTCCTTATGCAACCAGCGATTCAACTTCATTGAAAGCAAATATTGTATATCTAGTTAACAAATTCTTCATAAGTTCCATCAGATATTTGTTTTTAAACAATGCATTATTAATTTCATTAGACATATAATATGCAATAAAGAGAAAAATAAACCACCACACATAAGCAACACAACAACACATGAGAACACCAGGATTTTTAGGTGGAAACCCAATGTGGGAGAAAAGCACAGTTGTCATCGTCTCCGTTTTCTTCTTTTATTATAAAGAAAAAATTAATTACATCTTGTACTAGTGCAGACTGTTACCAACACGCAGGCACCCACCTGCAAGAGGCTACAACCTCCACTCGTTCTCTAGCACCCACTGGAAGGGAGCTCCAACCCCCTAATCTCGTTTATCGACTCCTACCGGAAGGGAGCACTTACCCCTGAACAAATTTACCAGCTACCACTAGAAGGAAGCTTTGACTCCCTCACGAAAGGCTCCAACCCTCAGAACCCCTTTGTGGAACAATTTCATAATATTTCATACTGGATCCACCTGAATAAAAACATCAAAACTTGTAGGCCACCTTTCATCAAATTTTCAAACTGGACCCACACCCTTCATTATGCTCAATATCAAACTGAATATTGAATTTGAAATTTTATCACATAACTAATTGAATCATTGTATCATTATCAAACCAATCGCTAAATTGAATCTCAATCAATCATTGCAGCTAGATCAAAACAATCCATAACAGATATAAACCATCATAACCATATCATACCATACATTCATAAATAATCCATACATTGTTTAACCATCACAGAAACAATGTTGTTAATGCAAACTCTATTCAGATATACTTCAAAATGTATACGCTATTGTTTTGAAGCATATGTGCTTCCTCTGTATTACACCTGCATACATATCTCAAATCAATGACTACTGCATTATGAATCACTGCAACACTGAATTAACCGTTGAAGCATACATAGATCATTGAATCAATCATGAATCAATGTAGCATCATTACTAACCAATAACCCAATCAAAATTGTCATACAGAGATCAGCACGATCAAGACTTCATCAACATACAACAACAAACTAAACATAACTCATTAAATGTCATTATTTAGCAACACTATAAACCCTAACTCATATATGTGACTACCACAAGACAGATCAGCGTATGTACATGCTTACCATGCACAACACCAGTGTATATATTTCAACATACTGAATAAACTATCATATACATTATATGCAACAATATTGAACCACATATGCATATGTACGCAGTTAACCAGAAGCAAACCAGTGTATATATATCTTAAAATACTAAACCATATCTTCGTTGCATACAACATCTATAAAACAAAAATCTCGGCACACAAATTGTTATAGTCATACATCATTATATGCAGATCATACCATCATCATATATCTAACATTGTTAGCTACAAACATAAACAAGTCAAGCAATGAGTATTCATTTCAGATCTATCAGGTTTGAGCCTCCTTCATGCTCCCTGGTGCACACCTGTTCCATATCAAATCATTCATTAAGAATCCATTACTTGCACACATAACACCTTGATCTCCATATCCTTATATAGTTTTAACCTTAGCCAATACCTTAGGCAAATCCCTTGGTAATGTCATTAGTATTATTTGACGAGATCAAATAATCATTGTCGCTCCAATTACTATGGGCCAATACCATGGTAATGACCCCTGGTATCCAGATTTCCATGGTTCGGATTCTGTATGCGACTTTTACTCACAAGACCTGCATATGTACACGACCCTTCTTCATAGGAACCACATATACTTTCTTGAACTTTTACTTTTGTCATCCAACTGTCACTGAACTGTCATTCCTTTGTCCATGTCCTTTGTAGTATTTGTACCAAACTGCATGAGATCATATTATCACAATGTTGACATCAAGTACATCTTTATCAATCAGGTTTCCATCAAGGACAACACATTAGCCATAATGCCAACACGGCTTCGTCCAGGTCATCAGAGCAGTTTGTGCAGGAAATGTTGGAGGCTTGGGAAAGGACTTGTCAGGAGGAACAAGAGGTGGTGATGGCACCACTCTAGCAGCTGCAATACTTCCAATGCCACCTTCATGAGCGAGTGGGTGTGGTGTGGCGTGGCCAAAATCTTCTTTCAGAAAATAAGGAAAAATTGGAAGCATGGTTGACTAATTTGGAGAAGCATGTAGACTGCCCGTGTCGCCCTCCTAGAACCCCAGGGATAGGGCCTAACAATCCGATGTCCATCACTTCTGACAATTAGCCATAGTGACTGGGGTGTTATGTATCTTGCAAGTGTTTTGGTGTTCTTGGCCTCATCGGATTTGAGTGGCAAGCCCTAGTTTATTTTAGATGTTTTACAATAGACAATTATCAATGGTCAACAAACCTGATTGGGGTGAGAACACTAGTTTTTGATATTATATGTAAAAAAAATTGACAATTAATAGAAAGTCTGAATCACCCAAAAATAAATAAGTAAATTTATAAGTGTGATTAAAATGTAAATATTTATTTTAACAAATAAATAAACAAAATTAAGATATATTAATACTTTAACCATTAATTTTAAAAATATATTTATTATTAATTTTGATAATACATTTTTTATTAAATATTTATTATAGAAATAATATTAAATGATTATTATTAAAAATTTACTAAATTTACATTTTATTTTATTTTAAATTTTTTTACTTACAGTGACGATAAGTGAAGCACATCTTGTAAGAATACTCTTTTGGGAGATCTTGTTGAGCTTAAATTCAATCTCAAATGGCAAATATTCTTTAGAACATTTGCGTTGATCCCAGATTCCTTGGTTGGTGTTTGGCCTTATATGAGAGTTTCTGGGCCTTATATCTTTTAGAAACTCTATTGCAAATATGTTTTTGTTAATGAGATTGGTAATTGGTTCTCACGTAGCTTTTTTCACAATGAGTTCCTTGCAAAAAGAGTGTTACTAATTAAAAATGCCAAATTGTTAAATTTAATTCTCTATGTTAATTTCGTATATACTTTTTTTTTCATTTATTTTAAAAAAAATTATAAATATTTTTTTATCTATTAAAAGTATATTAAATAATTATAAATATTTATTTTTGTTAAAAATAAAAATAAATAAATAAATTATTATTTTTATATTTTTTAAAAATTTTGAATTTTATTAGAATTTTTTATTTTGTATAGAGTTTTAGTAAGAGGACTTGGCTTGTTGGCTTCTGAATCAACCTTCAAACCTTAGTTGTAGTATTTTGAGTTCAAACCCTCTTACTCTTTCTATGGCTAGCGTTAGTGGAGGGAGCAACCCTCATTCCTATAATATGATCGTTGCAGACAACAACATTTCAGGTCAACCCTCGACAACCCTTCAGGGTCCACCCTCAATGGAGCTTAACTCAACCCCCAATGATTATTATGGCCAATCAAGAAAATGGAGGCCTGACAATTGCCTGTCAAAAATAACAACATACCCCAAATTTGAGCTTCACTCAAGCCACATAGATGAATATATTCAGTGTATACATGATCATGCACTCATTGGGAACTTTCTAGGCATCTAGCCCTAAGAAAAATCTATTTCCCACTCAGTCGAAATCAAGTGGAATCCCAAAGGATAGATCAAGCTCGAACTCAGTGCTAAGGGTTTCTTTATTATTGTATTTGCTAGTTTAGAGGATCGAACAAGATATTTTGAAAATGGGCCCTTTTTTTCCAATTCTGCGGGGAATTATCTACAATTTTGGATAGAACATTTTGTGTTGGATGAGGAGGATTTCACAGCGGCTCCAATTTGGATACGAATATACTCATTGTCATGGGATTCTAAGATGAAGAAACCCTTGTCGGTATTGGGAACGTGCTTGACCACTTCGTCAGTGCCGCTAAGATAGAAAAGTATATCTCATGTGCTTGCATTTGTGTTTATATGAATATTTTTAAACCTCTCCCTGAATCTATTGACATATATTACCAAGATGAGCTCTGGAGATAGACTCAAGGCTACCAATGTATTTCCTTTCAATGTTGTCGTTTCCATGAATATGGCCATCTCTACAACAATTGTCCTCTACTTGCCTTTGTCGTAACCCTTGACACACTCCCTTCCATTAACAATGATGGCTTCATCAAAGTTGAAAACAAAAGAAAGGGTTGCAAAGTTCCACCCCCACAAACACCTGGAACTAAGAAGAAGACAATTGGATCTAATCGCTTCAACCTATTATAAAATCTTAAATCCTCTAATCCACCCTAGCCTGACCAGCCACCAAAAATTGACATGCAAGATTCATCCATGCCCCCTCCATCCTCTAACCCCCACCCCTCATATGTTGATCCCCTTCCGCCCCCACCTATCATCCCCTTCCCCTTCTCTTCAATGCCCCCTTCCCCTTGTAATCCACCACCTCTCTAGCCAATGCTTCTGTTGGAAGCACTGGATGAGTTAGATCAAGCCTTAAACCAATGTGACGACATGGATCTCAATTCATTGAATCTGCCAGAATTAGCCAAGGCTTGGAAGGGTAAATACCCTTTCACTCTCCTTGAACACCAAGTCATCATGTTAGGTGAGCATATCTTAAAAATTAATGCGTAGCCTCATGATAAAACTCTGGAGTGTCCAATTTTGGATCATTGGGTGTTTAATCCCAACCCATGAAAGACTCAATCAAGCCCCACAAAGAGGATAAAAATCAAGTAGGAAAAGAAATTCGCAACTTTTGAATGAATTGGGGGGTATGATAGTAAACTCAGGATGAATTAGAGTGATAACAAAGTTTTTTTGTCCCTCTAGTGTACCCTAATATGAAGATTATCTCTTGGAATATTAGGGACCTCAACTACAAAGGCGAGCAAATGATTCTAAAATAAAAATGGAGTTCCAAAAATCTTGCAATATTGATGGTATAGGAAACTAAAACCACTAGTGAGACCATAACCAACATGATTAGCAAATGGAGAAGAAGTTGTCAAGCAATACCTATTGATGCTCAAGGTTCATCAAAATGCCTTGCTATCATCTAGAGTGACCAAGATATCCATATTCTCAATATGTTTTCCTCCTTCCATATCCTCTCAATGCAATTTTGACCCATTTATTCTATGAATTCTTGCTTCCTCCCTAATGTTTACAGACCCCCTATTGCCAAAGACAAACCTCTCTTTCTTCATTCCATCATCATCACCTGCACTCTCCTCTCCCCTCCCTTTGTATACTTGGAGGAGATTTCAATCTCCTCAAATCCATCGATGAGAAGTGTGGAGGCATCACAAGGCTAGACATGGATTCACTCCTTTTCCAACAAGCAATCGCAAGTTCCCAGCTTGTCGGCATTGAAACTAAAAGTGGCATCTTCACTTGGTATAACAGGAGGGGAGGAGCCCAACAAGTGGCCTCATCCCTTCTTGTTTTCATAAGATATATTGCAATCAGATCTTTTCTTAGAGGCCTCCATCCTCCTAAGCTATGGTTCTAAGCATTGTCCAATTTGTTTAAATCTAGATCTAAAAAATCAGCCTCACAACCAACCTTTTCGATTTGAAAAGTTCTCGCTTCGCCACCCAAAATTCCAAGATAATATACAACAATAATGGGATAAGGCAGTAAATTTAGAAAAAGGCTCATGGATGTTTACTCTCTACAAGAAACTCAAGCACATCAAATGCAACCTCAAGGGTTGGAATAAGGACAAGTTTGGAAATATCTTAGAAGAAAAGTGCATACTAGAGAATAAAATGGAAGCAATCAATGGGAAGCCATTCTCAATGGCATATTAGAGGATTTAATCAAAGAAGAAGCATCCAAACTCATTGAATTAGAGGAGTGGAGGAAGCAAGAAGAACTCTTATGGCAGCAAAAGTCCCAAGTAAACCGACTCAAAGAAGGGGAAAAGAACATTGCCTTTTTCCATAACTCAATGTTCTAGCATAGACATCACAATTGCATCTCTTCTATCAGAAATTCCATAGGGGACATTTACAATCCCGCTAGGAGATCGCCTCTGAGCTAACCAATTTCTTTTAAAATTTTCTCTCAAAACCCTTGACTAATCGAACAAGGGCATCTCAAGGTATACTCCGACACATTCCTAATTTGATCACTACAAAACAGAATGATGCCCTGCTTAGAGCCATCTCCTTAACCGAAGTAGAATCCATAATTGAAATTATACTCAGCAACAAAGCACCTAGGTTAGATGGATTCACCATTAAATTCTTTCAAGTATGTTGGTCAACCATTGGTTACGATGTCTGGCAAGCAGTGGAGGAATCACAATACTCAAAAACTATACTCAAAGTTTTTAGTGCAGCATTTCTAACATTGGTTCCCAAGAAATAAAAATCAAAGGACCTGAATGGCTATAGGTCAATATCCTTATGCAAAGTGATTTACAAAATCATCACTAAAACTATTGTGAATGGGGTCAAGCCATTCCTCCCAAGCCTCATCTCTCTGGAACAAATAGGCTTCGTTGAAGGGAGGCAAATCTTGGATGGAATTATGGTGGTTGATGAAGTGTTACACAACATTTTTTCACTGCCCCTATACTCCCCATCCATGATCCTGGAGGACCTCTGCAGTGAACTGACATGATTTCCCATCATGATGAAACTCCCAGTATGTCCCTCTTCATGAGCATCATAATTCCCCCTTGCATCATTTCCTAAGAATCCTCCTTTTACCCCAGTTTACAAGAACGACGCTACTAACCAGTTTCCTCCTCGCGCCGATTTGCAGAGATTAAAACTAGCACTAGCACTGTACGGAGCAACTGAGCACTTTTCCAGTCATGCCAATCCTCTTTTGGCAAGTTTTTTAAATATGGAGTCGAAGCTTCGAACTCTAGAACCTTTGTAACGGAAGTTTGGTAGATGGTTGAGGTTGGATGGAGCCGAAGAAGTCAGTTTGGGATTCTTTCCCCTATTAGGATGGAACAAAATTAAGAGATAAGACCTTCTCCCATGATGCGAGGAACCATCTCCCATCCATCCAAACTATATAAGCCTCTATTTTCCCAAGCTAAGCTAATTTTTGGAGTGAGTTTGAATGATCAACAAGACATTTATAGCTTGTATCTTTCTTGTGTATGTTTGAGGGAGAATAGTGTGTTTTGGTTTGGTTTGAGACTAAAGGGAAGAGGCCTTAAAACTTCCATTGTTGGGGCTATCCATGAGATGCTAGAAGAAGTGTGGGAACTCGGATACATCGGAGGAGACCAGCAACGTCAAGGCATTGGTTGTAATCTCTTTTTGATTTATATAAATACAATTATTGATTGATTTCCTACATGGAGTGTTATCTTAGATCTTTATGGCTTAATGTTCCTTGACCTATTAAATAGGTTGAATACAATATTGTATGCTATCACATTTGTTGTTGTTATTTGTTTGCTTGTTTCAAGTATTCGAAGGAAGGAAATGAAAGATAGTTGGAGTGAGGAAGCAGGATCATCACTAAGCGGAATAGCGTTCTAAGAGGTAGGCCCTCTTAATTGATTCTATCTTAAGGAGATTTTCCATAGATTGTTTGTTTGTGGCTAGACCCACTCTCTCGAGCTAGAGGATTTTTTTGTGTCCGCACTGAGAATTTACCTGCACCACAAATTGGCGACTCCATTGGGGAGCCAATCCTTTTGTTTGATTGATTATCATTTTATGGTTTTGTGTGAACTTTTTTAGTATCACCATTTCCCCTTAGTGTTCTCTGATTTTCCTAGTTTACTACTCTAAGCCTGAAATTTACAGTGGAAAGTCTAGTTCTATCCTTTGAATTTTTTTTTATTTTTTTTCTTGAATCCTCAATCAGCGCATTTATTTTCTGACACTCGCGCCGATCAGCACAATTTTTTCAAAAATAGACATGTCAACCCCCTTCTAGCGCTTGTTGTCAGTTAGACAATCGTGTTGATTCCTGTAGGTGAAGATTAGGGTTTCCCCTAGATCATAACCAGTGTGTCTTTCCCTTCTAATTTCTGCATCTCAGCTTGTTTTGACTATGTTCCCCCTGGCTAGAAAGCTCTTTTAGCTTGGTTTATATGCTTGTTTGGTTTGCATTTTCTTCACTTGGTTTCTTGAGTTTTTGGATGGTTTGTAACCCTAGGGCATCTAGGTCATCATCCATTCACCTGTTGGTGTGCTCAGTAATTCAAGTCGATAGTCAAGTGATTCCTTTCATTTTGTTTGTTAGTCCTTTTGTTGCTTTGATTTCCATTTAACAAGTTTGAAAAGTTTCGTTTGTTGTTTGAGCGTCTCTTTTCGGGCATAGATTACATTGCTCATATTGTTTTTGGTTGAGTCTTTGCATCATTAGTTTGAAAAGAACTCCCTTTTGTGCTTTGCATTTGCTTGAGGTTGATTGTATTGAAAAATTTTTGTTGAAGCGTTTGTAAAAGATTCATTTTGTCATTTAATTGAAAAATACATAATTCTAGTTTTCTGAATCAATATGTTATATTAGTTAGCATCATTGAAGACTAGAGTTGCATCATCATTTGCATTGGAAAAGAAATGAATTCTCTTTACTAGTGAAAGGACTACTTGAAGTGCATTTGATAGAAAATATAGGAATTGGAAAGAGTTTTTCATCATTTTGTTTTCAAAAAGTGAAATAGTGAAAAGGTCATTTTTTTTCGATTACTTGTTTTATTTCATTTAAGTGTGTTTCCTAGTCTCATTAGTGTAAACAATTCATCGAATTGAAAGTGTATTGTATCATTTAGTTGCATATAGGAGTTTTTCGAGTCACATTGATAAGGCTTGAAAATCGAGACATAATTTCAAGATAAACTCTAAAATGTATTCAATTAACCTAAGGCGCATTTGAAACCTAATGATCACATTTAGAAGGTCTAGGCTAGAGACGTGTTATGGCGTCTTTAAACCTAGCAGTTGTCGTTTGCTTTGGCACTAGACATCGCTAGTACGATGCTCCCCGTACCATTGTGTATATAATGGGAGACCCCACTAGGTTGCAATCCTTTATCCATCGGAAGCCGAGTTTGCTGCCTTGTAAACGTGATACACCAAACACAGAATTCGGTGAGATTTCCTGCTCGTACTTCTCGGTTCGTTGGGAGGTATTCTGCAGTTCACGGTTACCTGGTAATCCTTGTTGCCTAGATCATCCTGAGTAGCCATTTTGATCTTTTTGACTCCCTAAGTATAAAATATCACCCGAGAGCTTGTCCTTTCAAGCTTGTTTCAAACCGAAAATGATAGAGTCACCTTTGCTTCTTTCTTGACTCTTAAAACATGAAAGAGCACAAATTTGTTTTTGCATCTTAAAAAATTGTTCCCCACGATCTTATGGCATTCCTGTTAGTATTTTTCTAGAACACATCGTGAGTATACCTTTAAATACATTTTAAAGACTTGGAATCAATATCTCTTCCACTTAATTAAGACAAAACCATCAGGGCTAAACCAACTGGTTCGCCTAGTTCCTCTTCCTCTCCTCTCTCCGAAAGATTGTCTGAGGAGCCTTTTCCTAAATTTCCGCAGTCATTTGAGGACCAAGGTGTTGAGCTTGGAATTGTTCTGAGTATTCAACCTTTTTCATCTCATCCTCCCCCTCCTTCAGATACTAAGTCACTTTCTGACGTTGGCCCGAAATCTCTGGATAATCCTATCCAGACTCGCGAGAGTCTGCCGACTTCTGAAGGTTAGCTTGGACTGGTTTTTTATCCTCCGAATTATTTGTTTGATCCAGTTTTGATATCACCGCAACTTCTGTACAGTCTATACAATCAGCGAGGTATTCCATTGGAATTCTTCCCTCGAATATCTTTGGTCGTCTGTCATCGCCTGTTTTCACCCATGGAATCAGAAGACGAAATCCCAATCTCCTCTCGGGGTCACTTTAAGGTTTCCACTCCACGCACAGTTGAGGAGAAGGAATATCCTTTCCCCCCTGAAGGTTTCCCTTACACAAGAATCATTCCCACCAGTGTTCATCTTGAGTTACTACGTAATTATGTGACGTTAGCTCAATTGGTTTCATGCATTCCTATTGCGTCATCACTATTTCACAACCCTATCTAAGCATTTGGTGTTATGCCTACCTCAAGTCCGTTCATTAAGAACCTGACCTCCCAATCGATGGTGTGTTCTGCAGTTGCTTCAGTCCCGGTGCAACCCACCATTCCAAATCATTTTGTTTCATCGGTCCAAGTAACCTGTCTAGTTCAATCGACGGTCTCGAGTCATGTCTATGTTAGTTCTTCGATCCCTCTAGTAAGTGGATAGGTTGTGCCACTGCCTGGGAGGCAAAATCCGAATGTTTCTATGATGTCTAGGACAACCAATGTGAGTGGCTAACAATCTCACATGGTTGGAATGAACCAACCATATTCAGGTTCCATTTTAAATCCTATTGGTCTTCCTAGATCGAGTAATGTCCAGTACGAACAACTGAACCCTATTCATCCGTCTGGGTCATGTAACATCCAGTACCAACAGCCTCATATGGCTCAGGTTCAGTACCAACCTCCTTATGTTCCATATGGTTCACAAGCGATGGTTAATCCGCCCTACATCCCTCAACCTAGACCTTATGCCTAGCCTGGTCCGTCCACCGCGCCTAGTGGATATGGCCAGATACAGTTTGAGAAATTTCAAGGTGTCATTCCGGGAACCATTCAAGTACCTTTGCAGCAGCAAGGACAACTTTTGCAGCAACAAGGACAACTTTTGCAGTAGCAAGGGCAACCTTTGTTGCAGCAAGGACCATCCATGCAGCAACAAGGCCAGATGATGCCACAACAAGGACAACTGCAATAACCGCAAGGGCAACCCTCGCAACCGTTGCAACAAACCATGCAGCCGCAAGTGTAATATGCGCCACAATCCTCCCAGCCCATTCTTTCGCAAAGGTCAACCTCTACAACCGCAGGGACAACCTTTACAACTGCAAGGTCAGCCCTTGCAGCAACAAGTTCAACCCGGATAGCAGCAACCCTTATACTCATATCAACAGGGTCAAGTCCTGCAGAAGCAGGCGCAAAATCCTTATGTCCAAGGGCAACAAGTTCAGCCTCCTTTTGTCCAAGGGCAGCAAGTCCAAAACCCTTTTTTCCAAGGGAAACAGGTCCAAAACCCTTATGCTCAGGGACATCAGATGCAAAATCCATATGCCCAAGGCCAGCAGGCTCAACAACGTTTTAACTTGTATGTTTCTTATCAAAAACCTATGGCCAAACAGTTTCAAAGCTTTCAAGGTCAGAATCCTCCCTACGGGAAAGGTAACCTACAGTGGGGGAAAAATCAAATGCCATATGGACAAAATCCTCCACTATGGGGACAAAATCCTTACTAGCGGGGATGGGCCCCACCAGTTGGGCCCCCTTATTGACCTCAAATTCCTTTCAATACCCAATTTTCGTTCTTAGATACACTAGAATTGTCAGATGTGTCCAGACTCACGAATGATCCAATTCTTCATTCACCATACTGGCCTCTAGTTCCGTCCAAGATTCCAAGCGATTGTTCGAAGTTTGAAGGAAAAGAGAAAGAGGATCCATAAGCTCACATGATGACATATCACCTCTGGTGCTCCTCGAATTTCGACGTTGATGATTCCATTCGTCTTCGACTTTTCCAATGAACTCTGACAAGTGTTGCAGCCAAGTGGTATATCGAGCTACCTTGAAATACCTATCATGACTTTAACACTCTCGCCATGGCCTTTCTCATACATTTCCAACTACCGGTTAGCTATGAAACTGACACCCATCTGCTAACGTCACTCAAGAAAGACATTGTGACCCACATCTCCGATCATATCCATGAATGGAGACGTAGGCATCGCCTGATTAAGTTTGAGATTATTGATCAATTGTTGACTGAGTGGTTCAACAAATCATTTGTCAACAAAATTGCTGAGGACATTGTTATGGGTAGATGCATCACTAAAGAACAATCCATCATGCGTGCCCAGTATCTAGACCTCGTCTATTCACAATCCAGAACGTTATATGATGTGTTACCCGATGCGCCCGGATCATCATTTGATCTAACGACATCTAAGTCTCTGGCTACACCTCTTGTTGATGGAGTAATTGGTTCAGTGACTCAGACCCCTGCAAAAACTTCTTCCAAATAGAAGGCGGTCTCCAACACTTCTCCCAATGATTCCTCTCACAATTCATCAGGTTCTGGTAAAACCTCCGAGGTTCACATTGTCCAGTCTACCGCAGTGGACAAATCCTCTAAAGGTAAGAAGAAAAGAAAAGGAAAGGGTAAAGTTGATGCCCCAAAACAGGGTCCTCCCAAGTCATCTACTGGTGATGCTTCCCAACGGAAGCCCAAATATTCATGCCTCATCTGGAGCGAGGATCACTATACCAAGGATTGTCCTAGACAATCCGAAGTTAGTCGTTTGCTCAAAGGGACCCCAGTTGTCCTAAAAGAGCCTTTTCTGCCCCAACAAACCCAAATGGTAGACTAGCCTCTGTCATCTACTTTCATAGGTTCACAAGTGTTCATGATGAGTACACTGATTAACGTGGCTACCAGGTCAAAATATTATCAAAATCCTACCCCGACAGCAGAGAAAGAGAAAGAAGGTACCCCTTCTTCTTCTGCCCCGTCCAGTTCTAGTCCTCTCCATATAGAGTGACCGAATCCTAATTCCGCCATTCGACCACCTTCTCGAGGTGTGCTGCGAAAGTCCTCATACAATCCTAATGCTCAAGCCACTCAACATTATAACATTGTTGAAGATTTGGCTCAACCACCATCATCTATATCTGCTCTCGAGGTCCTTCAAAGCTATCCTTCTCAGCGGAAATCGTTACTATCGGTTATTGGAGGTATTGATCCAGCTGACTCCAATCTCATTTGTTTTGACCTGGAAAACCACATTCCGCATTTACCTCATTAGATTGTCTTTCTCATTCAAGTGATCATAAATGAGAAAACCATTCCTAGGACTGTCATCGATGAAGATGCTTCTACCTGCATCATGTTTGTCACTTGTTGGAAGGAAATTGGTTCTCCTACTCTGAACCAGTCCCCTAACACTTTGGAAGATTTTGATGGATGCGATTCGTGACCATTCGGTGTCCTTCCCAACCTTTCCATTACTTTGGAGGGAAAGACAGTACACGTCGAAGTAGAGATCGTTGACGCTAATATTAACTACAATATTCTACTTGGACGGAGCTAGACCCATGCCATACATGTTGTAGCCTCCTCCCTTTTCTGTGTGATTCGCTTTCCCCATCAAGGGAAGATAGTCACAGTCGACCAACTGTCCTTCTTTGCCTCTTCCTCTTCGGATGGCAATGTTCTATATGTAAAGCACACTGTGCTCCTTATGAGAGTGTGGGGGTAGGACTCTTTAAATATCCTGCCTTGATGGGAATTTTTCCACTCCCACCTCCTCATGTTGCCTCTGTCAACATGATTTTGGTCAAGTCTGATCCTTGGGTCATTCCTTTGCAGGATATTGTTGATACATGGGGCGAGGTGATCTAGGTGGATGTTGGTGGCCCCCCACCTATCCCACTTGGACCCCCACAACTATCTCTTTTAGTTTTGCAGTTTCCTTAATTGTAGCACAATTTACTATTTTTAGCAAGTTTTCGGGCCTTGAACTTTCGGAGCCATTTTGAGGTCTTAAACAACATTTTTTTGGGAAAACTAGGAGCAACATGGGTCCATGGATCATTTTTTCTCTTCCTAAAGTTTTATTTCTCGGATAGATCTTTCTAACAAGATATTGTGTGCATCAAATGGAGATCGTATGCCAAAGTTACGACCCCGGGAAGTTGATGTACCAATTTACACAAATGGGGCCCACAATTTGGTGTTTCATCTTCTAGGGTTAGGTTTTTGGATGTTTAGGGTGTTCCATTGTTTCTCAACAATAAACAGGCCTTCGAGCCTCATTGTAGCTAAGTTCAGAGGCATGTAGCCACCACATCTCTTCTCAGAGATAAGCTACCATTGCCCTAGCTGGTTTATTTCCATTTCTATTTGTAAGCATATTTCAGTATTTTATAGTAATGAAATGAAGTATTATTTCCGTTGTATATCTGTATTTATGGTTATATCTGTAATTTGTTGTGTTCGTGTTTAAATCCGGATCATGAGGTTATGTCATTAAGTCCCGCCGAACTTAATTACGTGGAAATTGTTTCGGCTTCGCCTTCGGTGTCCTCTGATCATCCTGTTTCCAGAACATCTTTCAATGCATATACTCAATCCCCATGGCTTGGTTCTTCGGAATCTCCCAATCCCTTAGCCGAGACTTTTCTTTTTGATGAGAGTATCACGGAAGTAATGTCTCTGGAGGAGCTACCTTGGAACGACACTCATCATCGTTCCTCGTTCTTGCCTGTCCTGGTGGTCATGTCTACTTGTCTCGAGGAGTTTTCTTCTCAATTCTCATCCCTACCACTTCAGACATCGATCAGGACTCATGAGGTTTGGTCAGAAGGGAACATTGGTAACATTACCCAAACGATTCCAATTGATATTTCTGTCAATCCCGGTGTCATTGCAAATGTCCATATCGGGGTAACTTGTTCTCCAGAATAGATCAAGCTCTATACTCGTCTGTTCCAAGAGTTCTAGGATGTTTTTGCGTGGTCATATGAAGAAATGCCTGGCATTGACCCAAGTATAGTCATGCACGAGATTCCAACTTATCCTCATGCGAAGCCCGTTCGCCAACGGCTTCGTCCAGTGCACCCTAGAAAAGCGACCGCCATTAAGGGTGAAGTTGAAAAACTTCTGAAAGCTGGATTTATTTATCCAATCCCTCTTATAGATTGGGTGTCGAATATTGTACCGGTGACAAAGAAACAAGGCATTATTCACGTTTGCATCGATTACCATGATCTCAATCGTGCTTGTCCTAAGGATAATTACCCCACTCCCTTCATTGACCAGATCATTGATGAATGTGCTGGGAGTGAATTCTTTTCCTTTATGGACAGTTTTTCTGGTTACAACCAGATAAACATTGTGCCTTCTTATCAGGATAAGACAAACTTTATTTGTCCATGGGGGACCTTCGCGTTCAAAATCTCCCTTTTGGCCTTAAGAATGTTGGGGCCACATTTCAGAGAGCGATGTCTTATGCGTTCCATGAAATTCGAAACATCGTTCAACCTTACTTGGATGATCTCCCCACTCATTCTCGTAAACGCCATGATCACCCTAATCATCTCCGACAAATTTTTCTTCGTTGTAGACACTACAACATTCCACTGAATCCGCATAAATGTGTCTTTTGCATCGAATTGGGATGACTCCTCGGCTTTATCGTTTCGAAAGAAGGCATTCGCCTTGATCCTCTTAAAGTTGAGGCCATAGTTAATTTACCCCCTCCATATTCATTGCATCAACTGCAGGGAAAAGTAAATTTCCTTCGTCATTTCATACCGAACTATGTTGAGCTAGCTTTAGGGTTCACCTGGTTGCTCAACCAAGGAACCCCATTTGTTTGGGATGAGGTTGCCCAAAAGTATTTCAATGACCTAAAGGTTGTCCTCATAAATGCTCCTTTGTTGCACCCCTTGAACTATCATTGTGATTACTTCCTTTATCTAGATGCAACCTCTAGTACCATCGCTATGGTGCTAGTACAGGACAATGACGAAGGCAATGAACATGTTATTTATTATCTCAGTTGCAACCTCCTCGACACCGAAACACATTATGCTCATGTTAAGAAGTTGGATTTGGTTTCTGTACAGGCTGTTCAGCGCTTTCAACATTACATTCTACTCTGCAATACCACTTTGATTTCGGAATGCAACCCCATGACCTACATCGTGACTCATCAGTTGTTGGGGGGAAATTATTCGAAGTGGATTTTCATCCTCCAAGAATTTGATTTGGTGTTCACGACTACCAAATCTAAGAAATCACTGGTCTTGACTGAGTTGATTTGCTCCCTTCCCTCCACTTCTCTTCCTGCTGGTGCCGACAAGCAACTCCCGGACAAGACTCTTTTCTTAATTAGCACTCTCGACCCCTGGTACAGTGATATCATCGTATATCTCCAGACATCCACTTTCTAGTTTGCATTGAGCAAGGATCATTGCCGATGCATTTGGCATCAATATCAACCCTACAGTATCATTGGCAATACTTTACACCTAGGTCGAACGACTAATAACATCGTTGAGTATAGCGCAATTATCGAATTGTTGTCAGAAGCTATCGCTCTTGACATCCGGGAATTGGTTGTCAACCTTGATTCATAGCTTGTCATCGTTCAACTCAACGGGAAATATTCCATCAAAAACCCTCAAATATTGAGAATGTATCTACGTATTCGTCTATTGGAGAGAAATTTTGATTATATTACATATCATCATATTCCTAGACACATGAATACTTTAACATATGCATTAGCTAATTATGTGTTGGATAGACATTTGTGAAACATGTAAAAACACAAAATACAAAACATTTGTACCATAGTAAGCAAGGAAATATATGTGTGTGTGTGTGTGTGTGTGTCGATAATGTTTGTCATACATCAAAACCCAAAAAAATAATATGTGTGTTCAAATACCTCCATGGTTCGCAGGCCTTATACATCCGCGGCTTGTAGGCCTCAAAAGTGTGGAATGTTAGACCTATGAACTAAACAACATGATGCTCATGGTAGCATGTAACTGCTCGCATTGCACGAATCAGCAGTCGACAGATCTGATCTAATACCCCCACTGTATGCCTCTGATACTGGCATGGAACATCACCCATCCCGGCATACTCTGGGATACCATGGGTCAATCCGTCGAGGTTCCTCGTGATCTCCTCCTCATTGTCGCTTCCTTCCTGATAAGGAATGACATTGAACTGCCGAGCAATGCGCCTGGCAATCTGGGACATCCCGGCAGGACGTTCTAGTCCAACATCTGCATTTATAAAATCGAAATGTCATGAATACATATATTTCAAAAACAATAAAAAACAAAAATAAAAAATGTTTGTTTTTACCTCCATCATCATAATCCTCCCCCTCCGGAAGTGACATATCTAGATCACTGCGGAAGTCGATACCACTGTAGGGCCAATCCTCTACTATGATCAACTGTCATCGTAGCCATGAGAAGAAGGCAGGCTATGTAGGTTTTAACCCCGTACAGAAATTACTTGCATACGAATTCTAAAACACAGCAAATAAACAATGCGAGAGCATAACACATAAAACACATATACACTGAGATTTTCCCCTAGATCCCAAAACCAGGACTACCAGCTTGAGTTTTCATTATGTTCCTTTCAATGTTACAATACATATATATACATGTTGAAGCATCCAATACCATGGACCGAAAACCATCGTGCCCAAAACCATGTGCGAAAACCATGCACAAAACCATAGGTAGGTTTGCCCCACCTAATATAGGGTCCAAAAAACAAATTCCCTGGAGCACTGCCCTAGACCTCATGGAGGGGGGATAACTGCCCCCCTCAAACCCCCCTGCTACACAATCGGTGCAATGAAGGGAGGACTCTACCCCCCAGTTAATTAGGTGGGCTAGGTGTGGAAAGAATATAACACAACCCAACATATAGGACATCTGTTGGCCCCCAGTAATCCTGGGCATCAATGCACTCCAATGGACCATCCATGGGTCTCGTGGCAATCGTAGTTCCACCTCAACCAGCTCGTAGTGAAACAATGGAACCCGATCCAAGAAGAAGGTCACTAAAATGGACCCATAGCATAACTTCTTCAGGTTTCCTGCCTTTCCTTTTGATAGTTGGCGCTTCATGTTTACCTTCATGGCTTCCACCGAGTTGGAGATAGTTGGCGTTATACAATCGATAACATACTGAAACTTCGACTTGTTGTTTTCATGTTGTGCTTGAGCACCAGCCAATCTGTTTATGGTTAGCAACAACACTCTCAGAACAAGATCCCAAACATTCATGATTTTGATCTTGCCACTTTTTGATTTGAGTGCTTATGGGTAGCGTTCTGCAAGTAACATGGTCACACTTGCCCCAATGGGCCTTGACCCATATAGGTTGACTAGCTCCCCTCTTCGAGACAGTCCTGTGATGAAATAAATGTCTGAAGTTTCCAACTCTATTTCTTGGTCATGGATCATGAAAACTTCGTGATTCACATCCCAGAGACTGATCAGATACCGTAGCAACTCGGGTTGAGCCCACAAACCTGGTGTGAGGAAGAATTTGAGGAGCCCAGAGTTCCTCAGAGCATTCAAGAAATTTGGTTCTATCATTGCTTGATTGTCAATGTCCTCATGCTCACGTTCCTTCCAATCCACCATTTTTCACGATTTTTTCCCTGCAAAAACCATATAATCAAGTCAATAAACATCTTTGGCTATAAAATTTTGGATTCAATCGGACAAATTAGGCAAAAACTTGAAAAAAAATTGTTCATGGCACCAGCGCGAATGTTTTAAAAATAGTAGCGCCGACGATGCACTTGACAGTCTTAATAACTACCAATTGGCGCGATTCCGTGCCCGCAAATCGCACCAGATTGAGGGCGAATTTTCTTTTGTCAAAATCCCCTCAAAAAATCCAAAAAATGGTTAAAAATAGGTAAAAATAAGCATAAAAATGGAGCTTAAGGTCTTGGCTCTTACTTGCGACTGACGGATCGACGAATGGCCTCCTGGATCTCCCGCAATCTGCTCCTGAAAAACTAGGGCACAAATGGGTGAAAAGATCTTTACACAAAGGTAAAATGGTAAATGGTAAAAAAATAATTACTTTTTCCTCCTTTTATTCATTTTTCATGAAATATTAGGGTTTTTTTAAGTATTTTTGACCTATTTTGCCTCAGAAACTGGATAATGCATTTACCTTTTGTGCAGCGACAAGTGACAAAATATTGATGATGGTACTGGAGTCATGTTTCAGCTATTTTCTCAACTCGTAAAACTCCAATGAAAAGATCGCCAAGTATTTTTTCCCTTTTTTGACTCGTAAAAGAGAATAAAAATGGGGGGTCCGCTTTTAAGCTCTTTTCCGACTCTTTAAACACGAAAATATTGTCGAGCTCTTATTGTTTTGAACCCGTTAAAGGATGTGAAACATTATTTACCTAGTATACATTTACCCCTTTTTCGAGCTGGGATGAACTATTTACGAAAAAAAGTACTCCTTGACTGAAATGGTCAAGCAGTTCTCTCAAGTATTGTTTTCTACCTTTTCGGGCTCGAGACACAAATGTACGAAAAGGGACCATGTGGAGTTTTCTTTTCTATGTCTTTTTCAAACTCTCTAAACATGAAAAAGATACAGAGTTGCACCTTTGTCGGACTCGTTAAAATATTAAACGACATTGGATTCATCACTATGACAGACATGATCTTCTCCTTCCTAGGGATCATTAAATTTACTAGGTTGGATTCGTCCAAAAGGCGAACTTCTAGTGCAAGAACATGTTATCCCCTTCAAGCTTGCAATAAAAAATAATTGGGGTACCTGCCAGAAATGGTGGGGGAAAAATGGAAATCTTATCAGTCGTGTCGGCAACTCACTCTTGAACATGACACTTTCTGCTTTGTGTTGAGTTGGGATATCCTCCTTTTCATCATTGACCTTCCTGGGTTGAGTCGTTCATTTTATCTTCCATTTAATCTCTACCACGTCATCGTGACCATCGATCCCATGGATCTAAAAGCTGCCAAACCTCAGAGTTGTGTCGTCGATATGTTCAAGAGTTAGTCCTTCTGCAGTTACACTTACTCCTGATTCTTTGTATCATCTGAAATCATTTGCATCCCTTCGTCTCGTGTCGATGATGTGGGATACATCATGGCCCTCCTTCGACATGGTCGCTTCATGTCGACTTTAGCTCATTATCCGGGAAGATGGCAGAGAGACTCCCTTCCAGTACCTTAGAGCTTGCATGCCCTAATGGTAAGTTCTTCACACTCGACGACAAGATCACATCATTGGTTTTCGATCAGGTGATTTCACAGGTGTTTGACTTCAGTTCCTTTATTCACATTTTGTGAACTTTGTTGAACTTGGTACCTTGAGAGCATTGTCATTATTGGTGGTTTCTCTCACGCTTGTTAACGGTTCACATCATTGATCGGTAATCAAGCGGCTTTCTAGCATGTTCGACTTCAACACATTCATTCACATGTTAGAATTTGTACTTTGATCGGGTTGTTTGGAGTGCAAGACCCTGAGCTCAGATTACACCAGTCCAGGTTGCGAGGCGATGTGACATGATCATGTTGATATACATGTCTCTTTCATATGGATGGTTGTGACCATACCATGAATTGTTATATGTGATCCTTCTCATTATTGGATGGTTGTGACCATACCTCGGTTTCATTATGATCCTTTCTATTGGATGCTTGCGCCCATGCCTTGGATCCATTTACATGATCATTCTCTGGATGGTTGCGTCCATGCCACGATTCATGTATCATTTCTCTGAGTTTTTAGTGATGTATATGTATCGGTGCTTGCTTGCATGTTTTCCGGTGATGGATTCTGGTTCCCCACATCCACTTGTAAAGAATTTCACCCCTCACTCTAGTTCGGCCTTCATGCTTTAGGGGGCATCTATTACACAACATTTTGTCACTGTCTCTGTACTCCCCATCCATGATCCTGGAGAACCTCTACAGTGAATCCAACATGCTTTCCCATCATGATGAATCTCCAGTATGTCCCTCTTCATGAGCAACATCATTTCCCAAAAATCTTCCTTTTACCCCAGTTTACAAGATCGACGCTACTGACCAGTTTCCTCCTCGCGCCGATTTGCAGAGATTAAAACTAGCACTAGCACCGTACGAAGTGACTGAGCCCTTTTCCAGTCACGCCGATCCTTTTTTGGCAAGTTTTTTAAATATGGAGTTGAAGCTTCATAATGGAAGTCTGGTAGATGGTTGGGCTGGATGGAGCCAAAGAAGTCAGTTTGGGCTCCTTTCTCCTATTAGGATGGAATAAACTCAAGAGATAAGACCTTCTTCCATAATGAGAGGAACCATTTCCCATCCATCCAAGCTATATAAACCTCTCTTTTCCCAAGCTAAGCTAGTTTTTGGAGTGAGTTTGAACGAGCAACAAGACATCTATAGCTTGTAGCTTTCTAGTGTATGTTTGAGGGAGAATAGTGTGTTTTGGTTTGGTTTGAGACTAAAGGGAAGAGGCCTTAAAACTTCCATTGTTGGGGCTATCCATGAGATGCTAGCAGAAGTGTGGGAACCTGAATCCGTCAGAGGAGATCAGCAACGTCAAGGCATTGGTTGTAATCTCTTTCTGATTTATATAAATAGAACTATTGATTGATTTCCTACATGGGGAGTTATCTTACATCTTTATGGCTTTATTTCCTTGACCTGTTAAGTATGTTGAATACAATATTGTATGCTATCATGTTTATTATTGTTGTTTGTTTTCTTGTTCCAGGTATTCGAAGGAAGGAAACAGAAGATAGTTGGAGTGAGGAAGCAGGATCATCACCAAGCGGAATAGCGTTCTAAGAGGTAGGCCCTCTTAATTGATTCTAGCTTAAGGAGATTTTCCATAGATTGTTTGTTTGTGGCTAAACCCGCTCTCTCGAGCTAGAGGAATTGTTTGTGTCCGCACCGAGAATTTACCTGCACCACACGAAGCCATCAACTTATTGAGAATTACAAAGAAGGTTTGTATGATGCTTAAGTTTTATCTCTCTAAATATTTTGATAAGTTAAGGACTAACAATTTTTAAGAAATATCCTTGGAGCTTTCAACTTCTCAAATGAGTGGGTCAACTAGATCAGCAATCTTCTATCCTCGGTTTCTTTTACTATCGTTGTCAATGGATCTCCCTCTATTCCCTCGACATCATATTCAAGGATCAGGCAAAGGAACCCACTTTTGCCATTCCTCTTCATCTTTGTAGTGGAAGGGCTAGGTTGCTCGCTAAAAGTTGTGACTATCGAGAAAAGACTTTAGTGTCTTAGGTTGTTTGGAGATGATCTTCCACTTACACATCAACAATTTGTAGATGACATGATGAGCATGGGCACACAACTGATTCATGAAGCACATGAATTCTCAAAAATATTGGAACAGTTCTCTCTGACCTTAGGTACGAACATTAATAAGACCAAATCTCATGTTTATTTCTTAAAAACTCAGTTGGTTGTCTAGAGACACATAGCCCGGATCCTAGGATTTCAAATTTGCAAACTTCCCTCAAAAGATCTAGGAGCCCCTCTAGCTGTAAGTTCCCTCAAATGCATCATATGGGAAGAATTAATAACCAATCTCAATAAAAAATAGGTCGGATGGACATTCAAATCTCTTAAGATAGTGGGCCGACTTGTTCTCCTTAAAGTTATATTATAGATGCCCCCTATATATCTTTGTTTAGAAATGATGGCTCCAACCACAATTTTACAATAGATTTTCCATATCTAAAGAACCTTCCTCTGGGGAGGTACACGTTCGGGAAAAAAATGGTCTCTAGTGGCATGGGACAAACTCTGTAGACCAAAGGTAAATAGAGGACTAGCATTGTGAGATCCCGAGACGATGGCAACAGTTCAGGGAGACAAAATCTGGTGGCGCTAACTATAAGGAGGCCCAAACATATGGAAGAGAATTTGCTCCAGAAATATGCCCCCCAAACACCAATGCAGCTCCTCATTCAAATGCATATTACAACGCTATTTTCATTTATATGGACCCTGGAAAAAAGAGGTTTGCATATGATCCAACAACATTGTTTCTATGAATTCAAAGATGGTCAAACAACTCTATTATGGAATGACTCCTATTAGCAACTCCCTAAACTTGGTGACCAAGAGAATCTTGACAAATTGAGAATACAAATGACAACTCAAGGAAGAACTAGGCTCTGACTATTGGGCTGCATCCAATCCTAGTTTGAGATGGCACTAATGAATTCCATCAAAGGTATGGACTCCCAAGCCAAACACTAACACTTTGGAAAACTTTTGGAGAAACCTTTAGAAATGGTGTAGCCCCTTCTCACACACTCATGATAATTTTTTATGCGGGTATTCATCCAAAGGCATCTTTCTATCCATGAGGCTTATCACCTCGAAGCAGGGCTCCATTTTCTACAAACAAAGGAAATCTAGAATGAAATATGGAAACAAAACTTTTGGCCCCAAGTCTCCTTTTTCCTATGGCTTATGATGCAAAACAAGTCATTAACTTGGGACAACATCCAGAAGTGCAATTATCAAGGGCTATCTCGTTGTTCACTATGCTTGTTACATCTTGAAGATCTCGATCATATCCTTAATAGTTGTGTGTTCTAGGAAAATTTATGGTACAAACTTGAGGAAATCCTCACTCTTTCTAATAGATACCCCTCAAACATCTTCAACACTATAGTAGGTTGGTGCTCCCAGGTTTTCTCGAACCCAATCTTCAATTAAATTTGATCTCTTGCCTCTAACGTCCTTCTTTAGGAAATTTGAAAAGAGAACAATAGAAGAATCTTCAAGGATTCTTCTCTTCCCTCTGACTCCCTTTGGAACTCCATTTCTAACATCAAGGAGTCGGTCCTCTCTCTCATTTTGTCCCCTCATGACTAGAAAGCCTCCAGTAGCAAAGCTAACATCCTTCATCGTTGGTTCCCTTCTCCTTCCCATTCTACCCTATACTCTTTTACTTCTACTTCCCCCCCTTATGTTAGCCCTTCAGCCTCACTACCCCTTCCACCTTCCTTCCTCAAGCTAAATTTTGATGGGGCATTAAAAGGAAACCCTGGTCCATCGAGATATGGAGGTATCCTATGTGATCATGACAAAACACCTCTCTTCATCTATACTAGCACCCTTGGTATCAATAATAACAATGTTGAGGAGCTTATGGCTCTCATTACGAGGCTCGAATTAGCTCACTGCCAAGGAATAACTAAGCTTTTAGTTGAAGGAGACTCCTAACTCAATGTGAATATGCTTCGAAGAATTCAAAATGGTTACTCAATTCATAAAGTCTCTATGAGTTAGCGCTTGGAAGCACTCCTCAATGAAATCCCTGCTCTTATCTTTAGAATATTAGTGATTATTCCTACCCATGTCCGACAGACTAGTAATGGAATTGTTGACCTAACAACCAATTATGCCTACATCAACTCCTCCTCTCCCATATACTCTTGTAGCTACCAAATTCCCCTTGCAAGAAGATGTGTTGACTGCGTATTCAGAGAGACTCAATTGCCTTGGATGGGGTGTTATCAAGACAAAGGGTGGGGGCATGGGTTGTCATTGTCCCACCTGGCCAAAGAACCATGTGACATGGTAGTACGCCCCTATGATTGTTTTAATTGCCTAGAGTTGGAGCATGCCAACCATCACTCAGAACAACATGCATCCAACCCTCAACATAACTCACATTGCCTCAATGGCATTTGTATGCGTTCTCATGTTTTCCAATGAAGGAAGCATTTATCTATGGCCTTGGGGTATGCAGTATGGTTTATTACTAGCTTCCTTGTGTTCGACGACATTTGCAAGTGACTTTGAGAAATGGTCGAGCCCAGTACTAGTTCCTCTAATAACTTGTCCCTGCCTAGAACTTTGGTGCTCTAGTTGGGGAACATCACCCTTTCTTTTCCTGGCAAATGTTCATTCTTTACTCCGATTGCAGCATAAGGAGGACAGTATAGTTCCTCCCCTCTACCATTTGTTTCTTTTTTCTTGATCATTTTTCTCTTCTAGGTTGATCAAATTACAAGCTGCTTCGGAGCTCAAAGCCTTTTGTTCTCTATGTCTTCCTCTATGCATCAACCTTTGGATCCCCGGCATATCTGCGCTTACCCCCTCTTGGCATTTTAGATTCCTTAGGGTCGGCCCTCCATCTCCCGTTCTCAAAATTCCCTTATTCCTTCTCTCTTCCTCCCTGCCCTCATCCCTCCTATGGGCTCTATTGGTGATTCATTTTTTCACTCTCCACAGCTAGTAGTTGGCATTCCTTCACCACCAATCTCCTTATCTTTGTTGGGCTCACTTAACAGATTCTTGTGGTGTTTATTCCTTTTTCACTGCCCCGCCACGCCACCCCCCCCCCCCCCCCCCCCCCTTGCTCTTGTGAAGTGGAACCTCCCTAGAGCTTGTTCAATGTCTTTTCTCCCCCATCTAGTGTTAGATTTTTCAACTTCTTGGCTCTCGTTCCCATGCCTTGTCAGTGAGCTCGGGTGTGCAAGGGGGTTGCTTATTATCAAAAGAGGACCCACAAGGGAAACATGTAGATGCATCATCATTTGGAGGACGCATTCACCAGGTATCGACAATCACTCAAAATCCCATCTAGGAAGAACTCACCCATGTCGAGGGAGAGGGCTCCTCTCGTAGATCTCACTTCTCAAATACAAAATTTGTTGCAGAGTTGGCACATTTGGTTCCTAATACTAGCCACATTCTGGGTAGGTATAATCAATACAGGAAAACAATTAACCTCTACTGACACATGAAATTCTTGTTGGGTAAAGTCCTTTTGGATCGGCATCAACATCGAGCGGACATTCTCCACATTCTCAAGCACCTGCAGCAGCATATGAAAGACTTGGACTAATGGATGGCGCTCATAGAGGAACACCTCGAAACCCTGTCCTCAATAGGGCGTACAACTAGGGATGACAAAGATCCCATCGAGGTTGCTGCGACAGATCTAGACCCATTTGCCTGATTTGATGTCATGATCTCATCATATTAGGTTTTCATTTTTGATGTTTTTTTTAGCCAATTAAGCTCAACGCTCTTTGTTGTATAATTTTGGAACTCTTCTACTCAATTATCGTGTACCTCTATATAGAAAATTATTTTTTGGCAATGATAATCGTCTTCCCCTTGAGAGATCGACCTAAGTCTTTTAACCCTTTTAGATAATTTCCAATTTTAAAAAATATAATTCACCACACAAAAAGACTTAATTATTTATATTTATTATCTAAAAAATAATATTATTATTATGTACATTTATTCCATTTTATTTCATATATGATTATAATTTTAATTAATTAATAATATAATACAAATATTTCATTAAAATAAATATAAAATTTTATGATGGAAAGAGTCAAGCTATCACTTTTTAAAAGCCTTTCTCCCTTCAATGTGAATGAATTTTTTAGCAATTAATGTAAAAAAAAATTACTCAAGGAAGGTGGTAATATCCAAAACTATTTCGATTTTTAATTTTTACAACTTATATTCTAGCAGCTAGCTCTTGGGATAATCTATTTACCTAGGGGTTTGTCGAGAAGCTAGGATCATTTATTGTGAAGCTTCATAAAAAAAAGATCGAATACACCAAGCAAATGAAGAAGCAATCTATTCTATAGGCTATTTTTAACTTCGTAGACATTAAAATAATTTCTTTCTTTTTTCTTTTTTCTTTCATATTACACTGGAAAATTATTTCTTCTTTTTTCTTTCAAATTACACTACAAAATTGGATGTTCAAAACTATCCTTCATTTAAAAAGAGATAAAAAGATATCATCGACTTCATTTAAAAGAGATAAAAAAGTATCATCGATGTTGCATTACATTTTTTAATTAAATATATATTTTAATTTTTTTTTTTAATTATCTAAAGATCATCGATGTTGCATTTGTATTTAATGTAAGAGATTTTGATGTACGGTGGAAATTGGGTACTCAAAAGATCGCAGTTTTGAACAATCAACTACCTTAGGAGATCCCCTCTGCACACGACGTGCAATTTTCAAAAGATCAGTCATCGCATGCATGAGAGCATATTATACTTTAGGAAATCTACTTGTTTTAACAATGCAGATAGAGATGACATATGGTCAATATTTTTTCAGAGAGAAATCCTTATATATGGTCGAAGTCCTCAGATTACAATATGGCCGAAGCCAGTGAGAATAAGACTGAAGCCAAAATACAATATGGCCGAAGCCAGTCAGAAATACGACCGAAGCCAGCTGATTTTATGACAAAACCACCACATATGTCGCCGAAGCCAAAAATCCTCGCAGAAATCGAACACGACTGGGGGAGCGAAAGTCATCTGCCCCAACCGTCATATCATGCACGCCGAGTGCATCATATGGTCAATATACACAAAAGATTTGCGGCAGATATGAGACGCCGATATAAAATCACACAGATGCAATTATATGGAAAAGAATATTTGTAACAGTTTTGTGAAGGTAATATAAACATCACAAATTACAATCCCGCCCACTGCAACCAACATACATTGTATTAGTTACATGCTAAAAATTATCTGATCTATGGGTTGGGTTGTTTCATGGTTTATATTCATTTAACCTGGTTTGATATCCATTAGGGAAAACAACAATAGGGGTTTTTGTTTTATATCTAAGTATGTATATATACAAGGGTTTGGACTGTGGGGATAAATTGTGGGTGTCACTTGCAGGCTCCTGAGATTAGATCAGTCCATGCCAGTCTTTATGGCTTCTCTAAACAGAGGAGAAAGAGTGGTGTACCAGTGAACATTATCTTAGGGTTTGGTCACCGTTTGCCCGCAGTCCACCACCAGATTATGCCCGCTAATGAAGCCGGAATCCTGCTCTGCCGCAAGAAAGAGTGCCGCCTGAGCCACGTCCAGAGTATTTAGCCAACGTTCTGGCATGACTAAATTCTCTTTCACCTTTTTCTCGGCCAATTCCATGGAGAATGGTGCGCAGTCGAGAATTCGGCGTGCTTGAGCCAAAATCTGGGTGGGAACGCTGTGGGGACTGATCATATTAACGCGAATCCCAAACCCTCGGAGCTCTACTGCCGCTGACCTCACGAGCCCAACCAGACCCGTCTTGCTGACAGTGTAGGCATGAGGACCCAGACCTCCCACGACACCGCCCACGCTGCCCGTGCAAATGATGGACCCTTTCTTCGCAGCCTTCATAACGCGGGCTGCATATTTGACGCCCAGAAGAGCTCCCCTGAGATTGACGGCCATTGTGTAATCAAACTCGGGCATGCGCGTTTCGTCAATAGGGCCGACCGCGCCCAAAATGCCCGCGTTGTGGTGGAAGACGTCCACTCTGCCTTCCCCCATTGAAACCCCCTTCTCCACTGCGGCCGCTACTTCATCTTCTTTCTTCACATCGCAGAAGATAAATTGAGATCCGTTGCCCAATTCCTCTGCCAGATTCTGGGCGTCTTGCACGTCTGCTATCAGAACCCGGGCGCCATGCGCCGCAAAGAGGCGAGCTGTGGTCTCTCCAATGCCGCTGGCTGCGCCGGTTATGATTGCCATCTTGCCTTCCAGCCTGATCAAAACTAAACCCAGTCTGATGTGAAATCAAAACTAAACCCAATTTGAACTGCAAATAAATTTTGCTAAAATCCAATCTTTGCACCTGGAACTTGCAAAGCTGAAATCAAACCCGCTCACAATCAAAAACTTACCTTTTGGCTGTGTGAGAAGGAATCGTAGATATACTCCTGAAGCATAATTTATGAGAAGGTAGATATGCCCTAATGCTTGATGATGGTGGTGCCTTCAGCCTTCTTATTCCTTGCACAAGTAGCCTGTCAATGAAATGTAACTGATCACTTCTAAAACATTCACATTGAAGATTTGGTTTTTCATAACAACAAAGACTTGCAAGAGTTTACATTACCTTTCAGCACCGGGCCTGGACATTGTCTGACGGCTTACAAATAGATCAAATCAAATAAATACATGCACAGACAGAAGATACAGAGAACCAAATGTACATATGTAAGATATAGAACAAAGAAAGCTTAAAGAATTAGTTTAAATTGTTATGAATGTTATTAGTATATGGCTGGTTTCTTGTGTCTGGTTAAAATCTGATCAATAAAACGTTTTTGCCTATATTTGATAGTTTACAAAGAGATATCATCCCTTTATGTGAGAATTTTTTTTTTAAATATGGAAAAAGAACTTATTAGTTACTTCCAAATCCAGTATACAGATCACTGTAACCCACAAACGAAACCAGAAAACTTATTAGTTTTGTCTCAAATCCCGTATACAGATCACTGTAACCCACAAACAAAATCAGACCACTGTAACAACTTTATTGTGTGAGGTGCAATAATTAAAATAGGATTCCACTGTCGATTGCATCTTTATCTAATACATCAATTGATTACTTATATCAAATTATGCCATTCATTGGTTATGTAGGGTCCACTTTCCAGTCCTTTGCTAGGGCAATCTCGTGGTTGCACACAAAAACGCTAATACACAATTCAGGTGTATGCTAACGAGGTGAATTTTTTGGCATTTTTCATTTGGATTTTTTTTTTTTTAAATGAGATTGTTTAATGGATTAAACGGTGTAGGATGAAATTGTTTGGTGAATGAAGTATTTGTGGGGAATTAAATTATTTTAGAGGGTATTCAAATTTGATTAAGCTTTACATAATTTTGATGATAACATCTCATCCCTTTAAAACATTGTGTTGTGTTCAACACCATCACTGTTATTTCTTTAAAATAGTGTGTTTTGTTCAACACCATAACTTTTATAAGAATACAGAAGCATCTGACAAGAAAACAATAAGAGAGTCAGAATTTCACAGAAAAAGAATCTGTCAGAGTTACACAGAGAAAGCATGTGTGGACGAGTTAGAAAACGAGAAACAATAGGCAAATAAGCTGTACTTTTTGGTAACTGGCAGGGAAAGAAACCAGATAATTGTTCCTAGAAGTATTTAGTTGGAAAGAAACTAAAGAATATTCGAGGGAACTGAGAGCCATTCATTCGTTGTAAAATTCTCAGAAATATTAAAAAGACCCTACAATCCAAAGTTTGGAAACCTGATGATCGCATAGGCCTTGAAGATGATAGAATTCAGTTGCCTTTGTGGGAAATTGATTGAGGGAATTTGCTTCAACCTTGGACTCCATTCTCTCCTTCCGTATTGTGGCATCCAACCGTTATACTTTCATAAGATTAAACTACCGGGGGGTTTTCAAAAGAAATCTAAAAAGCTCAGGTATAGGAGGGAATGAAGGAGGTATTCCAGAGACTTGCTATGCCCAAAATATAGGCGGTTTCTACCAATAATGAAACCGAGATCCTTACTCTTCTTTGAGGTATAGAAAGGAACGTTCATTTATAGAAGATAATCATTGAAATGGATTCAAAGTTGATTGTATATAAAAACAGGGATGGTTGACAAAATAAAGGCAGTGGGGAATTTCAACCCACTGGAGATTGCCCACACACCTTGACTCCATTTTGCAGAATTTGCATAGCTTTTCTAGCCTTAGGTTTATTAATGTTAAAAGGTCTAGAAATCCAGTAGCAAATGCAATTTCCAATTTTGGTTGGAGCAAGAGAATAAAAGTTACTCCAAGAAGCAGGATAATGTTCAAAATTATTCCCACACACACACACAAAAAAAAAAAAAAAAAATCTTACTTCGAAGACACTGATGATTTTCACTTAACATAAAAGGGACAAACAGATATAGTTAGTTCCCAGAAACAAACTAAAGTACACAGCAGCATAACAATAGGTCAACAATGCTAATTAAGTTAATCTGTGTTACCAATTTTTATGAGCAAGATCATCAATAATGCACTTAATGCAGGGGACTTAGATGTAATTGAATATTGTGTATTAAGTTAGTAACATCTACGAAAGAGATAACATCTCCCATGTAAAGTGACCAAGCAATGACCGAAGAAGGCATCCGCAAGACATCAATTCACAGTCCAAATGGATCAATTTTTAAGAAAAGCTCTGAAAAAGTCAAGATTAAAAAGAGCACAATTTTGAACGCTCAAACATATCGAACTTTTCTCTTTGCTAAGCATAATATAGATTCATTATATGGAAGAGCAAGTGCCTAGAATATCTGATCAGCTATTTACAGAAGATCACTCATATATCCATTAATTATATCATAAGGTAGATATGTCCTAATGGTCGATGATGATGCTGATGCCTTCAGCCTTCTTATGCCCTGAACAAGTAGCCTGTCAATGAAATGTAACTGTTCACTTCTAAGCGCCCATGAACACTCGCATTGAAGATTTGGTTTTTCAGAACAACAAATACTTGCAAGAGTTTACATTACCTTACATCACAGGGCCTGGACATTGTGTGACTGCTTCCAAATGCTTTTTTTCACAATAATATAAATCAAATCAATACATATACAGACAGAAGATGCAGGGAACCAAATCTACATATCTAAGATATAGAGCAAAGAAAGTTTAAAGAATTAGTTTAACTTCTTATTATGAATGGTATTAGTATATGGCTGGTTTCTTGTGTCCGGTTAAAATCTCATTACTAAAATGTAACTCTCTATTTTTTAAAGTTTAAGAAGAGATATCATCCCTACTTACTTTCAAATCTGTATACAGATCACTGTAGCCCACAAACTATACAAAAGAAACTTATCAGTTACTCTCAAATCCAGAATACAGATGACTGTAACCCACAAACAAAATCAGATCACTGTTAACAACTTTATGTTGTTAGGTACAATAATCCAAAAACGATTCCACCGTAGATTGCATCCTTATCTAATACGTCAATGGATTACTTACATCAAATTATGACATTCATTGGTCATGGAGGATCCATTTTCCAGTCAGTCTTTGGTAGTGCAATCTCGTGCTTACGCTAATACCCGATTCAGGTGTTGGTAACGAGGTGACTTTTTGTTTTTTCATCGGAATTTTCTGGTTTTGTTTTATGGATTATATTGTATGCGATGAAATTGTGATTTGGAAAAATAAATTATTTTACAGAAGTATTTAAGTTCAGTGTTGTTCACACCTAATCTTCAACGGTTGGGTAACCTGGAACGTGAACAGTCATCAAGAAGATGAACTGATCCATCCATTTTATGTATATAAACAATAGCTGTCTAATGAAATAATCAATCAATTTCTTCTGCCCATTCTGGAATTACCCTGGCCTGACATGGTATCAGAGCACAGGTCCCAGGTTCTAAAAAAAAATAGTTGTAACTCCTGCCTCTGTCCTGAGCACTGCGCTGCTCTGTCCTGCACTGCTCTGCCTCTGTCTGATATTCCTTTGACATGGTATCTCTGCGCTCTCTGACTAACACGAACGCTTGAGACTGCGCACTGCCCGGTTTGAATGCCTGCGTTATTTGATATACTGGTTACCGTTGAACGCACTCCTAGCCGTGTCTTTTGTCATCTCATTTCATTCTCCACCATTACCACATCCCCATCCCTTTCAAACGTTACACATACAAACGCCTCAATTGTTTAGCTGGAACATTGGGGGGATATCTTTGTGAAAAACGTATTGCAAGACGATCCCTTGATCTCCTCCGAACGATTACACGCCTTGTATTCCCATTCTGTCAGTGAGAAGCTCGTAGGCGGTTTGTATCTTCTGGAAGAGGGCAGCCGCGTTGGGGTCGTCGGCCCTTTTGTGGGATGGCAAACAAGGGCTCGGGCTCTGTAGGCCTTGCGTATCTCGACCACTGAAAGCTTTAAACCCTCTCGGCCTGACTGTAATCCTAATACCTGGTAGTGATCCTCCTCCATTGCTTCAAGAGCCTCAAACCCCTGAAGCTCTCAAATAAATGAAGAAATTTACGCTGTCAGCATTGTTAGCTGCGAAAAGGCAAGCCCAATGTTTATATTTGCCTCTGCGTTGTATTGGAAATCTCAGTGGATCACAGTAGGAGGATATGGAGAGCGAGAGCAAGTACATGTCGAAGCTGGCGGAAGAGATGTGAGACCGATGCGCTGGTAAATGTGCTGGTGGACACATGGTTACGTTAGCTGTGGAGCTCGCTTACCAGGTGGTTGCTTTCCTGTAAATCTGAAAAGCATTCATGAACTTTCAACTCTTGGATGCTCGAGACAATAATGGTTGGGGTGAGACTTGAACAAGAGACATTGACATTTTATACACCATTTTAATTTATCGTTATTTTGTTGCGTTGGACTGAATAATATTTTGCCTCTTTTAAAAGTCTGGTCAATATACAGAGTTGTGAAAATTTGAGTTGATTGCCATGTAACAAAAAAAGTGCTAGCGGCTAAAAGCATTATTTGTGAAAGTACCTTGACATATATATATTAACCAGCCAGCGTTTTGAACAGCATATATATATCAACCAGCGTTTGAGTTTTGAATGCGTAGTCTATACATATGTAATATGGTGAGGATCTTTGGAGGGCTTTGAAGAAACAGTAAAGTATTTGCCTTTTTTTTTAGTACAATTTCACTGTACATCAGTAAAAGTTTTTTATCAGCAGAAATTTCTTATCAGCAGAAGTTTTTTTAGCAGAAGTATTTTTTTACAGAATGCATTCAATCATTTCTATGGTAGGAATAGTTCTCACTGGCAAGGAGAACTATTCTGAATGGTCTCGGATGGTAAAACACACCCTCATCTACAATGAGTTGTGGAAAGGAGTATGTGTCGGAGAAGAAGGCAAAGACCCTGTGCAGCCTACATCAGATAAAGAACTTGTCATTTGGGAAAACAAGAACAGCAAAGCCTATGCATTGATCGCAGCATCTGTAAATGAAGAAGTAAGTCGTCATATTTCATCCTATTCCACTGCCTTTGAAGCTTTACAAAAGCTGAAAGAATTCTATGATTCACATTCTGCACTTGAAGTTGTTCAGCTCATGATTAAACTCTTCACTCTTGAACTGAAAAATAATGATCCTCTTGCTCTTGCATCTGAAATAAAGTCTATAATGCATGATATTAAATCCACTAACGTTGAGCTGGATATCTCTCTTATTGCCTTTCTCAAAGCACTCTATCCTACCTACTCCAATTATCTTGAGTCATTACAAGCAAATGGAAATATTAAAGATATAACCTTTGACTCTCTTGTGAAAAAGTTTGTTGAAGGAGAGAAAGCCTTTGGAAAGAAGACAGTCCCTGAATCTTCTGAAGAGACTGTTTGCCTTGCTCATAAAGAAAAGCATCCTGCTCAAGATTCTACAAGAGGAAGAGGTGGACGAAGAGGAAGAGGAAGATACTTCAGAGGCAGGGGGGGCAGACATTCTCAAGCAGAAAAGGCAGATCTGCATTGCATTCGCTGCAAACGAAATTGATCACATGATGCTTCTACATGCAAGCTACCATGGGACAAAATTGAGCAAAGAAGAAATCAGCAGAAAGGTAAAACTGATGACACAGACAAAGGTAAAGCACCTGAATCCGCTCACTATATTGAGGCACAATGTAACATTGGAGTAAATGAAGATTTGTTTAATGCTTCACTTGCTTCTTCGAAAAATGATTGGTTGCTTGATTCAGGAGCAACCTGTCATATGACTCATAGGAAAGATTTTTTTGAAGATTTCACTGACAATGTTGATGGAGCAGTATACTTTGCAGATCAGTCAAAAATCAAGCCATCAGGGCTTGGCACAATCAGGCTTAAACTGCCTGGTCTTCCAGACTTTCTTCTGGATCATGTTCTATATCTCCCACAGCTCAAGAGAAACTTGCTGTCCTTGGTCCACATCCGCCAGCAAGGTCACTCCATTCATATGTTTGATGGAAAGCTTGAGGTAAGAAAGGCATCTGACCACTCACTTGTCATGAGGGGAATAGAAGAAGAAAGACTTCTTAAACTGCAAGGAAACTCTGCTCATGCACAACATTTCTCATATATTTCTCATCATGAAGAAGGTACACTTCCATCAAGTTTATTATGGCATGCTAGATTTGGACATTTAAACTATGATAGTCTCCGCTTATTAAAGAAAAATGGTGTTGCTGGTTTGCCTACAATTCCTAGAAAACATAAGCAATGTGATGCTTGCATTCTAGGAAAGCATAGCAAACAGTCTTTTCATGATTCACATTCAAGAGCACATAGGAAGCTTGAACTCATTCATTCAGATTTATGTGGTCCAATGCATGTTCCTTCTGCAAATGGAAATAAATATATCATGACATTTATTGATGATTACACCAGAATGTGTTGGGTTTATTTATTGAAGAACAAATCTGATGCTTTTCAAACATTCAAGAATTTTCATAAGTGGATTGAAAATGATGCACAATCTCATATTGGGTCTATTCGCACTGATAATGGAAAAGAATATACATCAAATGAATTTGAAAACTATCTTCGCCAACATGGGATCAAACATCAAACAACTGTACCTTATAATCCCCAATAGAATGGTGTAGCAAAAAGAATGAATAGAACAATCTTGAATATGGTACGATCCATGCTTTTCTTCAAAAATGTAAAGATAATGTTTTGGGCTGATGCTGTTCTATGTGCTGCATATATAAAGAATAGATGTCCATCTAGTGCTATAAGAAACAAGACTCCTTATGAATTGTGGTATGGACATGTTCCTTCGGTAAAACATCTCAGGATTTTTGGTTCCACCTATTATGCTTTAATACCAAAGGTACATAGAAACAAACTTGGTGCTAGAAGTCGTAAGTGTATCTTCCTGGGGTATTCAAACGCCTCTAAAGCATACCGTCTCTATGATGAAGTAAATAAAAAGTTTGTTGTATCTAGAGATGTCATTTTTCTTGAATCATCCAAATCTGACAGTGTTGTTGAACGGCAACTTGATCGTTTGGATAGATTCGCAAAAACGAAATCATTTCAAGAATTTGATAATCAGATTCCACATCTTGAAGGGGGGATTCCTATACTAGAACAACATGTGGAATCTTCTTCTGAAGAACAATCTCCCCTGCATGAAACTCCAACAACGGATGATGCTTTAAGTGATGTAATTGATAGAATTGGGAGACTCAATCTTGATTCAGTCCCAACTCAATCAACAGAGCAGCCTGGACCATCTCAGAAAGGTCCCCCAAAGTGGCTGACAAAGACACTTGAAAGTGTTCATCCTGATGAAATTGGAAAAACAGGAACCAGAAATACAAACCGACAAGATGGAGGTGATGTAGATAACTCTAATTCACCTGTTGATATGGATGTTACTTATGATTGTGAATTGAACTTGTCTACAGAGTTTGAACCAACTTCCTTCAAAGAAGCTGCTTCTCATGATGAATGGAAAGAAGCGATGCAGAAGGAGTATGATGCCCTCATAAAGAATAGCACTTGGAAGCTGGTTGATCCTCCATTTGGAACCAAACCAATTGGCTGCAAGTGGGTCTACAAGAACAAGTACAAAGCTGATGGCTCACTTGACAAGCACAAAGCTAGGCTTGTGGCAAAAGGTTTTGCACAGAAGGAAGGGGTCGATTATGAGGAAACTTTTGCCCCCACAGCAAAATGGGCCACCATCCGGACACTCTTTGCACTAGCTGCTCAGAACGGTTGGAAAGTCCATCAAATGGATGTAAAAACTGCATTCTTGAATGGAGATCTAAAAGAGAATGTTTTTATGTCCCAGCCTGAAGGATTTGCTGTGAAAGGACATGAACACAAAGTATGCAAACTTGTGAAGTCCTTGTATGGCCTCAAACAAGCACCACGAGCCTGGTATGAAAAACTAACTGAGCATCTTCTGAAACTCAACTTCAAACATTTTGATCTTGATGATGCAACTTTATTTGTCAAGAAAGTTGGCAAAACAATTGTATATCTTGTGGTATATGTAGATGATCTTTTAATGACAGGGAACAATGAAAGCTATATTGCATCCATAAAGAAAGAATTAGGAAAAAGTTTTGAAATGACTGATTTGGGCTATGTTCATTACTATCTTGGCATTGAAGTAACCCAACATCCAAAATCCATATTTCTTTCTCAAAAGAAATACATTGGAGATTTGTTAAACAGATTTGGCATGACAGAGTGCAATCCTCTTTCTACTCCAATGGAACAAAACTTGAAGCTCACATCTATTGAAGGAAAGGAATTTGAGGATGCAACAAAGTATAGACAGCTTGTAGGAAGTCTCATCTACCTCACTACTACCAGACCAGACATTTCATTTGTTGTTGGAATCCTCTCCAGGTTTATGCAAAAGCCTTGTGAGGGACACTGGTCTGCTGCAAAAAGAGTTCTAAGGTACTTGAAGGGAACTCAAGACCTTGGAATCAAGTATACACAGGTGGACGACTTCAGCTTGATTGGATACTCTGATTCAGACTTCGATGGAGACAAAGAAACTGGGGTATCTACTTCAGGATATGCTATGAGTCTTGGATCAGGAGCTGTCTCCTGGAGATCACGCAAACAAACAATTCCAGCAGATTTCACAACAGAAGCAGAATACGTGGAAGCAGCTGAAGCAACGAAAGAAATTGTGTGGCTCAGGAAAATTCTTGAAGATTTGCAGGTAAAACAAGTACAATCAACTCCACTCATGATTGATAACACCTCTGCAATAAAGTTGGCCAAGAACCCAAAGTTCCATGATCGTACTAAGCACAGCGATACTAAATATCATCTGATCCGACATCATGTTGAGGCCAAAACAATCCATCTCCGTCATTGTTCCACAAATGAGCAAATTGCAGACATCTTCACCAAAGCGCTTGGAAGAGAAAAGCTTGAAAGATTCAGAACGATGCTTGGACTCACCAACATCCCTTCAGATTAAGGGGAGGAATGTTCACACCTAATCTTCAACGGTTGGGTAACCTGGAACATGAACAGTCATCAAGAAGATGAACTGATCCGTCCATTTTATGTATATAAACAATAGCTGTCTAATGAAATAATCAATCAATTTCTTATGCCCATTCTGGAGTTACCCTGGCCTGACAAGTGCAGTTCAAAAAAAAAAAAAATCTATTTAAAATTATATGTTAAAAATTTTTAAGTGGGAGAGAAATTCAATTTCTATATCTATCTGAAGTAACCAAAATAAATATTGATGATAACCATGGGAATAATGAATTTCTAATGAAGTGATTAACTAAAACTGTAAATAATAATAATTTTAATAGTTGAATAAAATATAATTATGAAAAATGTCTTAATTTTAATATCTTTTATAAGAATACAAGAGCATCTGAGATTTTCACAGAAAAAGAATCTGCCAGAGTTACACAGAAAATGCATGTGTCCACATGAGATTTAATTCTGGGCTAAATTTATTACTTAATAATGTATCTGAAAGTTGAAATATGATATTTTATAACCTAGTTGTTTTTAGTGAATCTTTTATAAATAAAAGAATAGAAATGTCCAATAAAATTTATTGGAGATTTAGGATGCAACTAATAGGAGTTTCTTCCTAGGGATGGTCGGGGAAATGACATTTTGATGCTCTTATGAAATGAGAAATGCAGCCCCAGCAGTAGAATGTGATAGGATCAGCGGTTTTAGTTTGTCTTTGTCCCGTATACTGTTACGCTGACTGCAGGTGGGAATAAAGAGGTTCATGTGAAGATTAATGAAAAATTAATTGATAAAGTTAAGAATTGAGATAATAAAATGATGGTTTATCATGAAAGGTTGAAAGTAATGCATGCGATGGCTAAGAGTTGGATTGATGGTTTAGAGCTGGCAAGTATAAATAGTGTTGAAAAGGCCAAGTCAAGATATGGATCAGTAAAGTTAGAGATGTAATGAGTGATCATATGGATGGGAAAATGTACATAGAGTCAATGGTTTGAAGACAGTGAAAGAGTCAGCCTATGCTAAGAGTCCTAATTGTGTGATAACACCCTAACGGTTTTAGTCTAAGGCAAATGTATTTCCTCAAGAAGTTGTAAGGCTTGTTGTTTAGGCATACATGTTGAGAGGAGATTGTTGTAAGGCCTTAAGACTTTGATCAAACATACATGTAGTGTAGTGGCGCATGGAGTCATCAAGTTGTGGAATGGACCACTTGGATAGATACCAAGGTGGCAGGTGTACTAGTATCTTAGCTTGAGGGGGGTAATGTGAGATCTCAGGTGAGATGGTTGATGAATGATTGGGATCAAGTTAATCTCCCCAAGTCAAGTTTAAAGAATGGATTGTTAGGGTAGTTCACAAAAACTTGAATCAGTGACTTAAAGTTTTAGGGCTCCAGTGATATCAAAGCCCATTGTTTGGTCCATGGTATTCATATGGAATATAGCTTATTTAAAAGCTAAAAAACTCTACATAACAAAATGACTAGGTTTGAGAATGCTTTTGTTTGTTTATCTTTAACATTGTGCATCAAAGATGTTGATATTGCCAAGAATTAGTAAAATAATGTTAATTGTTTATGAGGACAACTGAAGCAAGCATCTTTTATGGCATGTGTAGTAGTAAAAATACTTAATTTTTATGAATTTTTAAAAGTAAATTATAAAAAAATAACAAAAATTAATTTTATTTAAAACTTATATTTTTAAATTTTTTTGGAGAAAGAAATTCAATTTCCCTAACTCTTTGAAGTAACCACCAGTTTAGATCCATCTCACTCTGGATCTATCATGTCTTGAGAGGGATCAGATCCCTCAAGGTGTAAACCTTCTTTTTGGAGTGTGGAATTTGAGGAAAAGTTTGCACCTCGAGGGATTTGATCCCTCTAAGTGCATGATAGATCCGGAGTTAGATGGATCTTGGCTAGTTCGAGTTGAGGGCGACAATGACACATTTTTAGATTATCATTATTATGTATATGTTTGAAATAAACTTCATACTTTGAAATTTACATTATGTTTTTTCTGTTTGACATGACTATGTCATTTTCTTCTTTAATTTTGTTTTTGTTGCTTGCCTTGAATAGTTTGTACATCTGCGCTTGGACGATTTGAGTAGTTTGTGTAGTTTGAGTAGTTTGTGTGTTTATGTGTTTGTATTTGGATGGTAATGTTTGTGAATGTTACAATTGTTGTGTTATATTTTTATATGTGTGTGTGATTATCTATTAGTGATTAGTTGGTGATGAAAAAGGTCGACAATCTTGTTGATAGTTTGCAAGAGTATTGATACTGCACATATATTTCATTCAATTTTAGGTATCACAACTTTTGACAATTAATATTTTTCAATAGGGTCCCTCCAAGTATTACTAAATATATTTTGAAGAAGAGTTTTAATAATTGACTGCATCAAGATTACTCTTGAAATCATTTGTTTCATTTCTAATGTTTGAATTAATTTCCTTCAAAATATTTTGATGATTTTTTTTAATCTATAGTTTATTTTGCAAACTTCAAGAAATAATGTAATTTTGAAATTTTTTTAACAAGTGGTCAAATTTACAAAATCTTTAAATTATTTGTTAGTTTTTCCATCTTTTCATATCGATTATATGAAAATGATAGTTGAGATTGTAAACTATTCAATTCTTTAACTCAAACTATTGTAGTAAACATCATACCTTGTCTCCTTGATAGGTTGAATTACCAAAACACAAAAAACAATGCAAATTGTCAATCATTTTTTTGTGCCTACACAGGAATCAATGCACATTGTTAATCCAATCACTTTAAGTTAATGTACCATCATACATTGAGTTACATCAAATCAGAAATCATCATCTACACTGAAATCAATGCATCTAATGCATACAAACAAATAAGATTAGAAATCAACATCAACACTAAAATCAATGCATTTAGTGCAAGCAATCAAATAAGATTAGAAATCATCATCTACATTGAAATCAATGCATACAGTGCAAGCAATCAAATATGATTAGAAATCAACATCTACACTAAAATCAATGCATTTAGTGCAAGCAATCAAATAGGATTAGAAATCACCATCTACGCTGAAATCAATGCATCTAGTGCAAGCAATCAAATAGGTTTAGAAATCATAATCCACATTGAACCAATGCATCTAGTGCAAGCAATCAAATAGGATTAAAAATCACCGTCTACGCTGAAATCAATGCATCTAGTGCAAGCGATCAAATAGGTTTAGAAATCACAATCTACACTGAAATCAATGTATTTAGTGCAAGCAGACAAATAGAATTAAAAAACACCTACACTGAAATCAATGCATCTAGTGCAAGCAATCACATAGGATTAGAAATCAACATCTACATTGAAATCAATGCATCTAGTGCAAGCAATCAAATATCATTAGAAATCAACATTTACACTGAAATTAATTCATCTAATGCAAGCAATCAAATAGGATTAGAAATCACCATCTACCATGAATTCAATGCATTTAGTGCAAGAAATCTTCATTCCTTTGTCCCCCATCCATCTATATTTATATCTCCCTCCATCTTTATTTCTATGTCTCTCTATCTCACCTCCAAACATACACACTCTCTCTCCATCTCTTCCTTATCACTCCCCCTCTCTCTCGCTCCACTTTTCTCTCTATATGTCTTTTTTCTTCCCTCCCTCTCTCCCCTTCCAAATCCATATCTTTGTCCTCCCTCTCTCAAGTCATCTCTCTCCCTTTCTCTCCCAGCTCCCTCTCTCTACCCCCATCTCTCTCCCTCTATCATTCCTCTCTTCTCTCTCTCTTCATTCCTCCTCTATCATGTCCTTCAGTTTATCTCCTTCAATGCAAGCAATCAAATAGGATTATAAATCACCATCTACACTGAAATCAATGCATCTAGTGCAAGAATTCTTCTTTCCTCTCTCTACCCTCCATCTATTTCTATATCTCCCTCCATCTCTCATTCTTTGTCTCTCTAACTCACCCCTGCCCCTCCGTAAACACATATGTTTTTTCCCTCCATATCTATCTATTTCTCCCTCTCTCTATCTCTCTCTTCTTTCCTCTCTTCACCTTCCATCTATATTGTTAGGATATTCCGACACATAGGAAATAGTTAAGTATAACTTGGTCTAGTGTAGAGTTAGGTAAAGTGTGTTTCTTTACTATGTACTTTTGTAACTTACAATCCGACGATCATGATATGTAGTGATCCGACGGATCATTCTCTCCTCGGTATTACCGACACTTGATCCATGGCTTAACACCCGATTGGTCCATGATCTATATTTAAAGAGCATGGAGGGTCATTTGTAGGGTAACCGTTTATGAGAGAAGTTTATGTAAATTTTCATTCTTTTGTTAATAAATTGTCTGAAGTGGCCGCGTTGGCTCAGGCCGTGGACTGTTTCCCTCTTTGAGGGTTTTAACCATGTCAAGAATACTGGTGTATTGATCTGAGATCTGTTTGTGAGCGGTGTCTTTTGGTGTTCTGTCTGAGGAACTTACCCTGTAAATTCCTACATGGTATCAAAGCTATTTGAGGGCCGCATCTGTTGGTGATCCAAATCTGAAGCCGGTAGAACTGCATCCGACTGTCGTTTCCTAGATCTACTATTTCTGACTGCTTTCAGGCCGAGATCACTGCTCTATTGTGTTAGGAGCATCTGTTCCAGTGAGGAACCCCTTTTGTTTGACGCGAAAAGGTTTCCGGTAGCCCTAGCTACGTCATTTTTAAGATCTTGAGGTATACAGTGTTTATTTGCAGTTTTTAGTTATTTTCTCTCTGTTTATTCCGGTTTATTTAGCTCTCTGTTTTTTTATTACCGGATCCTTACCTTTCATTTTTGCGTATGCTCTTTGCCTCGCGACTCTGTGTGATCTGAGCAAATCAGAAACAGAAAGGAATGATTTTTCTCATGCATATGCTCTTTTCCGTCGCGTCTTAGTGTGATCTCAGAAAATCAGAAACATTGAGGAAAATATTTAGTTTCCGGCTAAAGCTAACTTCAAGCCGTAAGGTTTGTTTTTTTTTGTATGTTCGTGTTGGGTTTTTTGTTTTTTGTTTTGTAGGCAAAAAAAGAGCTTTCTCAAGTAAGCACGCACCCCAAAGTTCCAGTGACTAAAAAAAAAAAAAAACCCCCTTCTCTTTTCAAAAAATTACTAACCTTTTAATCTAGCTCACTTGGTCCAAAGTTACTTTCTGAGAATAAAGATCTTCAGTTCAAGTCTTTCTTTTTTTTGAGTTACTTTTTAAACAAGCACATGTAGCGTATGTTTTAAAATTACTTTATGTAAAAAGTGTTCTCATCCATTATAAAAAGTGAGTAACTTATAATTCTAAAGTCTCTTTATCTTTTATTTAAGTCACAATTTAGTGGGTAGCTCATAAAGTACCATTGTAAAAGCGACTTTCACTTATTTATAAAAGTGAGTCACATATTTTTTTTTAAAGTGAGCTAATTAGATTTATGTTTGGAAAGGGGGCGAGGGATTTTTTTTAAATATAACATTATCATTCATTTCCACACATTCACGCACTTCGTCGACATCTTCAACAACTTTTCTTCAAAAAGCCATAACTTCTTCATCCGGAAGCCGTTTTCAGAGTTGTTTTTTTTAATTGACCTAATTTTTCGAGATCTTTCCATTGAAACACTTAGTTTCAGTATATACAGCTTCAGTTTATATTAAAATGGAAAGTCCATGCCAAGTTATTCTTAACAGCACCAACTACTTCCAATGGTGGTCCTACATTGTGGATTTACTTAGAAGTAAAGGTCTTTACAGAATAGCATCAGGCCAAGAAACCAAACCTCAAGATGAAGATAAGGTAGCGAAATGGGAAAATATGCAAGATCAAGCATGTAGGTTGATAGGGATGTCTATTTCTCCATACCTTAGATTCCATATCGCTGAAGTTGATACTCCTAATGAAGCAATGAAACAACTCACTAAAGTTTTTGGAATTAAAAATGAAATTAGAGCCCATCAACTCGAAAATGAATTGCTTACATTGGACCCTAATAATTTTTCTTCCATTGAAGAGTTTTTGTCCAAGTTCAAGACCCTTAGACTTCTCTTGGAAGGTGTTAAGGCTAAAAAAGAAGATGATAGTCTTATCTATTCCATTCTTACTAAGTTGGGACCAGCATACTCTGTATTTGTTTCCACCTTCCATTCTATAAGAGAAGCCTTTATTTCTCAAGGATAAGACTACAAGTCCCCCTCTTTTGATGCCTTTTGTGATTCTTTAATAAGAGAACAAGAAAAGCTCTTATATCTTGGTCTTCTTAATCTTGGAAACTCTTCTAAGAAAGCCTTAGCCGCCCAACAACAACCAAATTCAAAGAATCTTAAGAAGCAGTATCCTAAAAAGAATGGTCATAAACCAAACAAGGGTCCTAAGCAATTTCAGCCTCAAAATGAAAAATCATTTCAACAAAATGATAAGGCAAATAAAAACAAAGGGAAGAACACTGATAGACATTGCCACTTTTGTAATCGAGATGGCCACTTAGAATCCAAATGCTTTAAAAAGATGGAAGCTTTGGAAGCAGCAATGAAAAAGCATAACATCCATTTGGAGCACTCTTCTACTTCAACTTCATCTTCAGGAATAACGTTTTCTACATGTGGTTGTCAAGCATCTTGGTCTGGTTATGCACTAAATGTATCTTCTTCTTCTCATTTTCATGAGTGGCTCATTGATTCTGGAGCTTCTTATCACATGGCCAAAAACGAAGCCATGTTTTCTTCTTTAAATGATTGTAACACCAAAAATATATATGTTGGTGATGATAGATCTCTTAGTGTTGTAGGAACTGGAACTGTTTATCTAGACAATGGTCAATTTAATGATGTATTACGTGTTCCAAACTTATCCTGCAACCTTCTATCTGTATATCAGATAACTCATTCAGGTGAAGGTAAAATTGTTGAATTTTCACTTCACAATGTTGTAATTAAGGACCTAAGAGATCCTAGACAGATTTTAGCTATTGGCATTGCTGGTGATTCTACAAGGTTGTATAAGTTTAACAACTTTGGGTCATCAAATCTTCCCTCCATATTTGTTGCTCATAATGATGAAGTGAGCAAACTTTGGCATCAACGATTTGGTCAGTTAAACTATCGCTCCCTTCAGAATCTATGTAAAGAAAATATGGTGACAGGTCTTCCAATGGTATCTTGCAGAAATGGTGTTTGTTCCGGATGTGTACTCGGAAAACATCATCGGGATAGTTTTGAAAAACGTGCCTCTTGGCACGCCTCAACCCCTTTACAGCTTGTGCATAGTGATTTATGTGGTCCACTTCCAGTTGTTTCATTCTCTAGCTACAAGTATTTCTTAACTTTCATTGATGATTTCTCCATACACACTTGGGTATACTTCTTAAAACTCAAGAGTGAAGTATTTAACATGTTCTTGGCCTTTAAGGCCTTCGTTGAAAAACAATTTGGACATCAAATTCTTAAGCTAAGATCTGATAATGGTGGAGAATATGTTAACAACAAATTCATCAACTTTTGCAATGAGAATGGAATTCAAATGCAACATATTGTTCCATATACTCCACAACAAAATGATGTAGCTGAAAGGAAGAATCGCACCTTAAAGGAAATGGCTAATTGTATGCTTCAATCTAACGGACTGTCTTAATTTTTGGGCAGAAGCAATTAACTGTGTAAATTACATAGTAAAGCGCACTCCTACTAAGGTTTTAAAGAATATCACTCCAGAAGAAGCATGGAGCTCAATTAAACCAGATGTAAGTCACTTTCGTGTTTTTGGAAGTGAAGCATGGGCCCATATTCCAGATGAGAAACATAAAGCTTTAGAACCTAAGAGTGAAAAATGTATTTTTGTTGGATATTCTGAAGATGTCAGAGGATATAGACTTATTCCACTTAAGTCCAAAAATGTTATCATTATAAAAGATGTAGAGTTTGCTGAAAATATATCAGCCTACGAGCCTAGTTCGGTGGATGTGCCACCTCTCTCTATCCCTTCTACTTCTGAAAATATTTCTTCTTCAGATGATCACAGTGAGGATGACAATCCTCCCCCACCTTCTCGGAATCCTCCTTCAGCTCCTCAGCTTCCAAAATGGGTCTGTGCTACTCGGGATGCAGCAGGTGCTCTTGCCAGTGATCCTACAGATCAACGACGTACACGTTCTTAGTTCGATAGAGCCTCTTCTTCACTGGCTCAAGCTTCAACGAATTATGATCCTGACACCTTTGCAAAAGCTTCAAGCCATCCAGATTGGGACACAGCTATGCATGAAGAATATCGTTCATTATTGGAAAATGATACATGGGATCTTGTTCCTCTTCCAAAGGGACGAAAACTTGTTAGATGCAAATGGGTTTATAGAACCAAGTATGGACCAGATGGAAAAGTTGATAAACATAAAGCTCGTCTTGTTGCTAAGGGTTTTTCACAAGTTGAAGGCATTGACTATACTAAAACCTTCTCCCCTATTGCCAAAATGAACTCTATCCGCCTTGTTCTTTCCCTTGCTGCCTCTTTCAAATGGGAAGTCCATCAGATGGATGTTAAATCTGCCTTCTTGCATGGGGATTTGCATGAAGAAATCTATATGGAACAACCTACTGGCTTTATACAAACAGACTCCAGCCTTGTATGTCGGCTTAAGAAATCCCTTTATGGTCTCAAGCAAGCCCCTCGGGCTTGGTATGCCAAAATGGATAGCTTTCTTTTAGAAACTGGCTTTTCTAGGTGTCATTCTAACAATACTGTCTACACCAAGAAAGTGGGCAAGTCTCTTATCATTCTTGTTCTTTATGTTGATGATCTTATCCTTATTGGTAGTGATCCCAACCTTATAAACCATGTGAAGTCCAGCCTTAAAAAGAAGTTTGAAATGACAGACTTAGGACACTTGCATTATTTTCTTGGTCTTCAAGTCTTGCAATCCAAGGAAGGTATTTCCCTTTCCCAGTCCAAGTATGTCTGTGATCTTCTACGCCATTTTCACATGGAAGACTGTAAGCTAGCCCCTTCTCCCTTTCAGTCTGAAGTCAAACTTTCAGTCACTTGTACTTCCCCTGAAGTTGATGCTACCTTATATCGTCAACTTGTAGGAAAACTTTTGTATTTGACCCATACTCGTCCTGACATTTCCTTTGTTCTTGGCCTTATTGCTCAGTTTATGCAAAACCCACATGAAAGTCATTGGAAAGCAGCTAAAAGAATACTTCGTTATGTTCGAAGTATAGTTCAGTTTGGGATTCATTACAGTGCAGAAGCATCTCCTCTATTGGTTGGTTTCACTGATTCCGATTGGGCTGGTGACCCTGATGATTGGAAGTCTACTGCAAGTTATGTGTTCACTCTTGGTTCATAACCTATTACATGGGCTTGCAAGAAACAAAGTGCCATTTCTCTTTCTTCAGCAAAAGCAAAGTATCGTGGTGCCGTAGAAGCTAGTAAGAAAGCCCTGTGGCTTCGTCAGATCCTGTCAGAGTTTGGCTTTCAGCAGCAGCATCCGACTACACTTTGGTGTGATAATCAAAGTGCCATTCAACTATGCAAAGATTCAGTCCAACATCAGCGCAGCAAACACATTGAACTGCATATGCACTTCATCAAAAAGCTCATTCATGACCATGTTCTTGAAGTGCAATATTGTTCAACAAGTGATCAAGTTGCAGACATCTTTACAAAGGCTCTCACAAAGGCGAAGTTTACTAAACTTTGATTTATGGTTGGAGTTCAGGAAGTTGTCACTGAGGGGGGATAGGCTCTAATGCCTCCTTCCTTCTCCTATTGTGTCATATTTATACATCCTTCAATCCTATCCCAAGTTGTTCTTAAGGGGGGATGTTAGGATATTCCGACACATAGGAAATAGTTAAGTATAACTTGGTCTAGTGTAGAGTTAGGTAAAATGTGTTTCTTTAGTGATCTGACGGTTCATTCTCTCCTCGGTATTATCGACACTTGATCCATGGCTTAACACCTGATTGATCCATGATCTCTATTTAAAGAGCATAGAGGGTCATTTGTAGGGTAACCGTTCATAAGAGAAGCTTATGTAAATTTTCATTCTTTTATTAATAAATTGCTTGAAGTAGTCGCATTGGCTCAGGTCGTGGGCTTTTTCCCTCTTTGAGGGTTTTAGCCACGTCAAGAATACTGATGTATTGATCTGTGATCTATTTGTGAGCGGTGTCCTTTGGTGTTCTGTCTGAGGAACTTACCTTGTAAATTCCTACATATATCTCTCTCTCTTTATCTCTCTTTTGTCTCTCTATATCACCCCCAAAACATACACACTCTTTCTCCATATTTATCTATCTCTCCCTCCCTCTTTCTCTTTCTTCCCCTTCTCCCCCCTTTTATCTCTCTTCCCTCTTGCTCTCCTCTCTCTCTCTCTCTCTCTCCATCTCCCTTATCACTCCCTCTCTCTTTCTCCACCTTTCTCTCTGTGTCTTTCTTCTTACCTCCCTCTTTCTCTCCCTTCCTCTCTCCCTCTCTCTCTCTCACATCCAAGCTCTCTTCCTTCCTCTCTCTCCCTTTCTCCCCTGTCTCCCTCTATCTCTCCCCCTTATCTCTCTGTTCTTGTCTCTCTCTATCTCTCCACCCTCCAACTCTATCACTATCTCTCCTCTCCCCCTCTTCTCTTTATCTCTCCTTTATCTCTCTATCTCACGCCAAACAAATACCCTCTCTCTCCATCTCTCCCTTGTCATTCCCTCTCTCTCTCCCCACTTTTCTATCTCTATGTGATTCTTCTTCCCACCCTCTCTTTCCAACTCCATTTCTCTATCCCTCCCTCTCTCCTCATGTCTCTCAAGTAATCTCTCATCCTTCCTCTCTCTCCCTTCCTTTCACTCCCTCTATCTCTCCACCTCTATCACTTTGCCTTTGTTATTCCCTCCCATATATATCTAGAGTTAATATATATCCTGATATATTAATATATATTATAATATAACAATTTTAATGATATTTTATACATAGCATAATAACAAAATTTTCAAATATTACAACTTTGATGGTGGAAATATTTGTCTCTAGATATTTTAATATATCCATAGGTTATGGTTTTCCTTTATTGATTTTACAAATATTTAATTAAAAGAAATATTAAAAGATTTTGGAGCAAGATTTTGGATTCTGTGTTGAAATAACATTTTTACTTTATATTATGAAATGATATTGACTTTAGTGTGGAGTCTCGAAACAGAACCCTAGCTCGGATACTGGTGCACCTGGATACCCGGGAAGGTCTGGAAGAAAAAATCACACTTCATTGGGGAAGATACACCCGCGTCCAGATCCTAGATTATGAAGGCGTTCCTTTCAGATGTCGCCGCTGTCACCGGGTAGGACACGTCTTTAAGGATTGCCCGCTCAACCAGAGATGCGCAGATGCCTCGGATGCCACCATTCCCACCCCGCGAGCTTCATCTCATGTTGCTCAACAAGTACCGGCTACGAGCATCCCCAAGGATACTGCAACACTAGCTCAGGGTACCTCAATAGGGCGTCCTACTGCACCGATCACCAGATCCCGGGCGGCTACATCAACTGCAACCGACGGCATTCCGGGTAAATCACTATCTCCTTCATTGACTTTATTATCTTCATCTCCATCATCTGCACCTTCATTATCGGCTGCTATCTGTTCGATGCCTTCATCCTCTGTCATCGCCCCTGTAATCACATCCATGCTCCCACCCTCATCACCTGCATCTTCCCTCTCATCCCCCAGGGGCACAAATCATCCCTACTTCCTACGGCCTCGCATCCACCCATAGGGAACGCAATCCACTCATATCGGATTAGGTATTATTACACCTGGTCCTTCCGCCCTGCCCTCGAGAGGGAGAAAATCTGATCTCACAAAGGCAATCCGGCGAGCTGGGGCAGAGGTCGCCACTGGGAGGCAATCCACCATAGATGGGGTACTTAGAGCGAAGAACACCCCGGGTCACCTTCCCCCATGAAGTGCCTCTCATTTAATTGCAGAGGCCTGGCTAGTGCCTCAAAGAAACTAGCCCTCAAGCGACTGTATGAATCTTCTCCAGTTGATATCATGTTACTGCAAGAAACCCTAGGACCTGCGGACTCCATTACGGCTGCACTATCCTCCATCTTTCCCGGTTGGCAGTTCACAGCTATGGACTCTGCGGGACGATCGGGTGGCCTAGCCATTGGATACAACCCTGTCACCATCAAAGCACAAGGTTCTTGGGGTGGACCTGGCTTTATGGGGGTTGATCTATTCTCTGCAGATTTGGGTATCACCCTCAGGGTTATCAATATATACGGGCCTTGTCATCAACGAGAATCGTTCTGGAGTAACCTATTGGGACTATCTATTTTATCTGTGGAGCACCTAATCATTGGGGGGGACCTAAACTTCTCATTAGGATATGGGGAATCATGGGGAGCCTTTGCTCAAATTGACCCCTTGACTGCATACATGACAGACCTATTGGATCGGCATGACTTGAGTGATGTCCCCATGATCAAGCCACTTCCCACCTGGAGGAACAGAAGGATCGGTGATGCAGCCCTAGCCCGCAGACTTGACAGATTCCTGATGAAGGGATCCCTGCTTCAAAGACTTCACCATTTCAGACAATGGGTGGGAAATGGGGGTGTATCTGATCACCATCCCATCTACCTTGAAATAAATGGCCAAAATAAAAAGCCAAAGGCCCCATTTAAATTCAATCATGGATGGCTTCAGGACCCCACTTATATCAAACTTGTCTCGGATTTCTGGCCCTTACATCCGATAGACCGAGCGGACTCCCTGGCTAAGGGGTTCTGCACGAATCTATTGCAGCTGAAGGAGCTCTCCATCGAATGGGCTAGAAACAAATACATGCAGGAGGTCTCCGATCTCTTACGCATTGAGGAGGAGCTCACCAACCTCACTGATGAAAGAGGGCTTGGATTCATATCGGAGACAGAAAAATCCCACCTGGTGGAGTTGGAAAACCAGAAACAAAAAATCCTTAAGGAGAGGGAAGAATCTACTCGGCTTCGTAGTAGAGCCATCTGGCTCAAGGCTGGGGACGATAATACTCGCTTTTTTCGTAATTATGCAAAAGGCAGAAAAGTCAGTAACACTATATGGAATCTCCCCATGCCTGAGGGTGGAGTGGCAGACACCTTCAATAAACTATCTCAGATGGGAACTGCACATTTCAGGAACCTATATAAACAACCCCCGGGCTCCAACCTTGCTGATATCATCAATATTGCAAGACACTTTCCCAGATTCGTTAATGCAGAGGAAGCCGAGAGTCTGTTTGATCCTGTATCCCTGGAAGAACTCGAGACCACTATCAAGTGGTTTAAAAAGGAGCGAAGCCCGGGTCCGGATGGATGGACCATCGAATTCTACATTGCCTTCTATGAGATGATCAAAATAGACCTCCTTCGGGTTGTAGAGGAATGCAGAATGTCTGGTTCCATGTACAACGCCATCAACTCCACTTTCATTGCTCTGATCCCAAAATCCGACTCTCCCTCCTCATTTGATGAATATCGCCCCATCTCACTCTGCAATGTTCTTTATAAAATTATCTCAAAAATCATTGCAAATCGCATGCGCCCCATTCTGTCTCGCCACATTGCCCCTCAACAATTCGCTTTCTTGGAGAACCGTCAGATACATGAAGCCATTGGGGTTGCACAGGAGGCCTTCCACTCCATTTGGACAAAGCAGCAAAAAGCCATCATCTTAAAAATTGACCTGGCCAAAGCCTTCGATAGGGTTAGTTGGTTATACATCAAAATGCTCCTCATTCATTTGGGCTTCCCTCATCAGTTCATCACATGGATTATGGCTTGTATCTCCACCCCATCTTTCAGTGTGTTGATTAATGGATCGGCCACACCTTTCTTTCATTCTGAGCGAGGTCTCAGACAGGGGTGTCCTCTGTCTCCTCTTCTCTTCCTTATAATCATGGACAGCCTCAGTCGCCTCATCGATACTGCCAAGAGAAATGGAGACTTCAGCAGCCTTAAAATATCTGATGACTGGTTCCTAACTCACCTTCTATTCGTAGATGATGTTATGATCTTCTTAGATGGGAGTACCCGGGACTCGCGCTCCTTCTCAAAGATCATCACTCTCTTTTCATCGGCCACTGGGACGCTGGCAAATCACTCAAAGTCATCTATCATCCTAGCAAGAACCTCTGTAAATGAATCTCAAGTGGCTCGCCAGCTATTTCCTTACAGCCTTCATCCCCTGGACCAGGGTCTTAAATACTTGGGATTTTGGATCAGACCTATTAGTCGCAAAATTGCTGACTGGATCTGGCTGGCGGCCAAGTTGGAAAAGAAGTTAAACATCTGGAGCCACCGATATCTCTCTAGAGCAGGAAGGTTGATTCTGATTAAAGCTGCTTTGGAAGCCACCCCGGTCTTTTGGATGGCATTAGCATGGATCCCTCGCAGCATCCTAGCTAGACTACAGCAAACCTGTAATAGGTACCTATGGAATGGGGCATCAGAGAAGCGCATATTCGCATGGATCGGATGGAAGAGGATTGCCATTCCCAAGAAATGGGGGGGATGGGGCCTCAAGGATCTCCCATCATTTGCACAGGCTCTGGCTGCAAAGATGGGTTGGACCCTCATCACTGGGGAAAATCTGTGGACTCACATGGTATACCATAAATACATATGGCCCCTACAGCTTATGGATTGGATTCGCCTTCCCACTTGGCCCAAAACTGGGATCTCCTCAGTCTGGAAGGCACTACTTCATGCTTTACCCCTTATCAGGGAAAACTTGATTTGGAGAATTAACGATGGCACACAGGTCAGGGTAGGGCTGGACCCTTGGAATGATAGTGGGGGAAGACACATCCTTCCGGAAGCACTCATTCGATACCTTCACACACAAGGGATTTCTCACATTGCAGATATTGCAGATCAGCAGAACACCTCCATTTTTTAACAGTGTTGGAAAACTGCGGCGCAGATCAACATTCCACCACAATGGCATCAAGTTTGGAGGTCATATACCACTGCACTAACAGAAGCTCACATCAGAATAAAACAAGGACCCGATGAGCTCATATGGTACCCCTCTAAGCATGGTATCTACACTCCAAAAGATGGGTATCTCTCCCTTATCGCTCACAAGATCCCAGATCACATCTCCTTTTGGTGGAATTCCATCTGGAAGCTCACGGCCCCTCCCAGACAAAAGTTATTTTTTTGGTGCATTCTTAAGGGTATAGTCCCCACGGGCGATTACCTCATGCGTCGAGCTGTATACGGGCCTTCATGGTGCATCATATGCAAACAAGCTGCTGAAAACAGCACACATCTCTTTTTGAAATGCCCCAATCTGACCCACATTTGGCAATCCATATCCTCTGACATACAATACTCGGGTAGATGGGAGGGCGAGGACATAAATCTTACCTGGGAAAATTGGTTCAATCAGCACCGTAACTCCAAAATCCAAAGCCTGCCAATTATCATCTGTTGGTACTATTGGCTTGCCCGGAACCGTATGACATTTGAAGATAAAGTGGTACATTGGCCTCAGCTCATTGCAAAGAGTATTGCTGTATTCAATGAAACACCAGAGCCTGCACAGCGTAAGTCTCGTCGTCCGCATGAACCACCACTCATCGATCAAAACAGGCCATGGGCTTTCTTTGATGGTGCTGCCCAACAGCAAGGATGTGGGGGGGGTTTCCTACTATACAAAACACATCAGCATTACTACAATGTCAAGCTGGGTTTGGGAGCGGGTTCAAATAACTTCGCAGAGCTCATCTCCCTTCGACATCTTCTACATTTTGCATTGAACCATCATTGCTTGCATCTGAACATATATGGAGACTCAAAGATTATCATAGATTGGTTCAACAATGTCACTACATGTCATACACACACACTCAGCAGCATATTGGATGAAATATTTTTATTGAAGGCACAATTTACTGATATATCATGCAATCACATTTACAGGGAACACAACAACAGTGCCGACCAACTTTCCAAGGAGGCTACGGCACTTCCCAGAGGCGAGTGGATGATACTGGAGCAGCAAGGCGACAATGCTTACCAGTACTACCACCGTCCATACATAGATGCACAGTACCACAGGGCAGCCAGCCCATGATTACATGTTTTTGATCTGATATTTCTTTTTGCACTGATTGTATATAGCTGAAAAGGAACACTACTGATAGCCCTGCGTGGCAACTTATATACATGACTACACAAGAACATCACATGAGATGTATTTTTGCTCTTTTTGATATTGTACAGAAACTACAGATACTGCTATTATGGCGAAAGTATACAGCATATGCTATACGCATCTACAACATGTAATTTTTTCCAATTAATGAAAAGATTACGATTTTTCCAGTGGAAAAAAAAACTAATAAATACATAATACAATTATTTTATGCATTTAATAGTTATTTTATTATATATGTTGAATTTGAATAAGTATATAAGACATTTAAATTAATTATTTTTATTTTTAGATTAAAAAAAAAAATTGGCTTATGCTTGAATTTGAATGAGTATATAAAACATTTAAATTAATTATTTTTATTTTTAGATTTTTTAAAAATTTTATTTTGGTAGAGATAAGCAAAATTTCAACTTTGATGACGGACAGGTGTACACATAAAACTAGACTGTAGAATATCCCTCTCGGCACAAAAATAAATATCGTTGATAACCATTCAAACAATAAATTTCCAATGAAGTGATAAACTAAAATTGTAAATAACTTTAATAACTAAAATAAAATAAAATTATGAAAAATGTGATTAATTTTAATAACTTTAATAACACAACAACAACTGTGAAAGAGACCAACAGAGTCAGAATTTCAGAGAAAAAACATGGGTCGAAACGAGTTAGAAAACGAGAAACAATAGGCAATTAAGTTGTAGTTTTTGGTAACTGATAGTGAAAAAAACCAGATAATTGTTCCCAGAAGTTCGAAAGGCACTAAAGAATATTCGAAGGCACTGATAACCCTATCCTCATCATCCATTGTAAAATTCTCAGAAATATTAAAAAGACCATACAAACCAAAGTATGGAGACCTGATGATCGCATAGGCTTTGAAGATGATATGATTGAGGTGTCTTTCTGGGAAACTGATTCAGTGAATTTGCTTCAACCTTGGGATCCATTTTCTCCATGAGCTCAATACCATGAGTCACCAATACTAGGTGCCCAAAACCACAACTGTTAACCATAACTGTTGACATAACCTCAACTCCACCATAGGGTCAAGTTTATCTAACAATCCCCCCTTTAAACTTGACTTTGGGTTTTCCTTGGCCAAATCTGCCAAGTGAGCCAACCACCACTCACCTCCAGGCCCTACCCAGTCAATGTTAGGGTATTTGATAATCTCACAAGTTGTCCTAGTTCAGCATGCTTCATCATACCACCACATGCATCCCCATATCACCCAAGTGGACATTCAGACTTTACCAGTGATTTACTGGGGTACGCATGCCTTACTAGGTCTTACAGTCGTATACCCATTTACATGAAAATTTTCATTTTATTTTTATTTTGTTGCTATCTTGACCCACACACAACTTGAACCGTTGCAAGTTTAACCATGCATTTCACCCTGTAAGACTCCTATCCCACTATTTAACCCTTCTCTTGTAACTGAATTTTTATTTAAAAAAAATATATGAAATTTTTTTTATAACTCCACAATGACAAAGACACGCCTCTAACTCTTCGATCGAGAGGGAGTTGTATCGCTTGGGATCGATCCCGTATAGCTCTTTCTTTGTACATTACCAGCCACGCAAACCAACAAATGGACCGCTAGCGTAGGGCTCCTCCTCAACCGTAAATTAGCAAATGGACCGAACCAGCAACGACATGCAGTGTTGCGGCTCTGGCTTCCTCTTCCCAGCATGCAACAACTCACAGCTTAACACACAACACGAGGTTTTTACGTCCAACAGTTCCACGCTTACACACTCCTCCCCAGCACGCTATAACTCACTGGCTTAACACGCAGCACGTCCTCCTCTTCTCACACAGAGATGGACAGTATTGGCAGCACTTCCCGCAATCGAATGGCAGAATTCACACAGAAGTTTTCTTTTTCGGCTTTGGCAAATTCAGACAAATCAGACAAAGCGTTCTTTCTTTCCAACTCTCACCGATTTCCGCATTTTCTTTTAATGTCTCTGTGTTATTCCTCTTCTTCCTCGTGGTTTGCTTCCGCTGCCTCCTCCGTGGGCACTACCTCTGCATTTAATTCTTCATTTTCTTTTTGCTCCCCGTGGTTTCTTTGCACCCCGCGACCCTCTGCTGGTGCTTCCGCTGCCTCCTCCGTGGGCAGTACCTCTGTGTCTAATTCTTCATTTTCTTCTTGCTACTCATCGAACCATGGCTTGGCAAAGCCTTCAGACTTCATTTTCTTCTTGCTCCTCATCAAACCATCACTCAACGAACACTGCTGGTTTGTGCAACGAGCTATTGCTTCAACCAGCGCCACTACTTCATCGATGGGAACATTTCGAACAGCTAGCTAGGGCCCTTGCCAACCAGAGCTCTGATAACACTTGTTAGGGTTCAAGAGAAATAAATATAACAAACAAGAAACACACATTTAAACCATGTACACCATGATTGTCTGGAAAACCCCAAATGGGGAAAAAAACCAACCAACAATAGATCTATTATTGTCCTTGGCTAAAACACAGCCAAGCTGGCCAACAACCTGAGCTTTCACCGCTCAACCATGGCTCCCTACAATGGAGAATACACAAGCCTTTTAAGGGCTTCAACTACATGTAATACCATGAGTCACCAATACTAGGTGCCCAAAACCACAACTGTGAACCATAACTGTTGTCATAACCTCAACTCCACCATAGGGTCAAGTTTATCTAACAAGAGATTGCCCACACACCTTGATTCCATTTTGCACAATTTGCATAGCTTTTCTGGTCTTAGGTTTGCATGTTAAAAGGTCTGGAAATTCAGTGGCAGATGTACTTTCCAATTTTGGTTGGAGCAAGAGAATAAAAGTTACTCCAAGAAGCAGGATAATGTTCAAAGCTATTCCTAAATAAAAAACAAGAGCTGTGACTTGGAAGACACTGATGATTTTTACTTAACATCAAAGGGGCAGAGAGATATCGTTAGTTCCCATAAACAAACTAGAGTACAGAGCAGCATAACATTAAGTAAACAATGCTAAAATGTTTCATTAAGTTAAGCTGTGTTATCAATTTTTATGAGCAAGATCATCAATATCGCACGTAATGTAGGGGACTTCGATGTAATTGAATATTGTGGGGATTACATCTCCATGTGGAGTGACCAAGCAACAAGGAAAATTTTAAGGATGGAAAATTTTCTTGAAGTTTAAAACATTTGCGAATCTCACTAACCCCTAATATGCAAATTATAAATGTTTATTGATATATTTGTAAAATTAATCAGATTTATAATTATTTTATATGTAGTCTCTATATAAATTTGGCGATTTTTAAGGTAAAATAATTTTATATTCTAAAATTTGGGCGAATCGTCTTTTATAAAATTGGAAATTGGCGAATCTTTTTTGTGGAAAAATCATGGAAAATTAGCCCACTGGGCGAACATTAGCCCCTAAAATTTTCCCTGCCAAGCAATGACCGAAGAAGGCATCCGTAAGGCATCGATTCACCATACAAATGGATAAATTTTTAAGAAAAGCTCTGAAAAAAACAAGATTAAAGAGAGAACAATCTTGAACACTCACATATGGAACTTTTCTCTTTGCTAAGTAGAATATAGATTCATCGATATCAATGGAAGAGCAAATGCCATGATCAGTTATTTTCAGAAGACCACTCATACATAAATTAATTATATCATCTTTTTATAAATTTAAATGTTTTGATAATACAGATATTGTAGATTCATATTAATTTTGGGTTTTTATTAAACATTTACAGAGATCAAATCTTTTGACAAGTAAGTATTTTTATCATTTAAAATAATTTAAAATAATATAAACTTAAATGAAAAGAGAGGTAACAAACCAACAAGTAAACCTTAAAGTGATAAGATATGCACCTCAAGATGACACACATGATGAAGATTTGCAAAACATACTTTTTATAAATCTAATTGTTTCAACAATGCAAATATAAATGACACACATGATTCAGCCTTGATTGATTTTAAAGTTTTATTTGCCCATCCCTTTGCATTGGACTCTAGGACAAGGCATAAAAGCCTGTCTGTAGCTATTGTCTAACATTTATGAGAAGTTAATCTAAACACACACAGATAGCAAGTCCAAGTAACGAAAGAGAATTTGCAGAGTACACAGTTCACAGAGCTTTTCCTCAATCCTGATTTTCATTAAATTACAAACTGATCCACCCACAACAAACATGTGTCAACCATAGCTGACAAACTAGTTTCCTCAAATAAATCTAACCTATGGGTTGGGCTTTTGTGTAAAGATAAATGTGTGTATTGGTTTATATTCACTGGTCCATGTTTGATAACCACTACACTTATTACACCCTGCTGCCGCAGTTCTACTTAAGAATCCCCGGCACAAAGGGAAAAACAACAAGAACGACAGGAGCTTGCAATATGGGTTTGGAGTAAGTGGGATGGAATTGTGGGTGAGATTTACAGAATCTTGAGGTTCAATCAATCCATACCGGTCTTTGCAGCTTCTCTAAACAGAGGAGCATGAGTGGTGTACCAGCGAGCATTATCATAGGGCTTCGTCATCGTATTCCCACAATCCACCATCAAATTATGCCCACTAATGAAGCCCGAATCATCTGTTGCAATAAACAGTGCTGCCTGAGCCACATCCAGAGTGGTTAAAAAACGGTCCGGGAGAGGTGAAAACTCTTTGGCCTTTCTTTCAGCCAAATCCAAGGATAATGGTTCACACTCAAGCATATGAACGGCCTGAGCCAGAACGTTCGTGGGAGCGCCGTCGGGACTGATCATGTTAACACGAATCCCAAACCCTCGGAGCTCCACTGACGCCGACCTTACAAGGCCAACCATAGCCGTCTTACTGATAGTATAGGCATGAGGACCCAGCCCACCCACAGAGCCCGCCACGCTGCCCGTGCAGATGATGGACCCTTTCTTGGCTGGCTTCATCACCCGGGCTGCGTGTTTGACGCCGAGAAACGCTCCCCTAATATTGACAGCCATGGTGTAATCGAACTCGGCCATGCGCGTCTCGTCAATAGAACCTACCGCTCCCAGAATGCCCGCGTTGTGGTGGAAGACGTCCACCCTGCCTTCACCCATTAAAACGCCCTTGTCCACCGCGGCTGCGACATGCTCTTCATTCCTCACATCGCAGTGGATGAATTCAGATCCGTTGCCCAGCTCCTTAGCCAGATTCTCTGCGTTTTGCACATCTGCTATCAGGACCCGGGCACCGTGCGCTGCAAAGAGGCGAGCTGTTGTCTCTCCAATGCCGCTGGCTGCACCAATGATGATTGCCATCTTGCCTTCCAGCCTGATCATATTTTGTTACAAATAAACCCTGGATTAGTACACTAGCAAACGTCATCTAAAATATTTCAAATCTGAAATCATATGCACTCGGAATTTTTCCAAAGCTGAAATTAAAACCATATCCGGTTTGTGTATGGGGGAGCCTGAAATCAAAACCAAATTCAACCTGATTTGCACCTAGAAAGTTGCAAAGCTGAAAACAAAATTAAGCCCACTTTGAGATGAAATCAAAACTAAACCCAGTCTGAAACGCTGAAATCAAAACCGTAGCCTATTTGATATGCACCTAGAGGTTTGCATAGTTTGAAACGCTAAAATCAATAGCTCAAAAGTAAACCCAGTACCTAGAGTTTGAGAAGCTGAAATCAATACTGTGCAATTGAAACCAAAATCAACATTAAAAAGCTGGAATCAAAACTATGCACCTGCAGGTTGCCAAGCTGAAATCAAAACTAAAAGCAAACTGAAATCAAAACTATGCACCTGTAGAATTCCAAGCTGAAACCAAAACTAAAATCAATTAGATATGTATATTGAGGTTTTTGGGAAGTTGCAATCAAAACTAAATCCAATGTGAAACATATACTACACAAATTTATTTAAACCGGGATTTGATATGCACCTCGAAGTTCAGTAGCTAGAGATTACATATTTGATATTTCAAACCCATTTTGATATGCACCTCCTCAGAGTTATGATGTTAGAGACTAGTAATTAAAATGCATTGAAACCAGGATTTCATATGCACTTCGAAGTTGTGAAGCTGCAGTTGTGCCTCCAAAGTACCAATAATCAATCAAAATTGCAACCTCGCAATAGTGAGGCTGGAGACTACATATTTCAAACCTTTTTTGATGTGCAACTTCTCACAGTTGTGACGATAAAGACTCATGTCTCAAACTCATTTAAATCAGGGTTTGATATCACTTCGAAGTTGTGAACCTGCATTTGCACTTCAAGGCTTGTCATGTTAGAGCTTACGTATTTGGAGTTGTTGTGAAGTTAGATGGTGCATATTTTAAATAATTCTCGTTACTCTGGCCATTTGTGTTAACTTGTTTCACATCAGTGTCGCTTCACAGCTTCAAAGGTGCACGGGTAGATGATTGGTAGGGATTTAGTGTTTATTATATTCACTGCCTCCACCCAGTGCACTGCCTATTTTAATAAATCCACCTAGGCAAGCATTATGCACCCACAGCAGCAGAGTTATTGAATGCTGTATATGCAAAGATATTCTTATCTAAGGGTATTTGAGATCCGACTTTTCCTATCTGAATATACTTCAGATCCAGCTGTATATATCCCAGCATATACAGCATTAATGAGACTGCTGCTGAGTGCTCATTGATTGCCACTTATCATGTATAACCTTCTTTCTCAGATAGGAATATTCCAACATATACAACATTCATGAGTCTGCTGCTGGGCGCCATTGATTGCCACCCATTATGGATAACCCCCCTCCCCAGACTGAGGATATAAACCTCACCTGGGCTGTATAAATGCACCTGGCCTCTTCGGGTGCATCGAAATGAAAACCAAAGCCCACCCTGACAAGCATATAGAGGTTGTGAAGTGGAAACAAAAACTGAAACCAAGCTGATATAAGGGGAAACCAAAACTAAACCAAAGCTGTATGCACCTAACGTTGCAAAGCTAAAACTAAACCCAGTCTGATATCCAAGCACCTAAAGGATACGAAACGAAACTGAAGTGAAAGCTAGACGTAGTCCGATATAAAGCTAAACCCTACAGAGGTTGCTAAAACGGTAAACCATATCTGATATCCACCTGGAACGGTAAACCCTATCTGAGATCCACCTGGAAACCAAGCTGGAATCAAACCTGCACACAAGTTCATGTGCACCTAGAAGTTTGAACGCCAAGGAAGAAACATACCTTTTGGCTGTGGGAAGCGGAATCGTAGATATAATCCTGAGGCATAAGTTCTGAGAAGGTGAATATCCCCTGCTGCTTGATGATGATGATGCCTTCACCCTTGTCATGCCTTGCAGAAGGCGCCTATCAATGAAATGCAATAAATTGATTAATCTACCACCATGTTTGTTTTTCCAGCCATTAGTAATTTCATAAGAGGGTTTACCTGTTCCTTACCTTACAGAGCTTGATCCGGACATTATGCCAACCCCAAAGCCCTCTGTCAAAATGCTAAATTTATCAGAAGAAAATCAAATCAAATAAAGAGATATATGAATGTACAAAGCCAAGAGAAGCTTAGCTGTCGATCTCGAATTTCAGCTTACTTTCCAACGTTGACCATTTTTATGACCTGATTTCTGATAGTGATACAGTTATGCCCATCGTGGGATGGCAAATCAGTCCATTACAAATAAAAACAAAATCCTGAGGGTGATTCATTCTTTCACTCTCCATAGCTAGTAGTTGGCATTCCTTCACCACAATCTCCTTATCTTTGTTGGGCTCACTTAACAGACGCTTGTGGTGTTTATTCCTTTTGCACTGCCCCGCCAACCCCCCTCCCTTGCTCTTGTACGTGGAACCTCCCTAGAGCTTGTTCAACGTCTTTTCTCCCCCATCTAGTGTTAGATTTTTCAAGTTCTTGGCTCTCGTTCCCATGCCTTGTCAGTGAGCTCAGGTGTGCAAGGGGTTGCTTATTATCAAGAGAGGACCCACAAGGGAAACACGCAGATGCATCACCATTTGGAGGACGCATTCACCAGATATCGGCACATCACTCAAAATCCCATCCAGGAAGAACTCACCCATGTCGAGGGAGAGGGCTCCTCTCGTAGACCTCACCTCTCGAACACCAAATTTGTTGCAGAGTTGGCATATTGGGTTCCTAATACTAGCCACATTCTGGGTAGGTATAATCAATACAGGAAAACAATTAACCTCTACTGGCACATGAAATTCTTGTTGGGTAAAGTCCTTTTGGATCGGCATCAACATCGAGCGAACATTCTCCACACTCTCAAGCACTTGCACAAACATATGAAAGACTTGGACTAATGGATGGCGCTCATAGAGGAACACCTCGAAACCCTGCCCTCAATAAGGCATACAACTAGGGATGACAAAGATCCCATCGAGGTTGCTGCGACAGATTCAGACCCATTTGCCTGATTTGATGTCATGATCTTATCATGTTACGTTTTCATTCTTGATGTTTTCTTTTAGGTACTTAAGCTCAAAGCTCTTTGTTGTATAATTTTGGAACACTCTTCTACTCAGTTATCGTGTACCTTTATATAGAAAATTATTTTTTTGGCAATGATAATCGTCTTCCCCCTAGAGATTGACCTAAGTCTTTTAACCCTTTTAGATAATTTCCAATTTTAAAAAATATAATTCACCACACAAAAAGACTTTTAATTATTTATATTTATTATCTAAAAAATAATATTATTATTATGTACATTTATTCCATTTTATTTCATATATGATTATAATTTTAATTAATTAATAATATAATACAAATATTTCATTAAAATAAATATAAAATTTTATGATGGAAAGAGTCAACCTATCACTTTTTAAAAGCCTTTCTCTCTTCAATATGATTGAATTTTTTAGCAATTAATGTAAAAAAAAAAATTACTCAAGGAAGGTGGATAATGTCCAAAACTATCTCGATTTTTAATTTTTACAACTTATATTCTAGCAGCTAGCTCTTGGGATAATCTATTTAGCTAGGGGTTTGTCGAGAAGCTAGGATCATTTATTGTGAAGCATTTTTAATTTTTACAACTTATATTCTAGCAGCTAGCTCTTGGGATAATCTATTTAGCTAGGGGTTTGTCGAGAAGCTAGGATCATTTATTGTGAAGCTTCATAGAAAAAGGTCGAATACACCAAGCAAATGAAGAAGCAATCTATCCCATAAACTATTTTTAACTTCGTAGACGTTAAAATAATTTCTTTCTTTCTTCTTCTTTCTTTCAAATTACACTGGAAAATTATTTCTTCTTTTTTCTTTCAAATTACACTACAAAGATGGATGTCAAAACTATCCTTCATTTAAAAGAGATAAAAAGATATCATCGATGTTGCATTACATTTTTTAGTTAAATATATATTTTAATTTATTTTTTTTAATTATCTAGAGATCATCAATGTTGCATTTGTATTTACTGTAACAGATTTTGATTTACGGTGGAAATTGAGTACTCATGGAAGGAGTTAGAGAGGAGTTATATTTTCATGGGTTAGGATTTGGTAATAAGAATTTTCATTTTCCTTTTTTAAATATATAAAAATAAATGTAGTTAATCTATACCATTTTAATAAAGAAATTACACTTTCACACCCTGAACCCAAAAATATATAATAAAAAAATTAAAACCTACGAAGGAAAAGTGTTTTTATTTCTGAAACGTTTAAATTGTGCACATCGCACATTACAGAACTTAAACCGTATCATTTTAATAACGAAATTTTACTTTAACAAAAAAAGATACCGAGAGGCGAAGGAATTGTCAGAGGGAAAAAAAATTAAAAAAAAATTGTACTCTAGAATCATATTTTTATAGTGCAAATAGATTCAATCCCATCAAAAAATTTTGGACACTTAAAATTTTGAAATTTAGTAACTATAACTTGGATTTACAAAAATCTATTTTAGATTTTTATCAAAATTTCCATAATTTTTAAAGCAAAAAAACACAAAATAAACCCGAAAATAAATAAAACAAAAAAACCCAAGACTATGCCACCGAGGAATAACGCAAGTATAATGTTTCCGATGTGGAGCGGGACCACGTGAATGCGCCGATGCAACAGCCGAGAAGACATCTGCAACACTTTTCACCACCCAAGTTATAAATTCGTGAGGAAAGGTCTGAAAAAAAAATCAAAATTCAAAAGATCACCCAAGTTATAAATTCCTGAGGAAAGGTCTGAAAAAAAAGTCAAAATTCAAAAGATCGCAGCTTTGAACAATCAACTACATTAGGAGATCCCCTCTGCACACGACCTGCAATTTTCAAAAGATCACTCATCGCATGCATGAGAGCATATTATACCTTAGGAAATTTACTTGTTTTAACAATGCAGATAGAGATGACACATATAATCAATATACACAAGATTTGTGACAGATATGAGAAGCCGATATAAACATCACACAGATGCAATTATATGGAAAAGAATATTTGTAACAGTTATGTGAAGGTAATATAAACATCACAAATTACAATCCCGCCCACTGCAACCAACATACATTGTATTAGTTACATGCTAAAAATTATCTGATCTATGGGTTGGGTTGTGGGTTGTTTTATTAGTTACATGCTAAAAATTATCTGATCTATGGGTTGGGTTGTGGGTTGTTTCATGGTTTATATTCATTTAACCAGGTTTGATACCCAATAGGGAAAACAACAATAGGGGTTTTTGTTTGATATCTATGTATGTATATATACAAGGGTTTGGACTGTGTGGGGATAAATTGTGGGTGTCACTTGCAGGCTCCTGAGATTAGATCAGTCCATGCCGGTCTTTATGGCTTCTCTAAACAGAGGAGAAAGAGTGGTGTACCAGTGAACATTATCTTAGGGTTTTGTCACCGTTTGCCCGCAGTCCACCACCAGATTATGCCCGCTAATGAAGCCGAAATCCTGCTCTGCCGCAAGAAAGAATGCCGCCTGAGCCACGTCCAGAGTATTTAGCCAACGTTCCGGCATGACTAAATTCTCTTTCACCTTTTTCTCGGCCAATTCCATGGAGAATGATGCGCAGTCGAGAATTCGGCGTGCTTGAGCCAAAATCTGGGTGGGAACGCTGTGGGGACTGATCATGTTAACGCGAATCCCAAACCGTCGGAGCTCTACTGCCGCTGACCTCACGAGCCCAACCAGACCCGTCTTGCTGACAGTGTAGGCATGAGGACCCAGACCTCCCACGACACCGCCCACGCTGGCCGTGCAAATGATGGACCCTTTCTTCGCAGCCTTCATAACGCGGGCTGCATATTTGACGCCCAGAAGCGCTCCCCTGAGATTGACGGCCATTGTGTAATCAAACTCGGGCATGCGCGTTTCGTCAATAGGGCCGACCGCGCCCAAAATGCCCGCGTTGTGGTGGAAGACGTCCACTCTGCCTTCCCCCATTGAAACCCCCTTCTCCACTGCGGCCGCTACTTCATCTTCTTTCTTCACATCGTAGAAGATAAACTGAGATCCGTTGCCCAATTCCTCTGCCAGATTCTGGGCGTCTTGCACGTCTGCTATCAGAACCCGGGCGCCATGCGCCGCAAAGAGGCGAGCTGTGGTCTCTCCAATGCCGCTGGCTGCGCCGGTTATGATTGCCATCTTGCCTTCCAGCCTGATCAAAACTAAACCCAGTCTGATGTGAAATCAAAACTAAACCCAATTTGAACTGCAAATAAATTTTGCTAAAACCCAATTTATGCACCTGGAAGTTGCAAAGCTGAAATCAAAACCGCTCACAATCAAAAAACTACCTTTTGGCTGTGGGAGAAGGAATCGTAGATATACTCCTGAAGCATAATTTATGAGAAGGTAGACATGCCCTAATGCTTGATGATGGTGGTGCCTTCAGCCTTCTTATTCCTTGCACAAGTAGCCTGTCAATGAAATGTAACTGATCACTTCTAAAACATTCACATTAAAGATTTGGTTTTTCATAACAACAAAGGCTTGCAAGAGTTTACATTACCTTTCAGCACCGGGCCTGGACATTGTCTGACAGCTTATAAATAGATCAAATCAAATAAATACATGCACAGACAGAAGATACAGAGAACCAAATGTACATATGTAAGATATAGAACAAAGAAAACTTGAAGAATTAGTTTAAAATTGTTATGAATGTTATTAGTATATGGCTGGTTTCTTGTGTCTGGTTAAAATCTGATCAATAAAACGTTTTTGCCTATATTTGATAGTTTACAAAGAGATATCATCCCTTTATGTGAGAATTTTTTTTTTTAAATATGGAAAAAGAACTTATTAGTTACTTTCAAATCCAGTATACAGATCACTGTAACCCACAAACAAAATCAGACCACTGTAACAACTTTACTGTGTGAGGTGCAATAATTAAAATAGGACTCCACTGTCGATTGCATCTTTATCTAATACATCAATTGATTACTTATATCAAATTATGCCATTCATTGGTTATGTAGGGTCCACTTTCCAGTCCTTTGCTAGGGCAATCTCGTAGTTGCACACAAAAACGCTAATACACAGTTCAGGTGTATGCTAACGAGGTGAATTTTTTGGTTTTTTTTCATTTGGAATTTTTTTTTTTTTAAAATGAGATTGTTTAATGGATTAAACGGTGTAGGATGAAATTGTTTGGTGAATGAAGTATTTGTGGTGAATTAAATTATTTTAGAGGGTATTCAAATTTGATTAAGCTTTACATAATTTTGATGTTAACATCTCATCCCTTTAAAACATTGTGTTGTGTTCAACACCATCACTGTTATTTCTTTAAAATAGTGTGTTTTGTTCAACACCATAACTTTTATAAGAATACAGAAGCATCTGACAAAAAAACAATAAGAGAGTCAGAATTTCACAGAAAAAGAATCTGTCAGAGTTACACAGAGAAAGCATGTGTCGACGAGTTAGAAAACGAGAAACAATAGGCAATTAAGCTGTACTTTTTGGAAACTGGCAGTGAAAGAAACCAGATAATTGTTCCTAGAAGTATTTAGTTGGAAAGAAACTAAAGAATATTCGAGGGAACTGAGAGCCATTCATTCGTTGTAAAATTCTCAGAAATATTAAAAAGACCCTACAATCCAAAGTTTGGAAACCTGATGATCGCATAGGCCTTGAAGATGATAGATTCAGTTGCCTTTGTGGGAAATTGATTGAGGGAATTTGCTTCAACCTTGGACTCCATTCTCTCCTTCCGTATTGTGGCATCCAACCGTGATACTTTCATAAGATTAAACTACCGGGGGGTTTTCAAAAGAAATCTAAAAAGCTCAGATATAGGAGGGAATGAAGGAGGTATTCCAGAGACTTGCTATGCCCAAAATATAGGCGGTTTCTACCAATAATGAAACCGAGATCCTTACTCTTCTTTGAGGTATAGAAAGGAACGTTCATTTATAGAAGGCAATCATTGAAATGGATTCAAAGTTGATTGTATATAAAAACAGGGATGGTTAACAAAATAAAGGCAGTGGGGAATTTCAACCCACTGGAGATTGCCCACACACCTTGACTCCATTTTGCAGAATTTGCATAGCTTTTCTAGTCTTAGGTTTATTCATGTTAAAAGGTCTAGAAATCCAGTAGCAAATGCAATTTCCAATTTTGGTTGGAGCAAGACTCAAGAGAATAAAAGTTACTCCAAGAAGCAGGATAATGTTCAAAATTATTCCCAAAAAAAAAAAAAAAAAATTCTTACTTCGAAGACACTTATGATTTCACTTAACATAAAAGGGACAAACAGATATAGTTAGTTCCCAGAAACAAACTAAAGTACACAGCAGCATAACAATAGGTCAACAATGCTAATGAAGTTAATCTGTGTTACCATTTTTTATGAGCAAGATCATCAATAATGCACTTAATGCAGGGGACTTAGATGTAATTGAATATTGTGTATTAAGTTAGTAACATCTATGAAAGAGATAACATCTCCCATGTAAAGTGACCAAGCAATGACCGAAGAAGGCATCCGCAAGACATCAATTCACAGTCCAAATGGATCAATTTTTAAGAAAAGCTCTGAAAAAGTCAAGATTAAAAAGAGCACAATTTTGAACACTCAAACATATCGAACTTTTCTCTTTGCTAAGCATAATATAGATTCATCAAAATCTATGGAAGAGCAAGTGCCTAGAATATCTGATCAGCTATTTCCAGAAGATCACTCATATATCCGTTAATTATATCATAAGGTAGATATGTCCTAATGGTCGATGATGACGCTGATGCCTTCAGCCTTCTTATGCCCTGAACAAGTAGCCTGTCAATGAAATGTAACTGTTCACTTCTAAGCGCCCATGAACACTCGCATTGAAGATTTGGTTTTTCAGAACAACAAATACTTGCAAGAGTTTACATTACCTTACATCACAGGGCCTGGACATTGTGTGACTGCTTCCAAATGCTTTTTTTTCACAATAATATAAATCAAATCAATACATATACAGACAGAAGATGCAGGGAACCAAATCTACATATCTAAGATATAGAGCAAAGAAAGTTTAAAGAATTAGTTTAACTTCTTATTATGAATGGTATTAGTATATGGCTGGTTTCTTGTGTCCGGTTAAAATCTCATTACTAAAATGTAACTCTCTATTTTTTAAAGTTTAAGAAGAGATATCATCCCTACTTACTTTCAAATCTGTATACAGATCACTGTAGCCCACAAACTATACAAAAGAAACTTATCAGTTACTCTCAAATCCAGAATACAGATGACTGTAACCCACAAACAAAATCAGATCACTGTTAACAACTTTATGTTGTTAGGTACAATAATCCAAAAACGATTCCACCGTAGATTGCATCCTTATCTAATACGTCAATGGATTACTTACATCAAATTATGACATTCATTGGTCATGGAGGATCCATTTTCCAGTCAGTCTTTGGTAGTGCAATCTCGTGCTTACGCTAATACCCGATTCAGGTGTTGGTAACGAGGTGACTTTTTGTTTTTTCATCGGAATTTTCTGGTTTTGTTTAATGGATTATATTGTATGCGATGAAATTGTGATTTGGAAAAATAAATTATTTTACAGAAGTATTTAAGTTCAGTGTTGTTCACACCTAATCTTCAACGGTTGGGTAACCTGGAACGTGAACAGTCATCAAGAAGATGAACTGATCCGTCCATTTTATGTATATAAACAATAGCTGTCTAATGAAATAATCAATCAATTTCTTCTGCCCATTCTGGAATTACCCTGGCCTGACATGGTATCAGAGCACAGGTCCCAGGTTCTAAAAAAAAAATAGTTGTAACTCCTGCCTCTGTCCTGAGCACTGCGCTGCTCTGTCCTGCACTGCTCTGCCTCTGTCTGATATTCCTCTGACATGGTATCTCTGCGCTCTCTGACTAACACGAACGCTTGAGACTGCGCACTGCCCGGTTTGAACGCCTGCGTTATTTGATATACTGGTTACCGTTGAACGCACTCCTAGCCGTGTCTTTTGTCATCTCATTTCATTCTCCACCATTACCACATCCCCATCCCTTTCAAACGTTACACATACAAACGCCTCAATTGTTTAGCTGGAACATTGGGGGGATATCTTTGTGAAAAACGTATTGCAAGACGATCCCTTGATCTCCTCCGAACGATTACACGCCTTGTATTCCCATTCTGTCAGTGAGAAGCTCGTAGGCGGTTTGTATCTTCTGGAAGAGGGCAGTCGCGTTGGGGTCGTCGGGCCTTTTGTGGGATGGCAAACAAGGGCTCGGGCTCTGTAGGCCTTGCGTATCTCGACCACTGAAAGCTTTAAACCCTCTCGGCCTGACTGTAATCCTAATACCTGGTAGTGATCCTCCTCCATTGCTTCAAGAGCCTCAAACCCCTGAAGCTCTCAAATAAATGAAGAATTTTACGCTGTCAGCATTGTTAGCTGCGAAAAGGCAAGCCCAATGTTTATATTTGCCTCTGCGTTGTATTGGAAATCTCAGTGGATCACAGTAGGAGGATATGGAGAGCGAGAGCAAGTACATGTCGAAGCTGGCGGAAGAGATGTGAGACCGATGCGCTGGTAAATGTGCTGGTGGACACATGGTTACGTTAGCTGTGGAGCTCGCTTACCAGGTGGTTGCTTTCCTGTAAATCTGAAAAGCATTCATGAACTTTCAACTCTTGGATGCTCGAGACAATAATGGTTGGGGTGAGACTTGAACAAGAGACATTGACATTTTATACACCATTTTAATTTATCGTTATTTTGTTGCGCTGGACTGAATAATATTTTTCCTCTTTTAAAAGTCTGGTCAATATACAGAGTTGTGAAAATTTGAGTTGATTGCCATGTAACAAAAAAAGTGCTAGCGGCTAAAAGCATTATTTGTGAAAGTACCTTGACATATATATATTAACCAGCCAGCGTTTTGAACAGCATATATATATCAACCAGCGTTTGAGTTTTGAATGCGTAGTCTATACATATGTAATATGGTGAGGATCTTTGGAGGGCTTTGAAGAAACAGTAAAGTATTTGCCTTTTTTTTTAGTACAATTTCACTGTACATCAGTAAAAGTTTTTTATCAGCAGAAATTTCTTATCAGCAGAAGTATTTTTTTACAGAATGCATTCAATCATTTCTATGGTAGGAATAGTTCTCACTGGCAAGGAGAACTATTCTGAATGGTCTCGGATGGTAAAACACACCCTCATCTACAATGAGTTGTGGAAAGGAGTATGTGTCGGAGAAAAAGGCAAAGACCCTGTGCAGCCTACATCAGATAAAGAACTTGTCATTTGGGAAAACAAGAACAGCAAACCCTATGCATTGATCGCAGCATCTGTAAATGAAGAAGTAAGTCGTCATATTTCATCCTATTCCACTGCCTTTGAAGCTTTACAAAAGCTGAAAGAATTCTATGATTCACATTCTGCACTTGAAGTTGTTCAGCTCATGATTAAACTCTTCACTCTTGAACTGAAAAATAATGATCCTCTTGCTCTTGCATCTGAAATAAAGTCTATAATGCATGATATTAAATCCACTAACGTTGAGCTGGATATCTCTCTTATTGCCTTTCTCAAAGCACTCTATCCTACCTACTCCAATTATCTTGAGTCATTACAAGCAAATGGAAATATTAAAGATATAACCTTTGACTCTCTTGTGAAAAAGTTTGTTGAAGGAGAGAAAGCCTTTGGAAAGAAGACAGTCCCTGAATCTTCTGAAGAGACTGTTTGCCTTGCTCATAAAGAAAAGCATCCTGCTCAAGATTCTACAAGAGGAAGAGGTGGACGAAGAGGAAGAGGAAGATACTTCAGAGGCAGGGGGGGCAGACATTCTCAAGCAGAAAAGGCAGATCTGCATTGCATTCGCTGCAAACGAAATTGATCACATGATGCTTCTACATGCAAGCTACCATGGGACAAAATTGAGCAAAGAAGAAATCAGCAGAAAGGTAAAACTGATGACACAGACAAAGGTAAAGCACCTGAATCCGCTCACTATATTGAGGCACAATGTAACATTGGAGTAAATGAAGATTTGTTTAATGCTTCACTTGCTTCTTCGAAAAATGATTGGTTGCTTGATTCAGGAGCAACCTGTCATATGACTCATAGGAAAGATTTTTTTGAAGATTTCACTGACAATGTTGATGGAGCAGTATACTTTGCAGATCAGTCAAAAATCAAGCCATCAGGGCTTGGCACAATCAGGCTTAAACTGCCTGGTCTTCTAGACTTTCTTCTGGATCATGTTCTATATCTCCCACAGCTCAAGAGAAACTTGCTGTCCTTGGTCCACATCCGCCAGCAAGGTCACTCCATTCATATGTTTGATGGAAAGCTTGAGGTAAGAAAGGCATCTGACCACTCACTTGTCATGAGGGGAATAGAAGAAGAAAGACTTCTTAAACTGCAAGGAAACTCTGCTCATGCACAACATTTCTCATATATTTCTCATCATGAAGAAGGTACACTTCCATCAAGTTTATTATGGCATGCTAGATTTGGACATTTAAACTATGATAGTCTCCGCTTATTAAAGAAAAATGGTGTTGCTGGTTTGCCTACAATTCCTAGAAAACATAAGCAATGTGATGCTTGCATTCTAGGAAAGCATAGCAAACAGTCTTTTCATGATTCACATTCAAGAGCACATAGGAAGCTTGAACTCATTCATTCAGATTTATGTGGTCCAATGCATGTTCCTTCTGCAAATGGAAATAAATATATCATGACATTTATTGATGATTACACCAGAATGTGTTGGGTTTATTTATTGAAGAACAAATCTGATGCTTTTCAAACATTCAAGAATTTTCATAAGTGGATTGAAAATGATGCACAATCTCATATTGGGTCTATTCGCACTGATAATGGAAAAGAATATACATCAAATGAATTTGAAAACTATCTTCGCCAACATGGGATCAAACATCAAACAACTGTACCTTATAATCCCCAATAGAATGGTGTAGCAAAAAGAATGAATAGAACAATCTTGAATATGGTACGATCCATGCTTTTCTTCAAAAATGTAAAGATAATGTTTTGGGCTGATGCTGTTCTATGTGCTGCATATATAAAGAATAGATGTCCATCTAGTGCTATAAGAAACAAGACTCCTTATGAATTGTGGTATGGACATGTTCCTTCGGTAAAACATCTCAGGATTTTTGGTTCCACCTATTATGCTTTAATACCAAAGGTACATAGAAACAAACTTGGTGCTAGAAGTCGTAAGTGTATCTTCCTGGGGTATTCAAACGCCTCTAAAGCATACCGTCTCTATGATGAAGTAAATAAAAAGTTTGTTGTATCTAGAGATGTCATTTTTCTTGAATCATCCAAATCTGACAGTGTTGTTGAACGGCAACTTGATCGTTTGGATAGATTCGCAAAAACGAAATCATTTCAAGAATTTGATAATCAGATTCCACATCTTGAAGGGGGGATTCCTATACTAGAACAACATGTGGAATCTTCTTCTGAAGAACAATCTCCCCTGCATGAAACTCCAACAACGGATGATGCTTTAAGTGATGTAATTGATAGAATTGGGAGACTCAATCTTGATTCAGTCCCAACTCAATCAACAGAGCAGCCTGGACCATCTCAGAAAGGTCCCCCAAAGTGGCTGACAAAGACACTTGAAAGTGTTCATCCTGATGAAATTGGAAAAACAGGAACCAGAAATACAAACCGACAAGATGGAGGTGATGTAGATAACTCTAATTCACCTGTTGATATGGATGTTACTTATGATTGTGAATTGAACTTGTCTACAGAGTTTGAACCAACTTCCTTCAAAGAAGCTGCTTCTCATGATGAATGGAAAGAAGCGATGCAGAAGGAGTATGATGCCCTCATAAAGAATAGCACTTGGAAGCTGGTTGATCCTCCATTTGGAACCAAACCAATTGGCTGCAAGTGGGTCTACAAGAACAAGTACAAAGCTGATGGCTCACTTGACAAGCACAAAGCTAGGCTTGTGGCAAAAGGTTTTGCACAGAAGGAAGGGGTCGATTATGAGGAAACTTTTGCCCCCACAGCAAAATGGGCCACCATCCGGACACTCTTTGCACTAGCTGCTCAGAACGGTTGGAAAGTCCATCAAATGGATGTAAAAACTGCATTCTTGAATGGAGATCTAAAAGAGAATGTTTTTATGTCCCAGCCTGAAGGATTTGCTGTGAAAGGACATGAACACAAAGTATGCAAACTTGTGAAGTCCTTGTATGGCCTCAAACAAGCACCACGAGCCTGGTATGAAAAACTAACTGAGCATCTTCTGAAACTCAACTTCAAACATTTTGATCTTGATGATGCAACTTTATTTGTCAAGAAAGTTGGCAAAACAATTGTATATCTTGTGGTATATGTAGATGATCTTTTAATGACAGGGAACAATGAAAGCTATATTGCATCCATAAAGAAAGAATTAGGAAAAAGTTTTGAAATGACTGATTTGGGCTATGTTCATTACTATCTTGGCATTGAAGTAACCCAACATCCAAAATCCATATTTCTTTCTCAAAAGAAATACATTGGAGATTTGTTAAACAGATTTGGCATGACAGAGTGCAATCCTCTTTCTACTCCAATGGAACAAAACTTGAAGCTCACATCTATTGAAGGAAAGGAATTTGAGGATGCAACAAAGTATAGACAGCTTGTAGGAAGTCTCATCTACCTCACTACTACCAGACCAGACATTTCATTTGTTGTTGGAATCCTCTCCAGGTTTATGCAAAAGCCTTGTGAGGGACACTGGTCTGCTGCAAAAAGAGTTCTAAGGTACTTGAAGGGAACTCAAGACCTTGGAATCAAGTATACACAGGTGGACGACTTCAGCTTGATTGGATACTCTGATTCAGACTTCGATGGAGACAAAGAAACTGGGGTATCTACTTCAGGATATGCTATGAGTCTTGGATCAGGAGCTGTCTCCTGGAGATCACGCAAACAAACAATTCCAGCAGATTTCACAACAGAAGCAGAATACGTGGAAGCAGCTGAAGCAACGAAAGAAATTGTGTGGCTCAGGAAAATTCTTGAAGATTTGCAGGTAAAACAAGTACAATCAACTCCACTCATGATTGATAACACCTCTGCAATAAAGTTGGCCAAGAACCCAAAGTTCCATGATCGTACTAAGCACAGCGATACTAAATATCATCTGATCCGACATCATGTTGAGGCCAAAACAATCCATCTCCGTCATTGTTCCACAAATGAGCAAATTGCAGACATCTTCACCAAAGCGCTTGGAAGAGAAAAGCTTGAAAGATTCAGAACGATGCTTGGACTCACCAACATCCCTTCAGATTAAGGGGAGGAATGTTCACACCTAATCTTCAACGGTTGGGTAACCTGGAACATGAACAGTCATCAAGAAGATGAACTGATCCGTCCATTTTATGTATATAAACAATAGCTGTCTAATGAAATAATCAATCAATTTCTTATGCCCATTCTGGAGTTACCCTGGCCTGACAAGTGCAGTTCAAAAAAAAAAAAATCTATTTAAAATTATATGTTAAAAATTTTTAAGTGGGAGAGAAATTCAATTTCTATATCTATCTGAAGTAACCAAAATAAATATTGATGATAACCATGGGAATAATGAATTTCTAATGAAGTGATTAACTAAAACTGTAAATAATAATAATTTTAATAGTTGAATAAAATATAATTATGAAAAATGTCTTAATTTTAATATCTTTTATAAGAATACAAGAGCATCTGAGATTTTCACAGAAAAAGAATCTGCCAGAGTTACACAGAAAATGCATGTGTCCACATGAGATTTAATTCTGGGCTAAATTTATTACTTAATAATGTATCTGAAAGTTGAAATATGATATTTTATAACCTAGTTGTTTTTAGTGAATCTTTTATAAATAAAAGAATAGAAATGTCCAATAAAATTTATTGGAGATTTAGGATGCAACTAATAGGAGTTTCTTCCTAGGGATGGTCGGGGAAATGACATTTTGATGCTCTTATGAAATGAGAAATGCAGCCCCAGCAGTAGAATGTGATAGGATCAGCGGTTTTAGTTTGTCTTTGTCCCGTATACTGTTACGCTGACTGCAGGTGGGAATAAAGAGGTTCATGTGAAGATTAATGAAAAATTAATTGATAAAGTTAAGAATTGAGATAATAAAATGATGGTTTATCATGAAAGGTTGAAAGTAATGCATGCGATGGCTAAGAGTTGGATTGATGGTTTAGAGCTGGCAAGTATAAATAGTGTTGAAAAGGCCAAGTCAAGATATGGATCAGTAAAGTTAGAGATGTAATGAGTGATCATATGGATGGGAAAATGTACATAGAGTCAATGGTTTGAAGACAGTGAAAGAGTCAGCCTATGCTAAGAGTCCTAATTGTGTGATAACACCCTAACGGTTTTAGTCTAAGGCAAATGTATTTCCTCAAGAAGTTGTAAGCCTTGTTGTTTGGGCATACATGTTGAGAGGAGATTGTTGTAAGGCCTTAAGACTTTGATCAAACATACATGTAGTGTAGTGGGGCATGGAGTCATCAAGTTGTGGAATGGACCACTTGGATAGATACCAAGGTGGCAGGTGTACTAGTATTTTAGGTTAAGTGGGGTAATGTGAGATCTCAGGTGAGATGGTTGATGAATGATTGGGATCAAGTTAATCTCCCCAAGTCAAGTTTAAAGAATGGATTGTTAGGGTAGTTCACAAAAACTTGAATCAGTGACTTAAAGTTTTAGGGCTCCAGTGATATCAAAGCCCATTGTTTGGTCCATGGTATTCATATGGAATATAGCTTATTTAAAAGCTAAAAAACTCTACATAACAAAATGACTAGGTTTGAGAATGCTTTTGTTTGTTTATCTTTAACATTGTGCATCAAAGATGTTGATATTGCCAAGAATTAGTAAAATAATGTTAATTGTTTATGAGGACAACTGAAGCAAGCATCTTTTATGGCATGTGTAGTAGTAAAAATACTTAATTTTTATGAATTTTTAAAAGTAAATTATAAAAAAATAACAAAAATTAATTTTATTTAAAACTTATATTTTTAAATTTTTTTGGAGAAAGAAATTCAATTTCCCTAACTCTTTGAAGTAACCACCAGTTTAGATCCATCTCACTCTGGATCTATCATGTCTTGAGAGGGATCAGATCCCTCAAGGTGTAAACCTTCTTTTTGGAGTGTGGAATTTGAGGAAAAGTTTGCACCTCGAGGGATTTGATCCCTCTAAGTGCATGATAGATCCGGAGTTAGATGGATCTTGGCTAGTTCGAGTTGAGGGCGACAATGACACATTTTTAGATTATCATTATTATGTATATGTTTGAAATAAACTTCATACTTTGAAATTTACATTATGTTTTTTCTGTTTGACATGACTATGTCATTTTCTTCTTTAATTTTGTTTTTGTTGCTTGCCTTGAATAGTTTGTACATCTGCGCTTGGACGATTTGAGTAGTTTGTGTAGTTTGAGTAGTTTGTGTGTTTATGTGTTTGTATTTGGATGGTAATGTTTGTGAATGTTACAATTGTTGTGTTATATTTTTATATGTGTGTGTGATTATCTATTAGTGATTAGTTGGTGATGAAAAAGGTCGACAATCTTGTTGATAGTTTGCAAGAGTATTGATACTGCACATATATTTCATTCAATTTTAGGTATCACAACTTTTGACAATTAATATTTTTCAATAGGGTCCCTCCAAGTATTACTAAATATATTTTGAAGAAGAGTTTTAATAATTGACTGCATCAAGATTACTCTTGAAATCATTTGTTTCATTTCTAATGTTTGAATTAATTTCCTTCAAAATATTTTGATGATTTTTTTTAATCTATAGTTTATTTTGCAAACTTCAAGAAATAATGTAATTTTGAAATTTTTTTAACAAGTGGTCAAATTTACAAAATCTTTAAATTATTTGTTAGTTTTTCCATCTTTTCATATCGATTATATGAAAATGATAGTTGAGATTGTAAACTATTCAATTCTTTAACTCAAACTATTGTAGTAAACATCATACCTTGTCTCTCTTGATAGGTTGAATTACCATAACACAAAAAACAATGCAAATTGTCAATCATTTTTTTGTGCCTACACAGGAATCAATGCACATTGTTAATCCAATCACTTTAAGTTAATGTACCATCATACATTGAGTTACATCAAATCAGAAATCATCATCTACACTGAAATCAATGCATCTAATGCATACAAACAAATAAGATTAGAAATCAACATCAACACTAAAATCAATGCATTTAGTGCAAGCAATCAAATAAGATTAGAAATCATCATCTACATTGAAATCAATGCATACAGTGCAAGCAATCAAATATGATTAGAAATCAACATCTACACTAAAATCAATGCATTTAGTGCAAGCAATCAAATAGGATTAGAAATCACCATCTACGCTGAAATCAATGCATCTAGTGCAAGCAATCAAATAGGTTTAGAAATCATAATCCACATTGAACCAATGCATCTAGTGCAAGCAATCAAATAGGATTAAAAATCACCGTCTACGCTGAAATCAATGCATCTAGTGCAAGCGATCAAATAGGTTTAGAAATCACAATCTACACTGAAATCAATGTATTTAGTGCAAGCAGACAAATAGAATTAAAAAACACCTACACTGAAATCAATGCATCTAGTGCAAGCAATCACATAGGATTAAAATCAACATCTACATTGAAATCAATGCATCTAGTGCAAGCAATCAAATATCATTAGAAATCAACATTTACACTGAAATTAATTCATCTAATGCAAGCAATCAAATAGGATTAGAAATCACCATCTACCATGAATTCAATGCATTTAGTGCAAGAAATCTTCATTCCTTTGTCCCCCATCCATCTATATTTATATCTCCCTCCATCTTTATTTCTATGTCTCTCTATCTCACCTCCAAACATACACACTCTCTCTCCATCTCTTCCTTATCACTCCCCCTCTCTCTCGCTCCACTTTTCTCTCTATATGTCTTTTTTCTTCCCTCCCTCTCTCCCCTTCCAAATCCATATCTTTGTCCTCCCTCTCTCAAGTCATCTCTCTCCCTTTCTCTCCCAGCTCCCTCTCTCTACCCCCATCTCTCTCCCTCTATCATTCCTCTCCTTCTCTCTCTCTTCATTCCTCCTCTATCATGTCCTTCAGTTTATCTCCTTCAATGCAAGCAATCAAATAGGATTATAAATCACCATCTACACTGAAATCAATGCATCTAGTGCAAGAATTCTTCTTTCCTCTCTCTACCCTCCATCTATTTCTATATCTCCCTCCATCTCTCATTCTTTGTCTCTCTAACTCACCCCTGCCCCTCCGTAAACACATATGTTTTTTCCCTCCATATCTATCTATTTCTCCCTCTCTCTATCTCTCTCTTCTTTCCTCTCTTCACCTTCCATCTATATTGTTAGGATATTCCGACACATAGGAAATAGTTAAGTATAACTTGGTCTAGTGTAGAGTTAGGTAAAGTGTGTTTCTTTACTATGTACTTTTGTAACTTACAATCCGACGATCATGATATGTAGTGATCCGACGGATCATTCTCTCCTCGGTATTACCGACACTTGATCCATGGCTTAACACCCGATTGGTCCATGATCTATATTTAAAGAGCATGGAGGGTCATTTGTAGGGTAACCGTTTATGAGAGAAGTTTATGTAAATTTTCATTCTTTTGTTAATAAATTGTCTGAAGTGGCCGCGTTGGCTCAGGCCGTGGACTGTTTCCCTCTTTGAGGGTTTTAACCATGTCAAGAATACTGGTGTATTGATCTGAGATCTGTTTGTGAGCGGTGTCTTTTGGTGTTCTGTCTGAGGAACTTACCCTGTAAATTCCTACATGGTATCAAAGCTATTTGAGGGCCGCATCTGTTGGTGATCCAAATCTGAAGCCGGTAGAACTGCATCCGACTGTCGTTTCCTAGATCTACTATTTCTGACTGCTTTCAGGCCGAGATCACTGCTCTATTGTGTTAGGAGCATCTGTTCCAGTGAGGAACCCCTTTTGTTTGACGCGAAAAGGTTTCCGGTAGCCCTAGCTACGTCATTTTTAAGATCTTGAGGTATACAGTGTTTATTTGCAGTTTTTAGTTATTTTCTCTCTGTTTATTCCGGTTTATTTAGCTCTCTGTTTTTTTATTACCGGATCCTTACCTTTCATTTTTGCGTATGCTCTTTGCCTCGCGACTCTGTGTGATCTGAGCAAATCAGAAACAGAAAGGAATGATTTTTCTCATGCATATGCTCTTTTCCGTCGCGTCTTAGTGTGATCTCAGAAAATCAGAAACATTGAGGAAAATATTTAGTTTCCGGCTAAAGCTAACTTCAAGCCGTAAGGTTTGTTTTTTTTTGTATGTTCGTGTTGGGTTTTTTGTTTTTTGTTTTGTAGGCAAAAAAAGAGCTTTCTCAAGTAAGCACGCACCCCAAAGTTCCAGTGACTAAAAAAAAAAAAAAACCCCCTTCTCTTTTCAAAAAATTACTAACCTTTTAATCTAGCTCACTTGGTCCAAAGTTACTTTCTGAGAATAAAGATCTTCAGTTCAAGTCTTTCTTTTTTTTGAGTTACTTTTTAAACAAGCACATGTAGCGTATGTTTTAAAATTACTTTATGTAAAAAGTGTTCTCATCCATTATAAAAAGTGAGTAACTTATAATTCTAAAGTCTCTTTATCTTTTATTTAAGTCACAATTTAGTGGGTAGCTCATAAAGTACCATTGTAAAAGCGACTTTCACTTATTTATAAAAGTGAGTCACATATTTTTTTTTAAAGTGAGCTAATTAGATTTATGTTTGGAAAGGGGGCGAGGGATTTTTTTTAAATATAACATTATCATTCATTTCCACACATTCACGCACTTCGTCGACATCTTCAACAACTTTTCTTCAAAAAGCCATAACTTCTTCATCCGGAAGCCGTTTTCAGAGTTGTTTTTTTTAATTGACCTAATTTTTCGAGATCTTTCCATTGAAACACTTAGTTTCAGTATATACAGCTTCAGTTTATATTAAAATGGAAAGTCCATGCCAAGTTATTCTTAACAGCACCAACTACTTCCAATGGTGGTCCTACATTGTGGATTTACTTAGAAGTAAAGGTCTTTACAGAATAGCATCAGGCCAAGAAACCAAACCTCAAGATGAAGATAAGGTAGCGAAATGGGAAAATATGCAAGATCAAGCATGTAGGTTGATAGGGATGTCTATTTCTCCATACCTTAGATTCCATATCGCTGAAGTTGATACTCCTAATGAAGCAATGAAACAACTCACTAAAGTTTTTGGAATTAAAAATGAAATTAGAGCCCATCAACTCGAAAATGAATTGCTTACATTGGACCCTAATAATTTTTCTTCCATTGAAGAGTTTTTGTCCAAGTTCAAGACCCTTAGACTTCTCTTGGAAGGTGTTAAGGCTAAAAAAGAAGATGATAGTCTTATCTATTCCATTCTTACTAAGTTGGGACCAGCATACTCTGTATTTGTTTCCACCTTCCATTCTATAAGAGAAGCCTTTATTTCTCAAGGATAAGACTACAAGTCCCCCTCTTTTGATGCCTTTTGTGATTCTTTAATAAGAGAACAAGAAAAGCTCTTATATCTTGGTCTTCTTAATCTTGGAAACTCTTCTAAGAAAGCCTTAGCCGCCCAACAACAACCAAATTCAAAGAATCTTAAGAAGCAGTATCCTAAAAAGAATGGTCATAAACCAAACAAGGGTCCTAAGCAATTTCAGCCTCAAAATGAAAAATCATTTCAACAAAATGATAAGGCAAATAAAAACAAAGGGAAGAACACTGATAGACATTGCCACTTTTGTAATCGAGATGGCCACTTAGAATCCAAATGCTTTAAAAAGATGGAAGCTTTGGAAGCAGCAATGAAAAAGCATAACATCCATTTGGAGCACTCTTCTACTTCAACTTCATCTTCAGGAATAACGTTTTCTACATGTGGTTGTCAAGCATCTTGGTCTGGTTATGCACTAAATGTATCTTCTTCTTCTCATTTTCATGAGTGGCTCATTGATTCTGGAGCTTCTTATCACATGGCCAAAAACGAAGCCATGTTTTCTTCTTTAAATGATTGTAACACCAAAAATATATATGTTGGTGATGATAGATCTCTTAGTGTTGTAGGAACTGGAACTGTTTATCTAGACAATGGTCAATTTAATGATGTATTACGTGTTCCAAACTTATCCTGCAACCTTCTATCTGTATATCAGATAACTCATTCAGGTGAAGGTAAAATTGTTGAATTTTCACTTCACAATGTTGTAATTAAGGACCTAAGAGATCCTAGACAGATTTTAGCTATTGGCATTGCTGGTGATTCTACAAGGTTGTATAAGTTTAACAACTTTGGGTCATCAAATCTTCCCTCCATATTTGTTGCTCATAATGATGAAGTGAGCAAACTTTGGCATCAACGATTTGGTCAGTTAAACTATCGCTCCCTTCAGAATCTATGTAAAGAAAATATGGTGACAGGTCTTCCAATGGTATCTTGCAGAAATGGTGTTTGTTCCGGATGTGTACTCGGAAAACATCATCGGGATAGTTTTGAAAAACGTGCCTCTTGGCACGCCTCAACCCCTTTACAGCTTGTGCATAGTGATTTATGTGGTCCACTTCCAGTTGTTTCATTCTCTAGCTACAAGTATTTCTTAACTTTCATTGATGATTTCTCCATACACACTTGGGTATACTTCTTAAAACTCAAGAGTGAAGTATTTAACATGTTCTTGGCCTTTAAGGCCTTCGTTGAAAAACAATTTGGACATCAAATTCTTAAGCTAAGATCTGATAATGGTGGAGAATATGTTAACAACAAATTCATCAACTTTTGCAATGAGAATGGAATTCAAATGCAACATATTGTTCCATATACTCCACAACAAAATGATGTAGCTGAAAGGAAGAATCGCACCTTAAAGGAAATGGCTAATTGTATGCTTCAATCTAACGGACTGTCTTAATTTTTGGGCAGAAGCAATTAACTGTGCAAATTACATAGTAAATCGCACTCCTACTAAGGTTTTAAAGAATATCACTCCAGAAGAAGCATGGAGCTCAATTAAACCAGATGTAAGTCACTTTCGTGTTTTTGGAAGTGAAGCATGGGCCCATATTCCAGATGAGAAACATAAAGCTTTAGAACCTAAGAGTGAAAAATGTATTTTTGTTGGATATTCTGAAGATGTCAAAGGATATAGACTTATTCCACTTAAGTCCAAAAATGTTATCATTATAAGAGATGTAAAGTTTGCTGAAAATATATCAGCCTACGAGCCTAGTTCGGTGGATGTGCCACCTCTCTCTATCCCTTCTACTTCTGAAAATATTTCTTCTTCAGATGATGACAGTGAGGATGACAATCCTCCCCCACCTTCTCGGGATCCTCCTTCAGCTCCTCAGCTTCCAAAATGGGTCTGTGCTACTCGGGATGCAGCAGGTGCTCTTGCCAGTGATCCTACAGATCAACGACGTACACGTTCTTAGTTCGATAGAGCCTCTTCTTTACTGGCTCAAGCTTCAACGAATTATGATCCTGACACCTTTGCAAAAGCTTCAAGCCATCCAGATTGGGACACAGCTATGAATGAAGAATATCGTTCATTATTGGAAAATGATACATGGGATCTTGTTCCTCTTCCAAAGGGACGAAAACTTGTTAGATGCAAATGGGTTTATAGAACCAAGTATGGACCAGATGGAAAAGTTGATAAACATAAAGCTCGTCTTGTTGCTAAGGGTTTTTCACAAGTTGAAGGCATTGACTATACTAAAACCTTCTCCCCTATTGCCAAAATGAACTCTATCCGCCTTGTTCTTTCCCTTGCTGCCTCTTTCAAATGGGAAGTCCATCAGATGGATGTTAAATCTGCCTTCTTGCATGGGGATTTGCATGAAGAAATCTATATGGAACAACCTACTGGCTTTATACAAACAGACTCCAGCCTTGTATGTCGGCTTAAGAAATCCCTTTATGGTCTCAAGCAAGCCCCTCGGGCTTGGTATGCCAAAATGGATAGCTTTCTTTTAGAAACTGGCTTTTCTAGGTGTCATTCTAACAATACTGTCTACACCAAGAAAGTGGGCAAGTCTCTTATCATTCTTGTTCTTTATGTTGATGATCTTATCCTTATTGGTAGTGATCCCAACCTTATAAACCATGTGAAGTCCAGCCTTAAAAAGAAGTTTGAAATGACAGACTTAGGACACTTGCATTATTTTCTTGGTCTTCAAGTCTTGCAATCCAAGGAAGGTATTTCCCTTTCCCAGTCCAAGTATGTCTGTGATCTTCTACGCCATTTTCACATGGAAGACTGTAAGCTAGCCCCTTCTCCCTTTCAGTCTGAAGTCAAACTTTCAGTCACTTGTACTTCCCCTGAAGTTGATGCTACCTTATATCGTCAACTTGTAGGAAAACTTTTGTATTTGACCCATACTCGTCCTGACATTTCCTTTGTTGTTGGCCTTATTGCTCAGTTTATGCAAAACCCACATGAAAGTCATTGGAAAGCAGCTAAAAGAATACTTCGTTATGTTCGAGGTATAGTTCAGTTTGGGATTCATTACAGTGCAGAAGCATCTCCTCTATTGGTTGGTTTCACTGATTCCGATTGGGCTGGTGACCCTGATGATTGGAAGTCTACTGCAAGTTATGTGTTCACTCTTGGTTCATAACCTATTACATGGGCTTGCAAGAAACAAAGTGCCATTTCTCTTTCTTCAGCAGAAGCAAAGTATCGTGGTGCCGTAGAAGCTAGTAAGGAAGCCCTGTGGCTTCGTCAGATCCTGTCAGAGTTTGGCTTTCAGCAGCAGCATCCGACTACACTTTGGTGTGATAATCAAAGTGCCATTCAACTATGCAAAGATTCAGTCCAACATCAGCGCAGCAAACACATTGAACTGCATATGCACTTCATCAAAAAGCTCATTCATGACCATGTTCTTGAAGTGCAATATTGTTCAACAAGTGATCAAGTTGCAGACATCTTTACAAAGGCTCTCACAAAGGCGAAGTTTACTAAACTTTGATTTATGGTTGGAGTTCAGGAAGTTGTCACTGAGGGGGGATAGGCTCTAATGCCTCCTTCCTTCTCCTATTGTGTCATATTTATACATCCTTCAATCCTATCCCAAGTTGTTCTTAAGGGGGGATGTTAGGATATTCCGACACATAGGAAATAGTTAAGTATAACTTGGTCTAGTGTAGAGTTAGGTAAAATGTGTTTCTTTAGTGATCTGACGGTTCATTCTCTCCTCGGTATTATCGACACTTGATCCATGGCTTAACACCTGATTGATCCATGATCTCTATTTAAAGAGCATAGAGGGTCATTTGTAGGGTAACCGTTCATAAGAGAAGCTTATGTAAATTTTCATTCTTTTATTAATAAATTGCTTGAAGTAGTCGCATTGGCTCAGGTCGTGGGCTTTTTCCCTCTTTGAGGGTTTTAGCCACGTCAAGAATACTGATGTATTGATCTGTGATCTATTTGTGAGCGGTGTCCTTTGGTGTTCTGTCTGAGGAACTTACCTTGTAAATTCCTACATATATCTCTCTCTCTTTATCTCTCTTTTGTCTCTCTATATCACCCCCAAAACATACACACTCTTTCTCCATATTTATCTATCTCTCCCTCCCTCTTTCTCTTTCTTCCCCTTCTCCCCCCTTTTATCTCTCTTCCCTCTTGCTCTCCTCTCTCTCTCTCTCTCTCTCCATCTCCCTTATCACTCCCTCTCTCTTTCTCCACCTTTCTCTCTGTGTCTTTCTTCTTACCTCCCTCTTTCTCTCCCTTCCTCTCTCCCTCTCTCTCTCTCACATCCAAGCTCTCTTCCTTCCTCTCTCTCCCTTTCTCCCCTGTCTCCCTCTATCTCTCCCCCTTATCTCTCTGTTCTTGTCTCTCTCTATCTCTCCACCCTCCAACTCTATCACTATCTCTCCTCTCCCCCTCTTCTCTTTATCTCTCCTTTATCTCTCTATCTCACGCCAAACAAATACCCTCTCTCTCCATCTCTCCCTTGTCATTCCCTCTCTCTCTCCCCACTTTTCTATCTCTATGTGATTCTTCTTCCCACCCTCTCTTTCCAACTCCATTTCTCTATCCCTCCCTCTCTCCTCATGTCTCTCAAGTAATCTCTCATCCTTCCTCTCTCTCCCTTCCTCTCACTCCCTCTATCTCTCCACCTCTATCACTTTGCCTTTGTTATTCCCTCCCATATATATCTAGAGTTAATATATATCCTGATATATTAATATATATTATAATATAACAATTTTAATGATATTTTATACATAGCATAATAACAAAATTTTCAAATATTACAACTTTGATGGTGGAAATATTTGTCTCTAGATATTTTAATATATCCATAGGTTATGGTTTTCCTTTATTGATTTTACAAATATTTAATTAAAAGAAATATTAAAAGATTTTGGAGCAAGATTTTGGATTCTGTGTTGAAATAACATTTTTACTTTATATTATGAAATGATATTGACTTTAGTAAAGATTAAAGATGTTTAAAATTTTACTTGATTTGGAATTTTAATGTGGTAAATTTTTTTGTTGAAGGTAAATTTATGATCCATTCAAATTCAAAGTATATGATAAAATAACTAATAAATACATAATGGGGGAAGATGAAGACCGCGGCGCGCTCTGAGGCTAGCCGCGAGGGTTTCGGATAGGGCATCTTGAACCCTACTCTCGCATCCTGCAGCTTTCCGCAGACACCTACGCTCATCCGACCGGGCCCGATTATTCAGGACAACTGTCGCGGTCGCTATCAACTATGGAGTCGGTTAACGAAGTCATGGAGACGGAGGAGGAGCTTGATTACTCCGAGGACTTGGACCCGACACAGGTTTTTCCTGACCGCCCCATTTTCATTCATCCGCCTGAGGCTCCGGTTTCCCTGTTCCCTGGGTCGCACCCCATACCATCGGTTTCTATCTCGGTCCCCCCCCCCACTGGAACGCCTGAGGGCACTGTCACTACTGAATCGCATGGTCTGGACCTCCCCCCATTATCGCCGGGTACGCTCCGCTTCTTATCTACTGTGATCCCTCCATCGCCGCCGTTCGAATCTCGACCCCTGTCCACCTCCATTCCGGCTCCACCCTCCACAAACCAGACTCCTCCATCATCTTCGGGCTTCTCGGCGCTTCTTAGCTCTCCTTCTGGGTGCTTCGAAACCCCAGCGGTCAAAGTTAGCACGACTAGGGCAAATCCGCCTGACTGCCTCCCGGATCCCCTGGTACACCACCCTGCCGCGCCGAGATCGGGTAAAAAGAGAACCAAGTGCGTAAAATCTACCTCGAAGGACATTGCTATTTGGTTCAGTGAAGCCACAACCATAGCAGAGACCGCAGTCATGGCCAATACTATTCTGGTAGGTCATGTCCGGGGCCATGCCTACTCCGCTACCAGGTTAACTCAATGGGTCAAAGAAATATGGGGAGGGATCTTAATGGAGCTTCCCGAAGTACAGGTCCTCGCCCGCGGTTGGTTCGCTCTGCATTTCGCCAAGGAAAATTACACAGATCTGGTTCTTGCAAAGTTCTGGCACATTGAAATGGCGCCGGTGTTGCTCAAGCGCTGGAGTCCCCTGTTCGATCCGGAGAGAGAACAGATTGGTGCAGGGCCTCTATGGGTTCGGTTGTCGGGTTTACCCCTTCAATACTGGAACGAAGAGACATTCATCCGCATTGGCAACGCTCTGGGTACCTACCTTGACCACGACCGCACTTTCGTGGAGTCTCGGAACAGAACCCTAGCTCGGATCCTGGTGCACCTGGATACCCGGGAAGGTCTGGAAGAAAAAATCACACTTCATTGGGGAAGGTACACTCGCGTCCAGATCCTAGATTATGAAGGCGTTCCTTTCAGATGTCGCCGCTGTCACCGGGTAGGACACGTCTTTAAGGATTGTCCGCTCAACCAGAGATGTGCAGATGCCTCTGATGCCACCATTCCCACCCCGCGAGCTTCATCTCCTGTTGCACAACAAGTTCCGGCTACGAGCATCCCCAAGGATACTGCAACACTGGCTCAGGGTACCTCAATAGGGCGTCCTACTGCACCGATCACCAGATCCCGGGCGGCTACATCTACTGCAACCGAAGGCATTCCGGGTAAATCACTATCTCCTTCATTGACTTTATTATCTTCATCTCCATCATCTGCACCTTCATTATCTGCTGCTATCTGTTCGATGCCTTCATCCTCTGTCATTGCCCCTGTAATCACATCCATGCTCCCACCCTCATCACCTGCATCTTCCCTCTCATCCCCCAGGGGCACAAATCATCCCTACTTCCTACGGCCTCGCATCCACCCACAGGGTTCGCAATCCACTCATATCGGATTAGGTATTATTACACCTGGTCCTTCCTCCCTGCCCTCGAGAGGGAGAAAATCTGATCTCACAAAGGCAATCCGGCGAGCTGGGGCAGAGGTCGCCACTGGGAGGCAATCCACCATAGATGGGGTACTTAGAGCGAAGAACACCCCGGGTCACCTTCCCCCATGAAGTGCCTCTCATTTAATTGCAGAGGCCTGGCTAGTGCCTCAAAGAAACTAGCCCTCAAGCGACTGTATGAATCTTCTCCAGTTGATATCATGTTACTGCAAGAAACCCTAGGACCTGCGGACTCCATTACGGCTGCACTATCCTCCATCTTTCCCGGTTGGCAGTTCACAGCTATGGACTCTGCGGGACGATCGGGTGGCCTAGCCATTGGATACAACCCTGTCACCATCAAAGCACAAGGTTCTTGGGGTGGACCTGGCTTTATGGGGGTTGATCTATTCTCTGCAGATTTGGGTATCACCCTCAGGGTTATCAATATATACGGGCCTTGTCATCAACGAGAATCGTTCTGGAGTAACCTATTGGGACTATCTATTTTATCTGTGGAGCACCTAATCATTGGGGGGGCCCTAAACTTCTCATTAGGATATGGGGAATCATGGGGAGCCTCTGCTCAAATTGACCCCTTGACTGCATACATGACAGACCTATTGGATCGGCATGACTTGAGTGACGTCCCCATGATCAAGCCACTTCCCACCTGGAGGAACAGAAGGATCGGTGATGCAGCCCTAGCCCGCAGACTTGACAGATTCCTGATGAAGGGATCCCTGCTTCAAAGACTTCACCATTTCAGACAATGGGTGGGAAATGGGGGTGTATCTGATCACCATCCCATCTACCTTGAAATAAATGGCCAAAATAAAAAGCCAAAGGCCCCATTTAAATTCAATCATGGATGGCTTCAGGACCCCACTTATATCAAACTTGTCTCGGATTTCTGGCCCTTACATCCGATAGACCGAGCGGACTCCCTGGCTAAGGGGTTCTGCACGAATCTATTGCAGCTCAAGGAGCTCTCCATCGAATGGGCTAGAAACAAATACATGCAGGAGGTCTCCGATCTCTTACGCATTGAGGAGGAGCTCACCAACCTCACTGATGAAAGAGGGCTTGGATTCATATCGGAGACAGACAAATCCCACCTGGTGGAGTTGGAAAACCAGAAACAAAAAATCCTTAAGGAGAGGGAAGAATCTACTCGGCTTCGTAGTAGAGCCATCTGGCTCAAGGCTGGGGACGATAATACTCGCTTTTTTCGTAATTATGCAAAAGGCAGAAAAGTCAGTAACACTATATGGAATCTCCCCATGCCTGAGGGTGGAGTGGCAGACACCTTCAACAAACTATCTCAGATGGGAACTACTCATTTCAGGAACCTATATAAACAACCCCCGGGCTCCAACCTTGCTGATATCATCAACATTGCAAGACACTTTCCCAGATTCGTTAATGCAGAGGAAGCCGAGAGTCTGTTTGATCCTGTATCCCTGGAAGAACTCGAGACCACTATCAAGTGGTTTAAAAAGGAGCGAAGCCCGGGTCCGGATGGATGGACCATCGAATTCTACATTGCCTTCTATGAGATGATCAAAATAGATCTCCTTCGGTTGTAGAGGAATGCAGAATGTCTGGTTCCATGTACAATGCCATCAACTCCACTTTCATTGCTCTGATCCCAAAATCCGACTCTCCCTCCTCATTTGATGAATATCGCCCCATATCACTCTGCAATGTTCTTTATAAAATTATCTCAAAAATCATTGCAAATCGCATGCGCCCCATTCTGTCTCGCCACATTGCCCCCCAACAATTTGCTTTCTTGGAGAACCGTCAGATACATGAAGCCATTGGGGTTGCACAGGAGGCCTTCCACTCCATTTGGACAAAGCAGCAAAAAGCCATCATCTTAAAAATTGACCTGGCCAAAGCCTTCGATAGGGTTAGTTGGTTATACATCAAAATGCTCCTCATTCATTTGGGCTTCCCTCATCAGTTCATCACATGGATTATGGCTTGTATCTCCACTCCATCTTTCAGTGTGTTGATTAATGGATCGGCCACACCTTTCTTTCATTCTGAGCGAGGTCTCAGACAGGGGTGTCCACTGTCTCTTCTTCTCTTTCTTATAATCATGGACAGCCTCAGTCGCCTCATCGATACTGCCAAGAGAAATGGAGACTTCAGCAGCCTTAAAATATCTGATGACTGGTTCCTAACTCACCTTCTATTCGTAGATGATGTTATGATCTTCTTAGATGGGAGTACCCGGGACTCGCGCTCCTTCTCAAAGATCATCACTCTCTTTTCATCGGCCACTGGGACGCTGGCAAATCACTCAAAGTCATCTATCATCCTAGCAAGAACCTCTGTAAATGAATCTCAAGTGGCTCGCCAGCTATTTCCTTACAGCCTTCATCCCCTGGACCAGGGTCTTAAATACTTGGGATTTTGGATCAGACCTATTAGTCGCAAAATTGCTGACTGGATCTGGCTGGCGGCCAAGTTGGAAAAGAAGTTAAACATCTGGAGCCACCGATATCTCTCTAGAGCAGGAAGGTTGATTCTGATTAAAGCTGCTTTGGAAGCCACCCCGGTCTTTTGGATGGCATTAGCATGGATCCCTCGCAGCATCCTAGCTAGACTACAGCAAACCTGTAATAGGTACCTATGGAATGGGGCATCAGAGAAGCGCATATTCGCATGGATCGGATGGAAGAGGATTGCCATTCCCAAGAAATGGGGGGGATGGGGCCTCAAGGATCTCCCATCATTTGCACAGGCTCTGGCTGCAAAGATGGGTTGGACCCTCATCACTGGGGAAAATCTGTGGACTCACATGGTATACCATAAATACATATGGCCCCTACAGCTTATGGATTGGATTCGCCTTCCCACTTGGCCCAAAACTGGGATCTCCTCAGTCTGGAAGGCACTACTTCATGCTTTACCCCTTATCAGGGAAAACTTGATTTGGAGAATTAACGATGGCACACAGGTCAGGGTAGGGCTGGACCCTTGGAATGATAGTGGGGGAAGACACATCCTTCCGGAAGCACTCATTCGATACCTTCACACACAAGGGATTTCTCACATTGCAGATATTGCAGATCAGCAGAACACCTCCATTTTTTAACAGTGTTGGAAAACTGCGGCGCAGATCAACATTCCACCACAATGGCATCAAGTTTGGAGGTCATATACCACTGCACTAACAGAAGCTCACATCAGAATAAAACAAGGACCCGATGAGCTCATATGGTACCCCTCTAAGCATGGTATCTACACTCCAAAAGACGGGTATCTCTCCCTTATCGCTCACAAGATCCCAGATCACATCTCCTTTTGGTGGAATTCCATCTGGAAGCTCACGGCCCCTCCCAGACAAAAGTTATTTTTTTGGTGCATTCTTAAGGGTATAGTCCCCACGGGCGATTACCTCATGCGTCGAGCTGTATACGGGCCTTCATGGTGCATCATATGCAAACAAGCTGCTGAAACCAGCACACATCTCTTTCTGAAATGCCCCAATCTGACCCACATTTGGCAATCCATATCCTCTGACATACAATACTCGGGTAGATGGGAGGGCGAGGACATAAATCTTACCTGGGAAAATTGGTTCAATCAGCACCGTAACTCCAAAATCCAAAGCCTGCCAATTATCATCTGTTGGTACTATTGGCTTGCCCGGAACCGTATGACATTTGAAGATAAAGTGGTACATTGGCCTCAGCTCATTGCAAAGATTATTGCTGTATTCAATGAAACACCAGAGCCTGCACAGCCTAAGTCTCGTCGCCCGCATGAACCACCACACATCGATCAAAACAGGCCGTGGGCTTTCTTCGATGGTGCTGCCCAACAGCAAGGATGTGGGGGGGGTTTCCTACTATACAAAACACATCAGCATTACTACAAAGTCAAGCTGGGTTTGGGAGCGGGTTCAAATAACTTCGCAGAGCTCATCTCCCTTCGACATCTTCTACATTTTGCATTGAACCATCATTGCTTGCATCTGAACATATATGGAGACTCAAAGATTATCATAGATTGGTTCAACAATGTCACTACATGTCATACACACACACTCAGCAGCATATTGGATGAAATATTTTTATTGAAGGCACAATTTACTGATATATCATGCAATCACATTTACAGGGAACACAACAACAGTGCCGACCAACTTTCCAAGGAGGCTACGGCACTTCCCAGAGGCGAGTGGATGATACTGGAGCAGCAAGGCGACAATGCTTACCAGTACTACCACCGTCCATACATAGATGCACAGTACCACAGGGCAGCCAGCCCATGATTACATGTTTTTGATCTGATATTTCTTTTTGCACTGATTGTATATAGCTGAAAAGGAACACTACTGATAGCCCTGCGTGGCAACTTATATACATGACTACACAAGAACATCACATGAGATGTATTTTTGCTCTTTTTGATATTGTACAGAAACTACAGATACTGCTATTATGGCGAAAGTATACAGCATATGCTATACGCATCTACAACATGTAATTTTTTCCAATTAATGAAAAGATTACGATTTTTCCAGTGGAAAAAAAAACTAATAAATACATAATACAATTATTTTATGCATTTAATAGTTATTTTATTATATATGTTGAATTTGAATAAGTATATAAGACATTTAAATTAATTATTTTTATTTTTAGATTAAAAAAAAAAATTGGCTTATGCTTGAATTTGAATGAGTATATAAAACATTTAAATTAATTATTTTTATTTTTAGATTTTTTAAAAATTTTATTTTGGTAGAGATAAGCAAAATTTCAACTTTGATGACGGACAGGTGTACACATAAAACTAGACTGTAGAATATCCCTCTCGGCACAAAAATAAATATCGTTGATAACCATTCAAACAATAAATTTCCAATGAAGTGATAAACTAAAATTGTAAATAACTTTAATAACTAAAATAAAATAAAATTATGAAAAATGTGATTAATTTTAATAACTTTAATAACACAACAACAACTGTGAAAGAGACCAACAGAGTCAGAATTTCAGAGAAAAAACATGGGTCGAAACGAGTTAGAAAACGAGAAACAATAGGCAATTAAGTTGTAGTTTTTGGTAACTGATAGTGAAAAAAACCAGATAATTGTTCCCAGAAGTTCGAAAGGCACTAAAGAATATTCGAAGGCACTGATAACCCTATCCTCATCATCCATTGTAAAATTCTCAGAAATATTAAAAAGACCATACAAACCAAAGTATGGAGACCTGATGATCGCATAGGCTTTGAAGATGATATGATTGAGGTGTCTTTCTGGGAAACTGATTCAGTGAATTTGCTTCAACCTTGGGATCCATTTTCTCCATGAGCTAAATACCATGAGTCACCAATACTAGGTGCCCAAAACCACAACTGTTAACCATAACTGTTGACATAACCTCAACTCCACCATAGGGTCAAGTTTATCTAACAATCCCCCCTTTAAACTTGACTTTGGGTTTTCCTTGGCCAAATCTGCCAAGTGAGCCAACTACCACTCACCTCCAGGCCCTACCCAGTCAATGTTAGGGTATTTGATAATCTCACACGCTGTCCTAGTTCAGCATGCTTCATCATACCACCACATGCATCCCCATATCACCCAAGTGGACATTCAGACTTTACCAGTGATTCACTGGGGTACGCATGCCTTACTAGGTCTTACAGTCGTATACCCATTTACATGAAAATTTTCATTTTATTTTTATTTTGTTGCTATCTTGACCCACACACAACTTGAACCGTTGCAAGTTTAACCATGCATTTCACCCTGTAAGACTCCTATCCCACTATTTAACCCTTCTCTTGTAATTGAATTTTTATTTAAAAAAAATATATGAAATTTTTTTTTATAACTCCACAATGACAAAGACACGCCTCTAACTCTTCGATCGAGAGGGAGCTGTATTGCTTGGGATCGATCCCGTATAGCTCTTTCTTTGTACATTACCAGCCACGCAAACCAACAAATGGACCGACAGCGTAGGGCTCCTCCTCAACCGTAAATTAGCAAATGGACCGAACCAGCAACGACATGCAGTGTTGCGGCTCTGGCTTCCTCTTCCCAGCATGCAACAACTCACAGCTTAACACACAACACGAGGTTTTTACGTCCAACAGTTCCACGCTTACACACTCCTCCCCAGCACGCTATAACTCACTGGCTTAACACGCAGCACGTCCTCCTCTTCTCACGCAGAGATGGACAGTATTGGCAGCACTTCACGCAATCGAATGGCAGAATTCACACAGACGTTTTCCTTTTCGGCTCTGGCAGATTCAGACAAATCAGACAAAGCGTTCTTTCTTTCCAGCTCTCACCGATTTCCGCATTTTCTTTTAATGTCTCTGTGTTATTCCTCTTCTTCCCCGTGGTTTGCTTCCGCTGCCTCCTCCGTGGGCACTACCTCTGCATTTAATTCTTCATTTTCTTTTTGCTCCCCGTGGTTTCTTTGCACCCCGCGACCCTCTGCTGGTGCTTCCGCTGCCTCCTCCGTGGGCAGTACCTCTGTGTTTAATTCTTCATTTTCTTCTTGCTCCTCATCGAACCAGGCCTTGGCAAAGCCTTCAGACTTCATTTTCTTCTTGCTCCTCATCGAACCATCACTCAACGAACACTGCTGGTTTGTGCAACGAGCTATTGCTTCAACCAGCGCCACTACTTCATCGATGGGAACATTTCGAACAGCTAGCCAGGGCCCTTGCCAACCAGAGCTCTGATACCACTTGTTAGGGTTCAAGAGAAATAAATATAACAATCAAGAAACACACATTCAAACCATGTACACCATGATTGTCTGGAAAACCCCAAATGGGGAAAAAACCAACCAACAATAGATCTATTATTGTCCTTGGCTAAAACACAGCCAAGCTGGCCAACAACCTGAGCTTTCACCGCTCAACCATGGCTCCCTACAATGGAGAATACACAAGCCTTTTAAGGGCTTCAACTACATGTAATACCATGAGTCACCAATACTAGGTGCCCAAAACCACAACTGTTAACCATAACTGTTGACATAACCTCAACTCCACCATAGGGTCAAGTTTATCTAACAAGAGATTGCCCACACACCTTGATTCCATTTTGCACAATTTGCATAGCTTTTCTGGTCTTAGGTTTGCATGTTAAAAGGTCTGGAAATTCAGTGGCAGATGTACTTTCCAATTTTGGTTGGAGCAAGAGAATAAAAGTTACTCCAAGAAGCAGGATAATGTTCAAAGCTATTCCTAAATAAAAAACAAGAGCTGTGACTTGGAAGACACTGATGATTTTTACTTAACATCAAAGGGGCAGAGAGATATCGTTAGTTCCCATAAACAAACTAGAGTACAGAGCAGCATAACATTAAGTAAACAATGCTAAAATGTTTCATTAAGTTAAGCTGTGTTATCAATTTTTATGAGCAAGATCATCAATATCGCACGTAATGTAGGGGACTTCGATGTAATTGAATATTGTGGGGATTACATCTCCATGTGGAGTGACCAAGCAATGACCGAAGAAGGCATCCGTAAGGCATCGATTCACCATACAAATGGATAAATTTTTAAGAAAAGCTCTGAAAAAAACAAGATTAAAGAGAGAACAATCTTGAACACTCACATATGGAACTTTTCTCTTTGCTAAGTAGAATATAGATTCATCGATATCAATGGAAGAGCAAATGCCATGATCAGTTATTTTCAGAAGACCACTCATACATAAATTAATTATATCATCTTTTTATAAATTTAAATGTTTTGATAATACAGATATTGTAGATTCATATTAATTTTGGGTTTTTATTAAACATTTACAGAGATCAAATCTTTTGACAAGTAAGTATTTTTATCATTTAAAATAATTTAAAATAATATAAACTTAAATGAAAAGAGAGGTAACAAACCAACAAGTAAACCTTAAAGTGATAAGATATGCACCTCAAGATGACACACATGATGAAGATTTGCAAAACATACTTTTTATAAATCTAATTGTTTCAACAATGCAAATATAAATGACACACATGATTCAGCCTTGATTGATTTTAAAGTTTTATTTGCCCATCCCTTTGCATTGGACTCTAGGACAAGGCATAAAAGCCTGTCTGTAGCTATTTTCTAACATTTATGAGAAGTTAATCTAAACACACACAGATAGCAAGTCCAAGTAACGAAAGAGAATTTGCAGAGTACACAGTTCACAGAGCTTTTCCTCAATCCTGATTTTCATTAAATTACAAACTGATCCACCCACAACAAACATGTGTCAACCATAGCTGACAAACTAGTTTCCTCAAATAAATCTAACCTATGGGTTGGGCTTTTGTGTAAAGATAAATGTGTGTATTGGTTTATATTCACTGGTCCATGTTTGATAACCACTACACTTATTACACCCTGCTGCCGCAGTTCTACTTAAGAATCCCCGGCACAAAGGGAAAAACAACAAGAACGACAGGAGCTTGCAATATGGGTTTGGAGTAAGTGGGATGGAATTGTGGGTGAGATTTACAGAATCTTGAGGTTCAATCAATCCATACCGGTCTTTGCAGCTTCTCTAAACAGAGGAGCATGAGTGGTGTACCAGCGAGCATTATCATAGGGCTTCGTCATCGTATTCCCACAATCCACCATCAAATTATGCCCACTAATGAAGCCCGAATCATCTGTTGCAATAAACAGTGCTGCCTGAGCCACATCCAGAGTGGTTAAAAAACGGTCCGGGAGAGGTGAAAACTCTTTGGCCTTTCTTTCAGCCAAATCCAAGGATAATGGTTCACACTCAAGCATATGAACGGCCTGAGCCAGAACGTTCGTGGGAGCGCCGTCGGGACTGATCATGTTAACACGAATCCCAAACCCTCGGAGCTCCACTGACGCCGACCTTACAAGGCCAACCATAGCCGTCTTACTGATAGTATAGGCATGAGGACCCAGCCCACCCACAGAGCCCGCCACGCTGCCCGTGCAGATGATGGACCCTTTCTTGGCTGGCTTCATCACCCGGGCTGCGTGTTTGACGCCGAGAAACGCTCCCCTAATATTGACAGCCATGGTATAATCGAACTCGGCCATGCGCGTCTCGTCAATAGAACCTACCGCTCCCAGAATGCCCGCGTTGTGGTGGAAGACGTCCACCCTGCCTTCACCCATTAAAACGCCCTTGTCCACCGCGGCTGCGACATGCTCTTCATTCCTCACATCGCAGTGGATGAATTCAGATCCGTTGCCCAGCTCCTTAGCCAGATTCTCTGCGTTTTGCACATCTGCTATCAGGACCCGGGCACCGTGCGCTGCAAAGAGGCGAGCTGTTGTCTCTCCAATGCCGCTGGCTGCACCAATGATGATTGCCATCTTGCCTTCCAGCCTGATCATATTTTGTTACAATTAAACCCTGGATTAGTACACTAGCAAACGTCATCTAAAATATTTCAAATCTGAAATCATATGCACTCGGAATTTTTCCAAAGCTGAAATTAAAACCATATCCGGTTTGTGTATGGGGGAGCCTGAAATCAAAACCAAATTCAACCTGATTTGCACCTAGAAAGTTGCAAAGCTGAAAACAAAATTAAGCCCACTTTGAGATGAAATCAAAACTAAACCCAGTCTGAAACACTGAAATCAAAACCGTAGCCTATTTGATATGCACCTAGAGGTTTGCATAGTTTGAAACGCTAAAATCAATAGCTCAAAAGTAAACCCAGTACCTAGAGTTTGAGAAGCTGAAATCAATACTGTGCAATTGAAACCAAAATCAACATTAAAAAGCTGGAATCAAAACTATGCACCTGCAGGTTGCCAAGCTGAAATCAAAACTAAAAGCAAACTGAAATCAAAACTATGCACCTGTAGAATTCCAAGCTGAAACCAAAACTAAAATCAATTAGATATGTATATTGAGGTTTTTGGGAAGTTGCAATCAAAACTAAATCCAATGTGAAACATATACTACACAAATTTATTTAAACCGGGATTTGATATGCACCTCGAAGTTCAGTAGCTAGAGATTACATATTTGATATTTCAAACCCATTTTGATATGCACCTCCTCAGAGTTATGATGTTAGAGACTAGTAATTAAAATGCATTGAAACCAGGATTTCATATGCACTTCGAAGTTGTGAAGCTGCAGTTGTGCCTCCAAAGTACCAATAATCAATCAAAATTGCAACCTCGCAATAGTGAGGCTGGAGACTACATATTTCAAACCTTTTTTGATGTGCAACTTCTCACAGTTGTGACGATAAAGACTCATGTCTCAAACTCATTTAAACCAGGGTTTGATATCACTTCGAAGTTGTGAACCTGCATTTGCACTTCAAGGCTTGTCATGTTAGAGCTTACGTATTTGGAGTTGTTGTGAAGTTAGATGGTGCATATTTTAAATAATTCTCGTTACTCTGGCCATTTGTGTTAACTTGTTTCACATCAGTGTCGCTTCACAGCTTCAAAGGTGCACGGGTAGATGATTGGTAGGGATTTAGTGTTTATTATATTCACTGCCTCCACCCAGTGCACTGCCTATTTTAATAAATCCACCTAGGCAAGCATTATGCACCCACAGCAGCAGAGTTATTGAATGCTGTATATGCAAAGATATTCTTATCTAAGGGTATTTGAGATCCGACTTTTCCTATCTGAATATACTTCAGATCCAGCTGTATATATCCCAGCATATACAGCATTAATGAGACTGCTGCTGAGTGCTCATTGATTGCCACTTATCATGTATAACCTTCTTTCTCAGATAGGAATATTCCAACATATACAACATTCATGAGTCTGCTGCTGGGCGCCATTGATTGCCACCCATTATGGATAACCCCCCTCCCCAGACTGAGGATATAAACCTCACCTGGGCTGTATAAATGCACCTGGCCTCTTCGGGTGCATTGAAATGAAAACCAAAGCCCACCCTGACAAGCATATAGAGGTTGTGAAGTGGAAACAAAAACTGAACCCAAGCTGATATAAGGGGAAACCAAAACTAAACCAAAGCTGTATGCACCTAACGTTGCAAAGCTAAAACTAAACCCAGTCTGATATCCAAGCACCTAAAGGATACGAAACGAAACTGAAGTGAAAGCTAGACGTAGTCCGATATAAAGCTAAACCCTACAGAGGTTGCTAAAACGGTAAACCATATCTGATATCCACCTGGAACGGTAAACCCTATCTGAGATCCACCTGGAAACCAAGCTGGAATCAAACCTGCACACAAGTTCATGTGCACCTAGAAGTTTGAACGCCAAGGAAGAAACATACCTTTTGGCTGTGGGAAGCGGAATCGTAGATATAATCCTGAGGCATAAGTTCTGAGAAGGTGAATATCCCCTGCTGCTTGATGATGATGATGCCTTCACCCTTGTCATGCCTTGCAGAAGGCGCCTATCAATGAAATGCAATAAATTAATTAATCTACCACCATGTTTGTTTTTCCAGCCATTAGTAATTTCATAAGAGGGTTTACCTGTTCCTTACCTTACAGAGCTTGATCCGGACATTATGCCAACCCCAAAGCCCTCTGTCAAAATGCTAAATTTATCAGAAGAAAATCAAATCAAATAAAGAGATATATGAATGTACAAAGCCAAGAGAAGCTTAGCTGTCGATCTCGAATTTCAGCTTACTTTCCAACGTTGACCATTTTTATGACCTGATTTCTGATAGTGATACAGTTATGCCCATCGTGGGATGGCAAATCAGTCCATTACAAATAAAAACAAAATCCTGAGGGTGATTCATTCTTTCACTCTCCATAGCTAGTAGTTGGCATTCCTTCACCACAATCTCCTTATCTTTGTTGGGCTCACTTAACAGACTCTTGTGGTGTTTATTCCTTTTGCACTGCCCCGCCAACCCCCCTCCCTTGCTCTTGTACGTGGAACCTCCCTAGAGCTTGTTCAACGTCTTTTCTCCCCCATCTAGTGTTAGATTTTTCAAGTTCTTGGCTCTCGTTCCCATGCCTTGTCAGTGAGCTCAGGTGTGCAAGGGGTTGCTTATTATCAAGAGAGGACCCACAAGGGAAACACGCAGATGCATCACCATTTGGAGGACGCATTCACCAGATATCGGCACATCACTCAAAATCCCATCAGGAAGAACTCACCCATGTCGAGGGAGAGGGCTCCTCTCGTAGACCTCACCTCTCGAACACCAAATTTGTTGCAGAGTTGGCATATTGGGTTCCTAATACTAGCCACATTCTGGGTAGGTATAATCAATACAGGAAAACAATTAACCTCTACTGGCACATGAAATTCTTGTTGGGTAAAGTCCTTTTGGATCGGCATCAACATCGAGCGAACATTCTCCACACTCTCAAGCACTTGCACCAACATATGAAAGACTTGGACTAATGGATGGCGCTCATAGAGGAACACCTCGAAACCCTGCCCTCAATAAGGCATACAACTAGGGATGACAAAGATCCCATCGAGGTTGCTGCGACAGATTCAGACCCATTTGCCTTGCTGCGACAGATTCAGACCCATTTGCCTGATTTGATGTCATGATCTTATCATGTTACGTTTTCATTCTTGATGTTTTCTTTTAGGTACTTAAGCTCAAAGCTCTTTGTTGTATAATTTTGGAACACTCTTCTACTCAGTTATCGTGTACCTCTATATAGAAAATTATTTTTTTGGCAATGATAATCGTCTTCCCCCTAGAGATTGACCTAAGTCTTTTAACCCTTTTAGATAATTTCCAATTTTAAAAAATATAATTCACCACACAAAAAGACTTTTAATTATTTATATTTATTATCTAAAAAATAATATTATTATTATGTACATTTATTCCATTTTATTTCATATATGATTATAATTTTAATTAATTAATAATATAATACAAATATTTCATTAAAATAAATATAAAATTTTATGATGGAAAGAGTCAAGCTATCACTTTTTAAAAGCCTTTCTCCCTTCAATATGATTGAATTTTTTAGCAATTAATGTAAAAAAAAAATTACTCAAGGAAGGTGGATAATGTCCAAAACTATCTCGATTTTTAATTTTTACAACTTATATTCTAGCAGCTAGCTCTTGGGATAATCTATTTAGCTAGGGGTTTGTCGAGAAGCTAGGATCATTTATTGTGAAGCTTCATAGAAAAAGGTCGAATACACCAAGCAAATGAAGAAGCAATCTATCCCATAAACTATTTTTAACTTCGTAGACGTTAAAATAATTTCTTTCTTTCTTCTTTTTTCTTTCAAATTACACTGGAAAATTATTTCTTCTTTTTTCTTTCAAATTACACTACAAAGATGGATGTCAAAACTATCCTTCATTTAAAAGAGATAAAAAGATATCATCGATGTTGCATTACATTTTTTAGTTAAATATATATTTTAATTTATTTTTTTTAATTATCTAGAGATCATCAATGTTGCATTTGTATTTACTGTAACAGATTTTGATTTACGGTGGAAATTGAGTACTCATGGAAGGAGTTAGAGAGGAGTTATATTTTCATGGGTTAGGATTTGGTAATAAGAATTTTCATTTTCCTTTTTTAAATATATAAAAATAAATGTAGTTAATCTATACCATTTTAATAAAGAAATTACACTTTCACACCCTGAACCCAAAAATATATAATAAAAAAAATTAAAACCTACGAAGGAAAAGTGTTTTTATTTCTGAAACGTTTAAATTGTGCACATCGCACATTACAGAACTTAAACCGTATCATTTTAATAACGAAATTTTACTTTAACAAAAAAAAATACCGAGAGGCGAAGGAATTGTCAGAGGGAAAAAAAATAAAAAAAAAATGTACTATAGAATCATATTTTTATGGTGCAAATAGATTCAACCTCATCAAAAAATTTTGAAATTTAGTAACTATAACTTAGATTTACAAAAATCTATATTAGATTTTTATCAAAATTTCCATAATTTTTAAAGCAAAAAACACAAAATAAACCCGAAAAAAAAAAAAAAAAAACCAAGACTATGCCACCGAGGAATAACGCAAGTATAATGTTTCCGATGTGGAGCGGGACCACGTGAATGCGCCGATGCAACAGCCGAGAAGACATCTGCAACACTTTTCACCACCCAAGTTATAAATTCCTGACGAAAGGTCTGAAAAAAATCAAAATTCAAAAGATCACCCAAGTTATAAATTCCTGAGGAAAGGTCTGAAAAAAAATCAAAATTCAAAAGATCGCAGCTTTGAACAATCAACTACATTAGGAGATCCCCTCTGCACACGACCTGCAATTTTCAAAAGATCACTCATCGCATGCATGAGAGCATATTATACCTTAGGAAATTTACTTGTTTTAACAATGCAGATAGAGATGACACATATAATCAATATACACAAAAGATTTGCGGCAGATATGAGACGCCGATATAAAATCACACAGATGCAATTATATGGAAAAGAATATTTGTAACAGTTATGTGAAGGTAATATAAACATCACAAATTACAATCCCGCCCACTGCAACCAACATACATTGTATTAGTTACATGCTAAAAATTATCTGATCTATGGGTTGGGTTGTGGGTTGTTTCATGGTTTATATTCATTTAACCAGGTTTGATACCCAATAGGGAAAACAACAATAGGGGTTTTTGTTTGATATCTATGTATGTATATATACAAGGGTTTGGACTGTGTGGGGATAAATTGTGGGTGTCACTTGCAGGCTCCTGAGATTAGATCAGTCCATGCCGGTCTTTATGGCTTCTCTAAACAGAGGAGAAAGAGTGGTGTACCAGTGAACATTATCTTAGGGTTTTGTCACCGTTTGCCCGCAGTCCACCACCAGATTATGCCCGCTAATGAAGCCGGAATCCTGCTCTGCCGCAAGAAAGAGTGCCGCCTGAGCCACGTCCAGAGTATTTAGCCAACGTTCCGGCATGACTAAATTCTCTTTCACCTTTTTCTCGGCCAATTCCATGGAGAATGGTGCGCAGTCGAGAATTCGGCGTGCTTGAGCCAAAATCTGGGTGGGAACGCTGTGGGGACTGATCATGTTAACGCGAATCCCAAACCGTCGGAGCTCTACTGCCGCTGACCTCACGAGCCCAACCAGACCCGTCTTGCTGACAGTGTAGGCATGAGGACCCAGACCTCCCACGACACCGCCCACGCTGGCCGTGCAAATGATGGACCCTTTCTTCGCAGCCTTCATAACGCGGGCTGCATATTTGACGCCCAGAAGCGCTCCCCTGAGATTGACGGCCATTGTGTAATCAAACTCGGGCATGCGCGTTTCGTCAATAGGGCCGACCGCGCCCAAAATGCCCGCGTTGTGGTGGAAGACGTCCACTCTGCCTTCCCCCATTGAAACCCCCTTCTCCACTGCGGCCGCTACTTCATCTTCTTTCTTCACATCGCAGAATATAAATTGAGATCCGTTGCCCAATTCCTCTGCCAGATTCTGGGCGTCTTGCACGTCTGCTATCAGAACCCGGGCGCCATGCGCCGCAAAGAGGCGAGCTGTGGTCTCTCCAATGCCGCTGGCTGCGCCGGTTATGATTGCCATCTTGCCTTCCAGCCTGATCAAAACTAAACCCAGTCTGATGTGAAATCAAAACTAAACCCAATTTGAACTGCAAATAAATTTTGCTAAAACCCAATCTTTGCACCTGGAAGTTGCAAAGCTGAAATCAAAACCGCTCACAATCAAAAACTTACCTTTTGGCTGTGTGAGAAGGAATCGTAGACATACTCCTGAAGCATAATTTATGAGAAGGTAGACATGCCCTAATGCTTGATGATGGTGGTGCCTTCAGCCTTCTTATTCCTTGCACAAGTAGCCTGTCAATGAAATGTAACTGATCACTTCTAAAACATTCACATTGAAGATTTGGTTTTTCATAACAACAAAGGCTTGCAAGAGTTTACATTACCTTCAGCACCGGGCCTGGACATTGTCTGACAGCTTATAAATAGATCAAATCAAATAAATACATGCACAGACAGAAGATACAGAGAACCAAATGTACATATGTAAGATATAGAACAAAGAAAGCTTAAAGAATTAGTTTAAAATTGTTACGAATGTTATTAGTATATGGCTGGTTTCTTGTGTCTGGTTAAAATCTGATCAATAAAACGTTTTTGCCTATATTTGATAGTTTACAAAGAGATATCATCCCTTTATGTGAGAGTTTTTTTTTTTTTTTTAATATGGAAAAAGAACTTATTAGTTACTTTCAAATCCAGTATACAGATCACTGTAACCCACAAACGAAACCAGAAAACTTATCAGTTGTGTCTCAAATCCCGTATACAGATCACTGTAACCCACAAACAAAATCAGACCACCGTAACAACTTTACTGTGTGAGGTGCAATAATTAAAATAGGATTCCACTGTCGATTGCATCTTTATCTAATACATCAATTGATTACTTATATCAAATTATGCCATTCATTGGTTATGTAGGGTCCACTTTCCAGTCCTTTGCTAGGGCAATCTCGTGGTTGCACACAAAAACGCTAATACACAATTCAGGTGTATGCTAACGAGGTGAATTTTTTGGTTTTTTCCATTTGGAATTTTTTTTTGTTTAAATGAGATTGTTTAATGGATTAAACGGTGTAGGATGAAATTGTTTGGTGATAACATCTCATCCCTTTAAAACATTGTGTTGTGTTCAACACCATCACTGTTATTTCTTTAAAATAGTGTGTTTTGTTCAACACCACAACTTTTATAAGAATACAGAAGCATCTGACAAAAAAACAATAAGAGAGTCAGAATTTCACAGAAAAAGAATCTGTCAGAGTTACACAGAGAAAGCATGTGTCGACGAGTTAGAAAACGAGAAACAATAGGCAATTAAGCTGTACTTTTGGTAACTGGCAGTGAAAGAAACCAGATAATTGTTCCTAGAAGTATTTAGTTGGAAAGAAACAAAAGAATATTCGAGGGAACTGAGAGCCATTCATTCGTTGTAAAATTCTCAGAAATATTAAAAAGATCCTACAATCCAAAGTTTGGAAACCTGATGATCACATAGGCCTTGAAGATGATAGAATTCAGTTGCCTTTGTGGGAAATTGATTGAGGGAATTTGCTTCAGCCTTGGACTCCATTCTCTCCTTCCGTATTGTGGCATCCAACCGTGATACTTTCATAAGATTAAACTACCGGGGGGTTTTCAAAAGAAATCTAAAAAGCTCAGATATAGGAGGGAATGAAGGAGGTATTCCAGAGACTTGCTATGCCCAAAATATAGGCGGTTTCTACCAATAATGAAACCGAGATCCTTACTCTTCTTTGAGGTATAGAAAGGAACGTTTATTTATAGCAGATAATCATTGAAATGGATTCAAAGTTGATTGTATATAAAAACAGGGATGGTTAACAAAATAAAGGCAGTGGGGAATTTCAACCCACTGGAGATTGCATAGCTTTTCTAGTCTTAGGTTTATTCATGTTAAAAGGTCTAGAAAGGTCTAGAAATCCAGTAGCAAATGCAATTTCCAATTTTGGTTGGAGCAAGAGAATAATAGTTACTCCAAGAAGCAGGATAATGTTCAAAATTATTCCCAAAAAAAAATCTGGGCTAAATTTATTACTTAATAATGTATCTGAAAGTTGAAGTATGATATTTTATAACCTAGTTGTTTCTAGTGAATCTTTTATAAATAAAAGAATAGAAATGTCCAATAAAATTTATTGGAGATGTAGGATGCAATTAATAGGAGTTTCTTCCTAGTGATGGTTGGGGAAATGACATTTTGATGCTCTTATGAAATGAGTAATGCAGCCCCAGCAGTGGGAATGTGATAGGATCAGCGGTTTTGGTTTGTCTTTGTCCCGTATACTGTTAAGCTGACCTGCAAGCTGACTGTAGGTGGGAATAAAGAGGTTCATGTGAAGATTAATCAAAAATTAATTGATAAAGTTAAGAATTGAGATAATAAAATGATGGTTGATCATGAAAGGTTGAAAGTGATGCATGCGATGGCTAAGAGTTGGATGGATGGTGTAGAGTTGGCAAGTATAAATAGTGTTGAAAAGGCCAAGTCAAATGGATGGATTAGAAAAGTTAGAGATGTAGTGATGGATTAGCAAAGTTAGAGATGTAGTGAGTGATCATATGGATGGGAAAATGGACATAGAGTCAATGGTTTGAAGACAGTGAAGGAGTCAACCTATGCTAACAGTCCTAATTGTGTGATAACACCCTAACAATTTTGGTCCAAGGCAAATGTATTTCCTCAAGAAGTTGTAAGGTCTGTTGTTTGGACATATATGTTGAGAGGAGATAGTTGTAAGGCCTTAAGACTTTGATCAGACATACATGTAGTGTAGTGGAGCATGGAGTCATCAAGTTGTGGAATGGACCACTTGGATAGATACCAAGGTGGCAGATGTATTAGTTTTCTAGCTTAAGGGGGGTAATGTGAGATCTCAGGTGAGATAGTTGATGAATAATTGGGATCAAGTTAATCTCTCCAAGTCTAAAAAATGGATTGTTAGGATAGTTCACAGAAACTTGACTCAGTGACTCGAAGTTTTAGGGCTCCAGTGATATGAAAGTCCATGGTTTTGTCCATGGTATTCATATGGAATATAGCTTATTTAAAAGCTAAAAAACTCTACATAACAAAATGTCTAGGTTTAAGAATGTTTTTGTTTGTTTATCTTTAACATTGTGCAACAAAGATGTTGATATTGCCAATAATTAGTAAAATAATGTTAATCATTTATGAGGACAATTGAAGCAAGCACTTTTTACGACATGTGTAGTAGTAAAAATACTTAATTTTTATGAATTTTTAAAAGTAAATTATATAAAATTAACAAAAATTAATTATATTTAAAACTTATATTTTTAAACTTTTTTAAGAAAGAAATTCAATTTCCCTAACTCTTTGAAGTAACCACCAGCTTAGATCCATCTAACTCTGGATTTATCATGTTTTGAGAGGGATCAAATCCCTAGAGGTGTAAAACTTCTTTTTGGAGTGTGGAATTTGAGGAAAAGTTTGCACCTCGAGGGATTTGATCCCTCTAAGTGCATGATAGATCCGGAGTTAGATGGATCTAGGCTGGTTCCACTTGAAGGCGACAACGACACATTTTTAGATTATCATTATTATGTATATGTTTGAGATAAACTTCATACTTTGAAATTTACATTATGTTTTCTTTGTTTGACATGACTATGTCATTTTCTTCTTTAATTTTGTTTTTGTTGCTTACCTTGAATGGTTTGTACATCTAAGCTTGGATGATTTGAGTAGTTTGTGTGTTTATGTGTTTGGATTTGGAAGGTAATGTTTGTGAATGTTACAGTTGTTGTGTTAGATTTCTATATGTGTATGTAATTGTCTATTAGTGATTAGTTGGTGATGAAGAAGGTAGACAATCTAGTTGATAGTTTGCAAGAATATTGATACTGCACATATATTTCATTCAATTTTAGGTATCACAACTTTTGAAGACTCAATCTGGTGCCTCTGGAAATGGAGGAATCTAAAAGTTTTTGAAGACTCAAACATTTCCTCCAATTTTGTCCTATCTTCAGTATTGGCACTCTATCCTCCTCCCTCATGACAGCTTCTTGTCTGTAGGGTATAAAGTTTACAATTTTGTTTTTGAAGACTCTGATCAGATGTGCTATATGTCCCATTAGTGATAAGTTTTTCTTTGCAATGAGTCCTTTTGCCTCATTATGTTTCTATGTAATGTTTCAGATATCATGGCTATGTTGTTATCTTCTTATCAAAGACTTTCCCTATCGCAGTCTTGTTTATAAAAGACCCATCAGTTTTATGATGTAAAATATATTTCCTTAATATAAATATCGATGCTTTTCTTTCTGAAAAAAAAAAAAAAAAAAAAAAAAAAAAAAAAAAAAACAAACAAACAAACAAACAAACTTTTGACAATTAATATTTTTCAATAGTGTCCCTCCAAGTATTACTAAATATATTTTGAAGAGTAGTTTTAATAATTGACTGCATCAAGATTACTCTTGAAATCATTTGTTTCATTGCTAATGTTTGAAATAATTTCCTTCAAAATATTTTGATGATTTTTTTTTATCTATAGTTTGTTTTGCAAAATTCAAGAAATAATGTAATTTTGAATTTTTTTAACAAGTCGTCAGATTTACAAAATCTTTAAATTATTTGTTAGTTTTTCCATTTTTTCATATCGATTATATGAAAATGATAGTTGAGATTGTAAACCATTCAATTCTTTAACACATCATACCTTGTCTCTCTTGATAGGTTGAATTACTATAACACAAAAATCAATGCAAATTGTCAATCACTTTTTTGTGCTTACACAAGAATCAATGCACATTGTTAATCCAATCACTTTAAGTTAATGTATCATCATATTGAGTTACATCAAATCAGAAATCATCATCTACACATCAATGCAATGCATCTAATGCACACAATCAAATAAAATTAGAAAACATCTAAATTGAAATCAATGAATCTAATGGAAGCAATTAAATAAAATTAGAAATCAACATCAACATTAAAATCAATGCATTTAGTGCAAGCAATCAAATAAGATTAGAAATCATCATCTACATAGAAATCAATGCATACAGTGCAAGCAATCAAATACGATTAGAAATCAACATCTACATTAAAATCAATGCATTTAGTGCAAGCAATCAAATAGGATTAGAAATCACCATCTACACTTAAATCAATGCATCTAGTGCAAGCAATCAAATAGACTTAGAAATCACAATCTACACTGAAATCAATGTATTTAATGTATTTAGTGCAAGCAAACAAATAGAATTTTAAAAAATCACTGAAATCAATGCATCTAGTGCAAACAATCGCAAAGGATTAGAAATCAACATCTACATTGAAATCAATGCATCTAGTGCAAGCAATCAAATATCATTAGAAATCAACATCTACACTGAAATTAATGCATCTAGTGCAAGCAATCAAATGGGATTAGAAATCACCATCTACCATAAATTCAATGCATTTAGTGCAAGAAATCTTCGTCCCTCTGTCCCTCATCCATCTATATTTATATCTCCCTCCAAAATCAACATCTACACTGAAATTAATGCATCTAGTGCAAGCAATCAAATGGGATTAGAAATCACCATCTACCATAAATTCAATGCATTTAGTGCAAGAAATCTTCGTCCCTCTATCCCTCATCCATATAAATTTATATCTCCCTCCATCTTTCTTTCTATGTCTCTCTGTCTCACCCCCAAACATACACACACTCTCTCCATCTCTTCCTTGTCACCCCCCCTCTCTCTCTCCACTTTTCTCTCTATATGTCTTTTTTCTTCCCTCCCTCTCTCCCCTTCCAAATCGACATCTTTGTCCTCCCTCTCTCAAGTCATCTCTCTCCCTTTCTCTCCCAGCTCCCTCTCTCTACCCCCATCTCTCTCTCTCTCTCTTCATTCCTCCTCTCTCATGTCCTTCAATTTATCTCCTTCAATGCAAGCAATCAAATAGGATTATAATTCACCATCTACACTGAAATCAATGCATTTAGTGCAAGAATTCTTCTTCCCTCTCTCTACCCTCCATCTATATCTATATCTCCATCCATCTCTCCTTCTTTGTCTCTCTAACTCACCCCTGCTCCTCCCTAAACACATATGTTTTTTCCCTCCATATCTATCTATTTCTCCCTCTCTCTATCTTGCTCTTCTTCCTTCTCTTCACCTTCCATGTATATATCTCTCTCTCTATCTCTCTTTTGTCTCTCTATATCACCCCCAAAACATACACACTCTTTCTCCATATTTATCTATCTCTCCCTCCCTCTTGCTCTCCCTCTCTCTCTTTCCTCCCCTTCTCCCCCCTTCTCTCTCTCTCCATTTCCCTTATCACTCTCTCTCTCTCACTCTCTCCATCTCCCTTATCACTCCCTGTCTCTTTCTCCACCTTTCTCTCTCTGTGTCTTTCTTCTTACCTCCCTCTTTCTCTCCCTTCCTCTCTCCTTCTCCCTCTCTCACATCCAAGCTCTCTTCCTTCCTCTCTCTCCCTTTCTCCTCTGTCTCTCCCCCTTATCTCTCTGTTCTTGTCTCTCTCTGTCTCTCCACCCTCCAACTCTATCACTATCTCTCCTCTCCCCCTCTTCTCTCTATCTCTCCTTTATCTTTCTATCTCACCCCAGACATATACCCTCTCTCTCCTTCTCTCCCTTGTCACTCCCTCTCTCTCTCTCTCTCCACTTTTCTCTCTCTATGTGATTCTTCTTCCCTCCCTCTCTCCCCATGTCTCTCAAGTCCTCTCTCATCCCTCCTCTCACTCCCTCTATCTCTCCACCTCTATCACTTTGTCTTTGTTCTTCCCTCTCATATATATCTAGAGTTAATATATATCATGATATATTAATATATATTATAATATAACAATTTTAATGATATTTTTTACATTGCAGTATAACAAAATTTTCAAATATTACAACTTTGATGTGGAAATATTTGTTTCTAGAAATTTTAATATATCCATAGGATATGGTTTTTCTTGATTCATTTTACAAATATTTAATTAATATTAGAAGATTTTAGAAAGATTTTGGATTTTGTATTGAAATTACATTTTTACTTTATATTATGAAATGATATTGACTTTAGTAAAGGTCAAAGATGTTTAAAAATTTACTTGATTTGGAATTTTAATGTGGTAAATTTTTTTGTTGAAAGTAAAATTATGATCCATTCAAATTCAAAGTATATGATAAAATAACTAATAAATACATAATACAATTATTTTATGCATTTAATAGTTATTTTATCATATACGTTGAATTTGAATAAGTATATAAAACATTTAAATTAATTATTTTTATTTTTAGATTTTTTTTAATTTTTAGTTTGGCCCACATAAACAAAATTTCACCTTTGATGACAGAGGCCTCACACTGAGCTGTAGAATACCCCTCTCCGCACAAAAATAAATATAACTATTCCAACCATAAATTTCCAATGAATTGATGAACTAAAATTGTAAATAACTTTAATAACTAAAATAAAATAAAATTATGAAAAAAGTGATTAATTTTAATAACTTTAATAATACGAGAACAACCGTGAAAGAGACAAACAGAGAGTCAGAATTTCACAGAAAAAACATGTGTCGAAATGAGTTAGAAAACGAGAAACAATAGGCAATTAAGCTGTAGTTTTTGGTAACTGATAGTGAAAAAACCAGATAATTGTTCCCAGAAGTTGGAAAGTCACTAAAGAATATTCGAAGGAACTGAGAACCCTATCCTCATCATCCATTGTAAAATTATCAGAAATATTAAGAAGACCATACAAACCAAAGTATGGAGTCCTGATGATCGCATAGGTTTTGAAGATAATAGGATTGAGTTGTCTTTCTGGGAAACTGATTCCATGAATTTGCTTCAACCTTGGGATCCATTCTCTCCTTCCGTGCTGTGGCATCCACCCAGCGATACTTTCATAAGATTAAACTACCGGGGGGTTTTCGAAAGAAATCTAAAAAGTTCAGGTACAGGAGAGAATGAAGGTATTTCAGAGACTTGCTATGCCCAAAATATAGGCATTTTCTACCAAATAATGAAACCGAGATCCTTACTCTTCCTAGACGTATAGAAAGGAACGTTCATTTATATAGCATAATCATTGAAAGGGATTCAAAGTTGATTGTAGATAAAAACAGGGATTCAGTGGGGGAATTTCAACCCATTAGAGATTGCCTACACACCTTGATTCCATTTTGCAGAATTTGCATAGCTTTTCTGGTCTTAGGTTTATGCATGTTGAAAGGTCTGGAAATTCAGTAGCAGATGTACTTTCCAATTTTGGTTGTTGGAGCAAGAGAATAGAAGTTACTCCAAGAAGCAGGATAATGTTCAAAGCTATTCCTAAATAAAAACAAGAGCTGTGACTTTGGAACACACTCATGATCTTTACTTAACATCAAAGGGGCAGAGAGATATTGTTAGTTCCCATAAACAAACTAGAGTACAGAGCAGCATAGCATAAGGTAAACAATGCTAATATGTTTCATTAAGTTAAACTGTGTTATCAATTTTTATGAGCAAGATCATCAATATCGCACGTAATGTAGGGGACTTCGATGTAATTGAATATTGTGTATTAAGTCACTGCCATTTACGGAAGGAATAACCATGCCAATCCATGACCGAAGAAAGCATCCGTTAGGCATCGATTCACCGTACAAATGGATAAATTTTTAAGAAAAGCTCTGAAAAAATCAAGATTAAAGAGGGCACAATCTTGAACACTCAAACACATGGAACTTTTCTCTTTGCTAAGTAGAATATAGATTCATCAATATCAATGGAAGAGCAAATGCTATGATCAGCTATTTTCAGGAGATCACTCGTACATAAATTAATTATATCATCTTTTTATAAATTTAAATGTTTTGATAATACAGATATTGTAGATTCATATTAATTTTGGATTTTTATTAAACATTTACTGAGATTATCATTTAAAATACTATAAACTTGAATGAAAAGAGAGGTAACAAACCAACCAGTAAACTTTAAAGTGATAAGATATACACCTCAAGATGATGAAGATGGGCAAAACCTACTTTTTTATAAGTCTAATTGTTTCAACAATGCAAATATAAATGACACACATGATCCAGGAATTATTGATTTTAAAGTTTTATTTGCCCATCCCTTTGCATTGGACTCTAGGACAGGCATAAAGCCTGTCTGCAGCCATTTTCTAACATTTATGAGAAGTTAATCTAAACACACACAGATAGCAAGTCCAAGTAAAGAGAAACAATTTGTAGAGTACACAATTCACAGAGCTTTTCCTCAATCCTGATTTTCATTAAATTACGAACTGATCCACCCACTACAAACATGTGTCAACCATAGCTGACTAACTAGTTTCCTCAAATAAATCTAACCTATGGGTTGGGCCTTTGTGTAATGATAAATGTGTGTATTGGTTTATATTCACTGGTCCATGTTTGATAACCAACACACTGATTACACCCTGCTGCTGCAGTTCTACTTAAGAATCCCCGGCACAAAGGGGACAAACAACAAGAATGACAGGAGTTTTCAATATGGGTTTGGAGTAAGTAGGATGTAATTGTGGGTGAGTGTTACAGAATCTTGAGGTTCAATCAATCCATACCTGTCTTTGCAGCTTCTCTAAACAGAGGAGCATGAGTGGTGTACCAGCGAGCATTATCATAGGGCTTCGTCACCGTATTCCCACAATCCACCATCAAATTATGCCCACTAATGAAGCCCGAATCATCTGTTGCAATAAACAGTGCTGCCTGAGCCACATCCAGAGTGGTCAAAAAACGATCCGGGAGAGGTGAAAACTCTTTGGCCTTTCTTACAGCCAAATCCAAGGATAATGGTTCACACTCAAGCATATGAACGGCCTGAGCCAGAACGTTCGTGGGAGCGCCGTCGGGACTGATCATGTTAACGCGAATCCCAAACCCTCGGAGCTCCACTGACGCCGACCTTACAAGGCCAACCATAGCCGTCTTACTGATAGTATAGGCATGAGGACCCAGCCCACCCACAGAGCCCGCCACGCTGCCCGTGCAGATGATGGACCCTTTCTTGGCTGGCTTCATCACCCGGGCTGCGTGTTTGACACCCAGAAACGCTCCCCTAATATTGACAGCCATGGTGTAATCGAACTCGGCCATGTGCGTCTCGTCAATAGAACCTACCGCTCCCAGAATGCCCGCGTTGTGGTGGAAGACGTCCACCCTGCCTTCACCCATTAAAACGCCCTTGTCCACCGCGGCTGCGACATGCTCTTCATTCCTCACATCGCAGTGGATGAATTCAGATCCGTTGCCCAGCTCCTTAGCCAGATTCTCTGCGTTTTGCACATCTGCTATCAGGACCCGGGCACCGTGCGCTGCAAAGAGGCGAGCTGTTGTCTCTCCAATGCCGCTGGCTGCACCAATGATGATTGCCATCTTGCCTTCCAGCCTGATCATATTTTGTTACAATTAAACCCTGGATTAGTACACTAGCAAACGTCATCTAAAATATTTCAAATCTGAAATCATATGCACTCGGAATTTTTCCAAAGCTGAAATTAAAACCATATCCGGTTTGTGTATGGGGGAGCCTGAAATCAAAACCAAATTCAACCTGATATGCACCTAGAAAGTTGCAAAGCTGAAAACAAAATTAAGCCCACTTTGAGATGAAAACAAAACTAAACCCAGTCTGAAACACTGAAATCAAAACCGTAGCCTATTTGATATGCACCTAGAGGTTTGCATAGGTTGAAACGCTAAAATCAATAGCTCAAAAGTAAACCCAGTACCTAGAGTTTGAGAAGCTGAAATCAATGCTGTGCAATTGAAACCAAAATCAATATTAAAAAGCTGGAATCAAAACTATGCACCTGCAGGTTGCCAAGCTGAAATCAAAACTAAAATCAAACTGAAATCAAAACTATGCACCTGTAGAATTCCAAGCTGAAACCAAAACTAAAATCAACTAGATATGTATATTGAGGTTTTTGGGAAGTTGCAATCAAAACTAAATCCAATGTGAAACATATACTACACAAATTTATTTAAACCGGGATTTGATATGCACCTCGAAGTTGAGTAGCTGGAGATTTACATATTTGATATTTCAAACCCATTTTGATATGCACCTCCTCAGAGTTATGATGTTAGAGACTAGTAATTAAAATGCATTGAAACCAGGATTTGATATGCACTTCGAAGTTGTGAAGCTGCAGTTGTGCCTCCAAAGTACCAATAATCAATCAAAATTGCAACCTCGCAATAATGAGGCTGGAGACTACATATTTCAAACCTTTTTTGATGTGCAACTTCTCACAGTTGTGACGATAAAGACTCATGTCTCAAACTCATTTAAACCAGGGTTTGATATCACTTCGAAGTTGTGAACCTGCATTTGCACTTCAAGGCTTGTCATGTTAGAGTTTACATATTTGGAGTTGTTGTGAAGTTAGATGGTGCATATTTTAAATAATTCTCGTTACTCTGGCCATTTGTGTTAACTTGTTTCACATCAGTGTCGCTTCACAACTTCAAAGGTGCACGGGTAGATGATTGGTAGGGATTTAGTGTTTATTATATTCACTGCCTCCACCCAGTGCACTGCCTGTTTTAATAAATCCACCTAGGCAAGCATTATGCACCCACAGCAGCAGAGTTATTGAATGCGGTATATGCAAAGATATTCTTATCTAAGGGTATTTGAGATCCGACTTTTCCTATCTGAATATACTTCAAATCCAGCTGTATATATCCCAGCATATACAGCAGTATTGAGACTGCTGCTGAGTGCTCATTGATTGCCACTTATCATGTATAACCTTCCTTCTCAGATAGGAATATTCCAACATATACAACATTCATGAGTCTGCTGCTGGGCGCCATTGATTGCCACCCATTATGGATAACCCCCCTCCCCAGACTGAGGATATAAACCTCACCTGGGCTGTATAAATGCACCTGGCCTCTTTGGGTGCATTGAAATGAAAACCAAAGCCCGCCCTGACAAGCATATAGAGGTTGTGAAGTGGAAACAAAAACTGAACCCAAGCTGATATAAGGGGAAACCAAAACTAAACCAAAGCTGGTATGCACCTAACGTTGCAAAGCTAAAACTAAACCCAGTCTGATATCCAAGCACCTAAAGGATACGAAACAAAACTGAAGTGAAAGCTAGACGTAGTCCGATATAAAGCAAAACTAAACCCTACAGAGGTTGCTAAAACGGTAAACCATATCTGATATCCACCTGGAACGGTAAACCCTATCTGAGATCCACCTGGAAACCAAGCTGGAATCAAACCTGCACACAAGTTCATGTGCACCTAGAAGTTTGAACGCCAAGGAACAAACATACCTTTTGGCTGTGGGAAGCGGAATCGTAGATATACTCCTGAGGCATAAGTTCTGAGAAGGTGGATATCCCCTGCTGCTTGATGATGATGATGCCTTCACCCTTGTCATGCCTTGCAGAAGGCGCCTATCAATGAAATGCAATAAATCAATTAATCTACCACCATTTTTGTTTTTCCAGCCATTAGTAATTTCATAAAAGGGGTTACCTGTTCCTTACCTTACAGAGCTTGATCCGGACATTATGCCAACCCCAAAGCCCTCTGTCAAAATGCTAAATTTATCAGAAGATAATTAAATCAAATAAAGAGATATATGAATGTACAAAGCCAAGAGAAGCTTAGCTGTCGATCTCGAATTTCAGCTTACTTTCCAACGTTGACCATTTTTATGATCTGATTTCTGATAGTGATACAGTTATGCCCATCGTGTGATGGCAAATCAGTCCATTACAAATAAAAACAAAATCCTGAGGTTGTAATTTTGTAAATCACCCTGATGACCCTGCATGTAGGGCTATGTGGGCGTCCAATGGGTATAGTTGAGAAGCACAAGATGCCCTTTGCCAAGCTGTCTTCTTAGCTCAATTAGTGGGAAGCGTAGAGTAAGACGCCTAAGTTTGGCAGAGTTTGACTTAGAGAAATGGAACAAGAATGTTGCAGTCCCAATGAAATATCACACTTGCACAAGCTAATGGGTCGTTTGGTTAGGAAGAGATGTTGTAGTGAAATGTTGTAGAATTTTTTAAATCATTTTTCTCGCCGGATTCAAATGCCTCATTTTATAATGCAGCGGTCTATAACGTGACTTTTTGAAAGCCTTTTTGGCAGGTTTTTCCAGTGAAAATCTGGCAGCAATTTATTGGAATCGCAAGTTTGATAGCTAGTTTCTGCACAATCAAAGCGTCCCAAGGGTTTTTCAGGGTGCTGAATCCAAATATGCAGTTAAAAAACCATTTTAACTGCAACAAATCATGATTTAATCTCAATTTCTTCCGCCGGATTCCTTTGTATCTAGGTTTTATAGGGTTTTTGTCTTACTATGAGTGTTCTGAAAGGGGCACTAGTTCCCCCTCCTCGAAGACTATTGTATTTGGATCTACGGCAGGATGGATTAAGGGAGAGAAGACTAGAGCAAATTCTTTAGAAATGTCGATTTTAGGAGCAAAATGGCTAGTTAGTCTTCAAGGCAAATGTAACACAAAGCTCATCAAAACCCCACTTTTGTAATCTCACCTCAATGCTTGGAGGATCATTGTAAAGGGTTGAAGGATCATGCGTTTATTTGCAAATTTATAGGAGGTTGGCCTACAAAAAGAGAACCGGAACGTTGGATGCTACATAAATGGCAACCGAAGGGAGAAATTGACTTAAGATTAGGACCCAAGGGATTTTTCACTGTAATTTTTTTCCAATTTAGAAGGCAAGGCTCGAATTTTTGAAAGGGGGCTTTATTTTAACAATAATGTGGGTCTGTATATTAGGCATTGGGAAGAATGTTTCAACCCTAACATACAACCTTTTCCTTTGTATCTAGGTTTTATAGGGTTTTTGTCTTACTATGAGTGTTCTGAAAGGGGAACTAGTTCCCCCTCCTCGAAGACTATTGTATTTGGATCTACGGCAAGATGGATTAAGGGAGAGAAGACTAGAGCAAATTCTTTAGAAATGTCGATTTTAGTAGCGAAATGGCTAGTTAGTCTTCAAGGCAGATGTAACACAAAGCTCATCAAAACCCCACTTTTGTAATCCAACCTCAATGCTTGGAGGATCATTGTAAAGGGTTGAAAGATCACGCGTTTATTTGCAAATTTATAGGAGGTTGGCCTACAAAAAGAGAACCGGAACGTTGGATGCTACATAAATGGCAACCGAAGGGAGAAATTGACCTAAGATTAGGACCCAAGGGATTTTTCACTGTAATTTTTTTCCAATTTAGAAGGCAAGGCTCGAATTTTTGAAAGGGGGCTTTATTTTAACAATAATGTGGGTCTGTATATTAGGCACTGGGAAGAATGTTTCAACTCTGACAAAGAAGAATTCATGTTTGCACACGTTAGGATAAGACTGTACTCCCCACCAGTTGATTTATGGATCCCATAAATACTAGAGGGGATTGGTAATGTACTAGGTTGTTTTGTAAAAGTCTTAGAAGTAACTAAACGAGGTTGATATATGTCATATGCTTGTCTATGCATATATATGAATATATCTCAACCCTTGTCGAAGTCTATCAATCTAAATTACCAAGGGGAAATTTGGTCCCAACCAATTGATTATGAGCATGTTCGTTTTCAATGTCATCTCTGCCATGAACATGGCCACATTTTTAGAGATTGCCCAATTGGAACAAGGAACAGTGTGGGATTGGTAGAAAATGAAGGTTTCATGAAAGTGACCCCCACCCCCTGCACACAGAATAAACCCCAAGCTGCACACTACAACAAATCAACAAACACTCTAGGGGAAAATGCCTTCGAAGCCCTAGCAGTTATTGAAGAGGACCCTAAAGAGGAAATACCAAATGATGTATAGATGATGGAACAAACCCAGAATGTGAAGGAAATGAAACAATCGATGAAGAGGAAGACTCTAGAGGATGAAGAGGGGGTTAATGAGAAAATCGATGTTACTGGCCTCCCGGTTATTTAGGAGGTTGCTCAGTTACCAAGACAAAAATTTAATTCTTTGTCCAAGGAAGAAAGTGTTTTAGTGGACCTCCTCAATGAATGTGCAGAGAGAGATTTGGAGAATTTGTTTGAAGAGCAACGTGAGCATTATGTGAAGGCTTTATTTGAATGGAAAACCTAAAAACGCAAACAATCTTTGAAGGAACCAGAAATACATTCTATAAAGGAATTCAAAGAGAAAGGTAAAGATATTTTAGTCAAAGAATTGGTTAAAGAAGTGAAAAAAAAAGGGAAGGAAAACTAGAAATGATTCATTGTAAGAAATCAGAGGTGTTGTAGTGAACTTTGGTCAAGTTATGGCACTCTCAGATTATTTTCCTACAGTCCCAAAATCTTCTCATTGAAAGTCTTCAAATGGAATATTAGAGGCCTTAATAGCAAAGGCAAGTAGATATGTACAGGATCATATTAAAAAGGAAAAGCCGACAATTGTGATTTTACAGGAAACCAAGCTAGTATGGGATAAACTAGAAAAAAAAATTATTTTTGTTGGAAGGGTTGCCAATTCATGGCACTTGATGCTCAAGGTAGCTCTAGGGGATTGGTTGTCTTATGAAACCCCTGGGAGATTGTTTTTCAATACTGGGTGGCAAGCTTAAGAGTATTAATTGGTCTTTTTCAGATATTTGAGTACAAAAGACCTAGTTGCTTTAACAACGGTGTATGGACCCCCAGTATCAAATTTTGCTTCATAAGAGGTGTTTCCCTGACCAATTATGGATTTTAGGGGGAGATTTTAATATCATAAGGTCAACAATAGAGAAGAAAGGAGGCCTAAATAGGCTTGAACCAATCTTTGAAACTTTAATAGTCTTATTGAGCAATTGAAGCTAGTAGATATACCTACAGTCAATGGCATTTTTACCTGGAATAAAAGAAGGGGTGAACATCATCAAATAGCTAGTTGCCTAGACCATTTTATTATAACAGAGGCAATTCTACACATGGGCATATTCATAGAGGCAACTATCTTGCCTTCTCTAGGGTCAGACCACTAGCCGCTTTGACTAGAAATAGATTTAAACGAAACTCCAAAAAGTCAACCATTTCGCTTTCAAAACTTTTTCTTGCAGGATCCATATTTTATAGAGAAATTTAAAGTTTGGTTGCAAGAATGCTCAATGAAGGGTAACAATAGAATGCATTCCTTTCAACTAAAGTTGCAGGCTTTAAAAAGGAAAATAAAAATCTGGAACAAACAACATTTTGGAAATATTTTTGAAGAGAAACTGAAGTTGGAAGAAAAGATGAAGGAATTGCAGCAACAAATGATCCTCGAGGGAAGAATTATGGACCTGGTTGTTGCAGAAGGGCTTACACTACACTAGCTTAAACAACGACACTAACAAGAAGAAGAATTATGGAAACAGAAATCTAGGGTGCAGTGGCTAAAAGCGGGAGAACAAAACTCTATGCTTTTCCATAACTCAATGTTGCAACGAAGACATAATAATAGGATTTTCTCTATATTGGGGTAGATGTTGATCACAAAATCCTACACTCAGAGATAGAGGTAGAATTTGTCCATAATAAGAATATCTTATCATAAACATCCTTTCAAAGTCAGGCCCAAATAAGCCAATTACTAATAGGTATACCATGAATTATATCCAAGGAGCATAATATAGCTTTGATGTGTTAGAAAATGAGAAAGGTAGTAAAGATTTTCTTATTCTTGATAATTTCTTGTGATTTTTCTTATTATTACGATTCTTTATATCTTCTTTATTTAGTTCATCGAGCAATTACCAAATGCAGCAACACATAAAACAATAGACACCAAATGTAGGCACATACTAGGGAAAAACCCCCCTCGAGGGGAAAACCCAGTCAAAATAATTATTCCTTTCAATAGTATTCTTTGAGACTCTTCACCCTAGACCAAAACTAGAGCTTCCCTCCACACCAAATCAACCTCCAGAATTTCAACCTCTTCCCAGCAAATTCAACTATGCAGCAACTTACGACAATTGGCAGCTTCCGACAACTGTGAAACTTGGAAGACTTTGATCTCCCAATCCAGGACATGAAACAGAGAGAGAGAGAGAGACACCAAAATTTCAATTTTCCTTGTCTCTTAGACTTCCCCAAACTTGCATTCACTTCAACTTCCTGGCAACAGACTTTGCACCTTTTCCTAGCTACAAGAGAACTTCGCACTTCTATGCAGCAACAAGAGATTTTCGCACTTCTTCCCAACTACAAGAGAATTCGAACTTGTGAGAGAATGATGCTCCAAATGAATTCGATGACCTTCCTTTTATAGGCTTCTTGTGGGGTTGAATAGGGTCCTTAGGCCGACTTGATCTTCTCTTAGGCCGACATGGTGTGGAGGTTACATAATTCATATTTGACTCAATACTTAACCTTTTTACATGATTCAAAAGCCCAAGAAGGGTCTCTTTAAATGTACAATAACTCTATAGACTTAGAATAAATCCTAGAAGTCCTCAATGGGGACTTTGACCTAAAACATGGTGACCCAAGCATGAAACCCATGCTTTAATAAGTCACAATAATAATAATAATAATTCTTTTCTTTATTCTTTTGACAAGTACATTATTGAAGACCGAACATAGTTATATTTTCTAACACTCCCTCTTAACTAGGGAGGTATTCATAATGTACACATACAATGGAAGATCTCAAACTATATGAACCATGAAGAGCTTTAGGCATCACAATGCCATGGACTAGATTCCTGACCAAGGAAATCTATCCAGGTGGGACTAATATGGACTCGAGATTTTAGCCCCTTTAGGTACCCTCAGTCTTACTTGCTAACCATCAACCCAAAAATCCAATTGTGTATCCAAAATAGAGTTCAATAACCAACACCATCTTTCCAACTGCGTGACACAGACATCAACACAAAATATTATCCAGATGTCTTCCCAGGCAATGCTTCACTCACAAAGCCTCAACACCCCTTGACCCAGCAGATCAAGAATGACCAATCTCTCCTAATCAAACTAATTGGTAACCAGAATGCTATCAAATATTTCGAGAGATTTACCTATACAAACACAACCCCAATCAATAATACACTTTCACATGTACATAATCAAATACAAACCTCTAGGGTTTTTCATACAACTTGATGTTGCTTCTCAACTTTCCATAGTAGGACTATCAACCGAATCTTTGACAAAACATTCCTCAATCATATGTTTTCCTTCTTACTTTTCAAGCGCAACATAACCTTTGAAATTCATTCTTTAATTAACACCAAGCTATACCCTCCCTCTCAACTAGGAAGCACCTCTTTATCTAGACTCCCTCTTAATCTTAGGGAGATCTCTTCTATTCATGCTTCCTCTGAGAGATCAACTTCTTCTTTTCGACATCGGAGAATCTTTTGTGGCTTCCAACCATTTCATCAGAGTTATCATCATCCTCATCATGCTTATCACATCAATGAGCATCTTCACCAAGTTGAAGATTATGTACCTACACAACTTAAATAGAAAGTACAACCAAATCTATAGAAGCATGATGTTAGCCATATCAGAATCACAGAAGCATTTCATATTTATGCATATCAGATACCCAAACTCAATTACAAACAAGAGACATATACTCTTCAACATCTTGCTAGGGACTTTGTTATACACCCTAGACTACTTCATAACAACATTCATTCCATCTAGGGTTTCAATGTGTCTTCCAAAGGTATGACATACCTTACTACAACATATAGCAAACCCTAGAAACAATTCACACAAATATATATCTACAAAGCATCTAACAACTTTTCAAAATACATATGTTAGACTTCTCACTGTGGATTCGTACAAATCCTAGATTTCATACAAAAGAATCAAAGTCAAACATAGCTTAGTCATTCACTTGACCAACTTCCACTAGGGTCAGTTCTAGCCCCTTGATTTTCAATCAACCATCAATCAGTCACTAACATGACCAACTACCACTAGGGTTAGTTGGACAACCTAGATTTTCGATCAATCATTAATCTTAACCAAAAATTCAAAATTCAACAATCTTTCACAAATCTCAATTTTATCATATAGTCATCATACATCAAAGATTTCTACTACAACTAAGGTTTAACTCCAAAACCTTAGAATTCCAATTTCACAATCTCAACAATCTTACATAGATCTCAAATCATCATATTTCAAAGATTTTACTTTGACCAAGGCTCAATTCCAAAACCCTAGAACTCTATTTTCACAATCTCTACAATCATTAAATACATAAATCTCATATTATTACATTACACACATTGGACAATGTCACTACTGGGATTTAACTGCAAAACCCTAGATTTTCATTTTCCAACAATCATCTAAATAGATTCTAGATTGTTATGTCGCACATACTAGACAATTTAACTTCACTAGGGTTTAGTTATAAAACCTAGATTTCCAAATATCAACATCCTAGAATCTCAGACAAGGACTTCCATTGAATCCTAAAATTTATGACCATCAATGATTGGGTCAACACACATATCTAGGAGATCATAATCATATCATATGTACAATAACATTAATACATCTAACCTAGACCAAGTTAGGGATTCAACCAATGGGACACATCTATACATGCCTAGATTTCATCATCATGCAAATACATTTCATATCATGTGTTAGTCAAACTCAACTTCACAATTATCAATAAGAGTTAGACACACAACCATCTTGATTACACTAAGGTTTGATAAGACAAACACACACATACCAAAGAAAACATTTCTAAGACAATATAAATGTCTTGCTCACACATTCCACCAAACCCTAATGAGTTAGGGTTCCAATGTAGAAACATAGCAAACCCAACATTACCAAAACTTCAAAGGTTCAGGATTTTGGACCTTATCATTCCACCCTAACAAGTTAGGTTTTCTTGATCATACCAAAATCCCAAACATGACATCATCAATAAAAATTCAAAACTAGTATTTTACAATATCCCTAAGCAGTTTAGGGTTTCAGACATTCACATTAAAATACCCTTCGGTTAGGGTTTTCCATAACTTGTCTAGGGTTCTACATAGTCAATCAAGAATATGAGAGGGGTGGGTAGATTTACCAAGAGATGAATCAACCAAACAAGGATCACTAAGATTCAATACAGCTAGTCATAACAGAGTTAGTAATAGATCATCAAATGAATAATCCTTTCAATTATTGTATTTAAAGCATACCTTTGATTCTTGACTAACCTTGTCTTGAGAGATCCTCCTCCTTGCAGATTTTTTCCCTAATCAAGAAAACAAAGGGAGAAATGTGATTAGTATTTTAATATAATCAAAATTAATTGAGTACATGAACCCAAAACTGAAAAGACATGAGATACTTATCTTTGGCAGTTGTTGGGGGCTCCCTCCAAAGCTTGAGGGAAACCTACAAACTTAAAGCAATACAAAAATGTCTTTTCCAAAATATTTTAAAAACCTGTAAATTCTAAAACATATAAAACAAGATATGTAAAGCTACAAGCAAAGGACTTAATAGTATAAGTCCCTAATGTCAGGTTCTTTGGTCTTGACTTTCTTTGAGTCTCCTTCTACAACAAGGTTGGCTTGATCCCTTCCTCTCTTCTTATTCTTTGGATTCTTGGGACAGTCACTTTTGTAGTGACCTTCTTATGACATTGATTGCACTCTATCTTGGACATGTCAACTTTCTTCCTCGATCCCTTCGATCTCTTTCCTTTAGATGAGAAACATAAACATTTGATACTCCTTCAAGATTGGAAACCATTGAGATCCTTAATTCTTCTTGACTATAGGCAGTCCATAATTCTTCAAAAGTGGGAGCTACCTTCCAACTATTGAGACCTGCAACAAATGCACCCCAAGAGGGTGGCAATCCTAATAGAGCAGTGGTCACAAGTTCTTTGTCCAGAATAATCTCATCGATGGCCAAGAGACCATCTCTGAGTCTAGCTATCTTCACAAAGAAGGTTGCCAAAATATCTTCTTTAGTCATCTTTGTAGTCCTCAACTCATTCTTCAAACTTGCTACTTGACCAATATTTCTTAATAGTGAACTGCTTCGACAAGGCTTCATACATCTCTTGAGCATGATTGACGTTAGCAATGAATGGGACAAGATTGTCTTTTATCCCTTCTACCATCAGATTCATGGCCACTAATTCTAAATCCCTGAATTTCGCTTTGTCGGCATCACTGACTTCTTTTGTAAGCTTCTTTACAATATCTTTTACAAAGTCCAACACCTTGTTCTTCTCAAGGATTAGGTCAATCCTCTTCTTCCATGATTTGAATTTAGATGCTTCTTCAAGTTTGTTCTCGCACTTAATTGCGTTAGACATCTTCCTTGAATATAATAAACTCCTTCCCTGAGATAGTACCTATGAATGGATCAAGTGCTTGAGACTGCCTTTTACTTCCTTCTTCACCAAAGCTTTGATTCCATGTTAGAAAATCAAAAAGGCAGTAAAGATTTTCTTGTTCTTGATAATTACTTGTGATGTTTCTTATTATTATGATTCTTTATATTTTCTTTCTTTAGTTCATCAAGTAATTACCAAAAGCAGCAACACATAAAACAATAAACAACAGATATAGGCACATGCCAGGGCAAAACCCCCCTCGAGGGGAAAACCCAGTCAAGATAATTCTTCCTTTCAATAGTATTCTTTGAGACTCTTCACCCTAGACCAATACCAGACCTTCCCTCCACACCAAGTCATCCTCCATAATTTCAACCTCTTCCCAGCGAATTCGACTATGTAGCAACTTACGACAGCTGGCAGCTTCCGATAACTGTGAAATTTGGAAGACTTCGATCTCCCAATCCAGGACACGAAAAAGAGAGAGTGAGACACCAAAATTGTGATTTTCCTTATCTCCTTAGACTTCCCCAAACTCGCATTCACTTTGACTTCCCAAGAACAGACTTCGCACCTTTTACCGGCTACAAGCGAACTTCGCACTTCTGCCAAGCAACAAGAGATTTTCGCACTTCTTCCCAACTACAAGAGAATTTGAACTTGTGAGAGAATGATGATCCAAATGAATTCGATGACCTTCCTTTTATAGGCTTTTTGTGGGGTTGAATAGGGTCCTTAGGCCAACTTGATCTTCTCTTAGGCCAACATGGTGTGGAGGTTACATAATTCATATTTGACTCAATACTTAACCTTTTTACATGATTCAAAAGCCCAAGAAGGGTCTCTTTAAATGTACAATAACTCTATAGACTCAGAATAAATCCTAAAAGTCCTCAATGGGGACTTTGACCTAAAATATGGTGACCCAAGCATGAAACCCATGCTTTAATAAGTCACAATAATAATAATAATAATAATAATAATAATAATAACAAATATTTTCTTTATGCTTTTGACAAGTACATTACATAATGACTCAAGTACATTATTGATGACCGAACATAGTTACATTTTCTAACATGATGCAACTGATTTCCCTTCAAGAAGTGGAAATGATAGTCATGGAGTTGCCAAAAAACAAAGCATTGGTTCTGGATGGTTTCACCTCTAACTTCTATCAAGCATGTTGGTATATTATGGGAAAGGAGATATATGAGCTAGTGGAAGAATCGAGACAAACCCAATCATTATGGAGAGGTCTAAATGTGACTTTCATCACACTGGTGCCACAACATGGTCGTTCAGAGGATCCCAACAACTTTTGACCAATTTATTTATGCAATTTAATTTACAAAATCATCTCCATGATCATATTCAAACGTCTAAAACTTCTACTCTCCACCCTTATTTTGTCAGAACAGATAGGCTTCGTGGAAGGTAGGCAGATCATGGATGGTATTCTTACAGCTTAGGAAATTATCCACTCCCTAAAATCTAAGAAGAAGCCTAGTATGTTGATTAAATTAGATTTGTCAAAAGCCTATGACCGTCTCAGTTGGGATTACTTACTTCATATTTTAGATGCATTTAGTTTTTCTTGGCAATGGATTTCCTGGATTTTCTCTCTCATACCATCTCCTTTCTTTCAATAATAATTAGTAGCTCACTATCTTCAACATTCAAGCCAACAAGGGGTTTAAGGTAAGGGGATCATCTGTCCCCTTTTCTTTTCATTTTGGCAATGGAAGGCCTAGGCAGATTCTTAAAGTAGTCATGTTCTAAAGGAATTATTAAAGGAATCAAATTGTTTGGACATGATTTACAATTAACACATCAACAATTCATTGATGATGTATGCCTATTTGGTTTACCTTCATTATGTGAAGTAAAAAACTTTTAAAAAATCATGAAAATCTTTGTTGAAGTTTTGGTAATTATGATTAACAAGGAAAACCAGGGTTTTCTTTTTCAACTGTAAGGACTGTTGAAAATCCTTTTACTTGTGTCTTGGAATTTCGAAGGGGCCTCCACCCATACACATATTTGGGAGTACCATTAGTCCTATATCCAAGATGAATTGCTTGTTGGAAGGATTTACTAACTAAATTGTCGAACAAAATTCAAAACTGGACTTTTCGAGCACTAAATTTCGTAGGTAGTTTGGTTTTGACCAAATTGGTGCTACAAGCTATTCTAGTGTACTAGGTGACAACTATGCCACTCCCCAAAGCTATAGGATGCAAGCTCAAAATAATTTGGTGAGATTTTTTTATGGAGAGGTTTCCATAGAGAAAAGTGATGGGCGCTAGTTGGTTGGGAGATACTCGTTTTACCAAAATATTTAGGTGGATTAGGGCTTAGAGATCTAGACATCCTGTGCACTAATTTTGGAGCAAAATTATGGTGGCAGTGGATTAAAGGAGGAGACCAATTATGGATACAAATATGGCTTCGCAAATATGCTCAATTGTCTAAGTCAGAGGACAGATTGCATAATATTGGGACTATTATTGGATCAAGCCTATGGAATTGGGCTCATAATAATAGAGAAATGGTGACAAGATATGCTTTTTGGGATGTGAAATCTAGTGATAAGGCCAATTTTTGGGATGAATACTAGCAACAGATGCCAAGATTAAATGGAAAAAATGAGCTACAGGGGATTAAATATTTCTTGGAAAACCTAGGTATGACTAAAGTTTCATATTATTGGAAGCGATCGATTGAGGTACCATTTTGGAGGACATGGAAACAATAGGTTGATTGGCCTCCATCCCCTCACCCACTCCCATGGGAACTATTTGATTGTGAGTTTTGCAAAAGAAGGATTCGTTATTCAAATGGAGTAGATGTACTATACTGGGGGACATGTCAGCATGGTTGCTTCACAATTAGCGAAGTGTATCAGATTGCAGTAGGACATCAATCTCTGGAGAAAGAGCATGTATGGAAGTGGATATGGTTGAGTTTCTAGTGGCTGAAAATCTCTTATTTCTTATGGCTAATAGCCTGGAATCATCTTTTAAATTGGGACAAGATCTGCAGGAGAGGGTTTGAAGGGCCTTCCTTTTGTTTCCTGTCACAAAGCAGAGGCATCAATGGAACATGTCTTCTTTTCACGTATGTTTTCACATTTTCAAGATATGAAATCTACAGTCAATCAATGGTTGACCACACAGTCCAGGAACCCAATTGTTAATAGAGCTTGGAATTTACTTTTTGGATTCATCTTATGGAACTTATGGAAGGAACGAAATAACCAGATTTTTAGAAAAAGGAGAAAAAAACAGGTTTGATATGAGAAATTATTTTTTCCAATTTGGGAGACTATATTATCAGAAACATGGTCATCAATGGATTGGGAAGCTGATGAAACAGAGACAATCATCCTTCGAAATTTGAATTTGTATGGTAAGACAATTCCTTCTCCTCCTCAGGCCAATTTAGATTACTCTTTAATGCTGGATCATTGGTATTTTTCTCCCCCGATAAATTTTATAAAATCAACTTTTGATGGTGGATCTAAGGGGAACCCAAGACCTTTGGGTTTTGGGGGAATTTTTAGAGATAAAAGCCAGTCCCTTTAATATTTTTCGCAGTAGATTGCAACATTGCAACTAACAACCTAGCCAAGTTCCTAGTTGTAGAGAGAGGACTACAAATCGCCGCTCGTTAAGGTTTTAAGTTAATCCAAATACATGGGGATTCACTACTTGCAATTCAATGTATTTGTTACTTATTAAATGACCAACTAGCCTCCAAAATTATCCACGACTGGAGATTAGAAGATGTAGTGGTCCATATTGTGGAACTATTGAAGAAATTTGAATATATCCTCATTCAACATACAAAATGAGCAGGAAATGGAGTGGTAGACCACCTAGCAAACATGGGTTATTGTTTTGCAGGTTTGGACATGGACAGGTTGTGGCCAATCTCAGACTGGGAAGAGGAGAAACAAACAATACTGGTTCTGCTTGAAAAGGACAAAAAGCTCCATGCAGGAGGATCCCTGATGGGGGTGGGAATGAGCTCATAACATAACCTACATTGGAATGTGTAATGCTACTGATAGGTGTCCATACAAGCTCCATACGTGGAAGCACATCAATGTGAAGGAGGAGCACCAACAACGATGACGCTTCCTCATAAATGTGTGAAGGTAATGGGGGAGGGACGATACACGTTATTATTTTTCTTCATGGTTTCTGATGCATCACATGCAGTAATTGGTGGAGTTACCATAATGGCTCAGAAGCGCTCAACTGTGGGAGGGAACAACTATGGGAGGGAATTATGCACACTTTGAGCTCATTTATGGATTTTTGCAAATGATACAGAAGGAATTTCCTCCTTAACAAGTGTGTGGGAGTTAACACTTGTCCTATCCATGTCCTTCATTGGAAAATAAACAATATTTCAATCTCATGACATTTCTCCTCCTCCAATCATTATAAATGTGTTGGATCAGTCACAAGGTGGCGAGAGTACGTCGTAGTCTTCAGAGGTGATGAAAGGTTTTATGGTCATTGTTTTTTAGTTTATCATGTGTTGATCTGCACTGCGTGTTGGGTGTTTTGGAAGCCATTTGTTGGCAAACTGAGATACAATTACCTAAAGGAGGGAATCAAGGTTTCAAGAGTTTATCCTTTCAAAGATCTTTGAATTTTTAAAGAGGTCAATGTTCTTTATCCTCTTTTTTCATAGTGCTGCCTCAGGGCTTGTTGTCAAGTTGGTGGTTGTGCTTCCTTCATCGGTGCTCCAAGGTTCAAATTTTCTAGGTATCTCTTTTAATTGTCTGGTTTTGGTATGTGGAATTTGGTATCCCAGGAATTTTTCTATCTAGTTTTAATAGTACCTTCTACCATGGATTTTGGAAGACACAATTGATAATTTTATGGTTTACCATGCTTAGTTTTGGGTTACATTGTTTGACGTTGGTGTCTAGTAACAAATTTTGGTCAATAGTCGGGTATTTTCTATCTTTGTATTATGTGGGTAGTCTGTTTGTATCAAATTGTCACCACAAGTCTAACGAATCTCGGTTATTCGAGTATGGCAACAAAATTTGGTCTATAGGCAAGGATTTTCTGTTATTGTATTATGTGGGTAGTCATGTTATATCATTTTGTCTCCATAGGCTTAAATAATTTTGGCTCTGCAAGGTTTTGAGACAGTATATTTCAAAATCTTTGTGGTTTAGGGAAGATATAAGTCCGCTTGGGTCTGTGTTTTGCAAGGGATTAATCTTGTTTGAGGATTGTCCAATACATTGTTCTATGAGTTTTGGGGATGACACAATCTTGTTTGGGTATTGTCTAATTAATTTCTCTGTGAATTAGTTTACAAGTCATGGGGGTTAGTCAAGTTAGTGTCAATATTATGTACCTTTATGTGACTATGCCACCTCGTCAGAGAATGCAAGCCAGTGGGGAGATTCCAGTAGCAATTCTACTTCTCAGCATAGACGTTTATTTGGATGGAATTCGGTGGCAACCTTGTTTGACTCGATTCCTCTGGAGATTAAAAAGGAGATTTGATACCTCGAATCCATAGAAGTAGGCCTAAATTTGGCGATAAGGCCCACTTCTCTGACTCTGAGGTGGGCAACCAAGATCTTAGATGGATTCCCAACCCTAGGAAATTTAGAAGAAGAACACTGCAATTCTTGCATTCTGTTGCAGTGTATCAACAACTTGACACTATATTTCATTTGGTGCTCTGAGACAAATAGGTGGATAATTACAAGGTTTTTGCAGGCCAGGAGGACATAAAATGCCTCCTAATGAATGTTTGTTTCTGTTTGGATGACATACTCACGTGTCTACAAAGGGTAGAAAAGTATGTAGTGCCAAATTCTGCTTCTGACTCTGAAGATATTATTGACACTCTTGTTGTGATCAATGCTCAACCAATCAACATTGCTCCACCAGCTAATGGAGATCCCCTCTCTCTAGTTGTCATTTCAAACTAAGGGCAATGTTTTGGCTGCAAAGCATCCTTTTGGCACTTTTCCTCAACACGGACTGTGCACCAATGGTTTCGACAAGCTTCATGGTATCAATCAGACAAATCAATGGCGATTTTTTTACTGGCCTCTTGTTTCACTGTACCGATTGAAAATTTTCCAGTTCTAGTTCTGCATTTTGGAACTCAAAATCTTGCCATCTTTTTGTGTGGGAACATATATAGTTATCACCTATGTGATGTTTTGTAAAACTAGTGGTAAATCATGATTAAACTAGTCTCTGCTTTTTGGAAGCTTTGATGTTATTTAGAGATATCTGGTTAGATTTTTGCACTCTTAGATTAGTTTTTTTTATAAGCATAATTTAAATATAAATTCCTTTTATTGAGAAGAGTGCTCCTATTATTTTAAGTTTATTTGAAAGTAGAGGTAATGTATGTTGTATTACTTTAATTAATTAAGAATTAAGTTGGAAATATGTAAAGATTTAAAATAGGTTTTGACGAGTTAAAATTTTGTTTGTTTTTTTAATATGAGGAAATAGGTTAATGGGCCTAAGAGCTACATGCATTTAGTAAGGGTTAAAACACACACTTTTATAAATTATTAGTAAATTATTTTACATGACACGGTTTTTCTTAAATTATGATTCTCTTTATCACAAATTGACTATTAAGTTTATTAAATTTTATTACCTAAAAGAAAAAGAATAAGTTAGAAAAAACAAACTCATTAATTAAGATAAAATGATTAATTTATTAACCACATATGAAAAACATACTCTTAAAATAATTTTGATTTATTTTAATGTCATTTAATTGTAAAGTGAGACATGATATGCTATTTTAATTGAGTAGTAGTCGGTATTCATAGAATGGTTAATTCGTTTTGAAGTCATTATATATATATATATATATATATATATATATATATATGACTTGATTTTTTTTTTCATGTTACTTCCTAGATTCTATATTAAGTTTAAAGAGAAAGTCTAAAATAATATTATGTAAGAGTCAAGAGCATTGAAGTTGACATGGCATGGACTTGCATTGAAGTTGTGATGGAAGCAACTGTCCCTTCAAGACTACCATGATCTTATGAACTTATTATATATATATATATATATATATATATCAGTTTCAATGCAAGTCCATGCCATGTCAGCTTCAATGCTCTTGACTCTTACAATAATATTATTTTAGCCGACATGGGATGGACTTGCATTGACACTGATATATATATGACTTGACTATTTTTTTCATGTTATTTCCTAAATTCTATGTTAAGTTTAAAGAGAAAATCTAAAATAATATTATGTAAGAGTCAAGAGCATTGAAGTTGACATGAGATGGACTTGCATTGAAGCTACGATGGAAGCAACTTGTCCTTTCAAGACTACCATGATCTTATGAACTTAGTGTTGTTTTGGGTCTTTTCATTATAATGATATATATAGATATAAATTATTGTAATAATTTTAAGACATTAAACCAAGTTATTATTTATTTTTAACATATTAATATATATTAATGATTATCATAAGGTTCAGTGATGAATTGAAATTTTTATTAAAAAAATAAAATTACAAATACATTTTATTATTCTATAAATTTCTTCGAACCCTATGCAAACTTCATTTGATACCTAACAAATTTTTGTAATCGTGCATTTGATGCATAAAGAATTTTTACGATTATATAGACCAAATGTTTAAAAGATTTTACAACCTTGCTAATGAGACAATTTATCAAAATAATAAAAAGTTAAACATCTATTTAGTGCATGCTTGCAATTTTCATAGTCTTATTTGAAACTCTTTTGGAAACCTATGTTTTTAATTATACAAATTTAATAAACATATATAAAATTATAGGGAAGAATATGAAATAAAGTCGCATAGCTAGGGTTCCCCGCTTAGTTTAATTAGAACTTTAAAAGGAATGAACTAATTGTCACATTTGAACAAGGGCTACATTGCAGATAGTCTCGCTTAGTTTAAATATAGTTAAATTAGAGCTAAAAAAGCTAGGAAAAACTATTATTTGTATAAATTTGTATGGAAAATTTACAGTGTTTTTTACAATACTCATCCATGCATGTGAATGGAAGAATATGCATGGGTGGAGAGGAAGTTTTAGAACAATCAAGCTAGGCTATTGATGTTAAATGATGTAAATAAAATCAAGCAAAAGATACATTAAAAAAATAAAAATAAAAAACATATAACATTTACAAATATTTATAGATCCAATAGCTTATATCCCTTTTATTATTGCAGTGTTATCACATGATATGTGACGCATATTGATATGTTCATTTGGTACATAGTTTTGTCAAATATGTCTACATGAATTCCGAGAAGAGTACATTTATTCTAAATATTATACATTTTATCATATTAATTCTAATACATTTATTTATTTTTACTTATATTTTATAAATATTAAAATATTTCATTGTAAAAATCACTCATCATAACTTGTAATAAATTATATAATAAATTGTAACTTATTATTGTAAATCGCAATTTAAAAAAAAAAAACAAAATTTTAAATAAATTTAAATAAAATATTTTCATTTTCATAATTTTGAAATAATAATAAAGTATATCAGGACACAATATACATTAAGATATAAAATAAAGCAAAAAATGACACTTTAATGAGCACTCCCATCCCACTTAGAAATCCATTAAACTATTAATGATAGGAGTAGAGAATATAGTTAGATCTATAAAATTATAGATCTTAGAAAAATATATAAAATTATTGATATTTGTAAAAATAACCAATAATATGGCACGTATTAATCTCTTTGCTTGGAGCTCTGCAACCCTCGGCTCTGCAAAAATCGAGATCCGCGTCTTACACGAGTTGCAGGCAACAAGCCCCCGCCCTTTGCTAGCCTAGCTCCTGCGAACCTGTCCACCTGAGGCCTTACTGCTAGCTGCGATCAGACTTTCATGGATCGAGTTGCTGACTGACAGGCCCGATCCCAGGGATTGCGACCATGGAGGAGTTGGGCACTCCCCAAGCGTCTCTTCCGCCTCCTCCGCCGATCTCGCCTTTTGAGGCTTTCAATAGGCTCTTGGCTAGGCTACCAAAGAAGAAAAATACTGAAGCTGTGAAATTTGTTAAAAGATTGGATGATATTCCTGTGATCTCCCTCCCTCCAGAAACCCCGATCCAAGTTTCCCTGTCATTGGCTGAATGGGCTCTCATCGGTTAGTTCACTGGGCTATGGCTGTCCCCAAAAACCACTGAAAGCTGGGTCAACAGAAACTGGGCGCCATTGATCAAAGAAAGTGTCACCTCTTACTTTCAAGGGAGAGGATACTTCCTCTTCAAATTCACATCAAAAGAAGACAAAGACCTGATCTTCCAAAATGGCCCCTACTTCATGGGCCCTTAGGGACTGCATTTGAATAAATGGACCCCGGAATTTGATCCGGCAGTAGATGTGCCCAAAGCAGTCCCGGTGTGGGTCAGGCTTCCGAATCTCCCAGTGCACTGCTGGAATTGGGATTCTCTGAGGCACATTAGAAACGCCCTAGGGAAATTTATAGATCGTGCGAACAACAAGGACTAGTATGACTGTGCCAAGATCTGTGTAGAAGTAGATCTGGAGGTGGGACTACCAGAGGCCATCACAATAAAGGTCGGAAGCTGGACGCATATGCAGAAACTGGACTATGAGCAGCTACCCTTCAAATGCCGAAAATGCCATGTTTATGGTCATTTCGCCAGAGGCTGCCCAACCAACAATGAGGCTGTGCAGGGGAAAGAGGATGGATGGAATCAAGTCAAGCGATCCAAACCCTATCCCAAGAATCAGAAGTAGGGAGGCCCTAATGGCAAAGGAACCCATCAAGCCACTGTCCAGCAGATCCCCATCAAATCCACTCCAGAAAATAAGTACGATCCCCTGAGTTCGCAACTAGAGAACACACAAGAGGGCGAGGTCCAAAAGGAGGTAGAAGCTACTCAGGAGATCGAGGCCCAAAAAACAGCTCCCACAAGCAAAGGAACTCCCTCAGTCTCCCACAAAGGAACAAGTGCTGAAGACCCAAAAGGTATTATTATAGAAGTTGAGGAAGAAGAGCAGGAAATGGAAGAATCAGAAGAGGAAGGAGAAATAGGAGAGTCCTATACCTCGGTAAGAAGATCTACAAGAGGCCGGAAAACTGACAGGGAAAAAAGGGAGCAGGAGACCTACAAAGAGAAACTTCAGGGCAGCCAACCAACTTTGGAAAAAATTCTAGCCTCAAAGTCTAAGATACTGAAAAACCTACCCCAAGGCTCCAAGGGAGCCCACCAGAAGCATAAATAATGAAGGTCATCTCCTGGAATTGCAGAGGTATGGGGAGTAAAGCTAAAGAAGAAGCCATCAGAAGCCTAATCAGGACAGAAACCCCAGACTTACTTCTCGTCCAGGAGACAAAGCTGGAAGACATAGTCTTCCTTCAAGCAATCAAGAAACTTTGGAATAAAAGTGAAGCAAGAGCAATCTCTGCCTAGGGTGCCTCAGGAGGGATAGGCACTCTTTGGAACGCCAATAAATTTACAGTCCTATTTGAGGCTAGAAATACTCATTGGTTGTTGCTGAAAATGCAGAACTTGGACACTAAGGAAACGTTTTGTCTATTCAATGTTTACTCTCCAGTTAATGTTGGGAAAAAAAAATATTATTGGGACTCTTTAAGGCACCAAGCAGATTTGACAAACCTAGAGAATATAATAATTGTTGGCGACCTCAACCTCACTCTTCATCCATCAGAAAAAAGGGGAGGCAGCGTAGTTAGAGACGCGGTAAGGGAATGGGTGGAGGACATAGTGCAGGACTGGGGCTTGCTGGACATCAAACCTTCTTCCGGTAAGTACTCTTGGTTAAATAAAAGAGTGGGACCTGGACACATTGCTGCCAGGCCAGATAGATTTATTATTTAAAGTTCCTATCTGTTGCTTGGTTTAGAGCCCAGAATGCATATTCTTGCTAGCATCATCTCTGATCATAAGCCCATAAAGCTAGAACTTCTAGCTCACCTTGATCTGGGTCCTATTCCATTTAGATTCAGCCCTCTCTGGGTAAAGGAGCTAGAATTCATGCAAACAATCAAGGAATGCTGGAATCAACCAGGTAAAGGATCACCATTCTATATTTGGGAGGAAAAGCTCAGAAGGGTGAAAGGAGCTCTAAAAATATGGGCCAAAACGCTGTCCAATCCGGCTACAGAAAGGAAAACCATTAAAGCCGCTCTTGTTTCCCATCAAAATGGTATGGAGAACGCTATGCTCACAAAGAATTTATTAGATCAAGAAGCCCAGTTGCAATAGTGCTACCACAAAGCCTGCTTAGCTGAAGAAGAGTATTGGAGATTAAAATCTTGTAACCTCTGGCTTAAAGCAGGGGATAGGAACACTGCTTTTTTTCACAAACAAGCCCAGGCAAGGAAATGATTCAATACCATCTTAGAGATTAAAGAAGAGAGCGATATTCATAAGGATTTTGATCACATAAAGAAAGCAACCTTTGCTCATTTCCAAAACTTGTATAGTGAAGACAAGGACCCAAGCCATTATTCAGATCTGTTAGATAATATACCCTCTGTAATTACTCAGCGAATGAATGAATCTCTTGAGGCCAAAGTCACTGAAGATGAAGTCAAAAAGGCTCTTTTTGATATGGACCCTGATAAGGCCCCTAGGCCGGATGGTTTCTCTGCTAGATTCCTTCAAGCTTGCTGGCCGATTGTTGAAAAGGACCTCCTCAAAATGGTTCAAAAGTCTCAAAATACACAGAAAATAGGAGGCAATACTAATTCTGCTTTTTTAGCCCTCATACCCAAGGAAAAAGGTGCCAATAACTTCAGCAGATTCTAGTCGATTTCCCTATGCAACACAGGGTACAAATTAATCACCAAAGTAATTGCAAATAGACTGAAGTTCATTCTTCCCAAAATAATTCCAGAGAATCAAGGAGGCTTCATCCAAGGAAGGCAGATCATGGAAAAATTCATCCTGGTACAAGAGGCAATTCATTCAAGTCTCCTCCGAAAAGAGCAAGGTATGGTGATTAAACTTGATTTAGCAAATGCTTTTGATCGAGTAAATCATAGTTTTCTTTTAAATGTTATGAGCAAGTTTGGCTTTGGAGCAAACTTCATCAAATGGATCCGGGCTTGTGTCTTGGAGCCATGGGTTGCTCCTCTTGTTAATGGAAGAGCCACAGATTTTTTTAAATCTTCAAGAGGACTTAGGCAGGGGTGTCCTCTATGCCCTCTGCTCTTTGTCATCCAAGCCTCACCTCTCAGCTTCCTACTAGACAAAAAAATGCAAGACCAAGAAATTAATGGACTGTGTATTGCAAGAGGGATAAAAAATATTAATCATGCCTTGTTTGCAGATGACACTCTACTTTTGGGTCCTGCCTCTATCTCCTCTGCCACAAAATTCAAAGCGGTTCTGGACGATTTCAGTGAGGCCTCAGGCATGGTTGTTAGTAAGAGCAAATGCCACATTTTCAGCTGGAATATTACGCCCAGATTGCTATCTGCCATTTCTAGATGTTTGGGCTTTGCAGCTTCCACTTCTTGGTCTTCTTTTAAATATTTGGGCCTCCCTGTATCTCACAAAATACTTGCAAGCAAAGATTGGCTCCCTCGGCTGGAAAAATTCAAGGCTAAGATTCAAGCTCGGGGATACTCCTGGCTGAATACTGCTGGCAAAATAGTCTTAATTAAATCAGTGCTTACCAGCTTGCCTCTATTTCAATTCGCTGGGCTTCTCGCTCCGGCAACCATTCTAAAAAAAATGGAGGAGCACATACGGAGGTTCTTTTGGAAGGGAGGAAAACAGAATGAAAAAAAGATCCCCATTATCAGTTGGGAAACCATCTCCAAGCCATTGTGGGAGGGTGGTCTAAATTTTAAAAATATTCGTCAATAGAATGTGGCAATGGCTGCAAAAATCATTTGGAGGATCATTGCGCCCAATCGTGGCTGGGCCCAAAAGGCTCTCTGGAAAAAGTATTTTAGAGGACTAAGATCCAGATGTTTAGAAAACGTGATTCATCTGCCAAACGCGCCATTTCTCAAAATATATGCCAGAGCTGCCCCTCTCATTACCGCTCACTCTTACTGGATCCCAGGCAACGGGAAAAAAATCAACATCTAGACGGACAAAATCATGAATAAGGAACCTATAGAAGACAGAGTCTCCATTAACTTGTTGCGCTGCTGGATGGACATATAGGGACTGCGAACCTGTGGGATATTTCTTGCTGGATCGACTTGGTCTGGGCAGGCTGGAAATGTATTAAGGTGCCGGATAATCTGACCTCCGAATGGACCACGCTGCTCGACTCCCTGCACGGATTGGCGCCCACGCACTCGAGGAAAAAAGATGTGAAAGGCTGGGGGCCGAAAGCCAGAGGATACGCAGTCTCCTTGGGGTACGCTAAACTGAATGAGAGGCCATACGTCCCCCCTAACCCAGCTCCTTGGCAAGGTGTCTGGCGACTGCCTTCATGGCCCAAGGTGGACTTCTTTGCCTGGCTTTTCTGTCATGGAAAAATATTAACTTATGACTACTTGCAGAGGAAAGGATTCCACGGCCCCTCCATCTGCTCACTGTGCAATGAAAACGCAGAGACAACAATCCATCTAATTCTAGAATGTAGCTTCTCCAGGCAGATCTGGTCTTTTTTTATCCAAGATTTGGATCCTAATTTCACACTTCCTTGCTCCACTTCTGAACTTTTCTCTAAATGGGCAAACGGATATCTAGGTTCACCCCTTAAAAACCTAATAATTAAATCAGCATGGGCTGTCCTCCCAAAGATTATCTGTTGGCAGATATGGCTAAAACGTAACAGAAGAATTTTTAGAAATACAAAGCAGAGCCACAAAGTCTTAGAAGCCAAGATTAAATGCCACATAAAGGAGTGCTTCACTGATATAAAAGACGACTCCAATCTCAGTCAACAGGACATCACATGGGGATCAACTCTAGAACTTCGATTTCATCCAGCAGCCAGAAAAGCCCCTACTATTAAAGATTGGAAAATAAGGAAACCTGAGAACGACTTTCAAGATTGGCTCAAATCGCAAGCAAGGCACTTCCTCTTTTTTGATGGAGTAGCAAAGGGAAATCCAGGCAAAGCTGGTGCAGGAGGTGTTGTTCTAAATCAAATTGGGGGAAAAATTCTCTCCTATGCTTGGGGACTTGGATATTCTACCAGCATTCGAGTTGAGGCCTTGGCCCTCTTCCAAGGACTCAAGATCCTCAAAGATCTGAGCATAAATGAAGCAATTGTTATAGGCGATTCCCAGGTCATTATAAACGCAATGGTTTCCAATACCCCAGTTTTGGATCTTAACCTAGCAAGGCTGATTACTAGGATCAAAGGTTTGGAAAACAATTTTCAGAACTTGAAGTACTACCATGTGTTGAGAACTCATAATAAAAAGGCGGACATCGAAGCCAATAAAGTTGCCCTACTCTTTGCCGGGGTCAAGTTGAAAGATGAAGAAGAAACATGGGAACCCATTCCATAAATTGATTGCTGCTATGTTCTACTGTCTGCTATTAAACAAAATTTTTTATATCTTCAAGTGGGGGAAAGTCTCTGAAATCGACTCTATGGGTGCCTTTCCAAGGAAGAAATCTGCAAGTCTCAGCTGCATTCTCACCCTTAGCAGTGAGATACATCAGGGCAAAGAAACTCATAATGTAATCAGATTTTCGGCATTTAGGCCAAGATTAATATAAACACTTCATAACCATTTCTGTAAAAAAAATAAAATAACCAATAATATGAATTGACATGAACGCACATATATTTTCTCAACATTAGCATAATTCACTTTGAGTCATGTAAGTCTGAGTTAATGGTCGTATCAGTGGGAAACTAAAAATGACTTTATAATCATACCTACGTTAGCCATAATTACAAAATAAAAACCAATACAAATTAACCAATAAAAATTTAAATAAATAAAATTTAAATATTACAAATTTTATTTTCATTTTTTAGTATCAATTTTAAATATTATAATTTAATTTTTGATCAAATGATAGATTAATTCAAAGATACTAAATGCATTATACCCATCGCCCAAGCGTAAGGATAATAACTAAAAATTACAACCTAACTGATTTTTTTTTTTTTGTTTGTAAATCAACATTTTTATATTAATTCGTAGAATACATAAAGTACAAAATGGTCTGCATGCACAGACTATAGAGAAGCTTTCTTGCCCGTTTACAACGATAGTGAGCCGCTAAAACTTTATCAGACGACCCCAAGGTCAACCACACAAGGTAGCACAAAGAAAAGCTAGAGATTGCGAAACATTGTGCCCTCTTCAACTGTACAAGGATAGAAAGGAAGAAAGAGAGCCAGAGGGACATCCTATGACCTGAGCGACCATTACAAAACATTTCACCTTGAGACCAGAGATAAAAAATTTCAAAACAGGGATTGCATACTAAAACTAAAAAGCCATTACAGCTTGAGGATTACATAATCTTTGGTTGGAGCATCCGGGTTGGTTGGACCAGTTGAATTTCCAGGCTTGAGAGTGCGCTGAGTGGTTCGTTTTCCTTGACTAGTACCTGTAGTTTCCTCCGAAAGCTCCCCTGCAGCAGAGGGATCTTGACAAATGGAGTTTCTATGTAGACTGATTAGGACACTCATTTTCTTTGAGAGAGTGCCGACTTCCTGAACGAGAGCGTTGAGTTTGAAGTCTAAAGAATCTAGTTTCATCGTGTTCTTTGTAGAAATTAAGGCGATAGCTTGATGAGCTTGATTGATGTATTCCCCTTGCATACTTATCACCTTAGCTAACATAGTTGTCATCCTCCAGGCCTCTGCCTGAGTGCGCACAAATTGAGTGGCCCGAGTGGTTGCAGTTCCCGGATCTTGAATCCATTCAACTTCCTTCTTTATATCCTGCTCCTCCAGATGCTCTTCTTCCTTTGCGACAATCGCTTCTAGCTCTTCTATCTTGCGCTTTTCTTTGAGGGAGGTCCAGGTTTCATAGGTGTCCCGTGCTTGCTGAAGGTCTCTGTTGGCCAAGACATTTTGGCTTCCTTCACGAGCCATAATGCTATTACAGAGCATAGATACCTCGAGACTACTAAAATCACAACTGTTGCTATGTCGCAAGCCGTGGGAAAGCAGAGTGTTGTAATTCTAGTGGGAGGCCTTAGTTATAGTAGATGGGGGCCTTGTTTGGCCTGAGGTTTTCCACTTCGTCGTCGAATGATAGCATATCCTACCATAATAACTGCTGCTCCAATTCCCACAATCATGTTCATGATACGAATCCTTATTATTTACTCTGCCACACTTGAGCCAATTTGTTGAAGGCCAAGTGTCTTCCTTCGTGATTTGCTGCCGGCGTTGTTCATTTATCTATAAATAGTCGTAGTTAGAAGGGAAAGATCACCGAGTCTTATTTTGTAATCGAGCTCTACTTTGCTGGAGGTTTCCCCCTCGAAGAGGCAAGTGAACATTGATTTTATCTATGAATAATAAAATACTTGCTGTTTTTCTCATTTTATTTTGTGTTCTGGGTTGTATTTCTTCACATTTTTGGTATTCTAGAATTTCTTGTAGGTCAAGAGCATAACAAGTGGTATCATAGCACTTTCCAGGGCCGGTGGTACCTCCATTTTTGGCAAAAGAAAATTAGGCTAGAGATGTGTTCCGGCATCTTTAAACCACGAGATCTATCATTGAGCACATAAACCTACAGATTTGGGGAGGCATGCATGCAGGAAATACAAGAGGTGGTCACGCTTGTTGGACTCCATTGTAACCCCTGTGGGTAGACCTTTGAGTAGTAGCACATTAGACAGAACCACACGCGGAATGCCTTCCATGTACCCTCTGGGTATACCGGAAGCCCCCTAGGCTCACCTAAAACCTCGCCTTAGATAAGTCGTCGGCCGTATTGCTACTACAGTACACTAAGAACAGCACTCGGGGAGATTACTCACGTGTACGATAGGGTAGTCGGGTGGTACGGCTAAGGGTACGGTTGATCCTTCTTAGTTAGTGCCCTGAAAGATTGGGCTGAGTACTATTGTTGGACCCTTTGTATATTGCGATCTATAGCACCTAACACTCCTTTGTGATCATAGTTCCCTTGACTCTTGGAAGATCATCCATTATCTTATTTGCAAGATTAGATCCACCAATTGGGGTTCTACCGCCACAATACAATTTAGATCTAGCAGTTGGGGTTCTGTCGCCGCCGCCACAATCAGATCCCCCAGTTGGGGTTCTACTGCCGTAGTACAATTCAGATCTAGCAATTGGGGTCTGTCGCTGCCGCACCAATCAAATCCACAGTTGTGGTTCTACCGCCGCAGTCCAACTCACATTCAGTTGTTGGGGTTTCGTAGGTAGATCTGACCCTCTACGCAGTAAGGCTTGTGGCTACTATAGTCTGGGCCTAATTTTTGAAGGACATTGGGCAGGATCAAGTTTTCTGGAAATTGGCCATTGCAGTATTGATTAGCAGGAAGTAAAACTCCGTTCAAAGTAAACAAGAAAAAAAAGAGTTCTGAGGACCTCCCGAGACGCTTACAATAGAATTAGCCCATAAGATTCAAGATGACGAACTGATCATAGTGGTACCATTCATTGTCAGCTTCAATTTTTGGCAGTCCCAAATTTTTTCAAAGTGACGTCAAGTGACCAAGATCTGTGTATGGTAGAAACCAGAGCTCAAGTCATGGCCAACGAGAAGATTAAGTGCCTTAAAAAAAGGTTGGATAATTTCCAAGAATATATGCAGAAAATTACACAATTCATAGCATAATTCAATACGAGCACGTCGGGGTTGCATCAGGAGGCACATGGTATTGATGAACACCTTAAAGGAGAATCTAGCCATAATATTCACTTCCATGGAAATTGCCAACATTCCCACCCTTGACCACCCAAGCTGGACATGTATAAATTTGATGGCTCTAATCTGGAATTATGGGTAGTACAAATGGAACAATATTTCATTTTGAATGATATCCACGTAGATCCAACTAAACTATGTGTGGGAGCCCTTTACTTGGACCAAGAGAGATGGCAATGGTGGCAGTGGCATCGGAAATGCCATCCCGAGAACATAACTCAGAAAGTGTTCTCAAAATCCCTTTGTTAGCTCTTTGACAGAGAATCTAAATTTTTGGGTCGTCTTACTAAGCTCCGATAGACATGCACAATAAAAGACTACACTGCAGCCTTTGATACATTGGCCATCTAAACAAAAGGTCTAGGAGATGAATTATACTTGGAATGTTTTATAAGTGGTCTCAAAGAAGCCATCCAAGCACACATCTCGATGCACCACCCACCTACATGGATAGACGCTTGCACAAAGGCTGTCGAAGTGGAACGTGCTTTAGCTACCTAGTCTACTCGTCCAAATTTCATAGCCAAGGGATGCCCCACCCAGGCTCGAGGCCCTACCCAAACACTTAAGGTTCAAAAGGTGTCTCTAGCAGAAATGGATGAAAGAAGAAAACAAGTACTTTTCTACTATTGTGATGACAAATACTCCCCGGGGCATAAATGCAAGGAACCAAAATTCTTTCAAATTGATGTTACTAATCACAACTCATCTGAGGAAGCCCCATCCCTTGGGAGACCAGAGGACGAAGTTGAGGAAACCCAACAGGACAATGAGCTCACAGCTATGCCATAGGAACCAGTTATCTCGCTACATGCTTTGGCGGGCATTTTTGCACCGCAAACTCTCAAAAGTAGAGGCTTTATTAAAAATCACCCTGTAGTAGTATTGATTGATAGTGGTAGAACTCATAACTTTATCCATCAGCGAGTTGCCAAAGCTGTTCATTGTTTTGTAAGGGCAGTCTCTAATTTCCAGGTCCTTATTGTTGATGGGTGGACAATGAAATGTGAAGGCCATTGTGAAAATATTAAACTTCAGATGGGAAACTACCACCTAAAGACCCACATGTTTGCGAATAACATGGGTGGTTGTGACATTGCCTTGGGTGCTGAATGACTCCGCACACTAGGCCCACAATAGTCTCCGTCGATGACCATGCCCACTCCATGCCTGGGAATTCATGTCGGGCATAGACTACATCTAGAATGTAGGTGGACATGTAAATCTTTGCATGCATGCCTTCGAGTGACTGTCGATCCTTCGTGACTTTCTCCTTCAGCTGATGAGCCAGTATGCTGGACCAGTTGCATGGTCTTCCTTCTCTATCTAGTTGGTCCAGCACGACCACCCAACTTTGAGGGAAGGTCTCAGTGCTTGCTTGGCCACTTAGTCAACATGTGAATAAGACCAAGTATTGGTATGCCTTTCTCAATATCTTCATCTTATAGATCCGATTTGGGGTCATCTTGAAACGATCTAGCTCCTTTACCCAATCCTTCAGAATATCTCTGGAGTGGCCTCTACTATTGGGCAAGATGAACGAAGGGGTCATGATAGTCATGGGCTCGTTAATATGATACATCTCACCATAATCTCGCGCCCAGAAGGTCGCAAGCTTCATTCCACTGACACTTCTCAAGGTCATCGTCTCGGGGTTAATGTGAGAGATGATCCAGTGAATCATATGCGCACATGGGAACACGAGGTATCTTCATGCAATCCGGTACAGGCTAGACTTATGAATGTTCACGTACACCTAATGGTCTTCAAGTTCTTCCCCAAAATTACCTGCGAATGTTCATTCACCTCTTGCCACTTCAGTTTGATGTCCTTGTCTAGATACAACTTCGTATCTTCGTAGATTGACATGCTAGAGGACACCTATTCAACTGTTGTTCCAACTGCAACACCATCAGTGTTCTGGGATCCTATTCTCTTGGAAGCCATTGTGACAGGTGAACACCTAAAAGATCCGTAAACAAGCAGCATGCATGGCAAGAAATATGTTAGTGGAAACAAAGCAAATCCGGGGAAGGACACAACACATACCTGTGGAATTGATGAGCAAGATTGGGAAAACTTCACTGGGAGGCTCAGTGACTGGCTACTAGAACTACACAAAAGGAAGTCTGGACTGACTGGGAGTCTGAACTAGCTGTTGGATCTACAAAATGTGCAATCTAGTTGGGCAATTGGCTATTGGGATTGTGCAATGCGCGATTCCAACTAGGAAAGACTGTTGGCCCGGGGAAAGATTTGCACAAATTTTGGGGCCAAGCAACCACTGACCTCCAAAATGTACAATTCAGTCCAGGAGGCAAGTGTTGAGCCATATTGTGAAAATCCGGAGAGGAAGGTGAGCCTTCCTTCTCCATATTGCACAATGCAGCTTTGGTGAAGGCAGAGACTGGGCCAAGGTTGCCTTGATTCGCCGACGGGAAACTGAAAGCATGTCGATGAAATGCATGGTGAAACTAAGTGATAGCATAAGTGATAAACAATGCAAGCAAAACATGAATGGAATATTCTGCAAATAGATCAACATGCATGTGGGTGAGGTCATTCGCTGGTTGGGTGAACGTCTGTGCAAAACAGTTTCATGCATGCGAAAGTAGTGAGATAGAAACAAAACCTGAAATAGAGCTAGGAAAATCTAGAATACATGTAAATGACAATAGGAGTTCAAAGAAAACAAGCAAACAACACTCACATAAGCGAATACACAAAAAATGACAAAAATGCTTAAAAAGACAAGTTGAGGCCACTTACCTGTGAAACGTTGAGCCAAATTTTTCGAAGAGTCCTAGATGTGCTGTGGGATGTTAGAGGTCCAATATCGATGTGAATGAATGAGCTCTAATGTGCCGAATAAATATTTTTTTCCTTATGAAGCGCATGCCACAAATCTAGGAAAAAGCGATAGTTGGAGGGAAACTTCTAGAACAACTTTGCATGAAACCCTCAACTGCTAAAAATAGCTCCCTGAATCATGGGATTACTTTTGCATGTTGTCTCTTGCTATTCTAGGAAGATCAGGTCATGCATGCATGCAAGTCAAGTTGCCTTGGTCCCGGGTGGAACTGGTCAATAGGATTGTTCATGTATGCAGTTGCTCAACCGTTCAGGAAAAATACACATTCCTAATTGTAATTTGGGTTGACTGCCCAAGGGGATTGCGCAATTTCTAGGCCCAATAGCTGACTGTTGCCTAGATTTGCACAAATCCTGGGCTGAATAACCTGTTGATGGGAAAAAATTTCGCAAATCCTACTGGGATGGTTGGCTGGCAGGATTGCACAATCCTGGACCCCAGTAGGCTGTTAGAGGGAATTGCGCAATTCCTGGAGGGAAAGGATGATTTCCCTCCAAGAATGCACAATTTTCAAGGGGAAGCTACTTAGCTTGCAACTGGACCAAGTCCGGGTAAGCAACCTATGAGGGGAATGGATCGACTATGATCGACAGGCTGCCTTTGTGCGAGGAAAGCACTGAAGCTTGAGTACTTGACGAAGAAAGACAAAGTGATGTGTAAGGATTGTAGGGGAGGCTCCAAAACAGGCTAAGGAAAATTTTTGGAGGGTGGTTGTAGCCGCTACAATAAAATACTAATTTTTAGATGAGTAGTCATTTGAAATGAAAGTAATAAGTGCTCATTGTAGTGAAAATTGCATTTAATGAAACTAACTCACGATACTTATTATATAGAAGCACTTATTTCTTAGATGTTGATAAAGCAATTTCTCTTTTACTAATTTAACTCTATTGTCATCTTTGCAAATAAATTTGTGGTAATTGGCATGGGTGAACACATGTATGATTTTGGGCATATATAGATGATGAAGGATTCTTTACATGAATCATTGTCTATAAATCTGTATGGGTCATAGTATGATAGTAAAATTGACAAACAATTGTTAAATTACTTTGTTGTTGGTTAAATATGCATGTGTGTACTCTTTTTCAAAAGAGTTAAAGATTCATGCATGTACTCTATTTCCAAAAATTCTAATAGTAACGTTGAGGGCATTAATTCTAAATTGAATGAAAAGGTCATTTATTTGGATTATTCTATCTCACTATCGCTAGTGAATATCATTAAATGTTGTGAGATAAATTATCTGAAATAGTGCTTGTAACACATCAAGACCCCTCCAAGCCTAAATGAGGTTAGAAGGTATTAACTTTTTACCTTTACCAATGTCAATTGGTGATTCTAATACCACCTTGAGATTGATTCGACTCCCTCAAGAGTGAATGCATGAAGATGGGTTACACTTTTGGGACAAATGTGATGATGAAATTTCAAAATTTTCCTCTTTTATCAAATTGAAGTCCTCAAAATTCATATAAGCATTATGAATTTTGATTCAGAGTAAAAAGACAATATGTGGAGAATTATGTTGTTTTCCTAATAATATTTTTTGCAAAAAAAATTAGTGCCATATAATATGTCAATTTTCCATTAAATTCAATGCTTGTCATTGCAAATTTTCACACATCTTAGGAGGTATGTGTGTGTTCACGTAGCATAACCTAGTCTAAAATGTGTAATTTTTAAAAAATACATATATGATCATGATGTATGTTGAAAAATCTATGGGGTAGCAAATTGAGGCAATTTTTCTTACTATGATAATATTGTGATGTATTTTTACTTAACTTTATTATCTTCTTCTATTACTTGATTATTATTATGTTCTTATCATCAAACATCTATCAAACTATGAAATACAATGAGATAAGAGGACACAAAATGTAGGTTGCAAGCCAGGGCCAAAACCTCTCCTCTTCAGAGGAAAACCCACAATAATTCTTCTCTTCTTATAGAAACATCAAATGACAAATTCCAAGGCCTATGAACCTTATCAAAGACCCCTCCAAGACCAAGTCAAAACTTCTTTTGATGAGATTTCCTTCACAAAGTAAATACTAGTCAAACTTGCTTCAACTATGAAGTTTTGGCTTCACTTACAAAATTATCAACTTCTATTGCAGGTATACAAATCTCAGCCTTCCTGCAATCTCTGCAATTCCACACAGGTGGGAAGACTTAATGCTAAAATGACCTTCTCATCTCTTCACTTGATGTGCCTCCTCTCTCTAGATAACTCATCTTGTAATGTGAGTCTTCTTGTTAGCAAATATTTACTTCTTAACAGCTCAGTAAATTAGTTTTACTACATTCAAAGATGCCATAATAATTTCACACATGTGAGGTGAAGTTTCCCTAAAAACAGTTTGATCCTTCCTCTTCTTACCCTCCTCTTCCTTTGATGGTTCTTCTTGTGCTTTTTGTGCTTGTATGAACTTATTGTGAGCTTGAATGAATGATCTAAAATGTGTTCAACTTCCATCTCATATATAGGCTTCTAGGGAGTGCTAATAGGCAAACATGTCATCTTTAGAAGGCCAAGTTCACTGCTTGATAGGCTGACTTGTTGACTTCTTTTCAACAAGGTATTCGAGGGTCTTTAAGACACTTTTTACTTTACAAAAAAATTTACTTGACACATGATGCCCAAATGGGTCTTGTACATATTACAATGACTCGATTGACTTCTTTGACTCAATAACAAAACCTAGAAGCACTAAATGGGTGCCTGACCTAAATAAAATAATCTTGAGCATGAAACACATGCTACTAAATAATAATAATAAAATTTCTTTTTTATCATTTCATCAAGTACATAAAATCATGATTACATTAGACATTATGAATACCAAACCTAGCTACACATTTCAACACTCCTTAACTTGAGAGGTATTCATAATCCATACAAAGTACTTGGACATTCTCATAATAAAGAATTCTCATAAGAAGAGTTGGATTAGTAAGCCATCTCATAAGCTATTATTTCAGCTTATCTCATTGCATCTCATTATATCAACTAGCATTGTTATATAACAAGGCCTTGAATAACATCTCTATCTCTCCACAAGAATATAGCACAGTGTTTGGGAGACAATGACTAATAGACACCTTCATCATTATCTCTCAAGTCACATACCCCATCTAGATGTTCACAAGTTATTTCCTTCTGAGACCATTCCCATCTTGGATTAACACATCCTCATGGAATTTCTTTTTCGATTACTCTTACCTATTGGATTCCCCACCTCGTCCTCAAAGAGTATCATAATCAATCTCAAATTCTTACCCAATCCTCCATTCTTTCTTCATAACATGAACACAAGAATGACTTGTTTATCTCTGCCTCTTAACCAGAGAGGATCTACTCATTCCTATAAAAGGAATATACCCAAGCTCCCTCTTAAAAAGGGGCTTGTCATCAACAACAAATCTCTTCAGTGGAGATACTATCAGTTGCTTGTAGGGCTTCTCATAATGTCATGAACTTCAACTTCTTCATCATGGAGGCTTCTTCTTGTAAGGAATGAACCATCTTCATTATCAATTCCCTTCAATGAAACATCATTTTGAACCAATATTCATGTCGTCCTTCTCTTCATCAAAAAGTGATCTCCTAGTTCACATTTGGCTATCCTTCATACAACTATATTTTCCAAGTCATCATTCTTTCAAGGTATTTCATCCAATCGCATGAATTCTAGTTTTAGGTGACTTATGCAACCCTCTTTCGGTAGCTTAACCATATGTTTTCAAAAAGCAAAATGAATATCAAATCAAAGTTGCCTTTTTATGATGCCATTTCTTCATGACATACATTTCCTACCTCAACATCCTTTTGCGTATTGTATGAAGCCATCTCCAAGACATACATTACCAAGGTTCTTCTTTTTCAACATACATATCAGGGTCTTCATATCTTTTCCATGGACATGTCATAGGTAATCCTTCTAGTTATCAAATGTTGACCATTTATCTTATTTTACGGATAACAGATGCATCTTCTCATGAAATATTGTTTACTTAATGCTTTCTCAGGATCCTTCATAGTTCCTTTATCATAAGAACCATAGTTTCCAACCACCTCATATTTTTCATGAGGTCATATTATGCTTATTACATCTTGTCTATACATAGAAGAGTTCAAGGCGCATTTTCTACATGCCTTCATGCATCATTCTAATGGAAGAGTTTTCTTCTTCTTTCATCATGCTCATGAGATAGAGCATTTTAACCCATATTGTCTTGAACCATATGATGCCATGAATTTATCTATCTATTATCAAATACATACATGCCTCCTCCTTATCGAGACTTCCTTCTTGCAACTTCCTTTCCTTGCTAGAAGATGAGAGTACTTCTACCAAATTGACATGTTGCACAACCTTGTCACCATACCTTCATCCTTTTTAACCAGTGGATCTTAGACAATGTGGAAGGTTGACTACTTGTGAGACACTTGTTTCTTCTAAGTAGAGGTGAACCTTCTAATGAAGATTCCAATGGAGGATCTTGATGATCCTTATTCTGCAAATGATCCTTCCTAATGATGATGATATATGTTGATCTCTTTCTTGCTAGATGACTTCCAACCATGAAAAATGCTACTTCAGTTGTCCTTATATGCTTTCTTGGATATTCCATGAGCTACTTCCTTTCTATCATGATGACTACTACAACCATGCAGAATTTTTACTTCAACAATCCTTCCATGCTTTTATGATGATGTCATATCTTTCTCTATTATAATGCATGCTATCATACTATGATGGTTTCCATCATGACAACTATGTTCTATAAAACTGAAAATAACTAAGTGAATGGTGTTATTTCAATCATAGTAAAGGTATTTCACTTCCTCATTCTTTTTCTTCTTCTTTTTTTCAGGTTCTTCCACTTCTTTGGTGATATGAGCTTCATTTCTTTCCTTTCTCTTCTTGTCATCCTTCTTGAGTTTAGGATAATTCCTTTTGAAATTCCCATATTCATTACACTCATAACATTGTATCTTTGACATATCAATTCTCTTGTGAAACTTCTTTTAAGGCTCAAATTTCCCAAATTTCCCTTTCTTCCTTGTTGATGTTGCATATGCTTGAACATGTTCATTTGATCCAACATCGTTCTTTGCCTTTACTCTAGATTCTTCAATTTTTCATAATGGCCACAAGTCGTTGAATGGAGTAGTTTCCTTCTTCCCATACTGATCAAGGTGGATATTGGTGGCCACCCGCCTATTCCACCTAGACCCCCCAGTCAATTTCATCTGTTTCCTTGTTCATTTCAACATTTACTATTTTTAGCAGTTTTTTTGGGTCTTGAACTTCTGGAGAATTTTTGACCCCCTAAACGGCATTTTTTGGGGTCCGTGACAGGCCCATAGCGATCGGTAAGGTCATGCATTGAAACCTGTATTACTCAGAGAGACCTTTCCAACAAGCTATTGTACGTGCCAAACGGAGATAATATGACCAAGTTACAGCCCCAGGAAGTTGGCTGCCCAAATAACCCTAATGGGACCCACAAACTCTTGGTGTTACATCTCTTGGGGTTAGAGTTTTTGTTTTTTACGGTTTTCTCATGTTTTCCAATAATAAATAGGCCCTTGAGCCTCATTGTAACATAGTTCAAAGGCATGTAGACGCCACATCTCTTCTCAGAGATAAGCTACCATCGCCCGAGCTATCTTATTTCCATTCTGTTTGTGAGCATAGTTCAATATTTTTCTATTAATGAAATGAAGTGTTTTTCTACTGCATCTCTTTGTTTATGATTATATATGTAAGTTGTTGCGTTCTTGTTTAATTTCAGATCACATACATCAGAGTGATCCGCTCTTTCTCTATATTTCTTTGCATGTCCCCAACGAGGTCAAGGTATAAGGAGTTAGGGCTTGATCTAGTTTAACCATTGCAGGATCAACCTCGCAAAACCCAACAACCTCCCATGGTGGAAGAAAATAAATGAGGGGGAAATATATTCTTTCAAAATGTTGCTCGAGGAAGCCCTCGAGCGATAGAGGAATGCGATGATGGATCAATTTTCCCACATCCTTCGACGGTTACCCACAGGAAATGCATCTTCATCCAACATCCACTCTGGAGGTGCCACTCCTTTCAAGGTACAAGTTAACTTCGATATTACCATATTCAAAGGCTTGATAGATGCATATGTCATAGATAAATGGTTAAATATGTTGGAAGGATATTTTTCAGTTCATGACTTTTCCAATCAAGAAAATATTACTTTTTCACTTCTCAAAGCCACCCCACATGTCAAGGACTAGTGGGAAACCTATCGTGAACAAAAGGACGAGAGTGAACCCTCGTTGTTTTCAGCTGCACCCACTTGGAACTATTTCCAAGACGCCATCAAGGAACAATATTACCCTCTCAGGAGTTATGAATAAAAATACATAAAGAGGACCACGCTATGGCAGGGAAGGGACCAAGATGTGCCAGAGTTCACAAATATTTTCCATACCCTTCGTACAAAGATGGGTATGAAGGATACTGAGCAGCATTTGGTGCTCAAGTACCGTGAATTTCTAAAAAAGTACATCCAGGATGAGTTGGAGTTCCTAGACATTTCCTTGCTCGACATGGCATATCAGTACGCTGTCAAGATTGAGCAGAATTTTAAACAGAAGAAGCGAGACTTTGGATCTGCAAATCCAAAGTAAGGAAAAGGCACCCCCAAACCACAGAAAAAAGGACCAAGCCAAGGCAAGGCTACCGAGAACAGTCCACTGAAGCCGCAAACAAAGAATAACACCCTGAAGACGAAGAAGGACATGTCAAAATTATGTGAGTTCCATAAGAGCTCCACTCACAATAAAAGTGAATGTCAGGCCAAGCAAGTCACTGGTGGCCGAGCTGAAGGCTTCCGAATCAGACACAAGTTTTGACTCTGAATCAGAATTTGACAAGGGAACTAACAAAGGGAAGAAAATCATTGATGCAGAGTCCAGTGCCACCATGGCCACCACCAAGATCCAGAAGATTGAGCCTAAAGATCCAGAGGGGGGGGGGACACCTCTTCCACTCATAGATATGGGTGAAGGGTTCTCCACTACAATTCATTGTTGATAGCGAGAGCCAAAATAACATCATTTCATCATAGGTCATGAAGCGGTTGGGACTTCCCTATAGCATCAAACCCTTCACGGATGAGGTACTGTGTGATGTTTCTCCTCTTGAAGTTTGTGATGTATTATTAGGACAACCATACTTGTGGAAGCGACGTGCTATATGTGAGTCTAGACCTCGCTCTGTGATTATTACTTTGGCTAATAAGTTGTATAAGATACTGGAGGTAGCGCTACCTACCACCATCTCTTTGATCACTGCAAAGCAATGTAGTAAGATCATTTCCCAGACCAGGAAATTTGTTTTCCTTATGATTCACCCCAAGGGAAAGAAAGGTTGTGGTGATGACTTCCAGGTAGGGCTCCTCTGCATAGCAGCGGTAGATGGACAAGGTCGTGGAGGAGTACAGGGATATTTTCACCTCCCCCACAAGGGTACTTCTGCACTATCAGGTCAAGCACTCCATTGATATGAACCTGGGTGTGGCACTTCCCAATGGATCGATATATCGACGCTCTGTTCTAGATAACGATGAGATCAAGAGGTAGATTCAAGAACTATTGCAGAAAGGGCACATCAGGCCAATCTCATCATCTTGTGGGAGACCAATTGTATTTGTACATAAGAAGACTGGGACCTGGAGTATTTGTATTGACTATCGGGCACATAACAAGATCATTGTATGGAATAGGTACCCAATTCCACGGACTGATGACCTTGTGGACCAGCTCAAGGGGGGAAATATTTTAGCATTATTAGCTTGAAGTTAGGTTATATGAGGTGCCTATCGAACCCTATGATGTTTGGAAGACTACCTTCAAATCGAAGGAGGGCATTTTTGAATGGTTGGTCATGCTCTTCGGATTGACGAATGCCCCTACAAACTTCATGAGACTGATGGACGACATCTTGTAACCCTTCACCAATGCATTTATGGTGGTGTATTTAGATGACATCTTGATCTTCAGCCAGGGTTAGGAAGACAACATCCACCATATTTGATAGGTACTTCAAACCCTGCGACAACACAAGTTGTGTGCTAACTTGGAGAAATGCACATTTGGCCTGAGCAAGGTTCAATATCTCAGGTACATCATTGGTGAGTAGGGTGTGCATGTGGACTCATCCAAGATACAAGTCATTCAATATTGGCCAGCCTAAACCACTCTAACAAAGCTCCACAACTTTTTGGGTCTTGCCAATTTCTACCGTAGGTTCGTGTTGGAGTTCTCTCATATCGCCTTTAAGTCAAATCACCAAGGGCGAAGCGAAAGAAAAAAAATTGTCGGAAACCCAACAACGAGCGTTCTCCAAGTTGAAGAATCACCTCTGTTCTGCACCAGTGCTCACATTACCAGACCTACAACAACCATTTGAGATTGAGAATGATGCCTCCGGCTATGCTATTGGTGTGGTTCTTACTCAGCATGGGCATCCAGTGGCTTACCACAGTGAGACACTTTCAGACACAGTCCGAAAGTACCCCACTTACGACAAAGAAATGTATTCCATTGGGAAGGCATGTCGTCAATGGAAGCATTACATTATGGGGAAGGAAACGATCATCCACATAGACTACTGACCTCTACAGTTCATACAGACACAAGGGAAGTTGTAGAACACTCACCATCAGAAATGGTCCACCTATCTGCAAAAATTCCATTTGAACATTAAGTATAAGAAGGGAAACACCAATAATGTTTTTGATTTCCTTAGTCGACTACCGGTCATGGCGCTAATCACTGTTCCCGACTCATGAGAGCACAAGACATTGGGGTTGCCACATCTTTACAAGAGCGGTCTAGAATTCGACAGCATATACCAAACACTCCTCGAATGGAAGCAAGTTCCAAATTTTCACCTTGAGGATGCACTGTTATGCCACCTAGGACACATATATGTTCCTTCAAGTGAGCGTGCCAAGATGATTTGGGAGGCGCACTACAGTCAGGTTGCTAGAAGTTTCAGAGTAGAGAAAATAGTGGAATTATTGCAGAAGTTTTTTTATTGGTTGAAACTTTGTCAGGATGTTGGGAAGTAAATTAGATCCTACACCACTTGCGCCATTTCCAAACCAACCATCAAGAAGAAAGGCCTGTATACTCCTTTACCTACTCATAGCCGACCTTGGGAATCTATCTCCATGGATTACATGCTAGGCCTTCCTCTTACTAAGCACGGAAAAGATTGCATTTTTGTGGTCATCGACAGATTCTCTAAGATGGCCATCATGGCAGCCTGCAAGAAGAGTTTCACAACAGAGGCCACTACTAAGCTCTTTTTTGAGCAAGTGTGGGTACACTTTGGGATCCCACAATCCATTGTCTCATATCGGGACAACAAATTCCTAAGTGAATTTTGGTCAAGTCTCTGGTTGATGCTGGATACAAAACTTACTAAAGCCATGACTTTCCATCCCCAAACTGATGGCCAAACAGAGGTTGTCAACAGGACGATCATACACATTCTGTGCATGTACAACTAAAAGAATCCACACATGTGGGATGAAAGTCTCCCCTATGTCCAACACAGCTACAACAAAGCTCTCCATAGCTCAACATGCCACAAACCCTTTCAGGTAGGGTTGGGATTTCAACCATTATGCCCCATTTATGTGGCCATACCATTTGTAGCCACTCTGGTAGATTCAGCTCACGTTCAGTGCAAAGTTGAAAGGGCTAACAACGTCATTGAGTGCATTCAAAACATCCACCAACAGGTCCACGATATATTGGAGAGAGCCAATGCTAAGTGCAAGCAGTGCCATAATCAACATCGAGTGCCGCACAAGTTCCAAGTGGGTGACAAAGTTTGGCTACATTTGCAGAAGGAGCACCTTGTTGGACCCCACCACAAGATTCGCCCGCTCCAATATGGGCCATACACCATCACCAAGGTTGTCAATGAAAATGCCTTCGAGCTTAGCATCCCACTGTTCCTTGGTCTGCACCCAGTGTTCAATGTAGACCACCTTCAGCCATACTTTCCACCATTGTTGGACACATTTGACATTGTAGAACAACTCACACCAATAGAGTTCAACCCGAACTGCATGAAACAGGCCACAACTGATCAGATCATGGAAACATAGATGAATAACACTCTCCAATAGAGGATACAACTATATCGAGTTGTCAAAGTAGGCCAACTCCTTCACCAGGGAAAGTGGTTGACCAAGGAAAAGGTTCAATAAAATTTCCTCACCTCATGGAGGCTCTGCATGTAATGGGGACCATTGCTTCTTAAGGGGGGAGGAATGATTTAGGTGGATATTGGTCGCCACCCGCATATTTCACCTATACCCCCTAGTTAGTTTCATCTGTTTCCTTGTTCATTTCATCATTTACTATTTTTAGCAGTTTTTTCAGGTCCTGAACTTCCAGAGCAGTTTTGACCCCCTAAACGGTGTTTTTTTGGGGTCGCAACAGTTTGTAACCATAATCAACGGCCTGCGGCGAAACCTATAGTACTTTAAGAGACCTTTCCAATAAGGTACCGTATGCACAAAATGGAGATAATATGACCAAGTTACGACCCTGTGAAGTTGGCTACCCAACTAACCCCAACGGGGCCCATAAACTCTTGGTGTTACATCTCTTGGGGTTAAGGTTTTGGTTGTTTAGGGTTTCCTCATTTTTTCCAATAATAAATAAGCCCTTGAGCCTCATTGTAACATAGTTCAAAGGCATGTAGCTGCCACATCTCTTCTCATAGATAAGCTACCATTGCCTAAGCTATCTTATTTCCATTGTGTTTGTAAGCATTATTCAATATTTTTCTATTAATGAAATGAAGTGTTTTTTTGCCGCATCTTTGTGTTTATGATTATATCTAAAAGTTGTTGCATTCTTGTTTAATTTTGGATCACATACATGCTTGAAAAAAAGTTTCCCATTCATCAGATAATGCATTGAGTATTATGGTGGTCATCTCTCAATGAGGCATTACTTCTCCAAGTTCTTGTAGTTGGTCTCTAATTTCATATATCTTCATAAAAAATGAATTTATCCCTTCTTCCCTTGAGATTTTCATCTTGTATAGTTTGGTTCCCAAAGATATGATTTCACCTGTAGTGCTTACTGGAAACAATTCCACCAAATTTTCATAGATTTCCTTCGTTGTAGTCAACTTTGCAACATAAGGGATGAGAGAATCCTTGATTGATTCTACGAGGGTTCTTTGTTCCCTTATCTCTCCTTCCATGTACTTTGATAGTGCTTGAGCTTTCCTTTGAGATGGTTTAGTGATGGAGCCCTTTACATATTCAATAACTTCATTCTCCATGAGAATTAGATCAATTATCTTATTCCATGCAAGGTAGTTTGAGGTCCCAACCAATTTATTGTTCTCCTTGCAGAATGAAGTCATATGATTTGAGGATTGAGACATAAAATTATAGAGTACTTACTTGTCAAGTGAATATGCTACTTGATGATGTATTCAATTTGATGTTTTCTTAATGATGTTGACAATAGAAGATGGCTTCTTCATGAAGATGTCTTCTACTAGATGCTCAAATATGTATTTCTTCAAGTATGCTTGAGATGAGATCATTTCTTCAATGGGAGGGATGGTGATGGAAATTTTTATTCTTGCTTCCCTTGAATGTAGAAATGTATAGTTTAGAGACTTCAAGTGTAGAATCCTTCTTTGATGGAGGTAGGGTCTTTGAGGTCCTCTTCTTCTTGTGATGATCTTGTCCTTGAGATGTGATGGATGGTCCTTCTTGATGCCTTGACTATCCTTAATGATTTTGAGTTCTCCTTGTGCTCGGCCCTAGTGTGTCCTTTTTCAATTGGATTATCTTCTTCAAGCTACATTTCCTTGTTATAGACACCTTAAATTTGATACCATGTTGAGAAATATAGGGGGAAGCAAAGTTAGGTGATTTCTCTTACTTTAATAATGGTGTGTGATGTATTTTTACTTAACTTGATTATCTTCTTCTTCCACTTGATTATTATTATGTTCTTATCATCAAACAACTACCAAACTATGAAATACAATGAGACAAGAGGAAATAAAATGTAGGTTGCAATCCAGAGCCAAAACCTCTCCTCTTTAGAGGAAAACCCGCAAGAATTCTTCTCTTCCTATAGAAACTTTAAATGACGAATTCTAATATCTATAACCCTTATCAAAGACCCCTCCAAGACCAAGTCAAACCTCCTTTTGATGAGCTTTACTTCATAAAGTCAATACCAGTCAAACTTTCTTCAATTCTAAGGTTTCATCTTCTCTTTCAAAATTATCGACTTTTATTGCAAGTCTGCAACTCTCAACCTACCTACAATCTCTGCAGTTTTTCACATGTGGGTAGACTTAATGATGAAATTCCCTTCTCCTCTCTTCGCTTGATGTGCCTCATCTTTCTAGATAAATCGGTTTATGATGTGAGGCTTCTTATCACCGAATCTTGACTTCTTAACAACTTTGTAACTTGATCTTACTGGAGTCAAATATGCCCTAATAATTTTACATGTGTGAGGTGAAGTTTCCCTAAAACAGTTCGATCCTTCCTCTTCTTATTGTCCTCTTCCTCCACAGGTTCTTTTTGTGCTTATATGAACTTCCTGTGACCTTAAATCAATTATCTCAAATGTGGTTGACTTCCATCTCATATATAGGCTTCTAGGGAGCCCTAATAGGCCGACATGTCACATTTAGGAGGCCAACTTCACTGCTTTATTTGCCAACTTGTTGACTGCTTGTTGACAAGGTCTTGGAGGTCTTTATGACACCTTTGATTTACAAAAAAATCTTTGACTTGATACAGGATGCCCAAATGGGTCTTATACATATTACAATAATTCAATTGACTTCTTTGACTCAATAACAAAACCTAGAAGCATTCAATGGGTGCTTCACCTAAATAAAATAATCTTGAGCATGAAACTCATACTACAAAATAATAATAATAATAATAATAAATCTCTTTTCATCAAGTACATAAAATCATGATTACATTAGACATTATAAAGACCGAACCTGGTTACACCTTTCAACAATGTACACAGAGACAACTAAGTTTTCCATATTAAAAATATATTTTTTTATGCAAAATTATATTTTTTATTATTTTTTGAAGTTTGCGAAGTAATATTAACTAAGTTTTCCATATTAATATATATATATATATATATATATATATATATATATATATATATATGTAAAATTATATTTTTTATTATTTTTCGAAGTTGGCAAAGTAATATTTCAATTACATTTTGTAGACAAGAGTACCCTTTTGAAGAAGATTGGTAAACAAAGATAGTGATATTTTTTGAATTTTGTATATTTTATGTTATTGATTTATTATTCAGCCCTAGTTAAGGACAAATTTTGCTTAGAGTCCGCTAGGGTACAAAATGGTGTTGCAGAAAAATATGCAGAAGATGATCTAAAACTCAGTTTTTTAGGCCCTCAGCAACTCTATCAAGTGTTTGAGACAAAATTTCAAATAGCTCGATCAATCTTAAACCCTTGATCAAGCCCTTTATGTGTTTAAACAAGGCTTGATCAAGCTATCATAATTATCTTAAAAAAAAAAAAAAAAAAAAAAAAACAAACAAAGCCTCTTAATACTTGTCTATAAGAAAATTGTAAAATTTATTTATTCCACAAAAATATTTTTTATAAATATTCAAATATATTCGGAACTCTAATTTTCCTTAATTATAAATCCAAATTTTATTTTATTTAGCGAGAGAAATAATTATAATAATATATAGATAACTTTATATAAAATTTTGACTTTTATTTTTCAATTTTAAAATTCTTAAAAATGATTTTTTTTTTTTTTGACTTTAAACATAATATATTTTTATAGTTAAACATTTTATAAAAAAATACAATAACAAAGTAAATTGAACTATTTCTCAATCACATTTATGAATTTGTTACCATCCAGTCAATTTGAAATATGTTCAGTCATTAATCATTAAAAAAAAATGATATATTATATTTTTTCAAATCATTACTTTAAATTTCTATAAATTTTATAATATTATCATTTTAAAAATAATTCCTTAGGCACATTTAAATCTAGATTACTCTAATTCAAATTAGTCAAATAATGTTTTAAAATTTATGATTTTTTTATGTTTTTATTATTTTAAAAATATATATTGTAAACCAAATTCATGAGTAAAAATTTCTATACATACTTCGCAACAAGAAAAAATTGACTGTAATCACAATTTACAAGTACCATTGCATCCATTACAACTATATTAATTATAACTTACAACTATTACAATTACTTATTATGGCACTCAATAATATTACTGCATTATATATATATATATATCTCCAGCAGCATCAAATTCACGTTTTTGAGTTACATTTATTCATATAAAAAATTATAATATTTATTAAAATCAAATCGATAATTTTTTTTTATTTTTAATCAATTCATTATTTAAATTATATGTATAATAAATTTATTATTTAAATTATAACATTGAAAATTTAAATCAAGTTAAAAACTAATTTTTAAGTAACCAAATTATAAATATAAAAATATTACATTTTCAATTACAAGTGGAATAGAATTCTTTTCCAAATCTATACACCAAAATGTTAGAAATGTAATGAGAAATTAATCCACAACATTGTTAATTACCTATTGAAATGTAATTAGTAATTAAATTTGATTGTTGTTGTTTTCATCATCGTTTTTTTTAACTATCAAATACTTACAATTTTAAAGTTTGCATATCCTTATTGATATTTACATAGATTTTAAAATTGTTAAGACGAGAAAATTAAAAATTGTTAATTGTGGTCACATTATTAAGATATTGTCATTTCAAGTTGTAGTCACTTTTTATGAAATATAAAATTAAATTTGAGCACAAATAATTTTTAGTGCAAAGATTAAAAAAAAACAAAATAATAAGATTCTAGGTTAACGTAATCTAAAAAATACCTCCACTCAACATAAAATTAATTACACTACATTATAAAAGAAAGACATATCAAATGTGTTAGTGTATATGATAATATGAGCACTAGTAGTGCATGTATTCACACAAAATCAACAAAATTGTGATCTACAAGTTATCAATACACTTTCATTAATTGATATGATCTTAAAGGCTAGAGGGTATAGTGCCCAAACATATTTAAACGTTGAAGGCATAAAATAAAATAAGTCTCCATTCTTGTCAATAAGGGAAAACCTCATGAGATATTATGAGTCAATGCATGTAATGTAGTTGATGAGATCATCATACAAGTAATTGTAAGCTTTAGTGCAAAGATTCTTATAAAGAGAAGAGAAAGTAGTGTTTATGCACATCTAATCACTTCTGCAAGAACAATGATGTTGAGGCATGATGAAGGTAAAGCATGTTCTCTCACAAGTCATGACATATCCAAGTTTGTTCTTCACATGAAGAGAAGGTAATCGACTTAGGTTCAAATCATTTTTGCATGCAATGTTGGTGCAATTTTATGAGCCTTTGTAGGGAAATATTGTCAGGAGAAGATTGTGGCCATCCATGAGGATGAGGGCATTAAAATAATCTACATTAATAGGGTGAACGATGTGGTAGGCGGCATGCCAATTGAACCATCATAAGAGAGAATTTTCTAACACTTCTAGTTGAAAATCTCTAACCATGGTCACTGCAAATTTGAACTAACCATTGTTAGGGAGCAACAACAAAAGGAGTAATCATGATTACCTCATATTCAACGTGACCATATCAAGGGAATGATAATTGACAAGGGTAAAAGATGCATTATATAGAATATGTGATTTGCGAGTAATGGCTTACTAACCTGATAATTGACAAGGGTAAAAGATGCATTATATAGAATACATGATTTGTGAGTAATGACTTACTAACCCCTAGATAGATACTAGGCAAAGCTAATTAGTGCTTATATTTGATCAACGATGCCATTATCATAGTAGAAACATCACTTCCTCCTTCAGAAACAATGTTATGAAGCCGTAAACAATATGTAAACATTAAATAACACAATCTACTAAACTTTGTGAACGAAAATGTTAGCAAGATACAAAGATTTACTAAGAAATAGATGGGTGGACTAATTTTTACAATGGGGAATGATGAAGGAAAGGGGCAATTTGTATTTTATAACTCTTCATATTCGCATTGGTTGTTTTGCAATTAAATTATTATAAATAAACACATTAATCAACAAATAAATAGAGACAGATTAAAGTATTACATGGATAGTTGTTAGGCTAACTATTAAGAACTATATGTGTCTTTTAATTTTTTTTTATTTTAAAAATAATAAATGGATTTATTTAAGAAGTGATAATTAGTGACAAGTAACAAAGAATTTGTTATTAAATTAATTAATTTCAAATTTCAAATTTCAAATCTTAAACTAACATTATATTAAAAAATAATATATTTATGTGTTATACTTAATATTAAACAATATTGAATCAAATAATATATAGAGTAATTTTCCATTTTATTTTATTATATATAGAATAATTTTCTATTTTATTTTAATATATATGGAAAAACATAGTATTTAAGACCTATTCTTATTCTAAATATGAATAAGCAATCAACCAAAAACTCCTCTCATAATAATTTATAGAGCACGTTTACCTATTTATATATTTATTTTAAAATAAATATATTATTTTTTAAATGAATATATATTAAACTATTAAGAAGATTGTCTTATAATGGTATTTACAGCGATAATATATGGCAAATGTAGTCAACACCCGCACGATCTAGAGAATCCTAACTACTACTAACCAGTGAAGTCTGAGACAGCCACTGGCATTCAACGACCTCAATGACAAGCAGTGTTTCACACCTTGCAACCCTGCTATAATATGGCACCCACTGCCAAAAAGCCTTTGAAGCTTTGTGAGCTGTCCCAAACCTAACATGCCCTTGACATTGGGCCACTAAGAGTTATTCAGGTACTCCAACAACCTGCAACGTTTCACACCCGGTAACCCTACTATCTCATGGCATCCACTAACAAAGAGCATTCGAAGCTTTGTGAGCTGCCGCAACCCTAATGTCCTGAACTTCTTACATTTATTAATATTTGGCGTTTTTTTTAGCAGAGGTGATAATTTCATTTGGATGGTAAATTTGTCCTGACCATAAACCACACTCGTTCTCCTGAAAAAACAGCAACACATACAGTAATGGAACACCATCGGAGTGTGAGAAAGCTGATTGCCCCTACCAGCGTACCATGCACTCATGTGCAATATTATCCAAAACTTTGTCCATTCAAAATCATAAAAACCTATTTCTAAATTTCTAAAAACAATTATGAAATTTTATTAAAAATCACATTGAAATTTCCATTATTCCATTATTTTCCAAAAGACAGAACCTCACCTCCAACCTCCCCAAAGATATCAACGTTTCAGACTTACGGGCTTCTCTATTCGTCCACACGCGATGCTGTACAGACAAGCCATCATTATCTCGATTGCTATGAGAAATTTGTGTCCACTTAAATTGCCAAACGAAAGTAGAAGTTTGAGTGGACATAAATTTCCAAGGGAAATTGGAAAGATATCAACGTTTCACACTTACAGACTCCTCTATGAGTGCACAAGCGATGCTGTACAGACAAGCCATCATTATGTCGATTGCAATGATAGTCAACGTTTCACACTTACAGACTCCTCTATGAGTGCACAAGCGATGCTGTACAGACAAGCCATCATTATCTCGATTGCAATGATAGAAATTTGTGTCCACTTAAATTGCAAAATTAAAGTTGAAGTTTGAGTGGACATAAATTTCCAAGGTAGAACAAGAGATCACATTTTGGACTATTGCAGTGGACACAATGTATGGAAACGAGTTATTAAAGTTTTACTTTTGGCATTGCAAATATGTGGCAGCAGAAATTCTCCTAAATGATAGGTTGAGAAGACATATTAGAATCAATGCTTGTTGAGGTAATATCATGCCTCCAAGTCGCTGAGAAAGGTGAAAATTGAGAAACTAAGCTTCATTACACAAAGGATCAAGACTGTAGATACTTGCTAGCTTCTTTAACGTCAATGACAAGGGCTACGTCAATACCACATTTGCAGTCACCTCTTATGGCATGACTAATGAAAATATGTGGGCTTGACAAAGAAGAAAGGCATCTTAAGGCAAATTGGTTTTAAGGATGTTATTGTATCCTTATTGACAACTCTCAGTCACGAAAAAAATATAGAGCATTGTCATGGCAAGATCTTTGGAGCAAGGAGATTGAGAACACATCAAAGGGTTTACAGAATAAAGTCAGGAACATAACTACTCCTTGAATGTCATAACACAACTGCCATGGAATTGAAGAGATTATGAAAAAGTTTCTAGCTGAATTCAATGAACAAGGTTTTATTGAAGGACATTATGTCCTTGTGGGGATGACACTTGGGTACCAAGTAAGAAAAATCCAACGAAAGTACAAGGAATCACCAAAAGCTTGGTATGTGAGAGATTTTTGGTTCAATGCAATTGTTAAAGTGAGTGATACATTGCTTTAATTCCTAGGTGGTGCTTTAATGTCAAGGTTTTCTCAAAAAATGACAACCTGAGTTTCATTTTCATGTAAATAACCTGAAGGCAAGCTGATCATTTTACAGTGGAGGTGGTTTCCAGTTGTGTTATTGTGAATGATGTGATTTATTCTATGTCTGAAAAAGATTGCCATGGGCTCCAACAGTCCTAGAAAGCCTAGGAAATTTTGCCTGAGAGTCGAGACACTTGGGGGGCTTAGCTGCAATCTGGGACCCAAACAGATTTTGCTCCAAGGCCTACACAACATTTGTCAGGATCATTTCATCCAGATACATATCCAAGAACACGATTCGTATTATGAGTAATGGAAAAATAGACTTCGAAGGTATTTCCAAAAGGCTAGATCGCTTTTTGGTCTATACAATTTTGGTCAATAGGTTTCACAATTTATAGTCATGGTCCTCCTTCTCTGACATCTCGGATCATCATGTGATCTTCCTGGAGTGGTCCAACAAATCTGAAGCACAAACCTATCCTTTTAATCTTAACCATGTGTGGCTTGACGAGATGGATTTTGTAGACCTAATAAGGACCTCATGGACCAATCCCCTCGAGTTTCCACAAATGTCAAATTTAGATGTTGTTGCACACAAGCTGGAAAAATGAAATTTGTAGTTAAAGATTGAATTAGGAAGCAAAAGAAGGCACTCCTTCAAGAATTTATAGAAATAGATAAGGAAATTGAGGCCTTTAATGACCCATCCAGACCAGGATATATTTCCAGACCTTCCAAGCAAGCAACTCTGGATTTGGTGAAAATGAAACATAAAATTATTAAATCATAGCAAGTTGAATGGCGACAGAAAATCGGGGCTACATGGGCGGCCGCTAAGGACAAAAATACGTGATACTTCCACAACATGGCATCAACCCGCAAGAAGATTGCACATCAAAGATGATACAAATAGTGTCCTCACAAAAAATAAGAATATACAAAGTGCTACAATGAGATATTACAACAACCAATAAAAGGTGAAGGAGGGACACAAATTGAGTGAATATCTAGAATTTGCCAACCTGTTTCCCTGCTTGGTGGATGATGAAGCCAACAAAACTCTGTCCAGGCTGTTATGAAAAAAATGGCCAGGGATAATAGTCATAGTCGAGACAATTGAACAATTGATTTTTTCCTACATTTCATAAGCTTTATCGGGATGGACCTTGTGAACATGGTTCAAGAATCAAGACTCCTCGGACACACTCTAGGTTATATCAACACCACTTTCGTTTGATTCCTAAAAAACCTAACCCTTCCTATTTTGTAGATTATAGAACAATCTTTGTATGCAATACTGTGTACAAGATAATCTCCCAAACCATCTCCAACCGAGCCAAACTGATCCTGTCATCACATATCTCACAGGAACAATTCGGATTTCTACACACTGACAAATCCACGATGTTGTTGCTATTGCCCAAGAATGCTCCCACGCAATCAAAACTAGCAGAGTGGTTGCATGCTTAATGAAAATTGATCTGATCAACGCTTTTGAAAGCATTGATTGGGAATTTTTGCAAATTATTATACACAAAATTGGATTTTCCCATTGGCTCGTTCACTGGGTTATGGCATGCATTTCCTCAACAAACTTGTCAATACTCATCAACGAGAAACCGACTAATTTCTTCAGAATCTACAGGGGACTAAAATAAGACTATTCACTTTCTCCATTACTATTTATTTTAGTTATTGATGGTGTGAGCAAAGGCATTCAGGTGGCTAGAGAAAATGGACTAATTGCTAGATGCAGGGTAATAAGAACCACTCGTATTTCACATCTCATGTTCATGGATGACCTGCTCTTCTCTAAAAAAATAAGGTAAGAAAACGATCGGCCTTCCACAACATACTTTCTAGAATATAGTTGGCATTTAGACTTATGATGAACAAAGATAAATATGTTTTGATCTCTTATTACCCAGAGGTAGACTACTATCCTGCGTCCAAGTCACTAGCACATTTACTAACATTCATACAAGTAACTCACTCAGAAATTAGGAATATGAAAACGTACCAGGAATTGTGAATCCGCAAACAAATCAAATCTAGTATGTTAGGAAGTCTGTTGAATGCGCTCCTCTCCAAGCATAAATCGTGCTTAAACCTTGCTTGACAGGTGTCTTCTGAATGATGAATCTATGCTCCTCTCCAGCTTAAATCGTCGTCAAACCTTGCTTTAGGGGCAACCTTTAGGCACAAGCCAGTAAAATTACAGACTTAACACATGACCCATATTGACATATAGTCGCTCTCAATCAAAACTACCAAATGTAATGGTATCAAATGGTAATTATGACATAATAATTAATAAGAACTTGCATCATATGCACAATTAGAAAAAGAAACTCAAAAGGAAACTGTTGTTTTTGAAATGGGAGCAACTCAGAAACTACAGTTTCTGAAATGGGATTTAAGTTTTAACATCAATTGATAAGGAAATTCACAAATTCAACCATTGTAATTTGTGATAGACTAACAGTTGGAAATTGTAATTCCCAAAATTCTGATTTCAGAAAAAATGAAATTTAAAAAAAAGGTTGACAACTTAACAACCCTTCTTAAAAAATTTTGAGATATTATTCCAATTTTTTTTTAAACGACAAAATTTTAATTTTAATTTTTTTTTACTAGTAAAATTTTCTCCCTACTTCTCTGACGTGCTAGAGGTCCTTTGAAGGGCTTTGACGTGTTCAAATTTGATCACTAGATGGGATATCTATTTGAGGTGGTTCGACAACCATTTTAACTTTGGAAACACTAAAAGTGTAGCCCAGATATTTACTTTTCGCAAGTGGAGAGGTCGTGCAATGTTGATGTTTCAACTATAAGAACAGTACATACATACAGTGCAAATTTAAATAAACACACACTTATTTGCATACCTTCTGCACATGGATGGAAATAAAAAATACACCATACCAGACATTCATGAATGAAATTATACCCTTGTAGAGGGTCCATTAGTTGTCTCATTAAGAAAGGTAGATCCAACCAATTATTTCTTAAGGGAAAGATGGGTAGGATAAGGTAGAAAATGTTGGGCAAGCAGGAAATAAATTCACTGATGGATAAGTTGCGTGCCTCTCAAACCCTTAAGTTGGGAGGTGGCTGTTGGAGGGCGTTGATGGGTTGGAATAGTTTATCAATGGTTATGTGATCTCTTTCTGCTGCAAAGATCTAATTAGACCTTACACCATTTGGGATAGGAGTCTCATCTGGTATGTGGGCCAAGCTATCACCATGTTTGTTTGTCAATTTGTTTTGGATGGAATGAGTGAAAGAAAGAAAGTCTTGCTAAAGCTTATGATAGATAATAAGCTAGAATAGTGTTATGAAATGCTTTAGGCAAGATAAACAAAGAATATATCAACAAGTAAGGAAGTAAACATGAATATTAAAGAAAGAATGATAACAAGCTTTAGTTAAGATGCATGAATGAAACAATATATTTGTTATCGAATATGAATGATTTATTAATCAATAACGAAGCGTGAAAACCATGAATCGACAAACAACTTTAGATAAGATGTAAGATCGTATTGGAAAGGAGAAAATGGAGAGACATACTAGGGTTTGTCTATGTTCCTGCATTGTGAAATGTGTTGTCGTCGAGTTGTTGCTCGCTACCGTTGCACTTGGCAAACAATGTCATGGGGAAGTTGAACTTGGTCATGAGCATGGCCTAGGTCATGGTCACCTTTGGGTCTTACATGTGGGGGTTCATTCGTTTTTATCGAGTTGTGTGAAAAAGGGCCCTGGAGACAAATGTAGTTGTGGTCTTGTGAATGCGTCCCCTGTTGGGGGCCTTTCAATGAGTGTACCCCATCTCCAAGCATTGACAAGTGCCTAAGAAACTCTTTGGATGCCAACATCTTAGACATGGTGTTAGTGTGGAGGGAGAGGCTATCAAGTTTACTTATTGTTCCTTTCTGTCTTACTTCTTTATATTTTTATGAATACTTTGTTTGGAAAATCATAATGGAGGATTTTACACGTTTGGTTGTTTCACCTCCCCATTTTCCCTTATCTATCTTGGTTGTCGAATAGGAAAAGCCTGAAAAGAACTTTTTTCAAATTTTCCTAAAAAATCTAAATGGAAAGACAATCCTCTTTTTAATTAGGGATTCTATTCTGGTGGGAAAACTAAAAGTATTCATAGTAGGTTGGGAATCTTTGCATCTTCTCAATGCCTTATTTTTTAAGGGAAACTACTACAGGATTCCTTTCATATGAAATATGATTGCATCCTGAGGAATACCACCATTATATTGAATCTAAGGCTACAGGGTGGTGCTTTGGGATTAGAAATCCTAGTGGATCCATCTCTTTCAACGATGCTGTGAAAGGGAAAGCCCCCATCCCAAATGAACAAACTCAAAGTATGTCAAGCCCCTATATTACAGAGCAAATGGAACATGCTCTAATCATGGAAGTTAATATTCCAGACATAAACTCTCTCTTTTCTACTCTCTAATATAAGGCTATAGTTTGCAAGTTTAACGACTTTTGGCCTAAGACTGATGTTTTACACCAATGGTTTTTTTTCCTCTTGGACACCCTGTTATAGCATTTTTTGATTTTGATAAGTTAGAATAAATTAGTCCAAAAAAATGAAAATATTTTTCAAAAAATGTTAAGCTAGGATATGGACAAAAAGAATACTGAATAAAAATGTTAGGAAATATTTTGATAAATATGTTCATATCAAAGAAAATGTTAGAATAGATGCCCTAAAAAATGAAGGCAAAAATAAAATGTTAGGTTAGAGAGAAAGCAAAAAGCAATAAACTCTGAAAGTGTGCAAGTCCAAATGCCACTACTTTTTACTTTATTATGCAAAATAATGGTTTTGTGTAGCTTGTCATAAATGCCACAACCCATGATAGTCAAATAGTTTAATATTGACTAGTTCATGCTTTAAATTTCATGTTTATAGTTAGAGAATAAAGATCTAGCCAAACTATTTAATCTTGGCAGATCAGTAGTTAGGTAGAGAATAATAAGGAGCTCAACAGTTTAATCTAAGCCCTTAGATGTTATAAAGTTAGAATTAGATAATTGTCTTTTCAAAAGAAAAAGGAAAGAAAAGGGTATATTAGCCTAAATGCACCCAATTAAGTGAAGAAAAAATGTTAGGATAAGTAAAGCGTAGGTAGAAGAAAGGTTGTAGAAGTACAAAGTTGATTGAAGCATAAACATATTTATCATGCTTAATTCAATGTTTCAGTGTGCAGGAGCAGTTATGAAAGTGAAAAGATGTTCACAAGTTTATTTGGTCAACTTCCCCTCATTTCATTTCATCCCCCACTACATACTTACTAATTTCCCATTATGCCATCATTTCTTATGAAAATACCCTTTTCCCTTCATTTTCACCTTTGCCCCTTGGTTTCACACATTTTCCTAGCAATTTACCCTCCAAACTCATTCTCATACCCAAAATCCTTTTTTCCCTAGTGTGAAACCCTTTCCCCTTGAAAAAATCACTTTCCCCTAGTAATTTCCCTAAAAACCCATAAAACCCCCCTTATCCTAACTTTTATTCCCCCCTCCACTTTATTTATCTTTAACTTCGCCTTCATGTTTTCCCGACAAAAACCCTTTTAACCCATAAAACCCTTTATCCTAAAAGTTTATTTAAACCCCGCATTACTTAACAAAACTCCACAAATTCACTTTTTCCCAACTAAACCCTTTTAACCCACCACCCTTGGTAGGTTTAAATATCTTCGTCGCGGTTAACTCCAGTCCCACTCCTAAACCCATCGTGATATGTTTAATCACCGCTTTATTCAATAAATTAATTACAAATCACTTGTGATTATTCTCCGAGCCCCACTAATCTCCATAGATTTCCCTCCGTGTAACTTCATCGCGCGATAGTCATTAGATCTTTCACCCGCAGATCTAACAACACTCATCCATATCGCGCGCTCTCGATCTCCGACCTTTACCAGCCTGAGAGCACGCGAGATTCATGGTTTTGCTTGGGCCCCTTGTGGTTACGTGGTAGCTCTATGTTAACTTGCGTGCCCTAGAATAAAAACCACCCCACGTCCAAAAGCGGTGCGATAAGCAATGAAACCACCTCGCCGCGTAAGCCAAAACCACTCATTGTTCACAATTATGAATTTCCGCGCCAAAGTTAACCGTTAACTGTTTAAATGTGAAAACCCTCATTTTTCACTCTTCTCGCCTGTTTACACAGTAAAACTTGCTTAACCCTGCCTGCGCCACCCTGAACCTCTAAAACCAAATTCAACCTCTGATTACTGTGAGGACTCCATCCACAGGCTTTCCTGTTCCCTGAAGCCGTTTATGGCCCTCCCTGTCAACCTGTGTTTTTCTTAAAAATTGTTGTATTTTGCAAGTGATTAGAATAAGGTTAGAAGTTCGGATAAACAGTTTGATACTAATCTAAAAACTTGTTTACTCCAAGATTCACAAGGAAATCCATTCAAGAGCCTTTATTCAGAAGAAAAGACAATTATCACAGAGCAAAAGGAAACATTTACACAGTAAATGTTAAAACAGACAAGGATCAGATAAAAGTGTATCAAATGAAAGGTCATAAGTGAATATGACATCCAACATGAAGACCAGACAACGAAGCAGCTTAAAGGACAAAAGATCAAAGTCTAAAAGACAAAAAAAACCTAAATAACAGGAACAGTCAGCCAGTCCAACAATTTTCAGTTTTTTCAATGGTAGTCACCAACAGAGCAGCATCAAAATAGTGACAAATCAACTAGAGGTCTTTATTTTGATTTTGAAATAATATATTTTTGTAAAAATAGTTTATGATATTTTCTTAGTTCTAAAGTTGTATAAATAACTCTCTTCACGAGTTATTATGGGTTGACCATTGAAGAAGGGTTGCACCCTTGATGAAACATTTGTAAACATTTGATGTACTTAGCTTTTCTAGACCCATAATACAAAGAAAAGGATTCTGAATTCAGTTTTACACAGTTTGTGTTTCCTGTAAATTTTTCTAGTATTACACGTTATGTTTTTCTTCATATTCGTATGTCTTACAAAGATAACTAGGTAGGAATAATTTTGTTTCAATCTATTACTATAAGCTTCTGAAGTGATAATCAATAAAGAGAATGGATTAATGAATTGTCTGTTTAATTAATTCCCTCTGAATCAATAAATCATCAACATCTTGTTGTAAGCATAAGCATATTCTCTTGAACCTTCTAAACATCTGGCATAGGTTTTCATACTTATTGTTAGAGTCGGTCTAGTAGCCCTCCATCAGCGATCAAAGCTCTTTGCATTTGCATAAGTAGGTGTCTCATCAGTGTCTTGCATTCCATTAGGCATGCCATAACCCTGATGGAGGAGCTGGTGTCTTTATTCCCCTCTTGGCACTGCTGGATCAAGTTGTTTCAGTCATTAAACTTTTTCAAGGTTATTTGTCTTGTCTTGAGGTCAAAATTTCTAGGTCTAGGGTTTAGGTCAAATTTGTCTTCAAGGTCATGTCTCTGAAGGTCAATAAGTGCCCAGCAAGCCAGAGGGATGATTTTCAAAGTATTTCTTCGAAAGATTCTATCTTGTACAGTTAAATTTCACCTTGGATTTAAAAACCCTGTTTTTAAAGCCAAGGTCATTTTTCAAAATTTTGTAAAAAATGGTAAAATTTCAAAAGGCTTCAAAGGACAGCATATAACCCTGGCTCCCTTGCCAAGATCCCTCAGATGTTATCCCTGCAAAAAGTACCGAGCAAAAGCATCAAATCAGTCAATTTCAGGACAAAAGGAAACCAAAAAGTCAAGTTTATAAAGTGTCAAGGAAAAACATTGTAAAGTGGGTTTGGGCATGAAATTAATTCAAATAAGGTTATAAAAGTCCCAATCTCCCTCCATCGAGCCTCATTGTGCATCTAAATCATAGAGCAAGTGATTGCAAGAGAGATTGGGCGAAATTTGTGAGCTGGACAGGCGCGCGACCTGTCAGTGGCGCGCGACCCGTCAGGCGCCCTCCGCCAGTGCAAAATTATAACGGGCGCGACCCGTTAGAGGCGCGCGACCCGTCAGCGCCCTCTTTGTAAAACTGCCTGCAAATTCACCAAGGAACCACAAATTGCCAAATTTTGCAAGGTAGGCCCTCTATCATGAAAAATTATTGCTTGCTACAGTTCAAGAAGATCATGATTGTATTTTTAAAGGTCTTCATTTGCAAGTAAAAGTCTCCATTGTGCTTTGGGGCTTAAAGTTGTCAAAATTGCTAGGGTTTATTATGCTGTTTTGAGGTATCCCTTTTCTTTCCTATTGTCCACCTCCCATTACATATTCCTTATCATTTTATTTAAACTTCCCTTCCAAATTTGCTAAGAGCCTAAAACCCTATCCCTCTCCCCAAGAAATCAAAAAATTAAAATCCTAACCCTACCTCCCATAACATCCTTGTAAGTAAAATTGTATAATGATGTATATGCAATGCTTTTTCCCCTAAAACTCCCTGTTTTATTATTATTCCCATTTTCCCTTTAAAGTATCCCTCCCCTAACATTTCCCTCGTGCCCCTTGTCCCCTTAAAACAACATTTTAATCAGCAGTTTTCAAAGCAGAAACAACAGTACATTTCAGCCACTTTGCTCTTGAAACCTTGTCAGAAACCGAAACCGACTATGAGCAAAGTGATGACCGTGAGTCAACACCAGAAGTTGAGCCTGCTCCGGAACATGAAAAACCACTATTGGGCCTGAATGCACGTGTACAAGGCAAAGATGAAGATGTTCCAAAGGCGGTTGGCCAAGGCACAAAAAAAGAGAAAGAGGCCCGATCCCCTCCATATCTTGGCCGAGGCTTCACTGAAGGACCAAGGAACTAAATAGCCCATCCATAGCACAAATCCCAAGAAATTTTGAGCATTTTGGGTAAATTTTGGTTTTTTCAGGCAATTTACAGGTTTTCTCCATTAACGGGTCTCACCCCCCGCGCGACCCTACATCATGGCAACTCCATTTTGAAAAAACTCAGCATTTCCAGACTTGTCATGAGAAGTTACATATGCTCATCAATGGACTTGAGATTTTATGAAGTTTTTGGCCTCCAGAAAGTCAAAAAACAAGCAAAAATTGACTTTCTGCCACATTTTTGAGTTGCAGAAAGCAGTCTTGGGAGATCGCAATTTTGGAGGGGAAAATGACCACCAAATTCAGAAATTCTAGTTGGGTTGGAAAGTAGACTCACAGACCTTTCCAACAAGCCTACGCTTGCTCAATTTTGACACCGGGAAGTGCCCCAAATGTGGTCCCAAAGGTGCGCGACCCGTCAGGCAGAGGCGCGCGACCCGTCAGGCAAACTTTTCCAAATTTCACTGTACAGCTCAGAAAAACGCAGTTTGACCCTGTTTGACTTTTTGGGGTGGATTATTATGTTCTTTGATGTAATTAATGTACTTTATTGACACTTTTACTCTTATGTACCTCTTCTAGAAGATTCATTCATGAAATAGGTGAAAATTAAATGAATGAATTGGTTTCCTAGTTTATAGAGGCAAGTTGTTTTGACTGCCTAGTTTTCAGTGCTTAGTTTAGAATTAGTTGAAACAGCTCCTAGAAGGATGAGCTGGACCCCTAGAGGCAAGGGAAGAGGTTGGCTTGCCTATATTATGTATTTTCTTAATCATTTTCAGGGGTTGGAAGGTTGGACTCTTGAGGGAGAAGCTATCATTGTATTATTCACTGTATCTCTGCAATTTTTACTGTATATGCAATGCTTTTTACCCTAAAACTCCCTGTTTTATTATTATTCCCGTTTTCCCTTTAAAGTATCCCTCCCCTAACATTTCCCTCGTGCCCCTTGTCCCCTTAAAACAACATTTTAATCAACAGTTTTCAAAGCAGAAACAACAGTACATTTCAGCCACTTTGCTCTTGAAACCTTGTCAGAAACCGAAACCGACTATGAGCAAAGTGATGACCGTGAGTCAACACCAGAAGTTGAGCCTGCTCCGGAACATGAAAAACCACTATTGGGCCCGAATGCACGTGTACAAGGCAAAGATGAAGATGTTCCAAAGGCGGTTGGCCAAGGCACAAAAAAGGAGAAAGAGGCCCGATCCCCTCCATATCTTGGCCGAGGCTTTATTGAAGGACCAAGGCACTAAATAGCCTAGCCACAACACAAATCCCGAGAAATTTTGAGCATTTTGGGTAAATTTTGGTTTTTTCAGGCAATTTACAGGTTTTCTCCATTAACGGGTCTCACCCCCGCGCGAACCTACATCATGGCAACTCCATTTTTCAAAAACTCAGCATTTCCAGACTTTTCATGAGAAGTTACATATGCTCATCAATGGACTTGAGATTTTATGAAGTTTTGGGCCTCCAAAAAGTCAAAAAACAAGCAAAAATTGACTTTCTGCCACATTTTTGAGTTGCAGAAAGCAGTCTTGGGAGATTGCAATTTTGGAGGGGCAAATGATCACCAAATTCAAAAATTCCAGTTGGGTTGGAAAGTAGACTCACAGACCTTTCCAACAAGCCTACTCTTGCTCAATTTTGACACCAGGAAGTGCCCCAAATGTGGTCCCAAAGGCGCGCGACCCGTTAGGCAAACTTTTCCAAATTTCACTGTACAGCTCAGAAAAAACGCAGTTTGACCCTGTTTGTCTTTTTGGGGTGGATTATTATGTTCTTTGATGTAATTAATGTACTTTATTGACACTTTTACTCTTATGTACCTCTTCTAGAAGATTCATTCATGAAATAGGTGAAAATTAAATGAATGAATTGGTTTCCTAGTTTATAGAGGCAAGTTGTTTTGACTGCCTAGTTTTCAGTGCTTAGTTTAGAATTAGTTGAAACAGCTCCTAGAAGGATGAGCTGGACCCCTAGAGGCAAGGGAAGAGGTTGGCTTGCCTATATTATGTATTTTCTTAATCATTTTAAGGGGTTGGAAGGTTGGACTCTTGAGGGAGAAGCTATCATTGTATTATTCACTGTATCTCTGCAATTTTTGGCTAAGGAAGACCAGGGTTTTGCAGTCCTTTTTGGGATTCTTGTGGTTACATGTATTGATGGTGTGTTTCTCTATGTACTTTTAAGTGTGTTATGTGAATCATTTCCTTTCTTTTCCTTCTGCACATTAAACAAATGAAGTGTTAAAGTAGAATTCATAACTGTCATGCTCTGCTTTTAAGTTTGTTTAATTTCAATGTTTTCTACTGTTTAAGGAGAATTCAAAGTTATTGTTTGCTCTCCTTAGCTCCTCACCTGTCTTTCTCATCCATTCACCTCAATCTAAGGCATCAATATTGTCTCTTATCTCGCCCCAAAGAACCCCCTGCAGAAACTGTGTCCAATCCCCGCACCCAAAATTGCCATCCACTCAATTTGCCACCAAAAACCCTAAAAACCCCAAATCAACCTTTTTGATTAGTTTACTAGCCTAAAATTAGTGTTACCCTATTGGTCATCTCATCCATTGAAGATTTCACCGAGATAGACCGGAGAGAGCCCTCTCCAGCCCCGTAGGGCTAGCTACGAGGCTAAGTGGTTTGATGTTGCCTTGAGGTTTACCTTTCTCAGCCTGAGGTGAAATTTCAAGCGCTAACATATTGGCGACCATACTGGGGAGAACAAACTTGTTTGTGGGTTGATGTGTTTGTTTCATAAGTCTTAGATGGAGCCTGAAGTTATGCCAGGTATCCTTCGAAACGCTTTTGCTTTGCATTAGCGGAAGTAGATAAACGCTGGTTCAGTCAATCTCCGTGAGCTTGTGAATACAGCACTTCATTTGCATTTTACCTCAGTACATGTTTCAAGTTCAGATCTGAATGTTGATGGTGAACAACGATCAGACACTTGAAAGGCTGAAATCATTCACTTGGCGACTCTAAAATCATTTTCGAGATCAGATCCAAAGACTCCACTGGAGGATGATCCCGACCAGCAAAAACATGAAAGGACAATATGGACATATCAGGTATTCAAGTTGGAATTTCATCCAAGACATTTTGTTCTTTGTCATAAATTATTTCTTCTCTTTTCCCAAGAATGTCAAGAAGGCTTTGCAAAGTATACTATGTTTGAGAAAAGATCCCAGGCCTGCAGTTGATTCTTTCCCTTTGAAGATTGTGAATACCAAAGATTTGCATACCTTTGAGCTTGATCAAGACCTTTCTTCTAAATTTTGTGACGAACATATTCAAATTGATGAGTCTTAAGAGACCAAGACTAATTCTATACCTGCTGTACATACCCATACACCTTGCAAAATTCCAGATCGGTATAAACCTCTTGTTTTACCTTCTGTTCTTCATGCTTTTCCCAAAAATTATGATCTATACTTGCCGAGGTTTGATGGTGAATGTAAGAATGTCAACGCTGAGCAACATGTGCAGAATTTTGAGAATTTTCTAGATCTTTTTGAAGTTGATGATGAAGATGTTTTTTTTGGACAGTAACGGTTAGATTTAAATGGGCGGTAAACCAGCTACCGCATGCTATTACAATTCTGGAGTTTCCAAGACAGAGAACAGGGGAATTCTTATAGGGCAGAGAATGATCGCTTCTAATCCGGAGATTTGCTGATCAAATCGATGTTCTGAATTAGAGAAGTAATCTACTTCGGCATAGTGTTGACTGTAGATGCAACGACGTACAATGCATAGGACTTCAAGCGGAGCTTGAGCTTACTGTGCCCCAGAACTTCGCTGCAATTGAACTGCCTGCGGATCTTTAAAATGCTGTTCCAAAAGACATCATTGGCATAGGAATCTGAATGACCGCAGAATGAGGAGGAAGCTTCATCAACTAGAATCACCAACGCAAGATTTGGGAGGAGCCGCAAATGCTGCTTTCCGGAGGAGATCGGCTCTGGATTTTCTGAACCAAACCTTTAGAATAGAAAGTTTGGAGAAGATCGAAACTGAACTGGGAAGCGCCCTTGATGATCCTTTAAAGTCGCTTGGGAATCAGGAACAAGTCATTAAACAGAGATCAAAAGCGGAGTCTGAAATCAGACATGAATTGTCGAATTACATAAATAGATTTGAACAGAGGTCCCGGGAGCAGGAGAGAGTGGGGAATAGGAAGCCCTTACTTCAGGGAGGAAAGGAGGATCTAGCTGGAGTTTTAAGGAATGGAACAAGAAGATTCTGTTGTGTTAACCACCAGGGATCTCCGAGAACAGAGGACACCAAGGTTGGCCTCAGTATCAGCTAGGGAATTGAGATTCCTTAAGATGTGGAAGAAGGATATTTTATTGAATTTGGGCAGCAATAGTCTGATTTTCCTGATGATGGTGGCTAACTGAACCTGGTGGGAGGTTTTAGGACGAAGCATGGCCTGGATGATAAGTCTTGAGTCTCCAAAGACTGAGAGAGAAAGGATATTTCTTTTAATCGCCAGTGTCAGCCCTTGCCACAAAGCTAGAGCCTCCGCTCTGTTGTTTGTTTCAGTTCCCAGACCCCAATGAAATCTCAGTTCCGGAAAACCTCCAGGGCTCAATAGAACTCCCCCACTGCCAGCAACCCCAGGGTTTCCTTTAGAGGCCCCATCGAAGAATAAACAGTGATCTTCCAAGGCCGATCTCCACTTGATGAACTCTTGTTCTTCCAGCCTAATCTCCCAATTGGCATGAACGGGAACAGGAAGAAAGGGCCTATCCTTCAGATTTGGAACCAATGCTTTGAACCAATTCTCCTCTTCTATGAGCAGACTCGTTTCGTTCCTTGATGAAGTATTGGCTTCCAGTGCCTCGCCCAACAAAGCTTTTATTTTAGAGATAACTCTTATTGTAGTGCAACTTTCTTCTCGAAAAATTCTGTTGTTCCTTTCCAACCATAGTTTCCAGCAAATAAATTTAGGGATCCACATCCAGCTGGTTTTAAGAAGACTTTTATTTTTAAGGCAGAAGGGAGATAAGTTGGCCCAAGTTCTGAACAGGGCAGGAATGTTGTCTGGAAGAACAAGGTTAGAAGGCTCTAACAACAGCACGCCCATCCAGACTTCTTGAGCAAAGGGGCATAGCAGCAACAGGTGATTGGTAGTTTCTTCATCAGACCTACAGAGTGGACATTTGGAAGGTCCTTCCATCCCTCTTCTTCTCAAGTTATCTCTGGTGAGGATGCTTTGGTGGGCAACGGTCCAACAGAAGAAGTCAATTTTTGGAAGAGCTGGGAAATCCCATATGAATTTCCATTGGGCTGGATTTGGAGGAGCATAAGGAACAGCCATAGTTCTTTTATAACCTTCGGAAACAGTATAATGGCCAGAGATAAACCCCCAGCCTCTTTTGTCTTTGGCAGTGGCCTTTGAAGGAGATTTACCTTGGAGCATATCTAGAAGTAAAGAGGCTTCCCCCTGCAACATTATGGGGACCTCCCCCAGATTCCACCCATCCCAGGTTCTATCAGGAGCTTCCTTCCAGTTCGAGATGTCCCACAATGTATGCAGATTGCAAGACTGAAGCCAATCTTTGATGTTTGCAAGACCATCCACATGCTTCATTGGCTGGTCACCCAAGATCGAATCATCCCAGATTTTGATTTTCCTTCCATTACCAGGGATCCAATATAGGTGTTGGCTGAATTGCTCCCTTGCAGCATTGCAAAGATTGAATATTGGTGAACCTTTTAGTATTCTTGGAGGCTTATCCAGGCATCTCAAACGCTGCCCTTGGAAGTATTTCTTCCAAATGACTCTTTTACTCCAGCTAGTATTTCCAGAGACTAAATTCCATAGAATCTTGGATCCCAAAGCAAGATTTTGGGCAGCCAAATTGCGCAGATGGAGGCCTCCTTCCAGAAAAGGTCTCTTGAGGGTTTCCCAGCTCACTAAATGGATTCTTCTATCATTGTTATTCCCACCTTCCCACAGAAATCTTCTCAACAGGCTATCTAACTTACTGAGAAAGGTTTTTGGGGCAAGGAGGATTGAATTTTGGAATAGAGGCATACTTATTAGGACCGATTTCATAAGGATGACTTTCCCTGCATTGTTCAGCCATGAGGCACCCCAAGCTTGGATTCTGTTCTTTATTTTATCAAGCAGAGGCAGCCAGTGAGCAACTTTAGGCTTAGATTTGAAGATTGGGATCCCGAGGTATTTAAATGACTCCCAATTTCGGATTGCATCCATTTCTAAAAGTCTTGCTATGTCGGACAGCTCTTTAGTCGAACAATTCCAGCCATAGATAGAGCATTTTCGATAATTGATTTTGCTGCCCGAGATCAACCTGTAAATGTCCAGTTCCCTCTTGAAGTGTCTGGCAGAGATCATGCTGGCTCCTCCAAGCAGCAGAGTGTCGTCGGCAAATTGGGCATGATTAATGTCTTTCACCTTGTGAGTAGTTCTGAGGCCAGGCAGAGTTTGATTTTGCTGGTTATGATCAAGTTGGAAGCTGAGCACCGAGGCCTGGACGGCATATAGAAGCGGAGACAATGGGCATCCCTGTCTCAGGCCCCTAGAAGCTTGGAAGAAATCAGTGGAACGGCCGTTAACCAAAGGCGCAATCCAAGGCGAGGCAATACAGGCTTTCACCCAGTTGATGAAGTTTGTTGAGAAGCCTAGCTTCTTCATCACAGCAAACAAAAAATCATGTCTCACCCTGTCAAAAGCGTTAGCCAAGTCGAGCTTAATCACCATACCTTTCTCCTTTCTTTGGCAACTAGAGTGAACTGCTTCTTGGACCAGCACAATGTTATCCAAAATCTTTCTGCCTTTTATGAAACCGCCTTGGTTTTCAGGGATGATGTCTGGCAAAATGTTTTTCAGCCTGTTGGCTATTATTTTGGAGACCAACTTATAACTGGAATTGCACAAAGATATTGGCCTAAATCTACTGAAGTCAGAGGCGCCTTTCTCTTTTGGGATCAGAGCTAGAAAGGCTGAGTTGATGCCACCGCCTATCTTTACACAATTCTGGGATTTTCTGACCATCCTCAGTAGATCTTTTTTGATTATAGACCAGCAAGTCAAAAGGAACCTGACAGAGAACCCATCTGGCCCTGGGGCTTTATCAGGCTCCATGTTGTTCAGTACCTCCTCAAGCTCTTCCATACTAATCGGAGCTGTCAGCATGTCGTTGTCCGAATCCTTGACACATTTGGGTATTAAATTGATCGGATAGGAGTGGGGATCAATAGCTGGTTCTTCAGGAGCCGAATAAAGATCTTGGTAGAAGGAGTATGCAGCTCTCTTGATGCCTTCGAAATCCTTAATCACAGTATTTTGGTATTGAATCTCTGAGACAGATTTGAAATTCTTTCGGGCTTCCGCTTGCTTATGAAAGAAGCTGGTGTTCTTATCTCCGGATTTCAGCCAGAGGTTCCTAGACTTCTGTCGCCAAAATTCTTCCTCCTCCCTGCTAGATCTATGAACCTCTTTTTGGAGCTCGACTTCTTTTAGTAGCATACTTTGAGAAACAGGATTATGCTCCATATCTAGTTGATGAGCAGCAAGCCTATTTATATTTTCTTTTCTTTTGGCTGTGGGGGATTGCAGTCTTTTAGCCCAATCTTTAAGATTTCTTTTTAGAACCCTAATTTTCTCTTCCCACACATAGAATGGAGAACCATAGACGGGCCTATTCCAAGAGTCGGAGACCACTTCTTGAAAGCCTTCTTGCTGGATCCACAGAGGGCTGAACCGAAAAGGGATGGGGCCAAGATTGCAATCTAGGGAAAGCTCGAGAAGAATGGGCTTATGATCAGAGGTAAGATTTGGGAGAATTTTAGAGGATGCCATAAGACCGCAGGTTAGGAAAGAAGAGTGGACAAGGAATCTATCCAACCGGGCAGCAATGTGATTGGGGGCTGATCTTTTATTGGACCAAGTGAATTTTCCTGAAGAAGGTTTAATATCCTCCAGATCCCAGCCCAGCATTATGTCTTCAACCAATTCTCTGGCAGGATCCCTGACAATGGAACCTCCCTTTTTCTCATCAATATCAAGGGTGACATTCAGGTCACCTGCAATTATGATGTTCTCGGGGTTTTGCTCTAAAAGAAATGAATGAAGTGAATTCCAGCAGATTTTTTTCTCACTCGGCAAAACAGGAGCATAAACGTTAAACATACTTACTTGCTGACCAGAATCCTTGTGGAGTAGCTGAGTGAAGAGCCAGTGAGGGCTGCTTTTTTCTTGAATAAAGTCATATATGGCGCTGTTCCAGAAGGTGGCTATTCCACCAGAGGCGCCTCTTGCACTAACCGCTCTTCCATGGCCTTTGTTCCAAAAAACTTTACTAGATTGGAGGAGAGAAAGATCCTCCAGCTTTGTCTCCTGGATGAGGAGGATTTCAGGCGAGTATATTCTCACTATATCTTTCAGGGCTTCCTCTTTCGACCTGCTGCCTAAACCTCTGCAGTTCCAGGAGACGTATTTCATTATTTACTTTTTTGGGGAGATGAGGCTCCTATTGGAGCCTTGTTGCTCTTGCGCCCAGATCTGGTATTCATCATTGATTTGAGAGTTTTTTGGGAACCTTGGAGGACATCTTTGTAAGTTTCTTCCTCTCTCTGTTTCTTCTTGGATTTCCGCCCTCTAGTCGTCTTGATTGGGGTGGCTAACGAGTTGTCAGTTTCAGAGTCTCTCTCTTCTGAATCTCCTTCAGAATCTGAGGCTAGACTAATGTGTTCTTCATTGCCTTCATTTCCCCTCTGACACTCCTCGGGTGGTGGAACTGTTGATTCTACTTCATTTAGTTTCCCTTGTTTCTCCGTATTTCCGGTTTCCTCTTGGTTCTCCTTATCATCCATCTTTTCTCCAGAGGGAGATCCGTCTTTAGAAGCAGCAACGGCTTTTGGGTTGAAGTGAGGCTTCCCCGTTGGGACGGAGGTGTTCTGTCCGGGAGGCTTTGGAATAGCCTTTCCCTTTCTGATTTCTTTCCATCCTTCTTCTTCAACTGTGTTCCCTGTTGGGGCTTTTGGGCAGTTTCTCTGGAAGTGTCCATGCTCATGACAGGTTCGACATTTGAAAGGCAGCTGCTCGTAGTCCAACTTCTGGTAGTGCTGCCATTCTCCAACTTTGAGTTTAATCGCTTCTGGTAGCCCGGCTTCCAGGTCGACTTCCACGCAGATTCTAGCACATGTATATTGGCCCTTGTGATCAGCTTTGTCAATGAATCGACCCAACCCATTACCAATCTTCTGCAGAGATTGATAGCTCCAACAGTGAAGAGGGAGATTGGGTAAACAAACCCAGACCGGCGACTCCTTGGGGACATCAACGGATGGGTCAAAATCAGGACTCCATTTATTGAGATACAGTCCCTGATTTCCCATAAAATACGGCCCGTTTCTGAAAACCAGATCGCGGTCTTCCTTGGTGGTAAATTCAAAGATGAAATAGCCTCGCCCTACAGCATAACAAATCACATTATTTTCCAGCTGCGGTCTCCAGTTTCGTTGAATCCAATCGTCCGTGGTTTTAGTGGACGGCCAACGGCCCATAAACTGCCCTACCAGGCCTCTGTCAGACAACGCAAGAGCAATTTTAATCGATTGCTCCTCTGGAAGTGCTATCTCTGGTATTTCATCGAGCTTTTTTATGAATTTCGGCACTTCAACGTGCTGATGCTTCTTCCCTTTCTGCGTTAACAGTCTTCTGAAGGCATCTGCGGTGGATAAAGGAGGGGTGGGAGCGGACTCCCCACCCCCTGGTCCGCTCATGGCAGCGTCCAAGAGCTTTGGCGGCGGCAAACCTACAGTCGGCTCCGCGGTTCAGAACAGCAGCGCACGCGTCCTCCACTGCTTGATCCTCAACTGATCATTGTTACATAATAATCTTTGCAATCGAAGTTGATGATGAAGATGTTAGTATAAGGCTTTTTGCTCTTTCTTTGCAAGCCAAAGTGAAGAGTTGGTTCAAAGCCCTGCTTGATGCAATCATTTCAGATTTCCAGCAGTTCGTCAAAGTTTTTCTTGACAGGTGGATGATTGGGCAGAACCTTTTCTTGATTGTAGAAGAGTATAACCAGCTGAAAAGATTGCCAGGGGAGACAATACAATAGTTTTCAGCCAGATTTAACCAAGTTTATTATTCGATGTCAGTTGATATTAGACCTTCTCCTAGATCTGCTCTCTTGCACTATCCGGGTGCCTTTGATCCGGAGATGGAGTTTCAGCTGAGAGAAAGGGATATTGCAACAATTCACGAGATGCAAAACAGTGCAGTAAATGTAGAAGCTCATATGCTGATCCGAAGGGAAAGGTTGAAAGAAGAAGAGATGAAAAACATAGATCCGGCCGAATCAAAATCTCTAGAGGTGAAGCTTGACATTTTGGTAAGTGCAGTGGAAAAGATGATGGACAAGATCAGCACAAGGAATGATTATGATGTTCAAGGCTCGCTAATTGAAGAAGAACAAGTTGTTGATCCAAAACATTTTGTTTCTTATCCTGGTTGTCATAGATCTGATAATGATTGTTTTGTAGATCATCTTGGAGAGGAGAGATCTGTTGATATGACCTGCATGCTTGATGATATGTTTTATACCGATGATTTGCCTCAGTATGATCAGTATGATGATGATTATGTTCTCCAAACAGAAGCTAATCTTGCAGACAAATCAACAGCTAGTTTGTGGAAGGAGGAAGTTCATTTTCAACAGTTTGAAAACAAGGTTCAACCATCACATATCAGCTATGACATTTATGAGGAAAGTGCAACAAAGTTTGAAGTAAGTGAAGGATCTTTACCTTTTTGTTTTGATTCATGTCAGTTCATTAGAGACAACTTCCATGAACTTAGAAATCAGCTGTCAACAAGTCTTGATCCAAACCATCTTGAAGGCAATAAAAACCTTGTTCCAGACTTCTCATATTCAGATTTGCAGCCCCCAAATGCCATTGGTTGTCAAGTTGCAGATGAAGGCATGGAAGCTGACATATTTGATCAAATGATACAAGAAGGTTCCCTACCATTCTGTTTTGAATCATTTCAGTATTTGAAGGGAAATTTGCATAGTCCATCTTCAGTGAAGAATGAGCAGCATGTAGGCAATCATGTAATCACAATGGAACCAATAGAAATGGGATTGCAGCAGTCTTTTCAAGTTTTTCATGATCCAATAGCTGATGTTTTGGATGAGGTTTGCAGTCAAAGTTTTTCTCCATTGTCTACATGTGAGCTTGAAACATGTGCTGATATGAATTTGATCCGGCAGCCGGTTTCTTTGTCATTTTCAGCAGGGGTCTCGTCACAAGGCTCAGATCAAAGTTTTCATTCATGGTATGAGGAGAAGAGAAGTAATCTATTGGATGAGCTAAGTTCCAGTGTGCTTGAATTTCAAGATCCTTATGCAGTGTTTTTGGAGGTGGATAGAGAAGCCATATCATTCAATGGATCTGTTTCCTTTCAGTTGTCATGGGAGTTTCCTTTCAGTAGTTCTCTCTTGTTGTTCATAAGCAAGCACTTGTGGAGAATTCAAACAGCAGACGGGATACTTACTTGGTTGCATTGGTTGTTTCATTTCACTTGATCAGGTGATGAATGAAACTGTTAGAGTAGGTTGTGATGAATAAGCTCCCCTTTGAGCATCATTTCTAGTTTTTCGGTTGTGTTCAAGTATCGAGTCAGTTTTTAGTTGAGTGAGAGTCAATTTGTGTTGTCAAGTCATCAGTTTTCAGTCATGCATTTTAGTTTGAGTTTTTGACTCCATCACCCAATGGTTGAAAACACTGGTCTGCTCTCCCAGAGGTCTGAGGTTCTTGGCACCTCCAAAGAGCTACCATCCCCATTGGAGCCAATGTTAGAGTCGGTCTAGTAGCCCTCCATCAGCGATCAAAGCTCTTTGCATTTGCATAAGTAGGTGTCTCATCAGTGTCTTGCATTCCATTAGGCATGCCATAACCCTGATGGAGGAGCTGGTGTCTTTATTCCCCTCTTGGCACTGCTGGATCAAGTTGTTTCAGTCATTAAACTTTTTCAAGGTTATTTGTCTTGTCTTGAGGTCAAAATTTCTAGGTCTAGGGTTTAGGTCAAATTTGTCTTCAAGGTCATGTCTCTGAAGGTCAATAAGTGCCCAACAAGCCAGAGGGATGATTTTCAAAGTATTTATTCGAAAGATTCTATCTTGTACAGTTAAATTTCACCTTGGATTTAAAAACCCTGTTTTTAAAGCCAAGGTCATTTTTCAAAATTTTGTAAAAAATGGTAAAATTTCAAAAGGCTTCAAAGGACAACATATAACCCTGGCTCCCTTGCCAAGATCCCTCAGATGTTATCCCTGCAAAAAGTACTGAGCAAAAGCATCAAATCAGTCAATTTCAGGACAAAAGGAAACCAAAAAGTCAAGTTTATAAAGTGTCAAGGAAAAACATTGTAAAGTGGGTTTGGGCATGAAATTAATTCAAATAAGGTTATAAAAGTCCCAATCTCCCTCCATCGAGCCTCATTGTGCATCTAAATCATAGAGCAAGTGATTGCAAGAGAGATTGGACGAAATTTTTGAGCTGGACAGGCGCGCGACCCGTCAGTGGCGCGCGACCCGTCAGGCGCCCTCCGCCAGTGCAAAATTATAACGGGCGCGACCCGTCAGAGGTGCGCGACCCGTTGGGTGAGGCGCGCGACCCGTCAGCACCCTCTTTGTAAAATTGCCTGCAAATTCACCAAGGAACCACAAATTGCCAAATTTTGCAAGGTAGGCCTTCTATCATGAAAAATTATTGCTTGCTACAGTTCAAGAAGATCATGATTGTATTTTTAAAGGTCTTCATTTGCAAGTAAAAGTCTCCATTGTGCTTTTGGGCTTAAAGTTGTCAGAATTGCTAGGGTTTATTATGCTGTTTTGAGGTATCCCTTTTCTTTCCTATTGTCCACCTCCCATTACATATTCCTTATCATTTTATTTAAACTTCCCTTCCAAATTTGCTAAGAGCCTAAAACCCTATCCCTCTCCCCAAGAAATCAAAAAATTAAAATCCTAACCCTACCTCCCATAACATCCTTGTAAGTAAAATTGTATAATGATGTATATGCAATGCTTTTTCCCCTAAAACTCCCTGTTTTATTATTATTCCCGTTTTCCCTTTAAAGTATCCCTCCCCTAACATTTCCCTCGTGCCCCTTGTCCCCTTAAAACAACATTTTAATCAGCAGTTTTCAAAGCAGAAACAACAATACATTTCAGCCACTTTGCTCTTGAAACCTTGTCAGAAACCGAAACCGACTATGAGCAAAGTGATGACCGTGAGTCAACACCAGAAGTTGAGCCTGCTCCGGAACATGAAAAACCACTATTGGGCCCGAATGCACGTGTACAAGGCAAAGATGAAGATGTTCCAAAGGCGGTTGGCCAAGGCACAAAAAAGGAGAAAGAGGCCCGATCCCCTCCATATCTTGGCTGAGGCTTCACTGAAGGACCAAGGAACTAAATAACCCATCCATAGCACAAATCCCAAGAAATTTTGAGCATTTTGGGTAAATTTTGGTTTTTTCAGGCAATTTACAGGTTTTCTCCATTAACGGGTCTCACCCCCCGCGCGACCCTACATCATGGCAACTCCATTTTGAAAAAACTCAGCATTTCCAGACTTGTCATGAGAAGTTACATATGCTCATCAATGGACTTGAGATTTTATGAAGTTTTTGGCCTCCAGAAAGTCAAAAAACAAGCAAAAATTGACTTTCTGCCACATTTTTGAGTTGCAGAAAGCAGTCTTGGGAGATCGCAATTTTGGAGGGGAAAATGACCACCAAATTCAGAAATTCTAGTTGGGTTGGAAAGTAGACTCACAGACCTTTCCAACAAGCCTACGCTTGCTCAATTTTGACACCGGGAAGTGCCCCAAATGTGGTCCCAAAGGTGCGCGACCCGTCAGGCAGAGGCGCGCGACCCGTCAGGCAAACTTTTCCAAATTTCACTGTACAGCTCAGAAAAACGCAGTTTGACCCTGTTTGACTTTTTGGGGTGGATTATTATGTTCTTTGATGTAATTAATGTACTTTATTGACACTTTTACTCTTATGTACCTCTTCTAGAAGATTCATTCATGAAATAGGTGAAAATTAAATGAATGAATTGGTTTCCTAGTTTATAGAGGCAAGTTGTTTTGACTGCCTAGTTTTCAGTGCTTAGTTTAGAATTAGTTGAAACAGCTCCTAGAAGGATGAGCTGGACCCCTAGAGGCAAGGGAAGAGGTTGGCTTGCCTATATTATGTATTTTCTTAATCATTTTCAGGGGTTGGAAGGTTGGACTCTTGAGGGAGAAGCTATCATTGTATTATTCACTGTATCTCTGTAATTTTTGGCTAAGGAAGACCAGGGTTTTACAATCCTTTTTGGGATTCTTGTGGTTACATGTATTGATGGTGTGTTTCTCTATGTACTTTTAGGTGTGTTATGTGAATCATTTCCTTTCTTTTCCTTCTGCACATTAAACAAATGAAGTGTTAAAGTAGAATTCATGACTGTCATGCTCTGCTTTTAAGTTTGTTTAATTTCAATGTTTTCTATTGTTTAAGGAGAATTCAAAGTTATTGTTTGCTCTCCTTAGCTCCTCACCTGTCTTTCTCATCCATTCACCTCAATCTAAGGCATCAATACTGTCTCCTATCTCGCCCCAAAGAACCCCCTGCAGAAACTGTGTCCAATCCCCGCACCCAAAATTTCCATCCCCTCAATTTGCCACCAAAAACCCTAAAAACCCCAAATCAACCTTTTTGATCAGTTTACTAGCCTAAAATCAGTGTTACCCTATTGGTCATCTCATCCATTGAAGATTTCACCGAGATAGACCGGAGAGAGCCCTCTCCAGCTCCGTAGGGCTAGCTACGAGGCTAAGTGGTTTGATGTTGCCTTGAGGTTTACCTTTCTCAGCCTGAGGTGAAATTTCAAGCGCTAACACTTATGATTATTTAATTTTCAGTCTAGAAATTGTGATGATCATATTATTTATTTGTTTCTGCTCACGACTATTCAAGTTATATCACTGTGTGAGATTTTATAGCAGCCCTCTGCTTTGGTATTAACATTATTCAAAAGGTTAGTCATTATAGTGTTAGATCTATTTCATTCATTGGTCCTCCAAATTAAAAAAAACAAAATCCCAAAACAATTATCTTAGATGCTCTGGCTTAATAGTTGACCATTATCAACTTAGAGGTACAACATTAATTTGGCGCTGCTGCCAGGGATTCGAATTCCTTCCTGGGGCAATGATATTCATTCTATTCCTTTAAGGTGATTAAAGGTCTAGAAAGATTGAAATCCTTCACCTGGCGACTCCACTAGCCCAAACTGGCACCTTTTAAGCACACCAGATCTCATTCAGAATCTGACTTAGTTAATCCTCTGTCAGATCCTGAAAACTTCTAAGAAAAGCTAGTTCTAAAAGGAGACATCAACCATCTTCTTCTTCCTCTTTTGCCTTGTAGTCTGAAGATTTAGTATCATTTGATCCTTTTAGTAATATTCCATCCGATCTTGATTGACACAAATACCTCCTAGGGTTTCTGAACTATTAGATAGGGGAGTTGATTTAGATTCAGCTTTCCTCATTCATTCTTTTGAAACACATCAAGAACCCCCTCTACCACTAGGATCACCTAAAATTGAGTCTTACTTGGGTGTTCATTTACCTTAATACAAATCCACAGATTTCATATCCCCTACCAGTTATTCATTTCCTTCCACTTCTGAATGACCTGAAGCTTCCACTTCTGAACAACTTGAAGAGACCATCTCTGTATATTCAAATCCACTCTTTGAAACAAAAGAGGGTATTCATTCATAGGTCCCAAAGTTATTTCTTAAGACTCCTTTAAAGTTATTCAGGAGATCCCCTCCTTCTTCACCTCCACATAGTCACACATCCCCTCAATCACCTTCTTCTACCTCTTCTTCATCTTCTTCTTCTTCATCCACACAAACACCTCATACACCACCTTCTACTATGGCATTCCAACCTATTGTACAAGCTAGATATGTAGCTTTAGTCTTACCTGCTAACCTCGATGCATTCCCAGCTGGGTACTTGAAATACCTTCCTAGGTATAATGGAGAAACTGGTCCCTTAGCTAAGGACCATCTACAATATTTTCTAGACTTTGCAGACAGCATGAATATCGAACAAGAAAATTTTTACATGAGATTGTTTGTACAGTCACTTGAACGAAATATAAGAATCTGGTTTAGGTAGTTACTTGTAAATTCCATTAGAAATTGGGAAGAGCTTACAAACATATTTAAAAATCAATGGGGTGTAAAGAAAGATCCTCTTTACTTTCTAACTCAGTTTGAAGAACTTAAAAGAAACTTTGGTGAACCTGTATCATATTTTATCAAAAGGATCAATAAACTTTATCATAAGATGCCCCCTGTAGCAGCAACTAAGTCTAGGTTTTCTAAAGCCTTTGACGATGATTTTATTGTAATGCTAAGAGAGAGAACTTTAATAACTCTTGAAGATATGCAAACAAATGCTATAGAGGTGGAAGAAAACAGGGCTGCTTCAACTTCCTTGGAAGTTAAGGAGGAAAAGGCCAAAATAAAACTCAAATCTATTCAAGAAGCCTCTAGTTCCTCTAGTTCTTCTAAGACTAAACCAAAAGATTCTAAAATAGATGAAATAACTTCTCTTCTTAGAAATCTTTCTAATAGAATTTCCAAGATTGAGACTCAACCTAGGACAGTTCAACAAACAGTTACTAGACTCCAAAATCAAAATCAAGGTCAGTATAGAAGGAATCCACAATTACAAATTCTTCAGAGTCCTAGTAATGATCAGCAGGTTCCCACTCCTTTACTGATAGATGACCAGAAACCTGATGAAAATACTATGACTGTTACTGAAGATATCAATAACATGGATACTTCTTCTAATCAAACAGTTATTATTCCTATCTCACAACAAAATTAGGATCAATAAGATCAAGAATCCTCACAGGTTTCTAAATACCATGCCTTCTCTAAATTCTTAATTGTAGAGTTGAACAAGAGATATGATCTTAGGCCTAGACCCAGCCCTGGAAGACCTCCTAAGAGGACTCCAATAATTGAACTTCGTACCAAAACTGCTGAAATTCAAACAATTGTTATTCGACCATTAAATCAGTCAACTGATACTGCTCAAAATGATAAAAATGCTTTGACTACATTTAATGTTAAAAAAGAGTTAGAAAGAGTTAAAATCCCAATTCCACTTTCAGAACTTTCCAAAAACCCTAGGTATAAAAATCAAGTCTCCAAATGGATACAGAACACCTTGGTTGACGCTGAAAGTGATATCATTAGTCTGCAAGATGAAAAACTAGCAGTTGTCTTTGGTCCTAGCTCAGATATGATAGATGAAATAATGCCTCATTTCTATGTAACTATTAAGACAAATGATTCCATGTTATATAATTGTATGCTTGATTCTGGAGCATCACATAACCTCATGCCAAAAACTATCATGGACCATTTGAAACTTGACATAACCAGATCCTATCATGACTTGTACACCTTTGATTCTAAAAGGGTACCCTGCTTAGGATTGATTAAGGATTTAGTAGTCCCTGTTCGTTCTCAATCAAATCAGCAACTGTTGGCAATCCAACCCCTTCTTTTTGGCTTCAAAATCTTGACAACATTCACATTCAACCAGTAACCTGACCCCTGGTAAACCACCATCCTGGTGGTTTACGAGCTATCGTGACACTGCATAGAAGACCAGAATATGAAATCGTTCTCCAGTTCTCATGTTCATATGATTTTCCACCAGATCTGGTCACAATGATCACCTTTTCAAATCTTCCTTCCCTCATGGCTTGCAACATCTACCTTGACAAATTCCATGTTAGGTCGATCTCTCTCTAGGCAAAAATTCTCTTGTGATTCGGGGTCATGGGAGACCAACTCAGACAAAGCCCATGCAACCATACTCTGGACCTTCATTGGACCACTGTCCTTCAAGACCTTAGCAAACTGTCCACCTTTAGAGCTTCCACTGTCACACTCGCAAGTTGAGGAACCTTCTGATGTTTTTCCTCCGGTGGGTCTTCCCTCTCCACCGACCGCTTCTCTCTTGTCATCACCATTGGCCATTGAATTTAACGAAAATTTAAACCCTGGCTCTTTGAACCCCCAAGGCCGGTCGCGAAGAAAAATAGAAAGCTTTACTGTGAGAGGCTCACAACCCTTATTACAGGCGTTCAGCGAACCGGGCAGCCTGTGATACCGCAGCTCAGAAAATGGGACATGGCAGTAGAGTCGTTATGATAAAGTTCGGATATTCAGCGAATTTGAATGAAGCTTCTATGGCCGCCATGGCCGACTGTCCGACTGTATCTGCAGCTCAGAATTCTGAACAAGGGTCCCTCCCAGTTCTCAAATCATTTGGTTCGAACTCTGCCTCTTTCCGGCGCCCGCCTTTGACAACGTCTGTTCTCATCCTTACTGCTCTTCGAGAATACAATCATCATCCATGAAAACCACATTCGAAGCCCAAACCCTCAACCATGGCTCCGATACCAATTGTTAAGAAATTATTCAGAGAACATAAATTAATATTAATAATTACTGAGAGGAACAAATATAAAAATTAACCAGCAACAACCATAAACACATAAACACACATGTTTATCGGGAAAACCCCAAATCCGGGGAAAAACCCAACCTAATGATATTTCATTAGCATTGGTCAAAACCCTGGCCAATCCAACCAAGTGGGCCTTCACCACTCACCTCCAGACCCTTGCTTTACAATGAAGTCCTTCCAACCTTTTATAAGCTCCATTACATATAATACCATGGGTAGAATACTATGGGTGCACAATACCATGTGCCCCAAAACCATCACTTTTCTGGTGATATCTTCAAGCATTGTGTATTCTCTGTTTTCTTTTTCTTGTTTCTTTTCCTACAACTGATTCTTATACAAGACTTTTTCATTGAATATTACATCTCTGCTCCTAATGATTTTGTGATTTCATAATCATCTAAGCGATAACCAAAATCATTAACACCATATCCAATAAAGGTACATTTCTTTGATTTTGCCTCAAGCTTTGTTCTATTTTCTTTATTAATGTGGACAAAGGCTTTACAACCAAAAGTCTTTAAAACTGAGTAGTTTACCTTTTTACATGTCCATGCCTCCTCTAGAATACCACCATCCAAGGAACTTGAAGGCCCTCTGTTTATTAGATAAACAACAGTATCTATAGCATCTGCCCAAAATTGTAAAGGCAATCCTGCATGCAATCTCATGCACATTGCACGCTCCATGATTGTCCTGCTCATCCTTTCTAACACACCATTTTCTTGTGGTGTTCCTGGAATTGTCTTCTCTTTGCGAATTCCATTATCTGAATAGTAGCTATCAAACTATTTGCTACAATATTCACCTCCATTATCTGATCTGAGACACTTCAACCTTTTCCTTGTCTCATTTTCAACCAAAGCTTTCCATTTCTTGAAAGTACATCAAATTTATTTCAAATACAATAAATCCAAGTTTTTCTGGTTGCATCATCAATAAAAGTAACATAATAATGAGAGCGACCAAGAGATGATACCTGAGCAGGTCCCCATACATCTGTATGCACAAGCTCTAATTTTTTGCTCTTCTTTTCTTTCCCAACTCTAAAGAATCTAACTCTCTTCTGTTTTCCATAAGCACAATTCTCACAGAATTTTAAATCAACATGCTTCAAACCTGGCAACAAATTTCTTGAGTGAAGAATCTGCATCCCCTTCTCACTCATGTGCCCGAGCCTATGATGCCACAATGCCGTATCTTCTCCTGTAGAGGTTAAAGAATTAATAGAATTAGAAATACCATTGCATAAATACAATGTACCAACCTTTTCTCCTTTTTCTATTACCAGGGCTTCTTTGGTGACCTTCCAGGTTTTATCTGTGAAAGTAGTTATGCAACCTTCACCTCCCAACTACCCTGTTGAAATCAAATTTTTCTTCAGATCTGGAACATGCCTTACCTTCTTCAATAGCCATTGATTTCCATTTTGTTGTTTTATGAAAACTGTACCCATTCCAACGATTTTACAGGGTTTATCATCACCCAATCGAACCTGTCCAAAATCTCCTTGAACATAATCATGAAAATGTTTCTTATCAGGTGTGGCATGGAATGAGGCCCCTGAATCTACCACCCAAGCATCAATAATATTTTCTAATGAAAGAATCAAAGCATCTTGCAACGCATCACCTGTTACATTCACTTCATGATTAGTTTCTTGCTGCACGTCTCCTTATTTTCCCTTCCGAGACTTGCAGTCTTTATTCAAGTGTCCTTTCTTCCCGCATTTCCAGCACACTATCCTCGATCTGGACTTGGATCTGCCTTTTCTTGACTTACTATGTGTTGGGACTCAGAAATGTCATATTTTCATCCACCTTTTTCTTCACTATTCCTTACATTTCATCATCCCATTAACCTTTTATCATATCATTTTCATAAATACATTTGGGTTTCACCTTCTTATTTTCCATTTTATTCATTTTTGTATTACAAGTGAATTTATGATTAAATATTAGAAAATATACATATTTTTATATATATCTCAAGAATATGTGAGTTTTGTGATGTGTAGGAAATATGTGAAGAATCAATATCTCTTCCACCATATTAAGGAGATAATTATGCAATCCTATTACTAAGGAGAAGATCATGGAGGATTTGGTTGGCATATCTTATCCTATTCCTAAGGAGAAAATCAAGGAGGATTTGGTTGGCATATCTTATCCAAGATATGTGAGAGATTTATGGAGGATTCAAAGGGATCATATTTTGTAATAATGGGAAAGTAGTTAAAAATGCCTAAGAGATTTATGGAACTAAAGAGAGACTAGTGGATGATCATTATGAGTTTGTTACTCATCCCATTGTATAAATAGGAGTACAATCTCCTCGATTTGTAATCTGGAAGTTTTTGTAATCTTAGAATTTTGGAGTATGTAATCTTAGAAGCTTAGAGTTGTAATCTTAGAGTTGGTTTGTAATGAAGATTTTGAAATAAAGGATCATACTTCAATTTTGCTTCTACATCTGAGTCTCCATTGAAGTGGTGTGCTGGTGGAGTTATGGAGAGCCCCCATGGCCTCACTTGCATGCTTATTTGTTTATAATTTACTTTATGTTTTTGTTTGATTTCAGCTTTCAAGTTTTATTAAATGTTCTAATATTGGAAGGATCTTATTTGAAAGTGTTTTTGTAAAAGAACCATAAGATCTCATACAATGATTAGATCTAGGTTTACTTCATTTCCGCTTTTAATTTTTAATTAGATGATCTAATTTTGGAATAGATCTTGTAGAATATGTTCTTGTAAGAGAACCATAGATCTCAAACAATTGTTAGATCTAGGCTTGATTATTTATTGAAAGAGATCTTAATGAATATGTTCCTGTAAGGGGACTTTAAGATCTTGGACAAATTAGGAATCTTTCTAGATCTATATATTTTAGATAAGCACTTCTAAGTTTACCTTCCCGGGTTGACATTAAATTAAACTCTAATTTGCATCCACATTTTAGACCACACATTTTGGCGTCGTTGCCGGGGAAGTGCAACTAGAAGGATTTAGTAATTGTTTTTATGCATTTGTTTTTATGGACTAATTTGTGGAACTTGGTGACAACAGGTTCGTAAAGGAGTTCAAAGTTTGGAGCATTCTTTTTTTTCATTTTTGCACATAGATAATTTAAATTCAGTTTTTATTTTAAACCCCCCATTTCTCACTAATCCATCTACGGATGAGGGCTTTGACAATGTTGAATAGGTACTTCTTGGAGAGCAAGGACAATAACCTTGAGCCAACTCTAAGATAGGATTCTCACATACTTGCAAAACATAATGTAAACTTTTTAAATCTTGATGTGAGCATGTTCGAATTTTTAGTCTGTAGATGGATTCAATGGAAGCATGCTTTTACTTAGAAAATAAAACATCTTTTAAATTAATGTAGAATAGATTAGAAAAATGAAAATGAGATCTCATTAGAAGTCATTATCATTAGAAGTTTTTAATCTTGTTTAAAAAAAAAAATCGTCATGAATAAATTTAGTGGCACATCTTTGCATTTCTATGTCTTGTTTCTGTATCATGGGTGATCCAGGAGCCTCATTATCGGAAAGATTTGTCTTCTGAGAGTCTAAATGCCCCCATGACATTGCAGAAAGAGTGTAGATAATGCAAGGTTTTGTCGCAGATCTTAATTGTGTTTTATCCATCCACGCTAACCTGCATAAATAAAAATAAATCAAGAGATTAGTATGCTCTCTTCCTGCGCTTCGTGCGATCAGGAAGATCAGAAAACCTATTGATTTATTTCAAATAAAAAATACTTTTGCTGGAAAATTGATCTGCATGAGCGAAAAATCATCTTAATTTTTTTTAGATTTTTGTTTAAAAAAAAAATATTATTATTATTATAAAACAATAAAACAATCAACAACAAACAAAACACATAATAATGCGAAACACACTGCAACACCATAAGTCACCAAATTTTGTGCAAAACCGACTCCTCTGTTCATTTGTGTGGCTTCTCTTACCATAAACGGTGGGTGGATCACTAGTTGAAAGAGGCGCAATTCTTGTTTTTAACTCTGGAATTATATATGTTATGAAAATCGTTGCATAAAGGGTTATTGAAATTCGATTTGAAGAAATCAATACTGAGTCTGGGTTTTACAAGAATTACTGATGTCTGAGGGACGCAGTAAACTAATCTCTGAACTTTGAAGATGTATTGAATTATATGTTGCTGGAATCAATTCCTTTAGTGGCATCGATTGAGAAATTCTGTTCGATTAAAAATGTTGTTGATGAATTTAAAACAATTGAAGTCGATTTCAGTACAGAGGAAGATGTGTTTGAAGTCAATTTCAGCAGAGAAAGGTATGTTTGGAAGGAAGCAATCCATTTGTTTTGCTGGAAACCAATATTTGTTTGTATACAGTATTGATAAATCGATGTAGAGAAGCGTTTTCAAACTTTGGTGCAGAATGCCCGTGTGAGAAAAAAGCGTTAAATTTCTGGGTTAAATCAATTTAAAAGCCTGTATAATTTAGCTTCAAAGCAATCCAATTCCAGTTTTGAAACAGCAGTTTGAAGATCTGAGCAGCGCTGGAAATTTAATACGTTGAAAACTTCAGGTATGAGCAACGTTGTTTTCTAAATTAAATGAATACGTTAAATCTGCATTGAACTTGGTCAATTGGGATAGTTTGAGATCGATTAAATCAATCCATAGCTACTGGTTATAATAGATCAGCATCAATGAAATACAATTTTGAATTCACTTACTATGTGTTGTTTGATTGATTGAAACAGTGTGAAAGCGTGTAGTTAAATCCAGAAGTTTTGAAACAAATGTATGGTGGAAATACAATTGATCCGATGGAAATTTGTGTATAAGAAGCAGCGGAACTTTGGCAATGGGTAATGGGCACAGCCTCTTCAGAATTGTAAGGCTTTTGACCTTTAAAAAGTTTGATTACCAGGTGGAAGCATTGTGAAGGCGCAATTGAAATGAGCAGTTCTGACTAAGGACCCTGAAAGTCATTCTCATGTTATCCAATTCTTCAACAGCCCAGATGCCAAGGCCTTGTTTTTCTTTTTTGAATTTTACTGCAGACAATGCAGAGGAATTCAAAGTTACATAAAAGCCAGATTTTTCATTGATTCTAGAGGATTTTGTGTGTGTTTTTTTAGGATATTGAAAAAGAAAAAAAAATCCATTTTAATGTTAGTTTATTTTTAGAAATTTTCTTGTTGATTTCTTTATTAAAAAAAAATGATTTTTTTTTTTTTTTTAAATTTTGAATTTCATTCTTTTGTTTAAAAATAAAAATAAAAAATAAAAAAAAATTCACAAAATTCATGCAGGTCTGAAAATAAAAAAATGGAACACTTGGAAACAAATTTTGAGGATCGATTTATCAAACATTTGGAGGATTCTATAAATGATGATTATCTTGTTTCAATAGCTTCAAGTTGGCATTAAATATTCATGATGAATGCTTTTATATCACATACTAATATGCAGAACACAACAGATCTTTCTAATGCCAATCTTTGTGCCGAGCATATTTCATCTGACCCAAACAAGGAGTATTACTTTTCATGGTTATTTAAGAATGGATTGATTTTAATATCATGATTAAGTCAATTTCAACACTTGGATTGTCCTTAATATGTTTTATTTGGCATGAAATTTTTGCGTAAGAATCATGAAGGAAATGGCCATTTCTTCTTGAACACACTTATGTTTTCTTTCTGCCAAGTTTTTTTTACAGGTTACAGGATAATCAAGTGATCATAAGGAGATTACATTGTGACGACAATTGGTCTTCCAAAGACTACAATTCATGAAAAATTCTAAAGACAAATCCAACTCCACAACCACTACCTTGCACCTCCCTTTTTGAAGCACATTTTGAATTCCACCAATTGTAAATTCATAAAGCATGACATTTCCATATCCATTTTTCACAGCAAGAATTCATCTTCATACACCATGCATTTCCTTACATTCATTTTTGGACACTCAAAGTCATTCCCTTTGCATGATTACATTGCCTTGTTTTCCTCGCCATGCTGATCCACACTGCTTGGTTGTGAGTTGTTTCCATTTATAGTCCCACCAAATCTTTTTGTACAAATTCGCATTGACTGATGTGGGATTCATTAAGGCCACCTTTCAACAAGTCTTGCCCCATCGACATCAGCACCTTATCTGGGAAATAGACTAGAGTTCCTTTTGAGTACCTCGAGGCTTGCATGCCTTAATGGCAAGTTCTCTCGCTAACGATTATGGGAATACATCAATGTCCCTTGATCTTCAGATCTTGCAAATGGCTCGACCTCAACACATCCATTCGCACTTCGCAAGATGTACTCGGGTACCTTGGCACTCATTGACATCAATGGTGAGTTGCCTCGCATTGGTTAACAACATACATCAATGGCCGGTAATCCAATGATTTCTATTCATGCTCGAAATCGACACATTCTTACGCATGATTAGAATTGTACCAAGAAGTTTAGTAGCAGGTGAAGACTATACACTTTTTCACGACTCCCTCAGTAGTTACAACAACATGAATTTTGATCTATGAGAGTACCACAGTTCCACTTTCATCATTTATCTTTTCCATGATTCAGCATAAGAAGTTCAGATTCCTTCATTTCCCAGGATCCAGTAACAACAACATCAGTCACATTTTCCTGATCCAACAGCAGCAGCAGCAGCTACATTCCTCTTGCATAGTTCATCATTCTTGGGTAAGTAGAGGTATGTTGTTTTCTAATCTTTAATCATGCAATTCCTTATTTGCTAACTTGAATATTTTGGAAAATTCCCTCACCATGCTACATTTCCTTTCATGAGCCATGTCAAGTTGCACGAGGACATGCAACCAATTCAGTTGAGGGGGGCGGGAGAACTATATTCACTTCCATGATTCCATTTCTTCACCACTATCACTCCATTTTTTCTCATTTACCATTCACCAACATTTATTTTCCAATGATACTTTGTTGCACTTTGCTTCATATGCAATATTGGCATGCTTCATTACTATTACAAAAGGGCTTTCTTATGCACATTGATAGCTTATGATTTCCAGTGAGTGTTTACATTATTATTGAAGAAGAGAGAACAGAAAACGAAATGAATGTTGTCAACACAAGAACCAACATTCTTTGTATTCATGGTTGTCACACAAGAACCAACCATAAGAAAATGTAAGTTGTTACTCATGTCTTTCACATATCCTGGAAACATTCATTATTAAAGACATCATCATGTAAAGCCAAAGTTGTTCAAGATTCCAAATGTTCTTAAAGAGACCCATGCATGGTTGCATGAGGACATGCAACAAGTTCAATTGGGGAGGATGTTGGGACTCAGAAATGTCATATTTTCATCCACCTTTTTCTTCACTATTCCTTACATTTCATCATCCCATTAACCTTTTATCATATCATTTTCATAAATACATTTGGGTTCACCTTCTTATTTTCCATTTTATTCATTTTTGTATTACAAGTGAATTTATGATTAAATATTAGAAAATATACATATTTTTATATATATCTCAATAATATGTGAGTTTTGTGATGTGTAGGAAATATGTAAAGAATTAATATCTCCTCCACCATACTAAGGAGATAATTATGCAATCCTATTCCTAAGGAGAAAATCATGGAGGATTTGGTTGGCATATCTTATCCTATTCCTAAGGAGAAAATCATGGAAGACTTGGTTGGCATATCTTATCCAAGATATGTGAGAGATTTATGGAGGATTCAAAGGGATCATACTTTGTAATAATGGGAAAGTAGTTAAAAATGCCTGAGAGATTTATGGAACTAAAGAGATACTAGTGGATGATCATTATGAGTTTGTTACTCATCCCATTGTATAAATAGGAGTACAATCTCCTCCATTTGTAATCTGGAAGGTTTTGTAATCTTAGAATTTTGGAGTATGTAATCTTAGAAGCTTAGAGTTGTAATCTTAGAGTTGGTTTGTAATGAAGATTTTGAAATAAAGGATCATACTTCAATTTTGCTTCTACATCTGAGTCTCCATTGAAGTGGTGTGCTGGTGGAGTTATGGAGGGCCCCCATGGCCTCACTTGCATGCTTATTTGTTTATAATTTACTTTATGTTTTTGTTTGATTTCAGCTTTCAAGTTTTATTAAATGTTCTAATATTGGAAGGATCTTATTTGAAAGTGTTTTTGTAAAAGAACCATAAGATCTCATACAATGATTAGATCTAGGTTTACTTCATTTCTACTTTTAAGTTCTAATTAGCTTATCTTATTTTGGAAGATATCTTGTAGAATATGTTCTTGTAAGAGAACCATAGATCTCAAACAATTGTAAGATCTAGGCTTGATTAGTTATTGAAAGAGATCTTAATAAATATGTCCCTGTAAGGGGACTTTAAGATCTTGGACAAATTAGGAATCTTTCTAGATCTATATATTTTAGATAAGCACTTCTAAGTTTACCTTCCCGAGTTGAAATTAAATTAAACTCTAATTTGCATCCGCATTTTAGACCACACACTATGATATATTGATCTCTTTCCTCTTTCCATTTTTCTTCCCCTAGTCTCTACAGTCAAAGCATTACCTGATGTCTCACCAGAGCTTTTTCGTTGCATTTCCTCGCTAAGGATTGCACTGACAACATCATCAAACTTTAAAGTACTAGATCCAGAGACAGAGTTACTAACGGCCATAACTAAACCATTCCAACTTTCTGGCAATGAGCACATAAATAACAGAGCCCTAACTTCATCATCAAAATTTACCCCTACAAAACTTAACTGACTTGTAACTGTATTAAAATCATTTAAATGGTCTACAACAAATCCACCTTCTGAAATCTTCATATTAAATAAATGCTTCGTAAGAAATACCTTATTTGAGGCCGAGGGTTTTTCATACAGTTTGGCCAATGCCGACATTAAACCCTGTGTTGTCATTTCCTTTGAAATATTAAACGCTACCGACACCACTAGGCACAGCCGTATTGTTCCAAGTTCCTTTCTATCCAGAAATAATGTGTCTATCATACTCATCAGCTTCTTTGTCTTTCCGCTCAATGGTAGGTACAGATCTCTCTGATACAGATAATCTTCCATCTGCATCTTCCACAGCTGGTAGTTTTGGCCATTGAATTTTTCGACCCTAAACCTACCATCTTCCGCCATTGCTCCCACTCGAACCAAGAACCCTTCTCTCCCGCGAGTTTATCAGCAAAATAGACCTTCGGCTCTGATACTAGTTGTTAGAAAATTATATATTACAGAGCAATGGAACACATAAAATATTGTAGAAATATAAAGACAGAAAATGCATAAAACAAGAGAGACCCAGATATACGTGGTTCACCCAGTTTGGGCTACGTCCACAGAGAAATAGCTAGTCCTTCTTTTATTATATTATCCAGCAAACTAAAGAGATACAACCTCCACCAGATCTGTCGTGGACGTAGCCCAAACTGGGTGAACCATGTATATCCGTGTCTCTCTTGTTTTATGCATTTTCTGTCTTTATATTTCTGTAATATTTTATGTGTTCCATTGCTCTGTAATATATAATTTTCTAACATCCATGTTATATAATTGTATGCTTGATTCTGGAGCATCACATAACCTCATGCCAAAAACTATCATGGAACATTTGAAACTTGACATAACCAGATCCTATCATGACTTGTACACCTTTGATTCTAAAAGGGTGCCATGCTTAGGATTGATTAAGGATTTAGTAGTCACCCTTGCCCAAATTCTAGTGAAAAGTGTAGTGCTTGATATAGTTGTCACAAATATCCCTTCCAAATTTGGAATGCTCCGTTCTAGGTCTTGATGTGCCAAATTAGGGGGAACTCTTCAGATCGATATGTCTTATGCCACTATTCCAGTTTATGGGGGAGAAAAATTAAGGTTATATAGAGAGGTAACATTTGTGCACACTTTTTGCAAAACAGACTAGCTAAGGAACCATCCTATTTATGCAATTGATCAGGATTTTGGTTGCTTTCAACTCTCTTCAAACCAAATACAAGAAACTCAAGTTAAAATAGAAGATGAAATTGAAAGTACTGTGCCAAATCAAACTGATGTATGTAAACTATTTTTTGATGGTTCTTGTACAAAAGATGGAGCAAGGGTTGGGGTAGTTTTAATTTCACTAGAAAAAGAAAATATCACCCAATCATGCAAAATCGACTTCGGAATTACAAATAATGTGGTTGAATATGAAGCTTTCCTTTTGGGACTACAATTAGCCAAAAGCTTAAAGGTTCAAAACTTAAGTTTTTTTACTAATTCAGAACTTATTGTCAAACAAGTGAGAAATATTTGCCAGACTAAGCATCCTAAACTTAGGTCTTATTGAAATGAAGTTTGGGATTCAATTGAAAACTTCTTTGATTCTTTTAATTTTATTTATATTCCAAGAAATCAGAATATTCATGCAGATGCCTTAGTTGTTTCTGTTAGTTCATTTAAAATTCAAGATTAGACCAATGTACTCTATCTAATACAAGTTAGGTACAGACCATCCATCCCAGACAATCTAAAACATTGGCAGATATTTGAAGATGATGAACATTTGAAATCTTTTCTGTAGGTTATAGATGAATTTTCAATTCTACAAATTGATGAAGATAGAATACAAATAAATGAAACTTCAAATGGAATGAAACTTCAGATTTCAATTCAAAAATTTTTGATCAAAGGCCTTATTCAATTGTCTAAAATTTTATTCCCATCAAGGCCTCAATTCCTTTAGAAATTTTTTTGATCAAAATGATCTCCTTCGAAACATCTAAAGAACTTGATCAGAAACATCTAAAGAACTTGATGAAGGTTCTTGACAAGTGTAGGAAATTCGGAATATCATTGAATCCTAAAAAGTCTATGTTTGCTATCAAAGAAAGAAAACTGCTGGGCCATATAATTTCGAAAGAAAGAGTAGTGATTGATCCCAATCGTGTGTCTTCCATTGAAACATTAACCTTACCTAGAAACAAGAACGAGATTCAAGCTTTTCTAGGCAACATTAATTTTTTAAGGAGATTCATCCTAAATTATGCTGAGATTGTAAAAGATATAATTGGCATGCTTCGAAAGGATCATGAAGTTAAATGGACTGTCTCTTCCAGGAATGAATTTGATCAGATCAAGAAAGCTATCTTTGAAGCTCCCACCTTGGCCAACCCTGATTACACTAAACCATTTAGTATCTTTTCCTTTGCCTCAGAAACAACCCTTGTTGTTGTTCTACTACAAAAGAATGAAGATTCCCATGACCAACCCATAGCCTTTTTCTATTTTTCTAGAAAGAACAGAAAATGGTATTTGCTCTTTCGCCAAAATTTATGTTGAGATAGACCTAAGCAAAGGTCATCCTGACCACATTCAATTGAACCATAAAATTTTTAAATGGACCCAAGTATTAGATTATGAGAACACGACCTTCTAATGTAGAACATTCTTTTAAATAGGACACTTGCAAAACTCTTATCCTCGGGCTAAAAAGCATCCAAAAAAGAAAAAAAGTTGGTATACAAGTCGAAAGGCTGGTAGGTATTAGATCCTCATCTTTCTAAAGATGAAGAGGAAGAATTTATGGAAATTCAACCTATTCATGTTGAAGCAGATAAATAGGCGCAACAGAGTAACCATGCAGAAGGAGGTGTTGAGGCTAGGTCTGAAGTTGTAGCGCAAATTTAGAAGGGCACTGATTTAGTTGAGATTCAGGTATTTGATGGGATGGGAGGCAAAAAATGAGCACTTGTATCTAAGAGTTCGGATACTAGCAAAGAACCTTATCCAAAATCTTCAAGTCAATATTTGGCTTTAATCCTTGATGAACCAAACTTAGAGAGATGGCAAAATGTACAAAAAATAAAGGAAAAAAAGAAAAGTTAAATGTGTTTTCCCACATTTAACTTTCAACTTTTTAATGTTTAGCTTTTATCTTTTGTTATTTTATTTTTCTAAGGATCATTGTTGTGAGGTGTATTTCTCGAATGCATTCAACATATACAAAATGTAATATTATTCTTCCTTTTTACGAATAAAATTATGGGTGTCTTTTTCTCTAAAAAAAAACTCTAAATAAGATGTTAGTATCGAATAAAAAAAAGAGTTCATTAATTCTTAATAAATCAAAACAAGCACATGCCATTGAATCACCATAATAGTAGTCTCACAATGCTCAACAACACATGAATGAATTGCTTGTTGTGGCACAAAAGAGCTTCTGCAATCAAACTGATATATTCAATGCACCATTACATCGGGCATTCATGAAATCCAAGAGTGGAAGTGTTAAGTTATAACTTGATCTCCCAAAATAATGCACAAGCTTTCCTCTACAAGGTGCTCAAGGAGTCCAAAACTAAAAGTCCCTTCTAACTAGCCATAAGGGTATATTTAGAAAAAAATAAGTTGATTCCTCACCTCTTGTGACCTTTCAACTTCCCTCATGAATTTTAAACTTATACATAACTTTTCATTTCTAAATTATGTTTACTCCTAACTTCAAAATAAAATTATTTACAAATTACATGGAATTCATAAAAGTCAAATATATGTCATGGAACTAGGCTTATGATTGCCATCTCAAGAGCAGCTTCAATGTGCATTTATTTTGTCAAGTATGTGTACCAATATTTATACTCAGTGGCAATGATCTGACCTTTTTTTACATTTCTCCTTCAAATCTCACTCACATTTGAGGGTATCCAGAAACAAAATCTTCATGTTTGTCTATAGATGACCTAAAAGCATTGAGAGATTTGTTTTCAACTTTATAGGCTAGATAATATTGTCTACAATCGCCTCTTTTTTTGGTTCTATTCCATATTGAGTAGCGGCTTTCTTCATTACATCTAACATCTCACGGATTTCTTGTCAAAATTCTTCTTCTGGCCTTATTACTCCTAATGCACCAATGGATGGTATTTTGTGTACCTTAACGAGGGACTCCAATCCGTTGTGCAACTTCTGATATGAATCTACCATGCTAGTCATATCTCTAGTCAGCTTGTCATGTGATTTCACAAACATTCTAATTCTCACTTTGTCCCTTTCTATGCTCATTCTATCTTTCCTAGGTAGTTTTGTTGGTGCATTCAGATATTGTATGCTCCATCCATGAATGTAATATTTTGTTTTTAAGGCTCGCTTTATCAATGCTCCCCTCCTTTTAGCTCTTCTTGCAACTTTGACAGTGGAGACATTACTTTATGAAGGACATTCATTTCATCATAAACATGTTTCATGACATCTTCCAACACCTTTATCTCCTCTAAAGTTGTCACTCAGAAATCTTCCTAGTGGGTGCTTGAAGTGGACATAAACTGGTTATCTATTCGTTACTTGTCATCTTCTTGTTGTGTAGTAGACAAGTTCTCCTTTAACTCGTTTACTTCATTTATCAAAAGTTCCACATTCTTCTTGATAGAAAAAATAAAAAAAAATACAGATACTACATATGCTATCATTATAGGATTGGTTGTGGTATCCATCACTATGTGCTTCTCCATAGTAACTAATATGGGCTTGTGTGGTTTTTTTTCCAAGTAATTTTGTCTTTCCTAGGAAATCTTGTTCTTGAGTTTATCAAACCTTAAGCTTGAAATATTAAATACTCGATCCTCCTCCTCAAAGGTAACACCCATTTTTATAAGTGGGAGATGTTCGCCAGTGATAGGCGTGGGAGGATCAACATCAAGATTGGCTATTAGGATTTCCACCTCATGTTGTGTGAGCTCATTCTGTCTGGCCCTCTCTGCTTGTTTTTCTGCTAATTCTTTGGAAATCCTTTCTTCTTTGAGTTTCTTGGACATCTCCTCTTCTTATTTATTCTTTGCTTCTTCTTCTTTATTTTTCCTCATTTCTTCTTCGTTATTCCTTTTTTGCTTCCTCCTCTTTATTTTTCTTTGCTTCTTCCTTTTTCTTCTTTGTTGCTTCCTATTTTTTCTTATCTTCCTCTTCTTTCTTCCTCTCCTCCTCCTCTTCCTTCTTCCTTGCCTCTTCCTATACCTACCTTTTGGATTCTTCTTTAGATTTATTTTTTCCTTCCTTTTCATCGCTTTTCTTCTTTATTCTATCCCTCCTTGCTTCTAGCTCTTTTTTCCTCTTTAATGCAACCTTCTTTTCTTTTGAGTCCATACTTTCTTGTGACTTTTCTTTTGAGGATTAAGAGTTATCTGTATGATGAAAGGTGCCTATTCCTTTAGCTACTTCCAATTATTTGGTTGCATTAAAGAATATTTTTACCTTTTCTTCATATTCATCCACTACTGGCATGTATGACCATCCAAACCTGATTTCTTTGCAATGTTGGGTGGAAATACCTCTCGCATCATATCTATTGAACCTGAGTATGCCAAATTTCAAGTGTTCAAGTTATTTGGTTTAAGCTTCTAATACCTTAAAGCTTTTCACACCATAATATCTTATATATAATGGGAAAGTAGGCCATGGAGATTTCTTAGATTTTAGCAATGTGCTAGTTAACCATAATGTGGGTTGGTATGCTACCTCTTGTAACCACTGGGGCTTCACTAGGGGACAAATACCATGCCACGTCGGTTCATATTGGGGAATATATATTGAGGAAAAAAGACACAATATATTGAGCATATAATAGGGGCTAAGGGGTTTTAATATTGGTAGGTATAAAAAATGGAGCTCAAAATTAATGAAAAAATGGAAACCTACAATATCTAGTGAAAGTAGTGGTCTTTTAAATTGGGAAGGTGTATTGGGTTCATATTGGTAGGGGGTTAAATAATGTTATTTTTTAGAGGTATTTTCCAATATGTAGTCAAATTAAGGGTATTGTTTAGTATGCCACGAATGCATGTGCTATGTTAGAGGTTCATTGGGTGAAGCCCCCATGCTTGTAACACTACTTTATCTATGACAAACAAGGGAAATTAAGGGGGACCTTTGTGTGCTCCAAATACCCTGATGAATAGTGAATCATCGGGGGTAAACTAGTCAGCTGCATCTGGTAATGATGCTCTCACGCTATCCAACATACTATGTGCTTTGTATCAAAGAGAATTTGGTATATTGGTGCAATTAAGTGTTTTACAATTTAGGTGTGCATTCTCCTATATCCTACCTCCCACAATGATTTTCAATGGATATACATAGGTAGGATATCATGAGCAAATCCCATCTCCAACCCAACTCCTGAAAATTCACATCTTGTGCAAATGGCATCTATCAGGTATGATGCCATATAGAACTTAAATTGTTCTCCTCTAGTTGTGTGCTTTTCTCTACTAATATTGTATTTTAAAGATGATTCCAAAATGTCTGCCCAATTGAAAACTATTCCTTGAGTAGCACATATGTATATCATGGGTACCCATTGTTCCTCGAAAATCTCTGGATCTTCCCTACCATGTAGCCAAAAACACATGGCTGCTAACAACTGGTCTGCTTTGTTAGAAACTAGGACACTACTAAGAGGGGGGATGAATAGTAGTGTGACCAAATTATACAACTATTTCAAAATTAAACTTTTCAAACAATTTAAAAACCATTCATGTAGGAGCAACAATCATTATATGAAGGACATATCAACATAGTCATTATCATGCACATATACAACATGTAAAGACACAAATCTTTTTCTTCTTTCCTTCATCCAAGCAAAGATACAATTAGCTTTTACATCACCGCCCTACAATATTCTACTTGTAGGTGCAAGTTTCTCATGTTGCTACCTTAAATAAGCTACCACTCCTCAATTTATCAACTATCACTGAAAGAAGCTACTACCTCGAGTTTTATCATCTACCATTGAAAGGAAGCTCCTACTCCCCAATTTATCAGCTACCATTGAAAGTAATATTTGACTCCTAAATGTTTTCCAACCACTATTGGAAGGATCTACAACCCTTGAAATGCAAGCTACCACTTTCTAACCATGATGATCCATCTTTCATTAATTTTCAAACTCATATTAACAATACTTACTTACTTCAAACAAAATTTTCCTTACCGATATACCTCAATTCCTTCCTTGCATATAAACTTTGTTCTATTCTTCCAAAATGCCACCTTGCTGCATACATGCCTAACCCACCTCAAATCACCTCTCTCGACATATCATCCTATTATAGTGGCTACAACCACCCTACAAAATTTTTCCTTAGCTTCATTTTGGAGCCTCCCTTCCAAACTTCACAACAGCATGTCTTGCTTCGTCAAGTACACAAAGGTAGCCTGTCGATCACAGCTTGATGCATTCCCCTCACAGCCTGTTCACTCAAACTTGGTCCAGCTATAGGCTTAGAAACTCCCCCAAGAAATTTCACAATTCTATATGGCAACCAACCTTCCCTTGAGAAATTGCGCAATCCTGAGTAGAAGCCTACTGGGCCCCAGAATTGTGCAATTCTGGGAGTCAACACTCATAGTGAAATTTGTGCAATTTTCCCTAGCAGGGTTGCTCAACCCAAAATTTGCACAAATCTGGGCAGCAGTCAGCTACTCTGCCCAGAAATTTCACAAATATCCTGGGCAGTCTGCGCAACTCCCAGCCAGAAATGCGTATTTTCTCCCAGTAGTCGAGCAGCCTCTTGCATGTGCAACTTATTTATATAATAAGAGCCAGCACGTTTCATGCATATGTTGTATTGTATTCTAGCTGTGTTGTTTACTCTAAATGGCATATGTATTTTATTTCTTACGCATGCATGCATGGACTATTCCGTAGGAGTATGTATGAATCTTTTTGAAATGTGTTGATTTTTTTAACCATCACTTAAGATTTCCAGCCGACTTGCTTTCCAGCTTGTGATGTATCTTCGCTCGTGTGTTCCCTTCCCATCCGCGTACTAATACAGGTTGCCAAGGGGCGCACTCATCTCAACCCACCTATGTTAGAACCTCTCATGCACCTTCCTTGACTCACTACAGCAATCATACCCTTGCTACCAACAGAGTTATCTTACTTGCCTCTATGTGAAATCGCTATTAAGGAATTACTATACGACCTACTGCTAGGACTCCTACACCAAACGGTCTGAGGTCTAATTGGGACTTCTTACGGGGGAGATCCCCTAACATGTTGGTGGGTCTAGCACCATCAACATTTTGGTGCTAGAAGGAGGGCCATATGACAAGCTGAGTTCTCTCATCTTTTTTGAATCTCTACACATCTATCACGACTAACTACCGAGTTTCTCTTCCGGAGTGTATGTCTTATGGAAATGATTTTATCATCTCGGAAAAGCTCTCGAATAACTTGTCTCATTAAACATTTGATGGTGGAGGCTACATGGCCTTGGTTAGGCACGCAGTAGACGTTGTATGCTCATGCGAAAGATATGGATTCTTTGAAGAATATATGAGCTGCACGTTGTTCGTTTACACACTTCGAGGGAACCCAATGCACTGGTGTGCCACGCTACCCGAAAAATCTATTCATTCTCTTACTCATCTGGTCGTAGAGATAGACCATGCTTTCAATCACTTCGACCATCAGGCACTCAACAAAGAAATTTTGAAATTACGAAAAGCACCCAATGAATCCATTGAATAGTTTTACACATGCTTTTGTAATCTTGCATACCGATTCCCAGAAGATGATATTCATTGGGAATTTCTTGATGGAATATTTCAGTATCTTCTTCACATATCTGAACCCTTCTTAGCACACTTTAGTGATGGAGCTTCACAATTACAGGTATGCAGAGTTGCTTTCACAAGTGACTGTCTACCTTCACCTCATCAAACAACTTCACCATGGCAGAGTGATGTGGAAGATCATGCACACACCTCTGTTGAACTGTCAATCCTCCCACCCCACCTACTCTTGAGATTTGTGCAGATTTGGTTTGCAAGCCTATTGGTTGTCACGTGGACTCGTTACCTCGACCTCTATCCTCACGTTCTGTTGATCATCCAGATTGTATTTCCTTGTGTTCTCCCATTCCAGACCCCTCACTTGTTGTGAATGAGGATCAAGTTGTCGATGAAGTTGTTGTTATGCAACCAACATGTGCCATCATTCATGATGAGTGTGTGCGGGAATTTAAAGAAGAGTCCATGGTGAAGGAAGAATCCCTTCCAACTGCGCCTCATGATTCCTCCACTGTTGATTTCCTCTGTGAAAACCCATTTCCGGATGTTTCTACTTCCGATCATTCACAGGAAACCTCGGATGTCAGTCTATCATCACAATGCAAAGAGGACACATCTTCCTTGGAAAATCCATTCAATATTTCATTTATCTTTCTGGAAAACACAGAGGGTGAACATTTTTTCTTCTCATCCACCCCTCTGCCCGATTCATCAAATCATGAGGATGCTCACAAACATCCTGAATTTTCTAATCTTGGTTTTTGTGATCTATTCACTTGGTTAGGGTGCAGGCGTTAAAGACAATCTCCCTAATCTGCCAGCAAGCTCTTCAATATCTCGATCAACTTCCCTTTCTTCTGGATTGAGCGCATCAGTCATTAAAATGATATTTCATTTCTTTTCAAAAATCCTCTACCGTGCTTTATTAACCAACAGTGGCTTTTCGGTGAAGTCTTAAAACGATATCCACTTGACGGTCTTACGCAACATCATACATATATATGATACGTTATATATATCTACAACATCCTCTTTGGCATCGGCGATAGTTATAGGTGGGGACTTACCATGGACAAAGGCTCGTATATAATGGGCCGATGGCTATATATATCTCCGCCCTCTCTATACAGTTTCGGTCGATGCATATACAATTCGGCGGAGGCTCAAACAATGGTCTTCTCAACGGACCCGATACAATTATATGTAACCTTCTAATATGTCGCCAGTTCCGTTGTTCGGCGATCGCTCAAACAATGGTCTTTGGTGGCTCTGCTATTCGGTGGTTGACTTAATTAAAAATTGCTCCACCTCGGACCTGGCGATACATATGTGTAGCAATACTTGCCGGTAGCTCAAGAGGTTGCTCGCCTCTCAGGTGGTCAAAGAACCAGGGAACGCCATGCATGTAATATATATACTGACTGATTATCAACTGAAGCTCGGAATTCGACAAAGCACAATGGAACTCCACGCATATGAATGTTCACGGCTTCAACAGCTGGAAAAGACGCCAAGCGGAGATAATAAAGCCATTCATCCCTCTCTATATACAGCGCAGTCCTGTTCAACACTTCAACACACAATTTGAATAAACTTTTGCTCAGACATACAAGTTAACGGGGTCCCTCGATATCCACAATTCAGTCAAAACAAAGAATTAAACATGCATATACAACGTTTAGGATTCACTGTCCGCCCACTAAGTTTAATACAGAGTTAAATATATATCAAAGGAAAATCAATGGTGCCATTTGGAGACTGCGGAAGTTCTAAAGTCATTACATAGACTTTCCTTTAATTAACATTGCCATTATTCTACGCAAAACATATGATTTTCATCTGATTGTAATGAAATGAAATTAGAATGCCGGTTCTAATACACACAGTCAAATAGTAAGCGGAGAAATAAAAAGGCCATTCACGCCTTCCAATACACAGTTAAAATCAACTATTGGATACATGCATAGTATCATAAAAACCCATTGCACTAAAATGCCAGAGAGTTTTTAAAATTATACTTTGGCACCCGCTCTCTACTCTGTCTGAGAGCTTAGCTGCCTCTTTCTTTATAATAATAATGGATATGCTTTACATAATGATTGAAACATAAAAGCTTCCACATGCAATGCATTCACCTGACAAAAGCATCTTGAGGCTTTATTCCATCTTTTCTCTGTCTTAAAATAGAAAAGCCTCCTTATGATCCACATCCATTCCTTTATGCCTAAAAGCTCTCCTTAATTCCTATTTTCTCATTTATTTATTTTGAGAATATCTAATTAAATCACACTTAAAAGCCTAAATATTAGACTGACTTGGAACTTAGGAAACTAATGCATGACCCCCTATGTCTATTATTTACAATAATTTCTCTTGGGCTGAATGCTCCTGCATCAGACTCCCAAGGTAGAAAAATTTCATGATCTCCTGATCATGTGTTCAGATCTATGTTTGCCTGGATCCCATATCTTGTGTTGCAACTTTCCATTTGCCGCTGCTTCTGTCTGTTGTTCTTCTCCAGGTCTCCACACTTTATGCTGCATCTCCGCACTGATTAAGCCTTCATAATCTTCTACTATCTTTCTTTTGCTGCTTCTCCTTTGTTTTACTGTTGTTGACCTCTTTCGGGATACTGTCATCATTAATTTTCTGATGCTTTCAATCTCTTGGTCCAATAAATCTCCCAGGTGTCGATTTCTTGCTGTCTGCTGAATTAAGATAGCTTGCTCAATTTTTACTCTCTCTATCTGTACTGTCACTGGCTAACTTCTTTCTTCTATGTTGACCTCTGTTCTGACTGCCACCCGATCATCCACACCCTCTTATCTTCTGGAACAGAGAACTTCTTTTCCCTTCATTTGACTGCTCAACTTAGTTAAATGTTCCTCAGCACCGGCGACAATACCTGCATTCACAGAACAATTTTTAGAATAAAAACCATAAGGCTTCAGTGCTTCTTCTGCTGCTGTTAATGTTGTCTCAACTGGCACTATAAATGTCATCCCATATGCTGCTTTAGTTGTCACTATGGATGTTGCCGCCATTGATGTTGCTATCATTGCCACCATAGATGTTGTTGTTGCTGCTGCCATAGATGTTGCTTCCTCCCAAATTTCCTGACCCTCTGCAACATTATTTGGCTCACCACCTTCTTCTTCCTCTTCGAAAATCTTCAGTAATTGTCCACCATCATCTTGATTGATTTTCTCAATCAAATCAAGTCCTTCAAACATTGTAACCTCATTTTCTAACATTGTAGCAACTCCAAAATTTTGCATACCAGTCTTCTCTTGGCTATTTAGGCAAGCCAACTCTTTATTGCCACCCATAGAAATAAGTTTCTGCATATGAGACATGACTGTCTTATCTTCTTTTTGCAACAGTTCTTCTTCCCTCGAGACAATTCCAAGTGATGGATTGTCTTCTTCATCACCTACACTCACAAAACACTTGTTAAAATTAAAAACATAAGGCTGCTGTGCCTTATCTCCTTTTGGCAATAATTCAAATGGTTGCTCTATTTTCTCCTTCTCCTCTGTCAGCATATCAGCATGCTGATTCGAATTCTTAGCAAAATTCATAAGACTGTCCATTAGTCTTTCTTCCACACCATCTGTTCTAATGATGCCTTCTTGCTCTTGTCCACTGTACTAAACTCTTTCATTTGTAATCTCCCTGTCATACCTTGGATTCTCCAACAAGTATTCCAACAATGCAATTTCTCTATGGCATTGTTGCAGCATTTCATCATCGCTCATAGTCCCTACATTCACACACAAACTATCAGTTTGAAAATTATAGAGTTCAACAGTCTCAATTGTTGCTTCACTTATCCGTGCTACAGACTGATCTACTTCTTCTGCATCCATAAGAACTTCTTCTTGTGCTGTAACAGCTTCACAAGATTGCACATCTTCCTCAGCCCCTGTAACCACATCAAAAGTATCAACTACATTATCCAGCTGGTCTGGATTTATCCAATAACTCAAGAAATCATCAATGATCTCCTCTTCACGACTCAACGGTATACTTATCATCTGCTCAAGGTATTCCTTTTTTCCAAGCAACATGGTTTTTGAATTAGTCTTCTGTCCCGGCTCATCTTCTTCTTGCAGAGGCAACAATGTATGATTGATACCATCCTTTCCAAACTTGTAGGTGTTTCTTTTCCCATCATGCATGGCTCCTTTGTCATATTGCCAAGGTCTTCCCAGCAATATGTGACACACATCCATAGGCATCACATCACAAACAATTTCATCTTTGTACTTTCCCACTTGAAATTCCACTTCACACTGTTCACTTATCAACAGTTGATGTCCCTTTTGCAACCATGACACTCTATAAGGTGTCGGATGCTTCCTTATCTTCAGCCTCAATTTCTCCACTACTTCTGTAGAGACCAAATTATCAGTGCTGCCACTATCAATGATCATCTGGCAACATTTCCCTTGGACTTTGCACACTGTCCTGAATAAAGTTTTCCTTTGTGGCGGTTCAGTCATCTCCTTTGCTGGCTTAAGCAAGACTTTATTAACTACTAGAGATTCTCCTCTTTCTGGTAAATTTTCTTCTTCTGTTACCGCTACCACTGGCATCTCTCCCTCAGCTGGAGCAACAATTGCATTCCTCTGCTTTATGTCTGCATTCTCTGGACACTCAAAAGCTCTATGTCCCAACTTGTTACATCTGTAACATCTTAATTCTCTGCCTCTTCCTCTGCCACCTCTTCCTCTGGAAAACTCCCTCTGCCTCTTGCATCACCTTCTCTGGGTGCATGCTGGGTTGAGCTACTGCTAGCTCCTTCTTTAGGTGTTGTAGATCCTCCTCTACCACCTTGACTTCCTTTTCCTCTGAAAGTCTCTCTCCCTCTGGTAGACTGCTTCCTCATGAGTTTTTCCTCAGCTTTCAGCGCTATCTGATAAGCTTCCTCTACTGTTTTAGGAGACAGCAGACTTATCTCATCCTGAATGTCCATCCTGAGGCCATTCATATATCTAGCCACCTTCTCATCTGTGTCTTGAGCTTCTCCAGCTCTTATGCTCACTTTATAAAACTCTTCTGTATATTCTTTTACTGTTAAAGCTCTCTGTCTAAGATTTTGCATTTGTCTAAACAACATTTGCTGATAATTACTTGGCAAGAACTTACCTCTTAACTTTGCTACCATTCGGCTCCAGTTCTTGATTGGCTGCTTACCAAGTCTCTTCCTTTCCGCCTGTACACCATCCCACCAGAGTGCTGTGTGGCCTTTTAACTTGGTGACAACAAACTTTACTTTCTTCTCATCCTCCGTTTCCTCGTAATCGAATAATTTCTCCATTCTGTTAATCCAGTCGATCAATTCTTCTGGATTCAGTCCTCCTTGATATATCGGTACTAATTGATTCCATGGCCTGGCTGTGGATTTTAACACTGACTGGAAGAATCTCATCTCAGGAGTAACCTGTACAACTTCATCCTCTTCAGCAGCTTCAATTTCGGGCTCACTGACATCTCCATCATCTATATTTCTATCTGAAGTTAATGCATCCACTCTAGCTCGCAACTCTTCTACGGTTGCCATTAGTTCAGCATTTGCAGCAGGTCGTCCTCTTCCACCATGTCCTCGTCCTCTTCCAATTCTGAAAGCCATCCTTCTTCTGCTCCTGAGATTCAATTCAATGTCAGTTGATGGCTCTGATACCACTAATGATGGTGAGGGTGCAGGCGTTAGAGACAATCTCCCTAATCTACCACAAGCTCTTCAATATCTTGATCAACTTCCCTTTCTTCTGGACTGAGCGCATCAGTCATTAAAATGATATTTCATTTATTTTCAAAAATCCTCTACCGTGCTTTATTAACCAACAGTGGCTTTTCGGTGAAGTCTTAAAACGATATCCACTTGACGGTCTTACGCAACATCATACATATGTATGATACGTTATATATATCTACAGCATCCTCTTTGGCATCGGCGATAGTTATAGGTGGGGACTTACCATGGACAAAGGCTCGTATATAATGGGCCGATGGCTATATATATCTCCGCCCTCTCTATACAGTTTTGGTCGATGCATATACAATTCGGCGGAGGCTCAAACAATGGTCTTCTCAACGGACCCGATAAAATTATACGTAACCTTCTAATATGTCGCCAGTTCCGCTGTTCGGCGATCGCTCAAACAATGGTCTTCGGTGGCTCCGCTATTCGGTGGTTGACTTAATTAACAATTGCTCCACCTCGGACCTGGCGATACATATGTGTAGCAATACTTGCCGGTAGCTCAAGAGGTTGCTCGCCTCTCAGGTGGTCAAAGAACCAGGGAACGCCATGCATGTAATATATATACTGACTGATTATCAACTAAAGCTCGGAATTCGACAAAGCACAGTGGAACTCCAGGCATATGAATGTTCACGGCTTCAATAGCTGGAAAAGACGCCAAGCAGAGATAATAAAGCCATTCATCCCTCTCTATATACAGCGCAGTCCTGTTCAACACTTCAATACACAATTTGAATAAACTTTTGCTCAGACATACAAGTTAACAGGATCCCTCGATATCCACAATTCAGTCAAAACAAAGAATTAAACATGCATATACAGCGTTTAGGATTCGCTGTCCGCCCACTAAGTTTAATACAGAGTTAAATATATATCAAAGGAAAATCAATGGTGCCATGTGGAGACTGCGGAAGTTCTAAAGTCATTACATAGACTTTCCTTTAATTAACATTGCCATTATTCTGCGCAAAACAGAGGATTTTCATCTGATTGTAATGAAATGAAATTAGAATGCCGGTTCTAATACACACAGTCAAATAGTAAGCGGAGAAATAAAAAGGCCATTCACGCCTTCCAATACACAGTTAAAATCAACTATTGGATACATGCATAGTATCATAAAAACCCATTGCACTAAAATGCCAGAGAGTTTTTAAAATTATACTTTGGCACCTGCTCTCTACTCTGTCTGAGAGCTTAGCTGCCTCTTTCTTTATAATAATAATGGATATGCTTTACATAATGATTGAAACATAAAAGCTTCCACCTGCAATGCATTCACCTGACAAAAGCATATTGAGGCTTTATTCCATCTTTTCCCTGTCTTAAAATAGAAAAGCCTCTTTATGATCCACATCCATTCCTTTATGCCTAAAAGCTCTCCTTAATTCCTATTTTCTCATTTATTTATTTTGAGAATATCTAATTAAATCACACTTAAAAGCCTAAATATTAGTCTGACTTGGAACTTAGGAAACTAATGCATGACCCCCTATGTCTATTATTTACAATAATTTCTCTTGGGCTGAATGCTCCTGCATCATCACTTCCTCATCCAGCCATGATGTTGATTCAACCATTCTTAATCTATCCAAGACACTGGTCTATGATGATATATTTGTTAATGAAGTTGAAACCCCCCAGACTGTCGAGGCACTTCAGCTTGAGTTGATGGTTATGTTAGGTCCTTGCTGCCCTGAGGTTGGTTTCACTTATGGTCAGGAAATTGTTGAAACATTCAAGGCTCCTCATCACTCTCTTCTTTGCACTAAAGATCAACCAAACACCCAGATTTCGCTTCCTCCAATCGAATTACACGATCCCATCGCTCATGCATTGGAGGAATCTTGCACAACAAGCACACATGCACAACACAAGTGGTCTACCTTTCTCACATTTTCTTGCATGTCATAGTCAAGAGAATGCATACACTCAACATCTACACTAAGTGTAGCACAACATCATGGCATCACCACAGAATGCATGTCATGCACTTTCACTCATCTTTGTCCTGTGGTCACTTGTAAGCTCAGAGTGTGTTTGTCTTCATTGTTACATCTTTCTTATTTGTTAGTTCGCACATCTGTCTTGTTCGCAAACCATGCCTTCACCAACATGGGTCAATCAATGTGTTGGTGCTACATTGGAAGTATCACTTCACGTGAGATGACCCATGCATTGTTAGCTTAGGAGTAGGAGTAGTGTTTTCTTTTGAGTTGTTTGCTTGCATGCTTGTTTTCTTGCTTTGTTTGTTTGTTTGTCTGCTTGTGATCCAGGTGGATATTGGTGGTCACCAGCCAATTCCACTTGGAACCCCACCATTGTTTCTTTTAGTTTTTCAGTTTCCTTAATTGTAGCACAATTTACTATTTTTAGCAGTTTTTCGGGTCCTAAACTTCAGAGCCGTTTTGAGGCCCTAAATGACGTTTGTTTGGCAATCTACCACCAATGATTTTTTTTTCTACAATCTTCTTTTCCGTCGTATTACTTGGAGAGATCTTTCCATCTGGTTATAATGTGCGTCAAACGGAGATAATATGACCAAGTCGCGACCCTGGGAATTTGGTTGTCCAACTCACCCCAACGGGACCCATAAACTCTTGGTGTTACATATCCTTGGGTTAGGGTTTTGGTTGTTTAGGGTTTGCTCTTATTGTTTTATAATAAAAAGACCCTTGAGCCTCATTGTAATGAAATTTAGAGGCATGTAGCCGCCACATCTCTTCTCATAGATAAGCTACCATCATCCGAGCTAGTCTTATTTCCATTCTGTTTGTAAGCATATTTCAGTATTTGATATTAATGAGATGAAGTGTTAATTCTACTGCATCCTTGTATTTATGGTTATATCTGTAATTTGTTGTGTTCCTATTTAAATCCGGACCAACTTGCTTGATTTCTTACTTTTTTTTTTTTTTTCTTTTGGTTTTGCTTATGCTCTTGCTTTGCTTTGTTGTTTGTTAGTTCACTTGTTTTGTTTTGTAGGATAGTTTCACATGAAACGAGTATGACTCTTGAAACAAGTTGGGTAAAGTACAAGAGGCCTTGTGAAGCTATCACTACTTGGTTATCTGTCATCCTACCTCTATATGGAGAACTTGTTACTTTCATTCCATGATACGTCGATGGAAAATACATATTGTTCGAAGTGAACCTTGGTGAAAACACAATGCTTACGCACTAACTAGTGTCACCTACTCTAGTTGGTTGTTTTTGGATTAACCCTTTTCAGCTCATTCAAGTAGAGTAAGGTGAAAGGGAAAACCTTAACAGGCATGTCAGAGGTATAATAAACTATTTCTTTGTAGAAAAAACCTCTCATGCTCTCAATAAGTCAGGATCCCTCTTTCGCCTCTAAAATGAATAAGTGTTATGCACGGTTACGAAGATGAAAAATGAAAAAATGAAAAAATGAAAAAAGTTTGAAAAAATTGAAAAATGAATAAGGTGAAAGAAGATAAAGGCTTCCTGTGCAGAGAGGTGATGCAAGTAAATCCACCAGGGTACTGACCATGCTCGCTACCAGCGGAGCCATGCTTGTGTTCCTATGTGACTCCGTTGAGGTATTGTCTAGGCCTGCTGGCAACAAAGCAATACCAGAGATGAAACTAAGACTCTGATGAGTATACTGCTTGTGCACCAATATACCCCTCAACCCCAATCGAAAAAATTGTTTCCTTGGCTTGGAATGTGTGTCAATTGACCACGATCTTGGCATATGCGACATCCTACAATTGTTGGGTTGTATTATATTCTTTCCACGACTAGCCCACGTAGTTAACTGGGGGATTAGAGGGGCGGTGGAGCCCCCCTTTTGTTGTGTCGATTGTGTAGCTAGGGGGTCACAAGGGGTTTGAGGGGTACAGGTAACCCCACTCTATGGGGTCCAGGGCAGCGCCTTGGAAAATTTTGGTTTTGGAACCTATGTTAGGTTGGGCGAACCCACCTATGGTTTTGTGCATGATTTTCACACATGTTTTTGGATGTGATGGTTTTCGGTCCATGGTTTTGGACGTGATGGTTTTCGGTCCATGGTATTGGATGCTTCAGCATGTATAAATATGTATTATAACATTGAAAGGAACATAATGAAAAATCAAGCTGGTAGTCTTGGTTTTAGGATCCAGGAGAAATCTCTGTGTATATGTGTTTTATGTGTTATGCTCTCGCATTGTTTATTTTATGTGTTTTAGAATTCGTATGCAGGTAATTTCTGTACGGGGTTAAAACCTACATTTGGTATAAGAGCTTTTTTGGATTCAAGGGGATGCCTTTATTGTTGAGGGGTTTCGCTCGGGCCTGTGGTAAACCCTATTCAGTGGGAGATTTACGAGATTGATTCTAGTGGTGAAAGAAGATGGTGGGAATGATAATTGAAAAGGGTAAAGGATGCATTATATAGAATATGTGATTTGCGAGTAATGGCTTACTAACCTGGTAATTGACAAGGGTAAAAGATGCATTATATAGAATATGTGATTTGTGAGTAATGACTTACTAACCCCTAGATAGATATTAGGTGAAGCTAATTAATGCTTATATTTGTTCAACAATGCCATCATCATAGTAGAAACACCACTTCCTCCTTCACAAACAATGTTATGAAGTCGTAAACAATATGTAAACATTAAATAACACAATCTTATACTAAACTTTGTGAACGAAAATGTTAACAAGATACAAAGATTTACTAAGAAAAAGATGAGTGGACTAATTTTTACAATGAGGAATAATGGAGGAAAGGGGTAATTTGTATTTTATAACTCTTCATATTCACATTGGTTGTTTTGCAATTAAATTATTATAAATAGACACATTAATCAGCAAATAAATAGAGATAGATTAAAGAATTACATGGATAATTTATAGGCTAACTATTAAGGACTATATGTACCTTTTGAATTTTTTATTTAAAAAAAAATGATTTATTTAAGGAGTGATAATTAGTGACAAGTAACAAAGAATTTGTTATTAAATTAATTAATTTCAAATTTCAAATTTCAAATCTTAAACAACATTATATCAAAGAATAATATATTTATGTGTTATAATTAATATTAAACAATGTTGAATCAAATAATATATAGAGTAATTTTCCATTTTATTTTATTATATATATAATAATTTTCTATTTTATTTTAATATATATGGAAAAACATAGTATTTAAGACCTATTCGTATTCTAAATATGAATAAGCAATCAACCAAAAACTCTCATAATAATTTATAGAGCACGTTTACCTATTTATATATTTATTTTAAAATAAATATATTATTTTTATTTATTTTAAATGAATATATATTAAACTATTAAGAAGATTGTCTTATAGTGGTATTTACAGCCCTAATATATAGCAAATGTAGTCAACACTCGCAAGATCTAGAGAATCCTAACTACTACTAACCAGTGAAGTCTGAGACAGCCACTGGCATTCAAGGACCTAAATGACAAGCAGTGTTTCACACCTTGCAACCCTGCTATATTATGGCACCCACTGCCAAAAAGCCTTTGAAGCTTTGTGAGCTGTCCCAAACCTAACATGCCCTTGAGATTGGGCCACTAAGAGTTATTCAGGTACTCCAACAACCTGCAACGTTTCACACCCGGTAACCCTACTATCTCATGGCATCCGCTAACAAAGAGCATTCGAAGCTTTGTAAGCTGCCGCGACCCTAATGTCTTGAACTTTTTACTTTTATTAATATTTGGCGTTTTTTTCATTAATATTTGGCTTTTTTAGTGGAGGTGACTGAAAAAGCAACATATTATAGTTCTCTTGAAAAAGCAACATATTACAAATACGCCGAAACGAACAGATAAGCCAAAGCTCATCAATCATTATACATCATACATTCTCAATCGAACATGATCGGGTGCGAGAAAGCCAATTGCCCCGACCGTTGTACCATACACTCATGTGCAATATTATCCAAAACTTTGTGCATTCAAAATCAGGAAAAACTATTTTTAAATTTCTAAAAACAATTATAAAATTTTATAATTGTTCGAGTCGAACTAAATTTTCAAAGAGAGTTCAAATTTCCAACTCGATATGATGGAGGTGTGTTAAATCTCCGAAGGAATCGACCCGCAATGATTCCTCATGTTGACTCATCCAACGACGCTGGGTTATATCTGAATCACCAACAAATGGACCAAACATATCCTTATTGTCTTTCAATACTTCAAGCTGTCTGCTTAATTCAAATTTTCTGGTCAACAGCCAGCCATTGCTGTAACCTTCCTTGTAGTTTTGAGTACAGTTGTGCAGTGGAATACTTTTATGGTGATAGTGAATATGACATGAGAAGTTTTGAGATTAGAGATTGTGAAAAGAAATGTTATCATGAACTCATGGAGGGCCTCCATGTTATAATTATAAGAATATAAATGGGACATTGAGATGCTCCTTTTGTAAAATAAAACAGAGGCATGCTCAGGTCATGAGTTGTTTAACACTAACATCTCAAAGACGTAAGGGGTATATTCATGCTAGATACCAAAAAGTTATATTCATGCTAGATACCAAAAAGTTTCTAGCACTCATGGCTGTTATGTTGAAAAGTACTTGGTGAGAAATTAGTAGAACAAGAGATCACATTTTGGACTATTGCAGTGGACACAATGGTATGGAAAGGAGCTATTAAAGTTTTACTTTTGGCATTGCAAATATGTGGCAGCAGAAATTCTCCTAAATGCTAGGTTGAGAAGACATATTAGAATCTATGCTTGTTGAGGTAATATCATGCCTCCAAGTCGCTGAGGAAAGGTGAAAATTGAGAAACTAAGCTTCATTACACAAAGGATCAAGACTGTAGATACTTGCTAGCTTCTTTAACATCAACGACAAGGGCTACGTCAATACCACATTTGCAGTCACCTCTTATGGCATGACTAATGAAAATATGTGGGCTTGACAAAGAAGAAAGGCATCTTAAGGCAAATTGGTTTTAAGGATGTTATTGTATACTTACTGACAACTCTCAGTCACAAAAAAAATAAAGAGCATTGTCATGGCAAGATCTTTGGAGCAAGGAGATTGAGAACACATCAAAGGGTTTACAGAATAAAGTCAGGAATATAACTACTCCTTGAATGTCATAACACAACTGCCATGGAATTGAAGAGATTATGAAAAAGTTTCTAGCTGAATTCAATGAACAAGGTTTTATTGAAGGACATTATGTCCTTGTGGGGATGACACTTGGGTACCAAGTAAGAAAAATCTGACCAAAGTACAAGGAATCACCAAAATCTTGGTATGTGAGAGATTTTGGGTTCAATACAGTTGTTAAAGTGAGTCATACATTGCTTTAATTCCTAGGCAATGCTTTAATGTCAAGGTTTTCTCAGAAAATGACGACCTGAGTTTCATTTTCATGTAAATAACCTGAAGGCAAGTTGTTCAGTTATAGTGGAGGTGGTTTGCAGTTGTGTTATTGTGAATGATGTGATTTATTCTATGTCTGAAAAAGATCGCCATTGGCTCCAGCAGTCCTAGAAAGCCTAGGAAATTTTGCCTGAGAGTCGGGACACTTGGGGGGCTTAGCTGCAATCTGGGACCCAAACAAATTTTGCTCCAAGGCCTACACAACGTTTGTCAGGATCATTTCATCCGGATACATATCCAAGAACACGATTTGTATTATGAGTAATGGAAAAATAGACTTCGAAGGTATTGCCAAAAGGCTAGATCGCTTTTTGGTCTATACAATTTTGGTCAATAGGTTTCACAATTTATAGTCATGGTCCTCCTTCTCTGACATCTCAAATCATCATGTGATCTTCCTGGAGTGGTCCAACAAATCTGAAGCACAAACCTATCCTTTTAAGTTTAACCATGTGTGGCTTGACGAGATGGATTTTGTAGATCTAATCAAGACCTCATGGACCAATCCCCTCAAGTTTCCACAAATGTCAAATTTAGATGTTGTTGCACACAAGCTGGCAAAATGAAATTTGTAGTTAAAGATTGAATCAGGAAGCAAAAGAAGGCACTCCTTCAAGAATTAATAGAAAAAGATAAGGAAATTGAGGCCTTGAATGACCCATCCAGACTAGGATATATTTCCAGACCTTCCAAGCAAGCAACTCTGGATTTGGTGAAAATGAAACATAAAATTCTTAAATCATAGCATGTTGAATGGCGGCAGAAAATCAGGGCTACATGGGCGGCCGCTGGGGACAAAAATACGTGATACTTCCACAACATGGCATCAACCCGCAAGAAGATTGCAGATCAAAGATTATACAAATAGTGTCCTCACAAAAATTAAGAATATACAAAGTGCTACAATGAGATATTACAACAACCAATAAAAGGTGAAGGAGGGACACAAATTGAGTGAATATCTGGAATTCGCCAACCTGTTTCCCTGCTTGGTGGATGATGAAGCCAACAAAACTCTGTCCAGGCTGGTTTCCATTAAAGAGCTTCAGGCTGTTATGAAAGAAATGGCCAGGGATAATAGTCCCAGTCGAGACAACTGAACAATTGAGTTTTTTCTACATTTCATAAGCTTTATGGGGATGGGCCTTGTGAACATGGTTCAAGAATCAAGACTCCTCAGACACATTCTAGGTTCTATCAACACCACTTTCGTTTGATTCCTAAAAAACCTAACCCTTCCTATTTTGTAGATTATAGAACAATCTTTGTATGCAATATTGTGTACAAGATAATCTCCCAAACCATATCCAACCGAGCCAAACTGATCCTGTCATCACATATCTCGCAGGAACAATTCGGATTTCTACACACTGACAAATTCAGGATGTTGTTGCTATTGCCCAAGAATGCCCCCACGCAATCAAAACTAGCAGAGTGGTTGCATGCTTAATGAAAATTGATCTGATCAAGGCTTTTGAAAGCATTGATTGGGAATTTTTGCAAATTATTATACACAAAATTGGATTTTCCCATTGGCTCGTTCACTGGGTTATGGCATGCATTTCCTCAAAAAACTTGTCAATACTCATCAACAAGAAACCGACTAACTTCTTCATAATCTACAGGGGACTAAAACAAGACTATTCACTTTCTACATTACTATTTATTTTAGTTATTGATGGTCTGAGCAAAGGCATTCAGGTGGCTAGAGAAAATGGACTAATTGCTACATGCAGGGTAATAAGAACCACTTGTATTTCACATCTCATGTTCATGGATGACCTGCTCTTCTCTGAAAAAATAAGGTAAGAAAACGACAAGCCTTCCACAACATACTTTCTAGAATATAGTTGGCATCTAGACTTATGATGAACAAAGATAAATATGTTCTGATCTCTGATTAACCAGAGGTAGACTAGTATCCTGCCTCCAAGTCACTAGCACATTTACTAACACTCATACAAGTAACTCACTCATAAATTAGGAATATGTAAACGTACCAGGAATTGGGAATCTGCAAACAAATCAAATCTAGTATGTTAGGAAGTCTGTTGAATGTGCTCCTCTCCAAGCATAAATCGTGCTTAAACCTTGCTTGACAGGCATCTGTTGAATGATGAATCTACGCTCCTCTCCAGCTTAAATCGTCATCAAACCTTGCTTTAGGGGCAACCTTCAGGGACAAGCCAGTGAAATTACAGACTTAACACATGACCCATATTGACATATAGTCGCTCTCAATCGAAACTACCAAATGTAATGGTATCAAATGGTAATTATGACATAATAATTAATAAGAAATTGCATCATATGCACAATTAGAAAAAGCAACTCAAAAGGAAACTGTTGTTTTTGAAATGGGAGCAACTCAGAAACTACAGTTTCTGAAATGGGATTTAAGTTTTAACATCAGTTGAGAAAGGAAATTCACAAATTCAACCATTGTAATTTGTGATAGACTGACAGTTGGAAATTGTAATTCCCAAAATTCTAATTTCAGAAAAAATGAAATTTAAAAAAAAGGTTGACAACTTAACAACCCTTCTTAAAAAAATTTAAGATATTATTCCAATTTTTTTTAAATGACAAAATTTTAATTTTAAATTTTTTGGACTAGTAAAATTTTCTCCCTACTTCTCTGACATGCCAGAGGCCCTTTTAAGGGCTTTGACATGTTCAAATTTGATCGCTAGACGGGATATCTATTTGAGGTGGTTCGACAGCCATTTTAACTTTGGAAACACTAAAAGTGTAGCCCAGATATTTACTTTTCGCAAGTGGAGAGGTCGTGCAATGTTGATGTTTCAACTATAAGAACAACACATACATACAGTGCAAATTTAAATAAACGCACACTTATTTGCATACCTTCTGCACACGGATGGAAATAAAAAAGACACCATACCAGACATTCATGAATGAAATTATACCCTTGTAGAGGGTCCATTGGTTGTCTCATTAAGAAAGGTAGATCCAACCAATTATTTCTTAAGGGAAAGATGGGTAGGATAAGGTAGAAAATGTTGGGCAAGCAGGAAATAAATTCATTGATGGATAAGTTGCGTGCCTCTAGAACCCCTAAGTTGGGTGGAGTTGGGAGGTGGCTGTTGGAGGGCGTTGATGGGTTGGAATAGTTTACCAATGGTTATGTGATCTCTTTCTGGTGCAAAGATCTAATTAGACCTTACACCATTTGGGATAGGAGTCTCATCTGGTATGTGGGCCAAGCTATCACCATGTTTGTTTGTCAAGTTGTTTTGGATGGAATGAGTGAAAGAAAGAAAGTCTTGCTAAAGCTTATGATAGATAACAAGCTAGAATAGTGTTATGAAATGTTTTAGGCAAGATAAACAAAGAATATATCAACAAGTAAGGAAGTAAACATGAATATTAAAGAAAGAATGATAACAAGCTTTAGTTAAGATGCACGAATGAAACAAAATATTTGTTATCGAATATGAATGATTTATTAATCAATAACGAAGCATGAAAACCAGGAATCGACAAACAACTTTAGATAAGATGTAAGATCATATTGGAAAGGAGAAAATGGAGAGACACACTAGGGTTTGTCTATGTTCCTGCATTGTGAAATGTGTTGTCGTCGAGTTGTTGCTCGCTACCGTTGCACTTGGCAAACAATGTCATGGGGAAGTTGAACTTGGTCATGAGCATGGCCCATGTCATGGTCACCTTTGGGTCTTACATGTGGGGGTTCATTCGTTTTTATCCAGTTGTGTGAAAAAGGGCCCTGGAGACAAATGTAATTGTGGTCTTGTGAATGCTTCCCCTGTTGGGGGCCTGTCAATGAGTGTACCCATCTCCAAGCATTGACAAGTGCCTAAGAAACTCTTTGGATGCCAACATCTTAGACATGGTGTCAGTGTGGAGGGAGAGGCTATCAAGTTTACTTATTGTTCCTTTATCCCTTACTTCTTTATATTTTTATGAATACTTTGTTTGGAAACTCATAATGAAGGAGGATTTTACACGTTTGGTTGTTTCACCTCCCCATTTTCCCTTATCTATCTTGGTTGTCGAATAGGAAAAGCCTGAAAAGAGCTTTTTTCAAATTTTCCTAAAAAATCTAAATGTAAAGACAATCCTCTTTTGAATTAGGGATTCTAATCTGGTGGGAAACTAAAACGGAGTATTCAGAGTAGGTTGGGAATCTTTGCATCTTCTCAATGCCTTATTTTTTAAGGGAAACTACTACAGGATTCCTTTCATATGAAATATGATTGCATCCTGAGGAATACCACCATTATATTGAATCTAAGGCTACAGGGTGGTGCTTTGGGATCAGAAATCCCAGTGGATACATCTCTTTCAACGATGCTGTGAAAGGGAAAGCCCCCATCCCAAATGAACAAACTCAAAGTATGTCAAGCCCCTGTATTACAGAGCAAATGGAACATGCTCTAATCATGGAAGTTAATATTCCAGACATAAACTCTCTCTTTTCTGCTCTCTAATATAAGGCTATAGTTTGCAAGTTTAATGACTTTTGGCCTAAGACTGATGTTTTACACCAATGGGTTTTTTTCCTCTTGGACACCTTGTTATAGCATTTTTTGATTTTGATAAGTTAGAATAAATTAGTCCAAAAAATGAAAATATTTTTCAAAAAAAGTTAAGCTAAGATATGGACAAAAAGAATACTGAATAAAAATGTTAGGAAATATTTTGATAAATATGTCCATATCAAAGAAAATGTTGAAATAGATGCCCTAAAAAATGAAGGCAAAAATAAAATGTTAGGTTAGAGAGAAAAGAAAAAAGCAATAAACTCTGAAAGTGTGCAAGTCCAAGTGCCACTACTTTTTACTTTATTATGCAAAATAATGGTTGTGTGTAGCTTGTCATAAATGCCACAACCCATGATAGTCAAATAGTTTAATCTTGACTAGTTCATGCTTTAAATTTCATGCTTATAGTTAGAGAATAAATATCTAGCCAAACTATTTAATCTTGGCAGATCAGTAGTTAGGTAGAGAATAATAAGGAGCTCATCAGTTTAATCTAAGCCCTTAGATGTTATAAAGTTAGAATTAGATAATTGTCTTTTCAAAAGAAAAAGGAAAGAAAAGGTTATATTAGCCTAAATGCACCCAATTAAGTGAAGAAAAAATGTTAGGATAAGTAAAGCGTAGGTAGAAGAAAGGTTGTAGAAGTACAAAGTTGATTGAAGCATAAATATATTTATCATGCTTAATTCAATGTTTCAGTGTGCAGGAGTAATTATGAAAGTGAAAAGATGCTCACAAGTTGATTTGGTTAACTTCCCCTCATTTCATTTCATCCCCCACTACATACTTACTAATTTCCCATTATGCCATCATTTCTTATGAAAATACCCTTTTCCATTCATTTTCACCTTTGCCCCTTGGTTTCACACATTTTCCTATCAATTTACCCTCCAAACTCATTCTCCTACCCAAAAGCATTTTTTCCCTAGTGTGAAACCCTTTCCCCTTGAAAAAATCACTTTCCCCTAGTAATTTCCCTAAAAACCCATAAAACCCCCCTTATCCTAACTTTTATTCCCCCCTCCACTTTATTTAACTTTAACTTCGCCTTCATGTTTTCCCGACAAAAACCCTTTTAACCCATAAAACCCTTTATCCTAAAAGTTTTATTAAACCCCGCATTACTTAACAAAACTCCACAAATTCACTTTTTACCAACTAAACCCTTTTAACCCACCACCCTTGGTAGGGTTAAATATCTCCGTCGCGGTTAACTCTGGTCCCACTCCTAAACCCATCGCGATATGTTTAATCACCGCTTTATTCAATAAATTAATTACAAATCACTTGTGATTATTCTTCGAGCCCCACTAATCTCCATAGATTTCCCTCCGTGTAACTTCACCGCGCGATAGTCATTAGATATTTCACCTCCAGATCTAACATCACGCATCCATATCGCGCGCTCCCGATCTCTGACCTTTACCAGCCTGAGAGCACGCGAGATTCATGGTTTTGCTTGGGCCCCTTGTGGTTACGTGGTAGCTCTATGTTAACTTGCGTGCCCTCGAATAAAAACCACACCACATCCAAAAGTGGTGCGATAAGCAATGAAACCACCTCCCAGCATAAGCAAAAACCACTCATTGTTCACAATTATGAATTTTTGCGCCAAAGTTAACCGTTAACTGTTTAAATGCGAAAACCCTCATTTTCACTCTTCTCGCCTGTTTACATAGTAAAACCTGCCTAACCCTGCCTGCGCCACCCTGAACCTCTAAAACCAAATTCAACCTCTGATTACTGCGAGGACTCCATCCACAGGCTTTCCTGTTCCCTGAAGCCGTTTATGGCCCTCCCTGTCAACCTGTGTTTTTCTTAAAAAATGTTATATTTTGCAAGTGATTAGAAGAAGGCCAGAAGTTCAGATAAATAGTTTGATACTAATCTAAAATCTTGTCTACTCCAAGATTCACAAGGAAATCCATTCAAGAGCCTTTATTCAGAAGAAAAGACAATTATCACAGAGCAAAAGGAAACATTCACACAGTAAATGTTAAAACAGACAAGGATCAGATAAAAGTGTATCAGATGAAAGGTTATAAGTGAATATAACATCCAACATGAAGACCAGACAGCCAAGCAGCTTAAAGGACAAAAGATCAAAGTCTAAAAGACAAAAAAACCTAAATAACAGGAACAGTCAGCCAGTCCAACAATTTTCAGTTTTTTCAATGGTAGTCACCAACAGAGCAACATCAGAATAGTGCCAGATCAACTAGAGGTCTTTATTTTGATTTTGAAATAATCTATTTTTGTAAAAACAGTTTAGGATATTTTCTTAGTTCTAAAGTTGTATAAATAACTCTGTTCACGAGTTATTATGGGTTGACCATTGAAGAAGGGTTGCACCCTTGATGAAACATTTGTAAACATTTGATGTACTTAGCTTTTCTAGACCCTTAATAAAAAGAAAAGGATTCTGAATTCAGTTTTACACAGTTTGTGTTTCCTGTAAGTTTTTCTAGTATTACACATTATGTTTTTCTTCATATTCTTATGTCTTACAAAGATAACTAGGTAGGAATAATTGTGTTTCAATCTATTACTATAAGCTTCTGAAGTGATAATCAATAAAGAGAATGGATTAATGAATTTTTTGTTTAATTAATTCCCTCTGAATCAATAAATCATCAAAATCTTGTTGTAAGCATAAGCATATTCTCTTGAACCTTCTGAACATCCGTCATAGGTTTTCATACTTATGATTATTTAATTTTCAGTCTGGAAATTGTGATAATCATATTATTTCTTTGTTTTTTCTCACGACTATTCAAGTTATATCACTGTGTGAGATTTTATAGCAGCCCTCTGATCTGGTATTAATATTATTCAAAAGGTTAGTCATTATAGTGTTAGATCTATTTCATTCATTGGTCCTCCAAATTAAAACAAAAAATCCCAAAACAATTATCTTAGATGCTCTGGCTTAATAGTTGACCATTATCAACTTAGAGGTACAACATTAATCTGGCGCCGCTGCCGGGGATTCGAATTCCTTCCTGGGGCAATGATATTCATTCTATTCCTTTAAGGTGATTAAAGGTCTAGAAAGATTGAAATCCTTCACTTGGCGACTCCACTAGCCCAAACTGGCACCTTTTAAGCACACCAGATCTCATTCAGAATCTGACTTAGTTAATCCTCTGTCAGATCTTGAAAACTTCTAAGAAAAGCTAGTTCTAAAAGGAGACATCCACCATCTTCCTCTTCCTCTTTTTCCTTCCAGTCTGAAGATTTAGTATCATTTGATCCTTTTAGTAATACTCCATCCGATCTTCATTTGACACAAATACCTCCTAGGGTTTCTGAACTATTAGATAGGGGAGTTTATTTAGATTTAGCTTTCCTCATTCATTCTTTTGAAACACATCAAGAACCCCCTCTACCACTAGGATCACCTAAAATTGAGTCTGACTTGGGTGTTCATTTACCTTAATACAAATCCACAGATTTCATATCCCCTACCACTTATTCATTTCCTTCCACTTCTAAATAACCTGAAGCTTCCAATTCTGAACAACGTGAAGAGACCATCTATGTATATTCAAATCCACTCTTTGAAACAAAAGAGGGTATTCATTCACAGGTCCCAAAGTTATTTCTTAAGACTCCTTTAAAGTTATTCAGGAGTTCCCTGTTGGCATTATGTTTTCTGGTATGGCTATATGTTACAGATGTTGTACTTGATGGCAACTCCCATGACAAGGCCCTCAATTTATTGAAAATTAAGAAGGACGCAGGCAGTCAGTTCAGAAGGTGCGTACCCGCAGGTACACCATGCAGGAGCCGCGTCCAGACACGCAGGCTAGCCATTCAGGAGGTGCGTCCACCCAGTGCACACATTTCAAGGCAGAGAAAAGCTCACGTGGGGGTTTCTTGTGTTTTACTCTTGGTATCTAGCCGACGGTATTGTGTTATTATGGTGTCGGCTCGTGGTATTGTTCCATGATTTGAGGAGGAGCTTCCCTATATAAAGCAAAGGAGATCATTTGGTTTGAGTATGTCCTTGTGTTGAAGATCTTATGGGGTGAGATCTGGTCTAGATCTAAAAGGCGAATCTACTGAAGGACTGAGATCTCTTTGGCGCAAGATCAGATCTGTAGATCTGACTGTTTGGGTTACACTTAAAGTCTTGAAATCATTCATAACCGAAGGTACGCAGGTACAGTGAAGGGAACAGTGCGCCGGGATGCAGTGCAGTAGGAGGCGACCTGCGTGGGGACGCAGGGCAGAGAAAGATTCAGGTGCGTCCAGGACGCAGTGCAGTGACAGGCGAACTGCGTGGAGACGCAGAGCAGAATAAGGTTAAGGTGCGTCCCTGGAGCAACAGGACGCGGCGCGATAGTTTCTTTGGGTGCGTCCCTGCAGCAAGAGGACGCGACGCGATAGTGTTTTTGGGTGCGTCCCTGAAGCGACAGGACGCAGTGCAGTTGAAGGACCAGTGCGTGGGCACGCAGAGCAGCAGAAGGTGAACTGCGTCTCGACGCAGGCCACAGAAGGGAAAATTGCGTCTCTGTCTTAAGATGTTCTGTTGATTGAATTTCTCTGTTGATAAGGTGTTCTGGGTTTTGAAGTGATGTCTGGTTTCTGGTATTATGATAACAGCAGTGATTGAGTAAATGATTATGATTAGCTTCAGAATTGATGGATCAGGTTCTTAATGATCTGATGGACTAGATCTGATTGATGACTCTCATTTTATATGTATTGATCTAGTGATTGGGTGTTTCAGAAGGTTGTTTGATTATGAGTTTTGCTTCAGTGTATCCAGTATGAAAATTGATGAAACGTGGTACTTGAAGGAGAGAAGATTGTAGGCCGGCGCCTACGTACTAGTATCTAAGCTAGTACAAGAGCTAAAGGAATTCTTTGGAGCATTTTAGCAGGTAATAGCCTGCGTACTAGTAAATGGATCGGCTAGTACAAGAGCAAAGGGGGTTGTAGCTCCCGTACTGGTATAAGACTGCACCAGTACAAATATTGTAAAAGGATTTTCTTATTAAGAAGAAGATTGAGATGACTTGCAGCAGGTGGTTTTCTCCCGCATTGGGTTTCCACCTTATATCATGGTGTTCATGTGTGTGCCTTATGTGTGATGATCTATTCTCTATTACTGCATCTGTTATCTGATAATATGGTTGATAATGTTCTAATGCCCTCATTGAAGATCAATTAACTTAATCATAAGAAGTTGTGGAAGTAGCATATATGAATCTGATTATGGAAATAAAAAAAAGTATTATTAATGTGATAATACTGATTCACCCCCCCCCCTCTCAGTATTATTTCCAACAATTGGTATCAGAGGAGGTCCTTCAGAGAAGCTTGATCGCTTGAAGGATATTCGTAGAACAATGGGGAAGAAAGCACGTCAAAAGAAGAAGACAACTCAAAGGAACAATGACAACCTGTCGTTGAGTGGAAGCAAGTGTTCAGATCCTGAAGCACCTCAGATTGAAGATGGACAAGCAAATGAAGCATCAGATCAAATCATAGATCAACAAGATCTACCTAGCAAAAGGGAGAATGCCCTCAAAGAAGAAATCATCAGATTAGAAGATCAGTTGGAATGTGCCTCCAGAATTCGAGAAATGCTGCTAGCACTGAATAAAGAGCAAGAAAATGAGATCCTCAAACTAAGGCATCAGTTGGATGAAGGAAGGAAAGCTGAAGAGACCTTGAAGAAGCAATGTCTTGAAAAAGAAGAACAACATCAAGTTGAGGTAAATATCTTGAAAAGCAAATTAGAAGAAAAGGATAAGCTCTTACGATTTCAAGATAGCTCTAAAGTCTTGGATGATATTCTTAGTAGTCAAAGATCTCCTGCTATCAAGACTGGTCTTGGTTTTCATGAATCTGTTGAAGGTGAATCTGGTTCACAAAGTAAGACAAGAATCTCTAATACAAAATCTGAAAGGCTCTACAAGGAGATGAAAGGACAACCTCATCAACAATCAAGGAAAGAGACTCCTCAAAGAAAATCTTTTACTCCTCCCATGAATAATGTTGTATGTTATGAATGTCATAATCTTGGACATGTTGCAGCCATATGTAGAAGAAGAAGTTTTCAAGACCATCATACAGAAAGATCATCACATTCAAGGTACTTTAATGGATATTGCTTTTCTTGCAATATGTTTGGCCACAAAGCTGCTGATTGCTACAGGAGGAATATGAAACATGTAAGATGCTATGCATGTAACAAGTTTGGACATAAAGCAAGAGATTGCAGGAACAAAGCTCATGATAAGAAGAAATCATCAACATGCTTGAAGATATGGAAGAAGAAGGAAGTTCAGTCAGAAAAATATGGCACAGCACAGGGTACTCAGCATAGCACAGACATAACAAACTCAGGGGGAGCTGAAGGTGTAAAACTTCAGTGTTCTAATTCTCATACATGAGTTTCATGAAGACAATTCGCATATATACGCGAGTTACAGGCTGCAAAGTCGCGTATATGAAGAAAGGGCAGCAGAACAGACTCAGGTTCAGTCATGGTTGGCTCAGGCTCAGGGGGAGTAGAACAGACTCATGAAATGGTTCAGTCATGGTTGGCTTGCAGGTTCAGGGGGAGCATATAATGCATTGTTGGCATTATGGAGGATGGTCAGAAGGAGGTCTTGGAAATAGCTGCAATATGTCTCTATCTCATTCATGGTGGATTATGGTTCTTTGTTGCAGATCTGGTTCATATTCAGGGAGAGCATGTCCTTAGGGGGAGCATATCCCTTTGCCCTTGATGTCAAAGGGGGAGAATGAAGCTGAAGTTTGTGAGGTTGCCATCAAGTCCAAAGGGGGAGATTGTTGGCATTATGTTTTCTGGTATGGCTATATGTTACAGATGTTGTACTTGATGGCAACTCCCATGACAAGGCCCTCAATTTATTGAAAATTAAGAAGGACGCAGGCAGTCAGTTCAGAAGGTGCGTACCCGCAGGTACACCATGCAGGAGCCGCGTCCAGACACGCAGGCCAGCCGTTCAGGAGGTGCATCCACCCAGTGCACACATTTCAAGGCAGAGAAAAGCTCACGTGGGGGTTTCTTGTGTTTTACTCTTGGTATCTAGCCGACGGTATTGTGTTATTATGGTGTCGGCTCGTGGTATTGTTCCATGATTTGAGGAGGAGCTTCCCTATATAAAGCAAAGGAGATCATTTGGTTTGAGTATGTCCTTGGGTTGAAGATCTTATGGGGTGAGATCTGGTCTAGATCTAAAAGGCGAATCTACTGAAGGACTGAGATCTCTTTGGCGCAAGATCAGATCTGTAGATCTGACTGTTTGGGTTACACTTAAAGTCTTGAAATCATTCATAACCGAAGGTACGCAGGTACAGTGAAGGGAACAGTGCGCCGAGACGCAGTGCAGTAGGAGGCGACATGCGTGGGGACGCAGGGCAGAGAAAGATTCAGGTGCGTCCGGGACGCAGTGCAGTGACAGGCGAACTGCGTGGAGACGCAGAGCAGAATAAGGTTCAGGTGCGTCCCTGGAGCAACAGGACGCGGCGCGATAGTTTCTTTGGGTGCGTCCCTGCAGCAAGAGGACGCGGCGCGATAGTGTTTTTGGGTGCGTCCCTGAAGCGACAGGACGCAGTGTAGTTGAAGGACCAGTGCGTGGGCACGCAGAGCAGCAGAAGGTGAACTGCGTCTCGACGCAGGCCACAGAAGGGAAAATTGCGTCTCTGTCTTAAGATGTTCTGTTGATTGAATTTCTCTGTTGATAAGGTGTTCTGGGTTTTGAAGTGATGTCTGGTTTCTGGTATTATGATAACAGCAGTGATTGAGTAAATGATTATGATTAGCTTCAGAATTGATGGATCAGGTTCTTAATGATCTGATGGACTAGATCTGATTGATGACTCTCATTTTATATGTATTGATCTAGTGATTGGGTGTTTCAGAAGGTTGTTTGATTATGAGTTGTGCTTCAGTGTATCCAGTATGAAAATTGATGAAACGTGGTACTTGAAGGAGAGAAGATTGTAGGCCGGCGCCTACGTACTAGTATCTAAGCTAGTACAAGAGCTAAATGAATTCTTTGGAGCATTTTAGCAGGTAGTAGCCTGCGTACTAGTAAATGGATCGGCTAGTACAAGAGCAAAGGGGGTTGTAGCTCCCGTACTGGTATAAGACTGCACCAGTACAAATATTGTAAAAGGATTTTCTTATTAAGAAGAAGATTGAGATGACTTGCAGCAAGTGGTTTTCTCCCGCATTGGGTTTCCACCTTATATCATGGTGTTCATGTGTGTGCCTTATGTGTGATGATCTATTCTCTATTACTGCATCTGTTATCTGATAATATGGTTGATAATGTTCTAATGCCCTCATTGAAGATCAATTAACTTAATCATAAGAAGTTGTGGAAGTAGCATATATGAATCTGATTATGGAAATAAAAAAAAGTATTATTAATGTGATAATACTGATTCACCCCCCCCCCCTCTCAGTATTATTTCCAACAATTGGTATCAGAGGAGGTCCTTCAGAGAAGCTTGATCGCTTGAAGGAGATTCGTAGAACAATGGGGAAGAAAGCACGTCAGAAGAAGAAGACAGCTCAAAGGAACAATGACAACCTGTCGTTGAGTGGAAGCAAGTGTTCAGATCCTGAAGCACCTCAGATTGAAGATGGACAAGCAAATGAAGCATCAGATCAAATCATAGATCAACAAGATCTACCTAGAAAAAGGGAGAATGCCCTCAAAGAAGAAATCATCAGATTAGAAGATCAGTTGGAATGTGCCTCCAGAATTCGAGAAATGCTGCTAGCACTGAATAAAGAGCAAGAAAATGAGATCCTCAAACTAAGGCATCAGTTGGATGAAGGAAGGAAAGCTGAAGAGACCTTGAAGAAGCAATGTCTTGAAAAAGAAGAACAACATCAAGTTGAGGTAAATATCTTGAAAAGCAAATTAGAAGAAAAGGATAAGCTCTTACGATTTCAAGATAGCTCTAAAGTCTTGGATGATATTCTTAGTAGTCAAAGATCTCCTGCTATCAAGACTGGTCTTGGTTTTCATGAATCTGTTGAAGGTGAATCTGGTTCACAAAGTAAGACAAAAATCTCTAATACAAAATCTGAAAGGCTCTACAAGGAGATGAAAGGACAACCTCATCAACAATCAAGGAAAGAGACTCCTCAAAGAAAATCTTTTACTCCTCCCATGAATAATGTTGAATGTTATGAATGTCATAATCTTGGACATGTTGCAGCCATATGTAGAAGAAGAAGTTTTCAAGACCATCATACAGAAAGATCATCACATTCAAGGTACTTTAATGGATATTGCTTTTCTTGCAATATGTTTGGCCACAAAGCTGCTGATTGCTACAGGAGGAATATGAAACATGTAAGATGCTATGCATGTAACAAGTTTGGACATAAAGCAAGAGATTGCAGGAACAAAGCTCATGATAAGAAGAAATCATCAACATGCTTGAAGATATGGAAGAAGAAGGAAGTTCAGTCAGAAAAATATGGCACAGCATAGGGTACTCAGCACAGCACAGACATAACAAACTCAGGGGGAGCTAAAGGTGTAAAACTTCAGTGTTCTAATTCTCATACGCGAGTTTCATGAAGACAAGTCGCGTATATACGCGAGTTACAGGCTGCAAAGTCGCGTATATGAAGAAAGGGCAGCAGAACAGACTCAGGTTCAGTCATGGTTGGCTCAGGCTCAGGGGGAGTAGAACAGACTCAGGAAATGGTTCAGTCATGGTTGGCTTACAGGTTCAGGGGGAGCATATAATGCATTGTTGGCATTATGGAGGATGGTCAGAAGGAGGTCTTGGAAATAGCTGCAATATGTCTCTATCTCTTTCATGGTGGATTATGGTTCTTTGTTGCAGATCTGGTTCATATTCAGGGAGAGCATGTCCTTAGGGGGAGCATACCCCTTTGCCCTTGATGTCAAAGGGGGAGAATGAAGCTGAAGTTTGTGAGGTTGCCATCAAGTCCAAAGGGGGAGATTGTTCGCATTATGTTTTCTGGTATGGCTATATGTTACAAATGTTGTACTTGATGGCAACTCCCATGACAAGGCCCTCAATTTATTGAAAATTAAGAAGGACGCAGGCAGTCAGTTCAGAAGGTGCGTACCCACAGGTACACCATGCAGGAGCCGCGTCCAGACACGCAGGCCAGCCATTCAGGAGGTGCGTCCACCCAGTGCACACATTTCAAGGCAGAGAAAAGCTCACGTGGGGGTTTCTTGTGTTTTACTCTTGGTATCTAGCCGACGGTATTGTGTTATTATGGTGTCGGCTCGTGGTATTGTTCCATGATTTGAGGAGGAGCTTCCCTATATAAAGCAAAGGAGATCATTTGGTTTGAGTATGTCCTTGGGTTGAAGATCTTATGGGGTGAGATCTGGTCTAGATCTAAAAGGCAAATCTACTGAAGGACTGAGATCTCTTTGGCGCAAGATCAGATCTGTAGATCTGACTGTTTGGGTTACACTTAAAGTCTTGAAATCATTCATAACAGAAGGTACGCAGGTACAGTGAAGGGAACAGTGCGCCGGGACGCAGTGCAGTAGGAGGCGACCTGCGTGGGGACGCAGGGCAGAGAAAGATTCAGGTGCGTCCGGGACGCAGTGCAGTGATAGGCGAACTGCGTGGAGACGCAGAGAAGAATAAGGTTCAGGTGCGTCCCTGGAGCAACAGGACGCGGCGCGATAGTTTCTTTGGGTGCGTCCCTGCAGCAAGAGGACGCGGCGCGATAGTGTTTTTGGGTGCGTCCCTGAAGCGACAGGACGCAGTGCAGTTGAAGGACCAGTGCGTGGGCACGCAGAGCAGCAGAAGGTGAACTGCGTCTCGACGCAGGCCACAGAAGGGAAAATTGCGTCTCTGTCTTAAGATGTTCTGTTGATTGAATTTCTCTGTTGATAAGGTGTTCTGGGTTTTGAAGTGATGTCTGGTTTCTGGTATTATGATAACAACAGTGATTGAGTAAATGATTATGATTAATTTCAGAATTGATGGATCAGGTTCTTAATGATCTGATGGACTAGATCTGATTGATGACTCTCATTTTATATGTATTGATCTAGTGATTGGGTGTTTCAGAAGGTTGTTTGATTATGAGTTGTGCTTCAGTGTATCCAGTATGAAAATTGATGAAACGTGGTACTTGAAGGAGAGAAGATTGTAGGCCGGCGCCTACGTACTAGTATCTAAGCTAGTACAAGAGCTAAAGGAATTCTTTGGAGCATTTTAGCAGGTAGTAGCCTGCGTACTAGTAAATGGATCGGCTAGTACAAGAGCAAAGGGGGTTGTAGCTCCCGTACTGGTATAAGACTGCACCAGTACAAATATTGTAAAAGGATTTTCTTATTAAGAAGAAGATTGAGATGACTTGCAGCAGGTGGTTTTCTCCCGCATTGGGTTTCCACCTTATATCATGGTGTTCATGTGTGTGCCTTATGTGTGATGATCTATTCTCTATTACTGCATCTGTTATCTGATAATATGGTTGATAATGTTCTAATGCCCTCATTGAAGATCAATTAACTTAATCATAAGAAGTTGTGGAAGTAGCATATATGAATCTGATTATGGAAATAAAAAAAAAGTATTATTAATGTGATAATACTGATTCACCCCCCCCCTCTCAGTATTATTTCCAACAATCCCCTCCTTCTTCACCTCCACATAGTCACACATCCCCTCAATCACATTCTTCTACCTCTTCTTCATCTTCTTCTTCTTCATCCACACAAACACCTTATACACCACCTTCTATTATGGCATTCCAACCTATTGTAAAAGCTATATATGCAGCTTTAATCTTACCTGCTAACCTCGATGCATTCCCAGCTGGGTACTTGAAATACCTTCCTAGGTATAATGGAGAAACTGGTCCCTTAGCTAAGGACCATCTTCAATCTTTTCTAGACTTTGCAGACAACATGAATATCGAACAAGAAATTTTTTACATGCGATTGTTTGTACAGTCACTTGAAGGAAATATAAGAATTTGGTTTAGGTAGTTACCTGTAAATTCCATTAGAAATTGGGAAGAGCTTACAAACATATTTAAAAATCAATGGGGTGTAAAGAAAGATCCTCTTTACTTTCTAACTGAGTTTGAAGAACTTAAAAGAAACTTTGGTGAACCAGTATCATATTTTATCAAAAGGCTGAATAAACTTTATCATAAGATGCCCCCTGTAGTAGCAACTAAGTCTAGGTTTTCTAAAGCCTTTGACGATGATTTTATTGTAATGCTAAGAGAGAGAACTTTAAGAACTCTTGAAGATATGTAATCAAATGCTATAGAGGTGGAAGAAAACAGGGTTGCTTCGACTTCCTTGAAAGTTAAAGAGGAAAAGGCCCAAATAAAACTCAAATATATTCAAGAAGCCTCTAGTTCCTCTAGTTCTTCTAAGACTAAACCAAAAGATTCTAAAATAGATGAAATAACTTCTCTTCTTAGAAATCTGTCTAATAGAATTTCAAATATTGAGACTCAACCTAGGACAATTCATCAAACAGTTACTAGACTCCAAAATCAAAATCAAGGTCAGTATAGAAGGAATCCACAATCACAAATTCTTCAGAGACCTAGTAATGATCAGCAGGTTCCCACTCCTTCACTAATAGATGACCAGCAACCTGATGAAAATACTATGACTGTTACTGAAGATATCAATAACATGGATACTTCTTCTAATCAAACAGTTATTATTCCTATCTCACAACAAAATCAGGATCAATAAGATCAAGAATCCTCACAGGTTTCTAAATACCATGCCTTCTCTAAATTTTTAATTGCAGAGTTGAACAAGGGATATGATCTTAGGCCTAGACCCAGCCCTGGAAGACCTCCTAAGGGGACTCCAATAATTGAACTTCGTACCAAAACTGCTGAAACTCAAACAATTGTTATTCGACCATTAAATCAGTCAACTAATACTGCTCAAAATGATAAAAAAGCTTTGACTACATTTAATGTTGAAAAAGAGTTAGAAAGAGTTAAAATCCCAATTCCACTTTCAAAACTTTCCAAATACCCTGGGTATAAAAATCAAGTCTCCAAATGGATACATAACACCTTGGTCGATGCTGAAAGTGATATCATTAGTCTGCAAGATGAAAAACCAGCAGTTGTCTTTGGTCCTAGCTCAGATATGATAGATGAAATAATGCCTCCTTTCTATGTAACTCTTAAGACAAATGATTCCATGTTATATAATTGTATGCTTGATTCTGGAGCATCACATAACCTCATGCCAAAAACTATCATGGACCATTAGAAACTTGACAAAACCAGATCCTATCATGACTTGTACACCTTTGATTCTAAAAGGGTGCCCTGCTTAGGATTGATTAAGGATTTAGTAGTCCTTATTCGTTCTCAATCAAATCAGCAACTTTTGGGAATCCAACCCCTTATTGTTGGCTTCAAAATCTTGACAACATTCACATTCAACCGGTAACCTGACCCCTGGTAAACCACCATCCTGGTGGTTTACGAGCTATCGTGACACTGCGTAGAACACCAAAATATGAAATCCTTCTCCAGTTCTCATGTTCATATGATTTTCCACCAGATCTGGTCACAATGATCACCTTTTCGAATCCTCCTGCCCTCATGGCTTGCAACATCTACCTTGACAAATTCCATGTTAGGTCGATCGCTCTCTAGGCAAAAATGCTCTTGCGATTCGGGGTCATGGGAGACAAACTCAAACAAAGCCCAGGCAACCATACTCTGGACCTTCATTGGACCACCGTCCTTCAAGACCTTAGCAAACTGTCCACATTTAGAGCTTCCACTGTCACACTCGCAAGCTGAGGAACCTTGTGGCGTTTTTCCTCCGGCGGGTCTTCTCTCTCCACCGGCCACTTCTCTCTTGTCATCACCACTGGCTGTTGAATTTACCGAAAATTTAAACCCTGGCTCTTTGAACCCCCATATCTATAAATCACAAACCCTCTAATCGCAAAGGCCGGTCGCGAAGACAAATAGAAAGCTTTACTGTGAGAGGCTCTCGACCCTTATTACAGGTGTTTAGTGAACCGGGCAGCCTGTGATACCACAGCTGAGAAAATGGGACCTGGCAGTAGAACTGCTATGATAAAGTTCGGAGATTCAACGAATTTGACCGAAGATTCTATGGCCACCATGGCCGACTGTCCGATTGTATCTGCAGCTCAGAATTCTGAACAAGGGTCCCTCCCAGTTCTCAAATCATTTGGTCCGAACTCCGCCTCTTTCCGGCGCCCGCCTTTGACAACGTCCATTCTCATCCTTACTGCTCTTCGAGAATACAATCATCATCCATGAAAACCACATTCAAAGCCCAAACCCTCAACCATGGCTCTGATACCAATTGTTAAGAAATTATTCAGAGAACATAAATTAATATTGAGAATTACTGCGAGGAACAAATATAAAAATTAACTAGCAATAACCATAAACACATAAACACACATGTTTATCCGGGAAAATCCCAAATCCGGGGAAAAACCCAACCTAATGATATTTCATTAGCATTGGCCAAAACCCTGGCTAATCCGACCAAGTGAGCCTTCACCGCTCACCTCCAGGCCCTTGCTTTACAATGAAGTCCTTCCAGCCTTTTATAAGCTCCATTACATATAATACCATGGGTAGAATACTATGGGTGCACAATACCATGTGCCCCAAAACCATCACTTTTCCGGTGATATCGTCAAGCACTGTGTATTCTCTGTTTTCTTTTTCTTGTTTCTTTTCCTACAATTGATTCTTATACAAGACTTTTTCATTGAATATTACATCTCTGCTCCTAATGATTTTGTGATTTTCATAATCATATAAGCAATAACCAAAATCATTAACACCATATCCAATAAAGGTACATTTCTTTGATTTTGCCTCAAGCTTTGTTCTATTTTCTTTATTAATGTGGACAAAGGCTTTACAACCAAAAGTATTTAAAAATGAATAGTTTACCTTTTTACCTGTCCATGCCTCCTTTACAATACCACCATCCAAGGAACTTGAAGGCCCTCTATTTATTAGATAAACAACAGTATCTATAGCATCTGCCAAAAATTGTAAAGGCAATCCTGCATACAATCTCATGCACATTGCACGCTCCATGATTGTCTTGCTCATCCTTTCTAACACACCATTTTCTTGTGGTGTTCCTGGAACTGTCTTCTCTTTGTGAATTCCATTATCTGAATAGTAGCTATCAAACTCTTTGCTGCAATATTCACCTCCATTATCTGATCTGAGACACTTCAACCTTTTCCCTGTCTCATTTTCAACCAAAGCTTTCCATTTCTTGAAAGTATCAAATACATCAGATTTATTTCAAATACAATAAATCTAGGTTTTTCTGGTTGCATCATAAATAAAAGTAACATAATAACAAGAGCCACCAAGAGATGATACCTGAGCAGGTCCCCATACATCTGTATGCACAAGCTCTAATTTTTTTCTCTTCTTTTCCTTCCCAACTCTAAGGAATCTAACTCTCTTCTGTTTTCCATAAGCACAATTCTCACAGAATTCTAAATCAACATGCTTCAAACCTAGCGACAAATTTCTTGAGTGAAGAATCTGCATCCCCTTCTCACTCATGTGCCCAAGCCTATGATGCCACAATGTCGTATCTTCTCCTATAGAGGTTAAAGCATTAACAGAATTAGAAATACCATTGCATAAATACAATGTACCAACCTTTTCTCCTTTTGCTATTACCAGGGTTTCTTTGGTGACCTTCCAGGTTTTACCTGTGAAAGTAGTTACGCAACCTTCACCTCCCAACTACCCTGTTGAAATCAAATTTTTCTTCAGATCTGGAAGATGCCTTACCTTCTTCAATAGCCACTAATTTCCATTTTTTTGTTTTATGAAAACTGTACCCATTCCAACGATTTTACAGGGTTTATCATCACCCAATCGAACCTGTCCAAAATCTCCTTGAACATAATCATGAAAATGTTTCTTATCAAGTGTGGCATGGAATGAGGCCCTTGAATTTACCACCCAGGAATAAATAATATTTTCTAATGAAAGAATCAAAGCATCTTGCAACGCATCACCTATTACATTCGCTTCATGATTAGTTTCTTGCTGCACGTCTCCTTCTTTTCCCTTCCGAGACTTGCAGTCTTTCTTCAAGTGTCCTTTCTTCCTGCATTTCCAGCACACTATCCTCGATCTGGACTTGGATCTGCCTTTTCTTGACTTACTATGATATCCTAAGCTCTTTCCTCTTTCCATTTTTCTTCCCCTAGTCTCTGCAATCAAAGCATTACCTGATGTCTCACCATAGCTTTTCCGTCGCATTTCCTCGCTAAGGATTGCACTGACAACATCATCAAACTTTAAAGTACTAAATCCAGAGACAGAGTTACTAATGGCCATAACTAAACCATTCTAACTTTCTGGCAATGAGCATAGAAATAACAGAGCCCTAACTTCATCATCAAAATTTACCCCTACAAAACTTAACTGACTTGTAACTGTATTAAAAAATCATTTAAATGGTCTGCAACAAATCCACCTTCTGAAATCTTCATATTAAATAAACTCTTCATAAGAAATACCTTATTTGAGGTCGAGGGTTTTTCATACAGTTTGGCCAATGCCGACATTAAACCTTGTGTTGTCATTTCCTTTGAAATATTAAACGCTACCGACGCCACTAGGCACAGCCGTATTGTTCCAAGTTCCTTTCTATCCAGAATATCCCATTCTGTGTCTATCATACTCGTCGGCTTCTTTGTCTTTCCACTGAATGGTAGGTACAGATCTCTCTGATACAGATAATCTTCCATCTGCATCTTCCACAGCTGGTAGTTTTGGCCATTGAATTTTTCGACCCTAAACCTACCATCTTCCGCCATTGCTCCCACTCGAACCAGGAACCCTTCTCTCCCGCAAGTTTATCAGCCAAATAGACCTTCGTCTCTGATACCAGTTGTTAGAAAATTATATATTACAGAGCAATGGAACACATAAAATATTGTAGAAATATAAAGATAGAAAATGCATAAAACAAGAGAGACCCAGATATAAGTGGTTCACCCAGTTTGGGCTACGTCCACGGAGAAACAGCCAGTCCTTCTTTTATTATATTATCCAGCAAACTAAAGAGATACAACCTACAGCAGATATGTCGTGGACGTAGCCCAAACTGGGTGAACCACGTATATCTGTGTCTCTCTTGTTTTATGCGTTTTCTGTCTTTATATTTCTGCAATATTTTATGTGTTCCATTGCTCTGTAATATATAATTTTCTAACATCCATGTTATATAATTGTATGCTTGATTCTGGAGCATCACATAACCTCATGCCAAAAACTATCATGGAACATTTGAAACTTGACATAACCAGATCCTATCATGACTTGTACACCTTTGATTCTAAAAGGGTGCCCTGCTTAGGATTGATTAAGGATTTAGTAGTCACCCTTGCCCAAATTCCAGTGAAAAGTGTAGTGCTTGATATAGTTGTCACAAATATCCCTTCCAAATTTGGAATGCTCCGTTCTAGGTCTTGATGTGCCAAATTAGGGGGAACTCTTCAGATCAATATGTCTTATGCCACTATTCCAGTTTATGGGGGAGAACAATGAAGGTTATATAGAGAGGTAACATTTGTGCACACTTTTTGCAAAACAGACTAGCCAAGGAACCATCCTATTTATGCAATTGATCAGGATTTTGGTTGCTTTCAACTCTCTTCAAACCAAATACAAGAAACTCAAGTTAAAATAGAAGATGAAATTGAAAGTACTGTACCAAATCAAACTGATGTATGGAAACTATTTTTTGATGGTTCTTGTACAAAAGATGGAGCAAGGGTTGGGGTAGTTTTAATTTCACAAGAAAAAGAAAATATCACCCAATCATGCAAAATCGACTTCGGAATTACAAATAATGTGGTTGAATATGAAGCTTTCCTTTTGGGACTACAATTAGCCAAAAGCTTAAAGGTTCAAAACTTAAGTTTTTTTACTAATTCAAAACTTATTGTCAAACAAGTGAGAAATATTTGCCAGACTAAGCATCCTAAACTTAGGTCTTATTGAAATGAAGTTTGGGATTCAATTGAAAACTTCTTTGATGCTTTTAATTTTATTTATATTCCAAGAAATTAGAATATTCATGCAGATGCCTTAGTTGTTTCTACTAGTTCATTTAAAATTCAAGATCATACCAATGTACTCTATCAAATACAAGTTAGGTACATACCATCCATCCCAGACAATCTAAAACACTGGTAGATATTTGAAGATGATGAATATTTGAAATCTTTTATGTAGGTTATAGATGAATTTTCAATTCTACAAATTGATGAAGATAGAACATAAATAAATGAAAATACAAATGGAAATGATACTTCAGATTTCAATTCAAAAATTGCTGATCATGACATTATTCAATTGTCTAACAATTTTATTCCCAAAAGCCTCATGCCTTTAGAAAAATTGTTTGATCAAAATGATGTCCTTCGAAACCCTCAGTCCATTTCTTCACAAGATGACATAACTGTTTTTTCTAAATTTGATCAAAAACATCTAAAGCACTTGATGAAGGTTTTTGACAAGTGTAGGAAATTCGGAATATCATTGAATCCTAAAAAGTCTATGTTTGCTATCAAATAAGGAAAACTGTTGGGCCATATAATTTCGAAAGAAAGAGTAGTGATTGATCCCAAGCGTGTGTCTTCCATTGAAACATTGACCTTACCTAGAAACAAGAACGAGATTCAAGCTTTTCTAGGCAACATTAATTTTTTAAGGAGATTCATCCTAAATTATGCTGAGATTGTAAAAGATATAACTAACATGCTTCGAAAGGATCATGAAGTTAAATGGACTGTCTCTTCCAGGAATGAATTTGATCAGATCAAGAAAGCTATCTTTGAAGCTCCCACCTTGGCCAACCCTGATTACACTAAACCATTTAGTATCTTTTCCTTTGCCTCAGAAACAACCCTTGTTGTTGTTCTACTACAAAAGAATGAAGATTCCCATGACCAACCCATAGCCTTTTTCTATTTTTCTAGAAAGAACAGAAAATGGAATTTGCTCTTTCGCCAAAATTTATGTTGAGATAGACCTAAGCAAAGGTCATCCTGACCACATTCAATTGAACCATAAAATTTTTAAATGGACCCAAGTATTAGATTATGAGAACACGAACTTCTGATGTAGAACATGCTTTTAAATAGGACACTTGCAAAACTCTTATCCTCGGGCTAAAAAGCATCCAAAAAAGAAAAAAAGTTGTTATATAAGCCAAAAGGCTGGTAGGTATTAGATCCTCATCTTTCTAAAGATGAAGAGGAAGAATTTATGGAAATTCAACCTATTCATGTTGAAGCAGATAAATAGGCGCAACAGAGTAACAATGCAGAAGGAGGTGTTGAGGCTAGGTCTGAAGTTGTAGCGCAAATTTAGAAGGGCACTGATTTAGTTGAGATTCAGGTATTTGATGGGATGGGAGGCAAAAAATGAGCACTTGTATCTAAGAGTTTGGATACTAGCAAAGAACCTTATCCAAAATCTTCAAGTCAATATTTGGCTTCAATCCTTGATGAACCAACCTTAGAGAGATGGCAAAATGTACAAAAAAATAAAGGAAAAAAAGAAAAGTTAAATGTGTTTTCCCACAATTAACTTTGAATCTTTTAATGTTTAGCTTTTATCTTTTGTTATATTTTTTTTCGAAGGATCATTGTTGTGAGGTGTATTTCTCAAATGCATTCAACATATACAAAATGTAATTTTATTCTTCCTTTTTACGAATAAAATTATGGGTGTCTTATCCTCTAAAAAAAAACTCTAAATAAGATGTTAGTATCGAATAAAAAAAGAGTTCATTAATTCTTAATAAATCAAAACAAACACATACCATTGAATCACCATAATAGTAGTCTCACAATGCTCAACAACACATGAATGAATTGCTTGTTGTGGCACAAAAGAGCTTCTGCAATCAAACTGATATATTCAATGCACCATTACATAGGGCATCATGAAATCCAAGAGTGGAAGTGTTAAGTTATAACTTGATCTCCCAAAATAATGCACAAGCTTTCCTCTACAAGGTGCTCAAGGAGTCCAAAACTAAAAGTCCCTTCTAACTAGCCATAAGGGTATATTTATACAAAAATAAGTTGATTCCTCACCTCTTGTGACCTTTCAACTTCCCTCATGACTTTTAAACTTGTACATAACTTTTCATTTCTAAATTATGTTTACTCCTAACTTCAAAATAAAATTATTTACAAATTACATGGAATTCATAAAAGTCAAATATATGTCATGGAACTAGGCTTATGATTGCCATCTCAAGAGCTTCAATGTGCATTTTTTTTGTCAAGTATGTGTACCAAGATTTATACTCAGTGGCAATGATCTAACCTTTTTTTACATTTCTCCTTCAAATCTCACTCACATTTGAGGGTATCTAGAAACAAAATCTTCATGTTTGTCTATAGATGACCTAAAAGCATTGAGAGATTTGTTTTCAACTTTATAGGCTAGATAATATTGTCTACAATCGCCTCTTTTTTTGCTTCTATTCCTTATTGAGTAGCGGCTTGCTTCATTACATCTAACATCTCACAGATTTCTTGTCAAACTTCTTCTTCAGGCCTTATTACTCCTAATGCACCAATGGATGGTATTTTGTGTACCTTAACGAGGGACTCCAATCCGTTGTGCAACTTCTGATATGAATATACCATTCTAGTCATATCTCTAGTCAGCTTGTCATGTGATTTCACAAACATTCTAATTCTCACTTTGTCTCTTTCTATGCTCATTCTATCTTTCCTAGGTAGTTTTGTTGGTGCATTCAGATATTGTATGCTCCATCCATGAATGTAATATTTTGTTTTTAAGGCTCTCTTTATCAATGCTCCCCTCCTTTTAGCTCTTCTTGCAACTTTGACAGTGGAGACATTACTTTATGAAGGACATTCATTTCATCATAAACATGTTTCATGACATCTTCCAACACCTTTATCTCCTCTAAAGTTGTCACTCAGAAATCTTCCTAATGGGTGCTTGAAGTGGACATAAACTGGTTATCTACTCGTGACTCGTCATCTTCTTGTTGTGTAGTAGACAAGTTCTCCTTTAACTCATTTACTTCATTTATCAGAAGTTCCACATTCTTCTCGATAGAAAAAAAAAATATATAGATACTACATATGCTATTGTTATAGGATTGGTTGTGGTATCCATCACTATGTGCTTCTCCGTAGTAATTGATATGGGCTTGTGCGGTTTTTTTTCCAAGTAATTTGTCTTTCCTAGGAAATCTTGTTCTTGAGTTTATCAAACCTGAAGCTTGAAATATTCAATACTCGATCCTCCTCCTCAAAGGTAACACCCATTTTTATAAGTGGGAGATGTTCGCCAGTGATAGGCGTGGGAGGATCAACATCAAGATTGGCTATTAGGATTTCCACCTCATGTTGTGTGAGCTCATTTTGTCTGGCCCTCTCTGCTTTTTTTTCTACTAATTCTTTGGAAATCCTTTCTTCTTTGAGTTTCCTGGACATCTCCTCTTCTTCTTTATTCTTTGCTTCTTCTTCTTTATTTTTCCTCATTTCTTCTTTGTTATTCCTTTTTGCTTCCTCCTCTTTATTTTTCTTTGCTTCTTCCTTTTTCTTCTTTGTTGCTTCCTATTTTTTCTTATCTTCCTCTTCTTTCTTCCTCTCCTCCTCCTCTTCTTTCTTCCTTGCCTCTTCCTCTACCTACCTTTTGGATTCTTCTTTAGCTTTATTTTTTCCTTCCCTTTCATCGCTTTTCTTCTTTATTCTATCCCTCCTTGCTTCTAGCTCTTTTTTCCTCTTTAATGCAACCTTCTTTTCTTTTGAGTCCATACTTTCTTGTGACTTTTCTTCTGAGGATTAAGAGTTATCTGTATGCTAAGAGGTGCCTATTCCTTTAGCTACTTCCAATTATTTGGTTGCATTAAAGAATATTTTTACCTTTTCTTCATATTCATCCACTACTGGCATGTATGACCATCCAAACCTGATTGCTTTGCAATGTTGGGTGGAAATACCTCTCGAATCATATCTATTGAACCTGAGTATGCCAAATTTCAAGTGTTCAAGTTATTTGGTTTAAGCCTCTAATACCTTAAAGCTTTTCACACCATAATATCTTATAAGTAGGCCATGGAAATTTCTTAGATTTTAGCAATGTGCTAATTAACCATAATGTGGGTTGGTATGCTACCTCTTGTAACCACTGGGGCTTCACTAGGGGACAAATACCATACCACGTCGGTTCATATTGGGGAATATATATTGAGGAAAAAAATACACAATATATTGAGAGTATAATAGGGGCTAAGGGGTTTTAATATTGGGAGGTATAAAAAATGGAGCTCAAAAAATGGAAACCTACAATATCTAGTGAAAGTAGAGGTCTTTTAAATTGGGAAGGTGTATTGGGTTTATATTGGTAGGGAGTTAAATAATATTATTTTTAGAGGTATTTTCCAATATGTAGTCAAATTAAGGGTATTGTTTAGTGTTCCACGACTGCACGTGCTATGTTAGAGGTTCATTGGGTGAAGCCCCCATGCTTGTAACACTACTTTATCTATGACAAACAAGGGAAATTAAGGGGGACCTTTGTGTGATCCAAATACCCTGATGAATAGTGAATCATCGGGGGTAAACTAGTCAGTTGCATCTGGTAATGATGCTCTCACGCTATCCAACATACTATGTGCTTTGTATCAAAGAGAATTTGGTATTTTGGTGCAATTAAGTGTTTTACAATTTAGGTGTGCATTCTCCTGTATCCTACCTCCCACAATGATTTTCAATGGATATACTTAGGTAGGATATCATGAGCAAATCCCATCTCCAACCCAACTCCTGAAAATTCACATCTTGTGCAAATGGCATCTATCAAGTATGATGCCATATATAACTTCAATTGTTCTCCTCTAGTTGTGTGTTTTTCTCTACTAATATTGGATTTGAAAGATGATTCCAAAATGTCTGCCCAATTGAAAACTATTCCTTGAGTAGCACATATGTATATCATGGGTACCCACTGTTCCTCGAAAATCTCTGGATCTTCCCTACCATGTAGCCAAAAACACATGGCTGCTAACAACTGGTCTGCTTTGTTAGAAACTAGGACACTACTAAGAGGGGGGATGAATAGTAGTGTGACCAAATTATACAACTATTTCAAAATTAAACTTTTCAAACAATCTAAAAACCATTCATGTAGGAGCAACAATCATTATATGAAGGACATATCAACATAATCATTATCATGCACATATACAACATGTAAAGACACAAATCTTTTTCTTCTTTCCTTCATCCAAGCAAAGATACAATTAGCTTTTACATCACTGCCCTACAATATTCTACTTGTAGGTGCAAGTTTCTCAGGTTGCTACCTTAAATAAGCTACCACTTCTCAATTTATCAACTATCACTGAAAGAAGCTACTACCTCGAGTTTTATCATCTACCATTGAAAGGAAGCTCCTACTCCCTAATTTATCAGCTACCATTGAAAGTAATATTTGACTCCTAAATGTTTTCTAGCCACTATTGGAAGGATCTACAACCCTTGAAATGCAAGCTACCACTTTCTAACCATGATGATCCATCTTTCATTAGTTTTCAAACTCATATTAGCAATACTTACTTACTTCAAACAAAATTTTCCTCACCAATATACCTCAATTCCTTCCTTGCATATAAACTTTTTTCTATTCTTCCAAAATGCCACCTTGCTGCATACATGCCTAACCCACCTCAAATCACCTCTCTCGACATATCATCCTGTTATAGCGGCTACAACCACCCTCCAAAATTTTTCCTTATCTTCATTTTGGAGCCTCCCTTCCAAACTTCACAACAGCATGTCTTGCTTCGTCAAGTACACAAAGGCAGCCTGTCGATCACAGTTTGATGCATTCCCCTCACAGCCTGTTCACTCGGACTTTGGTCCAGCTATAGGCTTAGCAGCTCCCCCAAGAAATTGCACAATTCTAGATGGCAGCCAACCTTCCCTCGAGAAATTGCCCAATCCTAAGTGGAAGCCTGTTGGGCCCCAGAATTGCGCAATTCTGGGAGTCAACACTCACAATGAAATTTGTGCAATTTTCCCCAGCAGGGTTGCTCAACCCAAAATTTGCACAAATTTGGGCAGCAGTCAGCTACTCTACTCAGAAATTTCACAAATATCCTGGGCAGTCTGCGCAACTCCCAGCCAGAAATGCGTATTTTCTCCCAGTAGTCGAGCAGTCTCTTACATGTGCAACTGAGTTGATCGGTTCCCTTCGGAACCGAGAAAAACTAACTTGCATGCATGGGTTGCTTCTCCCAAGGCAGCATGCAAAGGCATACCTTGTTTCAGGGATCTATTTTTAGCAGTTGGAGGTTACATGCAAGGATCATTTTAGAAACTTCCCACCAATTGTAGCTTTCCCTAGATTTGTGGCATGTGCATCATAACCTCAATGTTATCAAAAATCATCAACCGGATGCTGCAGAGCTCATTCCTCACACCAACCTTGCAGCTTTGAAATCCCACGTCACATCTAGGAGCTGTCGGCACACTCAGCTCAATTATTTTGGGGTAAGCCCGCTTTCCTTGACTTGTGTTGCATTTCTATTGCTTTTTGTGTTTCGCTTCATATGAACATTGCCTACTTGAATTTAGTGAGTGCTTACTGTCGTTTTGATAGATACTAGCTTGTACTAACACCATTTGAGTTTTCGTTTCTATCTCACTATTGTCGCATGCATGAAACTGTTTGGCACGAATGGTTGCTAATTCGGCAACTCACTTCACCCACATGCATGTTGATCTGTTTACTGAATCTTTCATTTAATGTTTACATGCATGATCAATCACTTCTGATTTCACTTAGTGTCGCCATGCATTCACTTCCACATTTTCTTTCAGTTTCTCGTCAGCAAGTCTGGGTAGCCTTGGCTTAGAATCTGCCTCACCAAGAGCCTCACCAAGACAACATTACGTAATCTTGAGAGGGAATGCTCTCTCTTCCTCTTAGGAAATGCACATTTCTACCCAGTGACTGTCCTCCATGACTTTTTTGCGCATTTCTGAGGGACAGTGACTGTTGGCCCAAAAAATTGTGCAATGCGGTCACTGAGCCTACATCCATTGCCAACTGAGATTGCGCATTGTGCAATTCTAGTAGTCAACAGCCAGACTAGACTGTGCATTGCATAGTTCTAGCAGTTAGTCAGTCTCCTAGAAGTCGATATTGTGCCTTGCACATTCTTGGCATTCAGTGGTCTAACCTCCTGACTGAAATTGTGCAACCTTCATGATTAGTCACATAGGTATGTTGCAAGTCAGTTCTCAAGTTCATTTTGGTTTTCAACTGATAGATTGCTTGCCATGAGTGTTTCCATGTCTTCAATTATTGCAGGTGTTCATCTTTCTCTCATAAATGCAAGTACAATGGTTGCCAAGAGAGAAGAGTCGAAGACAATGTTCAGAGCACACCTGAAGATACAGTCGATCAAATGTCTACGAGCTTGCCTACTCACGAAGATATCAAGTTGTTCGTAGACAAGGACATCAAGATATGACAGTAGCAGCATCACAACAAGTAGCATCATGAACAACAGTTGAAGGGAGCATGCCAAATGCAACGAATGCAACAAATGCAAAAAATACAATGAATGCAATGAATGCAAGAGGAACCTTGTTGACAACACAGAGGTGAAACAAAGTTGCAAGCTCAAGCAGATACACTGATGATGAAAGCAACTTTGGAGATTCAGGCTATGAGGTGACGACGTGACATGAAGATCACACGAAGACAGAGAATGGAATAAAGAAGGAGTTGCATGTGATGAACCAACAACTCAAGGAAGAACATGAAGCTGCACAGACAAATGAATGAGTTGCAGCAAGAACAAGAACAAGAGTGGGTGCAACATGAACTCACGGATGAAACTATGCATGTACATGTTAAATATCCATCCCAGTAGTTGGCACGGAGCAGACATGGTGAGTAGTGTTTTTGGTTGCATGCAAGGTATTCAGTAGCATGCATGTCATTGTGTGCACGCATGCGATCCAACCCATTCAACACACTCAACAAGGCGAATACAAGAATCAAGTCCAACTGGAGTTGAACATGTACTTCAGCAAGTTGATGAGCATGACCACCACCACACACTTGAAGATCAACACGGACACTATGCATCAGTGTGTTTCCAGTTCAACTGCACCCAAGAAGACCATGCGCATGTTAGCAGATGAGTTGGATGAAGGAGCCATAGCAATGCACTGGATGCAACGGAGGAAAGAGCTCACTTCAACAAGATGTCACCATGGGGTGCATGCACACCATCACGGACGACCAAGCTTGGCACCAGCTCACCAACCTCACCATCACAAGCATGTCAAAGAGTTTGTCTCACCTCAACAGATCGAGTGCCAGTGATGTCTTGCATGACTTTCTCAAGCCATTTTGTCTCACATGAGCACATGTGCATTGTAATGTAATGTCATGTCAAGTGGAAGTTCAAGTATCAATAGTTGGATGTAACAGTCATAGAGTAGATGAACAGTCATGAGGGTAGATGAACTGTTACAAAGGGGAATTTCAAGGGTCACCCCACCCTTTGCTATAAATAGAACCTCATAACTCATTGTAAAGGCTTTTGGTCAGCCAAGATTTCGATAAGACTATCTTGGAGAGAGCTTGGACAATATTGTAACGCGCCTTGGCTTCTCAACTGCACAGAGCTAGTTCATCTCTTTCGAGGAGCAGGTGGATGTGGCTATAACATTCCACTATTAGGGCTAGTGGGTGTACATCGATGTATTGTATGACTAGAACTTACACTTATTTATATAATAAGAGCCAGCACGTTTCATGCATATGTTGTATTGTATTCCAGCTGTGTTGTTTACTCTAAATGGAATATGTATTTTATTTCTTACGCATGCATGCATGGACTATTCCGTAGGAGTATGTATGAATCTTTCTGAAATGTGTTGATTTTTTTAACCATCACTTTGGATTTCCAGCTGACTTGCTTTCCAGCTTGTGATGTATCTTCGCTCGTGTGTTCCCTTCCCATCCGCGTACTAATATAGGTTGCCAAGGGGCGCACTCATCTCAAGCCACCTATGTTAGAACCTCTCATGCACCTTCCTTGACTCATTGTAGCAATCATACCCTTGCTACCAACAGAGTTATCTTACTTGCCTCTATGTGAAATCGCGATTAAGGAATTACTATGCGACCTACTGCTAGGACTCCTACACCAAACGGTCTGAGGTCTAATTGGGACTTCTTACCGGGGAGATCCCCTAACATGTTGGTGGGTCTAGCACCATCAACATTTTGGTGCTAGAAGGAGGGCCATATGACAAGCTGAGTCCTCTCATATTTTTTGAATCTCTACACATCTATCACGACTAACTATCGAGTTTCTCTTCCGGAGTGTATGTCTTATGGAAATGATTTTATAATCTTGGAAAAGCTCTCGAATAACTTGTCTCATTAAACATTTGATGGTGGAGGCTACATGGCCTTAGTTAGGCACGCAGTCGACGTTGTAGGCTCATGTGAATGATATGGATTCTTTGAAGAATACATGAGCTGCACGTTGTTCGTCTACACTTCGAGGGAACCCAATGCACTGGTGTGCCACGCTACCGGAAAAATCTATTCATTCTCTTACTCATCTGGTCGCAGAGATAGACCATGCTTTCAATCACTTCGACCATCAGGCACTCAACAAAGAAATTCTCAAATTACAAAAAGCACCCAATGAATCCATTGAATAGTTATACACACGCTTTTGTAATCTTGCATACCGATTCCCAGAAGATGATATTCATTGGGAATTTCTTGATGGAATATTTGAGTATCTTCTTCACATATCTAAACCCTTCTCAGCACACTTTAGTGATGGAGCTGTGCAATTACAGGTATGCACAGTTGCTTTCACAAGTGACTGTCCACCTTCACCTCATCAAACAACTTCACCACCGCGAAGTGATGTGGAAGATCATGCACACACCTTTGTTGAACTGTCACATCCTCCCACCCCACCTACTCTTGAGATTTGTGCATATTTGGTTTGCAAGCATATTGGTTGTCACGTGGACTCGTTACCTCGACCTCTGTCCTCACGTTCTATTGATCGTCCCTCCCATTCCAGACCCCTTGCTTGTTGTGAATGAGGATCAAGTTGTCGATGGAGTTGGTGTTATGCAGCCAACCTGTGCCATCATTCATGATGAGTGTGTGCGGAAATTAAAATAAGAGTCCATGGTGAAGGAAGAATCCCTTCCAGCTACACCTCATCCACTTCATTTTGACATCCCTTGTGATTCCTCCACTGCTGATTTCCCTTGTGAAAACCCATTTTCGGATGTTTCTACTTCCGATCATTCACAGGAAACCTCGGATGTCATTCTATCATCACAATTCAAAGAGGACACATCTTCCTTGCAAAATCCATTCAATATTTCATTTATCTTTCTGGAAAACACAGAGGGTGAACATTTTTTCTTCTCATCCACCCCTCTACCTGATTCATCAAATCATGAGGATGCTCACAAACATCCTGAATTTTCTAATCTTGGTTTTCGTGATCTATTCACTTCCTCATCCAGCCATGATGTTGATTCAACCATTCTTAATCTATCCAAGACACTGGTCTATGATGATATATCTGTCAATGAAGTCGAAATCCCCCAGACTGTCGAGGCACTTCAGCCTGAGTTGATGGTTATGTTAGGTCCTTGCTGCCCTGAGGTTGGTTTCACTTATGGTCAGGAAATTGTTGAAACATTCAAGGCTCTTCATCACTCTCTTCTTTGCACTAAATATCAACCAAACACCCAGATTTCGCTTCCTCCAATCGAACTACACGATCCCATCGCTCATGCATTGGAGGAACCTTGCACAACAAGCACACATCCACAACACAAGTGGTCTACCTTTCTCACGTTTTCTTGCATGTCATATTCAAGAGAATGCATACACTCAACATCTACACTAAGTGTAGCACAACATCATGGCATCACCACAGAATGCATGTCATGCACTTTCAATCATCTTTGTCCCGTGGTCACTTGTAAGCTCAGAGTGTGTTTGTCTTCATTGTTACATCTTTCTTATTTGTTAGTTCGCACATCTGTCTTGTTCGCGAACCATGCCTTCACCAACATGGGTCAATCAATGTGTTGGTGGCTACATTGGAAGTATCACTTCACGTGAGATGACCCATGCATTGTTAGCTTAGGAGTAGGAGTAGTGTTTTCTTTTGAGTTGTTTGCTTGCATGCTTGTTTTCTTGCTTTGTTTGTTTGCTTGTATGCTTGTGATCCAGGTGGATATTGGTGGTCACCCGCCAATTCCACTTGGAACCCCACCATTTTTTCTTTTAGTTTTTCAGTTTCCTTAATTGTAGCACAATTTACTATTTTTAGCAGTTTTTCGGGTCCTAAACTTCAGAGCCGTTTTGAGGCCCTAAATGACGTTTGTTTGGCAATCTACCACCAATGATTTTTTGTCTAAAATCTTCTTTTCCGCCGTATTACTCAGAGAGATCTTTCCAACTGGTTATCATGTGCGTCAAACGGAGATAATATGACCAAGTCGCGACCCTGGGAAGTTGGTTGACCAACTCACCCCAACGGGACCCATAAACTCTTGGTGTTACATATCCTTGGGTTAGGGTTTTGGTTGTTTAGGGTTTGCTCTTATTGTTTTATAATAAAAAGGCCCTTGAGCCTCATTGTAACGCAGTTTAGAGGCATGTAGCGGCCACATCTCTTCTCATAGATAAGCTACCATCATCCGAGCTAGTCTTATTTCCATTCTATTTGTAAGCATATTTTAGTATTTGATATTAATGAGATGAAGTGTTAATTCTACTACATCCTTGTATTTATGGTTATATCTGTAATTTGTTGTGTTCCTGTTTAAATCCGGACCAGCTTGCTTGATTTCTTACTTCTTTTTTTTTCTTTCGGTTTTGTTTATGCTCTTGCTTTGCTTTGTTGTTTGTTAGTTCGCTTGTTTTGTTTTGCAGGATAGTTTCACATGAAACCATGTATGACTCTTGAAACAAGTTGGGTAAAGTACAAGAGGCCTTGTGAAGCTATCACTACTTGGTTATCTATCATCCTACCTCTATATGGAGAACTTGTTACTTTCATTCCATGATACGTCGATGGAAAATACATACTGTTCAAAGTGAACCTTGGTGAAAACACAATGCTTATGCGCTAACTAGTGTCACCTACCCTAGTTGGTTGTTTTTGGATTAACCATTGTCAGCTCATTCAAGTAGAGTAAGGTGAAAGGGAAAACCTTAACATGCATGTCAGAGGTATAATAAACTACTTCTCTGTAGAAAAAACCTCTTCTGCTCTCAATAAGTCAGGATCCCTCTTTTGCCTCTGAAATGAATAAGTGTTATGCACGGTTACGAAGATGAAAAATGAAAAAAATGAAAAAGTGAAAAAAGTTTGAAAAAATTGAAAAATGAATAAGGCGAAAGAAGAGAAAGGCTTCCTGTGCAGAGAGGTGATGCAAGTAAATCCACCAGGGTACTCACCATGCTCGCTACCAGCGGAGCCATGCTTGTGTTCCTATGTGACTCCGCTGAGGTATTGTCTAGGCTTGTTGGTAGCGGAGCAACACCAGAGATGAAACTAAGACTCTGATGAGTATACTACTTGTGCACCAATATACCCCTCAATCCCAATCGAAAAAACTGTGTTTCCTTGGCTTGGAATGTGTGTCAATTGACCACGATTTTGGCATATGCTACATCCTACAATTGTTGGGTTGTATTATATTCTTTCCACGACTAGCCCACGTAGTTAACTAGGGGATTAGGGGGGGGTGGAGCCCCCCTTTTGTTGCGCCGATTGTGTAGTGAGGGGGTCACAAGGGGTTTGAGGGGTACAGGTAACCCCACTCTATGGGGTCTAGGGCAGCGCCTCGGAAAATTTTGGTTTTGGAACCTATGTTAGGTTGGACGGACCCACCTATGGTTTTGTGCATGATTTTCACACATGTTTTTGGACGTGATGGTTTTCGGTCCATGGTTTTGGACGCGATGGTTTTCAGTCCATGGTATTGGATGCTTCGGCATGTATAAATATGTATTATAACATTGAAAGGAACATAATGAAAAATCAAGCTGGTAGTCTCGGTTTTAGGATCCAGGGGAAAATCTCTGTGTATATGTGTTTTATGTGTTATGATCTCGCATTGTTTATTTTATGTGTTTTAGAATTTGTATGCAGGTAATTTCTGTACGGGGTTAAAACCTACATTTGGTATCAAAGCTTTTTTGGATTCAAGGGGATGCCTTTATTGTTGAGGGGTTTCGCTCGGGCCTGTGGTAGACCCTATTCAGTGGGAGATTTGCCAGATCGATTCTAGTGGTGAAAGAAGATGGTGGGAATGATAATTGACAAGGGTAAAGGATGCATTATATAGAATATGTGATTTGCGAGTAATGGCTTACTAACCTGGTAATTGACAAGGGTAAAAGATGCACTATATAGAATACGTGATTTGTGAGTAATGACTTACTAACCCCTAGATAGATATTAGGCGAAGCTAATTAGTGCTTATATTTGTTCAACAATGCCATCATCATAGTAGAAACACCACTTCCTCCTTCACAAACAATGTTATGAAGCCGTAAACAATATGTAAACATTAAATAACACAATCTTATACTAAAGTTTGTGAACAAAAATGTTAGCAAGATACAAAGATTTACTAAGAAAAAGATGGGTGGACTAATTTTTACAATGGGGAATGATGGAGGAAAGGGGTAATTTGTATTTTATAACTCTTCATATTCACATTGGTTGTTTTGCAATTAAATTATTATAAATAGACACATTAATCAATAAATAAATAGAGATAGATTAAAGTATTACATGGATAATTTCTAGGCTAACTATTAAGGACTATATGTACCTTTTAAATTTTTTTAATTTAAAAAAAAATTGATTTATTTAAGAAGTGATAATTAGTGACAAGTAACAAAGAATTTGTTATTAAATTAATTAATTTCAAATTTCAAATTTCAAATTTTAAACAACATTATATCAAAGAATAATATATTTATGTATTATAATTAATATTAAACAATGTTGAGAGGAACGTAAGTCTTGAAGTGGGGAGAGAGCGGCGCAGCAGGAGACCATGGCAGAAACGAGGGTAATTGAGTAACTGCTACAGATTTAGAGCTGGAAGTGAACAGATCACGGATAGCAGCACTGTTAAGAAGGGGACAAAAGCTGACTGTCCAGATGGGTACAGAGGGGTCCATTGGGACCCCCACCTATAAAAAAATAATCATGCAGAAACAGAGACAACAAGCAAAGGAGGGAGTCAGAATCCCTGGGAATGACAGGCTCAAGCAGAGCGGCGGGAAAAACAAGGAGAAAACACAGGTGGAAGACAATGAACCAAGCAGTAATACAATAAACCAAGGCAAAGAAGATGAGGGTTTGGAAGATAATGAAGACAGAAACGCTTCAGGACAAAATCTGACAGGAAACAAGGAAAAACAACAAGGAGCAAACGGGGAGCCCACAGACAGCAGGCGGGGGAACAAAGAGAAGGAAGGGGACACAAGCTCGAACCCCAATAAAGACTTAACAACAAACGGTATTTGTAAACCAAGGAAAGCTGACAGTCTTAGAGTTGTAATAACAAATCCAGAAATACAAGCCTATAGAGAGCACATGACAGAACATGCAGTCATTTGCAAGTTCATGGGAATGTGGCCAACTGAAAGAGCCTTGTGTCAGTGGATCAGATAGCATTGGAAGCCCAGAGGAGATGTCAAACTGCATTTGGGAGCCAAAGGTTTCTTTACAGTTGTGTTCACTAACCTGGAAGACAAGGACAGGATTTTCGATGGAGGCCCGTATTTCATGGCCTCAGCTGGTTTATACATACGACCATGGAAACCGAACTTTGTTCCGGAGAAGGAATCCTTCACTCAGGTTCCAGTGTGGATCCGCTTGTTTTCTCTCCCGATAGACTATTGGGGTTTGAATGCTCTAAAGCAGATTGGAGACCAGTTGGGGACTTTTGTTAAAGCCTCAGAGGCAACATTGCAGAAGAAATACACTTCCTACGCAAGAATATGCGTGGAAATGGATGTATCAGGGGCACTGTACGAGGGATTATGGCTCGAATACAGGGATGAGGATTATTTTCAGGCAATAGACTATGAGCAGATCCCGTTTCGCTGCCGGAAATGTCATGAACACGGACATCTAATAAGGGAATGCCCTATGAACAAGAAGGAGGAGGACATTAAAACAGAACCAGCAAACAAAGGCAAAGATAACTTTATAACCCCAAAGTCAAGGCAGAGAGCCAATAGAAGAAGGGCACACAGAACAGGAATAGAAAGAAACAACAACAGCAACACTTTTGAGCTCTTGGATCTGGAGACAGACTCAGAGGAGTTACAGAAAACCAAAGCAGCAGTTAAGGAGCCAAGAGACAAGGAGGAACGAACCAGGAAAGAAGAGGAAGAGAACAACAACAACAACGAAGTCCAAATGGGGGAGCAACCAGAAGAGCCGGAGGAGGACACAGACATGTTGACCAGTGATGGAGGGAGCGAGGACATTGAGTTGGAGGAAGTTTTAGCCCGGGAAGGGATGAATCTACCTGCCATAGTGGAGAGTTGGAAAAATCAAGGTATAGAAACGGTACCAGAAGAAGAAATCAAAAAAATCAGTGATCTGTTTACAGCAAGGCAGAAAGCAGCTCTAGAAAGACAACATAGAAAGCTAGGCATCGCAAGAGGTAATAGTCTCCACCCGAAGAGTCTTCTATGGAACTCATCAAGCTCACGGCAAAAGAAGAAAAGGGGCCGAAAGACAAGCAATGAAGCTCTGCAGGAGCTAGGAATGATAATGATCAACTCAGGGAAAATGAAGGCTCTTAGCGCCTTCCCGTCCTTTCAATAACCCCTCAAGTTTATCATGAAGATCATTTCTTGGAATGGAAGAGGGCTAAACAGCCAAGCAAAGCACAGAATGCTGAAACGCAAATTCCAGAAATATAGACCGGAAATCATGTTCTTACAAGAAACCAAATGCAATGGATCCAACATGACAAGGTTAACCAAGAAGATAGGAAGGCACATAAATTTTCTAGAAGTTGAAAGTCAGGGCAGAGAAGGAGGACTGGCAACCCTATGGGACACAAGAGAACTTCAAATACTATCTGCAGAAGCGAACAAGCACTTCATTGCTGTGGAAGCTCAACCCACAGGTAATTCTGAATCTTTTTTATGTGTAAATGTATATGGACCTCAGAAGATAGAGGATAAAATCAGTTTCCTGAATTCTTTAAATAGGCTTATTAGCAGGCACCCAATGTCCAAATGTATTATGGGGGGTGACTTCAATATGATAACAACCCTTCTAGAGAAGAAAGGGGGTCTTAGGAAACTCAATAGGGATGCGGAGTCTTTCATTAGTTTCATTGAGAATGCTAAATTGGTAGACATTCACACCAAGAGTGGCAATTTCACTTGGAACAATAGAAGAGGGGGAAATAGAATGATAGCCTCTCGCTTGGACAGATTTTTGGTTTCCGAGAGCATCATAATGGATGGTATCCTTGTAGAGTCAGATATCCTTCCCAGTGGAGGTTCGGACCACTGGCCAATATCGCTCATAGCAGATGTTCATGGCACACCAAGGAATAAACCCTTTAGATTTGAAAAATTTTGGTTGGATCATCCCAGCTTCCTTCAGATGGTTGAAAAATGGTGGTTAGAACCTATGGAGGGTGAAGGCTCTAAAATGTTCAATTTGCAGAAGAAATTAAGACTTACTAAGGATAAGATAAAAGAGTGGAATAGAACAGTTTTTGGGGACATTTTCAAGGAAAAAACCTCTATAGAAAATAAGTTGGAACAAATTCACAGAGAATGGGCAGCTGGACAAAGCAGTGAGGAATCCATCGAACAGGAAAAGACTCTAACTCAACAGTGGCACAGTCGATGTCGGCATGAAGAAATCTTATGGAGGCAAAAATCAAGGATTCAGTGGCTAAAGGAGGGAGAGCAGAATACTAAATTTTTTCACAGATCTGCTCTAGATTACAGAAGTTCAAACAAAATTCTTGAGATGAGAAATGAAAATGGGGAGTCAGTTAAGAACCACCATGACATATCAGAGTTGCTCACAGCTCACTTCAGATCCATAGCACAGGAACCACAGTCAAACAGAGGAGAAGCCATTAGGGAACTTCTAAAAGCCATTCCTAAAGCTGTAACCTCTGAGCAAAACTGGGCCCTTAATAGGGAAATCACATTGGAAGAGGTAGAGGAAGCTGTAAGAAGCATGCCAAACGATAAAGCCCCTGGGCCGGACGGGTTCACAATCAATTTTTACAAGGCTTGCTGGAATATTGTGAAGCAGGATATTTGGGAGGTTGTAGAGGACTCCAGGCATTCTGGAACCATACTCAAATCCATTAATTCGACCTTCATAGCGCTAATTCCAAAGGTAGAGGAAGCTAATACACCTGAAAAGTTCAGACCTATTGCTCTCTGTAATGTTATCTATAAAATAATATCAAAAGTTATTGCCAATAGGCTGAAGCCCATTCTCCCGGGGATCATCTCGGAAGAGCAATCGGGTTATGTAGAGGGAAGGCAGATATTAGACAACATTATCCTTGCTCAAGAGATGATCCACACTCTCCATACGAGGAAAAAAGCAGGGATGCTAATGCAGCTGGATTTATCAAAAGCTTATGACAAGGTGAGCTGGAAATACCTCGAAGCAATTTTGGATGCTTTCGGTTTCAACAGGCATTGGGTTAACTGGGTTCTGGCCCTCATCAAATCCGCGAGATTCTCGATCTTAGTCAATGGGGCCCCCTCTGAACCATTCTCACCTTCGCGAGGAATAAGACAGGGCGATCCTTTATCCCCTTTCCTATTCGTTATCCTCATGGAGGGTCTCAGCAGAATTATAGCCAAGAAGAAAGCTGAAGGGGCAATTAAGGGTCTTCAACCAATCCTAACTATTCCTGCTACTACTCATCAGCAGTTCGTGGACGACACTATGTTACACGGCAGCCCCACAGTGAAAGAGGCCTTGGCATTCAAGGAAATCTTAGATCTCTTTAGCAGAGCCTCAGGGATGGAAATCAACTTCAAATCTACGATCTTCTTCTTCAACACTCATCATGCTATTCAAGCTCACCTTTCTCAACTTCTAGGCTTCCGGATAGGCAGTTTACCTTCGAGATATTTAGGAGCTCCCCTTACTCTGCGGCCTTGGCAGAAAGTGCACTGGGAAAAGATCATAGCCAATATGGAAAACAGATGCAAACACTGGACACACAGGGCGCTTAACTTTGCAGGAAGATTAATCCTCACAAAGGTTGTGTTACAGTCTATACCGCAGTACTTATTATCCATGCTACCGGCCCCCAAAGGGATTCTTTAACAAATCAGAGCGATATAGAGATCCTTTTTATGGAGTGGGAATGGGGACAAGAGAAAATGGGTTAGTAGCCTGGAACAAATTATGCAAGCCGAAATATGTGGGGGGACTCAATTTAGTGGATCCGACGGTGATCAACATAACCTGTGGAGAAAAGCTATGGTGGAGATGGATTAAAGAGCCCAATCTACCATGGGCCAGACATTGGAAACACAAGTACATCCCTAACTGCAATTATCAGGATCTCATAAGATTGCAGGAGGTTCCAGAGGGCTCGCCCATATGGAATCTTGCAAGACAAAACCGCAGCCTAGTGCAGGAAAATAGCTTCTGGGAAATACGCAATGGCAGGCTAGCCCTATTTTGGGAAGATGCATGGCAACAATTCCCCAAATTAGACACCCCAGAGTTAGCACATCTCAAACAGATCAGCCAGCACGAAGGCAGAAGCAGAGTCTGCCATTACTGGGACTTGAGCAGCAGAGATGCAAACTGGAGAGAATGGATACATCTCAACGCTGATAACAACATTGAGGGAAATGAAAGCATAAAACAACTCAACAGTCAGATTCGTAAGAGAAGGATAAGGAAAACAGAGGAAGAGGATCAGCTCAGATGGGGTATGACAGGAAATGGAAATTTCTCATTAAAAGAAGCGAGGGAACTGTTAGTAAAGGCAGAACAGGAGGAAGCAACGCCCTGGTGCAACAAAGTGTGGGACAACTTATTTTGGCCGAAAATTAAGACCTTCTTATGGTTACTAATGCGGAACAAAACCCTGACATGGGACAATCTGCGAAGGAAAGGGTTCGAAGGGCCTTCCAGATGCCCGATGTGTTCAGGTGAAGAAGAAACTATAAACCACCTATTTAATTCGTGTGATTGGGCAAACCATCTATGGAACTGGATGGAGGGAATTCTGCGGAAATCAGACCGAGACCGAGAGTCCATCCAAAACACGATTTTAAATTGGCAAAACAATTTCTCCAAAAACCAGAGAGTCAATAACATCTGGAAAGCCATGCCAGGCTTTGTACTGTGGACAATATGGAAAGAGCGCAACAGGAGGGTATTTCAGGATGAACACAGGAGTATTGAGCATTCAAAAGTAACTATTCTTACAAATATTAAACAATTGATTCAGACAAAGTGCAAGACAGATCCCAACGAAAAGCCTTCGGCTCGAGACTTACATATCTTGAAGTGCTTTCAACTGGAAATCAACCATAGCATCGCGATGCCGAGACACCAGCAACAACCAAACTCGGAGGCCGATAGATGGACTTGTCCGCCAGCGGGAGGTTTGAAGCTGAATTTTGATGGTGCCTCCAGAGGCAACCCCGGGATAGCTGGCATTGGAGGTGTTATCAGAGACCAGGAAGGAGAAATTATGCATATTTACTGCAGAGAGTTGGGGGAAGGCACGAACAATGAGATGGAGTTCGCGGCGTTAGAACAAGGATTGAAAATTCTAAGGAATCTACCGACAGGCAATGCAGTGGTAGAAGGCGACTCGTCCCTGGTTATTTCGGTCGCAAAGAGAATTCAGGGAGGCACTCAGGCATGCAAAGCCACGAGACACTGGAGGCTAGCCAAGGTGACAGAGAACATTGCAAAATTAATCGGCGAAATGAAAGGTTTAGTCTTTCAATCGGTCAGGCGTAAGGCAAATGGGCTAGCTGATTACTTGGCAAACTACAGCATTGACAACCAAGACAGGGGATGGGACACATGTTGGCAGCAAGTGGACTGTCCTCACCTTAAGGAGAGATGCCTACAGCTGGCAAGAGAGGACGTGGGTAATTTAAACCGGGCTTAACCGGAAAACGGCAGACTATATCGGTCCCTCATGATGAAATACTCGGGAGACGATATGAGTGGCGAAGGTTGGCACAGGTCGAAAGGACAAGCTAGGCGTATGCATTTATGGCAACAGAGGGTGCACAGAGATCACATCTTCAAGTTGATATTTCGAAGGGACTACTGCAGCTGCCCCCTCAGCAGGATCGACATTTGGCACGAATATATTCATCAAGGCATGAGCAACATTTATTTGTATAGCAGGAGACATCACGCAGCATTCACGGCCACCCACAGGAACTATGATAGCAGTACTCCCACGATGTTTCGGGAGGTGAGGCTTAGCGTGGGAAACCTCAAGGCGAAGAGTTATTTAACTAACTGTTGGAGCAACGTTTCATTCACTCCTTCTAAAGGCATTACTTTGGGTTACAATTGTTCTCGAGTCCGAGCTGCTATTCAAGCGACGGGTAACAGGGACGATATGGATACTGGGAATTGTCGGAGCATCAATGCAAACCAGGAGCTCCGGGCTGCAAGGAGCGTATATGAAACTCGAACGACTACAAGAAACAAACGAAGAATTGCTGAGATGGAGGCTGCGGTAAAGGAGGAGGAACAACCGCGCGATGAGGAGGAAATCGCAAGGGAGGTAGATTGGTTGATGGACCCAGGCACTGCATCCAGGCGCGCCACTCAATTCGTGCGCACACAAGTAGAAAGCTGGCGGATCAAGACCCTTTTGGCGAAAGCTCTGGATTCCAAGGATGCTGGGAACCAGAACTCTCAAGGGGAAAACCATATATCTGAAGCCCAACTAAAAAGTCTGATTGAGATTTGCGGAGCGTTGGACAATAAAATTTCAGCTGTGCATGATGTGGCGGAAACTGTCAATAAGAAATTAACACTGCTTATTAGACTTCTCCGGCAGACGTTAAGTCCGGATCCCCCGAGTTCTGATAGCAAGCAGCAAGCACCGCCGAAGGAAATTCACAACTACCGATCCCTGCAGGAAAGAGTGGACAGGCATGTCCTGGAACAGGGTTTGGACATTGCAAGTAGGTTCGGAATGCCCCCGCAGTGAATCGGGAATGTTTGTGCCATCTCTTTGGCCTTGTCTGTTGTCATGTTTGAGCCATCTCTTTGGCTTTGTCTGTTGTCTGTTTCTGTGGACCTCTATGGTTTTTGTCTGGTGTCTTGAACTGTAATTTTGTCTTATCCTGATAGTGTGCTAGTTACAATGATGCAGTTCAAGAATTGTCTATGTTATAGATATGCGTAGGAGATAAATGGCTAAGGCCACCCTGCGCGGTGTGCGGTTAGCATTTTGAAATATCATAGTTTCTGGTTGTCTCAGGGCTGGTGTCTTGTGTCTTTTGTCTTGTCTTCATCAGGTCTCGATCTGCCACTGCAAATTTTTTGTACAATATTTTGTTTCATAATATATCTATCTGACTTACACAAAAAAATATCAAACAATGTTGAATCAAATAATATATAGAGTAATTTTCCATTTTATTTTATTATATATAGAATAATTTTCTATTTTATTTTAATATATATTGAAAAACATAATATTTAAGACCTATTCTTATTCTAAATATGATTAAGCAATCAACCAAACACTCTCATAATAATTTATAGAGCACGTTTACCTACTTATATATTTATTTTAAAATAAATATATTATTTTTATTTATTTTAAATGAATATATCTTAAAGTATTAGGAAGATTGTCTTATAATGGTATTTACAGCCATAATATAAGACAAATGTAGTCAACACTCTGCACAATCTAGAGAATCCTAACTACTACTAACCAGTGAAGTCTGAGACAGCCACTGGCATCCAAGGACCTCAATGACAGGCAGTGTTTCACACCTTGCAACCCTGCTATATTATGGCACCCACTGCCAAAAAGACTTTGAAGCTTTGTGAGCTGTCGCAACCCTAACAACCTACAACGTTTCACACCCGGACCCGGTAACCCTACTATCTCATGGCATCCGCTAACAAAGAGCATTCAAAGCTTTGTGAGCTGTCGCGACCCTAATGTCCTGCACTTCTCACCTTTATTAATATTTGGCGTTTTTTAGCGGAGGTGACAATTTCATTTGGATGGTAAACTTGTCTTGACGATGAACCACACTCGTTCCCCTGAGAAAGCAACATATTACAAATACCCCGAAGCGAGCAGATAAGCCGAAGCTGCGGATCCATCACATCAATCATTATACATCATACATTCTCAATAAAGTGCTATAGGCTGCCGCGCAGCAACACATACAGGAATCGAACACAATCCGGGTGCGAGGAAGCCGATTGCCCCGACCATTGTACATGCACTCATGTGCAATATTATCCAAAACTTTGTACATTCAAAATTATGAAAAACTATTTCTAAATTTCTAAAAACAATTATGAAATTTTATTAAAAATCACATTGAAATTTCCATTATTTTCCAAAAGACAAAACCTCACCTTCAACCTCTCCAAAGATATCAAAGATATTCGTCCACAAGCGATGCTGTAGAGACAAGCCATCATTATCTCGATTGCTATGATAGAAATTTGTGTCCACTTAAATTGCCAAACGAAAGTAGAAGTTTGAGTGGACATAAATTTCCAAGGGAAATTGGAAACATTTGCAAAAGGAACCATGTTTTAGAGATAGGTGTTCCCGTCTATTCAAATTCTCAAAATAATTTGGAAGTTTCTGCAAACTGGAAGCACTGTCATCCAACCTTTCCAAAGATATCAACGTTTCACACTTACAGACTCCTCTATGAGTGCACAAGCGATGCTGTACAGACAAGCCATCATTATCTCGATTGCAATGATAGAAATTTGTGTCCACTTAAATTGCAAAATTAAAGTTGAAGTTTGAGTGGACATAAATTTCCAAGGTAGAACAAGAGATCACATTTTGGACTATTGCAGTGGACACAATGTATGGAAACGAGTTATTAAAGTTTTACTTTTGGCATTGCAAATATGTGGCAGCAGAAATTCTCCTAAATGATAGGTTGAGAAGACATATTAGAATCGATGCTTGTTGAGGTAATATCATGCCTCCAAGTCGCTGAGAAAGGTGAAAATTGAGAAACTAAGCTTCATTACACAAAGGATCAAGACTGTAGATACTTGCTAGCTTCTTTAACGTCAACGACAAGGGCTATGCCAATACCACATTTGCAGTCACCTCTTATGGTATGACTAATGAAAATATGTGGGCTTGACAAAGAAGAAAGGCATCTTAAGGCAGATTGGTTTTAAGGATGTTACTGTATCCTTATTGACAACTCTCGAGTCACGAAAAAAATAAAGAGAATTGTCATGGCAAGATCTTTGGAGCAAGGAGATTGAGAACACATCAAAGGGTTTACAGAATAAAGTTAGGAATATAACTACTCCTTGAATGTCATAACACAACTGCCATGGAATTGAAGAGATTATGAAAAAGTTTCTAGTTGAATTCAATGAACAAGGTTTTATTGAAGGACATTATGTCCTTGTGGGGATGACACTGGGGTACCAAGTAAGAAAAATCCGACCAGAGTACAAGGAATCACCAAAAGCTTGGTATGTGAGAGATTTTGGGTTCAATACAGTTGTTAAAGTGAGTGATACATTGCTTTAATTCCTAGGCGGTGCTTTAATGTCAAGGTTTTCTCAGAAAATGACGACCTGAGTTTCATTTTCATGTAAATAACCTGAAGTCAAGCTGTTGATTTACAGTGGAGGTGGTTCGCAGTTGTGTTATTGTGAATGATGTGATTTATTCTATGTCTGAAAAAGATCGCCATGGGCCCTAACAGTCCTAGAAAGCCTAGGAAATTTTGCTTGAGAGTCGGGACACTTGGGGGGCTTAGCTGCAATCTAGGACCCAAACAGATTTTGCTCCAAGGCCTACACAACATTTGTCAGGATCATTTCATCCGGATACATATCCAAGAACACGATTCGTATTATGAGTAATGGAAAAATAGACTTCGAAGGTATTGCCAAAAGGCTAGATCGCTTTTTGGTCTATACAATTTTGGTCAATAGGTTTCACAATTTATAGTCATGGTCCTCCTTCTCTGACATCTCGGATCATCATGTGATCTTCCTGGAGTTGTCCAACAAATCTGAAGCACAAACCTATCCTTTTAAGTTTAACCATGTGTGGCTCGACGAGATGGATTTTGTAGACCTAATCAGGACCTCATGGACCAATCCCCTCGAGTTTCCACAAATGTCAAATTTAGATGTTGTTGCACACAAGATGGCAAAATGAAATTTGTAGTTAAAGATTGAATCAAGAAGCAAAAGAAGGCACTCCTTCAAGAATTAATAGAAATAGATAAGGAAATTGAGGCCTTGAATGACCCATCCAGACCAGGATATATTTCCAGACCTTCCAAGCAAGCAAATCTAGATTTGCTGAAAATGAAACATAAAATTATTAAATCATAGCAAATTGAATGGCGACAGAAAATCAGGGCTACATGGGCGGCCGCTGGGGACAAAATTACGTGATACTTCCACAACATGGCATCAACCCGCAAGAAGATTGCACATCAAAGATGATACAAATAGTGTCCTCACAAAAAATAAGAATATGCAAAGTGCTAAAATGAGATATTATAACAACCAATAAAAGATGAAGGAGGGACACAAATTGAGTGAATATCTGGAATTCGCCAACCTGTTTCCCTACTTGGTGGATGATGAAGCCAACAAAAGTCTGTCCAGGCTGGTTTCCATTGAAGAGCTCCAAGGTGTTATGAAAGAAATGGCCTGGGATAATAGTCCCAGTCGAGACAACTGAACGATTGAGTTTTTTCTACATTTCATAAGATTTATGGGGATGGACCTTGTGAACATGGTTCAAGAATCAAGACTCCTTGGACACATTCTAGGTTCTATCAACACCACTTTCGTTTGATTCCTAAGAAACCTAACCCTTCCTATTTTGTAGATTATAGAACAATCTTTGTATGCAATACTGTGTACAAGATAATCTCCCAAACCATCTCCAACTGAGCCAAATGGATCCTGTCATCACATATCTCGCAGGAACAATTCAGATTTCTACACACCGACAAATTCAGGATGTTGTTGCTATTGCCCGAGAATGCTCCCACGCAATCAAAACTAGTAGAGTGGTTGCATGCTTAATGAAAATTGATCTGATCAAGGCTTTCGAAAGCATTGATTGGGAATTTTTGCAAATTATTATACACAAAATTGGATTTTCCCATTGGCTCGTTCATTAGGTTATGGCATGCATTTCCTCAACAAACTTGTCAATACTCATCAACGAGAAACCGACTAACTTCTTCAGAATCTACAGGGGACTAAAACAAGACTATTCACTTTCTCCATTACTATTTATTTTAGTTATTGATGGTCTGAGCAAAGGCATTCAGGTGGCTAGAGAAAATGGACTAATTGCTAGATGCAGGGTAATAAGAACCACTCGTATTTCACATCTCATGTTCATGGATGACCAGGTTGCTCTTCTCTGAAAAATTAAGGTAAGAAAACGATAGGCCTTCCACAACATACTTTCTAGAATATAGTTGGCATCTAGACTTATGATGAACAAAGATAAATATGTTCTGATCTCTGATTACCCAGAGGTAGACTAGTATCCTGCCTCCAAGTCACTAGCACATTTACTAACATTCATACAAGTAACTCACTCAGAAATTAGGAATATGAAAACGTACCAGGAATTGGGAATCCGCAAACAAATCAAATCTAGTATGTTAGGAAGTATGTTGAATGCACTCCTCTCCAAGCATAAATCGTGCTTAAACCTTGCTTGATAGGCGTCTGCTGAATGATGAATCTACGCTCCTCTCCAACTTAAATCGTCGTCAAACCTTGCTTTAGGGGCAACCTTTAGGCACAAGCCAGTGAAATTACAGACTTAACACATGACCCATATTGACATATAGTCGCTCTCAATCGAAACTACCAAATGTAATGGTATCAAATGGTAATTATGACATAATAATTAATAAGAACTTGCATCATATGCACAATTAGAAAAAGCAACTCAAAAGGAAACTGTTGTTTTTGAAATCAGAGCAACTCAGAAACTACAGTTTCTAAAATGGGATTTAAGTTTTAACATCAATTGATAAAGGAAATTCACAAATTCAACCAATGTAATTTGTGATAGACTGACAGTTGGAAATTGTAATTCCCAAAATTCTGATTTCAGAAAAAATGAAATTTAAAAAAAAGGCTGACAACTTAACAACCCTTCTTAAAATTTTTTAAGATATCATTCCAATTTTTTTTTAAATGACAAAATTTTAATTTTAATTTTTTTTTACTAGTAAAATTTTCTCCCTACTTCTCTGACGTGCTAGAGGCCCTTTGAAGGGCTTTGACATGTTCAAATTTGATCGCTAGACGGGATATCTATTTGAGGTGGTTTGACAACCATTTTAACTTTGGAAACACTAAAAGTGTAGCCCAGATATTTACTTTTCGCAAGTGGAGAGGTCGTGCAATGTTGATGTTTCAACTATAAGAACAATACATACATGTAACAGTGCAAATTTAAATAAATGCACACTTATTTGCATACCTTCTGCACACGGATGGAAATAAAAAAGACACCATACCAGACATTCATGAATGAAATTATACCCTTGTAGAGGGTCCATTGGTTGTCTCATTAAGAAAGGTAGATCTAATCAATTATTTCTTAAGGGAAAGATGGGTAGGATAAGGTAGAAAATGTTGGGCAAGCAGGAAATAAATTCACTGATGGATAAGTTGCGTGCCTCTCAAACCCCTAAGTTGGGTGGAGTTGGGAGGTGGCTGTTGGAGGGCGTTGATGGGTTGGAATAGTTTACCAATGGTTATGTGATCTCTTTCTGGTGAAAAGATCTAATTAGACCTTACAACATTTGGGATAGGAGTCTCATCTGGTATGTGGGCCAAGCTATCACCATGTTTGTTTGTCAATTTGTTTTGGATGGAATGAGTGAAAGAAAGAAAGTCTTGCTAAAGCTTATGATAGATAACAAGCTAGAATAGTGTTATGAAATGCTTTAGGCAAGATAAACAAAGAATATATCAACAAGTAAGGAAGTAAACATGAATATTAAAGAAAGAATGATAACAAGCTTTAGTTAAGATGCACGAATGAAACAATATATTTGTTATCGAATATGAATGATTTATTAATCAATAACGAAGCGTGAAAACCATGAATCGACGAACAACTTTAGATAAGATGTAAGATCGTATTGGAAAGCAGAAAATGGAGAGACACACTAGGGTTTGTCTATGTTCCTGCATTGTGAAATGTGTTGTCGTCGAGTTGTTGCTCGCTACCGTTGCACTTGGCAAACAATGTCATGGGGAAGTTGAACTTGGTCATGAACATGGCCCAGGTCATGGTCACCTTTGGGTCTTACATGTGGGGGTTCATTCGTTTTTATCCAGTTGTGTGAAAAAAGGCCCTGGAGACAAATGTAGTTGTGGTCTTGTGAATGCTTCCCCTATTGGGGGCCTGTCAATGAGTGTACCCCATCTCCAAACATTGACAAGTGCCTAAGAAACTCTTTGGATGCCAACATCTTAGACATGGTGTCAGTGTGGAGGGAGAGGCTATCAAGTTTACTTACTGTTCCTTTCTCTCTTACTTCTTTATATTTTTATGAATACTTTGTTTGGAAAATCATAATGAAGGAGGATTTTACACGTTTGGTTGTTTCACCTCCCCATTTTCCCTTATCTATATTGGTTGTCGAATAGGAAAAGCCTGAAAAGAACTTTTTCAAATTTTCCTAAAAAATCTAAATGGAAAGACAATCCTCTTTTGAATTAGGGATTCTAATCTGGTGGGAAAACTAAAACGGAGTATTCAGAGTAGGTTGGAAATCTTTGCATCTTCTCAATGCCTTATTTTTTAAGGGAAACTACTACATGATTCCTTTCATATGAAATATGATTGCATCCTGAGGAATACCACCATTATATTGAATCTAAGGCTACAGGGTGGTGCTTTCGGATTAGAAATCCCAGTGGATCCATCTCTTTGAACGATGCTGTGAAAGGGAAAGCCCCCATCCCAAATGAACAAACTCAAAGTATGTCAAGCCCCTATATTACAGAGCAAATGGAACATGCTCTAATCATGGAAGTTAATATTCCAGACATAAACTCTCTCTTTTCTGCTCTCTAACATAAGGGTATAGTTTGCAAGTTTAACGAATTTTGGCCTAAGACTGATGTTTTACACCAATGGGTTTTTTTCCTCTTGGACACCCTGTTATAGCATTTTTTGATTTTGATAAGTTAGAATAAATTAGTCCAAAAAATGAAAATATTTTTCAAAAAATGTTAAGCTAGGATATGGACAAAAAGAATACTGAATAAAAATGTTAGGAAATATTTTGATAAATATGTCCATATCAAAGAAAATGTTAGAATAGATGCCCTAAAAAATGAAGGCAAAAATAAAATGTTAGGTTAGAGAGAAAAGCAAAAAGCAATAAACTCTGAAAGTGTGCAAGTCCAAGTGCCACTACTTTTTACTTTATTATGCAAAATAATGGTTGTGTGTAGCTTTTCATAAATGCCACAACCCATGATAGTCAAATAGTTTAATCTTGACTAGTTCATGCTTTAAATTTCATGTTTATAGTTAGAGAATAAAGATCTAGCCAAACTATTTAATCTTGGCAGATCAGTAGTTAGGTAGAGAATAATAAGGAGCTCATCAGTTTAATCTAAGCCCTTAGATGTTATAAAGTTAGAATTAGATAATTTTCTTTTCAAAAGAAAAAGGAAAGAAAAGGGTATATTAGCCTAAATGCACCCAATTAAGTGAAGAAAAAATGTTAGGATAAGTAAAGCGTAGGTAGAAGAAAGGTTGTAGAAGTACAAAGTTGATTGAAGCATAAACATATTTATCATGCTTAATTCAATGTTTCAGTGTGTAGGAGCAGTTAAGAAAGTGAAAAGATGTTCACAAGTTGATTTGGTTAACTTCCCCTCATTTCATTTCATCCCCCACTACATACTTACTAATTTCTCATTATGCCATCATTTCTTATGAAAATACCCTTTTCCCTTCATTTTCACCTTTGCCCCTTGGTTTCATACATTTTCCTAGCAATTTACCCTCCAAACTCATTCTCCTACCCAAAAGCCTTTTTCCCTAGTCTGAAACCCTTCCCCCTTGAAAAAATCACTTTCCCCTAGTAATTTCCCTAAAAACCCATAAAACCCCCCTTATCCTAACTTTTATTCCCCCCTCCACTTTATTTAACTTTAACTTCGCCTTCATGTTTTCCTGACAAAAACCCTTTTAACCCATAAAACCTTTTATCCTAAAAGTTTTATTAAACCCCGCATTACTTAACAAAACTCTGCAAATTCACTTTTTCCCAACTAAACCCTTTTAACCCACCACCCTTGGTAGGGTTAAATATCTCCGTCGCGGTTAACTCTGGTCCCACTCCTAAACCCATCGCGATATGTTTAATCACCGCTTTATTCAATAAATTAATTACAAATCACTTGTGATTATTCTCCGAACCCCACTAATCTCCATAGATTTCCCTCCGTGTAACTTCACCGCGCGATAGTCATTAGATCTTTCACCCCCAGATCTAACAACACACATCCATATCGCGCACTCCCGATCTCCGACCTTTACCAGCCTGAGAGCATGCGAGATTCATGGTTTTGCTTGGGCCCCTTGTGGTTACGTGGTAGCTCTATGTTAACTTGCGTGCCCTCGAATAAAAACCACCCCGCATCCAAAAGCGGTGCGATAAGTAATGAAACCACCTCCCTGCGTAAGCCAAAACCACTCATTGTTCACAATTATGAATTTTTGCGCCAAAGTTAACCGTTAACTGTTTAAATGCAAAAACCCTCATTTTCACTCTTCTCGCCTGTTTACACAGTAAAACCTGCCTAACCCTGCCTGCGCCACCCTGAACCTCTAAAACCAAATTCAACCTCTAATTACTGCGAGGACTCCATCCACAGGCTTTCCTGTTCCCTGAAGCCGTTTATGGCCCTCCTTGTCAACCTGTGTTTTTCTTAAAAATTGTTGTATTTTGCAAGTGATTAGAAGAAGGCCAGAAGTTCAGATAAACAGTTTGATACTAATATAAAAAATTGTCTACTCCAAGATTCACAAGGAAATCCATTCAAGAGCCTTTATTCAGAAGAAAAGAAAATTATCACAGAGCAAAAGGAAACATTTACACAGTAAATGTTAAAACAGACAAGGATCAGATAAAAGTGTATCAGATGAAAGGTCATAAGTGAATATGACATCCAACATGAAGACCAGACAGCCAAGTAGCTTAAAGGACAAAAGATCAAAGTCTAAAAGACAAAAAAACCTAAATAACAAGAACAGTCAGCCAGTCCAACAAGTTTCAGTTTTTTCAATGGTACTCACCAACAGAGCAGCATCAAAATAGTGCCAGATCAACTAGAGGTCTTTATTTTGATTTTGAAATAATCTATTTTTGTAAAAACAGTTTAGGATATTTTCTTAGTTCTAAAGTTGTATAAATAACTCTCTTCACGAGTTATTATGGGTTGACCATTGAAGAAGGGTTGCACCCTTGATGAACCATTTGTAAACATTTGATGTACTTAGCTTTTCTAGACCCTTAATACAAAGAAAAGGATTCTGAATTCATTTTTACAAAATTGGTGTTTCTTATAAGTTTTTCTAGTATTACACATTATGTTTTTCTTCATATTCGTATGTCTTACAAAGATAACTAGGTAGGAATAATTGTGTTTCAATCTATTATTATAAGCTTCTGAAGTGATAATCAATAAAGAGAATGGATTAATGAATTGTCTGTTTAATTAATTCCCTCTAAATCAATAAATCATCAACATCTTGTTGTAATCATAAGCATATTCTCTTGAACCTTCTGAACATCCGTCATAGGTTTTCATACTTATGATTATTTAATTTTCAGTCTGGAAATTGTGATAATCATATTATTTCTTTGTTTCTGCTCACGACTATTCAAGTTATATCACTGTGTGAGATTTTATAGCAGCCCTCTGCTTTGGTATTAATATTATTCAAAAGGTTAGTCATTATAGTGTTAGATCTATTTCATTCATTGGTCCTCCAAATTAAAACAAAAAATCCCAAAACAATTATCTTAGATGCTCTGGCTTAATAGTTGACTATTATCAACTTAGAGGTACAACATTAATATGGCGCCGCTGCCGGGGATTCGAATTCCTTCCTGGGGCAATGATATTCATTCTATTCCTTTAAGGTGATTAAAGGTCTAGAAAGATTGAAATCCTTCACCTGGCGACTCCACTAGCCCAAACTGGCACCTTTTAAGCACACTAGATCTCATTCAGAATCTGACTTAGTTAATCCTCTCTCAGATCCTGAAAACTTCTAAGAAAAGCTAGTTCTAAAAGGAGACATCAACCATCTTCTTCTTCCTCTTTTGCCTTGCAGTTTGAAGATTTAGTATCATTTGATCCTTTTAGTAATATTCCATCCGATCTTGATTTGACACAAATACCTCCTAGGGTTTCTAAACTATTAGATAGGGGAGTTGATTTAGATTTAGCTTTCCTCATTCATTCGTTTGAAACACATCAAGAATCCCCTCTACCACTAGGATCACCTAAAATTGAGTCTGACTTGGGTGACTTGGGTGTTCATTTACCTTAATACAAATCCACAGATTTCATATCCCCTACCACTTATTCATTTCCTTCCACTTCTGAATGACCTGAAGCTTCCACTTCTGAACAACCTGAAGAGACCATCTCTGTATATTCAAATCCACTCTTTGAAACAAAAGAGGGCATTCATTCACAGGTCCCAAAGTTATTTCTTAAGACTCCTTTAAAGTTATTCAGGAGATCCCCTCCTTCTTCACCTCCACATAGTCACACATCCCCTCAATCACATTCTTCTACCTCTTCTTCATCTTCTTCTTCTTCATCTACACAAACACCTCATACACCACCTTCTACTATGGCATTCCAACCTATTGTACAAGCTAGATATGCAGCTTTAGTCTTACCTGCTAACCTCGATGCATTCCCAGCTGGGTACTTGAAATACCTTCCTAGGTATAATGGAGAAACTGGTCCCTTAGCTAAGGACCATCTTCAATCTTTTCTAGACTTTGCAGACAACATGAATATCGAACAAGAAATTTTTTACATGAGATTGTTTGTACAGTCACTTGAAGGAAATATAAGAATCTGGTTTAGGTAGTTACCTGTAAATTCCACTAAAAATTGGGAAGAGCTTACAAACATATTTAAAAATCAATGGGGTGTAAAGAAATATCCCTTTACTTTCTAACTGAGTTTGAAGAACTTAAAAAAAACTTTGATGAACCTGTATCATATTTTATCAAAAGGCTCAATAAACTTTATCATAAGATGCCCCCTGTAGCAGCAACTAAGTCTAGGTTTTCTAAAGCCTTTGATGATGATTTTATTGTAATGCTAAGAGAGAGAACTTTAAGAACTCTTGAAGATATGCAAACAAATGCTATAGAGGTGGAAGAAAACAGGGCTGCTTCGACTTCCTTGAAAGTTAAAGAGGAAAAGGCCCAAATAAAAATCAAATCTATTCAAGAAGCCTCTAGTTCCTCTAGTTCTTCTAAGACTAAACCAAAAGATTCTAAAATAGATGAAATAACTTCTCTTCTTAGAAATCTGTCTAATAGAATTTCCAAGATTGAGACTCAACCTAGGACAGTTCAACAAACAGTTACTAGACTCCAAAATCAAAATCAAGGTCAGTATAGAAGGAATCCACAATTACAAATTCTTCAGAGACCTAGTAATGATCAGCAGGTTCCCACTCCTTTACTGATAGATGACCAGCAACCTGATGAAAATACTATGACTGTTACTGAAGACATCAATAACATGGATACTTCTTCTAATCAAACAGTTATTATTCCTATCTCACAACAAAATCAGGATCAATAAGATCAAGAATCCTCACAGGTTTCTAAATACCATTCCTTCTCTAAATTTTTAATTGCAGAGTTGAACAAGAGATATGATCTTAGTCCTAGACCCAGCCCTGGAAGACCTCCTAAGGGGACTCCAATAATTGAACTTCGTACCAAAACTGCTGAAACTCAAACAATTGTTATTTGACCATTAAATTAGTCAACTGACACTGCTCAAAATGATAAAAATGCTTTGACTACATTTAATGTTGAAAAAGAGTTAGAAAGAGTTAAAATCCCAATTCCACTTTCAGAACTTTCCAAAAACCCTGGGTATAAAAATCAAGTCTCCAAATGGATACAGAACACCTTGGTTGACGCTGAAAGTGATATCATTAGTCTGCAAGATGAAAAACCAGTGGTTGTCTTTGGTCCTAGCTCAAATATGATAGATGAAATAATGCCTCCTTTCTATGTAACTCTTAAGACAAATGATTCCATGTTATATAATTGTATGCTTGATTCTGGAGCATCACATAACCTCATGCCAAAAACTATCATGGACCATTTGAAACTTGACATAACCAGATCCTATCATGACTTGTACACCTTTGATTCTAAAAGGGTGCCCTGCTTAGGATTGATTAAGGATTTAGTAGTCCTTGTTTGTTCTCAATCAAATCAGCAACTGTTGGGAATCCAACCCCTTCTTGTTGGCTTCAAAATCTTGACAACATTCACATTCAACCGGTAACCTGACCCTTGGTAAACCACCATCCTGGTGGTTTACGAGCTATCGTGACACTACGTAGAACACCAGAATATGAAATCGTTCTCCAGTTCTCATGTTCATATGATTTTCCACGAGATCTGGTCACAATGATCACCTTTTCGAATCCTCCTGCCCTCATGGCTTGCAACATCTACCTTGACAAATTCCATGTTAGGTCGATCGCTCTCTAGGCAAAAATGCTCTTGCAATTCGGGGTCATGGGAGACCAACTCAGACAAAGCCCAGGCAACCATACTCTGGACCTTCATTGGACCACCGTCCTTCAAGACCTTAGCAAACTGTCCACATTTAGAGCTTCCACTGTCAGACTCGCAAGCTGAGGAACCTTCTAGTGTTTTTCCTCTGGCGGGTCTTCCCTCTCCATTGGCCGCTTCTCTCTTGTCATCACCACTGGCCGTTGAATTTACCGAAAATTTAAACCCTGGCTCTTTGAATCCCCATATCTATAAATCACAAACCCTCTAATCACAAAGGCCGGTCGTGAAGACAAATAGAAAGCTTTACTGTGAGAGGCCCGCGACCCTTATTACAGGCATTTAGCGAACCGGGCACCCTGTGATACCGCAGCTGAGAAAATGGGACCTAGTAGTAGAGCCGCTATGATAAAGTTCGGAGATTCAGCGAATTTGACCGAAGCTTCTATGGCCGCCATGGCCGACTGTCCGACTGTATTTGCAACTCAGAATTCTGAACAAGGGTCCCTCCCAGTTCTCAAATCATTTGGTCCGAAATCCGCCTCTTTTCGGTGCCCGCCTTTAACAACGTTTGTTCTCGTCCTTACTACTCTTTGAGAATACAATCATCATCCATGAAAACCACATTCAAAGCCCAAACCCTCAACCATGGCTCCGATACCAATTGTTAAGAAATTATTCAGAGAACATAAATTAATATTGAGAATTACTGAGAGGAACAAATATAAAAATTAACCAGCAACAACCATAAACACATAAACACACATGTTTATCCGGGAAAACCCCAAATCCAGGGAAAAACCCAACCTAATGATATTTCATTACCATTGGCCAAAACCCTGGACAATCCGACCAAGTGAGCCTTCACCGCTTACCTCCAGACCCTTGCTTTACAATGAAGTCCTTCCAGCCTTATAAGCTCCATTACATATAATACCATGGGTAGAATACTATGGGTGCACAATACCATGTGCCCCAAAACCATCACTTTTCCGGTGATATCGTCAAGCACTGTGTATTCTCTGTTTTCTTTTTCTTGTTTCTTTTCCTACAACTGATTCTTATACAAGACTTTTTCATTGAATATTACATCTCTGCTCCTAATGATTTTGTGATTTTCATAATCATATAAGCGATAACCAAAATCATTAACACCATATCCAATAAAGGTACATTTCTTTGATTTTGCCTCAATCTTTGTTCTATTTTCTTTATTAATGTGGACAAAGGTTTTATAACCAAAAGTCTTTAAAAATGAGTAGTTTAACTTTTTACCTGTCCATGCCTCCTCTAGAATACCACCATCCAAGGAACTTGAAGGCCCTCTGTTTATTAGATAAACAACAGTTTCTATAACATCTGCCCAAAATTGTAAAGGCAATCCTGCATGCAATCTCATGCACATTGCACGTTCCATGATTGTCCAGCTCATCCTTTCTAACACACCATTTTCTTGTGGTGTTCCTAGAACTGTCTTCTCTTTGCGAATTCCATTATCTGAATAGTAGCTATCAAACTCTTTGCTGCAATATTCACCTCCATTATTTGATCTGAGACACTTCAACCTTTTCCTTGTCTCATTTTCAACCAAAGCTTTCCATTTATTGAAAGTATCAAATACATCATATTTATTTCAAATACAATAAATCCAGGTTTTTCTGGTTGCATCATAAATAAAAGTAACATAATAACGAGAGCCACCAAGAGATGATACCTGAGCAGGTCCCCATACATCTGTATGCACAAGCTCTAATTTTTTGCTCTTCTTTTCTTTCCCAACTCTAAGGAATCTAACTCTCTTCTATTTTCCATAAGCACAATTCTCACAGAATTTTAAATCAACATGCTTCAAACTTGGCAACAAATTTCTTGAGTGAAGAATCTGCATCCCCTTCTCACTCATGTGCCCGAGCCTATGATGCCACAATGCCGTATCTTCTCCTGTAGAGGTTAAAGCATTAACAGAATTAGAAATACCATTGCATAAATACAATGTACCAACCTTTTCTCCTTTTGCTATTACCAGTGCTTCTTTGGTGACCTTCTAGGTTTTATCTGTGAAAGTAGTTACGCAACCTTCACCTCCCAACTACCCTATTGAAATCAGAGTTTTCTTCAGATCTAGAACATGCCTTACCTTCTTCAATAGCCATTAATTTCCATTTTGTTGTTTTACGAAAACTGTACCGATTCCAACAATTTTACAGGTTTTATCATCACCCAATCGAACCTGTCCAAAATCTCCTTGAACATAATCATGAAAATGTTTCTTATCAGGTGTGGCATGGAATGAGGCCCCTGAATCTACCACCCAGGAATCAAAATATTTTCTAATGAAAGAATCAAAGCATCTTGAAACGCATCACCTGTTAGATTCGCTTCATGATTAGTTTCTTGCTGTATGTCTCCTTCTTTTCCCTTCTGAGGCTTGCAGTCTTTCTTCAAGTGTCCTTTCTTCCCGCATTTCCAGCACACTATCCTCAATCTGGACTTGAATCTACCTTTTCTTGATTTACTATGATATCCTGAGCTCTTTCCTCTTTCCATTTTTCTTCCCCTAGTCTCTGCAGTCAAAGCATTACATGATGTCTCACCAAAGCTTTTCCGTCGCATTTCCTCGCTAAGGATTGCACTGACAACATCATCAACCTTTAAAGTACTAGATCCAGAGACAGAGTTACTAATGGCCATAACTAAACCATTCCAACTTTCTGGCAATGAGCACAGAAATAATAGAGCCCTAACTTCATCATCAAAATTTACCCCTACAGAACTTAACTGACTTGTAACTGTATTAAAATCATTTAAATGGTTTGCAACAAATCCACCTTTTGAAATCTTCATATTAAATAAACGCTTCATAATAAATACCTTATTTGAGGCTGAGGGTTTTTCATACAGTTTGGCCAATGCCAACATTAAACCCTGTGTTGTCATTTCCTTTGAAATATTAAACGCTACCGACGCCACTAGGCACAGCCGTATTGTTCTGTTGAAGCCCTGAAAATCGGGTCGACAACAAGGGGGATACCCGCCTGGTCCGGACCTTGGTTGGCAGCTCCTTATCCATTTGGTATAGCGGGTCCGACTGGGGATAATGGGACTAGTTTCCCAATCTATGAGTGTGTGTGTGTAGAATTCGATGTTGCTGATCTAACAGTTCCTATTTAAGATATTCTAATTCAAACTTTAATCTAATTATATGCTATTGTAATCTAATAAACAACACATCTAAATCTATACTAACCCGGGATGTAATTCTTCTATTATGCAATCTAAAGAGATTTCAAATAACAACTGGTAATAAAGATCATTCAGCGATTATAAGAAAGGAAATCAATCAAGATGAACCACTTCCCATAAAAAGTTAGACGAAACAGTTGTGAAAAGCATATCACATAATGAGCTATTCATACATTAGGCATAAATAAATAGCTATCACCGTACAAAAGTGCCAAATGATAACTCAAGTATTCATGCAATAATACATAAACAACTAAAAACTGTATATCACTTTAACATATAAGCAGAAATGGTCAAGAGATAAAAGTACCATTTATGACTAGTCCTACTCATAAGCTTCAAGCAACAATGATTTATCTCTCCTTACTCTAACATCCACTAAGAGTACAGAAGTACAACATCAGTAGTAGATATCAAATGCAAATATCAACAAATCTTGATCCATTCATTCACCAAAACCTCCTCTGAGGGTGCAAAAGTGCATGTTCTGAGGACAAGTTTTTGATAAATTTCTGGACCCTTCTCTAAATGCATGAGAATGGTTTAAATACTACTAACTAAATAACTTAATTACACAGATTCAGGATACGGTTTAAATGACCACCCTTTTTCTAAGCAAAACTATTTCTAAAAATTAAATCTGATATCTAACTATTTCTGCATTTGCTCCTTAATGTTGCGAGCATTCAATATTTGCCTGGGTAGAGTCGGCTGACTGTCTTCCGCCTTTGGTTGAGCTAAGAGAACAGAAATGGTAAGAGCTGGCATCATCTTTTCAGCAAAATCGATGATATACTCGAGAGTCATCCTCTAGCTATGTGGATTTACTGTGTATGCACAGTAATAATCCAAGTTCCACTTGGTTAATCCTCGAATTGCTTCTGCCTTTTCTTTCAGCTTTATGTTTCCAGTTTGTTCTTTACCATTGCTTTCTTGCATTTTCCGGGCTTACAAGTGACTGAGCAGTTAGAGAAACTGCCTCCATTCTTTGATCCGTGCCTCTCTGATGCATTTTTCGCCTTTAGCGCCTTTTCCTTCACCGGGTATAAGCTTCAAAATTTATAAAAAATATTGCTTTCGTGAGCTTCTGACCTTGAGCGTTAAACCGCCTGTTGATATCAGCATTATTCGACTACTCATTCAACCATGGCTGTGAATGAAAGATCTGTAACGGATAGCTCAGCAGCGTTCTATGAATCTATGGCTCTGTTGCATGTGGTATCCATTTATGAGGGCATCTTTTCTCTGTCTCTGAGCATTGGAGCTTTACCCTTTTCCTTCATGGCTTCCTACACATTGCTTTGTGTTACTTCTGTTTTTTGTCCCTGCAGTAAGTGAGGAAAGAGTAATGACAATAAAAATCGACAAGAAAGCTTTAAGCTCTACGGATGTACAAAAACATGCCACCTGACGTAACCTGACTCTTCGAACAACACAGAACCGTCTTTCATTAACAACTGGCGTATCATTCATTAATTATCATTAAAGCGCGTATCCAGTTTTTGGTTTATGGAAAACTTTTCTTGAATATTGAGCCAGGGAAATTTGTGATGGGATGTTTCTGCGATTTGCATCGCAGCATCGCATTATCGCAATTTCATTGTGCTGTGTTATCGCAAGGTTGTTTGATCGCGCTATCGCAAAATCGCAGATCGCAGTATCGCAAAATCGTAGATCGCTGTAATCATTAAACCGTTATGTGTTTTTCATGCAACTTTGCGATATGCGATATGGCGACATCGCATATCGCATATCGGTGATTTTTAAAGGTTTTCCAATGTGAGCGTTTCTTAATGCATGCGATGCGATGGAGTTCATGTCGCAATCTCGCAGTTTATCATTTTTACTTATAAGGAAATGTCCTATTGTTCTTTGCGCGATGCGATGTTTTCTTAAGGAGTAAAATACATGAGCCTTAATTAATTTTTTGAATTTTTACTAAGGGTTCCCACTTACCTATTGTTATTGCTAATACTAAATAAGGAGGGGGGTTGTTGGTGGCCACAACAATTGGCAATTCATTTGGAAGAACCAGTTATCTCTGTTTTTCTATTGAATTTTTCAAACTTCCAAAACAGAAAATTTTTCAGAAAATTAAACTTTATTATGGAAAAATAAAGTACATTATGCTCTAAACCGTGAATGATATTTTGTTTCAACCATTTTCTACTTTGATTATTTGCTTCCTTAGGCTAGTCCTTGTATTTACATCAGCCATTACTTGGTCTTGTAAAGATAAATCAAAGTCTCCTCTGTAAACCAGTTTTAAATATGCTCATTTTTCGTAGGTAGAGCCTCTGCTGCCAGCAGGCGTTTATAGCCTCGACAGGGTTACCTATTACCCAGCAATGATCTTGTATCCTACTTAAGGTGGCCCACAACTTTCAAAGAAAAATCCATATCCACACTTGTTGCTTTGATTTTCTTTTTATTCTTAAAGAGCTCTTGGTTTGGTAGCCAAATTATGACACCGTCATTCACTTGATTTATAACTTTGCTGAACAAGTTGGCTCGTGATGAGACCCCTTGTCTTTTGATTGCAACAATCTTGAGTCATTGCCCTGTTGTGGTGTACAGTATTGGCAAAGTCAGCAAGTTATAATATCTGTGATAATGATAAGCCGGCTCGTGATGAGACCTCTTATTCTTCAAGATAAAGTGTATCCTTGGGTTATTCCTCTGAAAGTTGCGATTTCCTTAGCAGGGAGGAAGTCATTGTTTCCTTAAGATAGCTCTGGACGACAATAATAGAGTTTTTGGAAACAGTTATTCTACAGAGAATCTTTATTTTGTTATTGATACCTTTCATTGTACTGAGATAAAACAATTTCTTCACTAAAGGTTGCTTTCATCAAATTTTTTGAAGTTGAAACTAGTATCATATCTAGGCTAAAGTTTTTAACTGTATCTATCAATAATAAAGATCAGTTTTCCAAAAGATTTGCTATTTATACAAGGGAAAATTTCAAAATCTGAAAGAGAATTGGTGTCTTTTTCGTAAATGCCTAATGTAACCACTCACACTTGGTTTTATTATGAAAAAGAAAAACAACTATTCTACAAAAATAGAAAAATAATCTTCTATGGAAAATATTTCTTGAGAATTTGTCCATTAACGGGCAAAGGATCCCTCTTACCTGCTAAATCCTGTAACACAAACGTTGATGGACCTATGACTTCTACAATCTGAAAAGGACCAAGCCACATCCTTTGAGATTTTGTATGTTTGCCCTTTTCTTCATGAGCCTTGTCCCACTTTAAAACTAAATCTCCCATCTGAAAATCTTTTCTGGTCATTATGTTTGAATCAAAAGAGGATTTTACTAGTGCTTGATGATGAGCATGCGTTTTCCTAGCTTGTTCTCGCTGTTCTTCTAATTTAATTATTTCCATTTGTCTTAGCTGTAAGGAGGAAGTGGGTACTTCATCAATGTATTGTACTAAAGACAAAGAGGGAATTGCTAAGTGAGTCGACAGAACCACTTCTTTCCCATAAACTAAATTAAAGGGAGAAGTGCCGATAGAAGCTTTTTGCGTTATCCGATCTGCCCATAAAGCATATATCAAAGCCTTGTCCCAATTTTTATGATTTTGGTCAATTGTTCTTTTAATAATCCTGATTAGGTTTTTATTTGTTGACTCAGCTAGCCCATTACCTTGTGGGTAGTAATTAGTTGAATATTTAAGTTTGAATCCTCTTTTAAGTGCGAATTCAGTCATTGCATTTCCAGAAAAGTATGATGCATTATCAAACATTAAAGCGAATGGCAATCCAACCCTGGTGATTATAAATTGATCTATGAACTCAATGATATTTTCAGAATTAGTCGTCTTGAGTGGAACTGCTTCTACCCACTTAGTAAAATAATTTGTTGCTGTGAGGATGTATCTATGCTGCTTAGAAGAGTGAGGAACGATCTCACCTATTATGTCCAATCCCCACTGACTGAAAGGTTGCTCTATGTTTACCGGCTATAGTGGCAGGGACGACTTCTTTTGTCTTCCAGCAGTAGCTTGGCAGACTTGATATCTCCTCACGTAACTATGCGAGTCTTTAAATAATGTGGGTCAGTAATATCCTGCGCGCAATATTTTATGTGCAGTAGCATCTCCAGCATAGTGTCCGCCTACCAGCCCATCGTGGAGTTCCTGCAAAAAATTTTCAACTTCAGCTTTCACAAGACACCTAAGAAGAATAGAATCATAATTTTTTCTAAAAATAATATAATTTATGAGCTGATATTGTTTGGCTTTCAACCTTAGAGCTCTTTTCTTAGTATGATCAAGGTGTGAAGGAGCATACCCGTTCTTAAGATAATAAATGATACCAGCATATAATGATTCTGCATCATTTAGGCTTACCTCACACATTTGTACCTCTTCAGATGGAATTTCAGAAATTTGTGCTGCTCTAGCCAACATTTTGCAGAAGCCTCGACCTCTTACAATGTTTGCTGGTTTGATCTCAATGTCATATTCCTGTAAGGCAGTAACCCAATTGGCCCTTTTCTCACCCACATCCTTCTGTACTAGAAGATTCCTTACCACTGGAAACGGTACTATGATCTTAGTATGCGTTTTAAGTAAGAAAGGTCTGAAGAATTTGACCACTTTGAAAATAGCATAAGCCTGTTTCTCCACATCTGAATAATTTAGTTCAGCACCCTGTAAATTCAAACTAAAAACGCAATTGGAGCTTCCACTTTTTCTTGATTTGCTTGAGTTAGAATCGTAGCATATGACTTATCTGAGGCAAATGTGTACAAAATAAAAGGCTCTGAAAAATTCGGAGTTGCTAAAGATGGAGCATTAATAATAGCTTGTTTGATCAGGTTGAATGCTTCATTTTCATTTTGGCCCCATTTAAAATTTGAACTCTTTTTAATCATGGTTTGCAAAGGAGACACGATTCGTGAAAAATCTGGAACGAATCTCTTTACAAAGTTGATCTGACCAAGGAAAGTTTGCATGGCTTTTTTGTTATGAGGTAAGGATATTTTAGAAATTTCTTTGATTCTGTCGGGATCAATGTGAATACCGGATTTTGACACTATGAATCCTAGAAGTTTCCCTTCACTTAGCGCGAAAAAATATTTCTTTGGGTTAAGTGAAATTCCATACCTTAAACACCGTTGAAAGATTTGTTTCAGATCTTTGAGATGGTCGCTTCGCTTCTTCGAGTACACTGTTATATCATCCAAATAAATTACTATAGATTTATTGACTAAACCTTTGAATGCGATGTCCATGGCTCTCTGAAATGTGGCACCAGCATTAATCAAACCAAATGGCATCTTTCGATATGCATATGTGCCCCATTTAGTTCTGAATGTGGTTTTCAATTGATCATCAGGATGTACCAACACTTGATTGTATCCTGAAAATCCATCCAAGAAAGACATTAATTCTGAGCCTGCCATTGCTTGCAGTATCTGTTCCATAGGTGGTAGAGGAAAATTATCTTTTTGACAGGCTTTGTTAAGGTTTCGAAAGTCAATGCAAATCCTAATATCTCCGTTTTTCTTTCTAACAGGTACCATATTGGAGACCCATTTGGAATGTCTGACGGGAAAGATTATTCTGGCTTTCAATAACTTATTGAGCTCAGTTTTTATCTGATTTTCTAAATTTGGGTGGATCTTTCTTAGCTTTTGTTGGACAAGTTTTTCATTATCGATCATGGGAATAGTATGCTGGATGATGGAAGTGTCATATGTTTTCAGCTCATCATAATTCCAGGCAAAAACATTTTTATATTGTCTCAAAAGATGAATATACGCTAGTTTCTCTTCAGGGGCTAGGCTGAGGCCTAGATTAATGTTTTGTGGTTTAGCATCGGTTCCTAGGTTTACTAATTTGTAGTTCAAGGTTGAACTTTGGAGTTTTGAATTGGTAGACCTCTTAAACCGATCTTTCAAATCGTACAAGTCTTCTAACTTGACTACCGACTTAGGTATAGCATTTTTAGTGCTATTTTGTTGCAATTGTCGATCGTGCTGGTCTTCGTCAATTATTTAATTGGAGTAGGATCCTTCAGATGTGAGGAAATTTACGATATCAGGATCATCATTGAATACTCTCCAATTGGTGATGTTGTCAAGAATGGATGGTCTAAAGATTAATTCTATTGAGAATCTATCTGGACTAAAATCTTCCGAAGGAATAAGCTTAGAAGCTACGTTAGCCAAAAGGTCTGCACTTGCATTTTGGATTCTGGGGATTGAAGAGATATTAACGCTATGAAATGCTCAGTCAAATCTTGGACTAAGGATTGATATTGTTTTAAATGACCTGATAAGCAATGTATAGTGTTACGTACCTGTTTAACCACAATCTCAGAGTCTCCAAAAACTTGAAGATACTTGACATTTAACCCAATTGCTTTGTACAGGCCTTGAACCAAAGCCTCATATTCTGCTGTATTGTTTGTGCAATCGAATTCAAGTTTGCAAGTGAGCATGGTTTTATCCCCTTCTGGACTAATCAGAACACATCCTGCTCCTGCTCCTTCGTTAGATCTAGAACCATCAAAAAATAATTTCCAAAACAAAGATTTATTTACAGGTTTATCTAAAATTTGATACATTTCGAACTATCAGTTCGAGAAAAATTTTCGACTTGGGACAAAACATAGTGTTCTAAATAAGGTGACGCATGAGCATTGAAATTTCTGAGGAAAGAATCTACCGATTAATTGCCAATAATGCTGTTGTTATATGCTACTGGTTCATTTTCTCCCTCTAACTCCGTTACTATGTACTTCTGATGTAGCTCTCGTTCAACTTTTATTTGATTCGGTTTACTGATGTAGGGAAGCCACATGTACGACCAGTCGGTTGCGAAGTATCCATGAAGTTTTTCTGACCAATCCCTGCCAAGAATTAAGCCATAGAATTCTGGGATATCGGCAACTAGAATGTCAATAACTTGACATACTTTCGGGTTGGATGACAACCTTATGGTTACTTGATTTAGTTCGCCAATCACTTCGACTTGAGATCGATCTAGCTGAACTATGCGCATTGCAAATTTCTGTGGTTGAACATTTAACTTGGCACATATAGATTTGGGTAAAATATTCGATGAAGCACCAGAATCTACCAAACAATTGTGCACATTTTTATTGAAGATTTCATAAGTAAGGAGAAACGGGGGAGTGTGAGATCTTGATCTTCCTCCAATTAGAGCGATGTCATTTGGATCAATCTTATTGATCGCGTTAGTTGGATCTCTTCCCATGTTATGGGAAGCTTGAGAAAGTACAACGGCAGGCAAAGGTGCAACTGGCACGGCATGTAAATCTTTCATCATTATCTTCTGTTGATGCTTCAACTTGCTTAGTTCGTAAAGGGTGATGTTAGCCCTAGTCTTTTTCATGTCTTCAATAATATTGTACTCCATTTCATCCGACACTATCAGTGTTTTAGATGGAGTTGTTTCATCTGTTTGGACTGGGCTGGTTTGAGTCGCTTTAGACATCGTTTTCTTTGTCGCGACTTTATCCTTTATTGTAGAGCTTGCGCTCTTCGGCTTAGGGGTAGTTTGGGGAGAATCAAGCTGATTTTTGCTTCGTGTGATAACTGGAAATACTTCTTGATCTTCTTCTTGTGGGAGGATGAAATCCCACATTCCTTGTAATTCCACAACTTCTTCGTCATCATTCTGCCCTTCAGTGGCAATTTCCTCTTCCTCTTCCTCGGATTCAACATTTGAAATGGCATTGGGTGGCTCTGAATCCGTTGAAGGACCTCTTTTAAAATCTTTGTAGGGATTTTTTGAAGAAGTTTATGCTACTTTCTTTTTTATGTCGACCATTTCATTGGACATGGTCTTTAGAACTTTCTGCAATCCTTCCAAATCAAATGGATCTTTTGCTTGTTTCTTCTTGGAGTCTTCCTTGAAGGTGACTTTTTTGGATTTACGTTCCTCTATCGTGGATTTCTTTTCCAAGGCAATTATTCGTTTCTCTACTGCTATTGCTTCTTTCATGTTCTCGACTAAGGTTGTTTTATTGGCCCTGTCCACGAAGATTGCTATGTTCAATGGTAGAGCGGTGATATACCATTCACATCGTACTTCTTCGCTGGGCTGGGAAGCAGTAGGAATTTTGTTGAAACGTAAATTGAAATCCTTGATAGGCTCTCTAGTTTCGGCTTTAAGATTGGATAGGTCATTGATTAACATTGCCGTAGATCTGTCATCACCAAATTTGGTTAGGAATTCTTCCTGGAAGATGTCCCAACTCGTGATGGATTCGGAGGGTAATGAAAAATATCATGACCCGGCTGTTCCTTGCAGTGTATAAGGAAAAAGCCGAACAACAGCATCTTCATTAGTGACCCCATTGATATTAATGGAAAGCATGAAGTTGTTTATGTGCTCTTCTGCTAGCATGCCTGCCTCGGGATTAAATTTAGGCAGCCATTTCTCAGGATGGGCCGGTATTTGACTCAAGGGTGCAAGCATTAAGACTGCCCCAGGGTTATTCCATGGAGACTGGGCCATTGTTGAACTGCTAACAGAGGAAAGTGCAGAAGATGATCCCTACGGCTGGGAGGATGAGGATACTATGATTGTAGATGATTGAAGAGGGGTTGTGGGGGCTCCAGTGGATGGATGGACGATGATCTGGAGTGGTGGAGTGGATGGTTAACTTCACGGTGAAGTAGTGGAGATGGACGATGTTGACGAAAGAGTCTCACTATCAAACTCTTTAGGTGATTTCCTCGCTCTTTTCCTGGTGGGAAGAGGTAATTCGGTTGGCTGGATGCCAAAATTTTCACTCTTTAGCCTAGTTAGGGGATGAGCAGGGTTGTACTGCGAAGTCACGCTGCCTTGAGATTTGTTAGACCTCTGAGGATAAATGGAAAATCATTGAATTTTGTGAATTAGGGATTCGACTTCAGGAAGTTCAACGGTATATTGTTCTGGAATATCAGGGTGTGTAGCAGCGGTTGATACTCGAGTGACTTCTAACTCTGGATTTAAGGGTAATGGAGAAGTCGGGGGAGATGATGAGGGCGATTTACTCTTAGAATGGTATTCAGATTTAGATTTACTTGCCATTCATAGTTCAGGCCCTCCTTCTAGCGCAAAATATGTTGAAGCCCCGAAAATCGAGTCGACAACAAGGGGGATACCCGCCCGGTCTGGACCTTGGTTGGCAGCTCCTTATCCGTTTGGTATAGCGGGTCCGACTGGGGATAATGGGACCAGTTTCCCAATCTATGAGTGTGTGTGTGTAGAATTCGATGTTGCTGATCTAACAGTTCCTATTTAAGATATTCTAATTCAAACTTTAATCTAATTCTATGCTATTGTAATCTAATAAACAACACATCTAAATCTATACTAACCCGGGATGTAATTCTTCTATTATGCGATCTAAAGAGATTTCAAATAACAACTGGTAATAAATATCATTCAGCGATTATAACAAAGGAAATCAATCAAGATGAACCACTTCGAATAAAAAGTTAGACGAAAGAGTTGTGAAAAGCATATCGCATAATGAGCTATTCATACATTAGGCATAAATAAATAGCTATCACCGTACAAAAGTGCCAAATGATAACTCAAGAATTCATGCAATAATAAACAACTAAAAACCGTATATCACTTTAACATATAAGCAGAAATGGTCAATAGATAAAAGTACCATCTATGACTAGTCCTACTCATAAGCTTAAAGCAACAATGATTTATCTCTCCTTGCTCTAACATCCACTAAGAGTACAGAAGTGCAACATCAGTAGCAGATATCAAATGCAAACATCAACAAATCTTGATCCATTCATTCACCAAAACCTCCTCTGAGGGTGTGTTGATGCCTCGAAAATCGCTGCAACAACATTGGGGGATAACCACCCGGTCCGGACCTTAGTACAGCTCCTTTTCCGTTTGGAATGGTGGCTCCGACTGGGGATAATGGGACCAGTTTCCCAGCAATGAATAAACGGGATGAATGGATAATTGATTAACTAATCTAATGATAGGCGAATAGCTAAATCTATCAACAAAATAAAATAACTATTACTGATCCCGGGAACTATTGTACTTTGAAGTGTAGCGCTTGATGATCTATGTCTATGGACAGGCATATAAATGACTCCATCTAACAGACATGGACATTAATTCATTTAAAGATTACTTTGCTTAAATAGTTAAGCAAAGCGATTAAAGCAATATTACTACACTTGTCATTTATATCATCGACACATATATGATTAAAAGAAAAGCACACCATAAACATCCAATAGTGGAAGAAATACATAACTGTTGTTAAAGCACATACATATATTCGATAATAGAAAAGATAATCAAATAACAATTCATATGAAAAGAATGAATTCAGACATAGATAAAAGTACCATATGAGCTGCTAGACACTCCCAATATCAATCGCTACTTGAGATTCTTCCTTCAACGCAGAAACACTTTCAAACAAAGACAATAGTGCACAATTGCATAAAAGCTTCCTTGTCAAATTTAGAATAACTGGTCCAGTTTCATAAAAGAATATGGCTGAAGCACAATAGTGCAACTTCAGTCTTTAAGTCAGGTACAAAACTTTACGACCCTTTCCAAAACAATGAAAGGGTCTATAAATACTTAATTAATCTAACTATCTATAAAACATAAATCCTACTTAATTGGTATCAATTGATTTTGATCCTATTTTCTTCAGCAATCTGGCAGTCGGCGGCGTGAATCATCAAGTAGGCTGTTTGCCTTTAAATCTGAGCTGACTTATAGCAAGCATTGGCTCCACTTCAGGTGGTTTGTTGAGGCGAGAGCTGAGCTGGGCGGCATAGGTGGCATCCTGAATATCGGGGATAATATACCCGATTGCATCCGTAAGGCACTTGAGGGCGGCTCTCTGTGTGTGCGGCTTTACCAAGAAGAACCAATAGGTGTCCCAGGTTAAGTTGTTAATCCCAACAATTAATCTCGCCTTTTCCTCTAGATCGGGGTAACATGATTGCTCCAATGTTTTCATTGTTGTTAATTTTCCTGGTGTGCATTGGGAAATCATGTTTGATAAGTAGAGAGTGTTATTGACTAATTCAACTAAATTGCTCGAAGTTGATTTGCATCTTGAAACTGCCCTCTCTGCTTTCATTAGCTGGGACTGCCATTCTGTAAAGAGTATATCTTTATGTGACTCTAAGATCCTTGGTAAATTTGCCGCTTGTCCTTGATCAGAATCTTTCCAGTCGAGAAATGCAGCTATCGTTTCTTCAGCTTGATCCAATTCAGTCCTTGCCTTGTCAACTTTATTACTTATGGATGCCGCTAATTCGCACAGTGGCTCAGCTTGGGCGATTTGTTGACATAGAAGCTTAATTTGGGCTAGTAATGCAGTATTTATCTGTAGTGCTTCTGCTCTGAATTCAGCTACTTGTGGAACGCTCTTTGTCTTTTCAATCTGTGCTGATAGCTGAGCGATTTGTTCATCTTTTGATTTCAGCATTTTCTCATTCGCTGTCTTCAATTGCGCTAAGGCCTCCGACAATTCTTTCTGCTTTTGGATTGCGCTATGGTCAATCCTTTGTTTTTCTGCTTGCAATTGTTGAGTTAGTTGACTGTTTAATTGCTGCTGCGTCAACAATTGCTGCTCTGCCTGCTCCGCTTTCTGCTTTGCTTCAGTCAACTGTGCCTGTAACAAGAAAATCTCCTGATCCTTTGTTTTCAGTAAAAGGCTTACCTCTGATGCCTTATCAATTGTCGCTGCCGAATAAGCTCCGGCATATTGTGATAGTTTTGTTAGGTCATCGGAGGGGTCAAATTCCTCCTTCCAAACCACATTGCTCGTGACCGTCTGTTCTGGGAAAAGGGAAGGTTGATCAGTCCTTCTTCTTTTCCTTTGTCGTTTAACTACAGCTTTATGCCTTGGGCTGTAGAAGACATCCAAGGGAGGAATCTCTTCTACCTGCAAAATGATTTGGTCGGAGGGGTCCTTTGGTATTATCTCTACCTCTTTTGAAATGGGTGGGCCGCTGGTTCCACTTAGAACCTGTGGTGAAGTGATTTCCTGTGCGTCTGTTGCCTTTGAAGTTTCAGTGTCCTTTGAACATTCCAGACCGCTGATAATGGAATCAAATTGCCGCCATTCCTGGAGCAATTTTGGGTCAATATGAGTATCCACGTTTACTTCAGTGGTGGTCTGTTTTTCCTTTTCAGTTTGGGTCTCCTCCCGCACTTTTTCTTGCTCTTTCTTCTGCTGATTCTCATGTTCTTTCTTCTGATTTTCCTCCTGTGGCTTTTCTTGTTCTTTTGTACTAACTGGAGGTTGCTTTGACTGTTGCCGTTCAGGCTCGCTTGACGATGTCGCTGGGGTTGTTGCTAATAGATCTAGACGTAGAGTTTGCAACCTCTGTTCTCTAAGTCTGTTAAATTCAGTCAACTCTTCATCATGATATTTCATTTTGGCAAATGTTTTAACCTGCATTATTGTCTCAGCTGAAGAGAAAAGGTCGTCAAACATATCTTCTTTATGATCAAATTTTGACAATTTGGCCTGTTCTAGTGCATTATAGGAAACATTGTTTGGATCAAATTGCCTATTTGGAAGAGTTGCTAGAGTTAATGATTTAATCTTTGTAGCTTCTTTTTCTGCATGTTTGAGATCATGCAAGGTATAAACACCGCATCTCAAAGGAAAAGAGGGCCAGCCCTACTTCTTATTTTTCTTGAGCGTCTGTGTAACACTCTCAACAATAATCTGGTAAGAGATTTCCCTTGCCAGCAGTTTATCAGGTATGTATAAAGGGAGGACATGAGGTTTGGCTTGGCTACCGAAAACTCTTATATTAGTGAACTTCTCCTCCCCAAACCAGCTCCCTACTGCTGTTAAATCAATCCCAGCTTGGTAGGAAATCTTGGGAATGGGTTTATCAAAAATAGAATAATAAATAGGCAACATAAAGCCATTACAGACTTGGTACAAATGGTGCTTATAAGAGGATTTCCATAATTTCTGATGGTATATGTGAATAGGCGTGGGGTCTTGTGGTGTCCACCTCCAGCCGAGCACGGGAAATTCAGAATTGAAACATAAGGTATCTAAAATATAGGCACTGTAATAGAATGGGGGAATTATCCTTTCAGAGATGCGAGTCTTATTGCTAAACTCAAGAACAGCTTTGGCTAGTTTATCTGAGAGAATAGTGGCCCAATCCATTATTATACTGTTGCATGCCGCTTCCATTAAGGGAACCATTTCTATAGTGAAATTAGAAGAGTCGTGCAATCCCCACAATCTACACATCATTATTCCAGCGTAGCAATAAGGAGAAGCCAAGGAATCAACCGAGTACTTACCGGAAGATTCATGTTTGTGCTTTGCCAGATTTTGTCTCCAATCCCGGATGGGTTCGGATTCAACTTCATTCTCGTTTCGGAATTTTTCCAGGAACGCCTTATTGTATGTCTTCTCCGGCTTAGGCAAATGATACATTTTCCTTAGATCATCAGCCTTGAATGACCCGAAAATTCTTCCGTCTCTGGTGCTGAAGGTTCTATCCAGGATTGGGATTTCCTCAATTGCCCACCGCACTACATCTGTATATGGGAGAATTTGTTCCCAAGCTGCTATCCGGTGAAGGAAGGAGTCAGCTAAGTCCTTAAGAGTACCATCAGATTTACGAGTTGAATCTGCAGTAGCTTGTACCGTTGTCACTTTAGGTTCTTCGACTTCAATCAAGTTGTAGGTACTTTGCCAAGTAGTTCTGCCGAGACCAGAACATGTAGTATCCGAAATCAATCCTTTCTTTTTGTTTGAAGGATCAGTGACAGCTTGTCCTGTGGCTGGCGCGACGGAAGCGCCTATGGTCTTCTTAGATTTCTTCCCCATTTTGCTTGAGTTTTCTCCTTTGGATGAATTCCGCACAGAAGCAAAAATAAACGTAACACAGAGAATTGGCAATGAAAACTTCAATGTGATGAGATCTATTGATCAATGCGTGGTGAGAGATTATCTTTTAAAATGGCCGCAGATACAATCCATGAGAAGATTTTAGGAGTTACAATTACATTAAATGGCCGTTTAAAACCTGCCAATCCTTAAATGCCCATTATATCATTAATCAGCCGAATGATTCGTTTAAGCGTGCTATAGATGTTTTGGCGGTTGAGCGCAGGTGAATCATCGTTGGACAGATCAAGCTTTTAATATGAATTGATCGTAATATCCCTCCATTTTAACGGCTTTTTTAAAATCTGCGCTTTATCACAATCGGCCATTGGGGGAAAGCTTAACCTCTTATATTAATACTTCTTGAAACCCCGATCGCCGATAGCGATATCGCATTGCATCGGGAGTATTGGCATTACATGAGACATGGATAGTATATCGCCGATTTCCGATAGCGATATCGCATCGCATCGGGGGAATGACCCGGGGGCACTTTTAAGAATGTGCATACAATATCGCCGATTGCCGATAGCGATATCGCATCGCATCGGGGGAATGACCTGGGGGCGCTTTTAAGAATGTGCATACAATATCGCCGATTGCCGATAGCGATATCGCATCACATCGGGGGAATGACCTGGGGGCGCTTTTAAGAATGTGCATACAGTATTGCCGATAGCAATATCGCATCAGCGGAAACCAATGTGCCATTTACTTATGCTCCTTATGTCATTGCGATATGCGATCTTGCGATCGCTTTATCGCAATGATAAAAGATTGATTTATTTGCATAAATGGGTTTTTCAAAAAGGTTTTTTTTTATAATGTTTTCATTTGGTTTTCGAACCCTTTTGAATAATACAATATTGATACCAATCAAAATCTAAAGGGACCCATTTCATATGATAGTTTTGTGAATAATAATGATATGAAATGGGGGGTTGTTGTAGAGCACAACAATTGGCGATTCGCTGGAAGAAACAGTTATCTCTGAAAAGTATAGAAATACTTAAACTTTTTCAAAATAGAGTTCTAATCAAAGGGGAAATTTCTAATATAACTAGGTATATATGTATTCCGAGTAAAATGAAACTATTTTTGCTAATTTCCTCTCTTTTTAAGAAAATAGATACATTCTAAGTTTTAAATAGGCCTCTATTGGTTTATAATGATAAGACAGAAAACCTTTCCAACTCAGCTTTTATAGTGAACTCATCTGTCATAGGTAGAGCCTCTGCTGCCAGCAAACGTTCATAGTTTCGACAGGGATACCTTTTAACCATGTTATTGTTCATTGTCCCATCCAACTAAGAGTGTGATTAACAGAATGAATTCAAAACATGTTTTCATATTTTGTATTTCTTTTCCTTTTTCTGTTATTGATAAGATAAAAATCCATTGTCTTGGTTTGGTAGCCAGCTATTGACAATGCCATTCACTGGTAGTAATCTAACTGAACAAGCTGGCTCATGATGAGACCCCTTGTCTTATTATTGTTAAGCCATTACCCTGTTATGGTTTGCAGTATTGGTAATGTCGGTTAAACTATTTCCCTATGATCATGGTAAGCAGGCTTGTAATAAGACCTCTTATCTTTTATATCAAAATTTTTTAGAATTACATTCTGAATAATCATAAACTTTGGTGAATGGGATGGACAATTTTCTCCTTAAGAGTAGATGGATGACAGGGTAAGAGTTGAAGATGCTGAAGTTGAATTAGCTTCTATCTTGATATTGATAACCTTTTGTGACCAATTTGAAAACAGAAAATGATTTACAATACTTCTAAATTTTGAGAGGAGTTCACAAAACTTGAAGTGTGGTTTTAGAATACAATGATACCTAGTTTCCTAGAAATTATCCCTTTTTGGTTAAGACTTCTATTATTTTAAAAGCAAATATCATACTACTTCTGTGGATCAAGTTTTCAAACACAGCAAAGGTCAATGGAAGATACCTTACAACATTATTTTCTAAAAATTCTACAAACGACAAAACTCTATTAACCTAAAAGGAGAAGGGGTTACCTCCTCAATTAAAGAATTTCTTCAAGATAAGGCCATTAACAGGGAGAGAATCTCTCAAACCTAATAAATCTTGCAATATGAAGGTCGAATGGCCTATCTTCTCACAAATCTGAAATGGTCCAAGCCACATCTTCTGGAACTTGGTGTTTTTTCCCTTGTCCTCATGGGCTTTGTCCCATTTCAGAACTAAATCACCGACTTGAAATTGTTTTGAACCGGATGAGACTGAATCAAAAGCTGCCTTGATGATTTGCTGATGTTTGGCATGAATAACCCTGGCTTTTTCTCTTTCCTCTTCTAATTTTAGAATTTGATAATGTCTAAGCTGAATAGAAGAAGGACTTTCCTCAATGAATTGAACTAGGGCTAAAGAAGGAAGAACAAGATTTGTGGGTAGTACTGCTTCTTTTCCATACACAAGGTTGAACGGAGAAGATCCTATAGAAGCTTTCTGTGTTATCCTACCAGCCCATAATGCAAACATTAAGGATTTGTGCCAGTTTTTATGATTCTGTTCTTTAGTTCGCTTAATGATTTTGATCATATTTTTATTGGTAGACTCTGCTAAACCATTACCCTGGGGATAGTAATTAGCAGAATATTTCAATTTAAATCCTCTTTTAATAGCGAAATCAAACATAGCATTGCCTGAAAAGTAAGATGCATTATAAAAAACAAGAGCATTTGGGACACCAAACCTGGTAATGATGAATTGATCTATGAATTCAATGATTGCTTCAGAATTTGCTGTCTTCAAAGGAATTGCCTCAACCCACTTAGTAAAATAATCGGTAGCAGTAAGGATATACTTATGCTGTTTGGAAGAAGGTGGAGTAATTTCCCCAATGATGTCCAATCCCCATTGCTCAAATGGTTGTTCAATGTTGACTGGTTGCAGTGGGAAAGCTGGTTTTCATTGTCTTCCACTAGAAGTTTGACAATTGCAGCATTTCCTTACATACTCATGGGCATCTCTAAACAGAGTGGGCCAATAGTATCCAGCATGAATAATTTTGTGAGCTGTTGTGTCAGCTCCAAAATGTCCTCCTACTGGTCCATCATGTAACTCCTGCAAAACCTTTTGTGCTTCAGGTTTCTCAAGGCATCTTAATAAGATTGAATCATAATTCTGCCTAAAAAGCACATCATCAATAATGGTAAAATTTTTCGCTTTTAACCTAATGGCCCTTTTGTTTTTGTAAGACAAGTTAGGAGGTGCATAACCATTTTTCAAATAAAAGATTAAATCTGCATATTGAGACTCAGAATCAGTAACACTTATCTAGTTAACTTCTTGAGTTTGATCTGTACCACTTGATTCTGGAATGTTGGATGCTCCTGCCAATAACCTGCAAAAACCTTGGCCCCTAACAATCTTTGCTGGCTTAATTTCTAAGTCATATTCTTGAAGTGCTGTGACCCAGTTTGCCCTTTTTTCACCCAGTTCTCTTTGGATTAATAGTTGCCTAACTGCAGGGAAAGAAACTATAACTTTTGTGTGGGTTTTTAAAAGGAAGGGTCTATAATGTTTGACTGCTTTAAATACAACAAAGGCTTGTTTTTCTACTTCGGAGTAATTCAATTCAGCACCCTGAAGATTTGAACTAAAAAATGAAATGGGTGCTTCCAAATTGTGATCGTTGAGCTGCGTGAGTACTGCTGCATAAGACGAGGTGGATGCGATAGTGTATAATGTAAAATGATTAGAAAAATTGGAAGTATTTAAGGCTGGGGCATTGATTATTGATTGCTTGATTAAATCAAACGCTTCTTTTTCTGTTGATCCCCACTTAAAGACTGAATTTTTCTTGATCATAGTTTGAAGTGGCAAAATAATTTGAGAAAAATCAGGAACAAATCTTTTAACAAAATTGATTTGGCCTAAAAATGACTGCATGGATTTCTTATTATGCGGGAAAGGGATTTCAGAGATTTCTTTGATCCGATCAGGATCAATATAAATGCCATTTTTGGACACAATAAAGCCTAAGAGCTTTCCTTGGTCAAGAGCAAAGAAAGATTTTTTAGGGTTAAGAGAAATACCATATCTTTTGCAGCGTTGAAAGATTTGATTTAGGTCATGCAAATGATTGGACCTCTCTTTAGAGAATACAGTAATATCATCTAAATAGACGACTACTGTTCTATTAATCAACCCTTTAAAAGCTATATCCATCGCTCTTTGGAATGTCGCTCCTGCATTAATAAGTCCGAAAGGCATTTTTTGATATGCATATGTTCCCCATTTTGTTCTGAATGTGGTTTTAAGCTGGTCATCAGGATGGACCAAAACTTGGTTATATCCTGAGAAACCATCTAGAAAGGACATTAATTCAGAGCCTGCTACTGATTGGAGTATTTGCTCCATGGTAGGTAATGGGAAGTTATCTTTTAAGCTTGCTTTGTTCAAATTTCTGAAATCAATACAAATCCGAATGTCGCCATTTTTCTTTCTGACTGGCACCATATTAGAGACCCAGTTTGAGTGTCGGACTGGAAAAATAATCTTAGCTTTCAAGAGTTTGTTAAGTTCAATTTTTATTTGACTCTCTAAGCTTGGATGTATTTTTCTTAACTTCTGCTGAATTGGTTTCTGATCGGGAAGCACTGGAATGGTATGTTGGATAATGGATGTATCATATGTCTTCAAATCATCATATTTCCAAGCAAAACCCTGTTTATTTTTCCTTAACAGTTTAATGAATGCCTCTTTCTCCTCTAAGGAAAGTCCTAATCCTAAATTAATGTTTTGAGGAGTTTGCTCAGTGCCAAGATTTATCAACTCAAACCTTAGGGTAGAACTTTGGAGCTTTGTATTAGTCACAGGTTTAAACCTGTCTTTAATATCATAAAGATCCTCCAGCTTTACCACAGGCTTGGGGATTGAATTTTCCTGAGGTGTTTCTCCCATTTGAAAGTCATGCTCATTTTCTTCAATAATTTGATTATCATAGGACTTTTCAGAAGTTAAGAATTGTAAAATATCCTCATCATGGTTGAATACTCTCCAATTAGTGACATTGTCAGGAATTGATGGCCTAAAAAGCAATTCTACTGAAAATCTATCTGGGCTGTAGTCTTCAGAAGGTAGGAGCTTGGAAGCTACATTGGCTAGTAGGTCGGCTGCTGAGTTTTGAGACCTGGGGATGGAGGAAATATTGAATGCCGAAAAGTGTGAAGTGAGTCCTTGTACTAGCGATTGATAATGTTTAAGATGATTTGAAAGACAATGAATTGTATTTCTCACCTGTTTGATAATAATTTCAGAATCGCCGAATACTTTTAAATATTGCACTTTAAGGCCGATTTCTTTATACAGTCCTTGGACTAAGGCTTCATACTCAGCTGTATTGTTAGTGCATTCAAATTTCAGCCTACAAGACAGCATTGTTTTTTCTCCTTGTGGGCTAACCAAAATACATCCTTCTCCTGAGCCCTCACTAGATTTGGACCCATCGAAATATAAGACCAAAATAAAGAAGTATTAACAATTTTATTTACAGTTTTCTCAGTATCATTGAAACATCTAGACCTATCTGTTTGTGAAAATTTCTCAATCTGAGTTGTAAAATGGTTCACTGAGAAAGGGGATGGCTGGGCAGTAATGTTGCCAAAGAATGACTCAGATGAATAATTCCCCAAAATGTTGTTATTAAATGCTACCGGTTGGTTTTCTTGCTCAAATTCAGTAACTGTATGGGTCATATGTTTTTCTCGATCAATCCTTATTTGATTTGGCTTACCCTTATAGGGAAGCCACATATGTGACCAATCAGTAGAAATATACCCATGTAGTTTTTCAGACCAATCCCTACTCAAGATTAAACCGTAAAATTCAGGTATATCGGCTATTAGGATATCAATCCTTTGTACTACTCTAGGATCAGCAGATAACCTGATAGTTACGGAATTAATCTCTCCCACAACCTGTACTTTCGTCCTGTCCAACTATACAATATGAATAGCAGACTTTTGGGGTTCAATGTTTAGTTTGGAACAAATTGAAGCTGGCATTATGTTAGAAGATTCCCCTGAGTCAATCAAACAGTTGTGCAGGTTTCTGTTATAGATCTCATAGGTTAGAAGGAAAGGTGGAGTATGAGAGTTTGATCTATCTCCAATCAGAACCGCATCGGTGGCTTCAACCATACCGGGAGGAGGTTGCCCTGAATCATTAGCAACTTTAGCACTGGGAAGAGGTGAAGAAGGAACAATATTCAATTCTTTGAGAAGCAATTTCTACTGATGTTTTAATTTACTAAGTTCAAACATAGTAATGTTTGCTTTAGTTTTCTTCATGTCATCAACAATATTGTACTCCATTGAATCGGATACCACTAACATTTTAGATGTTGAAGGAGTATTAGAAGTTGAAGGTTGGTCTTGGGGGACTGCTGCAAGTGATTTCTTTGTAGGTATTTTTTCCTTTGTTGTAGCGGCGCCTGCACTCCTTTACTTTGACGTTGCCTGAACAGGTTCGGAAGTACTTTTACTCCTAGTAGTGACCGGGAATGCTTCTTCTTCATTATCAGTATCGGAGTTGGGGAGTATAAAATCCCACATTCCATGACATTCAACTACTTCTTCTTCAACATCAGTTGGTATGATTGTTTCATCTTCCTCTTCTTCTTGCTCTGAATCTGCATTAGATATGACATTCGGTGGCTTTGATTCGGTTTTCTTATAAGTCTTAAAGGGTCTTTTGGTTGAGGTTTCGGCTACCTGTTTTTTTATTTCAACCATTTCATTTGACAAAGTTTTTAGGACTTTTTGCAAACCCTCCATGTCATATGGGTCTTTCGGGGTTTTCTTCCTTGAGTCATCTTTAAAAGAGACTTTTTTGGCTTTTCTGTCTTCCAGAGCAGCTTTCTTTTCTAGGGCATTGATACGTTTCTCCACAGCAAGTACTTCTCTCATGTTTTCGGCTAAGGTAGGTTTCCCAGCCCTATCTACAAAAATGGCTATATTGGCAGGTAGGGCGGTTATATACCATTCGCTTCGAATTTGTTCACTTGGTTTGGAGGTCGTCGGGATTTTATTCAGGAGTTTATTGAATCAAGCATTAAATTCCTTAATTGGTTCCCTATGCTCTATCCTAAGATTGGAGAGATCATTTATTAGCGTAGCCAAGGACCTATCATCTCCATATTTCGTAAGAAACTGCTCTTGGCAAGTGTTCCAACTAGTAATGGAACCAGAGGGTAAAGAAAAATACCAGGATCCTGCTGATCCTTGCAAGGTGTAAGGGAAAAGTCTAACAACAACATCTTGTTCTGTTACTCCTTTCAAGTTGACTGCCAACATTATTAATATGTTCCTCAACCTGGGTCCCATCATCTGGGTTAAACTTGGGTAGCCATTTTTCAGGAGCATCTGGTAATGCATGCAATGGTGCAGGCATGTTGACTGCACCAGGCCTGGTCCATGGATCTGCCATTGTAATAGCAGTAGTGGTTGATACTACTGTTGGAATTCCAAATGTCTGAGAAGGAAATAATGTTGAGGAGTGAGCAGGTTGGGATGTTAAAGCTCCTAATCCCTGATGAACAACAATATGTAATGGGGGAGTGGATGGTTGACTTTGCAGAGGGGAAGATGGAATGGAGGATGTGGATGAAAACTCTTCACTGTCAGATCCTTCAGTATATTTCTTTGCCTTTTTCCTTTTGGGTAAATGGAACTCAGTGGGTTCAATACCGAGCTTTTCGCTCTGAAGTCTGGTGAGAGGGTGAGGCAAATTGAACTGCGAAGTGGCACTGCTTTGTGATACCTCAGATTTCTGTGGTGAAATCGAGAAGCTCTGAAGTTTGTGGATAAGAGACTGGACTTCAGGGGATTCAAGACTTAATTGTTCTGGAGTATGATGGGTTTGAGCAGTGGTAGTTGATTCCTCTTCTTCTTGTTTGGATACTGGAGAACCGACATGCAATTGGGAAGTCCGAGGGGATGCGAAGGGAGAATTACTCTTAGAATGGCCTACAGATTTGGGTTTGCTTGCCATTCACAGTTGATGGCCCTCCTTCTAGCACCAAAAATGTTGATGCCTCGAAAATCGCTGCAACAACATTGGGGGATAACCACCCGGTCCGGACCTTAGTACAGCTCCTTTTCCGTTTGGAATGGTGGCTCCGACTAGGGATAATGGGACCAGTTTCCCAGCAATGAATAAACGGGATGAATGGATAATTGATTGACTAATCTAATGATAGGCGAATAGCTAAATCTATCAGCAAAATAAAAGAACTATTACTTATCCCGGGAACTATTGTACTTTGAAGTGTAGCGCTTGATGATCTATGTCTATGGACAGGCATATAAATGACTCCATCTAACAGACATGGACATTAATTCATTTAAAGATTACTTTGCTTAAATATTTAAGCAAAGCGAATAAAGCAATATTACTACACTTGTCATTTATATCATCGACACATATATGATTAAAAGAAAAGCACACCATAAACATCCAATAGTGGAAGAAATACAGAACTGCTGTTAAAGCACATACATATATTCGATAATAGCAAAGATAATCAAATAACAATTCATATGAAAAGAATGAATTCAGACATAGATAAAAGTACCATATGAGCTGCTAGACACTCCCAATATCAATCGCTACTTGAGATTCTTCCTTCAACGCAGAAACACTTTCAAACAAAGACAATAGTGCACAATTGCATAAAAGCTTCCTTGTCAAATTTAGAATAACTGGTCCAGTTTCATAAAAGAATATGGCTGAAGCACAATAGTGCAACTTCAGTCTTTAAGTCAGGTACAAAACTTTACGACCCTTTCCAAAACAATGAAAGGGTCTATAAATACTTAATTAATCTAACTATCTATAAAACAGAAATCCTACTTAATTGGTATCAATTGATTTTGATCCTATTTTCTTTAGCAATCTGGCAGTCGGCGGCATGAATCATCAAGTAGGTTGTTTGCCTTTAAATCTGAGCTGACTTGTAGCAAGCATTGGCTCCACTTCAGGTGGTTTGTTGAGGCGAGAGCTGAGCTGGGCGACATAGGTGGCATCCTGAATATCGGGGATAATATACCCGATTGCATCCGTAAGGCACTTGAGGGCGGCTCTCTGTGTGTGCGGCTTTACCAAGAAGAACCAATAGGTGTCCCAGGTTAAGTTGTTAATCCCAGCAATTAATCTCCCCTTTTCCTCTAGATCGGGGTAACATGATTGCTCCAATGTTTTCATTGTTGTTAATTTTCCTGGTGTGCATTGGGGAATCATGTTTGATAAGTAGAGAGTGTTATTGACTAATTCAACTAAATTGCTCGAAGTTGATTTGCATCTTGAAACTGCCCTCTCTGCTTTCATCTGTTGGGACTGCCATTCTGTAAAGAGTATATCTTTATGTGACTCTAATATCCTTGGTAAATTTGCCGCTTGTCCTTGATCAGAATCTTGCCAGTCGAGAAATGTAGCTATCGTTTCTTCAGCTTGATCCAATTCAGTCCTTGCCTTGTCAACTTTATTACTTATGGATGCCGCTAATTCGCACAGTGGCTCAACTTGGGCGATTTGTTGACATAGAAGCTTAATTTGGGCTAAAAATGCAGTATTTATCTGTAGTGCTTTTGCTCGGAATTCAGCTACTTATGGAACGCTCTTTGTCTTTTCAATCTGTGCTGATAGCGGAATGATTTGTTCATCTTTTGATTTCAGCATTTTCTCATTCGCTGTCTTCAATTGCGCTAAGGCCTCCGACAATTCTTTCTGCTTTTGGATTGCGCTGTGGTCAATCCTTTGTTTTTCTGCTTGCAATTGTTGAGTTAGTTGACTGTTTAATTGCTGCTGTGTCAACAATTGCTGCTCTGCCTGCTCCGCTTTCTGCTTTGCTTCAGTCAACTGTGCCTGTAACAAGAAAATCTCCTGATCCTTTGTTTTCAGTAAAAGGCCTACCTCCGATGCCTTATCTATTGTCGCTGCCGAATAAGCTCCGGCATACTGTGACAGTTTTGTTAGGTCATCGGAGGGGTCAAATTCCTCCTTCCAAACCACATTGCTCGTGACCGTCTGTTCTGGGAAAAGGGAAGGTTGATCAGTCCTTCTTCTTTTCCTTTGTCGTTTAACTACAGCTTTATGCCTTGGGCTGTAGAAGACATCCAAGGGAGGAATCTCTTCTACCTGCAAAATGATTTGGTCGGAGGGGTCCTTTGGTATTATCTCTACCTCTTTTGAAATGGGTGGGCCGCTGGTTCCACTTAGAACCTGTGGTGAAGTGATTTCCTGTGCGTCTGTTGCCTTTGAAGTTTCAGTGTCCTTTGAACATTCCAGACCGCTGATAATGGAATCAAATTGCCGCCATTCCTGGAGCAATTTTGGGTCAATATGAGTATCCACATTTACTTCAGTGGTGGTCTGTTTTTCCTTTTCAGTTTGGGTCTCCTCCCGCACTTTTTCTTGCTCTTTCTTCTGCTGATTCTCATGTTCTTTCTTCTGATTTTCCTCCTGTGGCTTTTCTTGTTCTTTTGTAGTAACTGGAGGTTCCTTTGACTGTTGTCGTTCAGGCTCGCTTGACGATGTCGCTGGGGTTGTTGCTAATAGATCTAGACGTAGAGTTTGCAACCTCTGTTCTCTAAGTCTGTTAAATTCAGTCAACTCTTCATCATGATATTTCATTTTGGCAAATGTTTTAACCTGCATTATTGTCTCAGCTGAAGAGAACAGGTTGTCAAACATATCTTCTTTATGATCAAATTTTGACAATTTGGCCTGTTCTAGTGCATTACAGGAAACTTTGTTTGGATCAAATTGCCTATTTGGAAGAGTTGCTAGAGTTAATGATTTAATCTTTGTAGCTTCATTTTCTGCATGTTTGAGATCATGCAAGGTATAGACACCGCATCTCAAAGGAAAAGAGGGCCAACCCTGCTTCTTATTTTTCTTGAGCGTCTATGTAACACTCTCAGCAATAATCTGGTAAGAGATTTCCCTTGCCAGCAGTTTATCAGGTATGTATAAAGGGAGGACATGAGGTTTGGCTTGGCTACCGAAAACTCTTATATAAGTGAACTTCTCCTCCCCAAACCAGCTCCTTACTGCTGTTAAATCAATCCCAGCTTGGTAGGAAATCTTGGGAATGGGTTTATCAAAAATAGAATAATAAATAGGCAACATAAATCCATTACAGACTTGGTACAAATGGTGCTTATAAGAGGATTTCCATAATTTCTGATGGTATATGTGAATAGGCGTGGGGTCTTGTGGTGTCCACCTCCAGCCGAGCACGGGAAATTCAGAATTGAAACACAAGGTATCTAAAATATAGGCACTGTAATAGAATGGGGGAATTATCCTTTCAGAGATGCGAGTCTTATTCCTAAACTCAAGAACAGCTTTGGCTAGTTTATCTGAGAGAATAGTGGCCCAATCCATTATTATACTGTTGCATGCAGCTTCCATTAAGGGAACCATTTCTATAGTGAAATTAGAAGAGTCGTGCAATCCCCACAATCTACACATCATTATTCCAGCGTAGCAATAAGGAGAAGCCAAGGAATCAACCGAGTACTTACCGGAAGATTCATGTTTGTGCTTTGCCGGATTTTATCTCCAATCCCGGATGGGTTCGGATTCAACTTCGTTCTCGTTTCGGAATTTTTCCAGGAACGCCTTATTGTATGTCTTCTCTAGCTGGGGCAAATGATACATTTTCCTTAGATCATCAGCTTTGAATGAACCGAAAATTCTTCTGTCTCTGGTGCTGAAGGTTCTATCCAGGATTGGGATTTCCTCAATTGCCCACCGCACTACATCTGTATATGGGAGAATTTGTTCCCTAGCTGCTATCCGGTGAAGGAAGGAGTCAGCTAAGTCCTTAAGAGTACCATCAGATTTACGAGTTGAATCTGTAGTAGCTTGTACCGTTGTCACTTTAGGTTCTTCGACTTCAATCAAGCTGTAGGTACTTTGCCAAGTAGTTCTGCCGAGACCAGAACATGTAGTATCTGAAATCAATCCTTTCTTTTTGTTTGAAGGATCAGTGACAGCTTGTCCTGTGGCTGGCGTGACGGAAGCGCCTGTGGTCTTCTTAGATTTCTTCCCCATTTTGCTTGAGTTTTCTCCTTTGGATGAATTCTGCACAGAAGCGAAAATAAACGTAATGCAGAGAATTGGCAATGAAAACTTCAATGTGATGAGATCTATTGATCAATGCGTGGTGAGAGATTATCTTTTAAAATGGCCGCAGATACAATCCATGAGAATATTTTAGGAGTTACAATTACATTAAATGGCCGTTTAAAACCTACCAATCCTTAAATGCCCATTATATCATTAATCGGCCGAATGATTCGTTTAAGCGTGTTGTAGATGTTTTGGCGGTTGAGCGCAGGTGAATCATCGTTGGAAAAATCAAGCTTTTAATATGAATTGATCATAATATCCCTCCATTTTAACGGCTTTTTTGAAATCTGCGCTTTATCACAATCAGCCATCGGGGGAAAGCTTAACCTCTTATATTAATACTTCTTGAAACCCCGATCGCCGATAGCGATATCGCATCGCATCGGGAGTATTGGCATTACATGAGACATGGATAGTATATCGCCGATTGCCGATAGCGATATCGCATTGCATCGAGGGAATGACCTGGGGGCGCTTTTAAGAATGTGCATACAATATCGCCGATTGCCGATAGCGATATCGCATCGCATCGGGGGAATGACCTGGGGGCGCTTTTAAGAATGTGCATACAATATCGCCGATTGCCGATAGCGATATCGCATCGCATCGGGGGAATGACCTGGGGGCGCTTTTAAGAATGTGCATACAGTATTGCCGATAGCCGATAGCGATATTGTTGGCATTTTGGCACAGGTGTGGCGCTACGGTACAGGTGTTGTCCTTGATGGCAACTCTCTTTGATGACAGATCTCAGTCCAGACTACAAGAATGAAGAGAAATTTCATATACGCAGGTTCATTAAGCCCAAATTACGTATACACGCTGGTACGCTATATACTAAGTCACGGATACGCAGGCTCGCTATATACGAAGTCACGTATACACGCAGTTTCCTGAACAGAAAAGAGCGTACATGTCGAGAAGCTTCCCTTTGGTCCGTGGTAGTTAGTCCTCGGTACTTGAGCCTATGTTTTGGACCAAGGTATCTCGACAGTCGTGTTGATCCCGAGTTTTGAAGTTAATGGTATTGTGTTACTATGGTTTTGGACCGTGGTATTGTGAAGGGCCTAAGGCTATATAAGGAGAAGAAAGATCATTAGGAAATTGCACTGAAAAAGTCTTGAATATCTGATAAAGAAAGAGATCTCGTATGCAGGTTCTGGGTTGCTTGATCTAAGCTAAGGAGAGATCACACCGGTTGATGGAAGGCTAGATCTAAGGATAGATCGGGATCAAATGGTTTGAAATTAACTATCGGTATATGGTTGATTACGCATATTTTTAGATCTGCATACTGACGCAATGTTATGTTCTGAAGTATGACTGATGTCTGGTATAGCTGCAAGTTATGAGAAATTATTTTTAGATCTATACGTAGGTTGTCTTTGGTAAAAGCGCGTGTATACGCAGGTTGGTTTCATTGAAGTAGCGTATATCTTTTGAAGCTTAATTTTTGGGTTGCAGTTGGGTCTGACTGTTATTGCAGAGGTTCTATAGTCTGCTCTGTGTTCTGGTGACTGGGTGTTGACAGGGTTTCAGTGGTTCAGTGATTCAAAGATTGATGATGCTAGTATTGGTTGTTTTGTGCTTCAATGATTTGTGAATGAATCGTGGTCTTCAGATTGTAATGTTGTGCTTCAGGAGTATCCAGTCTGAAAATTGATGAAAAGTGGTGCCTGAAGGAAAGAAGATTGTAGGCCAGCACCTACGTACCAGTATCTTAGCTAGTACAAGAGAAAAGGGGGGTTGGAGCTCCCTTCCAGGAGAGTTTGGAAAATGAGAGAAGGTTGTAGCCTTCTGCAGGTTGTAGCCTGCGTACTGGTATAAGGCTGCACCAGTACAAAAGATTGTAAACTGAAGTTTCTTATTAAAGAAAGATAGAGACGACTTGCAGCAGGTGGTTTTCACCCACATTGGGTTTCCACCTTATATCATGGTGTTCATGTGTGTGGCTTTTGTGTGATGATCTGTTCTGTTATACTGCATCTGTTTACCTTTAATATGGCTAATAATGTCCTGATGCATTTACTGAAGATAAACTAACTGAATCATAAGATTTCTGGTTATACGCTGGTTGCTTTAGACACAGTAACGTGTACACGCTGGTTCACTTAACTGAAGTAGCGTATATGTTTCTGAGTATTGGAAAAGTTTTATTGATCTGATAATACTGATTCACCCCCCCCCCCCTCTCAGTATTATTTCCAACAATTGGTATCAGAGCAGGTCCTTCAGAGAAGCTTGATCGCTTGAAGGTAGATCGTTCATCATGAGCAACTATGAGAGAGAAGCATCAATCAGGCCATCGGTTTTTGATGGGACAAACTTCAATTATTGGAAGGTAAGAGTTACTGCCTATCTTCAATCTCTTGGTACAGAAGTTTGGGACATCGTAGAGACAGGCTACACTTTTCCTTTAGCTACTCCTACAGATCCAGCCGAGAAAAAGAAGTATGAAACAAATGCGAAAGCAGTCAGTACTCTATTAGGATGTATATCCCAATCGGAATTCATGAAGGTAATGCACTATAAATCCGCAAAATAAATATGGGACAAAATTGTCACGAGCTATGAAGGAGACGAACAGGTAAAGCGTGCTAAACTTCAAACTCTCAGGATTAAGTATGAGACTCTCAGAATGTATAATGATGAAAGTGTGGCTAACTATTTCCTTAGGGTAGATGAGATTGTTAATTGCATGAAAAACTTGGGTGAAGAAATAAAAGAGGCTATTGTGGTTGAAAAGGTTCTAAGATCATTGTCCCCAAAATTTGAATCTAAAGTGTCTGCAATAGAATAAAAAGAAAATCTACGAATTCTTACTACGTCTCAGCTTCACGGAATTCTAACTGCTTATGAAATGAGAAAAGGAGGTCCATCAGACAGAACAAAGCTGCTTTCAAGGCTTCAGGCAAAGAAGATTATTATGAAGCAAGTCACGTGCCAGAAGATTAAGAAGAAGAATCAAATTTTGTCAGAAATCTTCAAAGGGGTTCTGGAAGGTTCAGAGGTAAGTTACCTTTTAAATGCTTTGCTTGTGGAAGAGTAGGTCATTATGCTGCCAAAGGTCCCCACAAAGATAAGAATGACAAAGGAAAGGAACCTGTTAAATGGAACAAGAAACAGAATGAAAAGAAGAAAAGCTATTACACTCATGAAGATAGTGATGGTCTTTCAAATAGTGACGAAGATGAACAGGGTTATAGATATAAACTTTTAATGGCTTTTGAAGATGATGACTACATGGATGCTATAGATGTAAAAGGCTTTTATGAAGAAATGAATAATCTCAAAGTTTGCTTAGAAGAAAAAAGTGCTATTATTGATTCTCTACAATGTCAACTGGCAGAGAAAGAAAAACATCTTGAAAAATTGGAATGTGAGATTGTTTGTCTTAGAAAGGAGATTGAGAAAAAAAAAGCGATTAATCTTAAATTTGTTAAAGGATCTGAAACCTTGGATGAGATTATCAATGTGCAGCGTTCTCCTCTGATCAAGACAGGTCTGGGATATAATGGCGAAACATCTCAAGCTTCTACCTCTAAAAGTTATCTTGATGCAGCAAGGAGGAGCGAGCAAAGACCAAATAAAAGTCATCAGGTGAATCAGGGACAGTTTACCTCAAGAACAAATAAAGACTATCAAGAAGTTCGGGGACAAGCTGCCTTAAGGACAAACAGAAGCTACAATCAGCCACAGGTAAAATCTTCCCAATTTTCCCCAAGAATGGACGTCAATAGAAGCTACAATCGGTTGGATGATAGATCTGATTATTGGAGAAATTTCTTTAATGGCCAATGTTTTTCTTGCCATAACTTCGGTCACAAAGTAGCTCAATGTGTTGCCTACAAGACAATCATGACTAGAGAAGCTCAAAAGCAAAGAAGTACGACTGGAACCATGAAAAGGACTTATAACAACTTTTCGGTTCTTGAAAATGAAGTTGAATGCTCTATTTGTAATAACTTTGGTCATGAAGACTCTGAATGCAGGAGCAGGTTCTGGAAGACAACTCAGAAGGAACAAACCTCAAATGTCAGAACATGGAGAATAAAGGAACCGCAACCAGAAAGATGTGGGATAGCCTTTTATGCAGAAGGTCAAGAAAGTCTATGGTACATTGACAGCGGATGTTCGAAGCATATGATAGGGGACAAAGAAAAACTTGAATCATATACCGCATTAGAAAAGGGAAAGAAAGTTTCTTTTGGAAACGATATCTCTGCAGCCATAAAAGGAAAAGGCGTTGCTCCGTTGAAAGAGAAGGTCAAAGCTGGAAATGTTTTGTATGTTGATGGATTGAAGCATAATCTTCTGAGTGTCAGTCAGATGTGCGATCAAGGAACAGAGGTAATATTTAGATCAAATGGATGTTGTGTTCGTGATCTTGATACAGGTGAAACAGTGATCAAAGGAAGAAGGACTCCAAATAATCTATACATATTTGAAGAAAGACAACAACAATGCTATTTGAGCAAGAATGATGAACACTGGCTATGGCATCGGAGGTTGGGGCATCTAAGCTTTCCACAAATAAGGAAAGCATGCAAATATCAGGAAGTTCGTGATCTTCCAGATATCAAAATTCCAGACAACACCATATGCAAATCATGTCAGTTTGGAAAGCAAACCAGAACTAATTTTCCTGAGAAGGAAGGATCAGCTAGCATGCCTCTTGAGCTAGTACATACAGATACATGTGGTCCATTCAGAAAAAGAACACCTCAAGGAGAAGAATATTTGATATTATTCATTGACGATTTCTCCAGGTTTGTCTGGTTAGGACTTATGAAGCACAAAGATGAAGCATTCGAAAAATTCAAATCCTTCAAAGCCTTGGCTGAAAATGAATCAGGACACAAAATTAAGTGCCTTAGATCTGACAGAGGTGGGGAGTTTACCTCAAATGAATTTTTTGATTTCTGTGAAGAACATGGGATAAGAAGAGAATTCTCTACAGCTAGAACTCCTCAGCAAAATGGAGTTGTGGAAAGAATGAACAGAACAGTCCAAAAAATGGCTCGTGCTATGCTTGATGAATCAGGTACTCCCGCAACTTTCTGGGGTGAAGCTGCACATGCTGCGGTTATTATACTCAACAAAACAAATGTCCGAGTAAACAACACTCAAACTCCTCATGAGCTCTAGTGTGGTAAGACTCCTTCGGTGAAGCACTTCAAAATCTTTGGGAGCAAATGTTATATTAAGAATACTGATGAGCAACTTGGCAAACTTGAACCAAGAGCAGATGAAGGCATTCTTCTTGGTTATTCTCCACATAGAAAAGCATACAAGTGCTACAATAAAAGGCTTGGCAGAATTGTTGACAGCATTGATGTTGTGGTTGATGAGAAGGGATACATTCCTAGGCAAGTTTATCATGAAGACATCGAAGAAGATGAAGGCTATCCTCAAAGACAGAATGATGAAGAAGAACCTCAAGAAGAACCAGAGGAGCAGACAAGAATAGAAGAGAAGACTCCATCCAGATATGTTCAGAAGAATCATCCAGAATCTCAGATTGTGGGGCAGAAAGAAGCAGGAGTACAAACAAGAAGAACAATTGCAGAAGCTTCAAGCTATTTGGCATTACTCTCTTCCACTGAACCACAAAATGTGAAAGAGGCATGCAAAGATGAATGTTGGGTCAAAGCAATGGATGAAGAACTTGAGCAGATCGAAAAGAACAACACTTGGGAACTGGTTCCTAGACCAAAAGATAAGAATGTCATAGGGACAAAATGGGTCTTCAAAAATAAATTGAATGAAAATGGAGAAGTAATTAGAAACAAGGCCAGACTTGTTTGTAAAGGGTATGCACAGCAAGAAGGAATAGATTTTGAAGAGACCTTTGCTCCTGTTGCAAGACTTGAGGCCATCCGAATGTTCCTTGCTCTCTCAAGTTTTCAAAACTTCAAGGTATTTCAAATGGACGTGAAATCAGCCTTTCTAAATGGAGACTTAGAAGAAGAAGTATATATTGAGCAGCCAGATGGTTTCATTCTTGGGAATGATCCAAACCTTGTATGCAGATTGAAAAAGGCTCTTTATGGTCTCAAACAAGCTCCAAGGGCTTGGTACTATCGTTTGGACAAATATCTTCACCAACAAGGTTTTTCAAAAGGATCAGCAGATAGCAATCTCTATATGAAAGTTGAAAATAACAAATTGCTAATACTTGTTGTGTATGTAGATGATATTATCTTTGGCAGCAATGAAGAGGCTATGAGTCAAAACTTTGCCTTGGTTATGCAGAAAGAATTTGAAATGTCATTACTTGGAGAATTGACATACTTCCTTGGATTGCAAATCCAACAAAATGAAGGAGGTATTTTCTTGTCTCAAACCAAGTACCTCAAGCAGATCTTGAAGAAGTATGGCATGGAAGATTCAAAGCCAGTTTGTACCCCCATGGTTACAGGATGCAGCCTCAGTGCAAATGATGAATCAGCAGCAGTTCACCAACCAACTTATAGATCCATGATTGGGAGTTTGCTTTATTTGACAGGTACCCGACCAGATATTATGCATGCAGTAGGAATTGTTGGAAGATTTCAAGCCAACCCAAAGGAAACTCATCTTCAGGCAGTCAAAAGAATCTTCAAGTATCTTCAAGGGACTCAAAACTATGGCTTATGGTATCCTAGAGATACAGATCTCACTCTTCATGCTTACACAGATGCAGATTGTGCCGGAAGTGTGGATGACAGGAAAAGCACAAGTGGTGGTGCTTTCTTCATGGGTTCCAGATTAGTATCTTGGTTCAGCAAGAAACAGAGTTCGATTGCTTTATCTACAGCTGAAGCAGAATATGTGGCTGCGGCATCTTGTTGCACACAACTTCTTTGGATGATGCAGACCTTGCAGGATTTTCAAATCACTTGCACTCCACCAGTCTCTATCTTATGTGATAATACAAGTGCAATCAGCATTTCAAAGAATCCAGTCATACATTCAAAGACCAAGCACATACCAATCAAGTATCACTTCCTCCGGGAACAAGTGCTTGAACAAAAGGTCAAGTTGGAGTATGTTTCTTCTAAAGAACAAGTTGCTGATATTCTCACAAAACCACTGCCCAGGGAGACTTTTGAATATCTCAGACAAAAGCTGGGAGTAGTTGATGCTTCATCCTGCTGTTGAAGCTTGTCTGTTCTAAAGAAAAGTTGGTATATGCGAGTTGTGTAAGGGATATCCGCGTACATACGCTGATTTATGCAGGTTAAGTCGTGTATATGGAGTTCTGAACAGCAAGGGCAGATTCTGGTTGGAGAAGGTCTGAGATGGGTATGACAGAGAAGCAAGCACAGTTTCAGGGGGAGCAGCTTAAAGTCTAATAAAGCATTGTTGGCATTTAGATGCTTTTGGTTCTAGTTCACAACTGTTGTTGGTTTTAGGAGAAGGAGCACAGAAGGAAATCTTGGTTGCTGATCTAAAAAGATGATCATCAGATGCTGCTGGTGACTTTCATAAGTCTTGGTCTAGATTTTTCGTCTCTATGTCATGTATCTCTTTTGTGATATCTCTTTTATGATGTCAAGGTCATGTAACGGCCTATGTTGGTTTCCCCACTATGCCTGGGATGAACGATGTAATGTAATTGGTTGTTATATGTAAATTTCTGATGTATCCCCTCTTGGTTGGGAGTATGGATGTATGTATTGAGTCTTTTGGTGATAGGAAGGTCCTTTATGATGTATAAGTCTTGGTTCTTTTTGAAGAACATCTTTTGCAGATCTTGCCTACAGTCAGGGGGAGCATGTTCAGCACAGCAGAGCAGAGATATCAGCATGTTCTCAGGGGGAGCACAACCCTTTGCCCTTGATGACAAAGGGGGAGAATGATTCTAAGGATCTTGGGGTTGCCATCAAGTCCAAAGGGGGAGATTGTTGGCATTTTGGCACAGGTGTGGCACTACGGTATAGGTGTTGTCCTTGATGGCAACTCTCTTTGATGACAGATCTCAGTCCAGACTACAAGAATGAAGAGAAATTTCATATACGCAGGTTCATTAAGCCCAAATTGCGTATACACGCTGGTATGCTATATACTAAGTCGCGGATACGCAGGCTCGCTATATACGAAGTCGCGTATACACGCAGTTTCCTGAACAGAAAAGAGCGTACATGTCGAGAAGCTTCCCTTTGGTCCGTGGTAGTTAGTCCTCGGTACTTGAGCCTATGTTTTGGACCAAGGTATCTCGACAGTCGTGTTGATCCCGAGTTTTGAAGTTAATGGTATTGTGTTACTATGGTTTTGGACCGTGGTATTGTGAAGGGCCTAAGGCTATATAAGGAGAAGAAAGATCATTAGGAAATTGCACTGAAAAAGTCTTGAATATCTGATAAAGAAAGAGATCTCGTATGCAGGTTCTGGGTTGCTTGATCTAAGCTAAGGAGAGATCACACCGGTTGATGGAAGGCTAGATCTAAGGATAGATCGGGATCAAATGGTTTGAAATTAACTATCGGTATATGGTTGATTACGCATATTTTTAGATCTGCATACTGACGCAATGTTATGTTCTGAAGTACGACTGATGTCTGGTACAACTGCAAGTTATGAGAAATTATTTTTAGATCTGTACGCAGGTTGTCTTTGGTAAAAGCGCGTGTATATGCGGGTTGGTTTCATTGAAGTAGCGTATATATTTTGAAGCTTAATTTTTGGGTTGCAGTTGGGTCTGACTGTTATTGCAGAGGTTCTGTAGTCTGCTCTGTGTTCTGGTGACTGGGTGTTGACAGGGTTTCAGTGGTTCAGTGATTCAAAGATTGATGATGCTAGTATTGGTTGTTTTGTGCTTCAATGATTTGTGAATGAATCGTGGTCTTCAGATTGTAATGTTGTGCTTCAGGAGTATCCAGTCTGAAAATTGATGAAAAGTGGTACCTGAAGGAAAGAAGATTGTAGGCCAGCACCTACGTACTAGTATCTTAGCTAGTACAAGAGCAAAGGGGGGTTGGAGCTCCCTTCCAGGAGAGTTTGGAAAACGAGAGAAGGTTGTAGCCTTCTACAGGTTGTAGCCTGCGTACTGGTATAAGGTTGCACCAGTACAAAAGATTGTAAACTGAAGTTTCTTATTAAAGAAAGATAGAGACGACTTGCAGCAGGTGGTTTTCACCCACATTGGGTTTCCACCTTATATCATGGTGTTCATGTGTGTGGCTTTTGTGTGACGATCTGTTCTGTTATACTGCATCTGTTTACCTTTAATATGGCTAATAATGTCCTGATGCATTTACTGAAGATAAACTAATTGAATCATAAGATTTCTGGTTATATGCTGGTTGCTTTAGACACAGTAGCGTGTACACGTTGGTTCACTTAACTGAAGTAGCGTATATGTTTCTGAGTATTGGAAAAGTTTTATTGATCTGATAATACTGATTCACCCCCCCCCTCTTAGTATTATTTCCAACAGATATCGCATCGGCGGAAACCAATGTGCCATTTACTTATGCTCCTTATGTCATTGCGATATGCGATCTTGCGATCGCTTTATCGCAATGATAAAAGATTGATTTATTTGCATAAATGGGTTTTTCAAAAAGGTTTTTTTTTTATAATGTTTTCATTTGGTTTTCGAACCCTTTTGAATAATACAATATTGATACCAATCAAAATCTAAAGGGACCCATTTCATATGATAGTTTTGTGAATAATAATGATATGAAATGGGGGGTTGTTGTAGAGCACAACAATTGGCGATTCGCTGGAAGAAACAGTTATCTCTGAAAAGTATAAAAATACTTAAACTTTTTCAAAATAGAGTTCTAATCAAAGGGGAAATTTCTAATATAACTAGGTATATATGTATTCCGAGTAAAATGAAACTATTTTTGCTAATTTCCTCTCTTTTAAAGAAAATAGATACATTCTAAGTTTTAAATAGGCCTCTATTGGTTTATAATGATAAGACAGAAAACCTTTCCAACTCAGCTTTTATAGTGAACTCATCTGTCATAGGTAGAGCCTCTGCTGCCAGCAAACGTTCATAGTTTCGACAGGGATACCTTTTAACCATGTTATTGTTCATTGTCCCATCCAACTAAGAGTGTGATTAACAGAATGAATTCAAAACATGTTTTCATATTTTGTATTTCTTTTCCTTTTTCTGTTATTGATAAGATAAAAATCCATTGTCCTGGTTTGGTAGCCAGCTATTGACAATGCCATTCACTGGTAGTAATCTAACCGAACAAGCTGGCTCGTGATGAGACCCCTTGTCTTATTATTGTTAAGCCATTACCCTGTTATGGTTTGCAGTATTGGTAATGTCGGTTAAACTATTTCCCTATGATCATGGTAAGCAGGCTTGTAATAAGACCTCTTATCTTTTATATCAAATTTTTTTAGAATTACACTCTGAATAATCATAAACTTTGGTGAATGGGATGGACAATTTTCTCCTTAAGAGTAGATGGATGACAGGGTAAGAGTTGAAGATGCTGAAGTTGGATTAGCTTCTATCTTGATATTGATAACCTTTTGTGACCAATTTGAAAACAGAAAATGATTTACAATACTTCTAAATTTTGAGAGGAGTTCACAAAACTTGAAGTGTGGTTTCAGAATACAATGATACCTAGTTTCCTAGAAATTATCCCTTTTTGGTGAAGACTTCTATTATTTTAAAAGCAAATATCATACTACTTCTGTGGATCAAGTTTTCAAACACAGCAAAGGTCAATGGAAGATACCTTACAACATTATTTTCTAAAAATTCTACAAACTACAAAACTCTATTAACCTAAAAGGAGAAGGGGTTACCTCCTCAATTAAAGAATTTCTTCAAGATAAGGCCATTAACAGGGAGAGAATCTCTCAAACCTGATAAATCTTGCAATATGAAGGTCGAATGGCCTATCTTCTCACAGATCTGAAATGGTCCAAGCCACATCTTCTGGAACTTGGTGTGTTTTCCCTTGTCCTCATGGGCTTTGTCCCATTTTAGAACTAAATTACCGACTTGAAATTGTTTTGAACCGGATGAGACTGAATCAAAAGCTGCCTTGATGATTTGCTGATGTTTGGCATGAATAACCCTGGCTTTTTCTCTTTCCTCTTCTAATTTTAGAATTTGATCATGTCTAAGCTGAATAGAAGAAGAAGGACTTTCCTCAATGAATTAAACTAGGGCTAAAGAAGGAAGAACAAGATTTGTGGGTAGTACTGCTTCTTTTCCATACACAAGGTTGAACGGAGAAGATCCTATAGAAGCTTTCTGTGTTATCCTATCAGCCCATAATGCAAACATTAAGGATTTGTGCCAGTTTTTATGATTCTGTTCGATAGTTCGCTTAATGATTTTGATCAGATTTTTATTGGTAGACTCTGCTAAACCATTACCCTGGGGATAGTAATTAGCAGAATATTTCAATTTAAATCCTCTTTTAATAGCGAAATCAAACATAGCATTGCCTGAAAAGTAAGATGCATTATAAAAAACAAGAGCATTTGGGACACCAAACCTGGTAATGATGAATTGATCTATGAATTCAATGATTGCTTCAGAATTTGCTGTCTTCAAAGGAATTGCCTCAACCCACTTAGTAAAATAATCGGTAGCAGTAAGGATATACTTATTCTGTTTGGAAGAAGGTGGAGTAATTTCCCCAATGATGTCCAATCCCCATTGCTCAAATGGTTGTTCAATGTTGACTGGTTGCAGTGGGAAAGCTGGTTTTCATTGTCTTCCACTAGAAGTTTGACAATTGCGGCATTTCCTTACATACTCATGGGCATCTATAAATAGAGTGGGCCAATAGTATCCAGCATGAATAATTTTGTGAGTTGTTGTGTCAGCTCCAAAATGTCCTCCTGCTGGTCCATCATGTAACGCCTGCAAAACCTTTTGTGCTTCAGGTTTCTCAAGGCATCTTAATAAGATTGAATCATAATTCTGCCTAAAAAGCACATCATCAATAATGGTAAAATTTTTCGCTTTTAACCTAATGGCCCTTTTGTTTTTGTAAGACAGGTTAGGAGGTGCATAACCATTTTTCAAATAAAAGATTAAATCTGCATATTGAGACTCAGAATCAGTAACACTTATCTGGTTAACTTCTTGAGTTTGATCTGTACCACTTGATTCTGGAATGTTGGATGCTCTTGCCAATAACCTGCAAAAACCTTGGCCCCTAACAATCTTTGCTGGCTTAATTTCTAAGTCATATTCTTGAAGTGTTGTGACCCAGTTTGCCCTTTTTTCACCCAGTTCTCTTTGGATCAATAGTTGCCTAACTGCCGGGAAAGGAACTATAACTTTTGTGTGGGTTTTCAAAAGGAAGGGTCTATAATGTTTGACCGCTTTAAATACAACAAAGGCTTGTTTTTCTACTTCGGAGTAATTCAATTCAGCACCCTGAAGATTTGAACTAAAAAATGAAATGGGTGCTTCCAAATTGTGATCGTTGAGCTGCGTGAGTACTGCTGCATAAGACGAGGTGGATGCGATAGTGTATAATGTAAAATGATTAGAAAAATTGGGAGTATTTAAGGCTGGGGCATTGATTATTGATTGCTTGATTAAATCAAATGCTTCTTTTTCTGCTGATCCCCACTTAAAGACTGAATTTTTCTTGATCATAGTTTGAAGTGGCAAAATAATTTTAGAAAAATCAGGAACAAATCTTTTAACAAAATTGATTTGGCCTAAAAATGACTGCATGGATTTCTTATTATGTGGGAAAGGGATTTCAGAGATTTCTTTGATCCGATCAGGATCAATATAAATGCCATTTTTGGACACAATAAAGCCTAAGAGCTTTCCTTGGTCAAGAGCAAAGAAAGATTTTTTAGGGTTAAGAGAAATACCATATCTTTTGCAGTGTTGAAAGATTTGATTTAGGTCATGCAAATGATTGGACCTCTCTTTAGAGAATACAGTAATATCATCTAAATAGACGACTACTGTTCTATTAATCAACCCTTTAAAAGCTATATCCATCGCTCTTTGGAATGTCGCTCCTGCATTAATAAGTCCGAAAGGCATTTTTTGATATGCATATGTTCCCCATTTTGTTCTGAATGTGGTTTTAAGCTGGTCATCAGGATGGACCAAAACTTGGTTATATCCTGAGAAACCATCTAGAAAGGACATTAATTCAGAGCCTGCTACTGATTGGAGTATTTGCTCCATGATAGGTAATGGGAAGTTGTCTTTTAAGCTTGCTTTGTTCAAATTTCTGAAATCAATACAAATCTGAATGTCGCCATTTTTCTTTCTGACTGGCACCATATTAGAGACCCAGTTTGAGTGTCGGACTAGAAAAATAATCTTAGCTTTCAAGAGTTTGTTAAGTTCAGTTTTTATTTGACTCTCTAAGCTTGGATGTATTTTTCTTAACTTCTGCTGAATTGGTTTCTGATCGGGAAGCACTGGAATGGTATGTTGGATAATGGATGTATCATATGTCTTCAAATCATCATATTTCCAAGAAAAAACCTGTTTATTTTTCCTTAACAGTTTAATGAATGCCTCTTTCTCCTCTAAGGAAAGTCCTAATCCTAAATTAATGTTTTGAGGAGTTTGCTCAGTGCCAAGATTTATCAACTCAAACCTTAGGGTAGAACTTTGGAGCTTTGTATTAGTCGTAGGTTTAAACCTGTCTTTAATATCATAAAGATCCTCCAACTTTACCACAGGCTTGGGGATTGAATTTTCCTGAGGTGTTTCTCCCATTTGAAAGTCATGCTCATTTTCTTCAATAATTTGATTATCATAGGACTTTTCAGAAGTTAAGAATTGTAAAATATCCTCATCATGGTTGAATACTCTCCAATTAGTGACATTGTCAGGAATTGATGGCCTAAAAAGCAATTCTACTAAAAATCTATCTGGGCTGTAGTCTTCAGAAGGTAGGAGCTTGGAAGCTACATTGGCTAGTAGGTCGGCTGCCGAGTTTTGAGACCTGGGGATGGAGGAAATATTGAATGCCGAAAACTGTGAAGTGAGTTCTTGTACTAGCGATTGATAATGTTTAAGATGATTTGAAAGACAATGAATTGTATTTCTCACCTATTTGATAATAATTTCAGAATCGCCGAATACTTTTAAATATTGCACTTTAAGGCCGATTGCTTTATACAGTCCTTGGACTAAGGCTTCATACTCGGCTGTATTGTTAGTGCATTCAAATTCCAGCCTACAAGACAACATTGTTTTTTCTCCTTGTGGGCTAACCAAAATACATCCTGCTCCTGAGCCCTCACTAGATTTGGACCCATCGAAATATAAATACCAAAATAAAGAAGTATTAACAATTTTATTTACAGTTTTCTCAGTATCATTGAAACATCTAGACCTATCTGTTTGTGAAAAATTCTCAATCTGAGATGTAAAATGGTTCACTGAGAAAGGGGATGGCTGGGTAGTAATGTTGCCAAAGAATGACTCAGATGAATAATTCCCCAAAATGTTGTTATTAAATGCTACCGGTTGGTTTTCTTGCTCAAATTCAGTAACTGTATGGGTCATATGTTTTTCTCGATCAATCCTTATTTGATTTGGCTTACCCTTATAGGGAAGCCACATATGTGACCAATCAGTAGAAATATACCCATGTAGTTTTTCAGACCAGTCCCTACTCAAGATTAAACCGTAAAATTCAGGTATATCGGCTATTAGGATATCAATCCTTTGTACTACTCTAGGATCAGCAGATAACCTGATAGTTACGGAATTAATCTCTCCCACAACCTGTACTTTCGTCCTGTCCAACTGTACAATATGAATAGCAGACTTTTGGGGTTCAATGTTCAGTTTGGAACAAACTGAAGCTGGCATTATGTTAGAAGATGCCCCTGAGTCAATCAAACAGTTGTGCAGGTTTCTGTTATAGATATCATAGGTTAGAAGGAAAGGTGGAGTATGAGAGTTTGATCTATCTCCAATCAGAACCGCATCGGTGGCTTCAACCTACCAGGAGGAGGTTGCCCTGAATCATTAACAGCTTTAGCACTGGGAAGAGGTGAAGAAGGAACAACATTCAATTCTTTGAGAAGCAATTTCTGCTGATGTTTTAATTTACTAAGTTCAAACATAGTAATGTTTGCTTTAGTTTTCTTCATGTCATCAACAATATTGTACTCCATTGAATCGGATACCACTAACATTTTAGATGTTGAAGGAGTATTAGAAGTTGAAGGTTGGTCTTAGGGGACTGCTGCAGGTGATTTATTTGCAGGTATTTTTTCCTTTGTTGTAGCAGCGCCTACACTCCTTTTCTTTGACGTTGCCTGAACAGGTTCGGAAGTACTTTTACTCCTAGTAGTGACCGGGAACGCTTCTTCTTCATTATCAGTATCGGAGTTGGGGAGTATAAAATCCCACATTCCATGACATTCAACTACTTCTTATTCAGCATCAGTTGGTGAGATTGTTTCATCTTCCTCTTCTTCTTGCTCTGAATCTGCATTAGATATGACATTCGGTGGCTTTGATTCGGTTTTCTTATAAGTCCTAAAGGGTCTTTTGGTTGAGGTTTCGGCTACCTGTTTTTTTATTTCAACCATTTCATTTGACAAAGTTTTTAGGACTTTTTGCAAACCCTCCATGTCATATGGGTCTTTTGGGGTTTTCTTCCTTGAGTCATCTTTAAAAGAGACTTTTTTGGCTTTTCTGTCTTCTAGAGCAGCTTTCTTTTCTAGGGCATTGATACGTTTCTCCACAGCAAGTACTTCTCTCATGTTTTCGGCTAAGGTAGGTTTCCCAGCCCTATCTACAAAAATGGCTATATTGGCAGGTAGGGAAGTTATATACCATTCGCTTCGAATTTGTTCACTTGGTTTGGAGGCCGTCGGGATTTTATTCAGGAGTTTATTGAATCGAGCATTAAATTCCTTAATTGGTTCTCCATGCTCTATCCTAAGATTCGAGAGATCGTTTATTAGCGTAGCCAAGGACCTATCATCTCCATATTTGATAAGAAACTGCTCTTGGCAAGTGTTCCAACTGGTAATGGAACCAGAGGGTAAAGAAAAATACCAGGATCCTGCTGATCCTTGCAAGGTGTAAGGGAAAAGTCTAACAACAACATCTTGTTCTGTTACTCCTTTCAAGTTGACTGCCAACATGAAATTATTAATATGTTCCTCAGCCTGGGTCCCATCATCTGGGTTAAACTTGGGTAGCCATTTTTCAGGAGAATCTGGTAATGCATGCAATGGTGCAGGCATGTTGACTGCACCAGGCCTGGTCCATGGATCTGCCATTGTAATAGCAGTAGTGGTTGATACTACTGTTGGAATTCCAAATGTCTGAGAAGGAAATAATGTTGAGGAGTGAGCAGGTTGGGATGTTAAAGCTCCTAATCCCTGATGAACAACAATATGTAATGGGGGAGTGGATGGTTGACTTTGCAGAGGGGAAGATGGAATGGAGGATGTGGATGAAAACTCTTCACTGTCAGATCCTTCAGTATATTTCTTTGCCTTTTTCCTTTTGGGTAAATGGAACTCAGTGGGTTCAATACCGAGCTTTTCGCTCTGAAGTTTGGTGAGAGGGTGAGGCAAATTGAACTGCGAAGTGGCACTGCTTTGTGATACCTCAGATTTCTGTGGTGAAATCGAGAAGCTCTGAAGTTTGTGCATAAGAGACTGGACTTCAGGGGATTCAAGACTTAATTGTTCTGGAGTATGATGGGTTTGAGCAGTGGTAGTTGATTCCTCTTCTTCTTGTTTGGATACTGGAGAACTGGCATGCAATTGGGAAGTCCGAGGGGATGCAGAGGGAGAATTACTCTTAGAATGGCCTACAGATTTGGGTTTGCTTGCCATTCACAGTTGATGGCCCTCCTTCTAGCGCCAAAAATGTTGATGCCTCGAAAATCGCTGCAACAACATTGGGGGATAACCACCCGGTTCGGACCTTAGTACAACTCCTTTTCCGTTTGGAATGGTGGCTCCGACTGGGGATAATGGGACCAGTTTCCCAGCAATGAATAAACGGGATGAATGGATAATTGATTGACTAATCTAATGATAGGCGAATAGCTAAATCTATCAGCAAAATAAAAGAACTATTACTTATCCCGGGAACTATTGTACTTTGAAGTGTAGCGCTTGATGATCTATATCTATGGACAGGCATATAAATGACTCCATCTAACAGACATGGACATTAATTCATTTAAAGATTACTTTGCTTAAATAGTTAAGCAAAGCGATTAAAGCAATATTACTACACTTGTCATTTATATCATCGACACATATATGATTAAAAGAAAAGCACACCATAAACATCCAATAGTGGAAGAAATACAGAACTGCTGTTAAAGCGCATACATATATTCGATAATAGCAAAGATAATCAAATAACAATTCATATGAAAAGAATGAATTCAGACATAGATAAAAGTACCATATGAGCTGCTAGACACTCCCAATATCAATCGCTACTTGAGATTCTTCCTTCAACGCAGAAACACTTTCAAACAAAGACAATAGTGCACAATTGCATAAAAGCTTCCTTGTCAAATTTAGAATAACTAGTCCAGTTTCATAAAAGAATATGGCTGAAGCACAATAGTGCAACTTCAGTCTTTAAGTCAGGTACAAAACTTTACGACCCTTTCCAAAACAATGAAAGGGTCTATAAATACTTAATTAATCTAACTATCTATAAAACAGAAATCCTACTTTATTGGTATCAATTGATTTTGATCCTATTTTCTTCAGCAATCTGGCAGTCGGCGGCATGAATCATCAAGTAGGTTGTTTGCCTTTAAATCTGAGCTGACTTTTAGCAAGCATTGGCTCCACTTCAGGTGGTTTGTTGAGGCGAGAGCTGAGTTGGGCGGCATAGGTGGCATCCTGAATATCGGGGATAATATACCCGATTGCATCCGTAAGGCACTTGAGGGCGGCTCTCTGTGTGTGCGGCTTTACCAAGAAGAACCAATAGGTGTCCCAGGTTAAGTTGTTAATCCCAGCAATTAATCTCCCCTTTTCCTCTAGATCGGGGTAACATGATTGCTCCAATGTTTTCATTGTTGTTAATTTTCCTGGTGTGCATTGGGAAATCATGTTTGATAAGTAGAGAGTGTTATTGACTAATTCAACTAAATTGCTCGAAGTTGATTTGCATCTTGAAATTTCCCTCTCTGCTTTCATCAGCTGGGACTGCCATTCTGTAAAGAGTATATCTTTATGTGACTCTAAGATCCTTGGTAAATTTGCCGCTTGTCCTTGATCAGAATCTTGCCAGACGAGAAATGCAGCTATCGTTTCTTCAGCTTGATCCAATTCAGTCCTTGCCTTGTCAACTTTATTACTTATGGATGCCGCTAATTCGCACAGTGGCTCAGCTTGGGCGATTTGTTGACATAGAATCTTAATTTGGGCTAGTAATGCAGTATTTATCTGTAGTGCTTCTGCTCTGAATTCACCTACTTGTGGAACGCCCTTTGTCTTTTCAATCTGTGCTGATAGCTGAGCGATTTGTTCATCTTTTGATTTCAGCATTTTCTCATTTGTTGTCTTCAATTGCGCTAAGGCCTCCGACAATTCTTTCTGCTTTTGGATTGCGCTGTGGTCAATCCTTTGTTTTTCTGCTTGCAATTGTTGAGTTAGTTGACTGTTTAATTGCTGCTGCGTCAACAATTGCTGCTCTTCCTGCTCCGCTTTCTGCTTTGCTTCAGTCAACTGTGCCTGTAACAAGAAAATCTCCTGATCCTTTGTTTTCAGTAAAAAGCTTACCTCCGATGCCTTATCTATTGTCGCTGCCGAATAAGCTCCGGCATATTGTGACAGTTTTGTTAGGTCATCGGAGGGGTCAAATTCCTCCTTCCAAACCACATTGCCCGTGACCGTCTGTTCTAGGAAAGGGGAAGGTTGATCAGTCCTTCTTCTTTTCCTTTGTCGTTTAACTACAGCTTTATGCCTTGGGCTGTAGAAGACATCCAAGGGAGGAATCTCTTCTACCTGCAAAATGATTTGGTCGGAGGGGTCCTTTGGTATTATCTCTACCTCTTTTGAAATAGGTGGGCCGCTGGTTCCACTTAGAACCTGTGGTGAAGTGATTTCCTGTGTGTCTGTTGCCTTTGAAGTTTCAGTGTCCTTTGAACATTCCAGACCGCTGATAATGGAATCAAATTGCCGCCATTCCTGGAGCAATTTTGGGTCAATATGAGTATCCACGTTTACTTCAGTGGTGATCTGTTTTTCCTTTTCAGTTTGGGTCTCCTCCCGCACTTTTTCTTGCTCTTTCTTCTGCTGATTCTCATGTTCTTTCTTCTGATTTTCCTCCTGTGGCTTTTCTTATTCTTTTGTACTAACTGGAGGTTCCTTTGACTGTTGCCGTTCAGGCTCGCTTGATGATGTCGCTGGGGTTGTTGCTAATAGATCTAGAGGCAGAGTTTGCAACCTTTGTTCTCTAAGTCTGTTAAATTCAGTCAACTCTTCATCATGATATTTCATTTTGGCAAATGTTTTAACCTGCATTATTGTCTCAGCTGAAGAGAATAGGTCGTCAAACATATCTTCTTTATGATCAAATTTTGACAATTTGGCCTGTTCTAGTGCATTATAGGCAACTTTGTTTGGATCAATTTGCCTATTTGGAAGAGTTGCTAGAGTTAATGATTTAATCTTTGTAGCTTCTTTTTCTGCATGTTTGAGATCATGCAAGGTATAGACACCGCATCTCAAAGGAAAAGAGGGCCAGCCCTGCTTCTTATTTTTCTTGAGCGTCTGTGTAACACTCTCAGCAATAATCTGGTAAGAGATTTCCCTTGCCAGCAGTTTATCAGGTATGTATAAAGGGAGGACATGAGGTTTGGCTTGGCTATCGAAAACTCTTATATAAGTGAACTTCTCCTCCCCAAACCAGCCCCCTACTGCTGTTAAATCAATCCCAGCTTGGTAGGAAATCTTGGGAATGGGTTTATCAAAAATAGAATAATAAATAGGCAACATAAAGCCATTACAGACTTGGTACAAATGGTGCTTATAAGAGGATTTCCATAATTTCTGATGGTATATGTGAATAGGCGTGGGGTCTTGTGTTGTCCACCTCCAGCCGAGCACGGGAAATTCAGAATTGAAACACAAGGTATCTAAAATATAGGCACTGTAATAGAATGGGGGAATTATCCTTTCAGAGATGCGAGTCTTATTCCTAAACTCAAGAACAGCTTTGGCTAGTTTATCTGAGAGAATAGTGGCCCAATCCATTATTATACTGTTGCATGCCGCTTCCATTAAGGGAACCATTTCTATAGTGAAATTAGAAGAGTCGTGCAATCCCCACAATCTACACATCATTATTCCAGCGTAGCAATAAGGAGAAGCCAAGGAATCAACCGAGTACTTACCGGAAGATTCATGTTTGTGCTTTGCCGGATTTTGTCTCCAATCCCGGATGGGTTCGGATTCAACTTCGTTCTCGTTTCGGAATTTTTCCAAGAACGCCTTATTGTATGTCTTCTCTGGCTGGGGCAAATGATACATTTGCCTTAGATCATCAGCCTTGAACGACCCGAAAATTCTTCCGTCTCTGGTGCTGAAGGTTCTATCCAGGATTGGGATTTCCTCAATTGCCCACCGCACTACATCTGTATATGGGAGAATTTGTTCCCTAGCTGCTATCCGGTGAAGGAAGGAGTCAGCTAAGTCCTTAAGAGTACCATCAGATTTACGAGTTGAATCTGCAGTAGCTTGTACCGTTGTCACTTTAGGTTCTTCGACTTCAATCAAGTTGTAGGTACTTTGCCAAGTAGTTCTGCCGAGACCAGAACATGTAGTATCCGAAATCAATCCTTTCTTTTTGTTTGAAGGATCAGTGACAGCTTGTCCTGTGGCTGGCGCGACGGAAGCGCCTGTGGTCTTCTTAGATTTCTTCCCCATTTTGCTTGAGTTTTCTCCTTTGGATGAATTCTGCACAGAAGAGAAAATAAGCGTAACACAGAGAATTGGCAATGAAAACTTCAATGTGATGAGATCTATTGATCAATGCGTGGTGAGAGATTATCTTTTAAAATGGCCGCAGATACAATCCATGAGAAGATTTTAGGAGTTACAATTACATTAAATGGCCGTTTAAAACCTGCCAATCCTTAAATGCCCATTATATCATTAATCGGCCGAATGATTCGTTTAAGAGTGTTGTAGATGTTTTGGCAGTTGAGCGCAGGTGAATCATCGTTGGACAGATCAAGCTTTTAATATGAATTGATCGTAATATCCCTCCATTTTAACGGCTTTTTTGAAATCTGCGCTTTATCACAATCGGCCATCGGGGGAAAGCTTAACCTCTTATATTAATACTTCTTGAAACCCCGATCGCCGATAGCGATATCGCATCGCATCGGGAGTATTGGCATTACATGAGACATGGATAGTATATCGCCGATTGCCGATAGCGATATCGCATCACATCGGGGGAATGACCTGGGGGCGCTTTTAAGAATGTGCATACAATATCGCCGATTGCCGATAGCGATATCGCATCGCGTCGGGGGAATGACCTGGGGGCGCTTTTAAGAATGTGCATACAATATCGCCGATTGCCGATAGCGATATCGCATCGCATCGGGGGAATGACCTGGGGGCGCTTTTAAGAATGTGCATACAGTATTTCCGATAGCCGATAGCGATATTGCATCGGCGGAAACCAATGTGCCATTTACTTATGCTCCTTATGTCATTGCGATATGCGATCTTGCGATCGCTTTATCGCAATGATAAAAGATTGATTTATTTGCATAAATAAGTTTTTCAAAAAGGTTTTTTTTTATAATGTTTTCATTTGGTTTTCGAACCCTTTTGAATAATACAATATTGATACCAATCAAAATCTAAAGGGACCCATTTCATATGATAGTTTTGTGAATAATAATGATATGAAATGGGGGGTTGTTGTAGAGCACAACAGGGTGCAAAAGTGCATGTTCTAAGGACAAGTTTTTGATAAATTTCTGGACCCTTCTCTAAATGCATGAGAAGGGTTTAAATACTACTTACTAAATAAGTTAATTACACAAATTCAGGATACGGTTTAAATGACTGCCCTTTTTCTAAGCAAAACTATTTCTAAAAATTAAATCTAATATCTAACTATTTCTGCATTTTCTCCTTAATGTTGCGAGCATTCAATATTTGCCTGGGTAGAGTCGGCTGACTGTCTTCCGCTTTTGGTTGAGCTAAGCGAACAAAAATGGTAAGAGCTGGCACCATCTTTTCAGCAAAATTGATGATATACTCGAGATTCATCCTCTGACTATGTGGATTTACTGTGTATGCCTAGTAATAATCCTGTTAGCACTCAAATTTGGCCTCAGGCTGAAAAAGACAAAATCCAAGGCAACATCAAACCACTTAGCCTCGTAGCTAGCCCTACGGGGACAGGAGAGGGCTCTCTCCGGGTCTATCTCGGCAAAAGGTCTTCAAAGGGCTGAGATGACCAATAAAGAACACTGATTTTAGGCTAGTAAACTGATAGGGAAAGTTTGATTTTAAATTTTTAGGGTTTTGTTGGAAAGCTGAGCACAGCAATTTTGGGTGCGGGGATGAGACACAGTTTTTGCAGAGGTCTTTTTGGGGCAAGGTAGGAGATTGTCTTGATGCCTTTGAAATAAGTGAATGGATAGATATGACCGGTGAGGAGCTAAGGAGAGCAAGAAACCATCGAGAGTTCTCCTTAAACAGATGAAAACATAGATATTAAGCAAACTTAAAGGCAGAGCATAGAAACCATGAATTCTACCTTAACACTTCATTTACTTAATTTGCAGAAGAGAAGAGTAGGAAAATGATACACATAAAAAACTTAAAAGTACATGAGAGAAACACACCATCAACACAAATCACCATAGGAATCCCAAATAGTGCTGCAAAACCCTGGTCTTTCCTTTGCCAAAATTGTAGAGATACAAAGAGTAATACAGTCTAAGCTTATCCCTCAAGAGTCCAACCATGAAAATGACTAAGAAAATACATAATATAGGCAAGCTAACACATTCCCTTGCCTCTAGGGGTCGAGCTCATCATCCTAGGAGCTGTTTCAACCAATTCTAAACTGAGCACTACAATCTAGGCAATCAAAACAACTTGCCTCTATAAGCTAGGAAACCAATTCATTCATTAATTTTTTGCCATTTTATGAATGAATCTTCTAGAATAGGTAAAAAAGTGTCATGTCAACATGAAATTACATCAATTACATCAAGGAGGATGAAAAATCCCACCAAAAATTCAAAACTGGTCAAATGCTGCGTTTTCCTGAGCTGAAGGTGAAAAATTGAAAAAATGTCCTGATGCGTAGCGCGTCATTTCTCAACGCGTAGCGCGCCTTTGACCCCACTTTTGGGGCACTTCCCGGCATCCAAATGAGGTACAAGTGGGATTTTTGGAAATTTCTGAATGTCTACTCTCCCGCCCAAGTGGAATTTCTCAATTTGGTGGCCATTTTCCCCTCCAAAAATGCAATCTCCCAAGACTGCTTCCTCTGTGTCAAAAAAGTGGCAGAAGGTCATTTTTTGCTTGTTTTTTGACCTTTTGGGGGCTCAAATCTCCATGAAATGTCTTGGAAGTGGCTGAGCAAGTGTAATTTGTCATGAAAAATCCAAAAATGCTGATTTTTTTTGAAATGGACCTCCCCAACTTAAGCGTAGCGCGTAGCGCGCTACGCGTTGAGCCAAAACCCTGATGCGTAGCGCGCTTGAGCCCTACACATAGCGCGACTTTCAGATGCTTTTTGGAGGCCTTTCCAGTGTACAAATTGGGCACAGGATAGCTCTTTGGAAAGGTATTTGAGTCTACTTTCCAACACAACTAGAATTTTTAAATTTGGAGTTCATTTGCCCTGTCAAAAATCAAATCTCCCAAGACTGGTCAAAATGTGCCAAATGAGGCTGCCTCAAGGCAGAGTGCTGTTGCAGTCAATTTTTTAATGCCTTCCTCAACTCCAAATTGAGCTCATGATAGCTCATTGGAAAGCTATTTGGGTCGAGTTATCATTTGACTCATCAAGAAAGTCATTTGGCCAACCAAGATAGGCGAAAACTTGATTTTCCCAAGGTCACTTCAGAGGTGCATTCGATTCTCCTGAGGCAACGTTATTTTTGACATTTCTCTAAAACCATGACACCTGTGTAAAAAGTGAAGGAGGTGTTTCTTCTTTGACATGTTGTGGAAAAAAACCTCTCTTAGTTTTCCAAAATTCATCTTTTATTGCTCTGAAACATCTTTTGAGTGAAACTTATCCCGATGTGTGAAACAAGGAACTTTGTGGAAATGAAGCGCAATGAAGGGGATGAGGGGCTTGTAAATTCTTAAGGAAATTTTTGGGAGTGGGGAGGGATGTTAGGAAGTAGGAGAAAGTGGAATCTCAGAAATCCAGTGAGGGGAAGGAGTCCAAAAGGGCAAAACACAGGTCCAACCTAGAAAATTGCCAGGTTGTAGCAAGAAACTAGGGTTTGTGCGAAAATGAGGAATTTGGCGGATCTAAGGGATGGGAAGTGTTTAATAAGGTACATGAAGGATAGGGGAAGGTGTATGAACATCTGGATACAATTTTTGCTAATGATTTGACCATCCAAGAGAGATTGCCTTCAAAACCCTAGGAGAGGGAAATGACCTTACCTAGGCTCAACTGAAGCATGAACAAGGTGTAAAATGACCCAACGGAACATGACATGATGAGGAAAACCCTATGAATGATGATAGACTCAGCTGAATGATGACATGGACCGACATTTGGACACCTTTAGAAAGAGTGAAAGCAAACCTTAGATCTAATGCCTAGTGACCAAATTTTGCTTGAAGACTCACTGAAATGACAAAATTTGACCTTGACACTCTGAGACCACTTTGTAAGAGCATATTTGATCACTGGAGGAAGGCTGGAAAGACTGGCACTAAAAAATCCAAGTTCCACTTGGTTAATCCTCGAATTGATTCTGCCTTTTCTTTCAGCTTTATGTTTCCAGTTTGTTCTTTACCATTGCTTTCTTGTGTTTTCCGGGCTTACAAGTGACTGAGCAGTTAGAGGCTTTGCTTTTTGAGCAAGTTTCTCAGCGATGCGCGATTAGCCCGAAAATTTTACTAGGCGCTAATCGCGCATCGAAAACTGCCTCCGTTCTTTGATCCAGGCCTCTCTGATGCGTTTTCCGCCTTTAGCGCCTTTTCCTTCACCGGGTATAAACTTCAAAATTTATAAAAAATACTGCTTTCGTGAGCTTCTGACCTTGAGCGTTAAACCGCCTGTTGATATCAGCATTGTTCGATTACTCATTCAACCATGGCTGTGAATGAAAGATTTGTAACGGATAGCTCAGCAGCGTTCTGTGAATCTGCGGCGCTGTTGCATGCGGTATCCGTTTATGAGGGCATCTTTTCTCTGTCTTTGAGCATTGGAGCTTTACCCTTTTCCTTCATGGCTTGCTGCACATTGCTTTGTGTTAATTCTGTTTTTTTTGTCCCTGCAGTAAGTGAGGAAAGAGTAATGACAATAAAAATCGACAAGAAAGCTTTAAGCTCTACGGATGTATAAAAACATGCCACCTGACGTAACCTAACTCTTTGAACAACACAGAACCGTCTTTCATTAACAACTAGCGTATCATTCATTAATTATCATTAAAGCGCGTATCCAGTTTTTGGTTTATGGAAAACTTTTCTTGAATATTGAGCCAGGGAAATTTGTGATGGGATGTTTCTGCGATTCGCATCGCAGCATTGCATTATCGCAATTTCATTGTGTTTTGTTATCGCAAGGTCGTTTGATCGCGCTATCGCAAAATCGCAGATCGCTGTAATGTTTAAACCGTTATGTGTTTTTCATGAAACTTTGCGATATGCGATATGGCGACATCGCATATCGTATATCGGCGATTTTTAAAGGTTTTCCAATGTGAGCATTTCTTAATGCATGCGATGCGATGGAGTTCACATTGCAATCTCGCAGTTTATCATTTTTACTTATAAGGAAATGTCCTATCGTTCTTTGCGCGATGCGATGTTTTCTTAAGGAGTAAAATACATGAGCCTTAATTGATTTTTCGAATTTTTACTAAGGGTCCCCACTCACCTAGTGTTATTGCTAATACTAAATAAGGAGGGGGGTTGTTGGTGGCCACAACATGTTCCAAGTGCCTTTCTATCCAAAATATCCCATTCTGTGTTTATCATACTCATCGACTTCTTTGTCTTTCCGCTCAATGGTAGGTACAGATCTCTCTGATACAGATAATCTTCCATCTGCATCTTCCACAACTGGTAGTTTTGGCCGTTGAATTTTTCGACCCTAAACCTACCATCTTCCGCCATTTCTCCCACTCGAACCAGGAACCCTTCTCTCCCGCGAGTTTATCAGCCAAATAGACCTTCGGCTCTGATACTAGTTGTTAGAAAATTATATATCACAGAGCAATGAAACACATAAAATATTGTAGAAATATAAAGACAGAAAATGCATAAAACAAGAGAGACCCAAATATACGTGGTTCACCCAGTTTGGGCTACGTCCACGGAGAAACAACCAGTCCTTCTTTTATTATATTATCCAGCAAACTAAAGAGATACAACCTACAATAGATTTGTCGTGGACGTAGCCCAAACTGGGTGAACCACGTATATCTGTGTCTCTCTTGTTTTATGCATTTTCTGTCTTTATATTTCTGCAATATTTTATGTGTTCCATTGCTCTGTAATATATAATTTTCTAACATCCATGTTATATAATTGTATGCTTGATTCTGGAGCATCACATAACCTCATGCCAAAAACTATCATGGAACATTTGAAACTTGACATAACCAGATCCTATCATGACTTGTACACCTTTGATTCTAAAAGGGTGCCCTGCTTAGGATTGATTAAGGATTTAGTAGTCACCCTTTCCCAAATTCCAGTGAAAAGTGTAGTGCTTGATATAGTTGTCACAAATATCCCTTCCAAATTTGGAACGCTCCGTTCTAGGTCTTGATGTGCCAAATTAGGGGGAACTCTTCAGATCGATATGTCTTATACCACTATTCCAGTTTATGAGGCAGAACAATTAAAGTTATATAGAGAGGTAACATTTGTGCACACTTTTTGCAAAACAGACTAGCCAAGGAACCATCCTATTTATGCAATTGATCAGGATTTTGGTTGCTTTCAACTCTCTTCAAACCAAATACAAGAAACTCAAGTTAAAATAGAAGATGAAATTGAAAGTACTATACCAAATCAAACCGATGTATGGAAACTATTTTTTGATGGTTCTTGTACAAAATATGGAGCAAGGGTTGGGGTAGTTTTAATTTCACCAGAAAAAGAAAATATCACCCAATCATGCAAAATCGACTTCGGAATTACAAATAATGTGGTTGAACATGAAGCTTTCCTTTTGGGACTACAATTAGCCAAAAGCTTAAAGGTTCAAAACTTAAGTTTTTTTACTAATTCAGAACTTATTGTCAAACAAGTGAGAAATATTTGCCAGACTAAGCATCCTAAGCTTAGGTCTTATTGAAATGAAGTTTGGGATTCAATTGAAAACTTCTTTGATGCTTTTAATTTTATTTATATTCCAAGAAATCAGAATATTCATGCAGATGCCTTAGTTGTTTCTGCTAGTTCATTTAAAATTCAAGATCAAACCAATGTACTCTATCAAATACAAGTTAGGTACAGACCATCCATCCCAGACAATCTAAAACACTGGCATATATTTGAAGATGACGAACATTTGAAATCTTTTTTGTATGTTATAGATGAATTTTCAGTTCTACAAATTGATGAAGATAGAACATAAATAAATGAAAATACAAATGGAAATGATACTTCAGATTTCAATTCAAAAATTGCTGATCATGAAATTATTCAATTGTCTAACAATTTTATTCCCAAAGGCCTCATTCCTTTAGAAAAATTGTTTGATCAAAATGATGTCCTTCGAAACCCTCAGTCCATTTCTTCACAAGATGACATAACTGTTTTTTCTAAATCTGATCAGAAACATCTAAAGCACTTGATGAAGGTTTTTGACAAGTGTAGGAAATTCGAAATATCATTGAATCCTAAAAAGTCTATGTTTGCTATCAAAGAAGGAAAACTGATGGGCCATATAATTTCGAAAGAAAGAGTAGTGATTGATCCCAAGCGTGTGTCTTCCATTGAAACATTGACCTTACCTAGAAACAAGAACGAGATTCAAGCTTTTCTAGGTAACATTAATTTTTAAGGAGATTCATCCTAAATTATGCTGAGATTGTAAAAGATATAACTGACATGCTTCGAAAGGATCATGAAGTTAAATGGACTGTCTCTTCCAGGAATGAATTTGATCAGATCAAGAAAGCTATCTTTGAAGCTCCCACCTTGGCTAACCCTGATTACACTAAACCATTTAGTATCTTTTCCTTTGCCTCAGAAACAACCCTTGTTGTTGTTCTACTACAAAAGAATGAAGATTCCCATGACCAACCCATAGCCTTTTTCTATTTTTCTAGAAAGAACAGAAAATGGTATTTGCTCTTTTGCCAAAATTTATGTTGAGATAGACCTAAGCAAAGGTCATCCTGACCACATTCAATTGAACCATAAAATTTTTAAATGGGCCCAAGTATTAGATTATGAGAACACGACCTTCTGATGTAGAACATGCTTTTAAACAGGACATTTGCAAAACTCTTATCCTAGGGCTAAAAAGCATCCAAAAAAGAAAAAAATTTGGCATATAAGCCAAAAGGTTGGTAGGTATTAGATCCTCATCTTTCTAAAGATGAAGAGGAAGAATTTATGGAAATTCAACCTATTCATGTTGAAGCAGATAAATAGGCGCAAACCATGCAGAAGGAGGTGTTGAGGCTAGGTCTGAAGTTGTAGCGCAAATTTAGAAGGGCACTGATTTAGTTGAGATTCAGGTATTTGATGGGATGGGAGGCAAAAAATGAGCACTTGTATCTAAGAGTTCGGATACTAGCAAAGAACCTTATCCAAAATCTTCAAGTCAATATTTGGCTTTAATCCTTGATGAACCAACCTTAGAGAGATGGCAAAATGTACAAAAAAATAAAGGAAAAAATAAAAGTTAAATGTGTTTTCCCACATTTAACTTTGAATTTTTTAATGTTTATCTTTTATCTTTTGTTATTTTATTTTTCTAAGGATCATTGTTGTGAGGTGTATTTCTCGAATACATTCAACATATACAAAATGTAATTTTATTCTTCCTTTTTACGAATAAAATTATGGGTGTCTTTTTCTCTAAAAAAAAACTCTAAATAAGATGTTAGTATCGAATAAAAAAAAGAGTTCATTAATTCTTAATAAATCAAAACAAACACATACCATTGAATCACCATAATAGTAGTCTCACAATGCACAACAACACATGAATGAATTGCTTGTTGTGGCACAAAAGAGCTTCTGCAATCAAACTGATATATTCAATGCACCATTACATAGGGCATTCATGAAATCCAAGAGTGGAAGTGTGAAGTTATAACTTGATCTCCCAAAACAATGCACAAGCTTTCCTCTACAAGGTGCTCAAGGAGTCCAAAACTAAAAGTCCCTTCTAACTAGCCATAAGGGTATATTTATACAAAAATAAGTTGATTCCTCACCTCTTGTGACCTTTCAACTTCCCTCATGACTTTTAAACTTGTACATAACTTTTCATTTCTAAATTATGTTTACTCCTAACTTCAAAATAAAATTATTTACAAATTACATGGAATTCATAAAATTCAAATATATGTCATGGAACTAGGCTTATGATTGCCATCTCAAGAGCTTCAATGTGCATTTATTTTGTCAAGTATGTGTACCAAGATTTATACTCAGTGGCAATGGTCTGACCTTTTTTTACATTTCTCCTTCAAATCTCACTCACATTTGAGGGTATCCAGAAACAAAATATTCATGTTTGTCTATAGATGAACTAAAAGCATTGAGAGATTTGTTTTCAACTTTATAGGCTAGATAATATTGTCTACAATCACCTCTTTTTTTGGTTCTATTCCATATTGAGTAGCGGCTTGCTTCATTACATCTAACATCTCACGGATTTCTTGTCAAACTTCTTCGGCCCTTATTACTCCTAATGCACCAATGGATGGTATTTTGTGTACCTTAACGAGGGACTCTAATCCGTTGTGCAACTTCTGATATGAATCTACCATTCTAGTCATATCTCTAGTCAGCTTGTCATGTGATTTCACAAACATTCTAATTCTCACTTTGTCCCTTTCTATGCTCATTCTATATTTCCTAGGTAGTTTTGTTGGTGCATTCAGATATTGTATGCTCCATCCATGAATGTAATATTTTGTTTTTAAGGCTCGCTTTATCAATGCTCCCCTCCTTTTAGCTCTTCTTGTAACTTTGACAGTGGAGACATTACTTTATGAAGGACATTCATTTCATCATAAACATGTTTCATGACATCTTCCAACACCTTTATCTCCTCTAAAGTTGTCGCTCAGAAATCTTCCTAGTGGGTGCTTGAAGTGGACATAAACTGGTTATCTACTTGTGACTTGTCATCTTCTTGTTGTGTAGTAGACAAGTTCTCCTTTAACTCGTTTACTTCATTTATCAGAAGTTCCACATTCTTCTCGATAGAAAAAAAAGGTATAGATACTATATATGCTATTGTTATAGGATTGGTTGTGGTATCCATCACTATGTGCTTCTCCGTAGTAACTAATATGTACTTGTGTGGTTTTTTTTCCAAGTAATTTTGTCTTTCCTAGGAAATCTTGTTCTTGAGTTTATCAAACCGGAAGCTTGAAATATTCAATACCCGATCCTCCTCCTCAAAGGTAACACCTAATTTTATAAGTGGGAGATGTTCGCCAGTGATAGGCATGCGAGGATCAACATCAAGATTGGCTATTAGGATTTCCACCTCATGTTGTGTGAGCTCATTCTGTCTAGCCCTCTTTGCTTGTTTTTCTGCTAATTCTTTGGAAATCCTTTCTTCTTTGAGTTTCCTGGACATCTCCTCTTCTTCTTTATTCTTTGCTTCTTCTTCTTTATTTTTCCTCATTTCTTCTTCGTTATTCCTTTTTGCTTCCTCCTCTTTATTTTTCTTTGCTTCTTCCTTTTTCTTCTTTGTTGCTTCCTATTTTTTCTTATCTTCCTCTCCTCCTCCTCTTCCTTCTTCCTTGCCTCTTCCTCTACCTACCTTTTGGATTCTTCTTTAGCTTTATTTTTTCCTTCCTTTTCATCGCTTTTCTTCTTTATTCTATCCCTCTTTGCTTCTAGCTCTTTTTTCATCTTTAATGCAACCTTCTTTTCTTTTGAGTCCATACTTTCTTGTGACTTTTCTTCTGAGGATTAAGAGTTATATATATGTTGAGAGGTGCCTATTCCTTTAGCTACTTCCAATTATTTGGTTGCATTAAAGAATATTTTTACCTTTTCTTCATATTCATCCACTACTGGCACGTATGACCATCCAAACCTGATTGCTTTGCAACGTTGGGTGGAAATACCTCTCAAATCATATCTATTGAACCTGAGTATGCCAAATTTCAAGTGTTCAAGTTATTTGGTTTAAGCTTCTAATACCTTAAAGCTTTTCACACCATAATATCTTATATGTAATGGGAAAGTAGGCCATGGAGATTTCTTAGATTTTAGCAATGTGCTAGTTAACCATAATGTGGGTTGGTATGCTACCTCTTGTAACCATTGGGGATTCACTAGGGGACAAATACCATACCACATCGGTTCACATTGGGGAATATATATTGAGGAAAAAAAGACACAATATATTGACCGTATAATAGGGGCTAAGGGGTTTTAATATTGGTAGGTATAAAAAATGGAGCTCAAAATTAATGAAAAAATGGAAACCTACAATATCTAGTGAAAGTAGGGGTCTTTTAAATTGGGAAGGTGTATTGGGTTCGTATTGGTAGGGGGTTAAATAATGTTATTTTTAGAGGTATTTTCCAATATGTAGTCAAATTAAGGGTATTGTTTAGTATGCCACGAATGCACGTGCTATGTTAGAGGTTCATTGGGTGAAGCCCCCATGCTTGTAACACTACTTTATCTATGACAAACAAGGGAAATTAAGGGGGACCTTTGTGTGCTCCAAATACCCTGATGAATAGTGAATCATCGGGGGTAAACTATTTAGTTGCATCTGGTAATGATGCTCTCACGCTATCCAACATATTATGTGCTTTGTATCAAAGAGAATTTGGTATATTGGTGCAATTAAGTGTTTTACAATTTAGGTGTGCATTCTCCTGTATCCTACCTCCCACAATGATTTTCAATGGATATAGATAGGTAGGATATCATGAGCAAATCCCATCTCCAACCCAACTCTTGAAAATTCACATCTTGTGCAAATGGCATCTATCAAGTATGATGCCATATAGAACTTCAATTGTTCTCCTCTAGTTGTTTGCTTTTCTCTACTAATATTGGATTTTAAAGATGATTCCAAAATGTCTGCCCAATTGAAAACTATTCCTTGAGTAGCACATATGTATATCATGGGTACCCACTGTTCCTCAAAAATCTCTGGATCTTCCCTACCATGTAGCCAAAAACACATGGCTGCTAACAACTGGTCTGCTTTGTTAGAAACTAGGACACTACTAAGAGGGGGGATGAATAGTAGTGTGACCAAATTATACAACTATTTCAAAATTAAACTTTTCAAACAATTTAAAAACCATTCATGTAGGAGCAACAATCATTATATGAAGGACATATCAACATAATCATTATCATGCACATATACAACATGTAAAGACACAAATCTTTTTCTTCTTTCCTTCATCCAAGCAAAGATACAATTAGCTTTTACATCACCGCCCTACAATATTCTACTTGTAGGTGCAAGTTTCTCAGGTTGCTACCTTAAATAAGCTACCACTCCTCAATTTATCAACTATCACTGAAAGAAGCTACTACCTTGAGTTTTATCATCTACCATTGAAAGGAAGCTCGTACTCCCCAATTTATCAGCTACCATTGAAATTAATATTTGACTCCTAAATGTTTTCCAGCCACTATTGGAAGGATCTACAACCCTTGAAATGCAAGCTACCACTTTCTAACCATGATGATCCATATTTCATTAATTTTCAAACTCATATTAACAATACTTACTTACTTCAAACAAAATTTTCCTTACCGATATACCTCAATTCCTTCCTTGCATATAAACTTTTTTCTATTCTTCCAAAATGCCAGCTTGCTGCATTCATTCCTAACCCACCTCAAATCACCTCTCTCGACATATCATACTATTATAGCGGCTACAACCACCCTCCAAAATTTTTCCTTAGCTTCATTTTGGAGCCTCCCTTCCAAACATCACAACAACATGTCTTGCTTCGTCAAGTACACAAAGGCAGCCTATCAATCACAGCTTGATGCATTCCCCTCATAGCCTGTTCACTCAGACTTGGTCCAGCTATAGGCTTAGCAGCTCCCCCAAGAAATTGCACAAGTCTAGATGGCAACCAACCTTCCCCCGAGAAATTGCGCAATCCTAAGTGGAAGCCTCTTGGGCCCCAGAATTGCGCAATTCTAGGAGTCAACACTCACAGTGAAATTTGTGCAATTTTCCCCAGTAGGGTTTCTCAACCCAAAATTTGCACAAATATGAGCAGCAGTCAGCTACTCTGCCCAGAAATTGCACAAATATCCTGGGCAGTCTGCACAACTCCCAGCCAGAAATGCGTATTTTCTCCCAGTAGTCGAGCAGTATCTTGCATGTGCAACTGAGTTGATCGGTTCCCTTTAGAACCGAGAAAAACCAACTTGCATGCATGGGTTGCTTCTCCCAAGGCAGCATGCAAAGGAATACCTTGTTTCAGGGATGTATTTTTAGCAGTTGGAGGTTACATGCAAGGATCATTTTAGAAACTTCCCACCAATTCTAGCTTTCCCTAGATTTGTGGCATGCGCGTCATAACCTCAATGTTATCAAAAATCATCAACCGAACACTGCAGAGCTCATTCCTCACACCAAACTTGCAACTTTGAAATCCCACGTCACATCTAGGAGCTGTCGGCACACTCAGCTCAGTTATTTTGGGGTAAGCCCGCTTTCCTTGACTTGTGTTTCATTTCTAGCGCTTTTTGTGTTTCGCTTCATATGAACATTGTCTACTTGATTTTAGTGAGCGCTTGCTATCGTTTTGATATATACTAGCTTGTACTAACACCGTTTGAGTTTTCATTTCTATCTCACTATTGTCGCATGCATGAAACTGTTTGGCACAAATGGTCGCTGATTCGGCAACTCGCTTCACCCACATGCATGTTGATCTGTTTACTGAATCTTTCATTTAATGTTTACATGCATGATTAATCACTTCTGATTTCACTTAGTGTCGCCATGCATTCACTTCCACAGTTTCTTTCAGTTTCTCGTCAGCAAGTCTGGGTAGCCTTGGCTTGGAATCTGCCTCACCAAGACAACATTATGCAATCTTGAGAGGGAATGCTCTCTCTTCCTCTTAGGAAATTCACATTTCTACCCAGTGACTATCCTCCATGACTTTTTTGCGCATTTCTGAGGGACAATGGCTGTTGGCCCAAAAAATTGTGCAATGCAGTCACTGAGCCTACATCCATTGCCAGCTGAGATTGCGCATTGTGCAATTCTAGCAGTCAACAGCTAGACTGGACTGTGCATTGCATAGTTCTAGCAGTCAGTCAGTCTCCCAGCAGTCAATATTATGCCTTGCACATTCTTGGCATTTAGTTGTCTAACCTCCCGGCTGAAATTGTGCAACCTTCATGATTAGTCACATAGGTATGTTGCAAGTCAGTTCTCAAGTTCATTTTGGTTTTCGACTGATAGATTGCTTGCCATGAGTGTTTCCATGTCTTCAATTATTGCAGGTGTTCATCTTTCTCTCATAAATGCAGGTACAATGGTTTCCAAGAGAGAAGAGTCGAAGACAACGTTCAGAGCACACCTGAAGATACAGTTGATCAAATGTCTATGAGCTTGCCTACTCACGAAGATATCAAGTTGTTCGTATACAAGGACATCAAGATATGACAGCAGCAGCATCACAACGAGTAGCATCATGAACAACAGTTGAAGGCAGCATGCCAAATGCAACAAATACAACGAATGCAACGAATGCAAGAGGAACCTTGTTGACAACATAGAGGTGAAACAAAGTTGCAAGCTCAAGAAAATCCACTGATGATGAAAGCAACTTTGGAGATTCAGGCTATGAGGTGACGACATGACATGAAGATCACACGAAGACAGAGAAAAGAATAAAGAAGGAGTTGCATGTGATGAACCAACAACTCAAGGAAGAACATGAAGCTGCACATACAAACGAATGAGTTGCAACAAGAACAAGAACAACAGTGGGTGCAACATGCACTCACGGATGAAACTATGCATGTACATGTTAAAGATCCATCCCAGCAGTTGGCACGGAGCAGAAATGGTGAGTAGTGTTGTTGGTTGCATGCAAGGTATTCAGCAGCATGCATGTCATTGTGTGCACGCATGCGATCCAACCCATTCAACACACTCAACAAGGTGAACACAAGAATCAAGTCCAACTGGAGTTGAACATGTACTTCAGCAAGTTGATGAGCATGACCACCATCACACACTTGAAGATCAACATGGACACTATGCATCAGTGTGTTTCCAGTTCAGCTGCACCCAAGAAGACCATGCACATGTTAGCAGATGAGTTGGATGAAGGAGCCATACCAATGCACTGGATGCAACGGAGGAAAGAGCTCGCTTCAGCAAGATGTCACCATGAGGTGCATGCACACCATCACGGACGACCAAGCTTGGCACCAGCTCGCTAACCTCACCATCACAAGCATGTCAAAGAGTTAGTCTCACCTCAACAGATCGAGTGTTAGTGATGTCTTGCATGACTTTCTCAAGCCATTTTGTCTCACATGAGCACACGTGCATTGTAATGTAATGTCATGTCAAGTGGAAGTTCATGTATCAATAGTTGGATGTAACAGTCATAGAGTAGATGAACAGTCATGAGGGTAGATGAACTATCACAAAGGGGAATGTCAAGGGTCACCCCACCCTTTGCTATAAATAGAACCTCATAACTCATTGTAAAGGCTTTTGGTTAGCCAAGCTTCCGATAAGACTATCTTGGAGAGAGCTTGGACAATATTGTAACGTGCCTTGGCTTCTCCACTGCACGGAGCTAGTTCATCTCTTTGGAGGAGTAGGTGGATGTGGCTGTAACATTCCACTATTGGGGCTAGTGGGTGTACATGGATGTATTGTATGACTAGAACTTACACTTATTTATATAATAAGAGCCAACACGTTTCATGCATATGTTGTATTGTATTCCAGCTGTGTTGTTTACTCTAAATGGCATATGTATTTTATTTCTTACGCATGCATGCATGGACTATTCCGTAGGAGTATGTATGAATCTTTCTGAAATGTGTTGATTTTTTTAACCATCACTTTGGATTTCTAGTTGACTTGCCTTCCAGCCTGTGATGTATCTTCACTCGTGTGTTCCCTTCCCATCCACGTACTAATACAAGTTGCCAAGGGGCGCACTCATCTCAACCCACCTATGTTAGAACCTCTAATGCACCTTCCTTGACTCACTGCAGCAGTCATACCCTTGCTACCAACAGAGTTATCTTACTTGCCTGTATGTGAAATCGCGATTAAGGAATTACTATACGACCTACTGCAAGGACTCCTACACCAAACGGTCTGAGGTCTAATTGGGACTTCTTACCGGGGAGATCCCCTAACATGTTGGTGGGTCTACCACCATCAACATTTTGGTGCTAGAAGGAGGGCCATATGACAAGCTGAGTCCTCTCATCTTTTTTGAATCTCTACACATCTATCACGACTAACTACCGAGTTTCTCTTCCGGAGTGTATGTCTTATGTACATGATTTTATCATCTCGGAAAAGCTCTCGCATAACTTGTCTCATTAAACATTTGATGGTGGAGGCTACATGGCCTTGGTTAGGCACACAGTCGACGTTGTAGGCTCATGCGAAAGATATGGATTCTTTGAAGAATACATGAGCTGCACGTTGTTCGTCTACACACTTCGAGGGAACCCAATGCACTGGTGTGCCACGCTACCCGAAAAATATATTCATTCTCTTACTCATCTTGTCGCAGAGATAGACCATGCTTTCAATCACTTCGACCATCAGGCACTCAACAAAGAAATTCTGAAATTACGAAAAGCACCCAATGAATCCATTGAATAGTTTTACACACGCTTTTGTAATCTTGAATACCGATTCCCAGAAGATGATATTCATTTGGAATTTCTTGATGGAATATTTGAGTATCTTCTTCACATATCTGAACCCTTCTCAGCACACTTTAGTGATGGAGCTGCGCAATTACAAGTATGCACAGTTGCTTTCACAAGTGACTATCCACCTTCACCTCATCAAACAACTTCACCACCGCGGAGTGATGTGGAAGATCATGCGCACACCTCTGTTGAACTGTCACATCCTCCCACCCCACCTACTCTTGAGATTTGTGCAGATTTGGTTTGCAAGCCTATTGGTTTTCACGTGGACTCGTTACCTCGACCTCTGTCCTCACGTTCTGTTGATCGTCCAGATTGTATTGTCTTGTGTTCTCCCATTCCAGACCCCTCACTTGTTGTGAATGAGGATCAAGTTGTCGATGGAGTTGGTGTTATGCAGCCAACCTATGCCATCATTCATGATGAGTGTGTGCGGGAATTTAAATAAGAGTCCATGGTGAAGGAAGAATCCCTTCCAGTTGTGCCTCATCCACTTCATTCTGACATCCCTTGTGATTCCTCCACTGTTGATTTCCCCTGTGAAAACCCATTTCCAGATGTTTCTACTTCCGATCTTTCACAGGAAACCTCGGATGTCAGTCTATCATCACAATGCAGAGAGGACACATCTTCCTTGGAAAATCCATTCAGTATTTCATTTATCTTTCTGGAAAACATAGAGGGTGAACATTTTTTCTTCTCATCCACCCCTATGCCCGATTCATCAAATCATGAGGATGCTCACAAACATCCTGAATTTTCTAATCTTGGTTTTCGTGATCTATTCACTTCCTCATCCAGCCATGATGTTGATTCAACCATTATTAATCTATCCAAGACACTGGTCTATGATGATATATCTGTCAATGAAGTCGAAACCCCCCAGGCTGTCGAGGCACTTTAGCCTGAGTTGATGGTTATGTTAGGTCCTTGCTGCCCTGAGGTTCGTTTCACTTATGGTCAGGAAATTGTTGAAAATTCAAGGCTCCTCATCACTCTCTTCTTTGCACTAAAGATCAACCAAACACCCAGATTTCGCTTCCTCCAATCGAATTACACGATCCCATCGCTCATGCATTGGAGGAATCTTACACAACAAGCACACATGCACAACACAAGTGGTCTACCTTTCTCACGTTTTCTTGCATGTCATAGTCAAGAGAATGCATACACTCAACATCTACACTAAGTGTAGCACAACATAATGGCATCACCACAGAATGCATGGCATGCACTTTCACTCATCTTTGTCCTGTGGTCACTTGTAAGCTCAGAGTGTGTTTGTCTTCATTGTTACATCTTTCTTATTTGTTAGTTCGCACATCTGTCTTGTTCGCAAACCATGCCTTCACCAACATGGGTCAATCAATGTGTTGGTGGCTACATTGGAAGTATCACTTCACGTGAGATGACCCATGCATTGTTAGCTTAGGAGTAGGAGTAGTGTTTTCTTTTGAGTTGTTTGCTTGCATGCTTGTTTTCTTGCTTTGTTTGTTTGTTTGTCTGCTTGTTATCCAGGTGGATATTGGTGGTCACCCGCTAATTCCACTTGGAACCCCACCATTGTTTCTTTTAGTTTTTCAGTTTCCTTAATTGTAGCACAATTTACTATTTTTAGCAGTTTTTCGAGTCCTAAACTTCAGAGCCGTTTTGAGGCCCTAAATGACGTTTGTTTGGCAATCTACCACTAATGATTTTTTGTCTAAAATATTCTTTTCCGTCATATTACTCAGAGAGATCTTTCCAACTGGTTATCATGTGCGTCAAACGGAGATAATATGACCAAGTCGCGACCTTGGGAAGTTGGTTGTCCAACTCACCCCAACGGGACCCATAAACTCTTGTTGTTACATATCCTTGCGTTAGGGTTTTCTCTTATTGTTTTATAATAAAAAGGCCCTTGAGCCTCATTGTAACACAGTTTAGAGGCATGTAGTCGCCACATCTCTTCTCATAGATAAGCTACCATCATCCGAGCTAGTCTTATTTCCATTCTGTTTGTAAGCATATTTCAGTGTTTGATATTAATGAGATGAAGCGTTAATTCTACTGCATCCTTGTATTTATGGTTATATCTATAATTTGTTGCGTTTCTGTTTAAATCCGGACCAGCTTGCTTGATTTCTTACTTTTTTTTTTTCTTTCGGTTTTGCTTATGCTCTTGCTTTGCTTTGTTCTTTGTTAGTTCGCTTGTTTTGTTTTGTAGGATAGTTTTACATGAAACCATGTATGACTCTTGAAACAAGTTGGGTAAAGTACAAGAGGCCTTGTGAAGCTATCACTACTTGTTTATATGTCATCCTACCTCTATATGGAGAACTTGTTACTTTCATTCCATGATACGTCGATGGAAAATAGATACTGTTCGAAGTGAACCTTGGTGAAAACACAATGCTTACGTGCTAACTAGTGTCACCTACTCTAGTTGGTTGTTTTTGGATTAACCCTTGTCAGCTCATTCAAGTAGAGTAAGGTGAAAGGGAAAACCTTAACAGGCATGTCAGAGGTATAATAAACTACTTCTCTGTAGAAAAAACCTCTTCTGCTCTCAATAAGTCAGGATCCCTCTTTCGCCTCTGAAATGAATAAGTGTTATGCACGGTTACGAAGATGAAAAATGAAAAAAATGAAAAAGTGAAAAAAGTTTGAAAATTTTGAAAAATGAATAAGGCGAAAGAAGAGAAAGGGTTCTTGTGCAGAGAGGTGATGCAAGTAAATCCACCAGGGTACTAACCATGCTTGCTACCGGCGGAGCCATGCTTGTGTTCCTATGTGACTCCGCTGAGGTATTGTCTAGGCCTGCTGGCAGCGGAGCAACACCAAAGATGAAACTAAGACTCTGATGAGTATACTGCTTGTGCACCAATATACCCCTCAACCACAATCGAAAAAAATGTGTTTCCTTAGCTTGGAATGTGTGTCAATTGACCACAATCTTGGCATATGCTACATCCTACAATTGTTGGGTTGTATTATATTCTTTCCACGACTAGCCCACGTAGTTAACTGGGGGATTAGAGGGGGGGTGGAGCCCCCCTTTTGTTGCGCCGATTGTGTAGCGAGGGGGTCACAGGGGGTTTGAGGGGTATAGGTAACCCCACTTTATGGGGTCCAGGGCAGCGCCCTGGAAAATTTTGGTTTTAGAACCTATGTTAGGTTGGGTGGACCCACCTATGGTTTTGTGCATGATTTTCACACATGTTGTTGGACGTGATGGTTTTTGGTCCATGGTATTGGATGCTTCGACATGTATAAATATGTATTATAACATTGAAAGGAACATAATGAAAAATCAAGCTGGTAGTCTCGATTTTAGGATCCAAGGGAAAATCTCTGTGTATATGTGTTTTATGTGCTATGCTCTCGCATTGTTTATTTTATGTGTTTTAGAATTTGTATGTAGGTAATTTTTGTACGGGGTTAAAACCTACATTTGGTATCAGAGCTTTTTTGGATTCAAGGGGATGCCTTTATTGTTGAGGGGTTTCGCTCAGGCCTGTGGTAGACCCTATTCAGTGGGAGATTTGCGAGATCGATTCTAGTGGTGAAAGAAGATGGTGGGAAAGATAATTGACAAGGGTAAAGGATGCATTATATAGAATATGTGATTTGTGAGTAATGGCTTACTAACCTGGTAATTGACAAGGGTAAAAGATGCATTATATAGAATACGTAATTTGTGAGTAATGACTTACTAACCCCTAGATAGATATTAGGCGAAGCTAATTAGTGCTTATATTTGTTCAACAATGCCATCATCATAGTAGAAACACCACTTCCTCCTTCACAAACAATGTTATGAAGCCGTAAACAATATGTAAACATTAAATAACACAATCTTATACTAAACTTTGTGAACGAAAATGTTAGCAAGATACAAAGATTTACGAAGAAAAAGATGGGTGGACTAATTTTTACAATGGGGAATGATGGAGGAAAGGGGTAATTTGTATTTTATAACTCTTCATATTCACATTGGTTGTTTTGCAATTAAATTATTATAAATAGACACATTAATCAACAAATAAATAGAGATAGATTAAAGTATTACATGGATAATTTCTAGGCTAACTATTAAAGACTATATGTACCTTTTGAATTTTTTTATTAAAAAAAAAATTGATTTATTTAAGAAGTGATAATTAGTGACAAGTAACAAAGAATTTGTTATTAAATTAATTAATTTCAAAATTCAAAATTCAAATTTTAAACAACATTATATCAAAGAATAATATATTTATGTGTTATAATTAATATTAAACAATGTTGAATCAAATAATATATTGGAGTAATTTTCCATTTTATTTTATTATATATAGAATAATTTTCTATTTTATTTTAATATATATGGAAAAACATAGTATTTAAGACCTATTCGTATTCTAAATATGAATAAGCAATAAACCAAAAACTCTCATAATAATTTATAGAGCATCGTTTACCTATTTATATATTTATTTTAAAATAAATATATTATTTTTATTTATTTTAAATGAATATATATTAAACTATTAAGAAGATTGTCTTATAATGGTATTTACAGCCCTAATATATGGCAAATGTAGTCAACACTCGCAAGATCTAGAGAATCCTAACTACTACTAACCAGTGAAGTCTGAGACAGCCACTGGCATTCAAGGACCTCAATGACAAGCAGTGTTTCACACCTTGCAACCCTGATATATTATGGCACCCACTGCCAAAAAGCCTTTGAAGCTTTGTGAGCTGTCCCAACCCTAAGTTATTCAGGTACTCCAACAACCTGCAACGTTTCACACCCGGTAACCCTACTATCTCATGGCATCCGCTAACAAAGATCATTCGAAAATGTCCTGAACTTCTTACTTTTATTAATATTTGGCGTTTTTTTACTGGAGGTGATAATTTTATTTGGATGGTAAATTTGTCGTGATGATGAATCACACTTGTTCCCCTAAAAAAGCAACATATTACAAATACTTCGAAACGAGCAGATAAGCCGAAGCTGCTGATCCATCACATCAATCATTATATATCATACCTTCTCAATAAAGTATTATAGGCTGCCACACAGCAACACATATTGTATCATGCACTCATATGCATATTATCCAAAACTTTGTGCATTCAAAATTATGAAAAACTATTTCTAAATTTCTAAAAACAATTATGAAATCTTATTAAAAATCACATTGAAATTTCCATTATTTTCCAAAAGACAAAACCTCACCTCCCGCCTCTCCAAAGATATCAACGTTTCACACTTACGGGCTTCTCTATTCGTCCACACGCGATGCTGTACAGAGAAGCCATCATTATCTCGATTGCTATGATAGAAATTTGTGTCCACTTAAATTGCCAAACGAAAGTAGAAGTTTGAGTGGACATAAATTTCCAAGGGAAATTGGAAACATTTGCAAAAGGAACCACGTTTTAGAGATAGGTGTTCCCGTCTATTCAAATTCTCAAAAGAATTTGGAAGTTTCTGCAAACTGGAAGCACCGTCATCCAACCTTTCCAAAGATATCAACGTTTCACACTTACAGACTCCTCTATGAGTGCACAAGCGATGCTGTACAGACAAGCCATCATTATGTCGATTGCAATGATAGTCAACGTTTCACACTTACAGACTCCTCTATGAGTGCACAAGCGATGCTGTACAGACAAGCCATCATTATCTCGATTGCAATGATAGAAATTTGTGTCCACTTAAATTGCAAAATTAAAGTTGAAGTTTGAGTGGACAATTATTTCCAAGGGAGTTTGGAAACATTTGCAAAAAGAAAGCACGTTCCCAAGATAGGTGTTTCTGTCTATTAAAATTCCCAAAAGAATTTGGAAATTTCTGCAAACTGGAAGCACCGTCTTAGGATAGATGTTTGAGTCGAACTAAATTTTCAAAGAGAATTTAAATTTCAACTCGATATGATGGAGGTGTGTTAAATCTCCGAAGGAATCGACCCGCGGCATCATTATTGAGAACGATCGGGATTTAAAATAGCGCATGTGACATAACTATTTGGGCAAAAATTTCGAGTTTGGGTACCCCAAATCCATGACGGGATATCTATGTGAGGTGGTTCGACAGCCATTTTAACTTTGGAAATGCTAAAAGGGAAGCCCAAATGTTTACTTTTCACAAGTGGAGAGGCCGTGCAATGTTGACGAATCAACTATAAGAACAGTACATACACACACTGCAAATTTAAATAAACGCACACTTATTTGCATACCTGCACATTTAAATAAACGCACACTTATTTGCATACCTTCTGCACACGGCTGGAAACAGAAAAGACACCATACCAGACATTCATGAATGAAATTGATGCACGAGCATCCAGTTAGGGGCGCCATGACCTGGTGTTGGTCTTCGCTGAGGAGGAGAGGTCATCAACAATTTGAATTTCATTTGTGTTTGTTAATTAAAGACAGCATTAGGAGTCTGCTTTATGTTTTGTTTTTGTCTGTTAAAGAGTAGTTAGGGATAGTACAGTTAGGTAGAAACAGTTGCAGGCACTTGGTTGTCTGGTCTTTGTGATATTTAATTTTCTAGTTGTTTACTTTAGATAAAAGAACAACAGGAAGGAAAATATTGTCATTGTATGTTATAGAACGAAAAGATCAAATAGCAAGATAGTTGATCACTGCATAACCAAACAAGCAACTACCGATAGTTTGCTAACTATATTGCAAGGAATTATAAAACAATTGTACACAGCATGGATGAGGTTCGTTCTTTCCGAAACAGAGAATAATAATACGAAGCAGAGACATTTTCTTCACATTCTATTTTCCTGAATCCATCTGAATTGATTACTATATCTCCTATATTCTATTTTTCTTTCATGAAATGTAAGAACAGACAGACTGTCAAATTCCTTCCTGAACAGAAGCACGTTCCCAAATACAAAGTCAAGCAGAAGCATAAGTAAAGCTGAGACACAGACATACAAAATGAAGACAAGCACATAGACCTGTGCACGCTAAAGAAGCTACAGAGGCGCGAACATACAGTAAAGCACTACCAACAAATACAGTTCTGACATCAAGCATAAACAAAAGGTAACTCTCTGCACGATAACACCAAATTTCTTTCATTAATATTTCACAAATATTATTACAGTCCACATTGTGGCATCAAACACGTGAATACAAGTCTACAGACAACAATTACGAGAGCATGGAAACCCTCCTTCAGAAACAGAATAGTAGGACGAGGGTTAGGGTTTCAAACCCTTAACAAAGTTCTATACAGCCCACGACCGAAGCCACACTATACAATCAACGGACCAAGAAAACTAGACTTGTTCACAATCGAATGCATTGCAACCGAATAGGCCGAGCACAATAATAACACAACCAGAAACCATTCGATAGACAGACAACAAGGAAAGATCCTACCGGGTCTATTCGAAGGAGCTGAGGATTATGCTAGCTTGAGACCAGAGACCTGCAAAAGAAACACGACAAGGTGTTAGCAACAAGGGTTTGAGAATGTGACAACAAGCGTAAAGACTGTGAGAAAAAGGAGTGTGAGCACCAGATGAACTCACCCTCTCGACAGCAAAACTGGGTAGAAGAATTACCATTAACTGCAGCCATCACTAAACCAAAACCCGGCTAGCAAGGTGTCGAGACCATTAGCACAAGGAAAAATTGAGAGCATAACTTGTAGCAGAGAGAGATAACTTACCTTGCTAGAGGAAATAGTCGCGGATGGAAGGGTCCCATTGAGGCCGCATCCTGAGCACAAGCACATACAAATTCAACAACAAATTATGCAGTCATTCCAGTAGTAGAGGAACTGTAAAAGAAGTTAAAGGGTCGAACAAGCACCTAGGAAGAAACAGTGAACAACGAGCCGTCAAAGAAACAGGGGAACCTCATACAATTCAACCAAAGACGTGTAGAACCAAGCCAGTAGGGTGCAGACCAAGGAGAAACAATATTGTTGCATGACTGTAACTTACCAACAGAAGCCACATTTGGCGCAGGCAACCATAACAGCAGAATAGTGACAAACCCTCTCGGATTCGAAGAGCTCACAAACAAACCGCGCAAAGTGCAAATGACTAGGAGAACCCAATACCCTAGGGTTTAGCCAAACGCGGGACGGAAGCCCAAGGTCTGGACACTTGTCCTCTCGGCGTACAAACATTTAAAACAGCAATCAATTTCCAATCTAAATATCTACACTGAACCATGATTACTGTTATCCTTATTCATAAATCATTGTAATCGACAACTGTTTGATTAATGTGTGATTAGTAACTGATCGTAAGCCAAACACTTATCATTAATTAACACCAGAGAGATATTATTAAAGTTTGTACAACATATTGTGGGCTAGTCCCATCATAATGGTATTAGAGTAGGTTTTGGAATTGGCTTGAGAAATGGAGGTAGGAAGACGAGGTCGTGGAAGAGGTGTTCGAAGGATAGCAGAGGAAGGATTGAGAGAGGAGATCAGGATCCTTACTGCCCGTTTGGAGGCAGTTGAAGCAGGGAGAAGAAGGGATCCAGAGATAGGAGATGATAGCGAAGAGGAAGCTGTAGCGACAACAGATGGATCAGATGAAGAAGGACCGGAAATGAGACTGTTGAGGTCAGTCTTATTGGCAAGCAGCAAACCCAAACCAGAACTCCCAAATTATGATGGTAGTTTGTCCACAGAGGTTCTGTTGGACTGGATCAGCGAGCTGGATAAGTATTTCGAGTGTGAAGAGGTCAGTGAAGACCATAGAGTTAAGTTCGCTGCGACAAAGTTGAAGGGACACATAGCCCTATGGTGGGACAGTGTCCAAACAGAGAGAAGGAGGTTGAACAAGTTGCCGATCAAGAAATGGTCAAGGATGGTGGCCAAATTGAAAGGCAGATTTCTGCCTAAGGATTACCAGATTGCACTACACAGGCAAGTGTAGAATCTAAAGCAGAAAGGGATGACAGTAAGGGAGTACACTGAAGAGTTTTACCGAGTTAACTTAAGGGCCGATTATACAGAGGATACCCCGGAGAAAACAGCCAGGTATGTAAACGGTTTAAGGTTAGAAATCTTTGATGAAATTAGTATTCTTTCTCCGAAAAACATTGAAGAAGCATATCAGAGTGTTGTGAAAGAAAAATAGAAAATTGCTAGAAAACAAAATTCCAGGAGAGGACAGGGAACCGGTAGAGGAAGAGGACAATCTTATAGCAGAGGGTGAACTGCTAGCAGTAATGAAGAAGGCAACAGTTCTAAACCTTCCGGAACAGCAGAAAAAGGTGAAAGCACAAGAGGCGGTAGGCCATATCAACGAGGTAGGGGAAATGGCCGAGGCAGAAGAGCTGGTTTTGAATGTTACATGTGTCACAAGTGGGGACACAGATCGTTTGAATGCCCTGAGGCAGAACAAGTTAGACAGAGGGGTGCGTATGTCGCATAACCAGAAGAAGCAGAGGCACCTCCCCAAGAAGCAGAAAATGTGCCGGAAACAGGGGAAGCCCTAGTTTTGAACAAGGTGTTGTTGAAACCAGCCAAAGAAACAGCTGAACAAACTCAGCGGAAAGCTTTGTTTCGGATGGTTTGTAAGTCACACGGTAAGTGTTGTAAGCTGATTATTGATAGTGGAAGTACAGATAATTTGGTGGCCACAGAGATGGTGGAAAAGTTGGGGTTGAAGCAGTTGAAACACCCCACCCCTTACAAAGTTTCATGGCTGCAAAAAGGCCATCAGTTGCTGGTAGATGAGCAATGCGAAGTGGAGTTTCATATTGGCAGATATAAGGATAAGGTCATTTGTGACATAATGCCGATGGATGTATGTCACATACTGCTAGGCAGGCCATGGAAATATGACAGGAAGGTGGTACATGACGGAAAGACAAATTGTTATAAGTTTTTCAAAGATGGGATCAAGCACACACTTGTGCCCATCAAGGAGGAAGAAACAACAGGGACAAGTGAGACAAGAGTATTGTTAATGAGCGGAAAACAGTTTCTGAAACAAGTTGATGACAACGAGGTGAGCTATGCTATTGTTAGAAGAGCGAAGACAGTGCTGCTACACACAGAGGTGTTAGAGTTGCCCACAGAAATTCAACAGATGTTGCAGGGGTTTACCGATATAGTTGTGGATGACTTGCTAGATAAACTGCCCCCCAAAAGAAGCATAAGTCATATTATACCCGAAGCAAGTTTGCCAAATAAGGTAGCATATCAGATGAGCCCCAAAGACAATGAGAAAATTAGAAAGTAGGTGCAGGAACTGCTAGACAAAGGGTTGATAAGGGAGAGTTTGAGCCCTTGCGCAGTTCCAACAGTTCTCGCTCCCAAGAAAGGAGGAGAATGGCGGATGTGCATAGACTCGAGGGCCATCAACAAGATCACCATTCAGTATAGATTTCCACTGCCACAGATGGACGACATGATGGATTGCCTAAGTGGGGCAACATATTTTTCTAAGATCGATTTAAAAAGTGGGTATCATCAGATTCGAATTCGAGAGGGGGATGAGTGGAAGAAAACCTTCAAGAGTAACGAAGAACTGCATGAATGGCTGGTCATGCCATTCAGACTGAGCAATGCACCCAGTACCTTTATGTAGTTAATGAATGAAATGCTGAAAGAATACATTGGGAAGTTTGTGATAGTGTACTTGGACGACATATTAATTTTCAGCAAGACAAGGGAGGAACACTTTCGACATGTTTGAAAAGTGATGGAAAAATTGCAGCAAAATAAGCTGCTGATAAATCTGAAAAAGTGTACTTTTCTGCAAAAAGAGTTGGTTTATTTGGGCTTTGTAATAGCAGAAAATGAGCTGAAGATGGATCCGGAGAAGATTGCAGCGATAGTCAATTGGCCATCCCCGAAAAGCTTATTTGAGGTACGTAGTTTCCATGGGTTGGCGAGTTTTTACCAAAAATTTATAAGAAATTTTAGTGAAATCTACGCATCTATGTTGGACACTATCAAAAAGGCCAGTCAGCCTTTTCGATGGACTAATGCAATAGAGAAGATTTTTCAACTACTAAAGAAGAAGATCACACAGAGACCGATCTTGAGATTGCCAGATTTTAAAAAGTTTTTTCAGGTTCGATGTGATGCAAGCGGTATGGCTATTGGAGTTGTACTTAGCCAGGAGGATAAACCTGTTGCATTTTTCAGCGAGAAGTTGAACGAAAGCAGGAAGAAGTATTCATCCAACAACAAGGAGTTCTATGCTGTCATCCAAGCACTGAAGCATTGGAGACACTATTTGCTGGGGAATGAATTTGTTTTGTTCTCGGATAATTCTGCACTGCAATATGTGATGCAACAGCACAAGTTGAATCACAAACTTGCTAAGTGGGTTGAATATCTACAGAGTTTCACCTTTGCGTTGAAACAAATCAACAGACAGGTCAACAAGGTGGCGAATGCATTGAGTAGGAGGGCCTTACTCTTGTAGGAGAGTACTATACAAGTGTTGGGTTTTGAGCACTTGAAATATTTGTATTAGGCTGACACAGATTTTAAGGAGGCCTACGAGGCATGTCAGAACCCTTTGGTGAGAGATAATAGTCCATGGTTGGACTATAACTTGCAGGAAAAACTAATGTTTAGAGGAGGACAACTATGAATTCCTGACTGCTTGATGAGAGAGAATATTATTCGGAAGAAGCACAGTGGAGGTCTAGCCGGACATTTCGGCATAGACAATACATTAGAGCAGCTCAATCATTTTTACTTTTTGCCAAAAATGCGAAGGGATGTGCAGAGATTTGTGACCAGATGTAAAGTGTGCCAGTTAGAAAAAGGTCACAGTCAAAACACGGGACTTTACACACCATTGCCCATTCCATGTAGACCATGGGACTCAGTCAGCTTGGACTTTGTCTTGGGTCTACCAAGGACAGAGCAGAGTTATGACTCGGTGATGGTAGTAGTGGACCGGTTCTCGAAGATGGCGCATTTCATCCCTTGCAGAAAAACCAGCGATGCCACTCACATGGCCCACTTGTTCTTTACAGAGATTGTCAGGCTACATGGTTTGCCTAAGTCTATTCTCTCTGACAGGGACGTGAAGTTCACAGGGCTCTTTTGGCGCATCCTATGGAAGAAGATGGACACGCAGTTGAGTTACAGCTCTGCTTATCACCCACAGACCAATGGGAAAATAGAGGTGGTAAACAGAAGTCTGGGGAACCTACTATGAAGCTTGATTGGTGAGAATTCGTGGATGTGGGATCCAGTACTTGCCGAGGCAGAGTTCGCTTATAACGACTTTCCCAATCGCAGCACGAGTTGCAGTCCTTTTCAGATCTTATATGGTATGCACCCTCGCGGAGTGCACGAATTACGAGATCTGGGACAGCAGGAGAGATAGAGTGCTAACAGGGAAGACTTCGCTAACGCAATGAAAGATTTGCATGAGTAGGTGAAAATCAAATTGCAGGACAACAGCCAAAAATATAAGCAGCAAGCAGATTTGAAATGGAGGGAAGTGTAGTTTAATGTGGGAGATGAAGTCCTTGAGCATTTGCGCAAGGAACGCTTCCCTAGAGGTGCATATAACAAGCTGAAGTACAAGAAGATAGGTCCCTACAAAGTTGTCTGGAAATTTTCAACGAATGCCTACAAAATACAGCTGCCACCAAGGATAGGAATTTCACCCATCTTTAATGTAGCAGACCTATTTCCATACATTGTTGGTTCAGAGGAAGACAATACCACACGGCTTACATGGGACACCCAAGATGGAAGTGATACTTGGATGAGACAAATGCCTTACATTTAGCCTCTCAAGATCGAGAGGATCCTCGACACTCAGGTGGCTAAGCGAACTCGGTGAAAGGAGTATCTGCAATACCTGGTCAAGTGGAAGAACCGTCCTATTGAGGACAGTTCGTGGCTTGATGCCAGGTAGATAGAGTAGGTGGGTTATTCAGCCGAGAAGCTCATGGACCAGAGTCATGAATTTTTCTTACCACGAGAGCCTAATCCAGGAGCATCCAGCTAGGGGCGCCATGACTAGGTGTTGGTCTCAGCTGAGGAGGAGAGGTCATCAACAATTTGAATTTCATTTGTGTTTGTTAATTAAAGACAACATTAGGACTCTATTTTATGTTTTGTTTTTGTCTGTTAAAGAGTAGTTAGGGATAGTACAGTTAGGTAGAAACAGTTGCAAACACTTGGTTGTCTAGTCTTTGTGAAATTTAATTTTCTAGTTGTTTACTTTAGATAAAAAAAACAACGAAATAACTAGAAAGAAAATATTGTCATTGTATGTTATAGAATGAAAAGATCAAATAGCAAGATAGTTGATAACTGCATAACCAAACAAGCAACTGCCAATAGTTTGCTAACTATATTGCAAGGAATTATAAAACAATTGTACACAGCATGGACGGGGTTCGTTCTTTCCGAAACAGAGAATAATAATACAAAGCAGAGACATTTTATTCACATTCTATTTTCCTGAATCCATCTGAATTGATTATTGTATCTCCTATAATCTATTTTTCTTTCATGAAATGTAAGAACAGACAGACTGTCAAATTCCTTCCTGAACAGAAGCACGTTCCCAAATACAAAGTCAAGCAGAAGCATAAGTAAAGCTGAGACACAGACATACGAAATGAAGACAAGCACATAGACTTGTGCACGCTAAAGAAGCTATAGAGGCGTGAACATACAGTAAAGCACTACCAACAAATACAATTCCGACATCAAGCATAAACAAGAGGTAACTCTGTGCACAATGACACCAAATTTCTTTCATTAATATTTCACAAATATTATTACAGTCCACATGGTGGCATCAAACACGTGAATACAAGTCTACAGACAACAGTTACGAGGGCATGGAAACCCTCCTTAAGAAACAGAATAGTAGGACGAGGGTTAGGGTTTCAAACCCTTAACAAAGTTCTATACAACCCACAACTGAAGCCACACTATATAATCAACAAACCAAGAAAACTAGACTTGTTCACAATCAAACGCATTGCAACCAAATAGGCCAAGCACAATAATAACACAACTAGAAACCCTTTGACAGACAGATAACAAGCAAATATCCTACTAGGTCTATTCGAAGGAGCCGAGGATTACACTAGCTTGAGACCAGAGACCTGCAAAAGAAACACGACAAGGTGTTAGCAACAAGGGTTTGAGAACGTGACAGCAAGCGTAAAGACTGAGAAAAAGGAGTGTGAGCACCAGATGAACCTACCCTCTTGACAACAAAACTATGCAAAAGAATTACCATTGAACGTGGCCATCACTAAACTGGAACCCTGCTAGCAAGGAGCCGAGACCATTAGCACAAGGAAAAATTGAGAGCATAACTTGTAGCAGAGAGAGATAACTTACCTTGCTAGAGGAACACAGTTGTGGATGGAAGGGTCTCGTTGAGTCCGCGTCCTGAGCACAAGCACATACAAATTCAACAACAAATTATGCAATCATTCCAATAGCAAAGGAATTGTAAAAGAAGTTAAAGGGTCGAACAAGCAACCAGGAAGAAACAGTGAACAACGAGTTGTCAAAGAAATAGGGGAACCTCATATAGTTCAACCAAAGATGAGTAGAACCAAGCCAGTAGGGCGCAGACCAAGGAGAAACAATATTGTTGCATGACTATAACTTACCAACAGAAGCCACATTTGGCGCAGGCAACCATAACATCAAAACAGTAACAAACCCTCTCGAAGTCGTAGAGCTCACAAGCAAACCGCACAAAGTGCAAATGACCAGGAGAACCCAATACCCTAGGGTTTAGCCAAATGCGGGATGAAAGCCCAAGGTCTGGACACTTGTCCTCTCTGCGTACAAACATTTAAAACAACAATCAATTTCCAAGCTAAATATCTGCGCTAAACCCTGATTAGTGTTATCATTATTCATAAATCATTGTAATCGACAAATGTTTGATTAATGTGTGATTAGTAACTGATCATAAGCCAAACACTTATCGTTAATTAATACTGGACGAATATTATTAAAGTTTGTACAACGCACTGTGGGTTGGTCCCATCAGAAATTATACCCTCGTAGAGGGTCCATTGGTTGTCTCATTAAGAAAGGTAGATCCAACCAGTTATTTCTTAAGGGAAAGATGGGTAGGATAAGGTAGAAAACGTTGGGCAAGTAGGAAATAAATTCACTGATCGATAAAGTTGCGTGCCTTTTAAACCCCTAAGTTTGGTGGAGTTGGGAGGTGGCTGTTGGAGGGTGTTTGTGGGTTGTAATACTTTACCAGTGATTATGTGATCTCTCTCCGGTGCAAAGATCTAATTAGACCTTACACCATTTGGGATAGAGTCTCATTCGGTATGTAGGCCTAGTTATCACCATGTTTATTTGTCAATTTGTTTTGGATGGAATGAGTGAAAGAAAGAAAGTCTTGCTAAAGCTTATCATAGATAACAAGCTAGAATAGCATTACGAAATGCTTTAAGCAAGATAAACAAAGAATATATCAACAAGTAAGGAAGTAAACATGAATCTTAAAGAAAGAACGATAACAAGCTTTAGTTAAGATGTATGAATGAAACAATATATTTGTTATAGAATATGAATGAGTTATTAATCAGTAACGAAGGGTAAAAAACATGAATCGAAAAACAACTCTAGATAAGATGTAAGATCGTATTGGAAAGGAGAGAATGGAGAGACACACTAGGGTTTGTCTTTGTTTCTGCGTTGTGAAATGTGTTGTCGTAGAATTGTTGCTCAGTCCTCTTGCACTTGGCAAACAATGTCATGGGGAAGTCGAACTTGGTCATGAGCATGGCCCAAGTCAAGGTCACCTTTAGGTCTTACATGTGGGGGTTCATTCGTTTTTATCCAGTTGTGTGAAAAAGGACCCTGGAGACAAATGTAGTTGTGGTCTTGTGAATGCTTCCTCTATTAAGGGCTTGTCAATGAATGCACCCCAACTCCAAGCATTGGCAAGTGCCTAAGAAGCTCTTTGGATGCCAACATCTTAGACATGGTGTCAGTGTGGCGAGAGAGGCTATCAAGTTTACTTATTATTCCTTTCTCTCTTACTTCAGATTTTTATGAATACTTTGATTGGAAAATCATAGCAAAGGAGGCTTTTACACATTTGGTTGTTTCACCTCCCCATTTTTCCTTATCTGTCACAGTTGTCAAATAGGCAAAGCCTGAAAAGAACTTTTTTCAGATTTTCCTAAAAAATCTAAATAGAAAGACAATCCTCTTTTGGATTAGGGATTCTAAACTGGTGGGAAAATTAAACGGAGTATTAAAAGTAGGTTAGGAATACCCACATCTTTTCAATGCCTTATTTTTTAAGTGAAACTACTACAGGATTCCTTTCAGATGAAATATTATTGCATCCTGAGGAATACAACCATTATATTGAATCTAAGGCTACAGGGTGGTGCTTTGAGCTTACAAATCCTAGTGGATCCATCTCTTTCAACAATGCAGTGAAAGGGAAAGCCCCCATCCCAAATGAACAAACTCAAAATATGTCAAGCCCTTGTATTACAAAGAAAATAGAACATGCTCCAATCATGGAAGTTAATCTTCCAGAGGCAAACTCTCTCCTTTCTGCTATCCAATCAAAGGCTATAATTTTTAGGTTTAATGGTTTCTAGCATAAGATTGATTTTTTACACCAATGGGTTTTTTCCTCTTGGACACCCAACTGTGATATTTATTTGTGATCAAAATGCCTTTTATTGTTCAATTTGATACCCAAAAAGACTTGGAGTATGTCCTAAATGAAGGACCTTGTTTTTGGGGTAGATAAGGGCTTTTCATTACTCCACTGTTCCCAAAATTTGATGCTACAACCATGGTGGTTACAACTATGTTGATTGGGTGAGACTCCCAAATATACCTCTTCCCTTCTGGAACCATAAGGTCCTAAAGGATATTGGTAATACTCTGGGTAAATTCAAGAAGATGGATCTAGAAAAAAAGAAAATTATTTTCTCTTTGGCCAAAATTTATGTTGAGATAGGCCTAAGAAAAGGTCATCCTGGCCACATTCAATTGAACCATAAATTTTTTAAGTGGACCCAAGTATTAGATTATGAGAACACGGTGTTCTGATGTAAAACATGCTTTCAGACAGGAAACTTGCAAAACTCTTATCCCCAGGCTAAAAATCATCCAAAAAATAAAAAAAGGTCAATATATAAGCCAAAAGGCTCGCAGGTATTTGTTGGGAGCGGGATCCCCCAAGGGTAGTTTTGGGGCTAAAATCCCATGTTTGAGTCGAACTTTGTAATAAAAATGTAAAGACTCTGCATTTTGTGGCCGTGGAGTGTGAAGGTGTCATGTGTCATAAAGGGTAGTCCGCCCTTAGTTTTGTAAAGTAAAGTCAGATGTAAGAGGTCTACCCATGGTCCGCGGACCATGGGATTGTATAAAAAGAGCTAAGCTCTAAGTACTTAGAATCACCAATCGAGAGACAATGTAAGAGAGTCATAGCTTTGAAGCAAGAAGTCTAAGTCTTGGGTTGTAGCATAGGTAGAGGCTCTGCAACTGAGTGCGTAGAGGCCTAGGGTAGAATTCTGCAACTGAGTGCGCGGACCCTTGCAGTTGTGTGCGCAAGGTGGACAGAGTTTGTAAACACTTGGAAGATATCAATAAAGAGAAATATTCAACAATTCCCGTGTCTTTGTTCTATTAATGCATCTTGATATGTTATGTATGAATTTTCTTTATTATACTTATGTGATGTGCGAATGAATGCAATTACATTGAATAATTGAACACATTTACGATTATCTGTTTACGCAGTGTTAACTATAATTATTTGATAAGATAAGAAAGTCACTTAGATTACTTGAGGAATCAGCACAGCACGCTGCCATAGCAGCGTGAAAGTACCTAAGAAGCAAGCTAGGGTTGTGCGAAGGTCGATCATACCATTTTATGGAGGTATTGAACGATAGAATAAAGGGCTCGTCTTGCAAGCCCTAGAACGAAGCAACCTGCACGAAGGCAGGGATAGAGGGAATCAAACAACATCACAACCATCTCAGGGTGTGGAAACTTGGTTCCAGTATCCCCCCATATTGCTTCAGGTGAGACTTTGGTTTGCGCTCCGCGGGCTGGTGCCGAAAGGGCCAGTAGTGTAGGGATTTGTTTGGCTAATTAACGCTAAACCTGGGTCAGGCACCCTGAAACCAACAAATGGTTCCATTTCCAGGACCAGAATCAACATAAGAGATGTGTGATGTTGTATCACTAGAATCCAACTAAGAAGGAAATCGGAGACTGGTTGGATAGGAAGATCCACAAATTCACAGCACAGGAGAACAGAAACCTGCAACTGACAAAGGAACAATGGTTAGACAGATACCTGTATACAAAGATCCACAAGATATTTTTCTGCTCCTTCCCAATTAAGCTATACGAGGGGATCACGAAGCTAGCAGATAGCCAGGGAAGGTGGAAACTTAATGGTCCTATTGCTTGGACCTCAGAGCTAATACAGAATTTGGAAGCATCCGAGGAAAAGATCATCAGTGTTATCGATCATTGGCTCAATTGCGTCATAGGAGGATTTGTGACTAAATTCGCAGTCGACACCTTAGTCAGCTACAATGAGGTGGAGCAGCGTTTTTTCTAAGGACAATAAGGTAAGTACGTAAAATCTTTGAATACTTGGATTAAAATGCTATTGTTTGAAAATCAGGTTATGCAGCTACCTTGATGTTCGAAACTATGCGAAGCGGAAAAACTTACAGGAACGAAGGAAAAAAGGGTCTGGAGTATAGTCCATTGATTTCACCTCAGCTAGGTGACGAGGAAGAGATATCAAAGGTTTCTCCAGGAAGTGCTATTCATTTAATAAGACAAGGATTCCCGTGAATACCACCTCCACCCACACCACCTCCAACCTCACCACCATCACCTCCAACTTCACCTGTACCACCTCCACCTCCACCACAGTTCAGTATGGAAAATACAATGAAGCTGCCTTTATTCAAAGGATTAGGAAATGAGGACCCAGACCAATTCTGGTTTGTTGTGAGGGCTGTATGGGAAGCTCAAGGTGTTACAGATGATCATATAAAGAAGGTGACACTGGTTAGTGCTCTGCAAGATCACGCGCTAATTTGGTATATTAAGTACTCTAATGATAACCCGAATGCTAGAGTGGCAGACATCCAAACAACACTGAATAGAGAGTTCAGTGGGCTTAAATTTGAGGCACAATTGATTGTGGGATTCAAAGAAATCGCGATGCAACCAGGTGAGATGCCTTGGGAACTAGATCAAAGGTTAAAGTGTACAATTCGTGAAGCCAACATGAATTTGAAAAATGGACAACATCGCGAGTGGTTTGTGGCTTCACTACTACCACACTTAAGGGTTGCGTTGTCACAACAAAAGATAACAACTCAGGCAGAGGCCTTGGAGATTTCCATGAGACTACATGAAACCCTGATGCAAGATCCAAACCTAGGGGTTCAGTAGATCCATGAGCAGCTAAAGAACCTATGCCTTGAGATGAAAAGTCTAAATCAGGTCAGGACAGTTCAACCAGGGGTGCATGAGCAGGTATGGTGCTTGAAATACAAGAACCAGGGGCATGACAAGGACCATTGCCCAGTCTTTGCAAACTATATTGCAAGAGGGGGACCAATGCCTTAAGGCCAGAAGCACAAGAAGGACCTAGTGCAGGGCCTGCATTATGGTGAACTATTTGTCAAGTAGGAGGAAAACATGCCATAGATAACTATCATTTGCTGTAGAAGTTTGTATAGGCACCGCAACAACTGTTCTGCAATTTTTGTAGGTCAGTAGGACATGATGAGCACAATTGCAGGAGTTATGAGTTGATGATGGATCAAACGCCCGCCTATTGGGTTCAGGCCGAAATGCGGCCCCCAGACCAGAGCGCAACAATGGCGCGAACAGGATTTCAGGGGCCTGGACGAGGTCGAGGCAGAGGAGGACCTGGCAGAGGTCGAGGACAGTTGATTTGCTACAATTGTGGAGGACCAAGACACTATGCTAGTGATTGCACTAACCCAACACATCCGTCGTGCAAGTATTGCACGCTATTTGACCATGAAATGGAAGACTGTCCTACGCTGATAGCTAGGATACGTGACAAAGGGGCGCTACCACCCCTGCCAACTCAGAACCTGCAGATGATGAGGTCTGAGCCACATGAAGAAGATCCCAAAGTGAATATAGTGCTCAGAAGTGGAATCACGATGGGAGATGACAAAGGGAAACAGCTAGAAGACAGCGTGTGGGTCAACAAAGCTCTGGCGAAGGAAGATGAATTCGATTTGGAATGTGCACGTGAAACCTTCATGGAAGCTAAGAAGAGCTTCACTGAAGCCTCCACTTCCGGAAGCAAGGACATTTCTGAGTAGGATATGGACCCCTCTATGCTCGCAACTTTCCTGTAGACTTGTATGAAGTTACTGCGCGATAGTAAGGCTGTGAAAGGGTTACAAGAGCTCATCAATAGATGTGCTGGAACTATGCCAAGTGAGCTGCACGTAGTACGAAAGATTGCAAGCATAAAACAAGGACGAGATGGGGGATGAGACTGACTGCATAGATAGGAGAGTATGAAATGGATTGGGTTATTTTGGACCTTGGGTCAGACGTGGACATCCTACCGAAGAAGACTTGGGAATAAATGGGGAAGCATGTGCTGCAATGGTCTTTGATTCAGGTAAGGATGGCCAATCAACAGAAGATCATCACCATGGGGCAGCTGCAGGGGGTGACTGTGGATATTGAGGGAGCGAGCGCGCTAGCTGACTTTGAAGTAATAGAGATAGTGGATGAAAACAATCCCTATCTCGCACTCTTGGGAATTAACTGGGCTACTGATATGAATGGGGTAATCAATCTAAAGAAGCAAAAGATGATCTTTGAGAAGAAATCGCTACATGTAATAGTACCCGTAGATCCTACTGAGGGATCGTGCTATATGGAACCAGTCCGTGATTATGAGAGTGATGACGATTTGGACTGTATCTATAAGATAATAGCGAGAGACCAAGATTGGTTGAACCCCACCGCGGATGGACGAATTACATGGCATCGTGAGAGTTCCTACACTTTGAAATCCAATGAAGAGTTAGAGCGTTGGCATAAATGGTTACATGAAGAGACTACGCTAAACTGCAACATGATGACCCGATCGTTGCACTGTGTGTCCTCAAAGGTAAGAAATCTGCCTACCTATGATGGCCTAAATGAGGTAGATATTTTTTTGGATGCATTTGAAAGGGAGGTACTAGAAAAGCAACGCTTCTAGGCATTGGATTGGGCACTGCGCGCTATGCCCGCAAGATGGTGGGGTATGCATAAAGGAAGCTTTGATGATTGGTGCGAATGTAGGAGGAGGATGAAAACACAATTTGGAAATCCTAAAATGCAAATGACAGACAAGTATGATGGGCAGGATGATCCAAGCACGCATGTGGCCCATTGGACCCAAGCATATGGAGGAAAACCCCAACCTGAATGGGTGCACTTGTTCTGTCATACCCTGGATGTTGTTTCAATGAATTGGTATGTATAAACTGAGCTCCACCATGGTACAGGTGAATGGGATATCCTGTGCGAGGGATTCATGATGATATTCAATTTTGAGGATGGGTTTGATAGTATTGATGAAGCACTACAAGAGGTGAAAGCAGCAATCTTTAGGATACCACGGGATCCTTTAGACCTGATTCAGCCTGAATGGGCTACTCAGGTGAGTAACGCGCTAGAATGTTATAATGTAACTACTGAAGAAGAGGATGAGGATCCATGGAAGATTAACATTCCAAAAACAAAGGTCACCGTGAGGTTGAAGGACCGCAGATTGAGAACCCTAAAATAACCACGTCGTTGAAAACAAAACAAGTAAACATTGGTACGGAGGTAGAACCCAAATTTGTGAAGATTGGGGACTACTGGGACGATGCAATGGTGGATAAGGTCGCTGAATTGCTCCGTGAATACCAGAATTTATTCCCTACCAAGTTCATAGATCTGAAGGGGATAATCGGGGACCTAGGTATGATGAAGATCACATTAAAGCCTGACACGAAGCTAGTTAAGCAAAGACCTTACCTTCTCAATCTGAAATATAAGTAGAAGGTTTGCTTAGAGCTAGGAAAGATGCTCGCGGTAGGCATCATTGAGCCTGTGGAAGAATATGACTGAGTAAGTCTAAAAGTGGTACTAGAAAAGAAACAGAAGGATGAAATAAGGATATGCGTGGATCTCAGAAAGTTGAATGACGCTTGTGTACATGATCCTTTCCTGACTCCATTCACTGATGAAGTGCTGGACAATGTAGGTGGCCAGGAAGCATATTCCTTCACTGATTGGTTCTCGGGATACCACCATATCAAAATCGCGACTAAGTGAGGTTGTTTTCAATACACTGTAATGCCGTTTGGATTGAAGAATGCACCTGCGATATTCTCGCACGTGGTTGTGGCTGTGTTCAAGGAATTTATTCATAAGTTCCTGGAAGTGTATTTTGATGACTGAATCGTGTTTGGGCTGGTTAAACGCCATGTAGCAAGCTTGCGCCTGATGATGGATACCTGTCAATGATACCATATCGTGCTCAATCTAAAGAAGTGTTTGTTTTGTGTACCTTTTGGGAACCTATTGGGGCATGTGATTTGCATACAGGGATTGATGGTATATCCCACAAAGATAGTGGTGATATTGAACTTGGAATCGCCATGGCATGTGAAGCAGCTACGCGCAACCTTGGGACATACGATATATTACAGAAAGTTTATCAAAGGCTATGCCCAGATAACCATGCCTATGGAAAAATTGTTGAAGAAGGATGTCATATTCTGTTGGAACGATGATTGTAAGAATAGCTTGGATATATTAAAATAAAAGATGGTCACTGCGTCAATTTTAGTCTTCCCAAATTGGAATAAAGAGTTTCATGTACATGTCGACGCGTCATGTATAGCGCTAGGAGAAATACTGACACAGGCTGATGGAGAAGGCTTGGATCATCCTATCTCGTTCACAAGCTGAAGATTATCCAAAGCAAAGAAAAACTATTCCACCACTGAGTGCAAAGGGCTAGCTATGGTGTATACGCTCTAGAAGTTTAGGCAATACTTGTTGGGAGCGAGTTTTAAAATGTATACAGATCACTCCGCGCTAAAGTACCTGGTCAATAAGCCTGTGTTGGGGGGGAGAATCTACAAGTGGCTCTTATTGTTCCAGGAGTATGATTTTGAAGTTATTATGAAGCCTAGATGACTGAATGCAGGACTAGACCATCTATCACACATCGAAATAGGGGAACAACCCACTAATTTGGAGGAGGGATTGCCTATCGCGCAACTATTTGCAGTGCGCGTCGCAGATGGTCATTTTGAGGATATAATACATTTCCTAATGACAAGTAATACACCAGAAGGATACACTGTCTAGCAGAAGAAGGAATTAGTAGTACGCATGGCAGATTTATCTGCCATTGTTGGGAATCTGTACAAGATGGGGATTGATGAGATATTGTGACAGTATGTACCTGAGTTTGAAAGAAGCAGCATCCTCACATACGCTCATGGGGGCACCACAGGAGGACATTATGCAGGAAGAGAAACCACGTAGAAGATTCTACGCGCATGTTTTTGGTGGCCAACCCTCCATCAGGACTCAAAAGCATATTGCAATGCATGTGATGTTTGACAGATGGACAACATCGCGAGTGGTTTGTGGCTTTGCTACTACCACACTTAAGGGTTGCATTGTCACAACAAAAGATAACAACTCAAGCAGAGGCATTGTAGATTTCCATGTGACTACATGAAACTCCGATGCAAGATCCAAACCTAGAGGTTTAGCAGATCCATGTGCAGCTAAAGAACCTATGCCTTGAGATGCAAAGTTTGAAGCAGGACAGGTTTGTTCGACCAGAGGTGCGTGAGGCGGTATGGTGCTTGAAATGTAAGAACCAGGGGCATGACAAGGACCATTGCCTGGTCTTTTCGAACTATATTGTAGGAGGGGGACTGATGCCTTTAAGGCCACAAACACAAGAAGGACCTAGCATGGGGCCTGCATTATGGTGCTCTACTTGTCAGGTAGGAGGAAAACATGCCACAGATAACTATCATTTGCTACAAAATTTTGTACTGGCACCGCAACAATTGTTATGCAATTTTTGTAGGTCGGTAGGACATGATGAGCATAATTGCAGGAGTTATGAGTTGACGATAGATTGAACACCCGCCTACATGGTTCAGACTGAAATGTGGCCCCTAGACTAGAGTGCGGCGATGGCGTGAACAAGATTTCAGGGGCGCGGACGAGGCTGAGGCGGAGGAGGACCTGGTAGAGGTCGGGGACAGTTGATTTGCTACAATTGCGGAGGACTAGGACACTATGCCTGTGATATCACTAACCCAACACATCTGTTGTGCAAGTATTACATGCTATTTTATCGTGAAATGGAAGACTGTCCTACACTGATAGCTAGGATACATGGAAAAGGGGCGCTACCACCTCCGTCGACTCAGAACCTGCAGATGATGAGGTCTGAACCACGTGAAGAAGATCCCAAAGTGAATATAGTGCTCATAAGTGGAATCACGACGGGAGATGACAACGGGAAACAGCCAGAAGACAGTGCATGGGTCCATAAAGCTCGGACGAAGGAAGATGAGTTCAATTTGGAGTGTGCACGCGAAACCTTCATGGAAGCTAAGAAGAGCTTTGCCAAGGCCTCCACCTCCGGAAGCAAGGAAAATTCTAAGTAGGAGATGGACCCCTCTATGCTCACAACTTTCTTGTAGACTTGTATGAAGTTACTACGTGATACTAAGGCTATGAAATGGTTACAAGAGCTCATCAATAGATGCGCTAGAACTGCATCGAGTGAGCCGCGTGTAGTACAAAAGATTGGAAAGAATAAAACAAGGACGGGATGGGAGATGAGACTGATCGTGCATATAGGAGAGTATGAAATTGATCAGGTTATTTTGGACATGGGGTTAGACGTGAACGTCCTACCGAAGCAGACTTGGGAACAAATGGGGATTCCCGCACTGCAATGGTCTCTGATTCAGCTAAGGATGGCCAGTCAAAAAAATATCATCCCCATGGGACGGCTACAAGGGGTAATTATGGATATTGAGGGAACGAGCACGTTGGCTGACTTTGAAGTAATAGAGATAGTGGATGACAGCACCCTATCCCGTGCTCCTGGGAATTGACTGGGCTACTGATATGAATGGGGTAATCAATCTAAAGAAGCGAAATATGATCTTTGAGAAGAAATCGCTTTGCGTAATAGTACGCCTACATCTTATTGAGGGATCGCGCTATACAGAACCAGTTCGTGATTATGAGAGTGATGACGATTTGGACTGTATCTATAAGATAACAGTGCGAGACCAATATTGGGTGAATCCCACCACGAATGGACAAATTACATGTGATCGCGAGCATCCCTACACTTCAAACTCCGATGAAGAGTTAAAGCACTAGTAGAACCAGTTACATGAAGTGACTACGCTGAAATGCAACATGATGACTTGATCGTTGAGTTATGTGTCCTCAGAGGTAAGAAATCTGCCTACTTATGATGGCTTGAATGAGGTAGATATCTTTTTGGATGCATTTGAAAGGGATGTACCAGAAAAGCAGCGCTTCCAAGTGTTGGACTGGGAACTACGCGCTATGCCCACAAGATGGTGGGGTGTGAATAAAGGAACCTTTGATGATTGGCGTGAATGTAGGAGGTTGATGAAAACACGATTTGGGAAGCCTAAAATGAGAATGACAGACAAGTATGATGGCTAGGATGATCCACGCATGCATTTGGCCAAGTGGACCCATGCTTATGGAGAAAAGCCTCAACCTGAATGGGTTCACTTGTTTTGTCATACCCTGGATGTTGTTCCAATGAATTGGTATGTACAAACTAAGCTTCGCCATGGTATAGATGAATGGGATATCCTGCGAGAGGGATTCATGATGACATTCAGTTTTGAGGATGGGTTTGACAGTATGATGAAGCGCTACAAGAGGTGAAAGTAGTAATCTTTAGGATACCGCAGGATCCTTTAGACCTAATTCAGCCTGAATGGGCTACTCAGCTGAGTCACGCAATAGAATACTATAATGTAACTATTGAAGAAGAGGAGGAGGATCTGCGGAAGATTAACATTCTGGAAACAGAAGGTCACCGCGATGTTGAAGGACCGCAGATTGAGAACCCTGATATAACCATGACGTTGAAAACAAAACAAGTAAACATTGGTATGGAGGTAGAATCCAAATTTGCAGAGATTGGAGACTACCGCGACGATGCGACGGTGGATAAGGTCACTGAATTGCTCTACGAATACTAGGATTTATTCCCTACCAAGTTCATGAATCTGAAGGGGATAATCGGTGACCTAGGTATGATGAAGATCACATTAAAGCCCGACGTGAAGCCGATTAAGCAAAGACCTTACCATCTCAATCTGAAATATAAGGAAAAGGTCCACTTAGAGCTAGACAAGATGCTCACAGCAAGCTTCATTGAGCCTGTGGAAGAATTTGATTGGGTAAGTCCAATGGTGGTATAGGAAAAGAAGTAGAAGGATGAAATAAGGATATGCGTGGATCTCAGAAATTTGAATGAAGCTTGTGTACATGATCCTTTCCTGACTCCGTTCACTGATGAAGTGTTGGACAATGTAGGTGGCCAAGAAGCATATTCCTTCACTGATGGGTTCTCGGGATACCACCAAATCAAAATCGCACTGGAGAATAGGAGCAAGACAACCTTCGTGACTGAGTGGGGTTGTTTTCAGTACACTGTAATGCCATGTGGATTGAAGAATGCGCCTGTGATCTTCTCGTGTGTAGGTGTGGATGCGTTCAAACAATTTATTCATAAGTTCCTGGAAGTGTATTTTGATGAGTGGACCGTGTTTGGGTTGGTTAAACACCATGTAGCAAGCTTGTGCTTGATGCTAGATACCTATCGAAGATACCATATCACACTTAATATAAAGAAGAGTCTGTTTTGTGTTCCTTTTGGAAACCTATTGGGGCATGTGGTTTGTAGACAGGGACTGATGGAAGATCCCGCAAAGATAGCAGTGATATTCAACTTGGAAGCATCGAGGAGTGTGAAACAGCTGCGCGCTACCTTGGGACATACGTGATATTACAGAAAGTTTATCAAAGGCTATGCCCAGATAACCGCACCTATGGAAAAATTGTTGAAGAAGGATGTCACATTCTGCTGGAACAATGACTGTAAGAAGAGATTGGATATATTGAAAGAAAAGATGGTCACCGCATCGATTCTAATCTTCCCGGATTGGAAGAAGGAGTTTCATGTACATGTTGACGTGTTATGTATATCACTAGGAGCAATACTGACATAGGCTAGTGGAGAAGGCTTGGATCATCTTATCGCGTTCGCAAGCTGAAGATTATCCAAATCAGAGAAGAACTATTCCACCACCGAGCATGAAGGGCTAGCTATGGTGTATGCACTCCAGAAGTTTAGGCACTACTTGTTGGGAGGCCATTTTAAAATGTATACAAATCACTCTGTGCTGAAGTACCTAGTCAATAAGCTTGTGTTTGGGGGGGGTGGAGAATCTATAGGTGGCTCTTATTGTTCCAGGAGTATGATTTTGAAGTTATTGTGAAGCCTAGATGACTGAACGCGGGACCAGACCATCTGTCACGCATCGAAATATGGGAACAACCCACTAATTTAAAGGAGGGATTTCCTGACGCGTAGCTATTTGCAGTGCACATCGTGGATGGTCATTTTGAGGATATAAAACATTTCATAATGACAGGTACTACACCGGAAGGATACAGTGTCCAACAGAAGAAGGAATTAGTAGTACGCGTGGCAGATTTATTTGTCATTGATGGGCATCTGTACAAGATGGGGATTGATGAGATATTGTGACAGTATGTACCTGAGTTTGAAAGAAGCAGCATCCTCGCAGATGCTCATGGGGGCGCCACGAGAGGAAATTATGCAGGAAGAGCAATCGCGTAGAAGATTCTACGTGCAGGGTTGTGGTGGCCAACCCTCCATCGGGACTCAAAACCATATTGCAAGGCATGTGATGTATGTCAAAGGACTAGCAGGCCATCGCGAAGGGATGAGATGCCTTTGAATCCATAGATGGTGTTGAAACCCTTTGAGAAATGGGTGATAGATTTTGTGGGACTCATTCAGGCACAAAGAATGACAGGAGCAAGGTACATTATCACCATGACAGAGTATTTGACTCATTGGGCAGAGGCACGGCCTGTGAAGGATTGCACAGGTGTGGTCATTGCAAAATTCCTCTTTGAGCATGTATTGACATGATTTGGATGTTCGAGGATATTGATGAGTGATCATGGTATGCACTTCCTAAATGAGATGATCAGCGCATTGACGGAGGAATTTGAGGTATACTGCCAAAAGAGCACACCTTATCACCCACAAGCTAATGGGATAGTGAAGGCATTCAACAAAGTGCTTGAAAATGCAGTGACCAAGGTTTGCAATGCTCAATGAAGTGATTGGGACCTACGCATACTTGCAGTATTATGGGCTTATTGAACGACATGCAAAAGTTGACTCGTCAAACCCCCTTTAGGCTCGTCTATGGGGTTGAAGCGGTAATTCCTATGGAATATATCATGCCTAGGCTGCGCATAGCAGCACTCATAGGTATGATGGATCGCGGAGCCCTAGAGGAGAGGGTCACACAGTTGGATGAATTGGAGGAAGAAATATTTTTAGCTAGATGTCACCAACAGGTCCAACAACAGCGCGAAAAGGCATGTTATGATCGACATATTAAGCTATGCACAATTAAGGTAAATGACCTGGTTTTGTTATATGATAGTAAGTTTGATAAGTTTTTAGGAAAATTCATAATGCACTGGTTAGGGCCCTATGCCTTTAAGGAAATTACTGATGGAGGAGCGGCACAGCTGGTCAAATTAAATGGAGAACCCTTCCCAGGAAAGGCGAATGACAATCGCTTGAAGCCCTACACCGACAGTTCGACCATGTGACTAAATGAAGGAAGCATAGTCTTAGCGCTCCTAGGTTGGGGAGCTACGCGATTGGAGGATGCTGCGAAGCAAGGAAGTGTCACTGGGTCCGCGGCAACACGGAGGGCACTGCGCTACTCAGGGAGAAATTGCACAGGTTGGATAGAAAGTGACTGTTACAGCCACAGTTCATGAAAAGACGGAAGAAGTGACGCCAAATGAAGCAGGCGGCCAGCATTTAAGATGAAATTTATGGCTTAGATCCTTGAAAATCTACCGCCAATCCGACATTAATGAATCGAATTTAGGGGGAACGATTGGATTTGAATTCAAAATGCCCTATAAATTGCAAGTGGTTGTCCAGCAAGAAACACTTGGCATTTCAAGAATTGAGTTGTTGAGTTATCAGGCGCATATGAATCACGAGAAATACGAGCTTCTAATAGCTACTAAGGTATTTGAGACTTTTGTCGATGGAAACACAGGAATTCTTGCATAAGATCATGTCCGCACCCCTAGAGATTATAAATACAGAGCAAGTAGTAGAAGAGCTGGCACAAGAAATGGAAAAAGAGGCAGAAGTAGTTGCTCCAGAAATAGCCGAAGTATTGGCAGAGGTCCCTAAATCGCCAAGAATGTCGAGACTGAAGCCAACCCCAACTAAGGAGATTGTGAAGGACAAGAAGGGAAAGAAACCTACCATACCGGTGCGCACATCACCAAGGAGAAACCCACCAAAGCCCACTACACATGAGAAAGGCAAGGCTATAAACCTAGACCAGAGGAGGAAGATATTGAAGACATCCTGATGGACGATGAGGATGTGGGAGATGAAGTAGAGGAGGTTGAAACCTAGGGTGCGGACCCTATTACGTATTTTTCGAAGTATGTCCCTCCAGGCAAGCCTAAGTCTAAGGTCCCAAAGGACATTGATGAGAGTAAGACTGCCCTATGAACCCCTCTGCTACTGGATGAAATTGCTTTCGACGGTTCGCGTTTGGCACAGGTGTCGATACTAAAGCTTGAATACTGGGACTTGGTGGACCATGAGAAGTTCCCACACCTGGAGACTGAGCATCTGATGCGCTGCATTATAGACATGAATACGGGAATGACCGCATTGGAGCCACAGAGGTGGCTCAGAGGAGTAGAGAAGGTAGTGTTTCTCAACCTGCTCTGGGTGCCGTAATATAATCACACCTTGGTGACATTTTTGGTCATCAAGCAGCTATTGTTCTTGGTGCATGATGGGTGTCTATGGTTGGAGGAGCCGATACCCATCCCAAAAAGGTTAATTCACCAAATAACTTGCTTATCGTATACAGGTGAGAATCCAACGATGGTCTTTGGCGGCAAGGGTGGCAATCAGGCTCTCGTAGAGTCAATGAAGGAGAAATTTAAGCTGGTGAAGAAGCCGCGCAGGTATGCTATCTCCAACATCTGCGACCCCACTGCGAAGGTAGCAACACAGATCCTTGTAGGGAAGGTGATTCATAAGTGTCACACTGATGAGGTGTTAACTCCTATCATCGTGCTCACACAGTAGTGCATGGAAGGAGTCCAGTTTAATTGGTCAGACTACCTTTGCGGAGAGTTCCTAGCGAACTTCTCTGAAGAACAAGAGCTCAGTAAGACATTCCACTATGCGTGGCTCTTGTTGTCGATTGTGCTGGTAGTGTGGGAGCTACCAGAGGACAGCCAATTCCCTTCAGTCATGCCAGATCTCCCTGAAGCATCGAAGTACGCTTTGCTATGGGAAACCAAGGACATGCAACGAGTTCGGGATAGCAAGATCTTCTGGATCTTGATGGAAATGAATATCAGGATGGCCATCAATCGCAAGCCTTGATTGTCACCCATAGTGTACGCCAACCTTCAGGGCTACGCCAAGTTCAAAGCCAATTTCCATCGAGTATTAATCAGGGCGTGGAAGGACCCTATGTAGAAGTGGTACAAATTACCATATCTGGCCACGAACAATGCTATCGATGCGGTGTTTGATCAATGGCCAGTGGAGTGGTGCACTAACACGGAATTGGCGATGGGTGGAAGCAAGTCCGTAACGTAGAAGAAGAAGGGGGAGGCCAAGCTGAAGATGGCGCAGCTGGTGGAGAAGAGGAAAAAGGAGGACACTAATAAGGCCCAGGAAGAAAAGGAAGAGAAGAAGGCAAGTAAGCAGATAGGTGGAATAGAGTGTGGCTCTGGTAAAGGTGCGAGGTTGCCTTCACCTGAGACTGAAGAGAAAGACACAAAAGAGCACAATGTAAACCCTCAAGAGACATCTACCTGCATTAAGTGCCCATAAGAGCTAGAGAAGGGAGTGTCCGGAAAGAATTCCAAGGTGACAAAGACCTCGCTGAACCCTATCAAATTAACAGAGGGTGACTTACATGATATTAGTGACACAGTCAAAGATGTAATCATGGAGGCCCTGCAGCAATTTGAACAATAGTACTAGATCATCCTATGGGCCATCCATACTGGGTTGCAAGAGTTGTAGACCCATGTGTCGCAGGCTAGTACGGTGTCACCAACTTGGCTATCGGCACTTCAGAGGCTTCCGATATGCTGCGCACAAAGGCTTCCAGCGCGATAGTGCTACTGGATGGAGCATTGACCACGAAAAATGAGGTTGACAAGCCCACTGTCAGCGCCTTGAAGGGAGTTGGGCTGAACCTGGTAGCACTTCCATGCGAAACACTCCACCTCTTGCATGATGGAGTAATTGCAGAACTGAGGGCTCAAGAGCACCGCACCTTCTAGATGATCAGTGAATAACGGATCAACAATGAACATATGGCCCTACAGAGAAATGTTGCCATTACGACTAAGACCGAGGCAACCAATCAGAGCAAGAAGATTATGTTGGTTGTTGAGGAGCATGCAGAATGGTCCCAAAGTTGGCCATTCTGGAGGAAGAGACAGTCGAGGTCCGCATCTGCAAGTTGGCCACAGGGGTGCATGACACTTGGAATGAGATGGCACGAGTTCAATTGGAGTTGAACATGCAGATTACAGAGCTACAGTTGAGGGCCCAGCCTTCAAAACTACAGAAGTCAAGGAACAGTGGGCAACCACTGTCACAGAGGAAGTAGCAACAGTGGAAAGTGCAGTACCAGACTACACGCAGTTGTTCAAGAAATCATTTAAGGTCTTGACAAGCTTGCAGGAGGACCCAAACATATAGAGGCTAAAGACGGAAGTGCGCAAGCTACAACAACACTAGATGAAGTTAAGGGCACAGTGAAAACCATCGCACTGACACAGAGGCTAACCAAGCTCCAGGAGGCCAAGTAGTTGAAGGAACAAGTGGAAGCAGCATTGCACAAGGAAGCAGTATTGAAGGCGAGACTAAAGCCCTGGCTAGAGGAAGCTTACGCAGTCACAGGAAATATTGAAGGCAAGCTTGTGACTCTGCAAGCGACACAACAAAAGCTTGAGGCTGACAAAGCAGAAGCAGTGACCAAGAAGACAGTGGAAGATGCAAAGCAGGTAGAAACTCAGTGCACAGTCGAGGTTGTGGTCATACGGGTCGAGCTCGACGGGCTTCATGCAAAGATATCCGCACCTACTGAGTGACTCGAGGGTGAGTCATGATGTTTTTGTTTGGGGTCTGTTGGGAGCAGGATCCCCCAAGGGCAGTTTTAGGGCTAAAAGCCCATGTTTGAATCAAATTTTGGAATAAAAATGTAAATACTCTGGATTTTGTGGTCACGGAGTGCGAAGGTGTCATGTGTCATAAAGGTTAGTCCGCCCTTAGTTTTGTAAAGTAAAGTCGGTTGTAAGAGGTCTAACCATGGTCCACGGACCATAGGATTGTATAAAATGAACTAAGCTCTAAGTATTTAGAATCATCAATTGAGAGACAATGTAAGGGAGTCATAGCTTTGAAGCAAGAAATCTAAGTCTTGGGTTGTATCATAGGTACAGGCTCTGTAGCTGAGTGCGTAGAGGCCTAGGGTAGAAGTCTGCAACAGAGTGCGCAAACCCCTGCAGTTGTGTGCGTAGGGTGGAAAAAGTTTGTAAAAACTTAGAAGATATAGAAATATTCAGCAATTCCTGTGTCTTTGTTCTATTAATCCATCTTGATATGTTGTGTATGAATTTTCTTTATTATACTTATGTGATGTGAAAATGAGTGCAATTACGTTGAATAATTGAATGCATTTACAACTATCTGTATACGCGGTGTTAACTATAATTATTTGATAAGATAATCAAGTCACTTAGATTACTTGAGGAATCGGCACGGCACGCTGCCATAGCAATGCGAAAGCACTTGAGCAGCAGGTTAGGGCTACGTGAAGGTCGATCATACCCTTTCACGGAGGTATTGAAGGACAGAATAAAGGGCTCGTCTTACAAGCCCTAGAATGAAATGACCTATGTGAAGGCAGGGATAGAGGGAATCAAATGACATCACAACCATCTTAGGGTGCGAAACTTGGTTCCAGCATTCCCCCATATTGCTTTGGGTGAGACTTTCGATCCACGCTCTGCGGGCTAATGCCGAAAGGGCCAATAGTGTAGGGATTTGTTTGGCTAATTAATGTTGAACCTGGGTCAGGCCCCCTCAAGCCAACAATATTATATCATCATCTTTCTAAAGATGAAGAGGAAGAAGTTACGGCAATTCAACCTATTCATGTTGAAGCAGATAAATAGGCACAACAGAGTAACCATGCAGAACGAGGTGTTGAGGCTAGGTCTGAAGTTGTAGCGTAAATTTAGAAGGGCACTAATTAAATTAGTTGAGATTTGGGTATTGGATGGAATGGGAGGAAAAAAACAAGCACTTGTATCTAAGAGTTCAGATACTAGCAAAGAACCTTGTCCAATGTCTTTAGGTCGAGATTTGGCTTTGATCCTTGATGAACCAAACTCATAGAGATGGAAAAATGTACAAAAAAATAAAGGGAAAAAAAAAATTAAATGTTTTTTCCCACATTTAAATTTGAATGTTTTAATGTTTATCTTTTATCTTTTTTCTTTTTTTTGTGTAAAGATCATGGTCGTGAGGTGTATTTCTCGAATGCATTCAACATATACAAAATGTAATGTTATTCTTCCTTTTTTATGAATAAAATTATGGGTGTCTTTTCCTCTAAAAAAAACTCTAGATAAGATGTTAGTATCAAATCAACAAAAGATTTCATTAATTATTAATACATCAAAACAAACACATACAATTGAATCACCATAAGAGTACTTTCATAATGATCAATAACACATGAATGAATTTCTTGTTGTGGCACAAAAGAGCTTCTAGAATCAAACTGATATATTCAATGCACCATTACGTAAGGCATTCATGAAATCCAAGAGTGGAAGTGTTTAGTTATAACTTGATCTCTCAAAAGAATGCACAAGCTTTCCTCTACAAGTTGCTCAAGGAGTCCAAAACTAGCAGTCCCTCCTTACTAGCCATAAGGGTATATTTATACAAAACTATATGATTCCTCACCTCTCGTGACCTTTCAACTTCCCTCATGACTTTTAAACATCTACATAACGTTTCATTTCTAAATTATGTTTACTCCTAATTTAAAAATAACATTATTTACAAATTACATGGAATTCATAAAATTCAAATATATGTCATGGAACTAGGCTTATGATGGCCATCTCAAGAGCAGCCATTTAAGCTGCTTCAATGTGCATTTATTTTGTCAAGTATGTGAACCAGGATTTAGACTCAGTGGCAATGATCTAACCTTTTTTGGTAATTCTCCTTCAAATCTCATTCACATTTGAGGGTATCCAAAAACAAAATCTTCATGTTTGTCTGTCGTTGACCTAAAATCATTGAGAGATTAGTTTGCAACTTTATAGGCTAGATAATATTGTCTAAATTTTCCTCTTTTTTCGGTTCTATTTCATATTGAGTAGTGGCTTACTTCATTACATCTAACATCTCACAGATTTCCTGTCAAACTTCTTTTTCGTGCCTTGTTGCTCATAATGCACCAATGGAAGGTATTTTTTGTACCTTAACGAGGGACTCCAATCCATTGTGCAACTTCTGATATGAATCTACCATTCTAGTCATATCTCTAGTCATCTTGTCATGTCATTTCACAAACATTCTAATTCTCACTTTGTCCCTTTATATTCTCATTCTATCATTCCTAGGTAGTTTTGTTGGTGCATTCAGATATTGTATGCTCCATCCATGAATGTAATATTCTTTGTGGGCTCACTTTATCAATGCTCCCCTCCTTTTATCTCTTCTTGCAACTCTAACAGTGGAGACATTACTTTATGAAGGACAATCATTTCATCATAAATTTGTTTCATGACATCTTCCAACACCTTTATCTCCTCTAAAGTTGTCACTCGGAAATTTTCCTAGTGGGTGCTTGAAGTGGACATAAACTAGTTATCCACATGTGACTTGTCATCTTCTTCTTTTGTAGTATACAAGTTCTCCTTTAAATCTTTTACTTAATTTATCAGAAGTTCCACGTTCTTCTCAATAGCAACAAAAAATGTAGATCCTACATATGCTATTTTTATAGGATTGGTTGTGGTATCCATCACTATATGCTTCTCCGTAGTAACTAATATGGGCTTGTGTGGTTTTCGTTCCAAGTAATTTTGTCCTTCCTAAGAAATCTTGTTATTGAGAATACTTGATCCTCGTGCTCAAAGGTAACACCCATTTTTATAAATGGGAGATGTCTGTCAGTGATAGGCATTGGAGGATCAACATCAAGATTAGCTATTAGGATTTCCACCTCCCATTGTGTGAGCTCATTCAGTCTAGGCCTATCTGCTTTTTTTTTTTGCTAATTCGTTGGAAATTCTCTCTTCTTGAGTTTCCTAGACATCTCCTTTTCCTCTTTCTTCTTTGCTTCTTCTTCTTTCTTTTTCCTCATTTCTTCTTCGTTATTCATTTATGCTTCCTCCTCTTTCTTTTTCTTTGCTTCTTCCTTTTTCTTCTAAGTTGCTTCCTATTTTTGCTTATCTTCCTCTTCTTTCTTCCTTTCCTCCTCCTCTACCTTCTTCATTGCCTCTTCCTCTGCCTACCTTTTGGCTTCTTCTTTAGCTTGCTTTTTTCCTTCCTTTTCATCTCTTTTCTTCTTTAGTCTATCTCTCCTTGCTTCTAGCACTTTTTCCCTCTTTAATGCAACCTTCTTTTCTTTTGAGTCCATACTTTCTTATGACTCTTCTTCTGAGGATTCAGAGTTATCTATATGCTGAGAGGTGCCTATTTCTTTAGATACTTCCAATTATTTGGTTGCATTAAAGAATATTTTTACCTTTTCTTCATATTCATCCACTACTAATGTGTATGGCCATCCGAACCTAATTTCTTTGCAATGTTGGGTGGAAATACCTCTCGAATCATATCTGTTGAACCTGAGTATGCCAAATTTCAAGCATTCAAGTTCTTTGGTTTAAGCTTCTGATTCCTTAAATCTTTTCACACCATAATATCTTATATATAATGGGAAAGTAGGGCATGGAGATTTCTTAGATTTTAGCAATGTGCTAGTTAACCAAAATGTGGGTTGGTATGCTACCACTTGTAACCACTGGGGCTTCACTAGGGGACAAATACCATACAACGTGGGTTCATATTGGGGGATATATATTGAGGAAAAGAAGACACAATATATTGAGCATATATTAGGTGGTAAGGGGTTTTAATATTAGTAGGTATAAAAAGTGGAGCGCAAAATTAATGAAAAAATATAATGCGATATAAAAAATGCTAATGAAAAAATGGAAACCTACAATATCTAGTGAAAGTAGGGGTCTTCTAAATTATGAAGGTGTATTGGGTTCGTATTGGTAGTGGGTTAAATAAAGTGATTTTTAGAGGTATTTTCCAATATGTAGTCAAATTAAGGGTATTCTTTAGTATGCCACGAATGCACATGTTATGTTAGAGGGTCATTCGGTGAAGCCCTCATAATTGTAACATTACTTTCTCTACGACAAACAAGGGAAACTAATGGGGACCTTTGTATTCTCCAAATACCCTAATAAATAGTGAATCATCAGGAGTAAACTAGTCAGCTACATCTGGTAATTATTCTCTCGCGCTATCCAACATATCGTGTGTTGTGTATCAAAGAGAATTCAGTATATTGGTGCAATTAAGTGTTCCACAATTTAGGTGTGCATTCTCCTGTATCTTGTCTTCCACAATGATTTTCAATAGATATACACAGGAAGGATATCATGAGAAAATCCCATCTCCATCCCAACTCCTCAAAATTCACAACTTGTGCAAATGGCATCTATCAAGTATGATGCCATATAGAACTTCAGTTGTTCTCCTCTAGTTGTGTGCTTTTCTTTACTAATATTGGCTTTGACAGATCGTTCCAAAATGTCTGCCCAACTGAAAACTATTCCTTGAGTAGCACATATGTATATCATGGGTATGCAATGTTCCTCGAAAAACTCTGGATCTTTCCTACCATGTAATCGAAAAAACATGGCTGCTATCAACTAGTCTGCTTTATTAGAAACTAGGACACTAATAAGAGGGGGGATGAATAGTAGTGTGACAAAATTATACAACATTAAACATTTCAAACAATTTAAAAACCATTCATGTAGGAGCAGCACTAATTATATGAAGTACATATCAACATAATCATTATCATACACATATACAACATCTAAAGACACAAATATTTTTCTTCTTTCCTTCATCCAAGCAAAGATACAATTACATTTACATCGCTTCCCTACAAGATTCTACTTGCAGGTTTCATGCAATTTTCTCAAGTTGCCACCTTAAATAAGCTACCACTCCCAAATTTACCAACTACCCCTAGTTTTATCATCTACCATTGAAAGGAATCTCCTACTCCCCAATTTATCAGCTACCATTGAAAGGAATCTTTGACTCCTAAATGTTTTCCAGCCACTATTGGAAGGAGCTACAACCCCTCAAATGCAAGCTACCACTTTATAACCATGATGATCCATATTTCATTAATTTTCAAACTCATATGAACAATACTTTCTTACTTCAAACAAAATTTTCCTTACAAATTTTCCTTACTGATATACCTCAATTCCTTCCTTGCATATAAACTTTTTCTATTCTTCTAAAATGCCACCTTGTTTCATACATGCCTAACCCACCTCAAATCACCTCTCTCGATATATCATCCACCATAACGACACCTTCAGAAAATATTATTCATTGATTTGTTATCTTTATTGCATATAGAAAAAATACCATTAAAAAAATATCACCAATGCATTCTTTGAATCTCTAAAACACCTTTCAGATTTTGAATCTAATATTTGAGTTACCCTTGATACATATTAGCCTAATGTGATGGATACGGAAGATAGATTTCTAAACAATTCTACTCACAAAAACCTCCATTCATATACATATTACATTATGTGTCTCGTTGCACCAACAACCACCATCATGGTTTTTCAGTTATGCTTATAAACAAAATGAGCTCATATTTTTAGTTTTAGAACTTTTAGTGAAGTTTAGCTCCTCTCCATGCGTAACTTCTTATTTTTTCTTATTTTCCACTTCTATTAAGTCTTTTTAATGTGTTCTTAAAGTTTTTAGTCTCTAATATGTTATCCCTATGTGAAACTCTGAGTTAAACTACCAAATTTTGTAATTCTGGAAGAATATCGGGGTTTAGCAATGAATTTCTATATTTGGTGAATAATTAAATTCAACCATACTGCTAAATTTTCCTCTAACTCAGTCCATTCCGCCAATTTTGTTACCAACTCATTCATGCCTATGTTTTACAACTTTAGTGCTATGCTCGTTTAGTTCCAAATCACTGAATATGGCCCAATAGCACCAAATTCATAGTTGTTGACCTATTTATGCCTTAAGCCCTCAATATAGATCCACAATGGCTTAAATCAAGACTATATAACTATTTTAGGATCGAGCACTTTACACTGCAAACTTCCACATATAACCTTTGTTGCATCCCTTCGTTCTAAGCATCGAGGACTTATCCACTGCTTATCACCCTTTCTTGCCCTCGGCCACTTAACCCGCATAGATAACGAGTCCTAGATATTTTCCTTAACACCTGACTCAAATAAATGGTGAACCTTCATATTCTTCCAGGGTCAATCTTAAAAGATTGTGTGTCATGCCACTTTCACCCTTTTGATTAGTATGTCGCTTCATCTATGTGCCACTTTATCCTCCAGTGTTTCTCAGCACCTCATCATCCCTAAGAAAACTCATGCAAATAATTTAGAAACCTCTGGGATCCATGAACTTTCAGCGTCTAGGATGAAATTTCCCTCTGGGGCCTCTCTTCACACATATGGACCAATCACATAATAACTAGGATGATCTGTCTACACCACTTATATGCCACGATGTCTCGGCATTACCTCCTTGGAACATTTTTCCTATGCACACTTCAAATCTTCCTAGTACATGCCTCTGAGCTTACATGTCCTATTGACCTATCTGCCACCTATGAAAGGATGCCATGTGTGTTCTTCATAGCTTGTGTTGACACTTTTCTTTCTTCATCCATCATGCCTTCTTCACTTTCTTCTTCCTCTCATGGTGAAAGTCTTGGTGCTAGTACCAAGGAAGCTAAGAAGAAGAAGAAAAGGAATATTAAGAAGAAGAAAAATAAGCAAGGGGGAAACCAACCAACCATTGTTTTGAGTTTTGATAGTATTAGGGAAATTCCTTGCAATATATATCATAAGCCAAATTCCCTTGCAATCTTTGTAAGGGTGACCGCCTGTTGTTGGGTGTGAAGCCTGATTATCTTTGTTAGAAAATTATATATTACGAAGCAGTGGAACACATAAAATATTGCAAAAATATAAACACAAAAAACGCATAAAACAAGAGAGACACAGATATATGTGGTTCACCTAGTTTGGGCTACATCCACGGAGAAACAACTAGTCCTTCTTTTCTTATATTATCTAGCAAACTGAAGAGATACAACCTACAACGGATCTGATGTAACTCCCTCTTCTCTCTCAATCTCCTCTCTCTTCCTCACTCAAAATACAGATCTACATAGACGCAATACAATTCCCTCATATATAACGAGGGGTTGCCTTCTGTTGGTCACTTTAATTGCTTATTGAATTAAACAACAAAGTGCGAGATTAATTGTCAACACAGGGAAGTCTTGTTATTTTAAAGGCAACTGCGTACTATATGTACTCAATTTTAAAAGCAACAGAAGTTATAGTATAAACAAATCACGCCTTAAATTAACAAACTGAAGCTCCACTCTGCATTACAGCAATTACACTCTGTTGCAGATGGCTATCAGAAAAACGCTTAATTCTAATAAAGAAATGGAAAGAATCAATCTGCAAAAGAAAACAATCGTTTTGCTGTAACAGAGAGTCAGGACCCTATCCCCCAGAACGGGAATCTCCAGCACTTTCCTCTGATTAATTCAGTTTGCCAATTCACTCTGTAACTTAATCACCGGTGAAACACTCATATAACAATTAACAGAAATAGAGTTTCAGCAAAGTTATTATAAACAATGTTCAGCAAACAATACTATTAACAAGGCATGAATAAAAAGCACACTTAACACATTGCAGAAATGTAATGGGTGAATCTTGTGATGAAGGTGGGCCCGATCCTACTCACAAGATTCCCTAGGAAACAAGAACTAGAAAAAGATTTTCAGAACAAAACTTTATTCATCCATCAATATGTCATATTACAGAAAAGAGTTCCAGTCCTGTTCCTTCAGCTAAACCATTTTCCACAGTCTGTTCATCCCCCTCTAATTTAGATGTCTCCTCTTTATATAGAGGAGACATCTATTACAAAAGATTTACATCGTTCTAACCCATTATACAAAAATAGGGAAGTCAATTCCCTGTCAATGAAATGTTGTTACAATAATGTTGTCTTTAGATATAAGCGTTACATCCAGTGTAACAGCTTCTTTGGTGATCAGTCCCAATTCCTTCGCTGCTATCATATTTAGAACGCGGATCTCAACTGTTTCAGCATCGTGATCCGCGTGCTGTTTCTGTTGTTTCAGCAACTACAAAAATAGTCTTCCGGCTGTTTCAGCATCACAGACTGCACATCATCCTTTAACTGTTTAGCACTTAATAATTCAAAGATTTAACTATGAAGATGTCGTGATTATATGCTAAATAATTAAACATATAGTGATGAGAAGAATCATTACATACCTTTGGGATAATTGGGTTAAAATACTAACAAAGGCTTTTAAATATAAGTTGAAAGGGATGGTATCATAGAAAAATATATGGTCAAAAAGGGACAATATGAGGTCCTAACATCCCCCCCAACTGAAGCATTTGTATGTCCCCATGCAACATCTACTCTGAATCTGAATTGGAATACTGGGATGTACAGTGAAAATTACTTATACAGTAAGTATAAAAGGTGCTATCAGTCGAATCTCTGAAACCCTAGACACTCTGTAATCTCTGCCATGCTGCAAGCTCCTCCTTTTTGGACACCTTGAAGTCAGCCTTATATTGTTGTACTGGCAACCAGAGAAGGGGGAAGTGAAAATGATAACCCAACCATTTGTTACCACATCGCTGAACACATTTAACATAATTATGAACATGTGAAATTGTTTCATGAAGATTGAGAGGGTTAAAAGGATGGTATTCCCTTCTCTCCTTAGGGCAATGTTCCCAGAACAAATTGTTTGCCTGCATGGCAAGAGATCCTTTCTTCTTGATATACTGCTGACATTCTTCTAACACTGCTACCTTTAATTCCCTGAGATGCTCAGTCACTCCTAGTTCTTTTATAATCCTATGATGTTCAGCAATGAAAATAGCAGCATTCTATGGTTCAGCTCGAATCCACAGAAGGCAATTTTCTTCGTTATGTTTTGTTGAAAGAAAAGCGTTTTTCCATGTGAGCTGATTGGCCATAAAAGAAACCAAGGCTCTAATATGAATGTCACTAGCTACAGGAATCAAATTAAACTTCCTATCTTCCGGCATGGCCTCATTATGGAGATAAAGTTCACATAAGAGATTATGTTCGCTGACTGACGCTGCTGCAAAGGTTTCAATAAACTGCTGTGGTGTAGACACTTCATGAGGTCGTCCATCTCTGACTACTTTTATCTGAAGGAATGCTAGGCGTTCTACTAGGAACACAGAATAATTAAAATATGGTTTCCTAGTGGCCAGAAGTCTTTGAACTAATTCAAATATAACAGACAGTCTGGTTTTTAACTTTTTATTTTCCTTCTGCTATGCATGGAACTGTTCCAAGACTTCCCAATTCCTATATGCAAGGTTCTGCCATACTGATTTTTGCGCCTGAAATGCCCGTTCTTGCGACAAGGCATACTCTTTCTTCCATATAGCACTGAGTTCTTGAATGCTTAAAGTTTGAGTAAAAACAGTGTCTGCACAAAGAGGCTCAGTTTGGGTAAATACTATCATTGCAGACTTTGGTGCAGGATTCTCAACTTTGACAACTGCGGTAGGCCGGGGTACTTGCGGTTTTTCTTCTTCTTTAGAAATCTTTGAAGGCCCTACTAGTTCTTGTGTAACAGCAGGGCGTTCCTTTTTAACTACAACAGGAGTAACTGCAGGAGTAGGTCCAGACAATGGAACTTCAACTATCTTATAGCCAGCTCGAGAATAAAGATCACCACATTGGGTGCACATGTATTCCTCATACCGATCCTTATCCGCACTTCTCTCGGCTACAGATGCTACCTGGGCCAAAGTATATAGATTAAGTTCTCTTTCATAAGCTTCCCTTACTATTATTAACTCCTGCTTATAAGCCTCAATCTCGGCTTTCAGAAACTCATTCTCCTGTTGAAGGGAAGCTATCGTGACTGGGCCTTCTGTAGCAGTTGCAGTCTCCGTGGTTGGTTCAAGTGGATGGGAGGATGGTTGTTTGGTGGCAGCTTCATCATTTATTTCTCCAGCAGGTGGTTCTTGTGTGACAACTGCTGGATCATCGGCTGGTTTTGTAACAACTATATCTTCCTGAACATCCAAATTCTGCATACTAAGCAACTGAGTGACTAGTTCTTCCGTAACAGCAGTATCCTGTGTATCAACACTTTGCTCATTAGCAGGTGGATCTTGTGTATCAGCTGTTGAGCTAATAACAGCTAAGTATTGTTCAATTTCCTGTTCCTGGTCATTAGCAAGTGGTTCTTGTGTGACACTTGCTGAGACAGTGGCTGATTCAGTTGTATGTTGATTACCCGTTTCCTATTTATCAGCAGGTGGTTCTTGTGTAACACCTGCTGAATCAGTAGCTGCTATGCCCTGATGTGTTTCCAGATCATGGTCGTCAGCAATTGGTTCTTGTGTAACACCTGCTGGACTAGTAGCTGGTTCTTGTGTAACAACTACATCTAGGTTGTCTATTTTTTGCTCCTCAACAGGTGGTTCTTCTGTAGCACTTATTGAGTCAGTAGCTAGTTCTTGTGTAACAACTACATGCATTACATCGTCCTGGGTATCTACTTTTGATAAGTTAGCAGCTGGTTCTTGTGGAGCAGCTGCATCTTCTTAGAGGAATGATGTCACAAAATCTTGGACGTTTTGCATTTCAAGACCCGAGGGTGAGGAAGGTAGGGATTCGGGGTTTGGTGGGGTATGGGGTTTTAGAATAATGGGTGGGGCATCTAGGATAGGGGTCTCTATTGCTACTGTAGGAGACGTCCTCCTTCGTCTTTGAGGTAAGGAGGCAGGAAAAACGGAGGGTTTTCTTTTATGGATGGCCTTTTCTAGGGTAGGAGGAACACTCGAAATACTAGCTTATTTCATTGAGGCCCTTGTTCGTCTTTTTATTGAAGGGACAGCCGTTTCTTGCGTTTTTCAGCCTAGCCAGGGGGGTGTCATTGTCTGAATCACCACTGGGAATATGGACAGTGGGAATGGATGATTAAGGTAAATTATGGGATGAGTTTGATACACTGGCGAGGTCAATTGGACTGGCTATTGTGGATTGCTAAGGAATTTCATCCTATAGTTGGGAAGTCTCAGCTATCGCCTGAGAATTTTCAGCAATTTCTTGAGGAATTGCAGCAGCTTCCTGGGGTGGGTTATTAAGGGGCAGAGGGTTCTGCAGGGCAAAGCCCCTGAGGATCAAGAGTTGAACCAAGCGATGGTGAGTAATGGAGAGGAGTGGGTACCTTGCATCCTTGGAATAGTGCGACATATTCTTTAGACACCCGAGCAGATAGTACGGCATATTCAATAAACGACCATGTCTTAAATGATTCAATAATACAAAGTCATGCTGGTACACTACCTGGTAACATCCTTCGCAATTAAGATAATGCTTGACAAACTCTGCAACCTTTTTCCATGGAGGTGGTAATGAACGCAGTGCAACACCTCTGCCTTTAGGTTCGACCTACTCCGTAGGTAGAAGAAAATCTTGCTAAGCATTCAGAATTAAGTGTTTTTGGCTGAACCAGCGGATGCCATTGGCCGGTAATCCTGAAACCTGTGCTATATCCTCCTCTGTTACCAAACTTCGCACTCCCTGAATAGTAGAATAGTCTTCCTTTAAATCAAGTGCGAATTCCAGGACTTGCTGAAAGTCAAATTCCTAGAGTCTCCGGAAGTAATCCACCCAGCCTGCTTGCAGAAAAATTTGATATGCTTCTGGGTAAAGCTCCAATAAAGCCGTTGAACCAAGTTCATTCGGACAGCGTTACCTCCCATAGTTACTGGTTCAGTAAAATGCACAATACAGAGCCGAGTTACCGCAGCCGAGACAGAGTAATATATTGCAAATGGGGTTATGATAGAATAAAACCGGGACGGGGTGACGAAACTCAATCGTGTTAAAAAAGGACGGTGATTGGCATATCGGGTAATTATTGCGAAACTTTGATATTCCCCCCAACTGCGGCTAAATTGATGAGTTTTTTTAGTGTACGACGATTTCAACAATCATATCGTGATCTTCTCATTAATTCTAGTTTAATATTTACACATAAACACGCATACCTCACGTTTTACCTTCGATTGTTGTGCTGAAAGTCCATTTTTTTTGTTTAGTGGATCACTAATGGTTATTAGAATAGGTTATAAGATATGAGGGTATTTTATACAAAAGGCTTTCTTTCATGCACAGGAGGTGATGGCGAAGGAACTCAATTATCAGGATAAATGGCTGATTCTCTGAGAATGGATAATGTTATGTATTAAATATTTTTGAGAGAAATTGATGCCTCAATTACAGGAAAAATGGGAAAATTGACGCTTTTTTAGAAAAATGAGAAAAATTCGGTGTTTCCACAAAGGAGAAGAATGAGGAAAAATTGGTGTTTTAGCGACGGGGAAATGGGGAAAATTTGGTGTTTCAACAATGGGGAAAAATGGGGGAAGATTGGTGTTTCAGTAACGGTCGAAACTAGTGTTTCAGCAACGGCTGAAATTGGTGTTTCAGCAACGGGAAAATAGATGTTGTCGTTGACGAGGATAGGAAAATGTTGCTGATGGATAATGAATTGAAATGGAATGGCCATGTTTCCCAAACTGAAACCTAATCCTGCTTGTAATGCAATTACTCCTTCAACCAGCCTCCGGATTAAGTCTTGCAAAATAAATTGTAATATGGCATCCCTTGACAGGGATTATTAGTTAATTAATCTAATCTAATACTAATAAAAATAATGCAGAAATTAAGTGCAATGAGGGGCAAGAGTCTCCCCCAAAAGGATGTAGTGTGAATCTGCCATGTAGGTGGCCTTAAAATCCTCCTTAGAAATTGGTTTCTAGTACGGACGAAGCCGATACCCATTTACTAGCGATGGAGTTCTAGAACCATCAATTGTTAGGGGCCTTACTGTTCCATTGGCAAAAACAGTATCTATTTCGTAAGGTCCCAGCCACCTTGTTCATAGTTTTCCTTGAAAATTTTCAAACCTAGAATCATATAGTAAAGCCCAATTACCTTGTTGGAACTGCTTATGTTTAATAGCTTTATCATGCCACTTGGTTCTTTGATGTTGAATCATAGTTGTTTGATGGATGGCATCCAACCTTTTTTCATCCAATTCCTGCAGCTGCTGCAACCTAGCTGTTTGTGCATCAGTTAAATCAAGGTTAATAGCTAAAGCAATTCTTAAAGTTTTAATTTCAAATTCCACAGGGAAAACAACACTTTTACCGTAAACCAATTCATAGGGTGAAAAACCTGTAGTGTTTCTCCAAGTAGTTCTATAAGCCCATAATGCCTCAGGTAGTCTTTGAGACCAATCTTTCCTATTCTCTTTCACAGTTTTTGTTAAAATAGCTTCTATGGCTTTATTTATACTTTCCACCTGACCATTAGCTTGGGGTGGTAAGGTGTAGTCATTTTATGATTGATATGATATTTTTGAAGCATATCTTTGAAACCATGTGAATTGAAAGGAGGTCCTCCATCTGTGACTAATTCTCCAGGCACCCCAAATCTAACGAAGATTTCTTCAAATAAAAAGGTTTAAACAAATTCTTCATTAGCTTTGATTAGTGCCTTAGCTTCCACCCCTTTAGTCATATAATCTGTACAAACCAATATATAAACTCTTTGGTTGGATGGAGGATTGATGGGCCCTACAAAATCTAGAGCCCATCCTTCAAAGGGTTCAAGTATTACCTGAGGGTTCAGTGGCATTTCATCTCTATGGTTGGGTTGGCCCATTCTCTGACAGCTGTCACAGGCCTTGACATATTTCTTTGCATCCTTGAAAAGTGAGGGCCAATAATAACCCATCCTGAGAATTTTATGTGTTGTTCTCTTATCAGCGAAATGCCCACCACAAGGGCCATCATGACAAGCCTTCAATATGTCATAAACCTCATCTTCTCTAATGCATCTTCGGATCTCCTGATCAAGTCCTGTATGAAAAAGACACCCATTTATCCAGCTGTACCTAGCACTTTGTTGAATGATCCTTCTTTTCTCCCTATGTGATAGGTGTGATGGTAACTTCCCTGCAACCAAATAATTGGCAATGTTTGCATAGCATGGTGAGTGAGCAGATACTGCAAACAAATATTCGTCAGGAAAGGAATCATCTACTGGAGTATTATCATCAGTTTTTATCCGAGAAACGAAATCAGCAACCACATTTTCTTTACCTGGTCAATCCACAATTGTAATATCAAATTCTTGTAGTAACAATAACCACCTGGTAACTCGAGCATTTGTAACAGATTTATTCATTAAATAATCAATAGCTGAGTGGTCAGTGTGAACAAAAGTAGGATAACCAGTAATATAATGTCGAAATTTATTAATAGCATAAATAACTGCTAAAAATTCTTTCTCGGTAACTGTGTAATTAGGTTCAGCAGGGGTCATATTCTTACTAATGAAGTAGATAACATAAGGAAGATTGTTTTCTTCTTGACTCAAGACAGCTCCAATTGTAGTGTCTGAAGCATCAGAGGATATGTGAAAGGGAAGTGCCCAATCAGGTCCCCTCAGAATAGGAGTTGTAGACAACTGCTGCTTAAGTTCATCAAATTCTTTCTGACAGGCATCAGTCCACTTAAATTCATCATTTTTCATAAGTAACACAAACAAAGGGGAAGATATTTTAGAGAAATTTTTGATAAATCTTCTATAATATCCAGCATGTCCTAAAAAGCTTCTTACATCAGTTTGTGTTTTAGGAATAGGAAGGGTCTGTATTACCTGTACTTTGGATGGATCCACCTGAATCCCAAGAAATGAAATGAAGTGCCCTAGTACAATTCCTTCGTTCATCATCATATGACATTTTTCAGTGCTCAAAGAAAGATTAGCTTGTATGCATCGTTTAAGTACTTTCTCAAGGTTTTGTAGCGCAACTTCAAAAGTCACACCATAGGGGGTGAAATCATCCATAAATATCTCCAAAGAATCATTAAGCATATCAGAAAAAATTCCTATTACTGCTCTTTGAAATGTTGCTGGAGCATTACATAGTCCAAATGGGAGAACTCTATAGGCAAAAGTTCCCCAAGGACTAGTAAAGGTGGTCTTGTCCTGATCTTGAGGTGCAATTCTGATTTGGTTATATCCACTAAAACCATCTAAAAAGGAAAATAATTTCTTCCCTGACAAACTGTCCAACACCTGATCAATAAAGGGCAAGGGGAAATGATCTTTTTGGGTGGCTTTGTTTAAGGCTCTATAATCCACACACACTCTCCATTTCCCGTTTTTCTTAGGCACTATCACCAATGGAGAAACCCATTCACTGTCAGATATGGGATATATAAACCCTGCATCAAGCAACTTTTGAAGCTCTTCCTTAACAATTTCCCTTAGGTTGGGATTCATTCATCGCTGGGGTTGACAGACTGGTCGGGCTCCCTCCTTAATATAAATACGATGAGTACATAATTCAGGAGAGATCCCCTTCATGTCCGTGTAATCCCAGGCGAATGCTTCTTTGTTTTCACGGAGCAACCTCATTAGTTGTTATGTTTCAGCATCTGATAAATTGGGGTTTATGTTTAATGTTTTGCCAGGTTCAATTTCTACTGTTATGCTTTTAGAGGAGATAGCAGTTGATGTTTGAGGTAAATATTCAGATTTAAGCTTTTGCTGCGTTTCAGGATCCAGAATTACAATTAACTGATTATGTGCTTTAGTAGTAACTGAGGAAGGTTCAAAAATAAAATTACTAATTACTTCGTCTTCTGTGGTTTCTTTAAGAGTTAAGGCCTGTCCAATGGTCAAGATGGGTTGAGTATCATTATCCTCGTAATCTAACCATACAAAATCATCATTATTAATCATAGGTGTAGCATGAGGGTACAACGTAAGCTGCTTAGTTTCACAGCCATTAGAAATTGTCATTGAACCTGATCTACAGCTAATAAAAGCATTTGCTGTAGCCAGCCAGGGTCTCCCCAAAATCAGAGGATGCCCCCCCAACGTTTCTTTAGTCTGTAACACCACAAAGTCAGCTGGGTAATTCCAGGATTCAACTGAAATAATCAGGTCTTCAATAACCCCTTCTGGTTTGATTGTGGAACAATCAGCTAATTCCAGGATAGTTGATGTTTCTCTAATTATATTTTTCAATTGTAACAGTTGTGTAGTTTCAAGGGTCATGATATTTATAGCAGCACCTAGGTCTACCAGAACTCGCGAAACAATAGTTTTTCCAACCTGTACTGTGACCGTAGGGTGACCAGGGTCACCATATTTTATAGGAGGGGCTTTTCCTATCATTAAAGCAGCTAGATCTCCCATCACATGAACTGTAAGGGGATATTTAACCTTCCTATCCGGTTTCTTAATGAAAATGTCTCTAACAGTTCTGGCATAGATTGGTACATCTCTGAGTGCTTGTAAAATTGGAATTTTAACATACAGATTCTACAATTCCCCTAAAAGGTTAAAAGCAAGTGGCTCAGGCGTCTTAGTGAGAGCCAAGCGCTCAGGGAATGGTGGTTCTGCTATTTCAGCAGTTCCATTAGAGGATGGCTTGACTGTTTCAGCAGTTTTATTGGAGGGTGGTTTGACTATTTCCACATCCTTATTAGATGATTTACTCTGTTCTTCTTCCTCTTTCTCAGAGTCTGAAGAGGTAATATCATCTACAATTGGCTCGACTACTCTCCCAAATCGTAAATGAATATCATTGCATTGCATAGGAGATGTAGGCAGGTTCTGAATGTCGATAACTTGCACAACTTTATTGTTATTTGGGTTAGGGTTCGGTTGTACAGGCAGCTGAGGCTTCATGGTTTGATTATTCGGCGGGGTACCTGCTGGAAGAGAAAGTTGTTGCTGGAACTGAGGAAATTGATTTGAGAATGGAGTCTGTTGAGCTCTCCAGTTTGGGTTCCATTGGTTAAAATAGGATTGTTGTAGAAGCCACGGAGTCCACATTGTAGGGTCTACAAAGGGAGGGTTTGTTTGCTGCATGGGTGGGAAATTCATTTGATTAAAGGGTGGGTATTGCATTTGGTTAAAGGGTGGGTAATTTGCTTGATTAAACGAAGGATAATTATTCCAACGATTAAATGGCATACTAGAATTCGTACCTTGTCCTCATGGTTGCCATTGCCTCCTTTGTGTCAACAGATAAACTGCTTCAACTTCTTCCTCCGTTGGTTGTAATGCTGCCTTTATCCCTGGTAAAGAGGGGCATTGTTGAGTTTCGTGGTCCTTTTCACAAATGGTACAGATTGGCACCTTGTCTAGTGGGCATTCCCTCAATGGATGTTTTTCCCTGCATTTAGAGCAGAAGATGGCCAAAGCAGCTTTTGCCTCTGCCTGCTTCTTTTTAACCTGCAAGGTATCGATATGTGAAGCAAAAGAACTTAACATTTTAGTTTTGAATTCCTCAAGTAAATTACCTATTTCAGCCCTTGTTGCTCCACCACTAGCTGATTTCTGGACCCTTGAATAAGTACTATCCCTGCTCTTTGATTTATTTGTAGCTCCTCTTGAACACCTCTTGCAGAGGTTAACAATTTCGTCATATGATTCTTTAGATATATCTCCTTTACCAAGCATATTTAACATATCTAAATAATCATCTCTTACCCCTTTCAATAATATTTTTTTGAGAATATCTTTACTTACATCGGGGTGCTCAGATATCTGCAGATTATACTAGAGTCTTTGCACAAAGTCCTCCAGATTTTCATCCTCCTTCTGAACCATCTTGAATAATTCCTCCCTTTTTTCTCTTGTCCGGCAATAGTCTTGGTATTTGGCCAAAAATTTCTCCTTCATCTGATTCCATGTCATGATCACATGAGGTCCCAAGCTCATAAGCCATCTTAGTGCATTCCCTTTTAATGTTGCTGGAAACAACTTCAATTTCTGAGCAGGATTAGCATAATCATAGCTTCTACACAATATATCAAATTCAAAAAGAAACTCATCAGCGTCTTCAGAGGATAAACCATGGAAATTGGGTAATGCCGAAAGTGGGATATTCTTCATAGGAGTTGTTCCTTTGGGGGGTTTCCCAATAGGGAATTCCAGGGTGGAGAGAGAATTCTCTCCCCTTCCTTCTCCTCTACGACCTCCACTGAAGAGTCCTTCATTGTTATCCTCCATTGGTTGTTTTCCTGATGTGCTTGCCCGGTCTTCAGTGCTTTCTGTTGGACTCTCAATGTCCTGAATTCGTTCCTCAACTTCAGTATCTTCTATTGGCTCTTCAATATTTTCTACTGGTCCTTCAACTTCCTCCACTGGTTCCTCAGTGTATTCTGGTGTTTCTATAACCCTTTCAGGTCCCACTACTTCCTCCGTTTGATAGTCTGTTTGGAAAGAGTGCTGGGTCTGTGGCCTTCGAGAGCTTAACCTCTGGGATGTCTCAACTTTTGAAATAATATCATCGATGAAAGTTTTTCTTCCTCCTCTTCCTTTGCCCTTGCCACCTGTAGGATTAGTTTTCTTGCGTCCTCTCATGCATTCTGCATATCTACAAAAAAATCATCAGTACTTTTAAAATCTATAATTTCCTTCCCCGGCAACGGCGCCAAAATGTTGGTCACTTTAATTGCTTATTGAATTAAACAACAAAGTGCGACATTAATTGTCAACCCAGGGAAGTCTTGTTATTTCAAAGGCAACTGCGTACTATATGTACTCAATTTTAAAAGCAACAAAAGTTATAGTATAAACAAATGACGCCTTAAATTAACAAACTGAAGCTCCACTCTGCATTACAGCAATTACACTCTGTTGTAGATGGCTATCAGAAAAACGCTTAATTCTAATAAAGAAATGGAAAGAATCAATTTGCAAAAGAAAACAATGGTTGTGCTGTAACAGAGAGTCAGGACCTTATCCCCCAGAGTGGGAATCTCCAGCACCTGCCTCTGATTAATTCAGCTTGCCAATTCACTCTGTAACTTAATCACCGATGAAACACTCATATAACAATTAACAGAAACAGAGTTTCAGCAAAGGTATTATAAACAATGTTCAGCAAACAGTACTGTTAACAAGGCATGAATAAAAAGCACACTTAACACACTGCAGAAATGTAATGGGTGAATCTTGTGATGAAGGTGGGCCCGGTCCTTCTCACAAGATTCCCCAGGAAACAAGAACTAGAAAAAGATGTTCAGAACAAAACTTTATTCATCCATCAATATGTCATATTACAGAAAAGAGTTCCAGTCATGTTCCTTCAGCTAAGCCTTTTTCCACAGTCTGTTCATCCCCCTCTAATGTAGATGTCTCCTCTTTATATAGAGGAGACATCTATTACAAAAGATTTACATCGTTCTAACCCATTATACAAAAATAGGGAAGTCAATTCCCTGTCAATGAAATTTTGTTACAATAATGCTATCTTTAGATATAAGCGTTACATGTAGTGTAACAACTTCTTTGGTGATCAATCCCGATTCCTTTGTTGCTGTCATATTTAGAACGCGGATCTCAACTGTTTTAGCATCGTGATCCGCGTGCCGTTTCTGCTGTTTCAGCAACTACAAAAATAGTCTTCCGGTTGTTTCAGCATCACAGACTGCACATCATCCTTTAACTGTTTATCACTTAATAATTCAAAGATTTAACTATGAAGATGTCGTGATTATATGCTAAATAATTAAACATATAGTGATGAGAAGAATCATTACATACCTTTGGTATAATTGGGTTAAAATACTAACAAAGGCTTTTAAATATAAGTTGAAAGGGATGGTATCATAGCAAAATATATGGTCAAAAAGGGACAATATGAGGTCCCAACACCTTCTAGGGCAAAAAACCATAAATTTCTACCGTCAGATCTCTGCCTAATGAACAGCCCAGATTGACTAGAAATTACTATACTTTTACAAGGAAATTTTACATCTATTCTTAGCTTCGTGGGCGTTGCCCCCGAAACCCCCTACCAAGGGGAGGGCTCCCAAAAGGTTGCAGCCACCCCCCCTGGACCCCCCCAGCAGCGAATATTTTACTGGCAGCGTTGCCGCCCCATTTCAAACTGGGGTCCAATGCAGCGATACCTTTTAATACAGAAGATAATCAGGCTCCACACCCAACAATCTCCCACTTGGAGTCTGATGATGCAGGAGCATCGGAACTAGCCAGCAATGTGGAAATTTGTCCACATGTTGTGGCTTGACAGGGTGAATTTCATTCACGGTTTGTTCAAATCCAGTTTATTGAGGAGGACGATTTGTCAATTAATTAGTTATTATAGTAACTTAGTGATAAGATTTGTTAAAACAGGTGTGTGCGAGCACTAATAGGTAGGAGATTTTATTGTTAGGATTTTTAAAATTAGAAGATTGTGTTATTGATTTGTTAGTGGAGTTAATGTGAGGAAGTTGTAATAAACGAAGAGATTTTTCTTCGTGGTGGGGAGTCTTTTTGGGTGTGTTTTTTTTAGAGGAGCGAAAAGCTCTTAATAATAGGAGAGACTCAGTTTTTTTGAAAGACTCTATTTTTTTGAAAAAATCCGAGATCGTGCTTATGAACAGGAATCAAAGGCAATTTTCTGTTCTACGAAGGTTGATGGTTAGAAATAGCGTGTGCGCTCAATGTATGTTGGATGTGAAGATTGATATGAGTGTTTTTTTTATGAATTGTTTAAATTGTGGCAATTTATGTATGTAAACAACCCCACCGAAATTATGAACGAGTCGATTAATATTAATTAGTTTTGAAACTGTCAGATCCGTTTAATTTATCTCATCGGAGCAGTTGAATGTCGGTTTATCCGATTGTGCAGTGTTTTAATTGTCAGATCCACTAAATCGCAGAGGGGTAGCTAATGCCTGTTCGCCCATGTAGTCTCTGTTGATGGAAATGTTCAAGCATCCATTTCTGTTCTGGATAAGAGTCGATTTCTATGTACTAACGTAATGCTGTGTTGGCAATGGAAAACCCGATATGTATATATGCGTATAGCCATTGAATTAATTGCTAGATCGGTCGATATGAACATTTGGGCGTTGGCGGTGATGAACAGTTCTATGTAACACTGCAACTATGCGCGATGCCATCGGTACCTCTTTGCCATCAACATTTCAATCATGACTCTTGCTTCTACTGTGCGCTGCATAATTTTTTTAATCGAATTTGAATTGATTCACACGCTGTTTGGACACATTGTGGGCATGGTTGTCTTGAGTTATATGAATGGCAGTTTAAAGTGTTTTAGGGGGCGTTTGTTCTTGAACAGAATTGAGCTTTAATTAGTTAAGCTGCTAATACATCTTGATTGAGGCACATGTGTTAGTTGTATACATCCAATCAGTCAAGACAGTGACTTTGGGATTATGAAAAGAGGAAAATGTTGTTAACAGTAGGAAAGTTCTAATTTTCTTACATCATCTGATTATAGCAACTCCATCGCTACTTCATTTGCTGGACAACGACTCCACTTTGGACCTGGTTGTTTCTCATCTTCTTCGCAATACTTGAAGACCAATTGAAATGAGCAGATTCTTAGTTTCTCCTTGGTTAAACTTTTGTTAACATATCTACAGGATTTTGGCTAGTGTGTATCTTTTCCAACTTCAACTGTCCATCTTCCAATGCTGACCGTATGAAATAGTACTTGAGTTGTATATGCTTAGTCTTAGAATGAAATGCAGAGTTCTTTGCAAGATGTATGGCACTCTGGCTATCACTATATAACCTGCCCAAATCCTGCTTCTTACCCAATTCATCTAGAAACCTTTGTAACCAAATCATTTCTTTACTAGCCTTTGTAGCAGCAACATACTCTGCTTCTATTATTGAGAGTGCAACAACACTTTGTAGTTTTGAGACCCAACTGACAGTTGTTCCACCTACAGTAAACACATACCCTATTGTGCTCCTCCTATTATCTCTGTCACCTGCCATATCTGCATCAACATATCCTTGTAGAGCAATGTTTGAACCACCAAAGCATAATGCTTGATTTTTGGTACCTCTCAAATACTCGAGAATCCACTTCACCGCCATCCATTGTTATTTTCCTGGATTGTTCATGTACCTGCTTACAACTCCCACTGCATGTGCAATATCAGGCCTTGTGCGGACCATTGCATACATTAAGCTTCCAACTGTTGATGCATATGGAACTTTAGACATATGGTCCATTTCTTCCTGAGTCTTGTGACACGCCTCCTTACTTAATTTGAAATGGCTAGCCAAAGGTATACCGACTAGTTTTGCATTCTGCATATTAAACCTTTTCAACACCTTTTCTATGTAGTCACTTTGAGACAATGTTAATTTACGATTCTTCCTGTCTCTAGTTATTCTCATACCAAGGATCTGTTTTGCAACACCCAAATCCTTCATTTCAAATGAGTTTGCCAATTTCCTTTTGAGCACGTTTATTTCCTGCATGTTAGAACCTACAACAAGCATGTCATCTACATACAATAACAATATAATATAGCTGCCATCATTTTTCCTTTTGAGATAAACACAATGATCAAAGTGACATCTAGTATAACCTTGTTCATACATAAACTTGTCAAATTTTAGATACCACTGCCTTGGAGGTTGTTTTAAGCCATACAAGCTCTTCTTCAACCTACACACTAATTTCTCCTTCCCATTTACCTCATATCCTTATGGCTGCTGCATATATATCTCTTCCTCCAAATCCCCATGGAGAAAGGTTGTCTTTACATCTAACTGCTCAAGATGCAAATCTTCAGCTGCTACTAGACTTAGAATAGTTTTGATTGAAGTCATTTTCACAACAGGAGAAAATATCTCATCAAATTCTATACCTTTTTTTTGTGCAAACCGTTTCACCACAAGTCTAGCTTTATACCATTTTCTACCTCCATCTTCTTCCTTCAACTTGTAAACCCATTTATTCTGCAATGTTGTTTTAGCTGCAGGCAACTTGACTAAGTCCCAAGTCTAGTTATGTGCTAAGGAGTCCATCTCTTCTTTCATGGCTTGCTCCCACTTCTTCTTGGTTTCTACCTGCACTGCTTCTTCATAACATTCTGGTTCACCAGAATCAGTCAACAATACATAATATAATGAAGGATAGTATCATTCAAGGGGTCTACTTATCCTGGTAGATCTTCTAACACCACTTTCAGGTGTTTGAAGTGCTTGTTGTTGTTGTGGTTGTTGTTCTGGTTGTTGATCATTATGATTTTTAGGCACCATCACTTTTTATGTGATCTCGTCAAGCACTGTGTATTCTCTATTTTCTTTTTCCTGTTTCTTTTCTTGCAGCTGATCCTTATACAAAACCTTTTCATTGAATATGGCATCTCTGCTCCTAATGATTTTATGTTTTTCATAATCATAAAAGCGATAACCAAAATCATTAACACCATATCCAATAAAGGTACATTTCTTTGATTTTGCCTCAAGCTTTGTTCTATTTTCTTTATTAATATGGACAAAGGCTTCACAACCAAAAGTCTTTAAAAAATAGTAGTTTACCTTTTTACCTGTCCATGCCTCCTCTGGAATACCACCATCCAAGGAACTTGAAGGCCCTATATTTATTAGATAAACAGTAGTATCTACAGCATCTGCCCAAAATTGTAAAGGCAATCCTGCATGCAATCTCATACACCTTGCACGCTCCATAATTGTCCTATTCATCCTTTCTGACACGCCATTTTCTTGTGGTGTTCCTAGAACTGTCTTCTCTCTACGAATTCCATTCTCTGAACAATACCTATCAAACTCTTTGCTACAATATTCACCTCCATTATCTGATTTGAGACACTTCAACCTTTTACCCGTCTCATTTTCAACCAAAGCTTTCAATTTCTTGAAAGCATCAAATACATCAGATTTATTTCGAATACAATAAATCCAGGTTTTTTTGGTTGCATCATCAATAAAAGTAACATAATAATGAGAGCCACCAAGAGATGATACCTGAGCAGGTCCCCATACATTTGTATGCACAAGCTCTAATTTGTTGCTCTTCTTTTCTTTCCCAACTCTAAGGAATTTGACTCTCTTCTGTTTTCCATAAACACAATTCTCACAGAATTTTAAATCAACATGCTTTAAACTTGGCAACAAATTTCTTGAGTGAAGAATTTGCATCCCCTTCTATTAAAATTGGCAACCAGGGAAAAACTTCATGTGGGTCAACTTATTCATGGCTGATAATATTTTTATTAGATTCCTCTCGTCGAGAGGTGTAGGATTGATATAAAGATCATCCGATTCCGATAAGTATTCATGGAGATATGAATTTATTTTGATTATGGAATTATTATCAAGCCGACCTACAACTCATGTAGGCTCAGAAGCCCAACAGTTGCATCTATTCACCCACCAACGTTGTGTATAAATTTAAGAGGACATTTCCTCATTTGGACTCACTCATCTCATCACATCTCTCTCTCTCTCTCTACTACGCAGAAATGAGTCTCTTCTCTACTGCGCTGAAATGGGTCTCTCTCTCACACATGTGAAGCCGGAAGCTGTTGAATTTGAAGCTGCAACTGCAGAAGTAAAGATTGACTTGTGTGGCCTAGAAGATCTCTTCTTTGGAACTACGCTGTAGGTTCATCTGAACCTCCTTTGAAAGCCACAAATTTTGGTGGTGGAATGAAGTCAATCCGACGAACGGTTTGCATGATATCGACTGCCCTAGTTTGAAGCCGGAAACTGCTGAAACTGAAGTTGCAATTGCAGAAGTAAATATTGACTTGCATGGCCTAGAAGATCTCCTCATCTAAACTATGCTGTAGGTTCATCTGAACCCCTCTGGAAGCTGAAACTTTTGGTGGTGGAATGAAGTCAATACGACTGTCGGTTTGTGAGATATGGTCTGCCCTAGTTTGATAATGAAGCCGCTAATGCTGATGCTATTGATCTAGGGTTTGCTACTGCTGATATGAATCAGATTTATTGTACTATTTCTCTCTTCTGAATTATTGAAGATGAAAGAAGATTTGATCAAAGGGTTTCCCCACACATTGTGGGGTTTTTCCCTGGCTAGCCGCCACATCTTGTGTCTCTTGTCTTGGCTTGTTTTCTGTTGATCGTTTAATGTTCTATCTGCACTTTACTTTATGTACGTGTGATTGCTAATCTTTGGAATATAATAAGGAAAAGAAGTAAACTGTTATAAGCATAGAACATACCATAACTTAACATGGTATCAGAGCTGAGGTGAAGACAATGCCCGAGCAAGAGCAAGAGCAATCACCGAAGAGAAGATTGGCAAGGCTATCCTAAAAGAACTATGGGGTCTTCAACACTCTTTCCTGCCGAAGACAAGCTCCATGAGAAAGATGACTATCACGCATGGAAGATGTCTATCGATATAACCCTAGAAGACACAGGAGTGCTGGACCATCTAAGAGGCAATATTGTTGAGCCTCCATCAAATGCATCCGTTGTTGCATGGAACAAATGGAAAATCGAAGAAGTCAAAATAGAAGATCATCCAGGACTCTATCGACGAGCACTTGGTGTACTACATCTCTGATCTAGACACCTCCAAGGAAATCTACGATAGACTGGTGAGTTTATTTAAAGTTAATGATGCAAATCAAGTTTTGTTTCTTAGAAATAAGCTGAGGGAAATCAAGAAGGGTAAAGATGAAAGTATGCAAGCACTCTTCTTAAGAATAACTGAGATCAAGAACGATCTCCTATCTATTGGGGAAACTATTACTGACAGAGAAATGGCACTCACAACTCTCGGAGGATTACGATCTGAATGGTATGTGTTCAGGACTACTCTTCTGAACAGTAATGTAATTCCTAGTTTCGAGGAATTAATGGCTAGATGCATTCAAGAAGAAACAAGGGTAGAAGAGCAGGAAATACCCTTGCCTAAATGTCCTCCTGCTGCTTTTTCTTCTCATGCAAAGAAAAGAAATAATTCCGGGACTAAATCAAAAGGAAAGGTTGGACCTAAGGCTAGAAAAAAATGACGATGTTACATTTGCGATAAAGCAAGTCACTATGTATGAGATCATGAGCATCATGATGAATGAGATCATGGACATAAAGGGCAACATGAGATCATGGACATATAGGATAGCATGATTTTGATGCACACTAGTTTGAGCAGCATTATGATGGATAAAATCATGGACATGGGAAGCATGATGATAATCATGATAGAGAAGCATGGTACAGTATGCAGTGGTGCAACTCAAAATCCATCTGATGGCAATCAAAGGAATGAAAAATTCAACAGCAAAGGTAAGAGGAGAGCTGGGAATCAAGGAAGAGGACAAGCATTCAAGAAGGCTAGAAATTCTAGGATGTATTAAATGCACCTGACCTCAAAAGGAACCTAGTGTCCATCTTGGCAATGGAAGATAGAGGATACAAGGTAACCTTCAGCAATGGCAAGGTATGTATATGGAAAAATAATGTTAAATATGCCTTTACTCTTGGGTTTAGTGTTGATTCATTATATCAGGTCGATGGAAGTCCGCTAGGTGTCATGTCTTGTGACACAACTCTTTAGTCCGAACTTTGGCATCGGAGGTTTGCCCACCTTCATTACAAAGCTCTACCCGATGTAAGACAGATGGTAACAGGGATGCCCGAATTCCAAGTGGAGAAAGAAGGTGTATGTCCAGGATGTGCCAAAGGAAAGATCAAAAAGGGACCATTCCCCTCAAGCCAAAGCAAGACCTCTGATATATTACAATTGGTTTACTCAGGCATACCTGAGGTTGGCATTAAGAGGGAGACTACTACACCACATACTCCTGATCAGAATGGTGTGGTGGGAAGGAAGAACCACACGATGATGGAAGCTGTCCGGGCCATGCTACATGATCAAAGACTTCCAAAGTTTCTATGGGCTGAAACTGCAAACACTGCTGTATATGTACAAAATCGATGCCCTCATCAAGCATTGGGTTCTAAGACTCCTGAAGAAAAATTCACCGGTAAGAAACCTGATGTTTCTCATTTTAAAATTTTTGGAAGCCCTGTATACTTTCATGTGCCGAAAGAGAAAAGAAATAAATTGGGAGCATCTGGAAAGAAGGGAATTTTCGTGGGCTATGGTGAAAATAATAAAGGCTATAGAATCTATGTAGCCGGTCAAAGGGAAGTCATAATTAGTCATGATGTCACCTTTGACGAAGATATGGCTCTCAGCAAGGTGATCAATCTTCCGACTTTGAAGAGCTCTCAAGAAGCCGACACCAGGGAACCGAAAGAAAAGGATGATGAATCAATGCCTGATGTAGAAGAACCCATGGATCCGATTGATCCTCCTCCATATGAGCCTTCCCCTTCTAGGAAGAGGCCTTCATGGCTTAAGGGGTTACTTGATGATGCTGAAGGACATGCTGCTCCCCAAGGAACCTTTCGTGAAAGTAAGAAACCTAATAGGTATCAAGGATACCTGACCATCATGAGCACGATCATACAAAATGAACCTTCGTCATTCTCAGATGTCATCAAGCATTAACTATGGAAGGATGCTATGACCATAGAATATGAGTCTATTATGGAGAATGATGTCTGGGAAGTAGTTCCCAGACCCTGGACAAGACAATTGTTACTTCAAAATGGTTTTACAAGATAAAGCATGCAGCAAATGGAAGTATAAGGTTCATTTTGTTGCTCGTGGTTTATCCCAGAAGGGAGGTATAGACTATGATATTTGCACCTGTTGCCAGATATACGACCATCCACTTGATCATAGCCCTTGTGGCTTCACAAGGATGGAACCTACATCAGATGGATGTCAAGACCGCATTCTTGCATGGTTCTATCAAAGAAGAGCTCTATGTGGAGCAACCTAAAGGATTTGAGATTTATGATTGAAAATCTCATGTATGCAGGTTGAAGAAGGCTCTCTATGGGCTGAAGTAAGCACTCCGAGCATGGTATGAGAGGATCGATAGCTACTTGTTGAAGATGGGATTCACTAGGAGTGAAGTTGATCCTAACCTTTACTTTAAGTTTGAAGATGACAAGTCTCATACTGGTGTTGTATGTGGATGACCTCTTTCTAACAGGTGCAGACCCTCTCATTCACAAATGTAAGAGGGAGCTGGCTTCTGAATTTGAAATAAAGGACCAAGGACTTGAAGTGTGGCAGAAGCCAAGGGAAATTTTCCTATCTCAAGGAAAATATGTGGTAAATATATTGAAAAGATTCGGTATGATGGACTGCAAGCCTGTGACTACCTCGAGGATCTTAACTTTTAGAAGTTATATGGTAGTGATGTCGGACCAGACTTGGGAAATGCCTTTGAGTTTCAAAAACTCATTCGCATTGATGTTCTTGGTGAACCTCTGTCCGAACATATGTTTTGCAGTTAGCATTGTGAGCTCATATTTGGTTGAGCCTCACTGGATTGATGCCAGGAATCTTCTGAGATGTCTTCAAGACACAATCTCTCATGGATTAAGATACACTGCCGGAGATGTGAGACTACTTGGATATACTGATGTTGATTGGGCAGGCAGTGTGGTGGACCGTAAGAGCACTTTCGGGTGTTGTTTCACCTTGGGATCTGCTTCGATATCCTGGATGAGCAGGAAGCAGAAGTCGATGGCTTTGAGCACCGAGAAGCAGGATATATTGTTGCTAGCATAACCTCATGTGAGGCAGTCTGGTTGCGAAAGCTCTTCAGTGAGTTGTTTGGATTTACATTGGATACCACTGTGATTCTCTGTAACAACCAGAGGTGGGATTCGATTATTGAGGAATCCCGTATTCGTCAATTGCTCCAGCAGATAGACATCATCTGGGATATGGTAAGTCGATGAGCAAGGAAGCTCCATCACATTAAGATGATGTACATGTTGATACACCTTGTCAAAGCCCCGAGGAAAGATCTAATCTGTGATTTTCCCAAACGACTTGGAGTCGGCAAGAAACCCTTGTACAAGGGTCCTGCATGTTGCATACATTGAGCTCTGGGAGCTCTGAGGGCTTGCGGTTCCTACTGGAGCAACATATGACCACAGGGTGACTCACCCTCCCCTGGTGGTGCACACTGGAACAAGATGATTCGCTCTCTTGTGGGACAAGATGATTCGCTCTCTTGTGGAACAGGATGATTCGCTCTCCTGTGTAGCAGGATGATTAGTTCTCCTGTGAGGCCTGGATTGATGTGTTCTCCATGGTAGCCTGGATTGATGTGTTCTCCACGGCAATTGTAGCAGGATTGATATGTTCTCCTGTGAGGAAAGGATTGATTAGTTCTCCTATCGAGGCATCCTACCCATGCAGTCTGGGACTCATGGGAAGTACCTCTCATCTGATCAATGAGCAGGGAAATGAAGTTAGGGACCATAGTAGTACCGATGGACACATCGTTGTATCTACTGTACTCCCTATGCTAGGATGACCTCCATTGATCTAGGATCAATGATACTGGTCTGGGACCAGTGGTACATACTCTGAGACTGACTTCATGTCAGTGCAGTACTAGTTTGGGACCAGTGAGAGTGGTACACATTATGACGCTGACTTCGGGTCGGTTGAGACTGGTCTGGGACCAGTGGTACACTCTTTGAGACTACAATACTAGTCTGGGACCAGTGGTAGGAGTGGTACTTACTATGAAGCTGACTTCGGGTCAGCTGAGACTGGTCTGGGACCAGTGGTACGCACTCTGAGACTGACTTTGAGTCAGTGGAGGATGATACTGGTCTAGGACCAGTGGAGTTGTACTCACTATGACGCTGACTTCGGGTTGGTTGAGACTGGTCTGGGACCAGTGGTACATACTCTGAGACTGACTTTGAGTCAGTATGATACATCCTCGATCATTTCTTCTTCTTCATAATTCGGACAAAAGCAGAGCAAAACAGAACAATGCAAGAGTAGAGCAGAACAGAGCAAAACAATACAGATCAGTGCAAGGAAGAACAAGACAAAGCAGAATAGGCAGAATAGAGCAGAGCAGGGCAAGGGTCAGGCTGTATAGGGCAGTGCATTTGATGGATGAATAGTAACGACCGATAGACAGATTGCAAATGAAGTTCTCCATGGTTGAGAGGGAGTGTTAAAATTGGAAACCAGGGCAAAACTTCATGTGGGTCATCTTATTCATGGCTGATAATATTTTTATTAGATTCCTCTCGTCGAGAGGTGTAGGATTGATATAAAGATCATCTGATTCCGATAAGTATTCATGGAGATATGAATTTATTTTGATTATGGAATTATTATCAAGCCGACCTACAACTCATGTAGGCTCAGAAGCCCAACAGTCGCATCTATTCACCCACCAACGTTGTGTATAAATTTAAGAGGAATTTTCCTCATTTGGACTCACTCATCTCATCACATCTCTCTCTCTCTCTACTACACAGCAATGAGTCTCTTCTCTACTACGCTGAAATGGGTCTCTCTCTCACACATGTGAAGCCGGACGCTGTTGAATTTGAAGCTGCAACTATAGAAGTAAAGATTGACTTGCGTGGCCTAGAAGATCTCTTATTTGGAACTGTGCTGTAGGTTCATCTGAACCTCCTTTGAAAGCCGCAAGTTTTGGTGGTGGAATGAAGTCAATCCGACGAACGGTTTGCAAGATATCGACTGCCCTAGTTTGAAGCTAGAAACTACTGAAACTGAAGCTGCAACTACAGAAGTAAAGATTGACTTGCGTGGCCTAGAAGATCTCCTCATCTGAACTACGCTGTAGGTTCATCTGAACCTCCTCTGGAAGCCGAAACTTTTGGTGGTGGAATGAAGTCAATCCGACTGTCGATTTGTGAGATATGGTCTGCCCTAGTTTGATAATGAAGCCGCTAATGCTGATGCTATTGATCTAGGGTTTGCTACTGCTGATATGAATCAGATTTATTGTACTATTTCTCTCTGCTGAACTATTGAAGATTAAAGAAGATTTGATCAAAGGGTTTCCCCACACATTGTGGGGTTTGTCCCTGGCTAGCCGCCACATCTTGTGTCTCTTGTCTTGGCTTGTTTTCTGTCGATCGTTTAATGTTCTATCTGCACTTTACTTTATGTACGTGTGATTGCTAATATTTGGAATATAATAAGGAAAAGAAGTAAACTGTTATAAGCATAGAACATACCATAACTTAACACCTTCTCACTCATGTGCCCGAGCCTATGATGCCACAATGTCGTATCTTCTCCTGTAGGGGTTAAAGCATTAACAGAATTAGAAATACCATTTCATAAATACAATGTACCAACCTTTCCTCCTTTCGCTATTACCAGGGATCCTTTAGTGACCTTCGAGGTTTTATCTGTGAAAGTAGTTACACAACCTTCACCTCCCAACTACCCTGTTGAAATCAGATTTCTTCAGATCTAGAACATGCCTTACCTCCTTCAATAGCCATTGTTTTCCATTCTGTTGTTTTATGAAAATTGTACGCATTCCAACGATTTTACATGGTTTATCATCACCCAATCGAACCTGTCAAAAATCTCCTTGAACATGATCATGAAAATTGTTTCTTACTAGGTGTGGCATGGAATGAGGCCCCTGAATCTACCACCCAGGCATCAATAATACTTTCTAATGAAAGAATCAAAGCGTCTTGCAACACATCACCTACTACATTCGCTTCATGATTAGTTTCTTGTTGCGCGTCTCTTTCTTTTCGCTTCCGAGACTTGCAGTCTTTCTTTAGGTGTCCTTTCTTCCCGCATTTCTAGCACACTATCCTCAATCTGGACTTGGAACTAACTTTTCTTGACTTACTATGATATCCTGGGCTCTTTCCTCTTTCCATTTTTCTTCCCCTGGTCTCTACAGTCAAAGCATTACTTGATATCTCACCGAAGCTTTTCCATCGCATTTCCTCGCTAAGGATTGCACCAACAACATCATCAAACTTTAAAGTACTAGATCCAGAGACAAAGTTAGGGGAGAGATTCCTAATATTGTGCAGGGACCAGTAGTTGATATAATACTGGTCCCACCAAACCACCAGTGATTAAGACTTTTGAAACCAAAATTTAAACAGAAATAAATAACATTATGTATAAATAAGTTTTAAATTATGTCCAAAAATCACCCATATATTGACTGGGCCTACAACTGTCCATAAATAGTATTGAACTACTTAATATTGCAAAACATATTGACCCAAGTAGAAAATAGCTAGAGCCATAAAGGCTTCCAAACTGGTCTATTCCAGAAGTACAAAACAACAGTCACTTCAACCCCCACTCATCAGAATTGCAACTTTGCATCCCAAATAAATATGCCTACCTGCACATAACAAAAGGAATGTATGTCAGCCATAACTGTTTTGTTGTTCAACAACTAAACACCCTATGTTCAATAAATGACACCCAACCCAATAACAATTAAATCCAATTTGTTCAATAAATGACACCCAACCCAATAACAATTAAATCCACTTTGTTCAATAAATGACACCCAGACCCAATAACTGCAATAAATGACACCCAACTCACTCTATTTCTCATTAAAACAGATCAAAGCACATGGATCAACAAATAAACAATTCCCAACCATTAGATCACAACAAATTAAATCCATACCACACATTCAAAATGAAGCCATTGCAATCCATGTGCATCCATGTCCACCAATTAAAATCAAGTCCCCAAAACTATAAAAGAAGTCCACCCACTGTTGAAGTTGCATCTTATGCTTTCAAACTATTCAGCAAACTTGAAGACAACATCACAAAACAGTGGCCAATATATTCAAGTTAGTTATATGAATTACAACTCATTCTTCTTACAGTTCTGTTTTCATTGTTTTCATTTATCAGATTTCTTACATTACAGTTCTGTCCATTCATTTATCAGATTTCTTACATTGCAGTTCTGTCCATTCATTTATCAGATTTCTTACATTACAGTTCTGTCCATAGGGTGGTGACAGTTAACCTATACAGTTACAGTTAACCTTTTTTATACAGATTTTATGTATGTGTTCTAGCTTATACAGTTAACCTATCGAATACAGTCGTATCCATCTAATCAACGTCACAGGTTGCTTACCTTACAGGAATTGAAGGTTAGCTTACACGAATTATTCGATCATCAACTTCATAGGGATTACAACTTACATATCACAAATGTTACGTATGTCCAAATGTTACGTATGTCATGCTAGTACTGTAGTCATAGCTTGTTTACCTAACAGGAATTGAACCTTGAACCTTAGCTTACAGGAATTGAGCGATTATTATGGCTTGGGTTCTATGCAGAATGAGTTAAAACATAGAACAAAAACGAATTGTAACTTTAATGACTCTGATAAACTTAGTAATTTTTCACATATTTTCAGACCTTGACAATCATCATTGAGACATCACATTGAAACATAATCGAAAGACATGTATTTTCAGAAGCATGAAGCTATTGAGAAAGCAAACATTTTGATATTGAGTCGAAAGACTGCAAATAAGTGAATTTCTACTACTGGTGAATGGACCATAGAACTGAGGAATGGTTTCTTAGAATGGAAGCCCGAGCGGGTGACCATTTCTCTTTATTGGATTAGATGACTGTAAGATTTTAGTTAATGAGAAAACACAATTATAAGTAACATAGCAGATGACCGTCTTATTGGCCTTCATATCTTTTCACCTCGTTGAGCTCGAGACCTTAGGGTATGGAGAGCCCGAGCCATACGGAGTTGTGAAAGTTGGACCAAAGGAATGGGGATTTACATAACTCAGCACTGTAAATTAAGTCACAGAAAATGGAGAGAAATCTTGGAGCAGAGATTGTTCTTCACAATATTCAAAATAACTAAATAAATTATATGAAAAATATAAAAAATAAATGACTGCAATGAAACTCGATTAAACTGAAGTAAAACCAATTGTCTATGACACCTAGGAGACCATAGAATCAAATGTGATAGTGATTACAGCTTACATATCACAGAGGTTACGTATGACGTCTTAGTACTGTAGTCATAGCTTGTTTAGCTAACAGGAATTGAACCTTGAACCTTAGCTTACAGGAATTGAGCGATTATTATGGCTTGGGTTCTATGCAGAATGAGTTAAAACATAGAACAAAAACGAATTGTAACTTTAATGACTCTGATAAACTTAGTAATTTTTCACATATTTTCAGACCTTGACAATCATCATTGAGACATCACATTGAAACATAATCGAAAGACATGTATTTTCAGAAGCATGAAGCTATTGAGAAAGCAAACATTTTGATATTGAGTCGAAAGACTGCAAATAAGTGAATTTATACTACTGATGAATGGACCATAGAACTGAGGAATGGTTTCTTAGAATGGAAGCCCGAGCGGATGACCATTTCTCTTTATTGGATTAGATGACTGAAGCTATTGAATACATCTCATTCATCTTATCACTAGTAAGCTCTATACACTAAAAAGCTCGTATTAGTATCTGAGCATGGTTTCAGTTCACCCTTATCTATGAGTGAGTTAGAACAAAGCTCTGTATAATTACATATGTTATATGTATATTAAAGCTGAATCCAGTCTATTAGGGAGATAACCAACCTGTGATACAGGTACTTTATCATATCTATACATGTATTTCTTAGGTTAGCACTGATAGTTCAACCTTTAGATGATGTTACTTGTAAAATATATGTGCTATTACTTATGCCGAGTGTAATGAGAATGAGACAAGCAAGTGATTAGGTAAACAAGCATGGTTAGAAAGAGTCATGTGTAACTACTGTGTTCTAATTGCATAGCTTGTCATAAGCTTAGATAAGATACAAAGGTGACAAGTTAATCAATATACAACATGATATCCCGGGGTTCTCACTCTTAGTCATTCCTATTATTTAAATACCTTTTTTCTTATTGGTATATAGACTACCGTTCTCTCCATAATCAATACATATGGATAGACTGTAATCACTGTATACGCATATCCTAATGTAATACATAATCAATACATATGAATAGACTGTAATCACTGTATACACATATCCTAATGTAATACATAATCAATACATATGGATAGACTGTAATCACTGTACACGCATATCCTAAGGTAATACATATGGATAGACTGTAATCACTGTATACGCATATCCTAATGTAACAAGCTCTGTATCCTAATGTATATGCATATCCTGACACTGCCCTATGAAAGTGAAACATTTGCTCTCATTATGAAAACAGTGACATACATGTTGACAATTTCCTGTAATAGAGGAAAAGTATTTTTGCAAAATTAAAAACGCATAATTTGACATATATTCAAATGTCTAAATGCAACATACATGTTGATAATTTCCTGTAATAGAGGAAAAGTAATTTTTGCAGAAGTAATAAAGCATAATTTAACATATATTCTAATGTCTAAATGCATGCAATAATTTTACAGGTTGTTGCATCTATGGCAAAAGGAAGTTACTCTGCTCGTACAAGGAGAAGTGGCAGGAGAGTGACAAGGGGTGCGCAGCTACGATGCACATCGTCTGATGATGACAGGCCAGCTGATGTCGATGCTGGCAATGCACCAGGGAACATTGTTGAAGATGACCATGTGACAGCTGCTGATGTTAATACACCATCAGCCACAGAACCACCATCAACAACAGTCCAAGGGGCAAGCTCAACTAAAAAGATCAGTGCTATAAGAGGATGGACAAAAGAACAAATGTTAGTTGCAATTGACGACATAGAGTTTAATGGATACTCAGTTCGGCATCTGCAAAAAAACATGGTATTCCTCCCTCATCAATACATTATTGGATAAATGGACTGACTCATACAAAACGTAGAGGGCCTCTTACAGTTATGACTGAGGATGAGGAGGCCGAGGTGGTTGAGTGGTGTAAAGAGATGGCCCAACTGGGACATGGGCTAGAGTTGATACAACTCAAATCAACAGTTGCTCAAATCTGTCAAGGGAGGCCAAACCCATTCAAAGATGGGTTTCCTGGTAAATCATGGTGGTTTGGGTTTAAAAAAAGGCATCCAGAACTTGTATTGCGTACTGCTGAGGGCCTTGACAGAGACAGAGCATTAAATTTGCGCCCTGCAGTTGTGCAAAAATTCTATGACACACTTTCTAGTGCTTATGATAAACATTCTTATGGAGCAGACCATATATGGAACTGTGATGAAACAGGTTTACAGGCAGGGAGGAATTGTGGCATGCGGGTAATTGCCAAGAGAGGGAGCCGAAATGTGCCAAAGATTTTGCCCAAGAGCAGGGAGTGGATAACTATTTTATGTTGTGTTAATGCAATTGGTACTTCAATCCCAGGATTTTATCTATTCAAAGGTAAAAATCAACTGAAAAACTATATACAGAACTATGAACCAGGTGCATGCATGGCTGCACATCCCCATGCATGGATGACTAAAGAACTATTTCTAAGTTGGCTTTTTCACTTTGTTGCATCGGTACCAGGTGGCGTCTCGCCTAATAACAGACACCTTTTGATATTAGATGGCCATGGGAGCCACATTGCTGTACAAACAATTGAGGAAGCAAACAATTTAGGCATCGACCTGTTGACATTGCCCGCTCATACCACTCATAGGCTGCAACCCCTTGATGTTAGTGTGTTTGGCCCTTTCAAGAACTATTTCAGGTCGGAGCGTGCTGCATGGATGGCAAAGAATCCAGGGGTTGAGGTGAAAAGGTTTGAGCTAGCAGAGCTTGCAAGTAAAGCTTTTAAAAGGGCTTTGACACCATCAAATATCAAGGCTGGCTTTAGGAGGACAGGAATCTGGCCACTAAACTATGATGCTCTTATGCATGATACTGGTTGTAGCCAAGCGTTTCATGTGGATGGTCCGGAAGAAGGGAATGTCCAAACATGTGTTGAAGTGCAAGAAGTAGATGACCAAGATGATGTTGTTGCAGCTGGTAATATGATTTCCCTGTCTCAAGGACAGTTATATGCTGAAGATGATGAAACTGTATGTGAAACACAATATAACAATGAACAAATTCCTAGTAACATGGAGATTGTTCCACCAACTCAAGAACATCAAATTCTTGTTGCTGATATTGCTAATGATATTGTTGAACATGCAGTTGACAATGACCAATTGACATTGCCAAGCCAAGTAACCCCACCTTCATGGCTAGCAGAAGCAATGATCAATATGAATGCACATAGTGTCTCAGCAACCAATGAAGAAAGCATGAACATGCCCTCACAACCAGCAGAATTGAACAGTGAAATTGTTCATTTTTTTGTGGACAATAGATCAATGGAAGAAGATGAAGGACATAATGAGGCATCAAATGAAGATAATGATATGGTTCAATCAGTTCCAACAGATACTGAAAGGGAAGTACCAAGCAATGACATGCAGGTGGGAGGGGTGGAGAAGACACTTGGACGGTTCCTAAAGCTACCAGTAGAGAGAGTATCAATGAGAAAAAAGCAAGGTGCACCGGGTAGTCTTCGTCTGGGCCGAAGCTCACAGCTACTCACCTCAGAGGACTATATAAACCTGTTAGTTGAGTCAGAAAAAAAGAAACTTGAAATGCAAGAATTAAAATAGGAAAAGAAGGATATGGTCAAGGAGAAGAAGGCAGCAAGGATTGTTGCAGCACAACAGCGAGCAGAAGAAAGGATTGAAAGAGATAAAGCAAGGCAAGTTAAGGACCAACAAAAGCAAATGGCAAGACAGGAAAAGGAAAAACGAAAGGCACAACAAATGCTTGAAAAGGAACAAGGGATGATCAACGATACAAAAATAGCTGATGAAACCAGGATTATTTCAAACTCATTGGACTCCATTGCAGATAATACACCATTATTCCAAGATCTCATAAACATTCAAGTGCCCCACTATCAAACCGAGGGTTTACCCACTTGCCTTGTTCCTACCAGAGCTGGTGTCAATTCTCTGTATGCTCATTACACACCTCCACTTAATGCAGGGGTCAGTAGTGCAAATGTGAGGTATGGGTACTCAATACCTCCATGGTTGGAAGCTGCAAATTGGAATCAATCATATGGCAACAATCAACCATTTCCTAATCAGCCCTTGACTGGTAGGCCAACCTACCTGGCTCAAGAAGGTAACTCGGGGAGTTTTGGCACTCAAGATTCTCAGGGCCATAAAGAATAGGGGTGTCATATGTTTTCGGTTCTAACCACATTATGATGTGGATTTTGGATGGATTGTATCTTTTTCTTGGCACAGCAACATTTTGGCTTACAACCTAGTAGTGATTTCTTGTGGCAACCTAACTGTGCGTTGATAAGAAATTTTCAATGGAATATGTCTTTCTGTAAAATATTAATTATGATAAAAATATTTCTATAAGTTATTCTGTGTGCACTGTACAAAGCTCTAAACTCACTTATGGCTCCAATAAGTGGACTGTTATAATGTGATGACAGTGCTGGGCAAGTTTACAATCACTTAACACTGAATAGAAGTCTACACTCAAAATTAGAAACACCTCATGCTCGCTTCTAATGTACGAGGCACTAGTAGTAAGGAACTCTATACTTAGCATGTGATTGATTGAATTAGAATGAATAAGAACTTTACATTGCTGGAAACTAGAAATACAATAAAGAACATAGTTATGATTTTTATCAATCACCTAGCTAGCCTATTTTTTTACTACTGCCCAACTTATAGAGAGCATGTGTTTTTATATGTGTCAGTAAAAATGATGAAAGTATCTAAATTAATCAAATCAGTTGATGAACAACTATGAGAATCATATTGTTCCATCTTGTTACATCAACTTTCCAAAAGATAGAGAAATTTGGGTGCACAGTAACCTAATCAGCTATATGACGAATTGTGGCTTAGTCATTAATTCTTTTCTAAGCACCTATTCACCTTTTTCATTTTCCTTCATGAGTAGATCAATTGTTTGACAATATGAGTGATTCACATATGACAATTGTTTGGTTAACTAATGAATTGTTATAATTGACGCAAAGTTACAATAGCCTTCTTAGAGTTGCAACAACAGTATTGAGCAAGTTGTAGCAATAACCATGTGCTATAAGTCACAACAATGGTGAGAGTCACACCAAGTAAGCAGAGGCGAGAGTCATAACAATAAGGGGTTAGATCGAACATATTTAGCATATAAATTTTATTAGAAACAAAAACAGTTATCATGTGATGACAGTGCTGGGCAAGTCCACAATCACTTAACACTGAATAGAGGTCTACACTTGCAATTAGAAACACCTCCTGCTCGCTTCAAATGTACAAAACATAAAAACACAAACGTTAACATGCAAGAATAACTCAGGTTATGTTAGCAAAAGTTTCCTGGCCAGGTTATGATGCTAGAGCCAACCAAACCAGAGAAACAGTTCAAAAACTATTAGAGTTAGAACAATTGATCTTGAAAGTTGCAGTAAAGGAAATATAACAGTTGCAGTTAAGTGCGAGAAGAATTGCTGGAAATAAAGTATGATACTATGCAAGTCCACAATCACTTAACACTGAATAGAGGTCTACACTCACAATTAGAAACACCTCTTGCTCGCTTCAAATGTACAAACCATAAAAACACAAACGTTAACATGCAAGAATAACTGTGGTTATGTTAGCAAAAGTTTCCTGGCCAAGTTATGATGCTAGAGCCAACCAAACCAAAGAAACAGTTCAAAAACTATTAGAGTTAGAACAATTGATCTTGAAAGTTGCAGTAAAGGAAATATAACAGTTGCAGTTAAGTGCGAGAAGAATTGCTGGAAATAAAGTATGATACTACGCAAGTCCACAATCACTTAACACTGAATAGAGTTCTACACTCGCAATTAGAAACACCTCCTGCTCGCTTCAAATGTACAAACCATAAAAACACAAACGTTAACATGCAAGAATAACTCAGGTTATGTTAGCAAAATTTTCCTGGCCAGGTTATGATGCTAGAGCCAACCAAACCAGAGAAACAGTTCAAAAACTATTATAGTTAGAACAATTGATCTTGAAAGTTGCAGTAAAGGAAATATAACAGTTGCAGTTAAGTGCGAGAAGAATTGCTGGAAATAAAGTATGATACTACAACTACTCTATAAAGTACAAACAATACTCAAGTTATGTGAGCAAAAATTTCCTGGTCAGGTTATGATGCTAGAGCCAACCAAACCAGAGAAACAGTTAAAAAACTAAACTTGCTAAAATGAACAAAAGTAGTCATATCTACATGGAATGAAATCCCGAATTCAATGAAAAAGATACAATAGTAGGGACAATAAAAATGCAGCGTTTTTATCTATAAAGCAAACACAGTAACAAGGGAATTGAGAGCAGCTACAGAGAGTTTCAAGGGTTGGTCTGGGCTCATTTCTGCGATGTTCCATTTTCCCTTTGTCTTTCTGCTCAGGGCCGGCTATGCAAGTCAATTGAGAGCAGCTACAGAGCGTTTCGAGGGTTGGTCTGGGCTCATTTCTGCGATGTTCCATTTTTCCTTTGTCTTTCTGCTCGGGGCCGGCTATGCAAGTCAATTGACAGCAGCTACAGAGAGTTTCGAGGGTTGGTCTGGGCTCATTTCTGCGATGTTCCATTTTCCCTTTGTCTTTCTGCTCGGGGCCGGCTGTGGGGCGAAGCCCTCCACCGAGAATGGCACAGTACGGCCGAGGGCACGGGGCAGCAAAAATTACAGGCTAAAACAGCAAAAATAGCATAGAATGCCATAGAATGCCGAGAATGGCATGGGACGGCCGAGGGCACGGGATGGCCGAGGGCACGGGGCAGCAAAAATTACAGTCTAAAACAGCTAAAATAACATAGAATGCCATAGAATTCCTAAAACCCTAAACCCATAGAATGCCATAGAATGCCTAAAACCCTAAACCCTGAAAAAAATGCTCAAAAAAATTACAGGCTAAAACAGCAAAAATAACATAGAATGCCATAGAATGCCTAAAACCCTAAACCCTCAAAAAAATGCTCAAAAAAATGCCATAAAATGCCATAGAAAGTTCACAAAATATCTTGTTAGAGTTGCTTGTGTTGAAAAACACAGAGTAATAGCTGGTAGGATAAAAATCCTACCGATTACAGGCTATGGATGGTCGCCGACCTCCCCCACCTTCCCCAGAGCTCGCCAGACCTTCTCCACACCTGCAACGTCCTTTTCCACACCTGCAACAGGAAGAAAAAAGCCATTAGAGATCAGAAAAACAATAAAAACAGCAGCGCAAAACAGAAAAATCCTATGTTACCTCAAGCTCGGTAGAATGGCGACCGACTCCTCCCCAAACAACGAAAACGCCGAATAAGACCACCACCAGAGAAATGCTAAACAACCGGCATTCCATGTTAAACAACTTGCATTCCAGAACGACCAAGAAATCCAGGCGGAAAAGCACAAAAAAAGCAGAACCGCTGTCCCAACCAGAAACCATAAAACTCCATCAAACCTTCGCACCAGCACACGAATAAACGACACTGCGCGCAGGTACACAACCCCTGCCAACCGAACAAAGCATTCCCCCAGCACACGAATAAACCACCATGCGCGCAGGTTATAGGGTCGTCCCGCGCCATCTTCGGCGGGGGGCTTCGCCCAACAACCGGCCTCGAGCATAAAGACAAAGGGAAAATGGAACATCACATAAATGAGCCCAGACCAACCGTTGAAATGGCGCGAAGTCGGATTTTTATGCAGCGAGGTGATAGCCCACACATGGAGCTCCACAGTGGACAGGTGTCGTACCGGCTCCATGTGGGTTGACGCGTGGTAAAGTGACGTGGCGGGGAGGGCGCACATGTATTGGCGACCCTCCCCTACTAATGGCCATAACTAAACCATTCCAACTTTTTGGCAATGAGCACAGAAATAACAGAGCCCTAACTTCATCGTCAAAATTTACCCCTACAGAACTTAACTGACTTGTAACTATATTAAAATCATTTAAATGGTCTACAACAGATCCACCTTCTGACATCTTCATATTAAATAAATGCTTCATAAGAAATGCCTTATTTGAGGCCGAGGGATTTTCATATAGTTTGGCCAATGTCGACATTAAACCCTCTGTTGTCATTTCCTTTGAAATATTAAATGCTACCAATGCCACTAGGCACAGTCGTATTGTTCCAAGTGCCTTTCTGTCAAGAATATTCCGTTCTGTGTCTGTCATACTCATCGGCTTATTTGTCTTTCCGCTCAATGGTAGGTACAGGTCTCTCTAATACAGATAATCTTCCATCTGCATCTTCCATAGCTGGTAGTTTTGGCCGTTGGATTTTTTGACCCTAAACCTACCATCTTCCGCCATTTCCCCCACTTGAACTAGGAACCCTTCTCTCCTGCGAGTTTATCAACCAAATAGACATTCAACTCTGATACAAATTGTTAGAAAATTATATATTACGGAGCAATGGAACACATAAAATATTGCAGAAATCTAAACACAGAAAACGCATAAAACAAGAGAGACACAGATATACGTGGTTCACCCTATTTGGGCTACATCCATGGAGAAACAGCCAGTCCTTCTTTTATTATATTATCCATTAAACTAAAGAGATACAACCTACAGCAGATCCGCTATAACTCACTCTTCACTCTCAATCACCTCTCTCTTCCTCACTCAAAATACAGATCTACATAGACGCAATACAATTCCCTCATATATAGTGAGGGGTTGCCTTCTAAGGTAAAAAACCCTAAATTAAACATAACTTCTACCATCAGATCTCCGCCTAATGAACGGCCCAGATTCACTAGAAATTACTATACTTTTACAATCGCCCCCCCTCGACCCCCCCTGTAGCGAATATTTTACAGGCAGCATTGCCGCCCCATTTTGTATTGGGGTCCAATGCGGCAATACCTTTGAGTATAGAAGATAATCAAGCTCCACACCCAACAATCTTCTTGATTAACAAGTCTTGTTTCAGCCGCATTTGGATCCAAGTCCCTAATGGTTAAACACATACCCACTTGTACTCCAAATAGGTTTAACACATACCCACTTGTAGATCTTTTCTGATCCAGATCTCCAGCCTAGTCTGCATCAACAAAGCCATGAATATCCAACACTCTATCCAATCCTGGTCTTCCTTGGTAGCACAAACCATAATCACTAGTGCCACGCAAATACTTGAAAACTCACTTCACTGCTGTCCAATGCTCCTTCCCTGGTTTTGACATAAACCTGCTCAATACTCCCAGTGCATGTGCAATGTTTGGTCTAGTATAGACCATTGCATACATTAGGCTACCGACTATACTTGCATATGGAACATGGGACATGTCCTCTTCCTCTTCTTGTGTCTTGGGAGACTGTTCAGCAGATAACCTCACACCTACAGGAATAGGAACCTTCACCGGTTTACTATCCTGCATATTAAACCTCTATAGTATTGTCTCAACATACTTCCTCTGGTTTAACTAGAGCTTCCTCTTCGTACGATCTATTTTAATTTCCATGCCCAAAATATAGTTTGCAACACCAATATCTTTCATGTCGAATTTGGAGGACAAATGGGTCTTCAAATCCTGGATAATTTCTTTGCCATTTCTAACCAGCAACATATCATCCACATACAAGACCAGATAAATAACCCGGTCACCAATTAATTTAAAATACACACAGTGATCTGCTTTGCTTCTGGTGAAGCAAAGTCCCCGTATAAATGTATCAAATTTTTTATACCACATCCTTGGTGATTGTTTTAACCCATACAGAGACTTCTTTAACTTACATACTAGTTCTTTCTTACCCTTCACCGCAAAGACTTCAGGTTGCTTCATGTAGATCTCCTCTTCCATATCCCTCTGAAGAAATGTTGTCTTCACATCCATCTATTCTACCTCATAATCAAAAGCAGTAGCAACAGATAAAAGTAATATAATAGAAGTTACTTTGGAAACGGGAGAAAAAATATCACCAAAATAAATTCTCGACACCTGAGAATAACCTTTTGCTACCAACCGAGCTTTGTATTTCTCCACTTTTCCTTCTGCATTTGTCTTCTTCTTGAACACCCATTTGCTGCCAATGGGTTTCCTTCCAGCTGGCAACTCCACTAGATCCCAAGCCTCACTTTTGTGCAAATATGCCATTTCATCAGCCATGGCCTCTTTCCAGAGTTTTCCATCCTCTGAATCTACTGCTTCCTTCACAGTTCTGGGATCATCATTCATAATAGATAAAGCAAAATTTGAATAGAAAGTAGATGGATTATACCTTTCTGGCTACCTTCTTTCTCGAACTGATCTTCTTAAACCGGGAGTTTGTGTCTCTTAATCTTCTGATTCCTCCTCTATTGTAGAGTCTGATTCTTCCTCCTTTAGCTCGAACTCTATCTTCTCAGGTTCTTTTGGTTTGACTTCATGTTTAATAACATCTTTCACCTCTCTGAACACCACAACACCACATCTTGGTTGTACACAACCTTCCTTGTTACTAGGTTCCAAAGCTTATAACCCTTTAAACTATCCTTATACCCAATAAAGATGCACTTTTCAGATTTACTATCCAACTTGGTTCATTTCTCCTTTGGAACATGTACATATGCATCACATCCAAATACCCTCAGATGTGAAGAGATGGTTTCTTACCAGTCCATACCTATTTTGGAGTCCTATCCTCCAATGCTGATGAAGGTGACCTGTTGACCGGGTAACATGCAGTATCCAACGCCTCTGCCTAGAATTCCTGTCCTAACCCGGCACCACTGAGCCTGCTTCTTACCCTTTCCATCAATGTCTTGTTCATTCTTTCTGCAACTCCATTTTGTTGAGGTGTATATGGAGTAGTCTTATGTCATGCTATACCACACTTCTTACAGAATTCTTCAAATTCCTTACTAAAAAACTCTCCACTGTTATCTTTCCTCAGCACCTTTATCTTCTTCACTGTCTGGTTTTCCACCAGAGCCTAAAATTCTTTAAACCTGTCAAAGACTTCAGATTTCTTCTTAAGAAAATATATCCATGTATTCCTCGAGAAGTCATCTATAAATGATACATAGTACACAAACTTACCTAGTGATGGAACCTTCACAGGTCCAAACACATCACTGTGCACAAACTCTAATATTTGTTTCGCCCTCTTACCACTAGAGAGGAAACTCACCCGATTCTGCTTCCCATATACACAATTTTCACAAAAATCAAAATCCAGGGAGCTATTACTCATACCTTCTACCATACCTTTATCATGAAGTATTTGAAGGCCCTTCTCTCCAATATGTCCAAGCATTTGATGCCACAGCATGGTATTCTCTCCAGAGACCACTAGATTTTCAACTCCACTTTCAGAAACCACAGAACTGTTTCACCCATCAATAATAGTGCTACCTTGCAGCTTGTATAGAGTTCTAATCTGAACTCCCCGCATCAATACCAGTGCTCCCCGAACCATTTTGAAGGTATCCTTCTCCAACACTATTTTTACACCTGCATCATCCAACATGCTTACAGAAATCAGATTTCTGGTCAGTGCAGGAATATACAGAACACTTAGAAGTGTTCTAACCCTTCCACCTTGTAGCTTCAACTTTACTTTTTTGCGACCAACGATACTAGCCTTCCTATCATCCCCTAAGAAGACGTCACCATCGTTGTATTTCTCATACTCACAGAACCACTCTCTATGGGGAGTGAAGTGAAAGGATGCACCTGAGTCAATTAACCATGCCTCATGATCTACATGCGTACTTTAAGAACCAAGTACAAATCCCCAGCTTCATCTGAGGTGGTTTTCACCTCTGCAGAAGGAGCATCATCAGATCCCTTTCCTTTATCAGGAGCTTTAGATTTACAGTCCCTTTTGTAGTGCCCTTCCTTTCCGCATTTCCAGCACACCACCTTTACAGGTTTTCCTGGAGATTTAGATCTCCCACTCGATGACTTATTTTTGTTTCTGTTCTGAGACCGTCCTCGTACAGACAAGGCATCACCATTCTAGCTCTCCATATTTTTCCATCTCATCTCCTCCATCAACAAGGATGAGACTATTTCATCAAACTGCAAGGCAGTTGCATTGCTACCTATTGCAATAACCAGACTATCCCATGAATCTGGTATAGAACACAACAAACTGATGCACTTATCTTCATTTGAAATTTTAATATCAACAGATGCTAACTGACTTACCACATTATTAAATGTGTTCAAATGCTCTGTCATCGAGTCTCCATCTTTCATCCTCAGGTTATACAACTTTTTCCACAGGAACAATTTATTCACCAGAGACTTAGATTGGTACAAAGTCCCTAACTTATCCCACAAAGCCTTCATCGTAGCTTCCCCTGATACATTCAGCAATACTGAATCTAAGACACACAATCGTATTGTGCTCTTTGCCTTCCGATCCAACTTCTTCCATTCTTCATCGGACACTCCCATTGGTTTAGTACTCGAATCTATTGCGATCCACTGATCTTTATCCACCAACATATCCTCCATCTTGATTTTCCACTATTTAAAACTCTGACCATTAAATTTCTTGATCTCTATCTTTCCACTACTCGCCATCTTCTTTCACCACCATAATCAATCTCGCAGATCTCCCACTGAACAGGGTCTACCGCAAACCCGAGCGAAACCCCTTAGCAGCAAAGGTGTCCCCTTGAAGCCAAAACAACTCTGATACCAAATGTAGGTTTTAACCCCATACAGAAATTACTTACATACAAATTCTAAAATGCAAAAAATAAACAATGCGAGAGCATAACACATAAAACACATATACAGAGATTTTCCCCTGGATCCCAAACTGGGACTACCAGCTTAATTTTTCATTATGTTCTGTTGATGCCCCGAAAATCGTTGTATCAACATTGGGGATAACCACCCGGTCCAGACCTTAATACAACTCCCTTTCCGTTTGGAATGGTGGCTCCGACTGGGGATAATGGGACCAGTTTCCCAGCAATGAATAAACGGAATGAATGAATGATTGATTGACTAATCTAATGATAGGCGAATAACTTAATTTATTAGCGAAATAAAAAGAATTACTATTAATCCCGGGAACTATTGTACTTTGAGGTGTAGCGCTTGATGATCTATGTTCATTAACAGGCATGTAGATGACTCCATCTAATAAACATGGGCATTTACTCATTCAAGGATTACTTTGCTTAAATAGTTAAACAAGGTGATTAACGCAATATTGCTACACTCATCATTTATATCATCAATACATATATGATCAAAAGAAAAGCATTACCATAAACATCCAATAGTGGAGGGAATAAAGAAACGTTGTTGAAACACATATATATATAATGATTCAGACATAGATAATAGTACCATATGAGCTGCGATTCACTCTCCAATATCAATCGCTATTTGAAATTCTTCCTCTAACGCAGAAATACTTTCAAACAAATACAGTAGTGCACATTTTCATAAAAGCTTCTTTGCCAAAATCAGAATGATTGGTCCATTTTTATAAAAGAATATGCCTGAAGCACAGTAGTGCAACTTCAGGTTTTAAGTCAAGTACAAAACTTTACGACCCTTTCTAAAAACATGAAAGGGTCTATAAATACTGAATTAAACTAACTATCTATGAAACTGAAATCCTACTTAATTGGTATCAAATGATTTTGAATATCTCCTTCTCAGCAACCTGGCAGTCGGCAGCATGAATCATTAAGTAGGCTGTTTGCCTCTAAACTTGAGCTGACTTATCGCAAGCATTGGCTCCACTTCGGGCGGTTTGTTGAGGCGAGAGTTAAGCTGGGCGGCATAGGTGGCATCCTGAATATCGGGGATAATATACCCAATTGCATCTGTAAGGCATTTGAGGGCGGCTCTTTGACTGTGTGGTTTTACCAAGAAGAACCAATAGGTGTCCCATGTTAAACTGTTAATTCCAGCAATTAATCTCCCCTTTTCCTCTAGATCTGGATAACATGACTGCTCCAATGTTTTCACTGTTGTCAATTTACCTGGAGTGCATTGGGAAATCATGTTTGACAAGTAGAGAGTATTATTAACCAATTCAACCAAATTACTTGTGGTTGATTTGCACCTTGAAATTGCCCTCTCTGCTTTCATTAACTGGGACTGCCATTCTATAAACAATATTTCTTTATGTGACTCTAAAATTCTTGGTAAATTTGCCGCTTGTCCCTGATCGGTATCTTGCCAGTCAAGAAATTCAGTTAATGTTTCTTCAGCTTGATCTAATTCTGTTCTAGCCTTTTCTGTTCGTTTACTTATTGATTCCGTCAATTCGCATAGTGGTTCCGCCTGGGCGATTTGTTGACATAGAAGCTTGATTTGTGCTATTAATGCCTTATTTATCTGTAACGCTTCTAATTTGAATTCGGTTATTTGTGGAACGCCCTTTGTCTTCTCAAGCTGTGCTGATAGTTGAGAAATCTGCTCATCTTTTGACTTCAGCATTTGTTCATTTGCTGCCCTCAATTGTGCCAAGGCTTCAGACAACTCTTTCTGCTTCTGGATTGCGCTGTGATCAATCCTCTGTTTCTCTTCCCGCAATTGTTGAGTTAATTGATTATTTATTTGCTGTTGTGTTAACAATTGCTGTTCTGCCTGCTCCGCTTTCTGTTGTGCTTCTGTTAGCTGTGTTTGCAATAAAAAGATTTCCTGGTCTTTTGTTTTTAATAAAAGAATCACCTCTGATGCCTTGTCTATTGTTGCTGCCGAATAGGCTCCAGCATACTGTGATAGTTTTGTTAGGTCATCAGAGGGGTCAAATTCCTCCTTCCAAACCACATTGCCCGTGACCGTCTGTTCTGGGAAAAGGGAAGGTTGATCATCCTTCTTCTCTTCCTCTGTTGTTTTACCACAGCTTTGTGCCTTGGGCTATAGAAGACATCCAAGGGAGGAATTTCTTCTATCTGCAAAATGATTTGATCGGAGGGGTCCTTTGGGATTATTTCTACTTCCTTTGAACTGGGTAGGCCACTGGTTCCACTTGGAACCTGTTGTGAAGTGGTTTCCTGTGTATCTGCTGCTTTTGAAGTTTCGGTGTCCTTTGAACATTCAAGACTACTCATAATTGAATCAAATTGCTGCCATTCCTGGAGCAATTTGGGATCAATTTGAGTATCCACATTCACCTCTATGTTGCTCTGTTTCTGCTCTTTAGTCTGGGTTTCCCCTCGCACCTTCTCCTGTTCTTTGTTCTGGGTTTCCTCCTGCACTTTCTCCTGTTCTTTTGTTGTAATCGGAGGTTCCTTTGAATGTTGTTGTTCAGGCTCGATTGGTCTTGTTGCTGGGGTTGTTGCTAACAGATCTAGAGGCAGATTTTACAACCTCTGTTCTCTAAGTCTGTTGAATTCAGCTAACCCTTCATCTTTGTATTGCGTTATGGCCAGCGATCTAACCTGATACATTGATTCAGCTGAAGAGAACAGGTCGTCAAACTTATCTTCTACATGATCAAACTTTGTTAATTTGGCCTGTTCAAGTGCATTATAGGCGACTTTGTTGGGATCAAATCGCCTATTTGGGAGAGTCACTAGAGTTAATGATTTCATTTTTGTAGCTTCTTTTTCTGCATGTTTGAAATCATGCAAAGTGTAGACACCACATCTCAGAGGAAAGGAGGGCCAGACCTGCTTCTTATTCTTCTTGAGAGTTTGTGTAACTCCTTCGGCAATAATCTGATAGGCTATCTCCCTTGCCAGCAGTTTATCAGGTATGTACAAAGGAAGAACATGAGGTTCGGCTTGGCTGCCGAAAATATTTACATAAGTAAATTTCTCCTCTCCGAACCATCTTCCTATTGATGTTAAATCAATCCCTGCTTGGTAAGAAATTTTGGGAGTAGGTTTATTAAAAATAGAATAATGAATGGGTAACATGAAGCCGTTGCAGACTTGCTACAAATGGTGTTTATAGGAAGTCTTCCACAATTTCTGATGGTATATGTGAATAGGCGTGGGGTCTGGTGGAGTCCACCTCCAGCCGAGTACAGGAAACTCAGAATTAAAACACAGGGTATCTAGTATATAAGCACTGTAGTAGAATGAGGGAATAATCCTTTCTGAGACGGAAGTTTTAGTTCTAAAACTAAGAACTGTGGTCGCTAGCTTATCTGACAGTATGGTTGCCCAATCCATTATCTCACTATTACATGCCGCTTCCATCAAGGGAACCATTTCTATAGTGAAATTAGCGGAATCGTGCAACCCCCACAATCTACACATCATTATCCCAGCATAACAATACGGAGAACATAGAGAATCAACAGAGTACTTACCGGAAGTTTCATGCTTGTGTTTTGCCGGATTTTGCCTCCATTCCCGAATGGGTTCGGATTCAGTTTCATTCTCATTTCGGAATTTCTCCAGAAATGCCTTGTTGTATTTCTTCTCTGGCTCAGGCAAATGATACATTTGCCTCAAATCATCAGCCTTGAATGAACCGAAGATTCTCCCATCTCTGGTGCAGAAAGTTCTGTCTGTGATTGGGATTTCCTCAATTGCCCACTTTACTATATCCGTATATGGGAGAATTTGTTCCCGAGCCGCTATCCGATGAAGGAAAGAGTCGGCCAAGTCTTTCAAAGTACGATCAGATTTTCTACTGGAACCCGCTGTAGCTTGTACTACCGTCACCTTTGGTTCTTCGGCTTCGATCAAATTATAGGTACTTTGCCAAGTGGTCTTGGCAAGTCCTGAACATGTAGTATCAGATATTAATCCTTTCTTTTTATTTGCTGGATCAGCGACGGCTTGTCCTGTGTCTGGTGCAGTGGAAGTGACTGTGGTTTTCTTACACTTCTTCCCCATTCTGCTTGAATCTATTACTTCGAAAGAATTCTGCACAGTAGTGGAAATAAGCGTAACACAGAGAATTGGTAGCAAAAACCAAATACGAGTGAGATATATTGATCAATTCATGATAAGGGATTAACTTAAAAGTGGCCGCGGATACAATCTATGAGAAGATTTTTTAAGCTTACTATTTCATTAAATGGCCATTAAAACCTGTCAATCCTTTAAATGCTCATCAATTATCGGCTGCATGATTTGTTTAAGCGTGCCTTGGACGTTTTGGCGGTTGAGCGCAGGTGAATCACTGTTTGAAAGATAAGGCCTTAAATACGAATTAATCGTAATACCTCTGCTTTAACGGCTTTTTGAAGTTTGCGCTTTTGGCTTTATCGCAATCGGGTAACGGGAAAACTTAAATCTTCATATTGACACCTTTTGAAATCCCCGATCACCGATAGCGATATCGCATCGCATCGCATTGGGAGTATGGGCACTTTAAAAATCATGCATGGTATATCGTCGATTGCCGATAGCGATATCGCATCGCATCGGGGCGAACGAGAGTTTATCGCATCGCATCGGATCGAAAGGCACTTTAATTATGGGAACTTATGATTGCCGATGTCCGATAAACTATTGCATGTTATCGCGTCGGAGCAAACCAATGGGTTTTTAAGTTATGCCTCCTTTGTCATTGCAATATGCGATCTTGCGATCGCTTTATCGCAATGATAAAAGATTGATTATTTATATTATAAGACCAAAATTGGTTTGTCAAAAAGGTTTTTTGTAATGTTTTCATTTTGTTTTCGAATCTTTTCGAATAATACAAAGTTGATACCAATCAAAACTAAAAGGGACCCATTTCCTATGATAGTTTTGTGAATAAAAATGATATGAAATGGGGGGTTGTTGTAGAGCACAACATGTTCCTTTCAATGTTACAATACATATTTATACATGCTAAAGCATCCAATACCATGGACCGAAAACCATCGCGTCAAAAAAACATGTGCGAAAATCATGCACAAAACCATAGGTGGGTCCGCCCAACCTAACATAGGTTCCAAAACCAAAATTTTCTAGGGTGCTTCCCTAGACACCATAAAGTGGGGTTATGGGTACGCCTCAAACCCCATGTGACCCCCCCTCTAACCCCCCAGTTAACTACTTGGGCTAGTCGTGGAAAAAATATAACACAACCCAACATGTTGTTGGGTGTGAAGCCTGATTATCTTCTTGATTAAAAGTCTTGTTTCAGGTGCATTTGGATCCAAGTCCCTAATGGGGGGATGTGCAGTAGTCCCCCCCTCCCCCCCCAGCAGGGGTTCGAGAAAAATACCATCAAAGTGAAAATTAGATGAAAAATTTCCTTGTAAAATATTATAATTTCATAGTCAATCTAGGTCGTTCATTAAGTGGAAGATCTGACAGTAGAATTTAATGTTAATTTGGGGTTTTTTTCCCCTAGAAGGCAACCCTTAGTTTATATGACGGAATTTTATTGTGGTTGTGTATTATTTTGTGCACAAATAAAAGAAGAGAAACTGTGTGAGAGTGAAGAGGAATTTATAACAGATTTGTTGTAGTTTATATCTCTTCATTTTGCTAAATAATATAAAAGGAAGGATTGGTTGTTTCTCCATGGACGTAGGCCAAATTTGGTGAACAACTCATATCTATGTCTCCCTTGTTTTATGATTTATTGTCTTTGTTTTCACAATATTTTATGTGTTCCATTGCTCTGTTAATTAATTTCTAACACCTTCTTATCAAATTTCATAGTATTGTTAAAGTCTTAGAAGTTTGGTCTAAGGGTTCCCATCCACTAGAAATTGGTCCATCAACTAGTGGTTATAAGATTCTGGGAAAAAAGAGTAAAGTTAGGTTTCCATTTAAGTTATGCAAAGGGAGTCATCAAACTCACCTTTTCCCTCATATGGAAGAAGCCTCGAAATTGTTGGAAAACCTTGTTGTTTCTCAGCAACAACTTCCAATTAGTTACTATAAGCTTTCTCCCAAGTCACCATCAGTTGATGAAGTAATCAATATGATTCCACCAACGATCTATCCCACTCTTCCCTTGGAGAGTGACAGCCATACCACTCAGTTTTATGAGCCATTAGTTAATGAACCAGTCAACTCATTTTCATCTTCAGTCAATCCCACTCTCCTCTTATAGGGTGAATTTGATATCATTCATGTTTTTCTTGTTACTTCAGGTTCCACCATATAAGGGGATATTCTTTTCATTCCCACGGAATCCCCTCCAAGTAATGAGTTCATTTCCTTTGAGTGGAATAGACTAACAGAGCCTCACCTCCCTTCTTACATGCATTTCCAAATTATTGTGTGGGCTTATAATGGGGATATATGTTTCACTATTAAAGATGAAGGCGCTTTAATTAGCATTATATCCTCGACTATTTGGAAAGTTATACATTCTCCTCAACTTGTGTCCATTACTTAGAAAGTGTTGGATTTTAACAAAATATCCAATGAACCTTTTAAGGGATCCTTCCCTGGTTGTCCATTATCTTGGAAGGAAAAATTGTATGTATTAATGTTATGGTAGTCCAAGGCCACTTGGATTTCAATTTACTCCTTTGGAGAGATTATTTCTATGCCATGAAATTTTTCATGGTCACATTCTTTCAAGTGATGCTTTTCCCTCACAATGGAAGCATTATGAATATTAACTAGTTTTCATTCATTGGTCCTTATATGAATGCCAATCATATGACCCCCTGAATGTTCCCTATATGTAAGTAATATCCCCCACTGCCATAGGTTAATTATGTGGAAACCTATCCCATGCCTTCACCTATCGATGAAAAATACCCTCTCATTATATGCTTTACTTCTTTTGACCTAGATCTGGTATTTGACATGGTGAACATTTCAATGGGGACATTGGAACCTGATATTCCTACCCCTATTGAGTACCTATACATGTATTCCTTCCATAGCATCATTCTTTTGTCCGATGAAGACCTCTTGGAAGCCTTAATTGAGGTGTGTCCCTTGGCATGTATTCCTTCTAGAGCATTTTCCTCTTGGAAGACATGATCAAGGTCTTATGAGCATAGTTCTTTTCATGTGTCAAGCTAATTAAAAAATGAAATGAGTTGAGCATAGTTATTTTTCTATGTCAAGCTCATTAAAAAATGAAATAAGGTGTTATGAGCATATTGTTTTTCCTGTGTCAAGCTCATTAAAAAAAGAATTTGATCTCCCTCCAATAAATTTTGGGGATCATGTGCCTCTAGTCATCATGCTGGAATTAAGACACTAGCCTCTACCACTATGTTGGGGGTAAGGTAACAAATCTATGAGCATAGCTACTTTTGGTTTCAAGCTCGAGTAAAAATTAAACAAATCTCCAAGAATAGTTTCATCTATATTTCAAGCTTGTGTAAAAATGAAACCTATCTCAAGCATAAATTTTTCTCTGTTTCAAGCTTGTGTAAAAATGACACCTATCTCAAGCATAGTTTTTTATATGTTTCAAGGTTCTGAAAAAAATGAAACCTATCTTGAGCTTTGTCTTTGTTCCTTCTCATGCTCATAAATACATGATACTAAGTTACCGAGTATACTTTTATCACTTTTTTTGGGATGATAAAAACTATATGGAAAAGGAACTATGTGGAGTTTCCTTTAAGCTACTTTTAAACTCCCTAAACATGAAAATATTATCAAGTGAGATTGTTTCCTTTCACAGTAATTAAAGGATTTGAAAGGGCATCCATTCAGTATAACTTTAACCCTTTTTTGGACTGAATAGACTAATTACGAAAAAGGAATACTCTAGTCAATCATGGCTAGAAGAGTTTCTCCTTTATATTGTTTTATCCTTTTTCAACCCTAGGAGACTAAATTTACAAAAAAGGAAACCCTTGGATTCTTCTTTATGTTCTTTTCAGACTCCCTATATATAAAAAATCAATGAGCTTTACTTTCTCTGAGCTCATTAAAATTTTATGTTGAAAGAACTAAATGAGTTGTATTTTATCCCTTTTTTCAGACTCACTAATTCTAAACAAAAAAGGCCATGTTGGAGTTTTTTTTTTTTCAAACTCTTCAAATATGAAAAAAACATTGATTTACCCCTTCATTGGACTCATAAAACTTAAACAATAAAGGACCCATCCATTATGTTGGGATTCGATCCATACCATCTTTAGGCTCGTTAAAGAATACATTGACAAACTCATTCATCTTAATGAGACTGAATCACTCCTTCTTAGGGTTCGTAAGAAATACTCAAAAGGATGAGCTTATAGTTAAAGTACATGTTATCCTCCTCAAGCTCATGTAAAAATAAAGAGGTACTTTCCAGAAATGGTGGGGAAAATTTGGGAAGGAATCTATAAAAATTTGTATATAATATATGGCAGCAAGTCACTCTTCAACATAACACCCCTTTCACTCCTTGTGTCAAGGTTGGAAAATCCACTTGTCTCTTAATGATCATTTTCCGTGAAAGGTATTACACTTTGGTCTTTGATCCCTTTTGAGCCAGTGCTCCAATATAGTTGTGTTATAAATATGTTGTCATTGATAGCAAAGGAAAAGAAGATGATGGCAAAACTAGAGATAAATTATGACAAAGGCAAAGACGGTTGCAACTAGAATGATCAGGGAAGAAGATTAGCTCAAGTATGGAAAATGAAAATATGGTCAAGGACCAGAGACTTTGTATCCAATTCTAGTATAACATATCATCCCAAGTACTATTGGAAACTAATCATATGGATAGAGCTCTAAAAGACATTTCCAGTGGTATGTAGAAGTCTACAAATGGAAACTTGAATTAGAAGTTATTTTGAGTCCAAGGTGAAAATTCCCAAGGTCAAAGTTAAAGCCCTAAACATGATGGTAAGGAAAATTTGGTGAAAGTTTGGTTTCTTTTCCAAAATCGATGGAGCCATTGGCAGAGAAGAGTATTTTTATACAGTGGGCAGTTTTGTGTGATGGTTGTGTGCCACGCGTCCCCTTAAACCCAATGATAAAATGGTGTAGGGCCATGTTCACCCGAGGTTTAATGTTGATGGGGGTTATACTATGGGCAGGATTATCCAAATAGTCGATCAAGTTGATCGACGAATATGATTAATAGTGTGAAACCCTCCCCATTTTCCTTGATACCACTAAGGAGGGTTTCATGCAAAACCACTAACAATATTTAGCATAGTCAGAGGTCGGAAGCAGTAGATTAAGGATTGACCTATGACCCCCAACCCCCAAATCGCATTGGTAATTTTATTTTTATAAATAAAATCAATGGAAAAACCAAGTCTTCGGGACCTTGCTTAGTCGTACAAGGTGACAGGTGGATGACACGTGGAAATTTGTGATAGGGTGACAAAGGTGATATGGATGCATAGGTGGATGCACAACTGCATGATGACATTTGCATGATGTCATCAGTGACAGGCCACCAATGAGCGTGTGACAAGTGGCATGTTGATTTGGACTTTTTGGGTGGCCAAGTGGGTGAAATCTGAGTGACATGTGACACCGCTCAGAAGCCACCATGTGGCATAGAGGATTTCATGTGGAAGTCCCTTGGATTTCGAGCTAGGGGATTTGTTTTGCAAGGATTTTCTGAGCAATTGATTTTTGCAAAAAATTATAGAAATGGTGCATAAGGTCAGACTTCGGGCTAGTTGGGCATCAAGCCAAGATTGTGGCAATAGCCAAGATGCAACGAGGAAAACGCCCTAACTTCTAACCCCTACAACCTGCATTAGAAATCATGCCAAAGTTGTTTTTTGAATTATATTTCAGTGTTAATTAAATTTGGTGAAAGTCACAAGTTTATCGTCTCAGTTAGGCAGTTAGCAGAGAAATAGAAATTTGGTAGAGAATTGATCGGATAATGACTTGATCACAGCACTTGGTCATATGATGAAAATAATTTTTGTGCAGATGCTCCAGCAGTCGACGCTTGACACCAATAGTTGCAGGAGTTTTAACAATGGCATTGACAAAATTGGAGGTATATTTGGAAATTTTCCCAAATTTAGAAAAGTTTTGCTAAAACTTGTAAAAAAATCCAGAATTGCAAATTGGACAGTGTAACTCAAGTTTTCTTACAAAGACAAGGGAAAAGAGTCAGAAGACTTAAATACCACATTCAAAAGACTTGAAAGAAGTGGTAAATGTGAAAAAATAATCATTTATGCATGAAATAGGGATGAACTTAACTAGAGTTCGAAAATAAAAGTATCAGCTCAAATTTCTATATAAGCATAATCGAATTTGCAAGAGGTGTGATTTTTTGGCTGTTGTTTCATGGATTAATGTTGCTGGTGTGGATGGTGGATTCATTAGTGATCAAGTATTGTTGAAGGTGATTTTATGGTGTTTGTGGTGAGTTATTAAAGAGATATGTTTATTTGATTATGAAAGTAGTGACCTTCATGATTTGAGCTTGAAAATTGTATGAAAGATGGGTCATTGAGGTCAAGCACATACCATCTTGCAAATCATGGGTTGTATCTCCTTCCAGTAGTTCCTGGTAAATAGTTAGGAGTTGAAGATCCTTTAATTTGTATTTGATAAATTAGGGGTTGTATCTCCTTTCAGTTGTAGCTGATAAATTAGGGAGTAGTAGCTTCCTCCTAGTTGTAGCCAGAGAACTTTGCAACTGCAAGTAGAAGCTTTCCTTTGTGAAGAAAATTGAAGAAAAAGTTCCAAGAATCTATGTGTGATATTTTTTTCTTATTATGTTGATTCTTGTGATGTTGATATCAATTATTGTTGAAGTACTTATTGGTTTCCTAATATACTGCATTAGTAAAAGGAAAATTTAAAATTCCTACAATACTGATCCACCCCCCCTCTCAATATTGTCCTGGTTCCTAGAAATTGGTATCAAAGCAAAACTAGGTTACCTCAAATCAATTAAATGATTGGAATAAATATTAAGGACCATGGTAGGATACACCAATGGGGAACCTATTTTCAATAGAACAAACTATGTGTTTTAGAAAGTAAGGATGAAGACCTATATTCAATCACTTGGAGCTAATGTATGGGATGCAATGGAAGAAGAATATCAAAATCCTTTAGCCTTGATTACTAGAGAAAATAATATGGAATTTACATGTAATGTGAAATCTATGAATGCCCTTCTTGTCGACCTACCTAAATTAGAACTAGTCAAGGTCATAGATCGCTCTACTGCAAAAAATATTTGGAAAAAGATGAATAACCGCTATGAAGGTGACAACAAGGTAAAGAAAGCCAAACTTCAAATTTTTAGAATGCAATTTGAGTCTTTGAAAATGCATAATGATAACGATATTTTTAAATACTTCCTTATAGTTGATGAGGTTGTGAACACTATAATAGGCCTTGATGAAAAGCTAGTAGATCCTGTAGTAGTTCAAAAGGTATTGAGATCTATCCCGGAGAGATTTAATCCCAAATTTTCATCCATTGAGGAGATGATAGAGTTGAAGGCTCTCACTTTAGACTAACTACTTGGGACTCTTACTACTTATGAGATGAGAAATTCTAATGGAAACCCTACAACAAAGGAGTTATTCTTCAAAGTAGATAAGAAGCCCAAGGAAGAACGGGGTGATTCATGTTGTGAATCAGATGAAGAGGAAGTCATGTTAGTGAGGAAGCTCTAGAGAGGCTTGAGAAAGTACAAAGGTAAGCTACATTTTAATTTTTTTTAACTATGGTAAAGTTGGGCACTATGCTTCCAAGCGTCTTAAAAAGAAGAAGAAAGAATATGACCCTAGAGATAAGTTTAGGAAAGTGACAAAGGAAAGAAAAAAGGATAAGAAGAAAAGCCTCTACACCCAATATGCTAGCTCTTATGAAATTGAAAGCAACGAATCATCAAATCAGGATAGAGATAATGCAAGTCCAAAAGAATTTATGCTCATGGCTATAGATAATCTAGAAATAGAAGTTGTTGATTTTGATTGAGAATAGGATGAAGTTGACTTAGAAGGAGAGTTGGTCAGTGCTCTTGAAGAGATTCAAAGACTGAGGAAGAAAATAAAAATCAAAAGAACCTGATGATTAAGGATAAAGTTGAATTTATTAAAACTCTTCTCGTACAAATTAAAGAAGGTAAAAAGATTCAAGAAACTCTAAATCAACTGCTTAGTGAGAAAAATCAAGTTTGTGAAAGGCTTGAAGTTGAAATTGTTTCTCTAAGAAAACATCTTGAAAAAAGTTAAAACTCAGTTGAGCTTCAATGAGAAATTTGCAAAAAGGACTGAAATTTTAAATGATCTTCTTGAAGCTTGGAGAGTCTCAAATAACATAGCAGATCTTGGATTTGAAGCCAATTCAAGCTTAGAAGTTGATTTGAAGGGAAAGAAAGTGATTACTTTTGTGTAAGAAACCAAAAATGGTTCAACGCAATAGCAAGGAGAAAAAGAAAGCAAGCAGCCCAATTTGCATAAAAAGACCAATCAACAACAGCAAAATAAGAAGGGAAGTTCAAACAATGGATTGAATCCCACATAGCAAGGGAGGATCAATGTTGGAGAATAAAATGAAAATTATCATAGGGCAGCCCAACAAGAATTCAGAAATTGATTTTCTCCCAATTATGAAGGAATATTTCCATGTTACTATTTTACATGCACAAATTATGGGCACAAGACAACAAATTGCAAGGTGAATCTGTCATTTAGACAACTCAAGCCACGAAGAAGATATAATCAGCCAAATAATCAATCTATCAGGAAAGTATGAGAAGATCGAGACACAATAATTCGTTCTTTCCTTTTAGTAATTTTATCTGATGTTATTTTTGTTAGAATTATGGGCAAAGAGAAGTTGACTATAAACTTATAAATAAAAGTTTTGATCCAACTATCAAGCAAACAAGTCAAGAACATAAAGTTTGGAAGGAAAAAGAAAATACAAAGAAATGTAATATTGTTCTATGTGCTCAAAATGAAGGAAGCCATTGGTATGTTGATAGTGGTTATTGTAGGCACATGTCACGAGACAAAAAGTAAGTTTTTTTCATGGAAACTAGTTGAGAAAGGAAATGTGACTCTTGGAAATAGTGTACCTAGTAAGATTGTTGGTAAAGGAGTTTTCAGTCTATCTAATGGTAGAGGTAAATCCAAGAATGTGTTGTTTGTTTATGGGATAAAGCATAATTTACTCAGTGTGTCTCAAATGTGTGACTAAGGTTATGATGTTTTGTTCAAAGCTAAAAATTGTCAAATCAAGTTATTAGGCACTAGAGAAATAGTAGTTGAAGTTGTAAAAACAAAAAACAACGTCTATGTGCAAAAATAGAAGACAGAGAGTTGTTGTTTGTCAAAGATCAATGAAAGCTAGATGTGGCATAAAAGACTAGGAAATGTGAAATTTGATCATATTTCCAAATTGGGAAAGAAGAATGTTGTTAAAGATATACCAAAGCTTTCAAAGCCTCAGAATACTATTTGCAAGTCCTGTAAAATTGGTAAACAAGTATGAGTACCATTCAGGTCCAAGGAGAACACATCAACTAGGCCATTGAAATTAGTACATGTAAATTTATGTGGTCCTTCAAGAACTTAGACGCCCACAAGTAAATTGTATTTCATGCTTGTCAATGATGATTTCAACAAAATTTGTGGCAACCTAAGCTGCAATTACCATAATGAGGCATCCTAAGCCACAAATACCCACATTATGCAAATAAAATTGCATGTCACTGGTCCCAGGAATTAATCACCCGATCCATGGTGAAAAGCCTCTATAACCAAGGTTTAATGTTCTTAATTAAACTCTTATGTGAAAAAATAACATCGGACGAAGACCCACTTTATCAAAGGTTAATTCTTTAAGCGGAAATATTTCATTTAACTATCCACAGGTTACAACTTTGGGTTATTATTCAACTCGGCGCTTATCAATCATGCCCTTTGGTTAAAACCCAAACTTAACCCATCATATATTAATCTGCTTTATTTCTATTATAATTCCATAAAATAGAAATTACACATAAGCCACGCTTAACCCTTACCTTTCCGCCATTCTACGACCTTAGTGCATATATCGATGCTTGCTTTACCGCATTCAACCTCCACCATCGATTTCACTCCTTCAGATCAACGACTAGCGCGCAATCTCCAACTTTAACCCATTTCCCATCAGAACTCAAAGAGTTTAAACTTCTTTGAATAATTCATCGGATCCGCCAGGAATGTTAACCTGTGCGCACTTTTCCACGCAATTACCATCTGATCAGACATCCAACGAACGGTCTGAATGGACAGAACTCAATGAGGTCTTAACCTTGTTGTATTTCATTTTTCGAATTAACCTCCGTGCATGTTAGCAGGTGATATTCGTCCGATTAATCACCCAATGGATAGTTGTGATCTATCTAGACTTCAACTGGATTTAGTCACAATTCATAACTTTCTTGGGTCCATTTTTTATTACCTCTTACGGATTTGAGGCCACACGAGAAACCACTATTGTCTTTTCAAGACTGCTTCATCCTTCTGCTGACACGTGGCTTAATCTTCGCCGCTCAACTTCTTCACTTTATTTTGCGCAACTTAATCCTGGTTGTCTATCTCCATCACTCTCATTCGTTGATTTGCGTGATCCAACGACTGCGCTTTGTTGCTACGCCTTTCCAATTCTTTACTGTGTAATAGTCCATTTGTTTAGGTTTTTGCCTATGTCTTTGTTTTCGCCTTCCGGTCTTTAACTTTTCTGATTCGATCTTCAGCTTCATTCTTTATTCCTTCACTCCTTTACACTTTCGTTGCGTAAATCCTTAGGTTTAAAGAACCTTACAATATACCTTCACTATAACGTTAAAGGTTTCCTCCAACACTATTTGCGTGTAAACCCGATACACTCTTCCCTGCACTTGATCTCTGGTTCTACACACCTGCAACCCTATGTTATGCATAATTACTTCTAATTTACACACAATCTATAATTCCATCAATCACCACACATCACACACTCAGGAATTGAAATATTTGTGTATATATAAACAAATAATTACATCATGAGTCTATATCTCACTCTAGCCGGATTTTCTTATCAGTGGCATTTTCCCTTTCCTGCCCGTAGGCTTACAATCAAACCTATCTAACTCTCAAACTAATTCCTAGCTAGCTAACCTTCTTCTATGCCTTTTAGGCTTACATTTATACAAAAGGATTCTATAACCAATTCCTAGTTTAGATCCATAACCTTCTCAACGAAATCTTAAAATCTCTTCTTTATCTCTAAGGATCCTCTCTAATCCATAAAATCATGAAGTAATTCCTAATCTAAGCTCTTACAATTAATTCCAAAATATCTCAATCTCTCCACTATCCTAATTCTCTTATGTTCTCCAACATTCGAGAACATTTACAAATATGCCTCACAATACTTAATTAATCCCTATTCTAGCTTCTCTAATTAAAATCACTCAAACCCTTAATAATTACATTAATTTAATACTCAGGAAACCAACTTCCTTGAAAAAATAAGATCCCCTATGTCTACTAAAATACAATGATATTTCTGAGCCAAATGCTCCTGCATGAGACTCCCAAGGTTGAAAACATTCATGATCTCTTGATCATGTGTTCTCATATGTTGATAGAAAACCTCTAGGGTCCCAAAATTTGTTCTATAGTCTGTCTTTGGTTGTTGTTGTTGTTTGGTGTTGTTCTCCAAGTCTCCACACTTTATGTTGCATTGCCCCACTAGCTATGCTCTCATAGTCTACTGTTGTCTTTTTCTTGCTGCTGCTTTGCTTTCTTGGTGTTGTCTTCTCCTTTTGAAAAACTTTTCTCATCAATTCAATTTCTATGTCCAACTCATTTCTTTGTTGGACTTTTTCCTCTTCCTCTCTTACATAGCCTTTGCAATCTTCATCGGGTTCCTTCTTCCCTACTGATGCCTTTAGAAATTTCTCCAGTAGCTCCAATTCACTGATCCTTTTATGAGAGTTTAGTCCTTCTTCTTTATTGACTACCTCAACAGCTTCCCTGGTTATCTCCATTGTGCCTATCATCATGATGGAATGATGATCCTTTACTATGTTTTCAACTAACATAGTCTCTTCTTCAATTTTTCCTTTAATCTCCTGCTGGTTACCTTCACTTTGTAGTTGTTGGATCCTTACTACCACCCTTACATCCTTACCCACTTGTTGCTTCTAAAATTCCATCTCATCTCCAAATAATCTCTGTTCAAATTCTTCGATCACGGCATCACACTCAATCATTATATTCACTGTTCCTACAAACAGACTATTGGTTTGTGAATTAAAACACTCTTCTATCTCCATGTCTTTTAGAGTCTCTCTGCTACTTTCAAGTACTATTGTAACCATTTCTTTTCTATTTCCATTTCCTCCTAGCAACTTCTCCAACAATTCATTTTCCTCTTTACATTTAGCAAGTGTTTTATCACAATGCTCTTAATTTCAATCTTCATCCTTTACATGGTCACTATTGCTCAATGATTCAATCGAATTGTCTTCCATAGACAATTCTATCTCATTCATCTTCACAGAAATACGTTCTTGTTCTCTCCTTACATTTTCAAAAATCAATACTTCATCAACTCCATGATGTGTAACAATATTTGAGAATTGTCCTCCTTCAACACTTATAATCCCTGTAGTCATACAACAATTGTCAATTTGAAAAATGTAAGGCTCAACAGCCTCAACTAATGTTTCACATATCAACTCTTCAAGCTGAACTTCATCTCCTTCTTCCACAAGAAATTTTCCTTGTTTTGTAAAAGCTCCAAATATCAATTCATCAATAATTTTCTTCTGCTGCAACAATTCAATATTTTCCTCATTCAAGAGGCATTCTCCATCATACTCTTCTCTAGAATACTTATCTTTTGAGAAGTACTCTTCATCCTTTGTCAGCACATCAATATGTTGATCCAAGTTCTCCTCTAAACTCTGGTGACTTTTATCAATTTTTATGATAGCTTCATAAGACTGCCAATCTCTGTAAAACCTGCAAACACACCAAAACTATTAGATTAAAAAATACAAGGTTTCATAACATCTTCTGCTACCTTTGTCCACATTTCTTCATGCTGCTTTGAACTATCATAATAGTTCATTGATCTCCATTCTTCATCTTTACCCAGAACTTCCCCTTGTTCTGCTTCACAAATGGAAACTTCCATTTCCAACTCAGCTTCTCTAAGTTCTTCAGATCTTAATTGAACACTCATTATCTGTTCAAGCTTCTTCATCTCTTCTGCTAACTGCATATTCACCTGTTGATTTCTCTTCTCTTGTAGCCTTCTCTGTAACTTATGCCACTTCACTGCCTTTTTCCTCAAGACCCAACCTTGTCTTTGGTTTTCCTATAGTTTTATCCTTAATACATATAGTTGTTCTTTTAACTCTGCAATCTCCTTGTCAAGCTCCTCTTGACTCATCCTCTTGCCATTTGCCTTGACATCCTCTTTCTTCACTTTTCTTCTGTTGTGGTCTTCCTCAGAACCTCTGTTACCTCTATTATGACTATCAACAGTCATTTTCTCCTCTATCTTCATGACCTCCTCACTCACTTACTATAAGATGTACTAAAGCCTTTGCAACAACAAGTCCTCCCTGTTGCCACTTACCTCACCAAGCTTTCCTCTGTACTTGGCCTTTTGGGAAGCACTTGGTTCTCTATCTCTGGAACCTCTTTGAGCACTTCTCTCTGCTCCTTCTAGGCTTCAACTCATCTGCACCTTTTAAGAACACAACTTTCCTCTTTATCCAACCTCTATTGGAATTCTTCAAGGTTCTTCCACATTCTGACTTTCATTCAAAAACTCTTACCACGTTCCTTCATCCCTTAGAAATTCTACCCACATCCTTTGTGGAATTGCCTTGATGATATTCCATGAACTGCAACAATACCTCTCCAGTAAAAATTCTCCTTCTTGCTACACATGCCTCACTAAGCTTCTCTCCTCTGGAACCTCTTTGAGCACTTCTCTCTACTCCTTCTAGGCTTTAACTCATATGAACCTTTTAAGAACACAACTGTCCTCTTTATCCAACCTCTCTTGGAATTCTTCAAGGTTCTGCCACATTCTAACTTTCATTCAGAAACTCTCACTAGCTTCCTTCATCCCTTAGCAATCTACCCACATCCTCTATGGAATTGCCTTGATGATATTCCTGTGAGTTGCAACAATACCTCTGCAGTAACAAGTCTCCTTGCTACACATGCCTCACTAAGCTTTTCTCCTCTGAGCTTAGTCTTTTGACATATTTCTGGTTCTTTCCTCTGGAACCAATTGAGCACTCCTTGCTCTAGGTTGCTGCAATCTTCTCACCTTCTTATGCTACTAGCTGTGCAACAATATAAAGACCACAAACTATCCAATATTTAAACCAAAACAAAAACATATCATCTCACCTTCAAGATCTCTGCATGATCTTGTTCTACCATTCACCTGCACTTTGAATGGATTGTTCTCTATTTCTTTGCATCTGCAAATTCTCCCAATATTCTGCTACAATTTATCTTTGTGTGCCTACTATTTGTCAGATTTAAAATTTGATCTCCTCTTTCCTGCTTTCATCACCATTCACCTATATACACACCTTTAAAACATAACTCTTAGAATAGAGTTCTCTCTAAGAATTATTCCACACAGAATTTCCTTCTTTTGCTCTGATACCAAATCATGGCAGCCTAAGCTGCAATTACTATAATGATGCATCGAAAGCCGCAAATACCCACATTATGAAAATAAAATTGCATGTCACTGGTCCCAGGAACTAATCACCTGATCCATGGTGAAAAGCCTCTATAACCAAGGTTTAATGTTCTTAATTAAACTCTTATGCAAAAACATAACATCAGACAAAAAACCCACTTTATCAAAGGTTAATTCGTTAAGCGGAAATACTTCATTTAACTATCCATAGTTTACAACTTTGGGTTATTCTTCATCTCAGTGCTTATCAACCATACCCTTTGGTTTAAACCCAAACTTAACCCATAATATATTAATCCACTTTATTTCTATTATAATTCCATACAATAGAGATTACACATAAAACACACTTAACCCTTTCCTTTCTACCATTCTACGACCTTGGCACATATATTTATGCTCGCTTTATCGCGTTCAACCTCCACCGTCGATTTCACTCCTTCAAATCAATGGCTAGTGCACGATCTCCAACTTTAACTCATTTCTCGCCGGAACTCAAAGAGGTTAAACTTCTTTAAATAATTCATCAGGTATGTCAGGAATGTTAATCTACGCGCACCATTCTACGCAATTATCGTCCGATCAGACACCCAACGAATGGTCTGGATGGACGGAACTCAACGAGGTCTTAACCTTGTTGTATAAACCCTTATCGCGTCCATTTTTCAAATTAACCTCCGCATATACTAGCACGCGGTATCCGTCTGATCAATCACCCAACAGATGACTGTGATCTATCTTGACTTCAACTGGATTTAGTCACAGTTCATAACTTTCTCGGGTCCATTTTTTTTATTACCGCTTACGGCTTTGAGGCCGCATGAGAAACCACTTCTGTCTTTTCAAGACTGCTCCGTCCTTCTGCTGACATGTGGCTTAATCTCTGCCGCTCAACTTCTTCACTTTATTTTGCGTGACTTAATCTTGGCCATCTATCTCCATCACTCTCGTTCATTGATCTACTTGATCCAACAACTGCGCTTTGCTGCTACACTCTTCTATTCTTTAGTTTGCAATAGTCCATTTGTTTGGGTTTTGCCCTATGTCTTTGTTTTCACCTTCCGGCCTTCAACTATTTTGATTCGATCTTTAGCTTCGTTCTTTATTCCTTCACTCCTTTACACTTCCGCTGCGTAAATCCTTAGGTTTAAAGAACCTTACAGTATACCTTCACTGTAATGTTAAAGGTTCCTCCAACACTGTCTGTGTTTAAACCTGAAACACTCTTCCCTGCACTTGATCTCTGGTTCTGCACACCTGCAGCCCTATGTTATGCATAATTACTTCTAATTTACACACAATCTATAATTCCATCAATCACCACACATCACACACTCACGAATCGAAATCTTTGTGTATATATAAATAAATAATTACATCATGAGTCTCTGTCTCACTCTAGCTGAATTTTCTTATCAGTGGCCTTTTCCCTTTCCTACCCGTAGGCTTATAATCAAACCTATCTAACTCTCAAACTAATTCTTAGCTAGCTAACCTTCTTCTATGCCTTTTAGGCTTACATTTATACAAAAGGATTCTATAACCAATTCCTGGTTTAGATCTATAACCTTCTCAACAAAATCCTAAAATCTCTTCTTTATCTCTAAGGATCCTCTCTAATCCATAAAATCATGAACTAATTCCTAATCTAAGCTTTTACAATTAATTCCCAAATCTTTCAATCTCTCAACTATCCTAATTATCTTATGTTCTCCAACATTCGAGAACATTTACAAATATGCCTCACAATACTTAATTAATCCCTATTCTAGCTTCTCTCATTAAAATCACTCAAATCCTTAAGAATTACATTAATTTAATACTTAGGAAACCAAATTCCTTGAAAACATATGACCCCCTATGTTTACTAAAATATAATGATATTTCTGAGCCGAATGCTCCTGCATCAAAAATGATGTGGTTTGCATTTTTTAGAGAAAAATCAAAGGCTTTTGAGAAGTTTAAAGACTTTAAAGCCATGGTTGAAAATGAGACATTCTATAAAATAAAAATGCATAATGTCTAATAATGAAGGTGAGATTAAATCAAAATAATTTGATGACTTTTGCAAGAAACACGACATCAAAAGATGATTTACCATAGTAGATACTCCATAACACAATGGTGTAGCAAAAAGAGCCAATATATCAGTTCAGCAATTGGCCAGAGCCATGATGGGAGAAAGAAATATTGAGCAGAGATTTTGGGTTAAAGCCACTCATACATCACTCATGATTCTAAACAAAACACACTTCATACCAAACAATGAGAAAAATCCATATTACCTTTGGTATGGCAGACCTGCGACAGTCAATCATTTCTGAGTATTTGGAAACACGTGTTATATCAAAAGGAACGATGAAAATATTGGTAAGTTTGATGTAAGAGCTAATGAAGGTATTTTTCTTGGGTATTCTCAGAATAGCAAGGGCTATAAATGCCACGACAAGAATACAAATAGGATAGTTTATTGCATTGATGTTAAATTTGATGAACACTTTGAATATGAAGACTATCAATCAATAAATATCAGCTTCAATGATCCAATCCACAATGATGAGAAGGTTAATGATCCACTTTCAGATGAAGACAATGAAGAACCTCTCAGTCCATAAGAACAATTAATCGTCTAGAGAGACCATCTTGATATGTAACTTGGCCTTGATCTAGAGTGTTCTCAAGAACTAAAATGAGAAACTTTTTGTAGATATGCATGTATTCATGACATTTATGACAACCAAATAGGATGTGTTCATAGTCCAATATTTGCTTCCAGAGTTTGTCTTGATAGAAGATATCAATCGACTCGGGAAGGGGCTTTAAGATATTCATAATACACATATGTGAGCATAATATATGTGTCTTCCTTCTTTAGTGGCTTCCAAGACTTTTAAAAATGACTAAGAGCATTTCTTATGCCTGCTATTATTTCTTCATCCAAATAATGTCTAGGAAAGGAGTATGATTGGATCCAAACTAGGGTTGTTATAAATTTCTCTTTGTCTGGAACACATTTCACTGTCCAAAACCTAAGATATAGTCCTATAGAGTTGAAGATAGGCCATTTTAAAAAACCCTTGTGTGATCTTGCACATTGGCAAAGTTAATGGTGAAAAAGCATTTTCCCCCAACTCCAATTTGATATGTCACTTTTGTTTCCACTTATGTTGAATCCAGTAGGTGAGGGTTTTTTTCAAGCGCCAAATGCTTGGGAGTTTTCCATTTAAAGCATGATCTCTCATGTATTAAATGTACTCCCCAATTCATTAGGATTTCACCTCAAACTTTGGATTTGTGGATGCTTTTGGAAGGTATCTTCCTAGAGGTCTCTAGCTAGTTGAAACCTCCCTTAAGGATCCTTGCTACTAATATGAGCATTAGTTGATTGAATGGGGTGATGGTCCCTTGCAGTAACTTTGCTATAAGAGGGAGAAGACCTATAACCTCAGTTATGGTGGAAGGAATTATAGAGATGGCGTGAGCGGTAGGGAAGTTAGCGACAAGGTATGGTATGGTTTTTTCCAAAGAACTAGAGCTTTATTCCATCATGTTAATTTTTGTATGATTGAATTTGAATATTTACATAGATAAATGAAGAACCACTACATTAATAATTTATAAGAATACATGCATTCACCTATAAAAATGTCGTGAAAAAATGAATCAATGGATTATATAATGTACCTTTAAATGAGAGAATGCATCATATAATTTAATCAATTAACCTTTTAAGAGAATTTAATAACAAAATGCAATGCAAAGTTTTAGTTTGGTTAATAATTTTATTGTCTACTATAATATTTAAATTTTTCCTTTTTCATGTTTCAATTTATCAATATTATGAACAATTTTTTTTCTAAATATTTATTGCCTAATAAAATACTCAATACTTTATTTCCTTCACAGTTACAGCATATAGCAATCATGAAGACACTTTTTTAGTACCAAACAAAACAAAAAAACTAAGTCTAACATATCCCTCCTCTCATTCCAAAGAAAAGCAAACTTTCTTAATGTCTCAATATTATTAATAATTTCCTTTACTACATGAATAAATAAGTAATATAATTATTAAAAATAATCCAAAAAACAATTATAAACTTAAAATAAAAAATAAATTAAAATTAAAATTAAAAATCATTAATAATAAAAAATAAATTAAAATTAAAATTAAAAACCATTAATACAAATATGGAGTGCAAAGTTCAAATTAGGCATAATCTTGACCAATCATGATATCAGTAAATCCATAACCTAGAACAATTTGAACAATGGTAGAGCATATGGTCTCTCCAGTTATTGGTATTTTGAAGAGATCACCATAACATAATATAGATAAATCCATAACCAAAAACAGTTTGCTTTTGCTCCTCCCATCATTGGTAGTTTGAAGAGATCATCATTGTGGTATTGTTGAAATAATGGTAAAGCATAGGGTCTCTCCCATCATTAGTGGGTAGGTTGAAGAGATCACCATTGTTGTAGAGCATGTGGTATTTCTATTTATTGGTAATTTTAAGAGATTATCATTGTTGTATAAAAATTTGGTTTCATTATTTTATGAATTTATTTGTTTATTTATTCAAATATATATGAAAGAATATTTAGGATTGGTTATTTATTATATAAAAATAAATCAATTTATAATATTTTAGTTTTGAATTTGTTTCCAGTTGCATTATTAGTTTTTTTTAATCATCTGTTTGACTAGGGGTTGTGTAATTATTTGATGTTTTGGAGTTGATTTTTTAATCATTTATATTACTAGCTAAATAAGAGTTGTGTAACTATTTGATGTTTTAGAGATTTTTGTAGAAATATCGCAGAAAAGTCAAATATTATTTTTGATATTTAACTTGATTTTTAAAAAATCATATTATAGAGAGTTCAGAAATCAAATTTATAATTCTAACAAATCTCTACCAAATTCTAAACATTCTTTACATATTATAAAAAATTATATTTATATATTTTAAATATTTTAATTTTAACCTGTTATTTTTCTAATAAATAATACTAAAATGAATAGATATTCATGAATAAGATTCTTATATAACATTGATAACCTAAAACAATTTGCTCTTGCAAAGTTTTATTCATCATTGTTGAAACAATGATAGAGCATAGGTTCTCTCTAGTCATTGGTAGTTTGAAGAGATCACCATTGTTGTATAAAAGTTTTGTTTCATTGCTTTTTGGAAAATATTCTCTTATTTTTATTAAAAAGTATATATATATTGTGAAAATTTATGTATTATGGGTTATTTATTATATAAAAATAAATTATTCTAATGATATTTTAGTTTTGAATTTTCTCCTACTTCTATAAATTTTTTCAAGTGTGATCATGTTGAGTTTTTAATCACTTATATCATTAGGCACAAGAGTTGTGAAACTATTAGATATTTTGAAATTTTTGGTAAAAATCTCAAAAATAAAAATAAAAAGAGGGTTAAATATCGATTTTTGATATTCAATTTTAATTTTTATTATTAGGACGAATTCGCTGAATGCTAAAGCCAATTAGCCTTTCCCTGCGAATCCTAGTAAATTCGCTGAACGCTGAAGCCAATTAGCCTTTCCCTGCGAATCCTAGTATTTGATGACATTTTATTTATCTTGAGCCCAATTTCATTTAGCTTCCCTAGTTCTATATCTGTAACCCTAAATATTATATTCAAGTGGGACTAATTACTCTGTTTTTGCACCTGCGAGCATAAGTACATTCGTAAATAACATAACAGCAAAGGTGATAATTTCTGTCAAAGTAACCCAACTTCCTTATTAACTCATTTTTTTGAGTCAAATTAAGTGAAATGGGTTTGTATGACATGCAGTTTTGTAGGTATTTTAGCCTGCTTTCATGGCAGAACACTCTTAACAGATCTGTTGTTTTCCTCCTACAGAATGTATCCAAAAGCAAACGTCCCAAAAGTGCAGATGCTAAAAAGGAAAAGGATGATTCAAAGTCTGATGCAGAACAAGGAATCCACAGTGGGAAGCCTGAAGTGAATTCAAAACAATCTGCACAATGTGCCAAGCCTTCAGAGCCACCCAAAGACTACATCCATGTGAGAGCAAGGAGAGGCCAAGCTACTGATAGCCATAGTCTTGCAGAGAGGGTAAATTCCCTTCATATTTTATCATGAGGAAGAATTGTATTTATATTTTTTCAAAACATAGATACAATTCAAGTCCTTGAGCACAGAATTAGCTAAGTCCAGGGTTGAATGGCTGTTTCAATACTCAGCTCCTAACTATAGTTAAAGGGATCGAAATACTTTCAAATATCAAACAAGGATAGATGATTACAAAATGGTAAAACAACATTGTTCTAATTTTACTGCTTAAGAGTCATCTTCTTACGGAGAAAGGGAAAAGAACATTAGTTATTGGCTGATGCAAAAAAGATAAAGCATATCAGTTTTTGGGGGATGAGTATGCCTCTGTAAACTTTGTCAGAGTCATACAATATGTTGATGAAAACCTGAAAATTAGAGGAGCTATAAGTTTGTCCTCTGAATGACAGGTGCGAAGAGAAAAGATCAGCGAACGTATGAAGCTTTTGCAAGATCTTGTTCCTGGATGTAATAAGGTAGTGTAGACTCTAAGCCGGAGCTTTTTTTATTTTTCAGGTCATGTCTTCTGCTTGGCAGAATTCCACTGGTTTTGTGTTTGACATGTTGAACTAAAGAACGGGTTATTTTGTATGTAGATAACTGGTAAAGCAGTGATGCTTGATGAGATAATTAACAATGTACAATCACTTCAGCGCCAAGTTGAGGTAAGATCTTTAAACGTTCCACAAAAGATTAATTTTATAGATTATTTGCTGTATTATGATCATAACTTAGTTGCAATCATTTCCCACAGTTTCTATCTATGAAGCTGTTAATCCCAGATTGGACTTTAACATGGAAGGATTTCTTACCAAAGATGTAAGTTCAATTAACATGTTGTTATAAACCTGTTGTACAATTTGGATCTCTATATTTGTCATTAAGAGAATAACCGGGATAGACCCTGATCTGTGAGCTTTTGTTGGTTGTTTTTCTAGATGCTTCAACCATCAGATATGGCATTTTCTTCTGATACTGCTGTGGTATATCCACAATTTCACCAGCCTGAATGGACAGCAATGCAAGCTGGTGTGTCCTGTGAAATGGAGGAGCAGTGTATGGGAAATTCCAGAGAAATTCCACGGCGTATAAAGTACCTGGCCCTGTTATGCAAAAACTCTGATCAGATTGCCATTGGGGGAATTTTAGGCAGATCCTATTTCCGGAATTGGGTTGTCTAATTTTGCTCCACTACAGGAAAATGTTACAACTTTTGAAGTCGACATTCTTCTTTATGTGTGCAAGCATATGAAGCCTCCTAGGCGAAAGGTGGCCGAAGAAGGTCAGAAAAAGGGTCACTATCATCTTCTTAACTGGTCATTGTCTTTATTTTCTTGATTTTTCAGATGGCAATGATTGGTTTTGTTCAGTCAAGACTGTGGAACACTGGTGTTTATATTTGATACTTCTTTGCTTTTGAATGGGGATAATGCTCTGGCATTGCAGGCTGGGTTTTGTTTTTTGTGGTTCTGTTATGGCTCATGAATCAATGTGTTTATGGATTGATATTTAAAGAAAATATGGGTTTATTGTGGCATATGAATGGGATGCATCCAAGCATTGAAAATGGATGTGTTATGGATTGAAATTTAAAGAAAATATGGGTTTACTGTAGCATATGAATGGGATGCATCCAAGCATTGAAATTTCAAAGTTGGGTTTATTGTGCATATGAAATGGCATGTGTTCATTTCAAAAGTTGGGTTTATTGTGGATATGAAATGGCATGTGTTCATGCTTTTGAAATTTTACTCAGAGAAAAGAAAAGATGGATTTGGTATTGCATATGAATGAAATGTAATCTTTGTATATGCTTGGCCATCTATAGAGGTTTCTTGATTTTGGGTAATTAATTTAACCTCTTGATTTTGGGTAATTAACTTACTCTAAAATGAAATAAGACATTCAATGTGTTCCTTGTAACATAGATATAAACAAAACATCTAAAAAAAAGTAATTGCACAATGATCCAATCTAAGAAAACAAGATTTTCCACAAACCAATTAACTCTTGTAGAAAAATTCAACAATTCCAATTTAATAATCTTATCCGTCTCTCTTTGTATTTTTAAATTCAACAATTCAAAAACTCTAAAAACATTTAAATTATTAAAAAATCAAAATTCCATCTTATAATTCTAATAAATCTTTATCAAATTTTAAACATTTTATCTATATATAGATATATATATATATATTAAATATTTTAATTTCAGACCGTTATCTTTCCAGCTAAATAATATTAAAATGAATAGATATTCGTTAATAAAATTCTTACCTAATTTATAACCGATAACACCCGTTTTCTTTCCATCTAAATAATATTAAAATGAATAGATATCAAGATTCTCATATCCAGCTAAATAATATTAAAACGAATAGATATCCGTTATTAAGATTCCCATATGCTTCACACTCTCATAATGGTATTCAGAGACATGAAACATGCAAATGTACTCGGCACTAACACAGTTTAGGGAATTCTAAGTAACATTAAGCACTCATTGAATTGAATATTCTTATCTGGCACACAATTTGCGTCTTTTGTATTGTTTTACATCGATCTGCAGGTCTCCCTTTAAGCGATGGCGCAGCTGCTGAAGTACGCCTCCACCCCACTGAAGTCTGGGACAGTCCCTGGCATCCAAGGACATCAACAACAAACAATGTTCCACACCTTGCAACCCTACTATCTCATGGCATCCACTAACAAATAGACTTTGAAGCTTTGTAAGCCGCCCCAACCTTAACACGCCCTTGAGCTTGGGACACTCTGAGGCATTCAGGTACTCCAACGAACTGCAATGCTCCACACCTGGTAACCCTACTATTTCATGGCATCCACTAACAAATAGCATTCGAAGCTTTGTGAGCTGCTGCAACCCCTGTATGCTCCTGAGCTTTTTACATTCACTAACATCCAACCTCTCCAAAGATCTCAATTTTTCAAGACTTGGAAGCTCCTCTACTTGTGCGCAGGCGATGATGTCAAGCCTTACGAGTTTTGCCACACCACAAAGCTCTCCAATGTGCCTCAAATCCTGACATTGAATGACTGTAAGCTTTTGAAGGTCTGGGAAAACGCCTTCAGAAAAAACTAATTCTGATATTTTTGTGCGGCGAAATTCTAACCCTTTGATCCCAAACATGCATTGCACAGTGGAGGAGTACAATTTATTCAATAATGAAGTTTCCGCTTCTCCTTCAGCCATTTTAAATGGATGTTTCCGCAAAGGACAATCCCATACTCTTAAGATGTCGAGACTCTTCGACTGTAAAACATCTTGTGATAAGAATTCTATACCACATCTCTCGAACTTCAACTGTGTTAACTGATTCAACTGTCCCAAAGAATCGGGCACGCATTTCAGTTTGGGCGAATCGCTGACTGAGAAAAGCTTTAAGCTCTGAAGGTATCCGAGAGACGGTGGCAGCACTTCCAGCGAATTACTACCTATTTCCAGAACTTCCAATTTGTTCAGGTCCCCAATACAGCTGGGCAATTCTTTTAGGTTCGTCCCTGCCAAAAATAATTGTTCCAAGGACCGCTGGTGTGCCACTTGAGGAGGCAATTCTTTTACATTGCGACACCTTCGAAGATCCAAATATTCCAGCGTGGTAACATTTCTGAGTGCTCCGTTTGAGATGCTCAATTTGGGGCAACCTTTTAAAGATAGATGTTTCAGTCGACTTAAATCTGCAAACGAATCTGGAAGCATTTGCAAAGTCGAAGCACGTTCTAAAGATAGGTGCTCCAGTCGATTTAAATTTCCAAAAGAATCTGGAAGTTTCTGCAAACTGGAAGCACCGTCTAAGGATAGATGTTTAAGTCGAACTAAATTCCCAAAAGAATTTGGAAGCATCTGCAAAGCGGAAGCACCTTCCAACTCCATGTGCTGGAGATGTGAAAGATCTCCGAAGGAATGAGGTAGCGACATCAGTCTTGAGAATGAATTTAAGGCCAGGTATTTCAAAGAGCGCATGTGACAAAATTCTTCAGGCAAAGTTTCGAGACCAGGTGCTCCAAATGGATGGATGGATATCCATTCGAGGTGCTTCAACTGCCCTAAAGACTTTGGCAACTTTGAAAGTGGACCCCGGATATTTAATTCTCTCAACTGGAGAGGCCCCTGCAATGTTGACCTTTCAACTATAAGATATGGACAGAGATGCCATTGTTTTCTGCTATATAAAAAATCTACATATATGCGATTGTTTTCAAGAAAATGAAATTAAATGAACTAAAATAAACTCAGGTATATTTGCCTACTTGTGATTGTTCTGGCCATAGACTGGTCAATCTGCTCCCCTCCACTTCTAAAACTCTTAAATTTTGCATTGGAATCCATTCTGGCAGGAAAGGGCAGGAACATCTATACCAGCGGAGCCAAATGAGATGCGGGGAATGGACCCTCCTCAGCATGCCTTCCAAATAATCATCTTCAGTTACAACAAGGTACAAATTCCGAAATTTGAAATTATTGAACAATTGCCCCATTTCTGAACTCATGTTCCGTGACATTTTCGAAGTCATGGACCCATCACGATCAACACAGGAACTGATATTTGTACTAATTCCACGAACTTCGATCATTGCCTGTTAATTGATGAAAAACTTACAGTAAACTGATCCTTTTTTTGTTATGGAAATTTCAAAGCTTGAAATTTAAAGAAATCTGAAATTTAAAGAAATGGTAGACAAAGGTTTGAATGATTGAAAGACTTACAGATGACGAATTCTGCAACAAATCATCAATGTTGGTACTCGGATTCCACAGACGACGGGGCTGGCATCCTTCATCTGCAATATTTCTTGCACAATCTCTAATGTGATCATGCATTCTTATTTTATTTCCACCATCCACCTCCAACAGGCACTTGTTCTCTAGGTTTCGAAGCCCCACCAAACCCCATATTCTTATTGCCCTATCTCTGTCTTCTCCTATGAAAAAACAAGCAATATCCAAGAATATTGGTTGATCCTCTTTACTCAGTGAGTCATAACTTATTCTAAGTTTCTCATGTATCTCTCTTGGCAGTGTCCGATGAAGTCGATCCAGTTGCTCCTCCCAGTAAAGTTCCTCATTTTCTCCACAGACGAGCGCCCCCATCACTTTCAATGATAATGGCAATCCGTCGCAGGCTGTTACAAATCGATCTACCAGATCTGCAAATTCCGGTGGGGGAAATGGTTGATAGAACGCATAGGAGCAGAAGAGCTCTTTGGAGTGTGGTTTATTTAGCCCCTTTAGATGATAAATGGATGACTCCAACACTCCAGAGCTTTTGAGGACATGCTTGTCACGAGAGGTAACCAAAATCAAGCTTTTGGGGTTAAGGATATTCCTGATTGGCAAAAGCATTTCAAGCTGACTGGAATTATCCACATCGTCTAAAATGATAAGAGCATGACAAGAAGAGAGATTGCGTTTCAATATTCCTATACCTTCGTCCGGAGTCTCAATTTCGATATTCATGTGTTTCAAGTCTCTAACAAGCTTACTCTGCAAATAACTTAGAGACACTCTCGTTGACGTTTCCCTAACCTCAGATAAAAAGGAGGCTTCATTGTAGGATGATCTCTTACAGTTGTAGAATTCTTTCGCCAATGTTGTTTTACCGACTCCACCAACGCCCACAATCCCAACAAGCTTGGCCTCCACAACCTCCTCGTCCTCCTGCTGCTGCCATAGGACTGTACTTTCAATATCTTCTAATTTTTCAGACAGACCAGTTGGATATTTTGCAACATAGAGCGGTGTTTTGGGAACATTTTTTAACACGCATTGCACAACCTTATTCAGAAGATCGTCTTCATCCCTGATAATGCATTCAAATAGAAAAACACGCAGTGAGATAAGTCCTACGTAAGTAATGATTACCCTATCAGTCCCGCAAATTCAAATTGAAAAATAGCATAAATTGTGATAGTGGGAGATCCTCACCAATTGCAAGCCTCTAGTTCAAAACCAGTTATATCCGCAGAATGAGAAAGAGCGTTTCTCCAATTCTGAATAGTATTGAAATCATAGCGTGGCTTCCTTTCACCAGTTTGAGAGTCAAATATCATCATCTGTTGGTGCTGGCGCAGGGCTTCAGCGTATGCTCCTTCTTTCATCGTGCGCCGGAGATCGGAAGGCTTCACTTTGTAAAACACTGGAAGAATAATAGCCCTGGACTTCACCATGAGAACCAGCTCATCTAGACACCATCTCGATTCTGCATAACTTGGAGAGAAAATGGCGATATGGACTGAGGCGACTTGAATAGCGGCTTCTATTTGACATGTAATGTCATGTCCTGGAAGCAATTCTGGTCTGTCCAGAAACACTCTCAATCCATGATCAACCAGGCGACGGTAGAGATGGCCGGCCAAAGTGTTCTTCACATCCGGTCCACGATGATTAATGAAAACATCGTAATCGGGATGTGAAGTCGAGGCAGCCATACGCTAATGCCACACAGGAACACTGGTTAAATTAAATTGATAGAACCTGCAAGCAATCGTGGGCCTTAAGTACCACAAGAACTCAAGGTTTCTGAATCCAACAATGCAGGCGTACAGAGTATTATTTTGAATCTATCAATATATAAAAATATTTAATACTATGTAACAGAGTTATTACAGCGCTAATGCCATTCAAAGTTATCGATCATTAGATTCAAAGTCGCGCATTGTCGGCAGCGCAGAAGTCGTTTTAACCGCTGTGTCAAGGTCGTTTTAACACTTTCATACTTCTGGAAGATGAATTGAATGGAAAAAGGATTCTGAATCTTAAACCGTGGAAAGGATAAGGACGAAGGTGTCCAAGGTCGTTTTTGTGGTAAACGGAAAAGTCATTTATAACACTCAAATACTTTTGAAATTAGATTGAATGGAAAAAGGGATTATGAATACTCAAACATACACTAATTTATTATTTAAAATGAAAGTCAATTAACTTATGTGAGTTTAGTTTCTATATAATAATTAGTTAAATTTCATGAGTGAGGTGGAATTGAAAGTAAAAACGATTGTTTAAAAACTAAAAATTGAATCTTAAAAGTTAATTGTTAGCAAAGCTGGGAAGTTAGTGGAAGTTAATGGAAGTTAATGGTAATAAGAGGTGTTTTACAGTGTAATATGGGGAGATGTTGAAACATTTGTAGATTAATCTCAGCATTTAAATATAAATATAGATTTATCATGGATCCAGTATGTATTTAAATTTTATCAAGAGGGATCAAATATTTTTAACTGTAAATTTTTTTTATAGTGTAAAATTTGAAAAAATAATTGCATCCTTCTCATTCCTTAATAGATTTCAATAAATATGTAGTCTATATATATAGTGTAATTTTTCATTATTTAAATAGCACTTTTGAATGCTATAATTTGTAAGTCTAAAACTTTGTTGGATTTGGGGAAAATTGACACACACATATATACCTAAACAAAGACCACTAAAATAGTTAAACTAGTTCAAACATTTTAACCATTAAAAAACAAAATAAATAAATAAAATAAAATAATATATATATATATATATATATATATTTGTTTTCCAATTGTTCTATATGATATACACATATTTTTTTATAACAATATGTAATATATGTACTTGACATTAAAATATTTTATATAACATGTACATTCAGACATTTTATCTATGGAATGTATCGTTAAGATTAAAATGGTTTATATATATATATACTCAATATTACTTCATACTGCATATTAAAATATTTTATTAATGATCCACATTGAAACTTTTTATTATTATAAAAATTCTTAAATGTCACAAATTAATATTATGAATTAAATTCACTTCCACTTCTTCTTTTTTACATTGAATATTTTTTGGACATTGAATATTTTTTTATATACAACATTAAAATATTTTCTTTCTATATATATAGATATATATGAAGTTGAAAACAACATAATTAATTACATAGATCTTCAAATAGTTTATTTAAATGATGTGCTCAAATATTTTTTTTAAGAGTATAAGACTTAAACATCTTACTCACGTTTTTTTTTCCTACTTCTAATCACTTTGTCTCTTTTTTAAGCTGATATGAAATTATAATACGTCATGTGGACATATAAATATTTAATTAATGATTGAGAGTGACTAAAATATTTTTACAACATTGAGTTGTAATATCAATAACTGAGAGTGGGTGAAATTTTTTTATATCATTGGGTTGTAATATCAATGACTAATTGAGTAAGCATAGTGAGGTTAGGATCATTGATATTTTATAATGTTTTTACTTAGAACTAATTAAACATACATATTAATTTTTGTTTTTTATTATGACTCACATTGTTCTTTTATTTAAAAAATATTTTATTTTTATTTTAAAAGGGGCATATGTCAACTCCATATTGAGCACAGAAGGAATCACACATCACCCTAATATATCTATAAATTGAATATTTAAATTAAATAATAATAAAACATAATGTTAACTCACTTAAAAAGTAATAAAAATAGTAAATCAAATCAATTCAATATGTTCTATTATAATCATAATGCTAACTCACTTAAAAAGTAATAAAAATAATAAATCAAATCAATTCAATTAGTTATATTATAATTTCATTTTTATTAATAAACTTACAAGAAATTGTTTTTGGAAAAACCATAACACTCATGTAAAGTTAAAATAATAATGATTCATGCTATTTAAAAATATATAATTAATAAACATATAAATTTTTAATTAATACAATTATGCTTAAAAATAAAAATATTTCTAAATATAGAAATTTAAAAAATATATAATATAGATAATAGTTATAAATTATTGATTATGTAAAGTTCATTAGCATTAATGTAGGTGGTTGGGTAGAATGACCATTTACTTATGTTCAGGTTATTTTTAATAATATAATAAGCTCTAATAAATGGAATTATATCAGGTATTATTTTGGGATTCAACTGCATTAAGTAAGTCATTCATCTATGACCATTTCCATGAGAGATAGTCGTAACTCACTAATTTCTCATGAATTTTGAATAGTTCACTTAGCACTCATTGCATCGGGTGATGCTCATAGGGGTGAAGAAGTGGGATTGAAACTAGTGAAATGAATCACATAGTGTCAATCATCATAGATGAATGACTTACTTAACACAGTTAAATCCCAAAATGATATCTAATATAATGCACTGCGAGAACCCCTCAATACTTAAATTCAAAAGAGTGAAGGGAACTCTACTTGAATGGTTCATGAGGCACAATATTTGCTAAGGTTTTGCAAATTAGCTAGCAAGCTAAGTGGGCTTGATTGTGGGGAAAAATCCATAGTTAAGCGTACTTGAGCCAAAGGCGATCTGGGATGGGTGACCTCCCAGGAAGTCCTAGTTACCGGGTGCAAGCCTCGAAAGAAGTGATGATTGACACTATGTGATTCATTTCACTAGTTTCAATCTCACTTCACCCAATGTAATGAGTGCTAAGTGAACTATTAAAAAATCATGAGAAATTAGTGAGTTATGACTACCTCTCATGGAAATGGTCATAGATGAATGACTTACTTAACGCAATGGAGTCCCAAAATGATACCTAATATAATGCACTGCGAAATCCCCTCAATACTTAAATTTAAAAGAGTGAAGGGAACTCGACTTGAATGGTTCATGAGGCATAATACTTGCTAAGGTTTTGCAAATATAATGCATTGCGAAATCCCCTCAATACTTAAATTCAAAAGAGTGAAGGGAACTCTACTTGAATGGTTCATGAGGCACAATACTTGCTAAGGTTTTGCAAATGGGGTAGCAAGCTAAGTGGACTCGATTGTGGGGAAACTCCACAGTTAAGTGCACTTGAGCCAGAGGCAATCTGGGATGGGTGACCTCTCGGGAAGTCCTAGTTACCAGGTGCAAGCCCCGGAAGTGATGATTGACACTATGTGATTCATTTCACTAGTTTCAATCCCACTTCTTCACCCCTGTGAGCATCACTCGATGCAATGAGTGCTAAGTGAACTATTCAAAAATCATGAGAAATTAGTCAGTTATGACTACGTGTGAACTATTCAAAAATCATGAGAAAATGAGTGCTAAGTGAACTATTCAAAAATCATGAGAAATTACTCAGTTACTACCTCTCATGGAAATGCAATGAGTGATAAGTGAACTATTCAAAAATCATGAGAAAATGAGTGCTAAGTGAACTATTAAAAAATCATGAGAAATTACTTAGTTACTACCTCTCATGGAAATGGTCATAGATGGATGGATTAATCCCAAAATGATATCTAATATAAAGTGACTACCTCGAAATGGTCATAGATAAATGACTTACTTAACGCGTTTAAATTTCAAAATGATATTTAATATAATGCACTGCGAAAACCCTTCAATACTGAAATTATACTAATTTAATGAAAACTATTTTTCAAATTTTTTATAATCGATCAAAAAAATAATTATAATTAATGTAATTAAAAACTCGATTATCAATTAAAAAACATTTTTAAAATCTTTTATAATCAGCCAAATTTTTTTATTTTAAGAAACAAAAATTATTGATTATAAACATTATTAACCAAATATTCTAAGAATGAACTCATTATTAACCAAATTTTCTGAGCTTACAATTTAGAGCTCATTATTAACAAAATTTTCTAACAATGAGTTTACAAAGTTTAAGTGGTGGCCATAAAGCCTTAAATATCTCTGGTTAGTTTTAGTTTGCAAAATTATTAATAGAATGTTCTAACAATGAGCTCATTATTAACCAATGTTCTAACAATGAACTTACAAAGCTTTAGTGGTGGCCATAAAGCCTTACAAATTTTTTGTTAGTGTGTTGAATTATTAACGAATGTTTCACCAGTGGTTCTACAAATTTTTAGTTGTGGTCATAAGCCCTCTGAATTAGTAATCGATGTTCTTTTGGACAGAGGAAATTAGAGGTCAAGATTGAATTGGATTAAGTTTTAGTGGAAAATTGATAAAATTTATATATATATATATATATATAATAAATTTGAAGTTGAAAGGTATATATTTATTCGATTGTTTAAAATAAGTTTAAATTATTTTTTAAATTCTTTTGTTAATTTGGAAAAAAACTATTAATAGAAAGTTTTATAGTGACTTATGCAAGTTTTAGTGGTGATCTTAAATCTCTCTGTTAGTAATGAATTTTTTATTTTATTTATTTTTTATTTTTTTTTTATTTTTTTTTTATTTTTTTCTGAATCAGTCTATTTTTATTATAGTACAAAAAAGTCAAAAGTTACATCAGAGTTACAACAAGGTCGTGGCCTTGTAAATCTTGCCATGAGATTGACAGTTTGCCCAGAATTACACATGCCAAAATTGAACACAGTAAAAAATTGGGTGACTTCCTTCTGTTGCGTCTTCTCCTAAGACTCTAAACAGTGCATAACAGAGACATGCTGGGGCAGACAATCATAACGATGATGAACACCGCTTAAACATGGACTTACAAACATACTGACCCATATTGCCGACACAAAGACTTTGAGACCCAGACTACAGCCGAACACATACAGAAAAACAAGATTCAAAGACAGAGTAAAACGCCTACTTCCGAGGCTGCCGAGAGCGGAATGCCTGACCGGATCAATCATCGTCCGTGGTGTATGGTTCTTCCTCTACCCTGCACCCAAATTGCAGGGAGTCTTCCGAATCTGAGAGTGGGACCACAGAGCTGGTTGGGACTCCCTGAGTAGGCTCGCTTGGACCTGCCAGGCCTGCTTGAGTAGCTAAGGAGGAACTAACTGGGCGTTGTAGATCAATTGTGAGCACTGTCCCTTGAACTGGTGGGTTTTCCAGATTTACTTCTGCCTGACCTCTGAGATTATCACAATTCTCTACAGTAACAGAGACAATGAAAGTGGAGTTGGCGAGTGTGCAGGGTATCCGATACCTGACCGTAGGATGCGCCTCATGTCCACATTCTGTAATGCTTCCTCTCCCATGCCCTCTGCCACGGCTAGCTCTGTTGCCATGGAGGCGATGCTGCTCAGGTGCTAATTCGACGGAGGAAGAAAGGGAAATGGGGGCAGACCTCTGAGTGGTGGCCCGACCGCGAGAGCCTCCTCGTCTGCTGCTCATTCTAAGCCGCTCTCGCCGCATTGCCGGATTCAGAGGATGAACCAGCGTGCAGATACCCAGAGAGGAGAAATTAACCAGGACGAAGGCCGCAGAATTTGGCATGCAATGCTTATAAAACAATGTCTAAATTGGGCGCAGAGAATGAATGCCCCTGAGCAATCCCCCACACCACAGAGGAGTGCGCCGGTGTTGCAGTGGTATGCCAAAAGACTGCAAAGGAATGCGAAAAGGTGGCAGGAGCTCCAGGGTTATGTAGCTCCATCGCACAGGTTACTAGGAGGCGTATTAAGGCGGACAAGACGGGAGTTAAAACCTGCATTAAAGATCCTGCATGTGACCAACTAAAACATGCTGTGGGGTACTGGGTGGCGTGCATGGGCTGACACCTGCCCATGTGAAGTGCCACCTTGGAACTGCCAAACTCATTGATCACCCGCATCCGGGACTCTGTTAGTAATGAATGTTATTTTGGGCTCAGTATAATGATTGGAGTAAGTTAAAATTAAATTAGATACAGAGTGAAGGAGGCAAAGAGAAATAGTTTGTACTTGATGTAATATGATTTAAGTATTACTTAAAAAGATAGTTTTTTTTTCAAACCATTAATATTTTGAGTAATATAATTAATTTAGGATAATATTAATATTTATGGTGTGACTCTCAAGTATGCGAATTTCACTCAATGAACATGTGACATAACATATGTGTTCATGGGATCTTTTACTTAGGATTCAAACAAGAAAATATTTTGAGTATTATAATTAATTAACTTAGGATAATATTAAACTTCTATGTGTGACTATTAAGCATGAGGTTTCTTTTCAATAAATGTTTGACATAGCATGTGCATTTATGGGATATTAAAGAATATCTCTATTGTCAATAGATATTGATAAAAAATAACCAAAATCTTTTTGTTGAACCCCCTCCCAATATATATTTCCAATTGAAAAATGTCTATTTTATTAGATAGATCTCTTATTTTTATTAGGAACCCTTTTTATATGCCTCAAATCCCATAAGCTCACTTGTACTCATCATCCCACTCCACCAATACATATAGTATATAGTCTCTATTTTTTATATTTTAAAATATCTATTGTATAAATGAACATGATAAGATATTGGTCAACAAGGTAAACCTCTAGATCCCAAGGGTTATTAATCTTCAACCAACATCATCAAGATGTTATTCTTTATGTTTGCAGTGACACTTTCAAGATTATCATTCCAAGATGCATCCATATAATATGAAATGTTCACATAAATCTTGGCATAAATATTGTTTTACCATGCAAAATCACACATTTAATATAACACAATAAACATTTTTAGTACAAAGGCCGACAAAAAATAATAATAAGATTCTACTTGAGCATAATCTACAAATTACCTCAATTTACCATAACTTTAGTTACAATGCAATGGAAATACATACCAATTCTTTTAGTGTATATGATAATATGACTACAAGTAATGCATATGTGTGCACAAAACTAACAAAGCTATAATCTACAAGTTACAAATACACTTTTTTAAAATTATATGGTCCTAAAAGCTAGAGGGTGTAGCACCCATAGATATTTAAACCCTGAAGTTATACAATAAAATAAGACGTTGTTATTGTTAATGACGGAAAAATTAATGAGATAGTGAGCATCAACACGTATAATGGGGTTGGTGGGATCAACATAGGGGTAATTGTAAGCTTTGGTAGAATCATTCTTATAGAGAAAATAGAAAGTAGTGAGTTTTCATGTCTAGAAATTTTCACAACAACCTACCATGTTGAGACATGCTAATTTAAGGCAAAGAGCATGCTCTCATAAACCATGAAATAGACTTACCCACTCCTCACATGAAAAGAAGGTAAGTAATTCAAGTTCAAATAATTGATGGATGAATGTATCTATAATTTCTCGAGCCATTTTATGGAGACATGGTGATGGGAAGATTTTAGTCATCCATGACAATGAGGGAATATAAATCATGGGAATGGAGGGTGAATAGTGTGGTGGGTGGTTGATACATAGTGTAGAAGGAATGAAATGAAATGCAGAAAAGTAAATGGAACACACATAAAGAAATATAGCAAAGATTATAATAATGCAATGGAAACCCAATCTTTATTAATAAATGAAATAACAAAATATTGTAGAACATGGATGGGCTAGAATGGTGGTAGTTATCTATGAATAGAGAGAGATATCATTTGTGTTAATTCGAAAAAAATTTCATAAGATGTCGAAAAAATGGCCTTTAACATAAACAAAGAACCTTAGAGGTATAAAAACCTAACCCTAGAAGATGAAGAAAAAAGGTTTGCAGACCCCAATGGGCTTAGATGTTATGTCAACTTCCTAGGTCATGGCATGTTTGGTATCTCATTAGAAATTTCTAGTTAATAATTACACATTCCAACTAGGGCCCAGGATAAAGCCCTACATTTATCGATTGGGTTCCCACCACATCTAAAAGACATCGTTTAGGGCCTCAAAATGGCCCTAGTAGTTTAGTATCTGAATGACTATAGAAAATGGCCAAAGATGGAGAATTTTTCTTTAAGCCAATGGAATAGGTGGGTGGCTACCGATATCCACCTAGATTAGTCCTCCCCCTAGAAAGGAATGGTTTCCATTGTGTTTAGTTCTCCCATCAAATGAGGAAACTTCTATTGAATTTGGCTCCTAGTAAGCCACTTTCCATGGTGAAGAAGTTCCCCTAGTTTCACAACCTGATAGAGTTGTATGTGTCGTTAGTGGGTATCTTTTGTCTTAGTGTCCATGACATGATCCACTATAACCATTTCAATGTAGTCATGATTGGGTTTTGTGTGGGCCAATTGATTGGTTATCTCTAAGGATTCCTACAAAGGTGGAAAATATGGTCAAATTAGCTCCACATTAACATTATATGCAAGTCAAGGAAAGGGGGACTGCTAAATTCAAAATAATTTTCACCCACAACCTTTGTGATATTATAAGGCCCATATCATAGTGGTATGAGATTCCTAATGGGGCATGTGAGGCACTCTTTTTGTAAACCTAACCACACCTTATCATCGCCTTAAAATGTGTGTGGAACCTTGTGTAGGTCATATTATTGCTTGTACTTGGCATTTTCATTCTACATGATATCATGGACCTATTGTTGGATATGTTGAATCAACTCAACAAATTTGGTTGCTTTATCTGCCTTGACTAAGCATAGGAGGACTTTGTTGGTGAAGATGCAATGGGCATAACTACATTAATTGTTCCCAATGGTTGGAACCCCAAGCACACTAGAAAAGGATTGTAGCCAATAAATTTGTGGAGTGATTTGTTACAATTAAGTTGAACATATGGAAGGATTTTTTCCCATGTACGGGGATGCTTGGAGTTGTACATGCATAAGATATGAATGATCATCCTATTGACCACTTATGTTTATCCATATGATTATGGATGAAAGGAAATTGATTTAGTCAATTTCGTATCCATGAGATACCATAGGTTGGACCAAAAGGTGATGAGGAACCTACTATCCCTATCTGAAATAAGGTTTAGAGGTAACACAAAATGAACCCAAACAAGCTCAAAGAAAATTTTAGTAATGGCATCAACTGCGATACTCTTCTTGCATGGTTCCAAAATGGTCATCTTAGAGAAATGATTGACAACTACAAACACACAATCATTACCATGCTTAGTGGATGGAAAACCTAACATCTAATACATGAAGATGAACTCCTAGGGCTTGTCTATGGTAGATAGAGGAGTTTACAACCCCTACTTCTTGATGGTTTGTTTAGAAATGGCACAAGCAGTGTATGATCTGATATATTGCTTGGCATCTTGTTGAAGCTTTGACCAGTAAAAATATGTTTGATGTGCTATTAGTGTCTTCTCCACACCAAAGTTCCCTACCACCTAACTATAATGTGCCTTCTAGATCATCTTAGCATGCTTTCTTGAAGGAACACAAAGGTGGCATATGTACCACAAGGGTTCATCTTAGAGGTGGAAGTCTAGAACTTTATTTTTTAGCATCAACATCTGATATGTGGAAACAAAGTCAAAGTCATTGTTGTATAATTGTGGCCACCCAGAGGTTTCATGCTAAGAGGAGTTAAGAACTATGGTTAGTGCCAAAACTAGTGGTTTCCTCGGGCAGTTTACGACATGATTGATGCTACCTTTCTTGTATTTGATGTTCAAATGGAATTGTTACAGGAATGTAGACAGTTTTTTATGGAAGTCATTTTGAAACTTTTCTTATGTCTACATAAATTACAAAGTCTTGTGATTATTGTATATGGTTGTCTCCTTCCCTGGAATATAATTCTTCCATTGTTGACAGACATACTTGATGGAGTACATCTGCTTAGCATCGATAAGGTATCTCTGGATAGTATCAGAGAGTGTTTCACTATGATAAGTCACAAGACATCCTTGTTAAGTGAGTACTTCACCAATAGCATAGCCAGAGGCATTTATATCAATCTTAAATGGATATTGCAGGTCTGGCAAGGTGAGGACTATTACGGAGAAAATTATGTGTTTTAAATCCTTCAATTCCTTCTATTGTGACTCAAAATAGAAAAAAAATGCTTTTTCTCCTCCTTTTTTCTATTGACTTAAGGGGAAAATGAGATAAGAGAACCCCAACATGAATCTCCAGTCAAAGTTAGCAAGGCCCAAGAAGCTATGAATCTTTGTTAGAGTCAATGGGGCTAGCCAATCCTGAATGAATTATATCTTGGTTGGGTCCACATGCACCCCATTTTCATCCACAATGTATCCAAAGTATTGTATTCTCTACATGCCAAATGAGAAATTCTCCAAGTTCGAATAAAAATTGTGTTTTGCATGGTGCTCAAGACATGTTGAATGTGTTGCAAATACTCCACCCAAGTTCTATTAAAGATGAGGATTACATCCAAATATACAACCATAATAGAGTTTATGAATGGTTGCAGGATATCCTCCATCATATTCATGAACATTGTTGGAGCATTAGTCAAGCCAAAGGGCATGACCAACCACTCAAAAATTCCTTCTTTAGTTTTGAATGTTGTGCTTCATATATCAGTTTGTTTAATTGGAACCTTGTGGTAGACTAAATTCATATCAATACTACAAAAGGATGTGGCACCCTTAAGCTAGTCAAGAATATCAACCCTGGGAATCGACTATCTATTATTAACAATGATTTTTTAGGGCTCAATAATAAATATAGAGTCTCTATTTCCCATATTTTCTTTGCACCAATAGAATTGGACTCCCACGAGGTGAGGAGCTCGGTCGAATTTGGCCCTTTTGGATGAGCTGATGAACCTAATGTTATTTCCTCATTCTCCAAGAGAGAGAATCTATATATTGGTCCATTAGGTAAAGGAGCACCAAGTATCTACAACCTTAGGAATAAAGGAAATATCCTTTTTCTTGGGGAATTTAACACTCGAACTGCCACTAACAAAGCTATTATGTTAAGTAACAACTCTAACCCTGACCCCTTGTGGCTTGATGAGGATAGTAACTTAACTAGATTCAAAAGAAAATCTGAATACATGATCAAGAACTTAATCGACACCGACCTCCTCAAAATTTGTAGTTCTTAGGACCTAATCATTTGTAATGGTATTAATAAATGGACTCTCTCCAATCAGATGACCTATTTCCATGGGCTAGGTAGCAACGTCGTGGATTATGCGATTTCTGACATCCATGTCCTCAACCATATTACAAACTTTGAGTTTATTAATGGGTACGAGCCTAACTCTAACCACAGACCTTTATCTTTATCCTATAATCTTGCTATGCATACCATCCACATGCAGGAGAATAGTGAAAGCAAAAGTCACATTCACTTTGATAGGAGTAATGTTGACCTTTTCTTAAGGGATTTGGAAAGGGATTTAGGATCATTGACTTATAATAACAACATTGATCAAATATATTACCATTTTACTACTACCCTTTCCACCACCATTAGCAAATTCTCTAATAAAACTTCATATAAGAAAAATACTAGAACTTTCAATCTTTGTTATGACAAAGTTTGTAAGATTGCGAGGAAAGAAATTAGAGACGCCCCTAATAAAATAATTAAGCTCCATAATATACGTATTTACAAATCTATCATTAACAAGAAGAAGAGGTCATATATTAATAAGCGACAAGAGCATCTTCTCCACCTTTCTAAAGTTGTGCCTAGAAAGCTTTGGCGGAATATGCTTGTTCGTAAAACTAAAGATAATCATTCTATCCCCCTGGAAAATTGGGATAGCTATCTTACGAAGTTATATGACTAACTAGACACCATGGGCACCATCTTAAACACTCCTATTAAGGATGATATTTTTCCTATAGAAGGCGTTGAGTCGAGGATTAATAAGCTCGCTAATCGGAAATCTAAAGTTATTGAAGGTTACCAAGCTAAGATCTTTAAAATGGGAAAATCTATCCTCATTCCTCATCTTCACAAGATTCTCAATTTGGTTGTAAAGCATGGCTTCCCTAATCTTTGGACGCAAAGCCTTATTGTGCCTATCTTAAAAAATGGGGACAAAAGCATTCCCTCTAGCTACATGACCATTATCATTAGACACATCCTAGCCAAGCTTTATGGGCTCATTTTGGAAAAAAAACTTAGCCTTTGGCTTGAGAACCAGGGTCAAAGAGGTAAAGGGAAATTTGGTTTTAGGAGGCATCACTCGACCATTGACCACCTTTTCACTCTTAGCATCATCGCAAAGTAATGTCGCAATAGCAAAATTGATCTCTTCTGTTGTTTTGTGGACTTTAGAAACTATTTCTACGTTGTCCCCCGAGATAAGCTCTGGGAGAGGCTTGAAGAAATCATGGTTCATCCTGAACTGAGGATTGTTGTAATCCGCCTCTACGAGGCTGTCATTTCCAAGCTTAAGATCAATTAGGGGTGGTCTAAATATATTAAATGTAATATTGGGGTTAAGCAAGGTTGTACCCTTCCTCCTACCCTTTTTGGTATTTACATCGATAAGCTAGAGGAGTTTCTGGAAACTGTGGGCTGGAAAGGCACCGAACTCGCTGGCATTATCATTACTCTTCTCCTTTATGCCGATGATATTGTTCTTCTTGCAAGGATCCGTGATAAACTAGACAAGCATCTTAAGACTCCTCATGTCTGCTGCTCCAAGATGGGTATGAGAATTAATACTGACAAGACTAAAGTCATGATCATTAAATCCAAAAAGATTACCCATGGTAGTTTTGTCTATGATAACCATTATCTTGAGTAGCTTTATTCTTATAAATATTTGGTTATTGACATTCCTCATAAGCTCAACTAGAATTATAGCATCAAGAAAAGAATTATTGGAGGTTTGAAAGCTTATTATGAACTTGAAAACATTTGTAAGTCAGTCGATATTTACATTTGGAGTAAAAATAGGATCCTATTTGAGACTCTCGTCACCCCCATTATCTTATATGGATGTGAAGTTTGGGGATGTAGTATATCTAGGGAGTCATGGAGAAAGATTGAGATGATCCAAAAGAAATTCATAACCTATAACCTCAAGATCAAGGGAAATACTCCCTATCCTATCCTCTTGATCGAAACTAGCTTGTCCCCCATTGAAAGTGCGGCTATGTTTAGATATCTGATGTATAAGAAGAAGCTTCACAATATGGAATCCAAGAGGCTCCCAAAAATTGCTTCTAACTTTAGTCAAAACCCCCACCTGTGCCTCAAGTGCGGGTGGCATCAAGATGCTCAGTCTTGGCTCAACCTTTGGGGGATTAAGGAGGAGATCATCATGGGAAGCAAGGATAGTATCAAAGATACTATTACCTCCAATTTCAAGGACAAGATGTGGGATTCTAAGGAGTTGGAGGGTAAAAGGAAGCTAAGGTACTAAAATGAGGTGATCAACCCCACCCTTGATAACCAAAATTAGCTCTCTTTGTTGACTAGCACTAAGAAGAAACTAAACATTGCTAGGATTAGAACTAACTCTCATGAGCTTCGGAATGAGACCGGGCGGTGGTCTACTCCCAAGACTCAGAATTTGTTAGATTTGTGATACTAAGAAGGTGGGAGATGAAAAGCACTTCATTTTAGACTCTTTGGCTCTTGCCCACATCCACTGTCAATTCCCTATCATTAGCCACACCTCCAATCTTCTTGACTCATTAAGTCAACCCAACTATAGCGATCTTGGAATGGTTCTTTCCCTGCTCCTTGATTACAGAAACAAGATTTTGAAGAATGAAATTTAGATTCTCCTTTCTTGAGGTCCGATAGACTGCATTGGTCTTAGTGGACATTAATCATTATCATCATCATTACAATTTCATTTTTATGAATAAAATTACAAGCAATTTTTTTTAGAAAAATCATAAGACTCATGTAAAATTAAAACAAATTTAAATAACAATATGAATAAACATGCTATTTAAATATATATAATTAATAACCATATAAAATTTTAATTAATAAAATTAGGATTAAAAATAAAAATAAAAATTCAAAATATAAAAATGTAAAATATATATAATATAGATAATAGTTATAAATTATTGATTGTGTAAATCAATTAAAGTTAATTTAGGTGATTGGGTAGAATGACTATTTACTTATGTTCAAATCATCTTTAATAATATAATGAATTGAAATAAATAAAATGATATTAATTTAATGAAAATTATTTTTAAAATCTTTTATAATCCATCAAAAATAATTAAAATAATTAATATAATTAAAAACTTGATTATCAATTGAAAAACATTTTTAAAATCTTTTATAATCGACGAATTTTTTATTATAATAATTAAAGTAATTAATTTATTAAAACTGAATTATCAATTATTCAAATGAGTTTTTATTACTGAAGAAATTTTTTTATTGATTTATGAACATTATCAACCACATGTTCTAACAATGAGCTTATTATTAACAAAAATTCCTAACAATGACCTTACAATTTATAGCTCATTATTAACAAAATTTTCTAACAATAAGCTTACAAAGTTTTAGTGGTGGCCATAAAGCCTTAAATTTCTCTGGTTAGCTTTGGTACAGAATGTTCCAACAATAAGCTCATTATTAACAAATTGTTCTAACAATGAGCTTACAAAGCTTTAGTGGTGGCCATAAAACCTTAAAAATATTTTGTTAGTGTGTTGAATTATTAACAGAATGTTTCACTCATGATTCTATGCAGTTTTAGTTTCGGTCATAAGCCCTCTGAATTAGTAATCAATTTCCTTTTGGAATGAGGAAATTAGAGGTCTAGATTGAATTGGGTTAAGTTTCAGTTGGAAATTGATAAAATTTTAAAAAATTCAAAAGATCATTATAAAATTGAAGTTGAAAGGTATATATGTATTTAATTATTTAAAATAACTTTAAACTGATTTTTAATTTTTTTTATTCGAAAAAAATATTAATAGAATGGTTTATAGTTATTTATACAATTTTTAGTGGTGATCTCAAACCTCTTCAATAGTAATGAATGTTATTTTGGACTAACTATAATGATTGAAGTTAAAATTAAATTAGATCCGTGGAGGGAGGCGAAGAGAAACTTCGTGTAATATGATTCAAGTATTAGCTAAAAATTAAATATTTTGAGTAATATAATTAATTTAGGATAATATTAAAAATTATGGTCTGACTCTCAAGCATGATACCTCCACTCAATGAACATGTGACATAACATATGTGTTCATGGCATGTTTTACTTAGGATTCAAACAAGAAAATATTTTGAGTATTATAATTAATTAGTTTAGGATAATATTAAACTTTTATGTTTGACTATTAAGCATGAGGTTTCCTTTCAATAAGCATTTGATATAGCAAGTGCATTTATGGGATATTTAAGAATATCTCTAATTTCACTAGATATTGATAAAAAATAACCAATTTTTTTTTGTTGAACCCCCTCCCAATATATCTTTCCAATTAAAAAATGTCTATTTTATTATATATATCCCTTATTTTTATTAGGCAACCCTTTTTATACACATCAATGTCTATAATCTCACCCGTACTCATCATCCCACTCCACCAATACCTACAATATATAGTCTCTATTTTTTATATTTTAAAATCTCTATTGATCATGTCATTGCTTGTACTTGGCATTTGACTTCTTGAGGATGTCATGAACCTACTCGTGGATGTGTTGGATGCGTTCAATAAATCTGGTCACTTTATCAACCTCAGATAGTAAATGTGTGGATTATGCCTGTGTAGTCGCATGAGGCATGGTAACATCAATTAGACACAATGGTTGAAATCCTAGACCCACTTGAAAGGAATTGCGACCAGTCGAGCTATGGAGAGCTCTATTATAATTGTGTTGCACATATGGAAGATTCTCATCTAAGGTTCGAGGATTCATGGAGTTGTACATGCGGATTATGTGCACTATCATTCTATTGAGGACCTCTATCTGGCCATCAGTTTGGGGATGGAAGGCAATTGATTTGGTGAGCTCGGTGTCCAATAGTGTTCAAAGGCTTGACCAGAATGTGCTCAAGAACCTGTTATCCCTATATGATATAATGGTTTGTGGGATCCCAAAATGTACCCATGCTCATTCAAAGAAGAGTTTGGTAGTGTCCTATGTTGTGATACTCTTCTTGCAAGCCCCCAATATAGTTGTCTTAGAAAATATGTCCACGACCACAAATACCGAGTCATGACCATGATTGGTAGAAGGGAGGCTAGACATATAGTCCATGGAGATGGATTCCCACGGTTGGCTAGGAGTAGGCAGAGGAGTGTACATGCCTTGCTTCTTGATGGTTGGCTTGGCAATGGCACAGGCAGTGCAGGATCTGATATATTTCCCAACATCTAGTCGGAGTTTGGGCCAATAAAAGTACTTTTGTAGTACAACCACAGTTTTCTCCACACCAAAGTGTCTTGCTACCCGACTATAGTGTGCCTCCCAAATAAGCTTGTTACGCTCGCTTGAAGGAACACAAAGGTGGTCGAGGTAGCTTAATAATGTGTCCTGGAGGTGGAAATTAGGAAATTTATTTCGAGCTACTAGCGTCTGGTATGTCGAGGCGAACTTTGCATCATTTTTGCATAGTTGCAGCCATCTAGAGGTCTCGTGATCATAAGAGTTGAGAACAGTAGTCAGTGTTGCAACTGGGGGCCGCCTAAGGCAATCTACAATATTATTGGTCCTACCCTTTTTGTATTTAATGTTTAGGTGGAATTGTTCCATATATTTAGAACACTTCTGATTGTGATTATTCATCAACTTCCTGTGTGTCTGTATAAACTAAAGAGGTCAATGATTGGTGTGGATGACTATCTCCTTACTTAGAATGTAGTGCTTCCATTGTCAGCAAGCCTGCACGATGGAATCCATCTCTTTATCATAGGTGGGGTACTTACCAATTATATCAGAAAGTGTCTCACTATGATAGGCCACTGGGTGCCCGTGATGGGTGAGGACTGCACCAGTAGCATAGTCTGAGGCGTCTGTGACAATTTCAAATGGTTACTGTAGGTCTGGCAATGTGAGTACTGGTGCAGAGCAGAGGTGGTGCTTCAATTCAATGAATGCCTTCTGTTGGGACTCGGACCAAGAAAAATTTTCATTCGCCCCACCCTTAGTAATCTGATTCAAAGGCCAAATGATATGGGAGAATCTCAACACAAACCTTCGAGAGAAATTTGCAAGGCCTAAAAAGTTATGAAGCTCTGTTAGAGTGGTCAGGGATAGCTAGTCCCGAATGACTTGGATCTTGGCCAAGTCCACATGCATGCCATGCTCATCTATGATGTAACCCAAGTATTGGACCTAGCTCATGCCAAAGGTGCATTTCTCCAAGTTGGCACACAGTTTGTGTTGCCAAAGGGTTTGAAGGACCTACTGAATGTGTTGCAAGTGTTCTTCCCAACTCTTGTTGAAGATGAGGATGTCGTCCAGATAAAACACCATGAATGAGTTGGTGAAGGGCTACAAGATTTCATCCATTAGCCTCATAAAAGTAGCAGGGGCATTTGTCAACCCGAAAGGACAAAACCAATCATTCAAAAAGGCCTTCATTGGGTTTAAAGGCGGTCTTCCATACATTTGTGAGCTTTATTGGAACCTGGTGATAACCAGACTTCAAATCGATCTTGCTAAAATACTTGGCCCCTTTGAGTTGGTCCAGCAGGTCATCAATTTGTGGGATTGGATACCTAATCCTGACAGTGATTTTGTTTAGTGCCCGATAATCAACGTAGAGCGTCTAGGTCCCATCGTTCTTCTATACAAGTACAATCGAGCTCCCGTAAGGTGAGGAACTTGGTCAGATGTGCCCTTTCTATAGAAACTCCTAGATTTTCTGCTTTATCTCTTCATTTTCCAAAATGAAGTGGCGATATATCAGCCCGTTGGGTAGAGGTGCTCTAGGAATCAGATCAATTGAATGTTTTACCTGACAATGCAAGGGTACCCATGTGGGTGAGGAGAATATTTCCATGTATTCTTCCACGACTGTATCCACCTACTTCTGCTACTTGGAGGAACCCTTCTTGGGGGCCATGGTTGTGGCTACAACCTTCCCCTTACTTTGAGAGCAAATAAGAAAGAAAACAAATTTCCCAGTCTGGGAGATGACCTTACTGCATTGCTTAGCAGAGATCAAAGAGATGGTGGTAGGTGGGGCTACCTCCGGTATCCTATATAATTTAGTAACCAAAGAAATAATAATAGAGTGAGGTCTAGACTCATATACAACATGTGCCTTCCATAAGTATGGTTTTCCTAATAATACATCACGAACTTCAAGAGGAAGGGATTGATGTAGTAGGGAAGGCGACACTGTTGGCGGACGTGAAGATATCGTCCTTGGTGAATCCACTCAATGGTATATGACTACAGATGTGTTATAATCGATAGGCACCGCTTCACAACCTCTTCTAAAATTAGGTTCTTTTAGCTCCTGCTATCGACAATAAACTGCAATGAAGAACCCTTCACCCACATTTGTTAGTGGAATAGGCGCTCCCCTTCTTCTGGATCTTTAGGCTCAATCTTCTAGATCTTGGTAGTGGCCACAGTGGCACTGGGCTCCTAGTCAATGATCTACTTCCCTTTGTCATTCCCCTTGTTGGGTTCTGACTTAGAGTCGGAACATCTGTTGGACTCAGAAGCTTTCAGCTTGGCCATCAGTGACTTCTTGGCCCGACACTCACTTGTGTTGTGAGTGGAGCTCTTATGGAGCTCACACCACTTTCCCATGTCCTTATTTGTCTTCATGGTGTTTTTCTTTTGCTACGGCTTCTACGGATTATCCTGGGTTGCCCTGCCTTGGCTTCGCCCTTTACTCTGCGGTTTGGGAGCGACTTTCCCTTGCTTCAGATTCGTAGATCCAAAGTCTCATTTTTTTTGTTTAAGATTCTGCTCGATCTTGACAGCGTATCAGTACATCGTGCTGAGTGAGGAGATGTCTAGGAACTCCATCTCATCCTAGATGTAACTGTTTAGGCAGTCACGGTACTTGAGTACCAAATGTTTCCCAGAATCCTTGATACCCAACTTCAGGCAAAGGGTATGAGAAACATTGGTAAACTCTGACATGTCTTGGTCCCTTCCCTGTCGCAGTGCAGTCCACTTAATGTATTTATACTCATAGCTCCCAATAGGGTAGTACTACTCCTTGACTATGTCCTGAAACGAATCCCAAGTGGGTACATTCATCCTTCTAGTCACAGTAGGTTTCCCACTAGTACTTGACGTGGGGATGGCTTTGAGAAGAGAAAAAGTAATATTTTCCTCGCTGGAAAAATCATGAACAGAAAAATATCCTTCTATCATATTTAACCATTTATCTACGGTGTTCGCATCTATCTAACCCTCAAATATGGGAATGTCAAAGTTGACTTGTACCTTAAAGGGTGTGGCGCTTCCAGAGTAGCTTCTGGAAGTAGATGTGCACCCTTGGGTAGCCGCTGAAGGATCTGGGCAAAGTTGTCCATCATCGCGTTCCTTTTTCGCTCGAGGGCTTCTTCGAGAAATATTTTGAAAGGATATCCTACCCCCTCGTCTTTATTTTCTTCCCCCATGGAAGGTCATCGAGATTTATGAGGTTGGTCTTGTAAAGGTTCGACCAGTTCAAGCCCTAATTCCTTATATCTCGACCTCGTTGGGGACATGAAAAGAAAATCAGAGAAAGAGCAGACTTCTCTGATACCACTAATCTGAATTTAAACAGGAATGCAACAAATTATAGATATATCCATAAATACAAAGATGCAGTAGAAATAACACTTCATTTCATTAATATCAAATATTGAAATATGCTTACAAACAGAATGGAAATAAGACTAGCTAGGGCGATGTTAGCTTATCTCTGAGAAGATATGTTGTGGTTACATGCCTTTGAACTATGTTACAATGATGCTCAAGGGCCTATTTATTATTGAAAAACGTGAGAAAAAACTAAACAATCAAAACGCTAACCCCACGAGATGTAACCCCAAGAGTTTGTGGGCCCCATTGAGGTTAGTTGGGTAGCCAACTTCCCAGGGTCATAACTTTGTCATATTATCTATGTTTGGCATGTACGATACCTTGTTGGAAAGGTCTCTGTGAGTACTACAGGTTTTGTTGTAGTCCCCCACCTACGATTATAGACCTGCAATAAAGCTTAAAAAATCGTTGTTTAGGGGGTCAAAACTACTATGGAAGTTCACGACCCAAAAAAATGCTAAAGATAGTAAATGTTGAAATAAACAAGGTAACAAAATAAATTAACTCGAGATCTAGGTAGGATAGGTGGGTGGCCACCAATATCCATCTGGATCAGGTAAGGAAAATTTGGTGAAAGTTTGGTGTTGTTTCCAAACTCGGTGGAGACATTGGCAGAGCAGAGTATTGTTATATAGTGGCTAGTTTTGTGTGATTGTTGTGCACCACGCGTTCCCTTAAACCCATTAATAAATTTGTGCAAGGCCATGTTCACCCAAGGTTTAATGTTGATGGGGGTTATAATAATGTGACACCATCCCTGTTTTCCTTAATACCACTAAGGAGGGTTTCATGCAAAAGCACTGACAATATTTGTAGAAATTTTGAATAATTTAACACATATTCAATGGAGATTATCCTGATCATGTACTATTGCGGAATACATACACAATACATAAGCTCCTCTACGTTGATCATCAATTTAGCAGCATCAATAACAATAAAACATCAAGAGCATGCACACATTAACACAGTATGTAACCCGGGGAAAGCTTACAGCTGAAAACCCCACACTATCTGTATATTAATGATTGAGAACATGTAACATTACAATAGTCAATACTTCTCACAAGTATCCAGCACTATCTCCACCTGTTACACACAATACAGCTCAGATCTGATCTCCAAATCTATTCCACTGCTTGCCTGCCTCCACTGCTCAATACCTGCTCAAGAATGAATGAGAATGGTTTAACCAAACTCGTATTTACCTCCAAAGAATCACTCACACTGGGAAAGACGTGAGCAGAGGCTATAATACTAGGCAATTACTGGGCAATACTCATTGGCATACTCAATCCCTTGATTGTGCAAATCCTCATGCACAACTATAGTCACAACTGATAGCAATCTGATCCTCTAACACTTGTCCCTGCTGAACTGAACATGCACTGACATGCAACTGAGTTAACTGATGTATTCTATAGTTGCATTATGAGTTAATAATTAGTTTGAAAACTCATCATTAGTCTATTTGCAGTTAGACTAATTACAACTAGTTTAACCAAGTCAAACTGAACACAACTCCATCAACTCCACAATCAACTCCACCAAACTCAACTGATTGAGTTCTAACTGAAGTCATGCATGCAACAACTCAACTGACCCACAAATAAAGTGTACTTCCTTATGACAGCTGCATGTGCCACATCTATAGCTCAAATTGAAGTGCTCCAAGAGAATAAGATCAAGTTTATAGTCCAAATATTATTATGAGACAATAATATTTGACTTTTCTATTTTTGACAGCCAGTCTAAAAATAGACTTTGATCACTCCTACTGTGATCACTCCTGCTGTGATCACTCCTGCTCTGATCATCCCTGCTGTGGTCACTCCCGTTGTGATCATCCCTGCTGTGATCCAAAAATAGAACTTGCACCATAATTTGCCTACGGGCCCACTTAGTGAAGGCGACTCTTTTCACTAAGCTCCATCATCTTGTTGCAATCTCAACACTCCCTCTCAACAAGATATGGATTATCAGCAACCCTTATCCTGCCTCGGTGGTATTCGAATTTTCTCCTGGTGAGAGCCTTCATCAGAATATCATCATCCTCATCCTCCGTTGGAATGTATGAAAGCAACATGATCCTCCACTGCACACAATCTCTGATATGATGGTACCTGATGTCAATATGCTTAGATCTATCATGAAATACAAGATTAGCTGAGAGTTTAATGCAACTCTGGTTATCATAGTAAATCACAGTAGGATCCAAATGAGAACCGAACAAACCAACCAGGATCTTCCTCATCCATATAGCCTTGCATGTAGCCAAACTTGCTGCCATATACTCGGCCTTTGCTGAACTGAGTGCCACGGATCTCTGCTTCCTGCTATACCAAGAAACTTTGTCAATCCAATACTGAAGACCCCTCCTGATGTGCTCTTTCTGTCCGTTGGGCTCCCTGCCCAATTTGCATCTGTGAAGCCACATAGCTTCACCTCATCCTCCTGTCTGTACCACAATCCATATCCCGATGTGCCTCTCAAATAACGCAATACATGCTTGCCCACCTTCCAGAAGAGCTTGGTATGCTTAACCATAGCTTGTGAAAGCTGGTTAACTGCATAACATATATCAGGTCGTGTATTGACCAAATACATCAGCGACCCCACCAACTGTCAATAAACAGTGGCATCCACTTCTTCTCCCGAAGTGGCATCCTCCTTCCTCCAACCTCCAGGAAGAGGAGTATCAACAGGCTTGCAGCCATGCATGTTGAACTTCTCCACCTCCTCCTCAATGACTCCGTTGAGGAACGCAGTCTTCACATCCATCTGATGAATGTGCCATCCCATCTGCGCTGAGAGAGCAAGAATCGTCCGTATGGAAGAATACCTTGCGATAGGTGCAAAGGTCTCCTCATAATCGATCCCCTCTATCTGTGAAAAGCCTCGGGAAACAAATCTTGCCTTGTACTTCTCCACACTCCCATCAGCTGCCTGCTTAACTTTGTAGATCCATCTTGAACCCACCACTGATTTCCCTTCCGGTCTAGGAACAATCTCCCATGCACTGTTTCTGACAATAGAAACATACTCTTCCACCATGGCGTCTACCCATGCAGGATCCTCCACAGCTTCCTCGAAAGAGGATGGCTCAGTCACAACACACTTGCTCATAAGAGCCATGTATCCAGTGTACCGATCAGGTGATTGTCTCTGCCTGTGTTGGGCTGTAGGTGGTCCTACAACTTTCTCTACATCTTGAGCCAGTCGCTCAGCTTTTGTCAAGCTCTTTCGCCCTCTGATGGTTGGCACTGCATGAGTGGTCTCTTCCACTCGATGAACCTCGTCCTATGGCTGATCCACGTCTTGAAGCTCATCCTTAGGAACTAATAGCTCCTCATCTGCATGCAAGTGTAGCTCCCTCTCAAGCGAACACTTCATGGCTTTCTCCTCCTGAAATTTTATATCCCGTCGCACAACAGTTTTACCACTGTTTGGCAAATACACACGATAGTTGTGGGGCGTATCAGTGTACCCCACAAATATCCCAACCTCTGCAGTCGACTCCAACTTCTTCCTGGCATCCTTCGTCACATGCATGTAAACGTTAGCACCAAAAATCCTCAAATGAGAAAGATCAGGCTTCTTACCAGAATAAGCCTCCTCGGGTGTACTCATGCCAAGTATCCTACGAGGACAACGGTTCTGCACATAAACTGTTGTATTGCATGCTTCCGCCCACAAGTGAAGGGGTAAGGCCCTGATCATGCAACATTGCCCCGTGCAGCACCCACAATCGTTCTGTTCTTCCGCTCAGCTACCACGTTCTGTTGTGGGTTATGGGGAGCTATAAGCTCTCTTCGAATCCCTTCTGCCTTGCAGAAATCCTTGAACTCGTCTGAGATGTATTCACCACCATTATTGCTCCTAAGAGCCTTCACCTTCTTCCCCGACTCCTTCTCGACCAATGCTTTGAATTCACAGAACTTTGAATATGTCTCGCTCTTCTTCTGCATGAAGAAGATCCAACACTTACGAGAGAAATCATCAACAAAAATCACATAATACCTGTGTTTTGCATATCGAAGCAACTGATAAAGGTCCACACATGTCTATGTGAATTCTCTCAAGGATCGTCGTGGCGTGACTATCCTTCTCATGAAAGGTGGCTTTCACAAACTTTCCCAAAGTACACCCCTTGCACTGATTTGACTGCGCAAGAGTGCCTTTAGGAAGCCCTGTAGTGACCTGCTGCAGTATCTTCAAGGCTCCATGGTGAAGGTGACCCAATCTCCTGTGCCACAACTCACCATCATCTCGGCTCACCAATCCTTCTGCCTTGCCCGCCATTGCTGCGCATCCATCTACTTGCAACTGATAAAGGTTCCTCACTCGAACCCCTATCTTCCGGGTCTCACTAGTTGTCTTGTTGCGCAGGAAAGCTTTTCCCTTGCTAAAAACAAAATCATACCCCTTGTCTTCTAACATCACCACAGAGATAATATTCTTCTTCAATCCTGGAACATGCATGACTTCCTTCAATATGAAGGGTTTACCAGACTCCCTCTCAAAGGAAATGGTACCGATACCGGTCGCACTGTATCTACCATCATTGCCCATCTCGATGTGCACTCCAAGATCTTTGTCCTTCAGATCAGAAAACAAATCTCTATCTCCCGTCATGTGAAAAGACGCACCACTGTCCAAGAACCACACAGATCCCATCACACTTGAGACCAAGCATGCGATCAATGAAAAATCAAGCTCAAACTGCGAGGCTAGAGCCTCTCCTGCTGCAGATCCAGCAGCCTGCTTGTTCCTCTTCTTCTGTAGACAATTAGTGGCATAGTGTCCGTGCTGGTGACAGTGAAAACACTTCACCTTGGACATGTACTGCTTCTTGCCTTTCGCACCAGACTGAGAAGCTTTCTTGCACTTCCTTTTCTTTGCTTTGGCAGCCAAAGCGCAATTTTCTTCATCAGCTCCCTTTGACGAAGATCCGTCCCTGGTACTCCGCCTGATCTCCTCTTGCACAAGATCTGACCACAATCTTTCCCATCCTGGCAATTTCTCTCGACCATTGATAGAGTCCTGATAGGAATGCAAACTCTTTGGAAGACCAAGGAGAGCCAAGCTCACCAAGTCCTCATCATCGACAGTAACCCCCACACTTCCCAGCTCATCTCGACACTGAGTGAACTTCGTGAGATACTTGGGCATACTGTCACCCTTCTCGCATTTGATGTTTCTGAGTTTATCTTTGAGCGCCAGCTTCCTCTGATCGCTCTTGCTTTGGAATAGATATGTTAAAGCCTTCCACATCAGATATGGAGAAGTCTTTCCATGCAGGCTGGACACAATGTGATCCTTCACGCCCTCCAACAAAATCCTTCGACATTTTGCTGTCTTCTTTTGCCAAGCATCAACTTGAGTAGCATTAGTAGGCTTTGGGACATCTGTCTCTATGAACTCCTTCAGCCCATTATCATCCAATAATACCTCCATCCTGTCCTTCCATGCAATATAGTTTGAGCTGCCCTCAAGAGCATACTCCAATCGCAATCCGTTGAAAGACATTGCTGCGTTGCCACCAAGAAAACACTGTTGCAAATTCGAATTCCACCAGCTCCAAACTCAACCGCCTCGGATCTAAGATTTGTGAGAACACAATATTTCTCGTACAGAGATTGACTGTATGGGCATTCACCTGATATCTCACCTTCCAAAGGAAGGATGAATCGAGAGGCTACCTGGCTCGATTACAGACTCTGCCTGAAGAAATAGAATGTAAACACTTACTGAATAGTAGATCTGATGATCAACAGCTCTGATACCATGTAGAAATTTTGAATAATTTAACACATATTCAATGGAGATTATCCTGATCATGTACTATTGTGCAATACATACACAATACATAAGCTCCTCTACGTTGATCATCAATTTAGCAGCATCAATAACAATAAAACATCAAGAGCATGCACACATTAACACAATATGTAACCCGGGGAAAGCTTACAGCTGAAAACCCCACACTATCTGTATATTAATGATTGATAACATGTAACATTGCAATAGTCAATACTTCTCACAAGTATCCAGCACTATCTCCACCTGTTACACACAATACAACTCAGATCTGATCTCCAAATCTATTCCACTACTTGCCTTCCTCCACTGCTTAATACATGCTCAAGAATGAATGAGAATGGTTTAACCAAACTCGTATTTACCTCCAAAGAATCACTCACACTGGTAAAGACGTGAGCAGAGGCTATAATACTGGGCAATTACTGGGCAATACTCATTGGCATACTCAATCCCTTGATTGTGCAAATCCTCATGCACAACTATAGTCACAATTGATAGCAATCTGATCCTCTAACACCTGTCCCTGCTGAATTGAACATGCACTGAAATGTAACTGAGTTAACTGATGTATTCTATAGTTGCATTATGAGTTAATAATTAGTTTAACAATTCATCATTAGTCTATTTGCAGTTAGACTAATTACAACCATTTTAACCAAGTCAAACTGAACACAACTCCATCAACTCCACAATCAACTCCACCAAACTCAACTGATTGAGTTCTAACTGAAGTCATGCATGCAACAACTCAACTGACCCACAAAGAAAGCGTACTTCCTTCTGATAGCTGCATGTGCCACATCTGTAGCTCAAATTGAAGTGCTCCAAGAGAATAAGATCAAGTTTATAGCCCAAATATTGTTATGAGACAATAATATTTGACTTTTCTATTTTTGACAGCCAGTCTAAAAATAGAGTTTGATCACTCCTGTTGTGATCACTCCTGCTGTGATCATCCCTGTTGTGGTCACTCCCCCTGTGATCATCCCTGCTGTGATCCAAAAATAGAACTTGTGCCATAATTTTCCTGCGGGCGCACTTAGTGAAGGCAACTCTTTTCACTAAGCTCCATCATCTTGTTGCAATCTCAACAATATTGAGCATAGTCAGAGGTTGGAAGCAGTAAATTAAGGTTTGACCTACTACACCCAACCCCTAACCAGTATTGGTAATTTTATTTTTATAAAGAAAATCAATGGAGAAACCAAGTCTTCGAGACCCTTCTTAGTCGTACAAGGTGACAGGTGGATGACACATGGAAATTTGTGATTGGGTGACAAAGGTGACATGGACGCATAAGTGGATGCACAACTGGATGATGACATCAGCATGATTTCATCAGTGACATGCCACTAATGATGGTGTGACAAGTGGCATAATGATTTGGAATTTTTGGGTGGCCAAGTGGGCCAAATCTGAGTGACATGTGACACCCTTCAAGAGCCACCATGTGGCATAGAGGATTTCAATAGGATGATGTGGAAGTCCCTCAAATTTCGAGCCAGGGAATGTGTTTTGCAAGGCTTTTCTATGTAATTGATTTTTGCAAAAAATTAAAGAAATTGTGTAAAAGGTTAGACTTCGAGCTAGTTGGGCCTCAAGCCAAGATGGAGACAAGAGCCAAGATACAGTACGGAAAACACCCTAACTCATGACCCCTAACCTACATTGGAAATCATGCCAAATTTGATTTTTGTATTATTATTCACTGTTAATTAAATTTACTGAAAGTCACAAGTTTATCGTCTTAGTTAGGCAATGGGCAGAGAAATAGAAATTTGCTAGAGCAATGATTAGATAATTACTGGGTCAATGATCTGAACTTAAATATGAATGCAACAACTTACAGATATAATCATCATACACAGAGATGTAGCAGAAAAACACTTCATTTCATTAATAGAAAAATATTTAACTATGCTTACAAACAGAATGGAAATAAGATAGATCGAGCGATGGTCGCTGATCTCTGAGAAGAGATGTGGTGTCTACATGCCTCTGAACTGTGTTACAATGAGGCTCAATGGCCTATTTATTATTGGAAAACATGAGAAAACCCTAAACAAACAAAATCCTAACCCTAGGATATGTAACATCAAGGGTTTGTGGGCCCCGTTGGGGTTACCTGGGCAGCCAACTTCCCGCGGTTGTAACTTGGTCATATTGTTTCCGTTTGGCGCATACGATACAGTGTTGGAAATATCTCGCCAAGTACTACATGTTTATTTATAGGGCCCTGCCTTTGGCTATGGTCCTATTGCAGACCCAAAAAAAACGTTGTTTAGGGGGTCAAAACTACTCAAAAGTTCAGGACCCGAAAAACTACTAAAAATAGTAAATACTGAAATGAACAAGGAAACAGATGAAATTGACTGGGGGGTCTAGGTGGAAGAGGTGGGTGGCCACTAATATCCACCTTGATCATTCCTCCCCACTTAGGAAGCAATGGTCCCCATTGCATGTAGAGCTTCCATGAGGTGAGGAGGGTTTTGCGCAAAACCACCGACAATAGTGAGCCTAGTCAGAGGTCGGAAGTAGAAGATTAAGGTTTGAACTATGACCCCCAACCCCTAACTGGTATTGGTAATTTTATTTTTATAAAGAAAATCAATGGAGAAGCCAAGCCTTCGGGACCCTTCTCAATCATACAAGGTGACAGGTAGATGACACATTGCAATTTGTGATTGGGTGACAAAGGTGATGTGGACGCATAGGTGGATGCACAATTGGATGATGACATTAGCGTGATGTCATCAGTGACGTGCCATCAATGAGGGTGTGACAAGTGGCATGTTGATTTGGACTTCTTGGGTGGCCAAGTGGGCCAAATATGACTAGCATGTGATACTGCTCAAGAGCCACCATGTGGCATAAAGGATTTCAACAAGACGATGTGGTAGTCCATTGGAGTTCGAGCCAAGGGATGTGTTTTCAATGCTTTTCTGTGTAATTGATTTTTACAAAATATTAAGGAGATTGTTCAGAAGGTCAGAATTTGGGCTAGTTGGGCCTCAAGCTAAGACGAAGGAAAGAGCCAATATGCAGTAGGGAAAATGCCCTAAATTCTGACCCCCAACCTGCATCAGAAATCATGCAAAAGTTTTTTTTTTGCATTATTTTCAGTGTTAATTAAATTTGGAGAAATTCAAAAGTTTATCATCTTAGTTAGGCAGTTGGGAGAGAAATAGAAATTTGCTAGAGCACCGATCGGATAATGACTTGGTCATAGCACTTGGTCATATGATGAAAAGCATTGTTGTACAGGTGCTCTTGTAGTTGGCAGTGGACACCAACAGTCGGAGGAGTTTTAGCAGTGGCATTGACAAAATTGGAGGTATATTTGGCGATTTTGCCAAATTTAGAAAAGTTTTGCTAAAACTTGTAAAAATTCCAGAATTGCAAATTGGGCAGTTTAACTCATGTTTTCTTACAGAGACAAGGGAGAAGAGTCATAAGACTTAAAGACCACATTCAAAAGACTTGAAAGAAGTGGTAAATGAGAAAAAATAAGAATTTATGCATGAAATAGGGTTGAAGTTAACTAGAGTTTGAAAATAAAAATATCAACTCAAATTTCTATATAAGCATAATCAAATTTGCAAGGGGTGTGTGTGCTTTTTGTTGTTGATTCATCGATTAATGTTGCTGGTGTGGATGGTGGATTGATCAGTGATCAAGGATTGTTGAAGGTGATTTTATGGTGTTTTTGGTGAGTTATTAAAGAGAGATATGTATTTGTTTATGAAAGGAAGTGACCTTTATTATTTGAGTTTGAAAATTGTATGAAAGATGGTCATTGAGGTCAAGCAAGTAGAAACTTGCAGATCATGGGTTGTAGCTCCTTCCAGTAGTGGTTGGTAAATAGTTATGGGTCGGATATCCTTTCATTTGCAGTTGATAAATTAAAGGATGTATCTCCTTTCAATTGTAGATGATAAATCAGGGAGTAGTAGCATCCTCTTGGTTGCAGCGAAAGAACTTTGTAACTGCAAGTAGAAGCTTGCATTTGTGAAGTAAATTGAAGAAAAAGTTTCAAGAATATATGTGTCATATTTTGTTCTTATTATGTTCATTATTGTGATGTTGATATCAATTGTTGTTGACATACTTATTGGTTTCCTAATATTTTTCATTAGTAAAACAAAATTTACAAATTCCTACAATACTGATCCACCCCCCCTCTCAATATTGTATTGGTTTCTAGAAATTGGTATCAAAGCAAAACCAAGTCACTTCAAATCGGTTAAATGGTGGAAGAAAGATTAAGGACCATGGTATACCAAGAAGGAGGATGCACCAATAGGGAACATATGTTCAATGGAACAAACTATGTGTTTTTCAAAGTAAGGATGAAGACCTATATTCAATCACTTGTAGTTGATGTATGGGATGTAGTGTGTTAGGTTCCTATACCAATAGGTTTCATTTTTCATGATTGACTGTAGAAGAGCCAAATATGTTCATCCTTTCGTGCTGCAAAGGTTCCATATTTTGTAAACAAATGAAGAAAATAAAAAAATGAAAAGAGGATATGCCCTAAAAGAAAAATCAAAGGGCAAAAAGAATGAATTGGTCAGAAAAAATGATAAAAATGAACCCCAAACCAAAAGACCAGGAAAGTGTGCTAGTTTAAATGCCACTACTATTCCATTTTTGAAGAATTTCATTGTGTACAGGTGGTTGATTCTTGACACAGTTGATGAATAGCCAGACAGTTCAATCCTGGTTAGATCATGTTTGAATTTACTTGTCTTTAGAATAGAGAATAAAGATCTGTCCAAACAGTTCAAGCTTGGCAGATGAGTAAATAGGTAGAGAAACAAAGGAGCCCAACTGCTTAATCTGGGCCCTTGGAAGAGATAAGGGTAGACTTAGATAGGAGGGCATTCAAAAGAAAAGAGGAAAATCAGGGTTTGCTAGTCCAAATGCACCCAATCAAAAGGAAGAAAAAATGCTAGGTGTATTAGGCTGGGTAGGTAGTTTGAGGTTGCAGAAGCAAGTTTGTGATCATTTTTTGTCTTGTCAAGAAAGACTTATCTCATGGATGTCACAAGTACCATGGCGGCTGTTTGGTTGTAAAACAGTGGAGCATGACTAATTTCCCCTCTCATTCCCCCAAGTACCCTTACTGACATCCCCTCAAGGAAATTGGGATCTGCCCAGTAGTCCTAGTTCACTTCATTTTATGATAAATACTAAGTGGAAATTTGTGTTTACTTAGTCAAAACAAGCCACATTTCTTGTGTAAAAGATCTTACCATTTTACTTCATTTCACCAAAAACCTAAGTTATTACTTTATAAACTTAGCGTTATCTGTCCATAAAATCATATTAACATGGACTCTATTGTATAGCTCCTTTATCATTTTCCCACCCCTATTCTATAAAAAAACTATACAAAAAACCCAAAAAATACATAATATCCCTACCCCTGGCAACTATAGCCTTATGATAAAGTTTTGGGGAATTATTGGTTCATTTCGGACCTTAATAATAGCCCCTCCGTATTCAAAAACAGTGGGGTTTATTTGACATCCGGTTAAATAAACAACTGCACTGAAACCACCCACATAAACCATATATTAACTCCTGGCGCGCATGTATATATTGGGATTTGTTTGACATTTGGTTAAACAAATAACCATAGCCGCCTGCATAAACCACATAAAACCCATAATCAAAGGTTTTAAACCCCTACAAACATTATTTAATGCCGAAATATTAACGCGGGTCCCGTATCATAAACCTCTGCCACTTACCTTGCCCATCGACCGTCCGATCCAGCGCCATAGATCTAACGGCTGGCGGCGATATCGGAAGCTCCCATCCGCCGAACGTTAGCGTCCGGGGGATTGGCGGTATTTCTGCCATACCCCTGCCACGTGTCGGCTTCCCGGCGTGATCGAAGCCCTCCCCTCCGAAACCACCATGGCCCAAAGGCGGTGTGGGGAATACCACTTACCGCCCCGCTGCCTACCCCCTGACGTCATACCCACATCACCTGATGACGTCGCATCCACGTCGCCTGCCACCACTCCGTATCAGCGCCATGTCATCTGCTGACATCACCACCTCGCCTCCATGTCACCCGCCACGTCATCCAACACGTCATCTGACACATCATCCTCCGTACCCGCTACAGGACAAAGTTATGTCATGATGACGTCATCACAAAAAAGCGCCAAAAAGCCCGAAAAAACCCAAATTTTGTTAAAAGTCGTGAAAGTGATGGTTTTTGTTCATTTTCTATTTGTTCGTTTGCGGAGACTGTGCATGCAACTTACGACCAATTCGCCACCAAAACTCCAGTCTACCACCCAGGCGAATTCACTCTGCAAACTCGGCCCCCTCAGCTCAGTATTGTACCCGCAGCTCATACCAGTCGCCTATAAAACAGGTATTTACCCGTTATTCACCCGTAAACCCTGTTTTTTCAAAATTTCTCTGTTAAAATCACCCGAAGAACTAAAATTTGAATTAAAATGCGCTCCTACCCACAAATCTCTGCATTTTAATTCGTTGTGTGACCCTTTGTTCCAAAGAAAACCTGCAAACTCTGTTCTCCTCTGCAAATTTCCCACTAAACTGCAATTCAAGCCCATTTCTGCCGGCAAAATCTCCAAAACTTCCCAAATATTGAGTTAATTTTCCAAACTCACCTGCAAAAGAGCACCATTTCCTCCGTTTTTATCCAACCTCCCAATTGAACTCTGCAGACTTTGTCTTTTCTGTAAATTTTACACAGTGAGGCCATTTCTATATAAGGCTCAGTCTGCAATTCCCTGGGAAAACCTCAGAGCTAGTACTCAGTGTTCTGTTTCTGCATAGACCCACATTCAAATAAAAAACACAGAGAATTTAAAGATGGAGACTCCAGCAGCATCAAATGTCACTCCTCTCGATGCACCCCACAAGGAATTGGAATCACTACCTTTGGCTGATAGGGATTATCTAATCCAAGACTTGGTTGGTGACAGAAACCATGTGCAGACATTCTGTGAGCTGAGGATCAGTTATCTGAATAACAATGATTTTTATGGGATATGGGAATCAGATCTGCCCATATACTTCCTCCCCTCTGTCAATATCTTCCCTGAGATAATTCACCTCTGCTGTGAAAACTATGAACCAACTCAAAGGGCAGTCAAATCTCCATCTGGGAGCATCCTCTTTCAAATAACTCCTGACTCCATCAATCAAATGCTAAACTTCAAACCAACTCAGCTTCTGTTTCCTCTTTCTATGAAATTCTTGCTTGATGAAGGTCCCAAACTCTCCAGCTCAGAGATATCCCGAATTTCCCAAGTATTTATGAGAGCAGATCGCCAGCCTACAGAGCCACCTCCTTTTCACTATGCATGTTTCAATGAAGTGGGTAAATTACTGGTTGATATGATATCTTATGTTCTGGGCTTCAAGACAAGTGAACATATTGATGAAACTATATTGGTCTTACTGTCTGCATTTACCCCAAGGCAACCCCCTGTTGTCAAATACAATTATGCCAAATTCATTGCCAGCAAGATACATGACCAACTATTGAATCTAGATAGGGAGGGAGTCTTCAAGTATTCATCCTACATCTATCATCTGTTCCTGTATTATCAGCCAGACTGTTTCCAATTCCCCATCAAAAGATTGGACTCTAAAGGAGAAAACAGGTCTGTGATTTTTTTGGACCTCAGTCTTTCATGAAGTCCACAGCTCTCCCTACTCCTACTGTGAGTTCATTGACATGTTTTTCTATCTAGTCTCTTCTCTCCTAAAGAGAACTCCTCCTCCTAGACTGTCTTATGATATGCAGAAAATATTGCAGCTCTCCAAAAGCTACAAAATAGGTGATTGGTACTTTTACTCGAATCACACTGTCATCAGGATATATGGCTGTGAGCTGTGCCCCTACAGGCTGCCAAGATATGTGTCAATGAGACTGTTTGCCTTGGAATCTTACAGGCAATTTATCAATTCAGATTTGACTCATTTCCATAGCACCAAGAAAAAGGCTCAGTTGAAATTCAGAGACCAACTAGGCCCCTATGTCATGAACAAAAAAGAAGGATGGCAAGAGGCCGATCAGATATTGGGTGAAAAACTCAGATTAAAAAGGAGCTTTTGGTGGGTACCCTATGACCCAAATGGCTTTATAAATGCAAGAAAAATAAAATATAGGTTGTCAGCTTATGAACATTGCAAAATCCCAGAAATAGAACAATTTGCCAACCGAGATGATTGGGTAAGAGGCACACTAGTTGAACAGCTCACTGAGGAAGAGAAAATGGAGCAAACTATGAAAAATCTGGAAAAGACTCTTGACTTGGATTCTTTTGGGCAGGTGTCATTCAAACTACCACAGCAAGTCGAAGAAGGCACATCAACTACTGCAGCTTCACAAGCTGCCCAAGAAAGGACTACACCAGTAGCAGGGACAGCAAAAGGCAAGGAGGTAGTAGATACAGAGCAAGAAACAATGACAGACCAGCCAACTACCTCAAAGGAACAGAGTCAAGGGCAAGCCCCTTCACTACAGATAGAGGCACCACAGGTACCAGCATTACAGACTCCTCTCAATGAGGAAAGAAGCAAGAAATGGGACAGAGAAGAAACCACACCTGCAAGTGGGTCAACAGAGCAGCCAGAGGCCAAAAGGAAAAGAGTAGATCCTCAACCTGAAGAGGAAATTAGTGAAGAAATCACAGGGAGTCCAAGGAAGAAGAGGGAAACCAGTGAGAAAACATCCACCAGCTATCACAGGCAAGAAATGGAGAGGCAACATGTTATGGAGGTGTCCTCCTCAAAGTAGCAAAGTAAGCAACCATCTGGTATTAAAGGAACATTCATGGAAATTAAAGCCCAAAATGAATGATTGAGAATACAGCTTTATGATCAACTTCTCAAAACAACACCCTCCAAACAACAAACACTGGTGGCAACTTATGACATTAAGGAGGAAAAAATGATCTTAAGTCATTTCAAGCCTAAAGTTCAGCAACCACAGACAACTGTGGATTACCTAAAAACAAATCTAGAATTCCTCGCCAAAGACATACACCCAATGGACCAAATTGAGCTGCACAAGCAAACAGGCGAAATGGTCTATGCTACATTGGAAGACAAGGTAATGCTGGCCCACCAATTGAAGGAGTCATTAAGCAATACATCTGCCCAATTGGAATTGGAAAAAATATCTTCCTTGGCTAAAGACAACGGAATAAAGACCCTGGAGGAAATTATTATTAAGCTAGGGCATGATCCTAAGGATGCCAAGGGCATCAAAGCCATTATAAAGAGAAATGAAGAAAATATTGCACCACTTAGAAAGCAATTAAAACTGCCTGCAACCATGCACCCACAAACTACAGAACTTGTACAAGAAAAGGTAGCGGAAGATACGATGGATTTGCTGATGAGGATGAATCAAAGGCTAATTGCAACAGAGCAAGAATTGGAGAAAGCATTGCAAGCCAAGTAGGGAGAGTCAACCTCCCAGCCACCTGAAACAGCTCCAACAGTCACCGCTGCCCCTCCCACAGTTTCAGTAGCAATCCCTCCTATCATCCCAGCATCAACATCAAGTACATCAACCACAGGTGTTTCAGCAGCAGCAACAATAACAACACCAGACTCTAGCATGAGCATGGAAGAAATGATGAGAGCAGCAAAAGAGCTAGAAGTCCAAATGTCAGAGCTGAAAGAGGCCAAAGAAAAAATGGCCAAGCTAGAGGTAAGCTATGACAAATCCAAGATAACAATGGCAGAGAAAACCAGAGAGATAAAGGCCTTGGAGAATAAGGTGAAATCCTTGGAAAAAGATCTCACTCTTCATAAACCTCTAGTAGACATTAAAACAATTTTGTGGACCAAAATTGGCCAGTCTATCACTAACCAATGGCAATCAATTCAGACGATACATGAGCAAATAGAATTGATAGAAATAGCCCGAGTAGAGATTCAAACGGCCAGGGCATCATTGGGAAACATGCCTGAGCAGGCCAATAGACTCATTAAATTTTTGGATACTCATACCAAAGAACAACTAGTAGCTCTAGATATCAGGGACAGAACAGACACCATTTTGATAGTGAAAAAGGTGCTGACCCTGAGGAATTTTGTTCAAAATCTTGAAAGAAAATATCAAGAAATGCAGGCAGAAATAAATGCCTTTACAGAAAAGTTTACAGCCTTGCAGCAAAGGGGTCTACCCAGTTTGTTAACCAGCAATGGGAGACTGTTAACACACGAACAATATGCTAACAGGGTAAATACCTATGTGTCCAATCAAATTACAGCATCATCAAGCATTTAAGAAGACATAGTGCCTCCCTCTGGACAGAGTCTATATGACAAATTAGAAAATTTGTTCTACATTGAACGTGAAATAAATCATCTTTTGAAGTCCAGCCCAACTTCTACAGTTATACTAAAGCTGATGAAACACTAATAAAAATACAAATACATCAGTTGCGAACAGACCAATGGTGGCAGGGGATGCTGGAGGTTTTACCAAGGTAATTTTGGTTCCGTTTTTTGATCAGCTACATATCAGCAAATTCAAATGCACGGGCCACCTGTCAAAGAATGAAAACAACAGAAAGAGGAAATCAGGTTGGGATCGCAGCTCATTAATGCAAGGCCACGTGCAGATAAAGGGCCAAGACAGCAATGCAGGAACGCAGAGTAAAGACACAACTACCAGCCGACGCACTCAGTCCAAAAAGTCAAATATATCTGACAAACTAAACAGATAGCACACCAACATTTACTGTTGCATTCATTTCTCTCATTTACTTCTTCTGTAGAGTAGGTGAAGGAAGTTATTGCTTGATAGCTTATCTACACGATATTTTGTATCTCCTTTTTGTATAAATACCTCCCCATGAGATGTATTCGGGGTTGGTGATTTTCTCTCTGGACTGCGCTGTAACTCTGAGACTTTTTAATACAAAGGCTGTTGAAGTTCACTGCTGCTGGACCGTCTGAATGTGGATTTGATGTTCTGGGACCTGCTACAGAATTCCTGTGTCTTTCTATGGATCAATAAGTTGTTCTAAACTGCGTTTTGTGTCTTCTGTGTTTGCAAAATTCATATATGTTTCATAATCTTAGTAATAGAGAAAAAGAATAGCCCAGAATTTGTTTAAATACATTGTGTGTTCAATCTTTGTTGTTAATTATGTTTTCTTCAAAGTTAGCATATACAGGAATTCTTAGCTGCTCCTATTTCCACTGATTCTTTCACTTTGAATATTGCCTAGGAATTCTTTACTGCTCCTTGATAATATTCATGCACTTTCCCTCTGCCAACATGATGAAGGATTCTTAACTGCCCTTCATCCACTGGCTTACATTCCACCAATTTCCAGATTTTAAAATTGTTCCAAGATCGATTATCTTGCTCTATAGTATTACCCTTTATTAAACAAAACACTCTCAGCAATTCGTCCTCATTGACCCCATTTTCCCAATGGTATAAACTGTTTTAGACTTGTATCCTAGCTCTGTTTAAGATCACCACCCAAAAAACTTAAAACCAAACCCTGTTCATCATAACTAGCCTAAAATACTTCAAAACAAAGCTAAATTACAAAGGGAGAGCCCTCTCTGGTTGCAGATTGGCTAGAATCTGCAGCTAAAAGACTGGTTAGTGGTTACCTCGGCCGTATTCCCCCCTTAGAGCTTTCTTGGGGAACAACCTGAGTGATAACATCATTGGCGACTCCACTGGGGACCTAAATGACTGTTTGTTACTTCTATCTATTTTCTAAAGCTACAGATGGAGTCTGAAGTTAGCTAGGTAGCCTTTGAAACTGTTTTTGCTGTGCATTTACAGGAGTAAATAAACGCTGCTTCAGTCAATCTCCAGTCTAGTTTTAGGCTTTAAACAGCTGCCTCAAAGATTTGATCAGTTTCCCTGTTTTAGCATATTCAAAGGAAAGCCCAAAGCCTCCTATATTGCATAAGAGCTTCCTTCAGAATATTGTCAAAAACTTTCATCTTTAAACATTCCCAAAAAAAATACCAAAATATATTTTTAGAAGCTGGCTCCAAAGAAGAAAAATCGTTACACCAGGTCAAATCCTGATCCAGATCCTCCAACTATTTTTGAAAATCCTAACTTGATCTCTAAGAGCCTTAGAAGACAAGAAAGTCTAGCTAAATCTGTTGATTTAAACCCTGATATACTTCAGCAAAATCTTACAAAATATGAGCTCACCCCTGGAGAGCAGTAGTCCTTTCTGTCAATACTACAGCCTATCCGAGTTCTTAATCCACACCTCAAAGCATTCTCTCCACTCCCCCATCCACTGCCCATATTTCCACTCTTGTCCCTGCTGTTCCAACTGTCCTTTTTCTTCCTGCTGTCCCATTTATCCCTACAAATATGGCAAATAGATATGCTCCTCTACTGCTGCCTGCAAATCTAGGGGCTATGCCTCAAGATTATCAAAGCAAAAGTACATATTTTGATGGCACTAGCACCTATACAGCTCAACAACATACAAAGAAAATGCAAGATTATTTTGAGAACTATGAAACTGATGATGATGATGTGAGAATGAAAATATTTATTCAAATCTTAACCGGTGAAGTAAGGACATGGTTTAGGGCACTTGGTGCAAACACAATTGCTGATCCAGATGCCTTGTACCAAACCTTTTTGAACAGATGGGAAAAGAAGAAGGATCCATTTCATATCCTATCAGAGTATGACAGTTTAAAAAGAGGCCCACAAGAAACTGTCCAAGACTATTGTGCTAGATTCAACAATGTGTACAATGCCATCCCTCAAAACCTTAGACCTCCAGCTGACTTAGCCTTAATCAAACTCCCTGATGGATTTGACTCTGACATGGCATATCAGCTAAGAGAAATGGCTCCTCCTAGCTTAGACGACATGCAAAGCATAGCGGTTAGTGTAGAGGCCAACTTGATATCTAAGAGAAATCGGGCTAGAACTGAAAGGAGAACAACTTTCAAAGAAGAGCCTTCTGCATTTGAGCAAAAACTAGATGCAATCATCAAAGGTATGGACAGACTAGGTGACAGAGTGGAAACCATTGAAAGGAAATATTCTTGGGATGGTCAACGAAGTAACACCACTAGAAATCCAAACTTTAGAAAAAATCAAAATCCTAACACTAGAAAGCTGGACCTGATCAGAATATCAGACCTCCATTTCAAGAGAACTATGTCGAAGCCTCAACCTCTAGTGAGCCAATAGATGATACTCAAATCAACCTAATGGGTTTAAACATTGAGCAACAAATATTTCTAACACAAGGTGACCAAGAGGCTCATAGTTTCAACCAATTTCAAACCAAATCCGGAGAGTCATTTGATTTCAGAGAAGGGTATGATGCAGCGGTCTACGAGGTTCATAAACAATACAAATTAAGAAGCAGAACCATAGATGTGCCTGAAACTAGCAAGCTGAAAGATACCAAGCAACCTAAGAAAGCAAAGGATAAAACTTCCCCGACAGAACTCCCAACTAAAAAATACCTCGACCCAAAGGAAGCCACTGTGGAGGACATATCAAACTTACAGCCCTCAAAAAATCAGCCATCCACATCCATTCCCTCAAAAGAAAATCTGAATTTCCCTCCTCAAAATAATTTCAAAACAGATTTAGCTCAGAACAGCACTCATGATGAAGATTAGGTCACTGAAAATACAGCAAAAAAGGAAAACCTTGCTGCTTGCAATACAAGAATTCAAGTGGAAATTTTTTTAACCTAGAAACAGAAATAGGCAAACTGAAAATAGTCATTCCTCTGTCTGAATTGGCTAAACATCAAATTTATAGGGAACAAATCAATAGGTCATTTCAAATATCAGAAAATAGGGATGCAGTCAATGTTTTAGATGACCAACCAGAACTGATTTTTGGTCCTGAAGTCAATGGTAAAACAGTAGATGGAGGAGTTCCTCCATTCTATGTAAGCTTGAAAATTCATGACAAGGTGCTGCATAATGCAATGTTTGATTCGGGAGCTTCCCATAACCTAATGCCTAAGTCTGTAATGGAAATACTGGACCTAGATATCACAAGGCCATACAAAGACGTTCTCATTTGATTCCAGCCAGGTCAGGTGTCTAGGCCTAATCAAAGATTTGTGCGTATCTCTAGTACAATACCCCGCCAAGACAATCTTGATGGATGTGGTGGTAGCTGATATCCCACCAAAGTATGGCATGCTTTTGTCCAGATCTTGGGGTGCAAAACTCCAAGGATCTTTGCAACTAGACATGTCCTATGCCACCATTTCAGTCTTTGGACAGCCAAAGAGATTGTACCGGGAAACATTGATGAAATATGTGGTTAGCAGTCAAGAGAAACCCCAAAACTTCCCCATCTATTCTATGCATTCCGATATGGATTCATTCATCTTATACAATGCTGAGATGTGTCCCAAAACTGATGTCAAACTCCTGGAAACAACACAAACAAAAAGCATAAATGAACAATCTAGTGCTCAAGATCAAAAAATTGTTGATGTGATTGATGCAACAAATGAACAAAACATACCATATGAGTTACAAAATCCAAATTTTCCCACTGAGCAAGTTTCCAAAACTCCTAAGGCTAGTCACAATCAAGAAATCTTATGGTACTTAGAGTTTGATGGGTCAGTGAACAAATTAGGAGCAGGGGCAGGGGTTTGGATACACAACATGCAAAATGACCATCCTCAAGGACATGCATATAGGCTCAATTTCAGATGTACAAACAATATGGCCGAACATGAAGCCCTTTTGCTGGGACTCAAACTGATTAGAAATATAGGGGTAACCAAGATTTCAATTCTAGGGGATTCAGACTTGATTATCCAACAGATAAAGGGAAGCTTTGTTACAAATGATCTTAGGCTAAGATCTTATAGAGGGGCAGCCATTGAAATACTCAACACCTTCATAGAATTTCAGCTCACCAAAATCCCAAGAAACCATAATTTACATGCACATAGTTTGGCAACTTTTGCCAGCACTTGCAAGCTCCCATTTGAGCCCAACCACCACTTCACTGCTGAAATCAAACACAGACCTGTTGTCCCAAGATAATGTCAAAAATTGGTAGGTGTTTGAAAATGATACACAAATAAATAATTTCCTGACTTTGAAAGAGGAATTCTCAAGTACAAACATAGATACAAGCATCATTTGTGAAGAACAGCAAGTAGACAAAATTGAGGAAAAAATATCAGCTGAAACAGTAAATCACATTTTGCATCCAACAATTTTTTCCAACAAAAATTTACAAGAGCTGAAGCAAATGGACCTTGATGAAATGGCTGAGGGAGAATATGAAGTAATTGAACTGAAGGATAATTTTCTGCCCTCGGGCCTAACTCCTTTGGAGGATATTTTTGACTCAAATGATATTCCAAGAAAGCCAAAAATACAACCACTAAATGCAGAAATAGAGGACTGCAATATTGGAACCACAGAAAATCCCAAAATGATAAAACTGTCCAAAGCATTGCCTCCTAACCAAAAGTTGAAATACATTGAGTTGTTTAAAGAATTTCAAGATGTTTTTGCATGGAGCTATGAGGACCTCAAGTCCTATGATACTTCTGTCATCCAACATACAATACCCTTGAAAGAAAATCAAAAACATTTTAAACAAAACTTAGAAGGGTGAATGATGTCCTCCTTCCCCTTATTGAAAAGGAAGTCAAACGAATGTATGAAGCTGGAATAATTGCACCTATCAACTTCTCCGAATGGATTTCAAACCTAGTACCTACTAGGAAGAAAACGGGAGAGATAAGACTGTGTGTTGACTTAAGAAATCTGAATAAGGTGTCTCTCAAAGACCACTACCCCTTACCAAAAATGGATCACATCCTACAAAGGGTAGTGGGAGCTGCTAGGATTTCATTGTTAGATGGATTCTCAGGATTCAATTAGATCTTAGTTCACCTGGATGATCAAGATAAAACTGCCTTTACAACACCTTGGGGAACCTTCAAATAAGAAAAAATGCCTTTCAGACTTAAAAATGCAGGGGCCACAATTCAACGAGCAATGGACATAGCCTTTGCTAAAGAAATCCATGATTTTTTAGTCATATATCTTGATGATCTCACTGCTTTTTTCCAAATTAGATCAGGAACATTTAGAACATCTCAGACAAGTGTTCCTAATTTGTAGAAAATATGGCATATCTTTTAACCCAAAGAAATCATTGTTGGCATGGAAGAAGGCAAACTACAAGGTCATATAATTTCAAAAGATGGCATCAGAATTGACCCGGACAGAATACAAGCAATCCTCCAAGTGCCTCGCCCAAGAAACATCAAAGAACTACAAGCCTTTTTAGGGAATATCAATTTCTTAAGAAGATTCATTCCCAATTTGGCCGAACTAATAAGACTGTTGAATAACATGCTGAAGAAAGATTCTAAAGTCAAATGGACAATTGAAGCTAAACAAGCCTTTGAAGACATCAAAATAGCTTTAACAAAAACACCAGTCCTCACAAGCCCCAAGTTTGATAGAGATTTTATAATCTTTTCCTTTGCATCTCAGCATATTATTGCCACTGTCCTATTGCAAAAAGATGACCAAGGATGTGAGAAGCCCACTGCTTTTTTCAGCAAAGCACTTAGAGATGCACCTTTAAAATATCAGATCATGGAAAAACAAGCTTATGCCCTTGTAAAAACTATTAAGGATTTCAGAGTTTATATCTTGTATTCTCATGTGATAGCTTATGTCTCAAATGCCGTGGTCAAAGACATTCTAACTCAAGAAGGAATTGAAGGTAAAAGGGGCAAATGGATAGCTAACATTTTAGAATATGACATTGAAATTAAGCCAACAAAACTGATAAAAGGACAAGGATTAGCCAAGATGATGATTGAAACCAATTTTCAAGCCCTTGACATCAATGAACTGGATAACGAACAGGAGATGGCGACTCCACAGATCAATCAAGCCTTTTTACAATCACCTTGGTATGCTGACATATGTTATATTTTGTTAAGCCTGTAAGCTCCTCCAGGGTTATCCAGGACTAAAAAGAGATTCTTGAAAATGAAAGCTTCAAAGTTTTGTATTATAGACAATGTGTTGTTTCGGAAAAACCATGAAGGTATTTTGCTTAATTGCCTAACACTGAATGAAACTGACAAAGTACTTAAGGAATTTCATGCAGGGGACTGTGGTGGACATTTGTATTGGAAATCAACAGCTGATAAAATCCTAAGGGCTAGATTTTATTGGTCCACACTCTTTGCTGATGCAAAGAAATATGTAACGTCTTGCCACAAGTGCCAAATTTTTGAAGGCAAGAAAACGCTGCTGCCTTTTCCCCTCAAACCCATTTCAACTGAAGGCCATTTCAACAATGGGGTTTAGACTTCATTGGGGAAATCCACCCTTCATCCTCTGGTCAGCATAGGTGGATTTTGACAGCCATAGACTATTTTACCAAGTGGATAGAAGCTATCCCTTGTAGGCAAGCCAATGACTCAATCATCATGCAATTCTTAGAAACCAATATTCTGTCTAGATTTGGCTGTCCAGAGAAGATTATTATAGACAATGCTGCTGCCTTTAAATCCAAAAGGATTTTTGTCATTAATACCACATTACCTTGGGCCACTCCACAACCTATTACCCTCAAGGTAATGGTCTAGCTGAGTCATCGAACAAAAGCTTAATCAACATCATTAAGAGAATATTGGAGGAGAATAAAAAAAATTGGCATAAAAACTTGTAAATGCACTATGGGCAGACAGATTGACCACCAAAAGATCCATTGGAACAAGCCCATATGAATTGGTTTATGGCATGGAGCTAAGATTCCCTTCATCTTTGGGAATCCCAGTGATAAAGTTGCTGCAAGAAATACAGGCAGAACCTAATGATATTCAGATAAGGATCAATCAAACTATTCATTTGCAACAGACAAGAGAGGAGGTATACCAAAGATCTTAGGTTTTACAAGAAAAACTTAAAAAGATATTTGATAAAAGAACCAAAGTAGAGGATTTCTTCATTGGGAATAAAGTTTTAAAGTGGGATTCCAGAAGAGAAGATAAAGGAAAACATGGAAAATTTGATTTTCTATGGAAATGACCTTTTGTTATTCAGACTGTTCAAGGAAACAACACATATTTTCTGAAAAGCCTGGATGGCACAGAGGCAGATGATGGGCCAGTAAATGGTCGAATGCTGAAGCATTATTTTGATCCGGTTTGTTGAAGAAATCAGCACTTTAGTTTTTAAATAATAGTATTTACTTTCTGCAATTTATTATAGCAATATGATAGGGAATAAGATGCAGCAAATTTTGAGGGAAAGGCAAGGAATTGTGCCACCTTATGGTTTTACATTTTCAGTTTATCAGAAGAAGTTAAAAAAGAGACTTCGGAGCTGTGAAAATGATGACAAATATTCAGACATAGTAACCTAAACAGAGCTGCAACTAAGTCAATGAATTCATGAGAATCACTCAAAATTTTCAGAGGCACCATTTTGTGTACAGCAAAGGAAAAATGTCAGAATACAGTAAGAATTGAATATAAGGCCCTCTAACCTGTTGTTCTTGACTTTTCACCAGGAAAAGCCATCCCTAAGTGGAGCCACTATTAGGTTCCTATACCAATAGGTTTCATTTTTCATGATTGACTGTAGAAGAGCCAAATATGTTCATCCTTTCATGCTGCAAAGGTTCCATATTTTGTAAACAAATGAAGAAAATTAAAAAATGAAAAGAGGGTATGCCCTAAAAGAAAAATCAAAGGGCAAAAAGAATGAATTGGTCAGAAAAAATGATAAAAATGAACCCCAAACCAAAAGACCAGGAAAGTGTGCTAGTTTAAATGCCACTATTGTTCCATTTTTGAAGAATTTCATTGTGTACAAGTGGTTGATTCTTGACACAGTTGATGAATAGCCAGACAGTTCAATCCTAGTTAGATCATGTTTGAATTTACTTGTCTTTAGAATAGAGAATAAAGATCTGTACAAACAGTTCAAGCTTAGCAGATGAGTAAATAGGTAGAGAAACAAAGGAGCCCAACTGCTTAATCCGGGCCCTTGAAGAGATAAGGGTAGACTTAGATAGGAGGGCATTCAAAAGAAAGGAGGAAAATCAGGGTTTGCTAGTCCAAATGCACCCAATCAAAAGGAAGAAAAAATGCTAGGTGTATTAGGATGGGTAGGTAGATTGAGGTTGCAGAAGCAAGTTTGTGATCATTTTTTGTCTTGTCAAGAAAGACTTATCACATGGATGTCACAAGTAACATGGCGGTTGCTTGGTTGTAAAACAGTGGAGCATGACTAATTTCCCCTCTCATTCCCCCAAGTCCCCTTACTGACATCCCCTCAATTACATTGGGATCTGCCCAGTAGTCTTAGTTCACTTCATTTTATGATAAATACTAAGTGAAACTTTGTGTTTGCTTAGTCAAAACAAGCCACATTTATTGTGTAAAAGATCTTACCATTTTACTTCATTTCCCCAAAAACCTAAGTTATTACTTTATAAACTTAGCGTTATCTGTCCATAAAATCATATTAACATTGACTCTATTGTATAGCTCCTTTATCATTTTTCCACGCCTATTCTATAAAAAAACTATACAAAAAACCCAAAAAATACATAATATCCCTACCCCTGGCAACTATAGCCTTATGATAAAGTTTTGGGGAATTATTGGTTCATTTCGGACCTTAATAATAGCCCCTCCGCATTCAAAAACATTGGGGTTTATTTGACATCCGGTTAAATAAACAACCGCACTGAAACCCCCCACATAAACCATATATTAACTCCTGGCGCGCATGTATATATTGGGATTTGTTTGACATTTAGTTAAAAAAATAACCATAGCCGCCTGCATAAACCACATAAAACCCATAATCAAAGGTTTTAAACCCCTACAAACATTATTTAATGCCGAAATATTAACGCGGGTCCCGTATCATAAACCTCCGCCACTTACCTCGCCTGTCGACTGTCTGATCCAGTGCCATAGATCTAATGGCTGGCGGCGATATCGGAAGCTCCCATCCACCGAACGTTGGCGTCCAGGGGATTGGCAGTATTTCTGCTGGTACCCCTGCGACGCGTCGGCTTCCCAGCGTGATCGGAGCCCTCCCCTCCGAAACCACCATGGCCCAAAGGCGGTGCGGGGAATACCGCTTACCACCCCGTTGCCTACCCCCTGATGTCATACCCACGTCACCTAATGACATCGCATCCACGTCGCCCACCACCACTCCGTATCAGCGCCATGTCATCTGCTGACATCACCACCTCGCCTCCATGTCACCCGCCATGTCATCCTCCGTACCTGCTACAGGACAAAGTTATGTCATGATGACATCATCACAAAAAAGCGCCAAAAAGCCCGAAAAAGCCCAAATTGTGTTAAAAGTCGTGAAAGTGATGGTTTTTGTTCATTTTCTATTTGTTCGTTTGCGGAGACTGTGCATGCAACTTATGACCAATTCGCCACCAAAACTCCAGTCCGCCTGTTATGAAACCAGCTCAAGAAAAGATAGAAAAGAGAGATCAACGCCTTAGAATTCAGCCTCTTCGAGGGGGCAACCTCCTTTACATTACATAAATGAACAATTCTTGGATGATACAAATGAAAATACCTCCTTTCTATATATAGGAGTCTAAGTGGTCCCAATACAATCAAAGCCTACATAACAATAATATTGTAGGGCACAACAATAACAATAGTGGGCTTCTATGTGGCACAATAGTAACAATATGGGCACTACATAGGTACATCAATATAATAAGTGGGTTGTACTAATAACAATAAGGGGTTGCACTAGTAGTATAGGGGCCTAACATGCCCCTCTCCTTCAAAAAGCGTTGTCCTCAACGCTTGAGTAGTTCTTGATGCTCCTGTATAAGATTCTTGTCCTCCCATGTGGAATCTTCAGCGGGTAAGTTCTTCCACTTGATGAGATACTCTGAAATTGATCGATTTCGTAGCTGTCGGGTTCTTATTTCTGTGACTGCTCCTGGTTCCAATATGATTTTTCTTTCCTCTTCAATTTTTGGCAATATTGTTTGAATTGGGATCTTTTGCAACTTTTGGATAAGTGGCCATACTTCTTCACCCTTCTTCCATTCATCCCTTGCTTCGTTTATCCAATCTGGTTGGATAATATAAATAGCATAAAACAATGCTTCCACATCCTCATCCTTGAAGAGTCTTCCCATTCGGTAAGGTCGCCATTTTTTAAGTGCATGTAGTATTGCCAACATTTCCTTCTCATAAATAGCTTGCTTGAGATGTAGCAGTAAAAATACCCAATCACGTACATCAAAACATTTTTCACTACGATGTTGATCTACCTGTTGTTTCGTTTGATTTTGCACTGAAGTGGCGTTATCCTTTAAAAGTTGGAGAACTTGTTGTTGATGCTCGATGTGATCCTTCACTGCTAGAACCTTTTTCTTCTTGATATGTCCTTCTATCTCTAGAGTTTGAGGAGTGGTAATTTCTTCCAATCCTTTACAAGATGTGGTCGGATTCATTTCTTGATGCTCGATGTGATCTTTCACTACTTGAACATTTTTCTTCTTTATATGTCCTTCTATCTTGATAGTTTGAGGAGTGGTAATTTCGAACAATGAATTACAAGATATGGTTGGATTCATTTCTTCTTTCTCGATGTGATCTTTCACTTCTTGCACCTTTTTCTTCTTGATATGTCCTTCTATCTTGAGAGTTTGAAGAGTGGTAATTCTTGCCAATGCTTTACAAGATATCGTCTGATTCATTTCTTCTTTCTCTGGGGTGGGGTCCTGGCGTATATCTTCTTCTTTTGTTGTTTCTTGATCCTTTTCTTCCTCCTCTTCATATTCTATGTAAAATAATTTCTCCTCAGCACACTTATGACCTTTAGTGCATTTTCTATCACAATTGTAACAAAGCCCTTTTTCTCTTTTTTCTTCCAATTGTTGTGGTGTAACCCTTGTAGGTTGTGGAAGGCTAGGAGAAACAACACTTCCATCTTTATAGTTGTGAGGGGTACACTTCCTGGTTTCCATAATTTTGCTTTCCACTATGTCACAAAGCCCTTTTACTCTTTCCAATTGTTGTGGTGTTGCTCTAAAGAAGGTGTTGCTCTTTGTATCCTCATAATGTGCTATCATTTCCTCCGTGAAAATTGACCACGTAACAAGTTGTTTACGAGAACAAAGCCCTTTGTACCATAAAAATTGATCTGGTTCTAAATATGAAGATGCAATACATACCTTTTGTAACACTTGTACACCATGTAGATCAAAATATTGCTCCATCTGAAGTATCCAATTTACCGGATCATTGCCATCAAACTTCCTCATCTTGCTTTTTCTTTATTTTAGGAGCTCGACCTTGAAACGACTGTAACTATGTACTTTTGGATCTTTAAGTTCTGAAATTGTGATCTATAGTAGCCCTCTGTGTCCTCTTTCCAATGCCACCAGTCTGATCCAAATTGGATTCTCCAAGAAAAAGTTATGTGAAATCTCCCGCAGTGACTTGCTTTTAGACTAGTTCAGTAGAGCGAACTTGTACGACATGCCACGAGTCACTACTTCAACCTTTGACTCTGAAAAATACATAAAAGAAAACTACAGTCCGTCCTCTTTCTGTACCTTCTTACGAAATTTCAATCTGATGCTCAGAAAGAAAGTTATGACGATTTTCCCCAGGTCACCTGTTTTGAGTGTAATTCAGGAGTCTGCAAAAAAACCAACTTCCTCAGATCATATCTCCGACAATATCGCACGAAAATCTCTGAAATTTGGACCTAAGGTTCAGCACGATTTCTTCTCAAATGGGTTTTTTCTGCGACCTCTGAAACATCACAGAAAAAAAGTTATAGCTAAAATGCCACGATGACCTATTTGGAGCAGCGAAACCCTAGAATCCAAAGCTCCGATACCAAATGTTATGAAACCAGCTCAAGAAAAGATAGAAAAGAGAGATCAACGCCTTAGAATTCAGCCTCTTCGAGGGGGCAACCTCCTTTACATTACATAAATGAACAATTCTTGGATGATACAAATGAAAATACCTCCTTTCTATATATAGGAGTCTAAGTGGTCCCAATACAATCAAAGCCTACATAACAATAATATTGTAGGGCACAACAATAACAATAGTGGGCTTCTATGTGGCACAATAGTAACAATGTGGGCACTACATGGGTACATCAATATAATAAGTGGGTTGTACTAATAACAATAAGGGGTTGCACTAGTAGTATAGGGGCCTAACACCGCCACCCAGGAGAATTCACTCTTCAAACTCGGCCCCCTCAGCTCAGTATTGTACCCACAGCTCGTACCAGTCGCCTATAAAACAGGTATTTACCCGTTATTCACCCGTAAACCCTGTTTTTCCAAAATTTCTCTGTTAAAATCACCCGAAGAACTAAAATTCGAATTAAAATGCGCTCCTACCCACAAATCTCTGCATTTTAATTCGCTGTGTGACCCTTTGTTCCAAAGAAAACCTACAGCCTCTATTCTCCTCTGCAAATTGCCCACTAAACTGCAATTCAAGCCCATTTCTGCCAGCAAAATCTCCAAAACTACCCAAATATTGAGTTAATTTGCCAAACTCACCTGCAAAAGAGCACCATTTCCTCCGTTTTTATCCAGCCTCCCAATTAAACTCTGCAAACTTTGTCTTTTCTGTAAATTTTACACAGTGAGGCCATTTATATATAAGGCTCAGTCTGTAATTCCCTGGGAAAACCTCAGAGCTAGTACTCAGCGTTCTGTTGCTCCATAGACCCACATTCAAATCAAAAACACGGAGAATTTAAAGATGGAGACTCCAGTAGCCTTGAATGTCACTCCTCTCAATGCACCCCACAAGAAATTGGAATCACTACCTTTGGTTGCTAGGGATTATCTAATCCAAGACTTAGTTGGTGACAGAAACCACCTGCAGACATTCTGTGAGCTGAGGAACAGTTATCTGAATAACAATGATTTTTATGGGATATGGGAATGAAATATGCCCATATACTTCCTCGCCTCTATCAATATCTTCCCTGAGATAATTCACCTCTGTTGTGAAAAGTATGAACCAACTCAAAGGGCAGTCAAATCTCCATCGAATAGCACCCTCTTTCATATAACTCCTGACTCCATCAATCAAATGCTAAACTTCAAACCAACTCAGCTTCTGTTTCCTCTTTCTATGAAATTCTTGCTTGATGAAGTTCCCAAACTCTCCAGCTCAAAGATATTCCTAATTGCCCAAGTATTTACGAGAGCAGATCGCCAGCCTACAGAGCCACCTCCTTTTCACTATGCATGTTTCAATGAAGTGGGTAAATTACTGGTTGATATGATATCTTATGTTCTGGGCTTCAAGACAAGTGAACATATTGATGAAACTATATTGGTCTTACTGTCCGCATTTACCCCAGGGCAGCCCCCTGCTGTCAAATACAATTATGCCAAATTCATTGCCAGCAAGATACATGACCAACTATTGAATCTAGATAGGGAGGGAGTCTTCAAGTATTCATCCTACATCTATCATCTGTTCCTGTATTATCAACCAGACTGTTTCCAATTCCCCATCAAAATATTGGACTCTAAAGGAGAAAAGAGGTCTGTGATTTTTTGGACCTCAGTCTTTCATGAAGTCCACAACTCTCCCTACTCCTACTGTGAGTTCATTGACATGTTTGTCTATCCAGTATCTTCTCTCCTAAAGAGAACTCCTCCTTCTATACTGTCTTATGATATGCAGAAAATATTGCAACTCTCCAAAAGTTACAAAATAGGTGACTGGTACTTCTACCAGAATAACACTGTCATCAGGATATATGGCTGTGAGCTGTGCCCCTACAGACTGCCAAGATATGTGCCAATGAGATTGTTTGCCTTGGAATATTATAGGCAATTTATCAATTCAGATTTGACTCATTTCCATAGCACCAAGAAAAAGGCTCAGTTGAAATTCAAAGACCAACTAGGCCCCTATGTCATGAACAAAAAAGAAGGATGGTAAGAGGCTGATCAGATATTGCGTGAAAAACTCAGATTAAAAAGGAGCTTTTGGTGGGTACCCTATGACCCAAATGGCTTTATCAATGCAAGAAGAATAAAATATAGGTTGACAGCTTATGAACATTGCAAAATCCCAGAAATAGAACAATTTGGCAACCAAGATGAGTGGGTAGAAGGCACACTAGGTGAACAACTCACTGAGGAAGAGAAAATGGAGCAAACTATGAAAAATTTGGAAAATACTCTTGACTTGGATTCTTTTGGGCAGGTGTCATTCAAACTACCACATCAAGTCAGAGAAGGCACATCAACTACTGCAGCTTCACAAGCTGCCCAAGAAAGGACTACACCAGCAGCAGGGACAGCAAAAGGCATGTAGGTAGTAGATACAGAGAAAGAAACAATGACAGACCAGCCAACTACCTCAAAGGAACAGAGTCAAGGGCAAGCCCCTTCACTATAGACAGAGGCACCACAGGTACCAGCATTACAGACTCCTCTCAATGAGGAAAGAAGAAAGAAACGGGACAAAGAAGAAACCACACCTGCAAGTGGGTCAACAGAGCAGCCAGAGGCCAAAAGGAAAAGAGTAGATCCTCAACCTGAAGAGGAAATTAGTGAAGAAATCACAGGGAGTCCAAGGAAGGAGAGGGAAACCAGCCAGCAAACATCCACCAGCTCTCACAGGCAAGAAATGGAGAGGCAACATGGTATGGAGGTGTCCTCCTCAAAGCAACAAAGTAAGCAACCATCTGGTATTAAAGGAACATTCATGGAAATTAAATCCCAAAATGAATTATTGAGAATACAACTTTATGATCAACTTCTCAAAACAACACCCTTGAAATAGCAAATACTGATGGCAGCTTATGACATTAAGGAGGAAAAAATGATCTTAAGTCATTTCAAGCCTAAAGTTCAACAACCACAGACAAATGCGGATTATATAAAAACAAATCTAGAAGTCCTCACCAAAGACATACACCCAATGGACCAAATTGAGCTGCACAAGCAAACAGGCGAAATGGTCTATGCTCCATTGGCAGACAAGGTAATGCTGGCCCACCAATTGAAGGAGTCATTAAGCAATACATCTGCCCAATTGGAATTGGAAAAAATATCTTCCTTGGCTAAAGACAATAGAATAAAGACCCTGGAGGAAATTATTATTGAGCTAGGGCATGATCCTAAGGATGCCAAGGGCATCAAAGCCCTTATAAAGAAAAAGGAAGAAGATATTGCTGCACTTAGAAAGCAATTAAAACTGCCTGCAACCATGCACCCACAAACTACAGAACTTGCACAAGAAAAGGCAGAAGAAGATACGATGGATTTGCTGATGAGGATGAATCAAAGGCTAATTGCAACGGAGCAAGAATTGGAGAAAGCATTGCAAGCCAAGCAGGGAGAGTCGACCTCCCAGCCACCTGAAACAGCTCCAACAATCACCGCTGCCCCTCCCACAGTTGCAGCAGCAATCCCTCCTATCATCCTAGCATCAACAACAGGTACATCAACCACAGGTGTTTAAGTAGCAGCGGCAATAACAGCACCAGACTCTAGCATGAGCATGGAAGAAATGATGAGAGCAGTAAAAGAGCTAGAAGTCCAAATGTCAGAGCTGAAAGAGGCCAAAGAAAAGTTGGCCAAGCTAGAGGTAAGCTATGACAAATCCAAGATAACAGTGGCAGAGAAAACAAGAGAGATAAAGGCCTTGGAGAATAAGGTGAAATCCTTGGAAAAGATCTCACTCTTCATAAACCTCTAGCAGATATTAAAACAATTTTGTGGACCAAAATTGGCGAGTCTATCACTGACCAATGACAATCAATTCAGACGATAAATGAGCAAATAGAATTGATAGAAATAGCCTGAGTAGAGATTCAAAGGGCCAGGACATCATTAGGAAACATGTCTGAGCAGGCCAATAGAATCATTCAATTTTTGAATACTCATACCAAAGAACAACTAGCAGCTCTAGATATCAGGAACAGAACAGACACCATTTTGATAGTGAAAAAGGTGCTAACCCTGAGGAATTTTGTTCAAAATTTTGAAAGAAAATGTCAAGAAATGCAGGCAGAAATAAATGCCTTTACAGAAAAGTTTACAGCCTTGCAGCAAAGGGGTCTACCCAGTTTGTTAACAAGCAATGGGAGACTGTTAACACATGAAGAGTATGCTAACAGGGTAAATACCTATGTATCCAATCAAATTATAGCATCATCAAGCATTTCAGAAGACACAGTGCCTCCCTCTGGACAGAGTCTATATGACAAATTAGAAAATTTGTTCTACATTGAACATGAAATAAATAATCTTTTGAAGTCCAGCCCAACTTCTACAGGTATACTAAAGCTGATGAAACACTAATAAAAATACAAAGACATCAGTTGCCAACAGACCAATGGTGGCAGGGGATGTTGGAGGTTTTACCAAGGTAATTTTGGTTCTTTTTTTGATTAGCTACATATCAACAAATTCAAATGCACAGGCCACCTGTCAAAGAATCAAAACAGTAGAAAGAGGAAATCACGTTGGGACCGCAGCTCATTAATGCAAGGCCACGCGCATAAAGGGCCAAGACAGCAATGCAGGAACGCATAGTAAAGAAATAGCTACCAGCCGATTCACTCAGTCCAAAAAGTCAAATATATCTGACAAACTAAACAACCAGCACACCAACATTTACTGCTGCATTCATTTCTCTCATTTACTTCTTCTGTAGAGTAGGTGAAGGAAGTTATTGCTTGATAGCTTATCTACACGATATTTTGTATCTCCTTTTTGTATAAATACCTCCCCATGAGATGTATTCGGGGTTGGTGATTTTCTCTCTGGACTGCGCTGTAACTCTGAGACTTTTTAATACAAAGGCTGTTGAAGTTCACTGCTACTGGACCGTCTGAATGTGGATTTGATGTTCTGGGACCTGCTACAGAATTCCTGTGTCTTTCTATGGATCAATAAGTTGTTCTAAACTGCGTTTTGTGTCTTCTGTGTTTGTAAAATTCATATATGTTTCATAATCTTAGTAATAGAGAAAAAGAATAGCCCAGAATTTGTTTAAATACACTATGTGTTCAATCTCTGTTGTTAATTATGTTTTCTTCAGAGTTAGCATAAACATGAATTCTTAGCTGCTCCTGTTTCCAATGATTCTTTCACTTTGAATATTTCCTAGGAATTCTTTACTGCTCCTTGATAATATTCATGCGCTTTCCCTCTACCAACATGATGAAGGATTCTTAACTGCCCTTCATCCACTGGCTTACATTCCACCAATTTCCAGATTTTAAAATTGTTCCAAGATCGATTATCTTGCTCTCTAGTATTGCCCTTTATCAAAGAAAACACTCTCAGCAGTTCATCCTCATTGACCCCATTTTCCCAATGGTATAAACTGTTTTATACTTGCATCCCCGCTTTGTTTAAGATCACCATCCAACAAACTTAAAACCAAACCCTGTTCATCATAACTAGCCTAAAATACTTCAAAACAAAGCTAAATTACAAAGAGAGAGCCCTCTCTGGTTGCAAATTGGCTAGAATCTGCAGCTAAAAGACTGGTTAGTGGTTACCTCGGCCGTATTCCCCCCTTAGAGCTTTCTTGGGGAACAACCTGAGTGATAACATCATTGGCGACTCTACTGGGGACCTAAATGATTGTTTTTTCCTTCTGTCTACTTTCTAAAGCTACAGATGGAGTCTGAAGTTAGCCAGGTATCCTTTGAAACTGTTTTTGCTGTGCATTTACAGGAGTAAATAATTGCTGCTTCAGTCAATCTCTAGTCTAGTTTTAGGCTTTAAATAGCTGCCTCAAAGATTTGATCAGTTTCCCTCTTTTAGCATATTCGAAGGAAAGCCCAAATCCTCCTATATTTCATAAGAGCTTCCTTCAGAATATTATCAAAAACTGTGATCTTTAAACATTCCCAAAAAAAAATGCCAAAATATATTTTTAGAAGCTGGCTCCAAAGAAGAAAACTCGTTACACCAGGTCAAATCCTGATCCAGATCCTCCGACTATTTTTGAAAATCCTAACTTGATCTCTAAGAACCTTAGAAGACAAGAAAGTCTAGCTAAATCTGCCGATTTAAACCCTGATATACTTCAGCAAAATCTTACGAAATTTGAGCTCACCCCTGGGAGAGCAGCAGTCCTTTCTGTCAATACTACAGCCTATCCAAGTTCTTCATCCACACCTCAAAGCATTCTCTCCACTCCCCCATCCACTGCCCATATTTCCACTCTTGTCCCTGCTGTTCCAGCTGTACTTTTCTTCCTGTTGTCCCATTTATCCCTGCAAATATGGCAAATAGATATGCTCCTCTACTGCTGCCTGCAAATCTAGGGGCTATGCCTCAAGATTATCAAAGCAAAATTACATATTTTGATGGCACTAGCACCTATACAGCTCAACAACATACAAAGAAAATGCAAGATTATTTTGAGAACTATGAAATTGATGATGATGATGTGAGAATGAAAATATTTGTTCAAAGCTTAACAGGTGAAGTAAGGACCTGGTTTAGGGCACTTGGTGCAAACAAAATTGTAGATCCAGATGCCCTGTACCAAGCCTTTTTGAACAGATGGGAAAAGAAGAAGGATCCATTGCATATCCTATCAGAGTATGATAGCTTAAAAAGAGGCCCACAAGAAACTGTCCAAGACTATTGTGCTAGATTCAACAATGTGTACAATGCCATCCCTCAAAACCTTAGACCTCCACATGACTTAGCCTTAATCAAATTCCCTGATGGATTTGACTCTGATATGGCATATCAGTTAAGATAAAGGGCTCCTCCTAGCTTAGAAGACATGCAAGGCATAGCGGTTAGTGTAGATGCCAACTTGATATCTAAGACAAATCGGGCTAGAACTGAAAGGAGAACAACTTTCAAAGAAGAGCCTTTTGCATTTGAGCAAAAACTAGATGCAATCATCAAAGGTATGGACAGACTGGGTGACAGAGTGGAAACCATTGAAAGGAAATCTTCTTGGGATGGTCAACCAAGTAACACCACTAGAAATCCAGACATTAGAAAAAATAAAAATCCTAATACTATGAAAGCTGGCCCTGATCAGAATATCAGACCTCCATTTCAAGAGAACTATGCCGAAGCCTCAACCTCTAGTGAGCCAACAGACGATACTCAAATCAACCTAATGGGTTTAAACAGTGAGCAACAAATCTTTCTAACACAAGATGACCAAGAGGCTCATAGTTTCAACCAATTTCAAACCAAATCTGGAGAGTCATTTGATTTTAGAGAAGGGTATGATGTAGTGGTCTGTGAGGTTCATAAACAATACAAATTAAGAAGCAAAACCATAGATATGCGTGAAACTAGCAAGCTAAAAGATACCAAGCAACCTAAGAAAGCAAAGGATAAAACTTCCCCGACAGAACTCCCAACTAAAAAATACCTTGACCCAAAGGAAGCCACTGTGGAGGACATATCAAACTTACAGCCCTCAAAAAATCAGCCATCCACATCCCTTCCCTCAAAAGAAAATCTGAATTTCCCTCCTCAAAATAATTTCAAAACAGATTTAGCTCAGAACAACACTCATGATGAAGATTAGGTCACTGAAAATACAACAAAAAAGGAAAACCTTGTTGCTTGCAATACAAGGATTCAAGTGGAAAAACCTTTTAACCTAGAAACATAAATAGGCAAACTGAAAATAGCCATTCCTCTGTTTGAATTGGCTAAACATGAAGGTTATAGGGAACAAATCAATAGGTCACTTCAAATATCAGAGAATAGGGATGCAGTCAATGTTTTAGATGACCAACCAAAACTTTTTTTTGTCTTGAAGTCAATGGTAAAACAGTAGATGGAGGAGTTCCTCCATTCTATGTAAGCTTGAACATTCATGACAAGGTGTTGCATAATGCAATGTTTGATTCGGGAGCTTCCCATAACCTAATGCCTAAGTCTATGATGGAAAGACTGGACCTAGATATCACAAGGCCATACAAAGACTTGTTCTCATTTGATTCCAGCCAGGTCAGGTGTCTAGGCCTAATCAAAGATTTGTGTGTATCTCTAGTACAATACCCCGCCAAGACAATCTTGATGGATGTGGTGGTAGCTGATATCCCACCAAAGTATGGCATGCTTCTGTCCAAATCTTGGGGTGCAAAACTCCAAGGATATTTACAACTAGACATGTCCTATGCCACCATTTCATTCTTTGGACAGCCAAAGATATTGTACCGGGAAACATTGATGAAATATGTGGTTAGCAGTCAAGAGAAACCCCAAAACTTCCCCATCTATTCTATGCATTCCGATATGGATTCATTCATCTTATACAATGCTGAGATGTGTCCCAAAACTGATGTCAAACTCTTGGAAACAACACAAACAAAAAGCATAAATGAACAATCTAGCGCTCAAGATTAAAAAATTGTTGATGTTATTGATGCAACAAATGAACAAAACTTACCATGTGAGTTACAAAATCCAAATTTGTCCACTGAGCAAGTTTCCAAAACTCCTAAGGCTAGTCACAATCAAGAAATCTTATGGTACTTAGAGTTTGATGGGTCAGTGAAAAAATTAGGAGCAGGGGCAGGGGTTTGGATACACAACATGCAAAATGACCATGCTCAAGGACATGCATATAGGCTCAATTTCAGATGTACAAACAATATGGCCGAATATGAAGCCCTTTTGCTGGGACTCAAACTGATTAGAAGTATAGGGGTAACCAAGATTTCAATTCTAGGGGATTCAGACTTGATTATCCAACAGATAAAGGGAAGCTTTGTTACAAATGATCTTAGGCTAAGATCTTATAGAGGGGCAGCCATTGAAATACTCAACACCTTCATAGAATTTCAGCTCACCAAAATCCCAAGAAACCATAATTTACATGCGCATAGTTTGGCAACTTTTGCCAGCACTTGCAAGCTGCCATTTGAGCCCAACCACCACTTCACTGCTAAAATCAAACACAGACCTACTGTCCCAGATAATGTCAAAAATTGGCAGGTGTTTGAAAATGATACACAAATAAATAATTTCCTGACTTTGAAAGAGGAATTCTCAAGTACAAACATAGATACAAGCATCATTTGTGAAGAACAACAAGTAGACAAAATTGAGGAAAAAATATCAGCTGAAACAGAAAATCATATTTGCATCCAACAATTTTTTCCAGCAAAAATTTACAAGAGCTGAAGCAAATGGACCTTGATGAAATGGCTGAGGGAGAATCTGAAGTAATTGAACTGAAGGATAATTTTCTGCCCACAGGCCTAGCTCCTTTGGAGGATATTTTTGACTCAAATGATATTCCAAGTAGGCCAAAAATGCAACCACTAAATGCAGAAATTGAGGACTGCAATATTGGAACCACAAAAAATCCCAAAATGATAAAACTGTCCAAAGCATTGCCTCCTAACCAAAAGCTGAAATACATTGAGTTGTTTAAAGAATTTCAAGATGTTTTTGCATGGAGCTATGAGGACCTCAAGTCCTATGATACATCTGTCATCCAACATACAATACCCTTGAAAGAAAATCAAAAACCTTTTAAGCAAAATCTTAGAAGGGTGAATCCTGTCCTCCTTCCCCTTATTGAAAAGGAAGTCAAATGAATGTATGAAGCTATAATAATTGCACCTATCAGGTTCTCCGAATGGATTTCAAACCTAGTACCTACTAGGAAGAAAACGGGAGAGATAAGACTGTGTGTTGACTTAAGAAATCTGAATAAGGTGTCTCTCAAAGACCACTACCCCTTACCAAAAATGGATCACATCCTACAAAGGGTAGTGGGAACTGCTAGGATTTCACTGTTAGATGGATTCTCAAGATTCAATCAGATCTTAGTTCACCCGGATGATCAAGATAAAACTGCGTTTACAACACCTTGGGGAACCTTCAAATATGAAAATATGCCTTTCGGACTTAAAAATGCAGGGGCCACATTTCAACGAGCAATGGACATAGCCTTTGCTAAAGAAATCCATGATTTTTTAGTCATATATCTTGATGATCTCACTGCTTTTTCCAAATCAGATCAGGAACATTTAGAACATCTCAGACAAGTGTTCCTAATTTGTAGAAAATATGGCATATCTTTGGACCCAAAGAAATCATTGTTTGGCCATGAAGAAGGCAAACTCCTAGGTCATATAATTTCAAAAGATGGCATCAGAATTGACCCGGACAGAATAGAAGCGATCCTCCAAGTGCCTCACCCAAGAAACATCAAAGAACTACAAGCTTTTTTAGGGAAGATCAATTTCCTAAGAAGATTCATTCCCAATTTGGCTGAACTAATAAGACTATTGAATAACATGCTGAAGAATATTCTAAAGTCAAAAGGACAATTGAAGCTAAACAAACCTTTGAGGACATCAAAATAGCTTTAACAAAAACACCAGTCCTCACAATCCCCAAGTTTGATAGAGATTTTATAATCTTTTCCTTTGCATCTCAGCATACTATTGCTGCTGTCCTATTGCAAAAAGATGACCAAGGATGTGAGAAGCCCATTGCTTTTTTTAGGAAAGCACTTAGAGATGCACCTTTAAAATATCAGATCATGGAAAAACAAGCTTATGCCCTTGTAAAAGCCATCAAGGATTTCAGAGTTTATATCTTGTATTCTCATGTGATAGCTTATGTCCCAAATGCCGTGGTCAAAGACATTCTAACTCAAGAAGGAATTGAAGGTAAAAGGGGCAAATGGATAGCTAACATTTTAGAATATGACATTGAAATTAAGCCAACAAAACTGATAAAAGGACAAGGATTAGCCAAGCTGATGACTGAAACCAATTTTCAAGCCCTTGACATCAATGAACTGGATAACAAACAGGAGATGGCGACTCCACAGATCAATCAAGCCTTTTTACAATCACCTTGGTATGCTGACATATGTTATATATTGTTAAACCTACAAGCTCCTCCAGGGTTATCCAGGACTAAAAAGAGATTCTTGAAAATGAAAGCTTCAAAGTTTTGTATTATAGACAATGTGTTGTTTTGGAAAAACCATGAAGGTATTTTGCTTAATTGCCTAACACTGGATGAAACTGACAAAGTACTTAAGGAATTTCATGCAGGGGACTGTGGTGGACATTTGTATTGGAAATCAACAGCTGATAAAATCCTAAGGGCTGGATTTTATTGGCCCACACTCTTTGCTGATGCAAAGAAATATGTAACTTCTTGCCACAAATGCCAAATTTTTGAAGGCAAGAAAAAGCTGCTGCCTTTGCCCCTCAAACCCATTTCAACTGAAAGGCCATTTCAACAATGGGGTTTAGACTTCATTGGGGAAATCCACCCTTCATCCTCTGGTCAACATAGGTGGATTTTGACAGCCACAGACTATTTTACCAAGTGGATAGAAGCTATCCCTTGTAGGCAAGCCAATGACTCAATCATCATGCAATTCTTAGAAACCAATATTCTATCTAGATTTGGTTGTCGAGAGAAGATTATTACAGACAATGCTGCTGCCCTTAAATCCAAAAGAATTTTTGTCATAAGTACCACACTACCTTGGGCCACCCCACAACCTATTACCCTCAAGGTAATGGTCTAGCTGAGTCATCCAACAAAAGCTTAATCAACATCATTAAGAGAATATTGGAGGAGAATAAAAAGAATTGGCATAAAAAACTTATAAATGCACTATGGGCAAACAGATTGACCACCAAAAGATCCATTGGAACAAGCCCATATGAATTGGTTTATGGCATGGAGGCAAGATTCCCTTCATCTTTAGGAATCCCAGTGATAAAGTTGCTGCAAGAAATACAGACAGAACCTAATGATATTCAGAGAAGGATCAATCAAACTATTCATTTGCAACAGACAAGAGAGGAGGTATACCAAAGACCTCAGGTTTTACAAGAAAAACTTAAAAAGATATTTGATAAAAGAACCAAAGCAGAGGATTTCTTCATTGGGAATAGAGTTTTAAAGTGGGATTCCAGAAGAGAAGATAAAGGAAAACATGGAAAATTTGATTTTCTATGGAAAGGACCTTTTGTTATTCAGACTGTACAAGGAAACAACACCTATTTTATGAAAAGCTTTGATGGCACAGAGGAAGATGATGGGCCAGTAAATGGTCGAATGTTGAAGCATTATTTTGATCTGGTTTGTTGAAGAAATCAGCACTTTAGTTTGTACATAATAGTGTTTACTTTCTGCAATTTATTACAGCAATATGATAGGGAATAAGATGCAGCAAATTTTGAGGGAAAGGCAAGGAATTGTGCCACCTTATGGTATTACATTTTGATTTTATCAGAAGAAGTTAAAAAAGAGACTTGGGAGCTGTGAAAATGATGACAAATATTCAGACAGAGTAACCTAAACAGAGCTGCAACTAAGTCAATGAATTCATGAGAATCACTCAAATTTTGCAGAGGCACCATTTTGTGTACAACAAAGGAGAAATGTCAGAATACAACAAGAATTGAATATAAGGCCCTCTGACCTGCTATTCTTGACTTTTCACCAGGAAAAGCCATCCCCAAGTGGAGCCACTGTTAGGTTCCTATACCAATAGGTTTCATTTTTCATGATTGACTGTAGAAGAGCCAAATATGTTCATCCTTTCATGCTGCAAAGGTTCCATATTTTGTAAAAAAATGAATAAAATTAAAAAATGAAAAGAGGGTATGGCCTAAAAGAAAAATCAAAGGGCAAAAAGAATGAATTGGTCAGAAAAAATGATAAAAATGAACCCCAAACCAAAATACCAGGAAAGTGTGGCAGTTTAAATGCCACTACTGTTCCATTTTTGAAGAATTTCATTGTGTACAGGTGGTTGATTATTGACACTGTTGATGAATAGCTAGATAGTTCAATCCTCGTTAGATCATGTTTGAATTTACTTGTCTTTAGAATACAGAATAAAGATATGTCCAAACAGTTCAAGCTTGGCAGATGAGTAAATAGGTAGAGAAACAAAGGAGCCCAACTGCTTAATCTGGGCCCTTGGAAGAGATAAGGGTAGACTTAGATAGGAGGGCATTCAAAAGAAAGGAGGAAAATCAGGGTTTGCTAGTCCAAATGCACCCAATCAAAAGGAAGAAAAAATGCTAGGTGTATTAGGCTGGGTAGGCAGCTTGAGGTTGTAGAAGCAAGTTTGTGATCATTTTTTGTCTTGTCAAGAAAGACTTATCTCATGGATGTCACAAGTACCATGGCGGTTGTTTGGTTGTAAAACAGTGGAGCATAACTAATTTCCCCTCTCATTCCCCCAAGTACCCTTACTGACATCCCCTCAAGGACATTGGGATCTGCCCAATAGTCCTAGTTCACTTCATTTTATGATAAATACTAAGTGGAACTTTGTGTTTACTAGTCAAAACAAGCCACAATTCTTGTGTAAAAGATCTTACCATTTTACTTCATTTCCCAAAAAATCTAAGTTATTACTTTATAAACTTAGCGTTATCTGTCCATAAAATCATATTAACATTGACTCTATTGTATAGCTCCTTTATCATTTTCCCACCCCTATTCTATAAAAAACTATACAAAAAACCCAAAAAATACATAATATCCCTACCCCTGGCAACTATAGCCTTATGATAAAGTTTTGGGGAATTATTGGTTCATTTAGGACCTTAATAATAGCCCCTATGCATTAAAAAAAATTGGGGTTTATTTGACATCCTGTTAAATAAAAACCCGCACTGAAACCCCCCACATAAACCATATATTAACTCCTGGCGCGCATGTATATATTGGGATTTGTTTGACATTTGGTTAAACAAATAACCATAGCTGCCTGCATAAACCACATAAAACCCATAATCAAAGGTTTTAAACCCCTACAAACATTATTTAATGCCGAAATATTAACGCGGGTCCTATATCATAAACCTCCGCCACTTACCTCGCCCGTCGACCGTCCGATCTAGCGCCATAGATCTAACGGTTGGTGGCAATATCGGAAGCTCCCATCCGCTGAACGTTAGCGTCCGGGGGATTGGTTGTATTTCTGCCATACCCCTGCCACGCGTTGGCTTCCCGGCGTGATCGGAGCCCTCCCCTCCGAAACCACCATGGCCCAAAGGCGGTGCGGGGAATACCGCTTACCGCCCCGCTGCCTACCCCCTGACGTCATACCCACGTCACCTGATGACGTCGCATCCACGTCACCCGCCACCACTCCATATCAGCACCATGTCATCTTCTGACATCACCACCTCGCCTCCATGTCACCCGCCACATCATCCAACACGTCATCCTCCGTGAAAGACATCTGTTTCCAACATACCAATCGTGGCAGGGGATGCTGGAGGTTTTACCAAGGTAATTTTGGTTCTTTTTTTGATCAGCTACATATCAGCAAATTCAAATGCACGGGCCACCTGTCAAAGAATGAAAACAGCAGAAAGAGGAAATCAGGTTGGCACCGCATCTCATTAATGCAAGGCCACACACAGATAAAGGGCCAAGACGGCAATGCAGGAACACAGAGTAAAGACACACCTACCAGCCGACTCACTCAGTCCAAAAAGTCAAATATATCTGACAAACTAAACAGCCAGCACACCAACATTTACTACTGCATTCATTTCTCTCATTTACTTCTTCTGTAGAGTAGGTGAAGGAAGTTATTGCTTGATAGCTTATCTACACAATATTTTGTATCTCCTTTTTGTATAAATACCTCCCCATGAGATGTATTCGGGGTTGGTGATTTTCTCTCTGGACTGCGCTGTAACTCTGAGACTTTTTAATACAAAGGTTGTTGAAGTTCACTGCTGCTGGACCGTCTGAATGTGGATTTGATGTTCTGGGACCTGCTACAGAATTCCTGTGTCTTTCTATGGATCAATAAGTTGTTCTAAACTGCGTTTTGTGTCTTCTGTGTTTGCAAAATTCATATATGTTTCATAATCTTAGTAATAGAGAAAAAGAATAGCCCAGAATTTGTTTAAATACACTCTGTGTTCAATCTCTGTTGTTAATTATGTTTTCTTCAGAGTTAGCATAAACAGGAATTCTTAGCTGCTCCTGTTTCCACTGATTCTTTCACTTTGAATATTTCCTAGGAATTCTTTACTGCTCCTTGATAATATCCATGCACTTTCCCTCTGCCAACATGATGAAGGGTTCTTAACTGCCCTTCATCCACTGGCTTACATTCCACCAATTTACAGATTTTAAAATTGTTCCAGGATCGATTATCTTGCTCTGTAGTATTGCCCTTTATCAAAGAAAACACTCTCAGCAGTTCGTCCTCATTGACCCCATTTTCCCAATGGTATAAATTGTTTTAGACTTGCATCCCAGATCTGTTTAAGATCACCATCTAACAAACTTAAAACCAAACCTTGTGCATCATAACTAGCCTAAAATACTTCAAAACAATGCTAAATTACAAAGAGAGAGTCCTTTCTGGTTGCAGATTGGCTAGAATCTGCAGCTAAAAGACTGGTTAGTGGTTACCTCAGCCGTATTCCCCCCTTAGAGCTTTCCTGGGGAACAACCTAAGTGATAACAGAGTGGAAGAAGAATATCAAATCCTTCAGCCTTGATTACTAGATATCAGAAGATGGAATTTACATGTAATGCTAAACTCTGAATGCCCTGCTTGTCATCCTACCTAAATTAGAACTAGTCAAGATCACGGATCACTTTATTGCAAAATCTATTTGGAAAAAGATGAACAACCACTATGAAGGTGAAAACAAGGTAAAGCAAGCCAAAATTCAAGTTTTTAGAAAGCAATTTGAGTATTTGAAGATGCATGATGATAAATATATTGCTAAATATTTCCTTATAGTTGATGAGATTGTGAACACTATAATAGGCCTTGATGAAAAGCTAGTAGAGCCTATAGTAGTTCAAAAGGTGTTGAGAATTCTCCCAGAGAGATTTAATCCAAAGTTTTCATCAATTGAGGAGATGACAAAGTTGAAGGCTTTCACTTTGGACCAACTACTTGGGACTCTTACTACTTATGAGATGAGAATTTCTAATGGAAAGCCTACAACAAAGGAGTTAGTCTTCAAAACATATAAGAAGCCCAATGAAGAACAGGATGATTCATGTTGTGAATCAGATGAAGAGGAATTTATGTTAGTAAGGAAGCTCTAGAGAGGCTCGGGAAAGTACAAGTTAAACTACCTTTTAAGTGCTTTAATTGTGGTAAAGTTGGTCACTATGCTTCCAAGTGTCTTGAAAAGAATAAGAAATAATATGACCCTAGAGATAGGTTTAGGAAAGTGAAAAGGGAAAGAAAAAATGATAAGAAGAAAAGCATCTACACCCAAGATTTTAACTCTTATGAAAGTGAAAGAAATGAATCATCAAATGAGGATAGAGATAACGAAAGTCCAAAAGAATTTATGCTCATGGCTATAGATGCTCTAGAAATAGAAGTCGTTGATTTTGATGGAGAAGAGGTTGAAGTTGACTTAGAAGGAGAGTTGAGCAGTGCTCTTGAAGAGATTTAAAGACTAAGGAAGAAAATAAAACTCAAAAGGAACTAATGATTAAGGATAAAGTTGAATTTATTGAACCTTTTCTCCTACAAATTAAAGATGGTAAAAATATTCAAGAAACTCTAAATCAACAACTTAGTGAGAAAAATCAAGTTTGTGAAAGTCTTGAAGGAGAAATTGTTTCTCTGAGAAAATATCTTGAAAAAGTTAAAACTTAGCTAAGCTTCAATGAGAATTTTGGAAAAAGGACTGAAAGTTTAGATGAGCTTCTTGAAGCATGGAGAGTCTCAAATAACACAGCACGTCTTAGACTTGAAGCCAAGTCAAGCTTAGCAGTTGATTCGAAAGGAAAGAAAGTGATTACTTTTATATTGCAAGCAACCAAAAATGGTTCAACACAACAACAAGGAGAAAGAGAAAGCAAGCATCTCAATTTGCAGAAAAACACCAATCAATAGCAACAAAATAAGAAGGGAAATTCAAACAATGGATCGAATCCCACACAACAAGGGAGGATCAATGTTGGAGAGGAAAATAAAAATTATTGGGCAGCCCAACGAGAATTCAGAAATTGATTTTCTCCCAATTATGAAGGAATATTTCCATGTTACTATTTTACATGCACAAATTATGGCGCAGGGCAACAAATTGCACGGTGAATCCGTCATTTAGAAAACTCAAGCCCTGAAGAAGATAGTATTAGCCAAATAATCAATCTATCAGGAAAAGGATGAGAATACCAAGGTACAATAATTCATTCTCTCCTTTTATTAATTTTATCTAATGTTATTCTTGTCATAATTTTGGGCAAAGAGAAGTTGACTGTAAACTTAGAAATAACAGGTTTGATCGAACTATAAAGCAAACAATCCAAGAATCTAAAGTCTAGAAGGAAAAAGAAAATACAGAGAAATGTAATATTGTTCTATGTGCTCAAAATGAAGGAAGCCATTGGTATGTTGATAGTGGCTATTGCAGGCACATGTCACGAGACAAAAATAAGGTTTTTTCACGGAAACTAGTTGAGAAAGGAAATGTGACTTTTGGAGATAGTGTACCTAGTAAGATTGTTGGTAAAGGAGTTGTCATTCTATCTAATGGAAGAGGTAAATCCAAGAATGTAATTTTTTTTTCTTTTTTATGGGCTAAAGCATAATATACTCAATGTGTCTCGAATGTGTGACTAATAATATGATTTGTTGTTCAAAGCTGAAAATTGTCAAATCAAGTTTGTAGGCACTATAGAAATAAAATTTGAAGTTGTACGAACAAACAATAACGTCTATTTTCCAAAAGAGGAGATAGAGAGTTGTTGTTTATCAAAGATTGATGAAAGCTAGATGTGGTATAAAAGACTAGGAAATATGAACTTTGATCATATTGTCAAATTGGGCAAGAAGAATGTTGTTAAATATCTACCAAAGCTTTCAAATCCTGAGAATATTATTTGCAAGTCCTGTAAAATTGATAAACAAGAATGAGTACCATTCAGGTCCAAGGAGAACACATCAATTAGGCCATTGCAATTAGTACATATAAATTTATCTGGTTCTTCAAGAACTCAAACACCCACATGTAAATTGTATTTCATGTTTATCATTGATGATTTCAGCAAAATGATGTGGGTTGCATTTTTAAGAGAAAAATCAAAGGCCTTTGAGAAGTTTAAAGACATTAAGGCCATGGTTGAAAATGAGACATATTGTAAAATCAAATGCATAATGTCTGATAAGGGAGGTGAGATTACTTAAAAATAATTTGATGACTTTTGCAAGAAACACATCATCAAAAGAAATTTTACTAGAGGAGATACTCCATAACACAATGGTGTAAAAAAATAGCCAATAGATCAGTTCAATAGATGGCTATATCCATGATGGGAGAAAGAAATATTGAGCATAGATTTTGGTTTAAAGGCATTCATACATCAATGGTGATTCTAAACAAAGAACACTTCATACTAAATAGTGAAAAAACTCCATATTACCTTTGGTATGGCAGATCTGTGATAATGAAACATTTCTGAGTCTTTAGAAGCATGTGTTATATCAAAAGATGAAAAGATTGGTAATTTTGATGCAAGAGCTGATGAAGGTAATTTTCTTGGGTATTCTTAGAATAGCAAGGGTTATAAATGCCACGACAAGAATAAAAATAGGATAGTTTATTGCATTGATGTTAAATTTGATGAACACTTTGAATCTGAAGACTATCAGTCAATAAATATCATCTTCAATGATCTAGTCAACAATGATGAGAAGTTTAATGATCCACTTTCAGATGAAGACAATTAAGAACCTCTCAGTCCATAACAAAAATTAATCGGTCTAGAGATACCATCTTGATCTGTAACTTGGCCTTGATCTAGAGTGTTATCAAGGACCAAAATAGGAAACGTTTTGTATATATGCATGTATTCATGACATTTATGACAACAAAACAGGATGTGTTCATAGTCCAAGATTTTCTTTTAGAGTTTGTCTTGATAGAAGATATCAATCGACTCAGGAAGGGGCTTTAAGATATTCGTATATACACATATGTGAGCATAATATATGTGTCTTTCTTCTTTAGTGGCTTCCACGACTTTTAAAAAATGACCAAGAGCATTTCTTATGCCTGCTAATATTTCTTCATTCCAGTGTTCTCTAAGAAAGGAGTATGTCTGGATTCAAACTAGGGTCGCTATAAAGTTCTCTTTGTCTGGAACACATTGCACTTTCCAAAACCTAAGATATAATCCTACAAAGTTGAAGATAGTCCATTTTCAAAAACCCTCATGCGATCTTCCACATTGGCAAAGTTATTGGGGAAAAAGCATTTTTCCCCCAGCTCCATTTTGATTTGTCACTTTGGTTTCCACTTGTGTTGAATCCAGTAGGTGAGGGTTTTTTTCAAGGGCCAAATGCTTAGGAGTTTTCCAATTAAAGAATGATCTCTCATGTATTAAAGGTACTCCCCAATTCATTTGGAATGCACCTCAAACTTTAGATCTATGGATGCTTTTGGAAGGTAGCTTCCTAGTGGTCTCTAGCTAGTTGAAACTTGCCTTAAGGATCCTTGCTACTAATATGAGCTTAAATTTCTTGCAACCTCATCAATGAAAGGATTAGCTGATTGAATGGGGTGATGGTCCCTTGCAGTAATTTTGTTATAGGAGGGAGCATACCTACAACGTTAACTATGGTGGAAGGAATTATAGAGACGATGTGGGTGATAAGGAAGTTAATGACAAGGTATAGTATGGTTTTTTCCAAAGAACTGGAGCTTTATTCCATCATATTGATTTTTGTATTGTTTAATTTGAATATTTTCATAGATAAATAAAGAACCACTACATTACTAATTCGTAAGAATATACATGCATTCACCTATAAAAATATCGTGAAAAAATGAATCAATGGATTATATAATGTACCTTTCGAGAGAATGGATCATATAATATAATCAATTGACCTTTTAAGAGAATTTAATAACAAAATGCAATACAAGGTTTTACTTCGGTTAATAATTTTATTGTCTACTATAATATTTAATTTTTTCATTTTTCATGTTTCAATTTATCAATATTATTAACAATTTTCTTTCTAAATATTCATTGCCTAATAAAATACTCAATAGTTTCTTTCCTTTACAATTACATTAGTCATGGAGACAACTTTTTAGTACCAGACAAAGCAAAAAAGTTATGTCTAACATCTCCCTCCTGTCATTTGAAAGAGAAAGTAACTTTCTTAATCTCTCAATCTTATTAATAATTACCACTTTTTAAAAGGAATAAATAAGTAATATAATTATCAAAATAATCTTTAAAAAAATATCAATTATAAACATAAAGCCCAAAAATAAAAATAAAAATTGAAATTATAATTAAAATTAAAAACCATTAATGCAAATGTAGAGTGCAAATTTCCTAAAATTAAACATAATCTTGACATATCATAATATAAGTAATGCCATAATCTAAGACAATTTTCTCCTCCAAAGTTTCCAAAGTTTTCTTCACCATTGTTGAAACAATGGTAGAGCATATGGTCTCTCCAATCATTGGTATCCTAAAGAGATCACCATAACATAATATAGGTAAATCCATAAGCTAAAACAATTTGTTCCTCCAAAGTTTTGTTGATCATTGTTGAAACAATGGTAAAGCATAGGGTCTCTCCCATCATTGGTAGTTTGAAGAGATCACCATTGCTGCAGAGCATATGGTCTCTCTAATTATTGGTACTCTTAAGAGATCACTATGGTTGTATAAAGTTTTTTTTCATAAATATATTTTTTAAATTTAAGAAATATATATGAAAAATTATTTATCATTGATTATTTATTATATAAAAATAAATCATTTTAATGATATTTTAGTTTTGAATTTTTTCTCACTTGCACTACTAGTTGTATATGATTTTATAAGTATGATCAAGTTTAGTTTGTAATCATTTGTATTGCTAGCTAAATAAGGGTTGTGTAACTATTCGATGTTTTGGAGTTTTGGTAGAAATCTCAAAAAAAATTCAAATATTATTTTTGATATTTAATCTGGGAAGCTTTGTGTGATGGTTGTTCACCACACGTCCCCTAAAACCCATTAATAAAATTGTGTAGGTTCATGCTCACATGAGGTTTAGTGTTGACGGGGTTCTGATATGGGTGGTATTAAGCAAATTGTCGATCAAGTTGATTAACGAATATGATTAATAGTGTGACACACTCCCCATTTTCCTTGACACCACTAAGGAGGGTTTCTCATAAAACCATCGACAATATTGAGCCAAGTCATATGTCGGAAGCGGCAAATTAAGGTTTGACCTACGACCCCCAACCCCTAACCAGTATTGGTAATTTTATTTTTATAAATAAAATCAATGGAGAAACCAAGCCTTTGGGACCATGTTTAATCATACAAGGTGACAGGTAGATGACACATTGCAATTTTTTATTGGGTGACAAAGGTGATGTGGATGCATAGGTGGATGCACAATCAAATTATGACATTAGCATTATGTCATCAGTGACATGCCACCAATGAGGGTGTGATAAGTGGCATGTTGATTTGGAATGTTTGGGTGGCCAAGTGGGCCAAATCTTAGTGGCATGTGACACTACTCAGGAGCCACCATGTGGCATAGAGGATTTCAACAAGATGATTGGGCAGTCCCTCGGAGTTCGAGCCAAGGGATGTGTTTTGCCATGCTTTTCTATGTAATTTACTTTTACAAAAAATTAAAGAAATTGTTCAGAAGGTCAGACTTTGGCCTAGTTAGGCCTCAAGCCAAGACGGAGGAAAGAGCCAATATGCAGTAGGGAAAATTCCCTAAATTCTGACCCCCAACCTACATTGGAAATCATGCCAAAGTTGTTTTTTGCATTATTTTTTAGTGTTAATTAAATTTGGTGAAATTCACAACTTTATCATCTTGGTTAGGTAGTTGGCAGAGAAATAGAAATTTGGTAGAGCACCGATCGAATAATGACTTGGTCAGAACACTTGGTCATATGATGAAAAGCATTGTTGTACAGGTGCTCTAGCAGTTGGCAGTGGACACCAATAGTCGAAGGAGTTTTAGCAGTGGCATTGTTAAAATTGGAGGTATATTTGGAGATTTTGCCAAATTTAGAAAAGTTTTGCTAAAACTTGTAAAAATTCTAGAATTGCAAATTGGACAATTTAACTCAGGTTTTCCTAGAGAGACAAGGGAGAAGAGTCATAAGACTTAAAGACCACATTCAAAAGGCTTGAAAGAAGCAGTAAATGAGAAAAAATAAGAATTTATGCATGAAATAGGGTTGAAGTTAACTAGAGTTTGAAAATAAAAATATCAGCTCACATTTCTATATAAACATAATCAAATTTGCAAGGGGTGTGTGTGTTTTTTGTTGTTGATTCATCAATTAATGTTGCTGGTGTGGATGGTGGATTGATCAGTGATCAAGGATTGTAGAAGGTGATTTTATGGTTTTTGTGGTGAGTTATTAAAGAGAGATGTTTATTTGTTTATGAAAGGAAGCGGCCTTTGTTATTTGAGTTTGAAAATTGTATGAAAGATGGGTCATTGAGGTCAAGCAAGTAGTAGCTTACAGATCATGGGTTGTAGCTCCTTCCGGTAGTGGTTGGTAAATAGTTAGGGATTGAAGATCCTTTCATTTTTAGTTGATAAATTAGGGGTTGTATCTCCTTTCAGTTGTAGATGATAAATTAGGGAGCAGTAGAATCCTCCTGGTTGTAGCCAAAGAACTTTGTAATTGAAAGTAGAAGCTTGCCTTTGTGAATTAAATTGAAGAAAAAGTTTCAAGAATCTATGTGTGATATTTTTTTCTTATTATGTTCATTCGTGTGATGCTGATATCAATTGTTGTTGAAGTACTTATTCGTTTCCTAATATTCTGCATTAGTAAAAGAAAATTTAAAAATTCCTACAATACTGATCCACCACCCCTCTCAATATTGTCTTGGTTTCTAGAAATTGGTATCAAAGAAAAACCAGGTTACTTCAAATTGGTTAAGTGGTTGGAAGAAATATTAAGGACCATGGTATACCAGGAAGGATTATACACCAATAGGGAACCTATGTTCAATGGAACAAACTATGTGTTTTGGAAAGTAAGGATGAAGACCTATATTCAATCACTTGGAACTAGTGTATGGGATGAAGTGTAAGAATAATATCAAATCCTTCAGCCTTGATTAATAGATATCAAAAGATGAAATTTACATGTAATGATAAATCTATGAATGTCCTGATTATCGGCCTACGTGAATTAGAACTAGTCAAGGTCATGGATCACTCCAGTGCAAAATCTATTTGGAACAAGATGAACAATTGCTATGAAGGTGACAACAAGGTAAAGTAAGCCAAAATTCAAGTTTTTAGAATGCAATTTGAGTCTTTGAAGATGCATGATGATAAATATATAGCTAAATATTTCCTTATAGTTGATGAGGTTATGAATACTATAGTAGGCCTTGATGAAAAGCTAGTAGATCCTATAGTAGTTCAAAAGGTGTTGAGATCTCTCCCAGAGAGATTTAATCCAAAACTTTCAACCATTGAAGAGATGGCAGAGTTGAAGGCTTTCACTTTGGACCAACTATTTGGGACTCTTACTAATGAGATGAGAATTTCTAATGGAAAGCCTACAACAAAGGATTTAGTCTTCAAAACATATAAGAAGCCCAAGGAAGAATGGGATGATTCATGTTGTGAATCAGATGAAGAGGAATTTATGATAGTAAGGAAGCTCTAGAGAAGCCTGGGAAAGTACAAAGTTAAGCTACCTTTTAAGTGCTTTAATTATTGTAAAGTTGGGCACTATGCTTCCAAGTGTCTTGAAAATAAGAAGAAAGAATATGACCCTAGAGATAGGTTTAGGAAAGTGAAAAAGGAAAGAAAAAAGGCTAAGAAGAAAAGCATCTACACCCAAGATGCTATCTCTTATGAAAGTGAAAGAAATGAATCATCAAATGAGGATAGAGATAATGAAATTCCAAAAGAATTTATGCTCATGGCTATAGATAATATAGAAATAGAAGTTGTTGATTTTGATGGAGAAGAGGTTGAAGTTGTCTTAGAAGGAGAGTTGATTAGTGCTCTTGAAGAGATTCAAAGACTGAGGAAGAAAATAAAACTCAAAAGGAACAGATGATTAAGGATAAAGTTGAATTTATTGAACCTCTTCTCTTACAAATTAAAGAAGGTAAAAAGATTCAAGAAACTCTAAATCAACAGCTTAGTGAGAAAAATCAAGTTTGTGAAAGTCTTGAAGGAGAAATTGTTTCTCTAAGAAAATATCTTGAAAATGTTAAAACTTAGTTGAGCTTCAATGAGAAATTTGCAAAAATTACTGAAAGTTTAGATGAGCTTGTTGAATCATGGAGAGTCTCAAATAACATAGCATGTCTTGGATTTGAAGCCAAGTCAAGCTTAGAAGTTGATTTGAAGGGAAATAAAGTGATTACTTGTACAATGTTGAAGAAATTTAATAAACTAATAAAATACTCATAAAAGAAATAGCAAAAATATATCCAAACCAGACATGGTGGAAAAGGCCAAACCCTCATTGTATTCCTCCCATAATGTAAATCAATGTACAAAGAATGATAACAGTATAAATAAATACATGAGGAAGTTTGTCTCAAGACAGTATGTCTACCTTGGACACTATGGTTGAGAAAATCTCTCAACCAAACACTAATCTAGGAGCCTAACTAGTTGGAGAGAATCGCTCAACCAACTAAGCCTAAATTGACTCCTAACCATGAGGAACAAACTCAATCTAGAAAGGTAGGATTAAATCCTACTTTCTTGATTTTAATTAATTTAATTGTTTTGGACTTATAATTGTTTTCATCACATGAGAGTGAGGATAAAATTCCCCCCCTCAATGATAAGTCCAAAATGAGAACGAGGAACCACCTTCCAAGTTCTCATGTTGATCCTCAAAAATGCTGCCTGAAAAACTGCTAAAGCTGGATGCCGAAAAAACTCCAATCTGAAGAGAACATGAATCAGCTGCAAGTCGGAGTCATCGCTGAAATTTTGCTTGACAACTCCATCATGTGGCAAGCTGCAAAAGGATCCATCTATCCTTTACTTTCAATCAACATCCTTTGTCCACTTACAAAACATGAGAACACCCACTGGCTACTTTGATGTTGACTGCCCACTGGCGAATTTGTTGATGTCGAAAACTGCTCACTACAACTTTTGTTGTTGATGCCCACTGGCTGATTTGAAGATGACCACTGGCGGCTTTTGATGATGTTGCCAAGACTTTTAGTCTGACAACCACCCTTAATTCCATTATCATTTCCCCCCTTTGTCAGCTGAAAGGAGAGACAATCATCTGCACTTGAATTTTGAATTCTGAACTACCCACCTTCAGGTGTAGGAGAGTTTCACTGGTGTACTCCCGCTTTCAGGTGCATGAGAGTACCATCTTCAATTGACTGTTGGCTGCAATAGTTGAGATTGAATTCTGTTGTAAAACTTATACAATCGTTTTACTGTTGATGACCATTCCCAAGGATCAATCCATGCATAATTGATCTGTAATCTCATAGGTTGGTCTTGTTTGTGGCATTTCTCTAATGAATGATTATGTTTTCCATAATGGTGACAAGGATGGAGATCAAAACAGTGATCTTCCATGTGCCCTTTTCTTTGACAATGAAGGCATTTTGGTTTGACTGCAACTTTAGTTTGTGTGTATTTTTGTTTGTCTTCAACTTTCTCAAAACTAGCCGATGTGATTTGTGCAAGAAACCCTGCACTGACAAACTTAATGGGCCTTGAATAATCTGGGATATGCAATTTGGTGTCATCTTTGACATATCTTAAGCCTCGTTGATTTCTGTTACTTTGGATTTCTTCCCATGGCTTGATGATTGGTTTGGAAGAAAGTTGAACTGGATCAGGGACCACTTCGACACTTGAAGTTGGTTGGATCAGTGACTTGGAATCATCAGTTGTATTTGTATTGTTCAAAGACTTGGAAGCATCACTCTTCTCTAGCAACTCAATTCTTTGTAGTTGCGACTCTAGTTGAAGGAACTCAATCATTTCATGTGCATGTTGAAGATGCACTTGAATATCAACAAGAGTTGTTTTGTTGATGTTCACCATGTCGCCAGTTGATGATAAAATCAAATTGTTAAGAATTTGGGATATTTGAATGTGTGTCGCCATGTTAGCTTGCTCACTTTGAATTCAAGCTCTCTTGTACTATTGCTTATTGTTGATGCTTTAAACACTTGCTAGAGTTTTATAACTTGGTTGCTTGAACTCTTGATTTCATGCTCGCTTGATGATGATCACTTTTCTTGAATGCTTCACTGACACTTTGTGAATGCTTCAATCAACTTCACACTGGCTCGTTTGTTGTAGATGTAGTGCTTTGAACTTTCGCACTTGATTTTGACATGCTCACTTGCTTGGTTGTTTGAATGACATGCTTGCTTGCTTTGTTGTTTGAATGACACACTCCCTTGATTTATTGCTTATTGCACTTGCGTTAAACACTGGCTTGATTTGATGCTCACTTGAAGAATAGAATACCATAAGTCACACTCATTTGATGATGATTGCTTGCTAGATGGATTTCTTGAACTTGCTTGATTGATTACTGACACGTTGTGCTTTCTTGAATGTACTCACTAAATGTGCTGATTTTAAAAAGGAAGGGTGTTGAACACTGTCAAAAATGCACCCAAGAGACAAATGAAAAGTTCAATCTTGATGACTCAGTTGAAGACTTACTTGACTTAATGTATTCACCTTAAGAATTCAAATTAGGGTGTCAGTTACAACCGAGAATGCACCCTTACAATTCAGTGAAAAAATGTTTATTTGCAAGTGATACAAAAAGTGTTGATGATGTTGATTTCGTCTTGGCTTGAAATGCTTATTTTTGTAGCGTCCTTAACTTGATTTCTTTGATTACATGATGTGAAATGTGCTTGCTTGGAAGATCATCTTATCAAGTTGATGATGTGACTCTTTGTTCTTGTGTACTTGAGCTTTATTATAGGAGCTTGATTAAGTGTTCTTATACTTAACCTTGCTTATGTGCATGTAGTTGTTTAAGCATAATACAAAGAGATCATTTTGATAATCTGAACACAAGTCATGCACACGCATTCATTACATACGGTGTACCTAAGATCCCCTTATTCACATTCGGGTGGATCTAGGACACAAGCACCACAAAAATTATGATTTTATTAATCACTGGAGTACATCATTCTTTAATGTCACAACTTTGTCATGGAAACTTCTCAATGAGAATGTCACACTTGCAAACTTTGGAAGCAAATTGTCTTCAAAAGCTGCCTTTAAATGCAGATGGATTTCAAAGTTGCTTCAATCAAAGCTACTTTCGGTACTTTTCCGCTTTGATTGGCTGCACTCGCAAATGCGAATCGAATCGAGATACCCATTGTTTGTCATTGAAGTTTCTCACATCCCAAGTTCGAATCCCACACTGTGGCATGAAGCAAGGAGATCCAAGACGAAAATTCGTGATTTGATGGATGTGGCCCATCATCGTGCCCAGCGACATGTAGTTTACCTGGCACAGCAGCGGGGGGATCCCCAGCAAAGTCTACTGCTTACAGGCAGTCGCTTCTGCTTGCACCACGACACGGTCCTCTATCAGGCCACTTAGGATCAACAAGGCTTAATACCCTGGAATGGAAAGCAAAACATTCTGATTGACAGGTTTGATGGTCGAGCACTTCTAGACTTCATCCGAGAGCCTGATCCCAAACTTTATCGGTCTCGAGAGAAAACTGAGGAAGAAGAATAACTCGAGGAGTTTGTGAATTTTGAGTGTTATCAAGATTTGATTAAGCATCAATATGGAGGATTTAATGATGAAGAGGGTCTGGAAAATGTTGATCAAGAGCTGGAGGCAAGAGCTGCTACACCTTTTTTTATCAGATAGGTCAAATCCCAGATCATGAATATCGAGATCAAGATCACGATCAATTTCACCATCATATTCCAGGTGTTATGATCGTGGACATGATGAGAACTCATGATGAAGGAACAAGACGAAGGATGCAACCTCAAATATTGAATATATTACGGAATTATGGGGCACAGTAGAAGGAGGATTTCAAGTCAGCAGGAGTCTCTCCACCACCATCACCTCCATCTCAAGCTGATTTATTGAACTGGCCTTCATCTGGTCGTATACTTGAGGCACTTCATATGGATCCAGCTGCAGCTGTGACTCTTGATTGGGAAAGAAATCACAAAGAGCCTAAACAACTTGTTAGCACTTCATCGGTAGGAATTTTGGAGGTTATGGGAACTCCTCTTTCTAGAATAGGTGTGCGGGCAAATATTATTTATGGAGGCATGAGTCGACTAATCCATCACCTACCTCGGCGATTCCTTTGATTCGGCACCCACCAGACTCACCAGCGGTTTCTAGGAAACATAATGGTGATGCTCGATGAGCCACTATATCAAATTTCCATTCTGATTGATGAATTAAAGAACTCAGCGAGAGGAAAGGAGAAATCTCGGCCCTCTAATCTGAATGCAACTTGACCCTTTGAGAAAGGGACTTCGACTCTCTAATACCATAGCTTGAATCTCCTCTACGATTTTGTCAATATTCAGAAAAATGACTGCTGCCAAACTGCATTTCAGAAAAACTGGAGGCTTATGGAAGCGTGAAGCAATCTCTAAGAAAATAAAATTAAATTACACACTGAAAATTTTCTATTCAAAAAACTAGCAACCTATGACCACAGTTTGAATCTCCTCTACGATTTTGTCAATATTCAACACAAAATGTATGGCTCTCTTAAGAAAACTCAGCCTTGCACTATCGAATTTCGACTCGCTGTAATGATCGGCAGGCTGTGGTCCAGATTTGACTATGGTTTCAACCTTGAAATTCCCTCACAACGATGACCAGTTGGGAAGTCATTTGACCATCAAGCTTTCAAAGGCCATCGAATTTGAAAACACATCTGAAAATTGTGATATCTTCAAGGGCATAGGCGATATATGAAAATTGTGATATCGAATTTGGCTTCTTTCACTCAACTGCTTCGAAAATACCCATCATTTATGAAAGGTCCTCTTTTCTTTGAGAGGATATTTCTCAATGGCCCCGTACCTAGCTTTGATATTAATTGAAGAAATTTAATAAACTACTAAAACACTCATAAAAGAAATAGCAGAAATATATCCCAACTAGACATGACGGAAAAGGCCAGAGCCTTACTGTATTCCTCTCATAATGTAAATCAATGTACAAAGAATGATAATAGTACAAATAAATACATGAGGAAGTTTGTCTCAAGATAGTACGTCTATCTTGGACACTATGGTTGAGCAAATCTCTCAACCAAACACTAATCTAGGAGCCTAACTAGTTGGAGAGAATCTCTCAACCAACTAAGCCTAAACTGACTCCTAACCATGAGGAACAAACTCAATCTAGAAAGGTAGGATTAAATCCAACTTTCTTGATTTTAATTAATTTAATTGTTTTGGACTTATAATTGTTTTCATCACATGAGAGTGAGGCTAACAAGTGAAAGCAACCAAAAATGGTTCAACACAACAAAAAGGAGAAAAAGAAAGAAAACAACCCAATTTGCAGAAAACTATCAATCAGTAGCATCAAAATAATAAGGGAAATTCAAACAATGGATCGAATCCCACACAACAAGGGATGATCAATGTTGTAGAGGAAAATCAAAATTATCATAGGGCAGCTCAACAAGATTTCAGAAATCGATTTTCTCTTAATTATGAACGAATATTTCCATGTTACTATCTTACATGCACAAATTATGGCACAAGGCAACAAATTGCAGGGTGAATCTGTCATTTAGACAACTCAAGCCATGAAGAAGATATTATCAACCAAATAATCAATCTATTAGGAAAAGGATGAGAAGACCTGGCTATAATAATTCATTCTCTCCTTTTATTAATTTGATCTAATGTTATTTCTGTCATAATTTTGGGCAAAGAATAGTTGACTGTAAACTTAGAAATAAAAGGTTTGATCCAACTATCAAGGAAACAATCCAAGAACCTAAAGTCTGGAAGGAAAAGGAAAATACAGAGAAATGTAATATTGTTTTATGTGCTCAAAATGAAGGAATCCATTGGTATGTTGATAGTGGCTATTGTAGGCACATGTCACGAGACAAAAATAAGGTTTTTTCATGGTAACTAGTTGAGAAAGGAAATGTGACTTTTGGAAATAGTGTACCTAGTAAGATTGTTGGTAAAGAAGTTGTCATTCTATCTAATGGGAGGGGTAAATCCAATAATATGTTGTTTTTTATGGGATAAACCATAATATACTTAGTGTGTCTCAAATGTGTGATTAATGTTATGATGTGTTGTTCAAAGCTGAAAATTGTCAAATCAAGTTTGTAGGCACTAGAGAAATAGTATTTGAAGTTTTAAGAACAAACAATAACGTCTATTTGCCAAAAGAGAAGACAGAGAGTTGTTGTTTGTCAAAGATTGATGAAAGCTAGATGTGGTATAAAAGACTAGGAAATATGAACTTTGATCATATTGTCAAATTGGGTAAGAAGAATGTTATTAAAGATCTACCAAAGCTTTCAAATCCTGAGAATATTATTTGCAAGTCCTATAAAATTGGTAAACAAGTATGAGTAGCATTCAGGAACAAGGAGAACACATCAATTAGTCCATTGCAATTAGTACATATAAATTTATGCGGTCCTTTAAGAACTCAAACACCCATAGGTAAATTGTATTTCATGTTTATCACTGATGATTTTAGCAAAATGATGTGGGTTGCATTTTTAAGAGAAAAATCAAAGGCCTTTGAGAAGTTTAAAGACTTTAAGGCCATGGTTGAAAATGAGACATGCTATAAAATCAAATGCATAATGTTTGATAATGGAGGTGAGATTACTTCAAAATAATTTGATGAATTTTGCAAGAAACACGTCATCAAAATAAAGTTTAATAAAATAGATACTCCATAACACAATGGTGTAGCAAAAGGAGCCAATAGATTGGTTCAGAAGTTGGCCAGAGCCATGATGGGTGAAAGAAATATTGAGCATAGATTTTGGGGTAAAGGAATTCATACATCAATGGTGATTCTAAACAAAGCACACTTCATACTAAATAGTGAAAAATCTCCATATTACCTTTGGTATGGCAGATCTACGCTAGTCAAACATTTCTGGGTATTTGGAAGAATGTGTTATATCAAAAGGAACGATGAAAAGATTGGTAAGTTTGATGCAAGAGCTGATGAAGGTAATTTTCTTGGGTATTCTTAGAATAGCAAGAGTTATAAATTCCACGACAATAATACAAATAGGATAGTTTATTGCATTGATGTTAAATTTGATGAACACTTTGAATCTGCAAACTATCAGTCAATAAATATCAGCTTCAATGATCTAGTCAACAATGTTGAGAAGGTTTCAGATGAAGACAATCAAGAACCTCTCATTCCATAACAACAATTAATTGGTCCAGAGAGACCATCTTGATCTATAACTTGGCCTTGATCTAGAGTGTTATCAAGGACCAAAATAGGAAATTTTTTGTTTATATGCATGTATTCATGACATTTATGACAACAAAATAGGATGTGTTCATAGTCCAAGATTTCCTTCCAGAGTTTGTCTTGATAGAAGATATCAATCGACTCGGGAAGGGGCTTTAAGATATTCATATATACGCATATGTGAGCATAATATATGTGTCTTGCTTCTTTAGTGGCTTCCAAGACTTTTTAAAAATGACCAAGAGCATTTCTTATGTCTGCTAATATTTCTTCATCCCAATGTTCTCTATGAAAGGAGTACATCTGGATCCAAACTAGGGTCGTTATAAATTTCTCTTTATCTGGAACACGTTTCACTCTCCAAAACCTAAGATATAATCCTACAAAGTTGAAGATGGGCCATTTTCAAAAACCCTCGTGCGATCTTCCACATTGGAAAAGTTAATGGTGAAAAAACATTTTTCCCCTAGCTCCATTTTGATCTGTCACTTTGGTTTCCACTTGCGTTGAATCCAGTAAGTGAGGGTTTTTTTCAAGGGCCAAATGCTTAGGATTTTTCCAATTAAAAGTACTCGCCAATTCATTTCGAATGCACCTCAAACTTTGGATCTGTGAATACTTTTGGAAGGTAGCTTCCTAGGGGTCTCTAGCTAGTTGAAACCTGCCTTAAGGATCCTTACTAATAATATGAGCTTAGATTTCTTGCAACCTCATTAGTGCAAGGATTAGTTGATTGAATGGGGTGATGGTCCCTTGCAGTAACTTTGCTATAGGAGGGAGAAACTACAACATCAGCTATGGTGGAAGGAATTATAGAGACAACGTGAGCTGTAGGGAATTTAGCGGCAAGGTATGGTGTGGTTTTTTCCAAAGAAACGGAGCTTTATTCCATCATGTTGATTTTTGTATGATTTAATTTGAATATTTACATAGATAAATGAAGAACCACTACAATAATAATTCATAAGAATACATGCATTCACCTATAAAAATGTCGTGAAAAAATGAATCAATGGATATGTACCTTTTGAGAGAATGGATCATATAATATAATCAATTGACCTTTTGCGAGAATTTAATAACAAAATGCAATGCAAAGTTTTAGTTTGGTTAATAATTTTATTGTCTACTCTAATATTTAATTTTTTCCTTTTTCATGTTTCAATTTATTAATATTATTAACAATTTTTTTTTCTAAATATTTATTGCCTAATAAAATACTCAATACTTTCTTTCTTTCACAGTTACAACAATCATAAAGACACCTTTTTGGTACCAAACAAAGCAAAAAGACTCTGACATATCCCTCCTCTCATTCCAAAAACAAGCAAACTTTCTTAATCTCTCAATATTATTAATAAATTCCACTTACTATATGAACAAATAAGTAATATAATTATCAAAATAATCTCAAAAAAATACTAATTATAAACTTAAAACCCAAAAATAAAAAATAAAATTAAAATTAAAATTAAAAACCATTAATAATAAAAAATAAGTATTAAGGGGTTTACGCAAGTATTATATTAGATATCATTTTGGGTTGGGATGGGTGACTTCCTGGGTGCAAGCCGCGAAGTGATGATTAACGGTATGTGATTGGTTTTACTAGTTTCAATCCCACTTCTTCACGCTTGTGAGCATCACCCGATGCAATGAGTGCTAAGTGAACTATTCAAAAATCATGAGAAAATAGTCAGTTACTACTACCTCTCATAGAAATGGTCATAAGTGAATGACTTACTTAACGCAGTCGAATCCCAACATGATATCTAATAAAAAATAAATTAAAATTAAAATTAAAAACCATTAATACAAATGTGGAGTGCAAAGTTCCTTAAATTAGGCATAATCTTGATCAATCATAATATAAGTAAATTCATAATCTAGAACAATTTGTTCCTCTTACTTAAGGCAATTGAATCCCAAAATGATATCTAATAAAAAATAAATTAAAATTAAAATTAAAAACCATTAATACAAATATGGAGCGCAAAATTCCTGAAATTAAGCATAATCTTGACCAATCATAATATAAGTAAATCCATAACCTAGAACAATTTGCTCGAAAGTTTCATTCACCATTGTTGAAACAATGGTAGAGCATATGGTCTCTCCAGTTATTGGTATTCTGAAGAGATCAGCATAACATAATATAGATAAATCCATAACAGAAAACAGTTTGCTCCTGCCATCATTGGTAGTTTGAAGACATCATCATTGTTGTAGAGCATATGGTATTGTTGAAAAAATGGTAGAGATCATCATTGTTGTAGAGCATATGGTATTGTTGAAATAATTGTAAAGAATATGGTCTCTCCATAATTGGTAGTTTGAAGAGATTAGTAGAGCGTATCATATCTCTATTTATTGATAGTTTTAAGAGATCACCAGTGTTGCATAAAAATTTTGTTTCATTGTTTTATAGAATTTTTTTTATTTTAATTTTAAAAATATTTATGAAAATGTATTTATTATTAACTATTTATTATATAAAAATAAATTAATTTAATGATATTTTAGTTTTGAATTCTTTCCTATTTGCAAGATTAGTTGTACATGTTTTTATAAGTATGATCGAGTTGATTTGTTAATTACCTATATCGCTAGTTAAATAAGGGTGGCGTAACTATTCGATATTTTGGAGTTTTAGTAGAAATATCGAAAAAAAAAGGTAAAATATTATTTTTTGATATTTAATTTGGTTTTTAAGAATTTATATTGTGAAAATTCAAAAATCAAATTTGTACTTCTAATAAATCCCTACCAAATTGTAAACATTCTTTATATATTATAAAAAACTATATTAATATATTTTAAATATTTTAATTTTAATCTATTATATTTCTAGTAAACGAATAGATATTCATTAATAAGATTCTTATATAACATTGATAAGCTAAAACAATTCGCTCCTCCAAAGTTTTATTCATTATTGTTGAAACAATGATAAAGCATAGGCTCTCTCTAGTCATTGGTAGTTTGAAGAGATCACCGTTGCTGTAGAGCCTATGGTCTCTCTAATTATTGGTAGCCATAAAAGTTGTGTTTCATTGCTTTTTGGAAAATATTCTCTATTCTTTTTTATATTTAAAAAATATATATGTGAAAAATTATTTATTAGTAGTTATTTACTATATAAAAATAAATTATTTTAATGATATTTTAGTTTTGAATTTTCTCTCACTTGCATTACTCGTTATACATTTTTTTCTAAGTGTGATCATATTGAGTTTTTAATCATTTGTATCGTTAGGTAGAGGGGTTGTGTAACTATTAAATATTTTGGAGTTTCCGTAGAAATCTTTAGGGGAAAAAATTAAATATTAATTTTAGATATTTAATTTAAATTTTTATTTTATATATATATATATATATATATATATATATATATATATATATATAAATTCAACAATTGAGAAACCCTGAAATCCTAAAAGCATTTAGATTATTGAAAATTCAAAACTCAAATTTGTAATTTTAATAAATTCCTAACAAATTTTAAACATTCTTTATATATTATAAAAAATATATATTTGTACATCATAAATATATTAATTTTAACCTGTTATCCTTCCAGCTAAATAATATTAAAATGAATAGATATTAGTTAATAATATTCTTACCTAAGTTTTAATAGATAACAACTCGCTACCTTTCCATCTAAATAATACTAAATGAATAGATATCAATATTCTCATATCCAACTAAATAATATTGAAACGAATAGACATCCGTTAATAAGATTCCCATATGCTTCACACTCTCATAATAGTATTTAGAGACATGAAACATGCAAATGTACTCAGCACGAACACAGTTTAGGGAATGCTAAGTACCATTAAGCACTCATTGAATTGCATATTCTTATCTGGCACACAATTTGCGTCTTTTGTATTGTTTTACATCAATCTGCAGGTCTCCCTTTAAGCGATGGCATAACTGCTGAAGTACGCCTCCACCCCACTGAAGTCTGGGACAATCCCTGGAATCCAAGGACACTAACGACAAACAATGTTCCACACCTTGCAACCCTACTATCTCATGGCATCCACTAACAAATAGACTTTGAAGCTTTGTAAGCCGCCCCAACCTTAACACACCCTTGAGCTTGGGACACTCTGAGGCATTCAGGTACTCCAACGAGCTGCAATGCTCCACACCTAGTAACCCTACTATTTCATGGCATCCACTAACAAATAGCATTCGAAGCTTTGTGATCTGCTGCAACCCCTATATCGTCCTAAGATTTTTACATTCACTAACATCCAACCTCTCCAAAGATCTCAATGTTTCAAGACTTGGAAGCTCCTCTACTTGTGCGCAGGTGATGATGTCAAGACTTACGAGTTTTGCCACACCACAAAGCTCTCCAATGCGTCTCAAATCCTGACATTAATGACTGTAAGCTTTTGAAGGTTTGGGCAAATGCTTTCCGAAAAACCTAGGGGAGGGACGCCATTACCTGTGTGCCCTCCCCTCCACCTCACCTACAACCACGTGAACAGGGTTTTGGCATGTACAACACATGTCTGACGTGCACTGCCACGTGTTGTGCATCGTGTTAGCCCTTCAAAACTTGTTTGCCGACCTTCCGCCCAGTTGTTTCCACCTATTTGCCGCAATGTGTGGTTTGCCTCTTGTTTTTCTGTTCGGGTCTGGTGTTTGGGCGAAGCCCTCCGTCGACAATGGCATGGGATGGCTCCATTACCTACGTGCTTCATCCGCCATTGTTGAGCTGATGTCCGCCATTGTTTGCTTGCACGCATCCATGGTTGGAACAGGGTTTTTGTTGTTCTTGTGGTTTTCCGCCTGCAATTGTTGTTCATTCTGGACCGCCGGTGGTTTAGGGTTTCCTTGGTGGTTGTTTCATTCGCATGACCTATTGTTTGGGGAGGAGCCAATACCAATTTCAGCCAGTTCGAGGTCGAAGGTTGCATTTACAGGTAATTGTAGGTTTTTTTGGTTTTTTTTTTGTTTCTCCATTTGCTAATTTCCAACTTGTTGCAGGTGTGGCGAGCTCTGGAGAAGGTTTGGCGAGCTCTAGACTTGGACATGGCTTCTATTCGGTAGGATTTTAATCCTACTAGCCATTGCTAATGTGTTTTTCAACACCTCACCTTGTGTTTTTCAACACCTCACCTTGTTTATTGGAATTTTTGTTAAAATTGCACTTGGAGTTTCAGACAAGTTTTGGGTTTTGTAGGTTAGGGGTTTTGTTTTGAGGGTTTAGGGTTTTGCAGGTTAGGGTTTTAGGGTTTTGTTTGTAGGGTTAAAACCCATTAGATCTTTTCTTGAAGCATTCATATATGGGGTTTTGATAATCCACTCAAGCCTTCTGCTGCTCCTCTTTTCAGCGGCTTACCTCCTCTTCTCCGCTGCCTGTAGCAACTTCCCTTCCCTCTGCTTCAGCCCCTACCTTTCTTCTTCCTCCATCTCCCTACCGCTGTCCCTTCCTCCTTTTGCCTGTTGCTGCCTTCAACCCTGTCATAGCCTTGCCTTAGCCTTGCAATAACATTCATTCCCTCCACACTGCCTCCTTCTCGCCTTAAAGCTGCTTGTAGCATCCTCTTTCCCTTGTCGTTGTCCCTTAAGCCTCACTATTGTAATTTCAGTACCAAAGTTGCCATATCAGTTATTTAAGAAGGGTTGCTAAGCCTTTGAGTTTTGCTTTCTATCATCCTTCTTGACTGAAATGAATAATTAGATTTAAAGCATATTGCTACTATGACTTAATAAATATTATAAGACAATAATAATAAGCCTAAGACCATTGCACATTAACCATAGGAGGCTAATAAAGTCATATGTTTTTCTGTTGGTGACTTTCCAAGTGTTTTTCTAAGGTCTGGTATATGTTTTCTGATATCTGAAATATGCTTTTCGAGATCTGGTGTACTTGTTTCAGTAGGAAGAAATCAATTTTCTAAGGTTTAACATCCATAAGAAATCACTTATTAGTCTTGGGAGCATCATTTTGAGGCTAATGGTGAAGTATTAAGTGATTTATTTTGTGAAATATTGTTCATCTTTGCAGTGGAAAAAGAAGCCCCAAGACATAATATGAATTGACATAACAATTTCAAAAGGGGAATAAGTATCTAAGTTATCATTGTAGCATCTTTTGTGGACTAATATCATCTCTCTTAAATATTTCAGAGGTTGGTGTATTTTTTGAGCCATTGGTTTCAGGTCTAACTATTATGTTTGCATCCATTGGGTGGCAGACTTCATTGGTTTCTCTTTTTGTCTTTCTTATTTGAGCATTGCATGTTTGCATCTCATCTCATTGCAAAACATTACATTGACATTCTGATTTGTATTTTTCATATAACACAACATGTTCTAGCTACTCTTCGGGAATATTAACTCTTGCATAATATATCCTTCCTATACTTATCATCGTTCCTTACAAAATTGTTGCATTATTAAAGTAGAGAAGGAATCTTATAGAAGTCAGATCTAAAATTAACATAAAGGTGACTTTTGTGCATGGATTTTAGTTTCTAAATTAACTACTTTCAGTTGAGGCTTGCTAACATTTACTTTTCCTTCCACACCATCATCTTGAAGAGAGGCTTGTGGATGTGAATGAACTTAGTAAGCATGTCGATTAGTGATTTTGAGATTGTGTGGATGTGGATGATTGCTTCAACTTTCCTCATCATTTGAAAAAATTGATAGATCCCAAGCAGTTCAATAGGTATTTGTCCTCTTTAAGTTGTCTTTTGTTGGGGCATAGGTCAAATTATAGTAAGGGACCTAGCAGGATATGAGACATGGAACCTAACTAGATGGTTTCTTCTTGTTGATGATTACTTCCTCATCATCTAAAAGAACTGCTAGATCTGAAGCATTTTAGGCATCTTCCTACTCTCAGGCATCATCACCCCTAGCTTCCTTTTCAGTTTCCCTTGATGTTGTTGCAATGGACCATGGCACTATCTAGGTGTATGAAGGATCACATCCATATATCCTCCCTCTCATTCTCTTAGCTCTAGATGGTGAATTTATTATGCCATGTCCTTCCTCTTCCTTTTCAAATTCATTTTCAATCGATGCTTGCATTTATTTTAGTCATAGCTCTATTAGTTATCCTATGGATTTTGATGTATTGTGCAAAGAAACCTCCTCTTCCTTATCTGAAAAACTTTCCTCTCATTCGGTCCCTGCTATTTTCCCTTTTTCTATCACCACTGCAATAGATAGGCAGGTCAGGACTTGATCCTTGTTTAGATTTTTAACCAGGACAAACTATATTTCTTCCACTGTAATAAATAGTCTTTCAATGTTATTAATCAATTTTTTATAAACATCTGTGCTTAGCTCGCAAACAAAACTGCTTTACAACCAAGCAAGCTGTTGTTGGCTTTTCAATGTAGTGAATGCATAGAACCATAATGTTGTTAGCATTTCAAAGCAATAAAACAACCTAGGTTAAAGCATTTCTTCCGCTGTAATAAATAGTCTTTCAATGTTATTAATCAATTTTTTATAAACATTTGTGCTTAGCTCGCAAACAAAACTGCTTTACAACCAACCAAGCTATTGTTGGCTTTTCAATGTAGTGAATGCATAGAACCATAATGTTGTTAGCATTTCAAAGCAATAAAACAACCTAGGTTAAAGCATTTCTTCCACTGTAATAAATAGTCTTTCAATGTTATTAATCAATTTTTTATAAACATTTGTGCTTAGCTCGCAAACAAAACTGCTTTACAACCAACCAAGCTGTTGTTGGCTTTTCAATGTAGTGAATGCATAGAACCATAATGTTGTTAGCGTTTCAAAGCAATAAAACAACCTAGGTTGTAAGCCAAAATGTTTCTGTGACAAGAAAAAGACACAATCCATCCAAAATCCACATCATAATGTGGTTACAACCAAAAACATATGACACCCCTATTCTTTATGACCCTGAGAATCTTGTAAGATTTTTACATTATAATAGACTATAGATGTTCCTTCTAAAATGGATTTTGGCTACAATTTCACACACATTATGAAATAAAACAACCTAGGTTGTAAGCCAAAATGTTTCTGTGACAAGAAAAAGATACAATCCATCCAAAATCCACATCATAATGTGGTTACAACCAAAAACATATGACACCCCTATTCTTTATGGCCTTAAGAATCTTGAGTGCCAAAACTCCCTGAGTTACCTTCTTGAGCCAGGTAGGTTGGCCTACCTGTCAAGGGTTGATTAGGAAATGGTTGATTGCTGCCATATGATTGAGTCCAATTTGCAGCTTCCAACCATGGAGGTATTGAGTACCCATACCTCACATTTGCACTACTAACCCCTGCATTAAGTGGAGGTGTGTAATGAGCATACATAGAATTGACACCAACTCTGGTAGGAATAAGGCAAGTGGGTAAACCCTCAGTTTGATAGTGAGGTAGTTGAATGTTTATGAGATCTTGGAATAATGGTGTATTATCCGCAATGGAGTCCAATGAGTTTGAAATAATCCTAGTTTCATCAGCTATTCTTGTATCATTGTCAACCATATTGATCATCCCTTGTTCCTTTTCAAGCATTTGTTGTGCCTTTCTTTTTTCCTTTTCCTGTCTTGCCATTTGTTTTTGTTGGTCCTTAACTTGCCTTGCTTTATCTCTTTCAATCCTTTCATCTGCTCGACATTGTGCTACAACAATCCTTGCTGCCTTCTTCTCCTTGACTAGATCCTTCTTTTTCTGTTTTAATTCTTGCATTTCAAATTTCTTTTTTTTCAGACTCAACTAATAGGTTTATATAGTCCTCTGAGGTGAGTAACTGTGAGCTTCGGCCTAGACAAAGACTACCTGGTGCACCTTGATTTTTTCATTGATACTCTCTCTATTGGTAGCTTTAGGAACCGGCCAAGTGTCTTCTCCACCCCTCCCACCTGCATGTCATTGCTTGGTACTTCCCTTTCAGTATTTGATGGAACTGATTGAACTATATCATTATCTTCATTTGATGCCTCATTATGTGCTTCATCTTCTTCCATTGATCTATTGTCCACAAAAAAATGAACAATTTCATTGTTCAATTCTGCTGGTTGTGAGGGCATGTTCATGCTTTGTTCATTGGTTGTTGAGACACTATGTGCATTCATATTAATCATTGCTTCTGCTAGCCATGAAGGTGGGGTTACTTGGCTTGGCAATGTCAATTGGTCATTGTCAACTGCATGTTCAACAATGTCATTAACAATATCAACAACAAGAGTTTCATGTTCTTGAGTTGGTGGAACGATCTCCATGTTACTGCGAATTTGTTCATGGTTACATTGTGTTTCACATATAGTTTCATCATCTTCATATAAGTGTCCTTGAGAGAGGGAAATCATATTACCAGCTGCAATAACATCATCTTGGTCATATACTTCTTGCGCTTCAACACATGTTTGGGCATTCCCTTCTTCCTGACCATCCACATGAAATGCTTGGCTACAACCAGTATCATGCATAAGAGCATCATAGTTTAGTGGCCAGATTCCTGTCCTCCTAAAGCCAGCCTTGATATTTGATGGTGTCAAAGCCCTTTTATAAGATTTACTTGCAAGCTCTGCTAGCTCGAACCTTTTCACCTCAACCCCTGGATTCTTTGCCATCCATGCAACACACTCTAACCTAAAATAGTTCTTGAAAGGGCCAAACACACTAACATCAAGGGGTTGCAGTCTGTGAGTGGTATGAGCGGGAAATGTCAACAGGTCGATGCCTAAATTGTTTGCTTCCTCAATTGTTTGTATAGCCATGTGGCTCCCATGGCCATCTAATATCAATAGGTGTCTGTTATTAGGCGAGACACCACCTGGTACCGATGAAGCAAAGTGAAAAAGCCAACTTAAAAATAGTTCTTTAGTCATCCATGCATGGGGATGTGCAGCCATGCATGCACCTGGTTCACAGTTCTGTATATAGTTTTTCAGTTGATTTTTACCTTTGAATAGATAAAATCCTGTGATTGAAGTACCAATTCATGGACACAACATAAAATAGTTATCCACTCCCTACTCTTAAGCAAAATCTTTGGCACATTTCGGCTCCCTCTCTTGGATATTACCCGCATGCCACAATTCCTCCCTGTCTGTATGCCTATTTCATCACAGTTCCATATGGTCTGCTCCATAAGGATGTTTATCGTAAGCACTAGAAAGTGTGTCATAGAACTTTTGCACAACTGTAGGGTGAAAATTTAATGTTTTGTCTCTGTCAAGGCCCTCAGCAGTACGCGATACAAGTTCTGGATGCCTTTTTTTAAATCCAAACCACCATGATTTACCAGGAAACCCATCTTTGAATGGGTTTGGCCTCCCTTGACAGATTTGAGCAATTGTGGATTTGAGTTGTATCAACTCTAGCCCATGTCCCAATTGGGCCATCTCTTTACACCACTCAACCACCTCGGCCTCCTCCTCCTCAGTCATAACTGTAAGAGGCCATCTACATTTTGTATGAGTCAGTCCATTTATCCAATAATGTATTGATGAGGGAGGAATACCATGTTTTTTTGTAGATGCCTGAACTGAGTATCCACTAAACTCTATGTCGTCAATTACAACTAACATTTTTTCTTTTGTCCATCCTCTTATAGCATTGATCTTTTTAGTTGAACTTGCCCCTTGGACTGTTGTTGACGGTGGTTCTATGGTTGATAGTGTGTTAACATCAGTTGTCGTCACATGGTCATCCTCAACAATGTTCCTTGGGGCATTGTTGACATTGACATCAGCGGTCCTGTCCTCATCAGATGATGTACATCGCAATTGCACACCCCTTGTCACTCTCCTGCCACTTATCTTTGTACAAGCAACATAACTACCTTTTGCCATAGATGCAACAACCTGTCAAATTATTGCATGCATTTAGACATTACAATATTTGTAAATTATGCTTTCATACAAGGCAAAAATACTTCTGCTTTATTACAGGAAATTATCAACATGTATGTTAGTATCCTTGAAAAATCAAATATACATAATCATTTTGTTGTATGTCTTCAAAATTATTAGTGATTTTTGTTTTGATAACTTGTCTTTACACTTAAAATACCATGACTGTATTGATTGGTTTTGTTATGCATTTCCCAACAGAGCTCTTGTGCGATTTGACTACTTAAAATATTGTTTTCTTGTTTTCTTGTTTTTTGTAAGGATGCACTTCTCCAGAAACAGATCTCTGGCTATCAAGGAGTTATCATTAGCCAAACCAAGCATGGTATTTAATTTGACCAAGGCTCCAACTTGAGACCCCTTGAAGCACTCTTGATCACAACTTTGCCACCATAACAAATTTTTTCCTCATGTCACTTACGGTTGAATTTTCTAGTCATGTAAACATTCATTTCAACTACAACTCTTATTTGCATCTTGTCTACATATATAAGAGAGGCCATGCCTTTTTCTTAAATCAGGAAAGCATGTTATCAATTTGTAAAGTTTTGAGTAATTATTGACCTCATATATCAAATCAGAATGAGGGTGCAGTTTGCCATATTTGTAATAGTTTGAGGCTGGTTGTGCCTTCTTCGTGGTCCTTCATTCTAATAGGTTTCCCGTTGTGTACAACAACCTTCCAATAAGGCCCTTCCACTGCTTTTTGTTCATTTGTTTATGTTATTTTCTTCCTTTTACATTGTTTTGTTTACTTTCTGATCATATTTCAAGAATGATCTAAACCCCCTTTTCCTTTTCTCCTTTCAACTTTTTCTTCAATTTATTTTGCAGGTCTTGTTTATGCTACCATTAGTCTTGATGATGTTTATTGCTGGCCTCATACAAGGTTTTCAGTTTCAACACCGAAAGTTGTATTGCAATACTTGACCACTAATTAAGCAACTCATCTGAAGCTTCTGATCTATATTACAACCAACACAAGGACAATAAATCTATGCTTATCTTCCAATTGGGCCATAGTTTTTGTTTCTTATTATAAAATTTCATTAAGCTTTTGTTAAAAATGATTCTCAGAAAGAAATTTCCTTGTGAAATTATGGTTAAACAAATTTCAATTGAGTTGATCATCATGTTCCTACATATTTTTTGCATGATGTCTATATTTGTGTAGACATTTTCTACAAGTATTGGAAGGATTTTCGAAGACTACCTGTGGTTTGCACAAAATTGGAATTTGTTTTGTTGCTCTTCTCATACATTCTTAAATGTATTTGTCATTGTTTTATTGAGTTTCATCATGTAAGAGATACAATATGTCACTGATGCATATGAATCAAGCATGAATTGAGAATTTGGATTTGCATTCCAAATTATTAGCATATGACAATAGCCGGCTATTAGACCACATATATTGGCCTTCTCTCTTGTAAAAGTGTAAATTGATTTAAATTACTAATTTCATTGATGTATTCATTCTCTGTTAAATGCAAGTTTTCTAAAAACCCATCAAATATGTATATCTCACTGTAATTTCCATGTTCTAGTATTTAAAATGTCATTCTGCATTTATTTTCAGGGTGTCATTGTTGCACTCTATTGGTTCAAGTATTGCTGTTTTTTTTTTCTTCTTTCTTCTTGTTGTGTACCGGGCAAGAACCTAGAGGTTGCAACCTATTGTACTCGGCTAGTACGCTGTTCAGTTATGAGAAGTATGCCATAATTTTTAAAGGAACCTATTGTACTCTGGTGGCAAGCGGTTCAGTGATGAGAAATATGTCATAACTCCATTAAAGGAGCACCATCTACACATTTAACTAAGTTACACACTTATTATCTAGAATTTAAAGCTAGTGAATATATACTTCAGAGAAACTCTGCTAAGTCAAACTGAGTTGGACAGTGGCAAGCTTCATGGGTAATGGACAAGGTAGTTAGAAAATAAAGTGAAAGAAACCAGAATTATTAACTTTTTTCAGATAATTGTTGCCTGTCAAAAAAATTTCCCAGTTTCAAGCACATCTCGAAAAATTTGTATAAAAAACCTTGTAGTCATCAAATACGTACAAAATGCCCCATAACAGGCAAAAATTCCAGTCAAATTCAAATTCCATCCTTGTGGTGGATTTTTCAAGAACAGGCTCCATTGACCGTCTATAAAGACAAACCTTGTGTAGACATTTTCTACAAGTATTGGAAGGATTTTCGAAGACTACCTGTGGTTTGCACAAAATTGGAATTTGTTTTGTTGCTCTTCTCATACATTCTTAAATGTATTTGTCATTGTTTTATTGAGTTTCATCATGTAAGAGATACAATATGTCACTGATGCATATGAATCAAGCATGAATTAAGAATTTGGATTTGCATTCCAAATTATTAGCATATGACAATAGCCGGCTATTAGACCACATATATGAGAACCTGAACCCTTGAGATACTCGGGACTTCCTACTAATCAAGATGGTTCATAGCCAGGGCACACCAAGCAACTAAAATCTTGCCAGGCACATCAATACATCTGTAAGTCTAAACATAGAAATAGGTGAATTAGTGAATTGTGAAATAGAACTGTAGGTTGTGTGTTGATTTTCATGAAACTGAAACTGTAAGTGAAACTGAATCTGTAAGAACTGAAACTGCAAGAACTCTGATAAATGAAAATAGAACTGTAAGAAAAATGTGTTGTAATTGATATAACTAACCTAGATATACTGGCAACTGTTTTGTGATGTTTTGTCTTCAAGGTTGCTGAATAGTTTGAAAGCATAACATGCAACTTCAACAGTGGTTGAACTTCTTTTATAGTTTTTGGCACTTGAATTTAATTGGTGGACATGGATTGCAATGGATTTATTTTGAATGTGTGGTATGGATTTAATTTGATGTGATCTAATGGTTGGGAACTTCTTATTTGTTGATCCATGTGCTTTGATTTGTTTTAATGAGAAATAGAATGAGTTGGGTGTCATTTATTGAACAAAGTGGGTTTAAATGTTATTGGGTTGGGTGTCATTTATTGAACATAGGGGGTTTAGTTGTTGAACAACACAGCAGTTATGGCTGACATACATTCACTTTTATTATGTGCAGGTATGGATATTTATTTGGGATACAAAGCTTCAGTTCTGATGAGTGGGGGTTGAAGTGACTGCTACTTTGTACTTCTGGAATAGACCATTTTGGAAGCATTTATGGTTTTATCTGTTTTCTAGTTGGGTCAATATGGTTTGCACTCTTAAGTATTAAGATACTATTTATGGACAGTTGTGGGCCCAGTCAATGTATTGGGAAATTTTGGACATAAATTAATACTTATTTATACTTAATGTTATTTATCTTTGTTTAAATATTGGTTCCAAAAGTTTCAATTTCTGGTGGTTTGGTGGGACCAGTACTATATCAATTACTGGTCCCTGCACAACATTAGACATCTCTCCCCTAATTATGATATTTTTGTGAGGCAAAATTCTAAGCCTTTGATCCCAAATATGCACTGCACAGTGGAGGAGTACAATTGATTCAATAGTGAAGTTTTTGCTTCTCCTTCAGCCATTTTAAATGGATGTTTCCACAAAGGACAATCCCATACTTTTAAGATGTCGAGACTGTTCGACTGCAAAAGATCTTGTGATAAGAATTCTATACCACATCTCTCGAACTTCAACTGTGTTAACTTATTCAACTGTCCCAAAGAATCGGGTATGCATTTCAATTTGGGCGAATCGCTGACTAAGAAAAGCATTAAGCTTTGAAGGTATCCGAGCGACGACGATAGCACTTCCAGCAAATTGTTACCTATTTCCAGAACTTCCAATTTGTTCAGGTCCCCAATACTGTTGGGCAATTCTTTTAGGTTCGCCCCTGCCAAAAATAAATGTTCCAAGGACCGCTGATGTGGGACTTGCGGAGGCAATTCTTTTACATTGCGACACCTTCGAAGATCCAAATATTCCAGTGTGGTAACATTTCCGAGTGCTCCATTTGAGATGCTCAATTTGAGGCAACCTTTTAAAGATAGATGTTTCAGTCGACTTAAATCCGCAAACGAATCTGGAAGCATTTGCAAAGTCACAACACGTTCTAAATATAGGTGCTCCATTCGATATAAATTTCCAAAAGAATCTGGAAGTTTCTACAAACTGGAAGCATCGTCTAAGGATAGATGTTTAAGTCGAACTAAATTCCCAAAAGAATTTGCAAGCATCTACAAAGTGGAAGCACCTTCCAACTCCATGTGCTGGAGATGTGAAAGATCTCTAAAGGAATCAGGTAGTGACATCAGTCTTGAGAATGAATTTAAGGCTGGGTAATTCAAAGAGTGCAAGTGACAAAACTCTTTGGGAAAAATTTCGAGAGTGGGTGCTCCAAATGGATGTATGATATCCATTCGAAGTGCTTCAACTTCCCTATAGTCTTTGGCAACTTTGAAAGTGGAGCCCGGATATTTAATTCTCTCAACTGGATAGGTCCCTGCAATGTTGACGTTTCAACTATAAAAAATGGACAGAGATGCCATTATTTTCAACTGTATAAGAAATGTACATATGTGCGATTGTTTTCAACAAAATGAAATTAAATGAATTAAAATAAACGCACACATATTTGCCTACTTGTGATTGTTCTAGCCATAGACTGGTCAATATGCTCCCCTCCACTTCTAAAACTCTTAAATTTTGCATTGGAATCCATTCTGGCAGGAAAGGGCAGGAACATCTATACAACGGAGCCATATGAGATGTGGGGAATGGACCCTCCTCAATATGCCTTCCAAACAATAATCTTCAAGTTATAACAAGATATTGTTGAGGATAATGCTTAAATAAAGCTATGTAATTGCTAACAAATTAGCCAGTAAATTTGTGTTCTGAGTTATCAGAGTTAGGACAGCAAATTTATAGATGTAATAAGTTATCATTCAACAAATTATTAGGGACAGTAGATTAGTCAGATAATGGATAATGAAATTAGAAATATGTGGGCTATATAATAATGTATTTATTGATCCTATGAAGATATGAGATTCCAATGAAAATTCAGCTCATGGATTGAGAATCTATCTCTCTTATTTTTGTTCATTGGTTTTGTTTATGTTTTCATATGCATGCTCTTGGTAGATTTAACATGGTATCAGAGCTAGGTTAAGAGAGTTGATTTATATGTAAAGTGTGTGTTGTTGGAAGGAGGTTTCAAAAGTTTGTGAAAGCCATTTGCAAGAGTTTTTCATAATTTTGTGAAGCCTGTGCAGATTCAAGTTATTGGTGGGAGTGCTCAGCAGTTAGCAGCAATGGCCAACAATATGAATATTTCTCAGCCACAAATACCAATGTTTAAAGGTGAGAACTTTGGTTTTTGGAGAATTAAGATGAAAACATTGTTTCTCTCACAAGATTTGTGGGATTTCGTAGAGAATGGATATACAGAACCAAATGCTCACACACTTGCCCGCTAGACTCAAGACCAAAGAAACCAGCTAAAGGAAAATCGTAAGAAAAATTCAAAGGCTCTCTTCCTAATCCAGCAAGCAGTGCATGATTCTATTTTTCTAAGACTAGTTGGAGTAACAAAATCAAAGGAGGCATGGGATGCTTTGCAGCAAGCATATCAAGGAAGCGATAAGGTAAAAATTGTTAAGTTGCAGTCATTAAGAAGAGAATTTGAAACCTTGTGCATGCAAAACTCTGAATTTATTCAAGATTTTCTCACTAGAGTTATGGGTATAGTGAATGAAATTAGGTCTTATGGAGAAGATTTAAAAGATCAAAAAATTGTTGAGAAGATTTTAAGAAGTTTGCTTGCAAAATTTGATGGGGTTGTTGTTGCTATTAAGGAATCTAAGGATCTAACTTAGTTGTCTGTGAATGAGCTAATGGGGTCTCTTCAACCTCATGAGCAAAGAATCAATAGATCTTTCGAAAAATCTATTGAGCAAGATTTTTCAAGCAAGAGGAAATATTTTCAAAGACAAAAGTGGTTCCTTTCATGAGGAAAGCCAAAACACTTTTGGAAGAGGAAGAGGAAAAGGACAAACATACAGAGGAGGCAAAGGTCGAGGAATATTTTTTCCTGCATACAACAAAGGAAGAGGTAATGATGAAAGTGATGAAGGTAAAATATTTAATAAATCTCAAGTTCAGTGTTTTTATTGTAAAAGTTTTGGCCATTATGAAAGAAATTGTTGGAAAAAACAAACACAACAAGCTAATTTTTCTGAAGAAAAAGAAGAGGTTGGCACTTTATTCTTGGCTTCTAATTCAACTAATAATGTTTCCAAAGAGGTGTGGCTTATGGATAGTGGTTGCAACAATCACATGACAGGAAACAAAGATGGCTTTGTAGAGATAGATGAATCTACAAAATCTGATGTACTATTGGGAGATGACAAGCCAGTTGAAGCTAAAGGTAAGGGAACAATTGTTGTGAAGACAAAAGAAGGAAAACCAAAGCACATTAATGATGTTTTATATGTTCCTATTCTAGCACATAATTTGTTGAGTGTGGGGAAGCTCCTTGAAAAGGAATATTTAATTGTTTTAAAGGACAAACAATGCATAATCTATGATAAAAATTATCACAGTAAAATTATTGTTAAGACTAATATGCTACAAAACAGAATTTTTGCTTTCAATCTCCCTTCTGAAGCAAGTACAACATTAAATGTTGCTTATGATGATAGTTTCTGACTATGGCACATAAGGTATGGACATTTGAATGTGAAAGGCTTGAAATTGTTATATAACAAGCAAATGGTCAAAGGGTTACCACTTATTGGATCTACTGATAAAGTCTGTGAAGGGTGTATTCTTGGTAAGCAACATAGAGATTCATTTCCAGTAGGAAAATCATGGAGAGCAAGTAAACCATTGGAACTAGTGCATGCAGATATATGTGGTCCTATGCAAACCTTGTCTCTCAACAAAAATAAGTATTTCATTATTTTTGTGGATGATTTTAGTAGAAGAACATGGTTATATTTCATTAAAGAAAAATATGATGCATTTGTCATATTTCAACAATTTAAAGCTCTTGTGGAAAAGCAAAGTGGTTATTGTCTAAAAACATTACGCATAGATAGAGGGGGAGAATTCACTTCTAATAAGTTTGATTCTTATTGTAAAATTAATGGAATTCAAAGGCAATTGACAGCTAGTTATACTCCCCAATAGAATGGCATTGCTGAACGTAAGAATAGAACAATTGTTGAGATGGTTAGGATCATGATGAAAGGTAAAACCTTCCAAATATTTTTTGGGTTGAATTTGTAGCTACATTTGTTTATTTGCTTAATAGATGCCCAACAAGAAGTGTGCAAAATATTACCCCTTATGAAGCATGGTGTGGAAGAAAACCCAATATTTCTCATTTAAGAGTCTTTGGTTGCATTGCCTATGCTCATGTTCCTACTAAAAAGAGAAGAAAGCTTGATGATAAAAGTGTGAAATGTATTTTTATTGGATATTGTGAGGAAACCAAAGGTTATAGATTGTACAATATACAAACTGAAAAATTAATGATTAGCTGTGATGTGTTATTTGATGAGAAAGAAGAATGGCAGTGGAATCATGATGTGCAGCAACAAACTCCAAGTATTGTTGTACAAGAAGATGAATCTTTTATTTCTGCAAATCCATTCAGTAATCAAAATACTTCAGAGGCCACATCCACTCCATCATCTTCTGCTACTTTAAGTCCTGTATCAAGTCCAAGTATCTTGGTTCTACTCTTTAAATGAAATTTATGGTTATACTAATTTTGCTTTGATGTCTTAGATTGAAGCAGAACCAAGATGTTTTCAAGATGTAGTAAAAGAGTTAGTTTGGTGCAAAGCAATGGATTAAGAGATGACAACAATTAAAAAGAATGCAACATGGGAGCTTGTGGATCCTCCTATTGAAAAAGAAGTCATTGGGGTGAAATGGTTGTATAAAACCGCAGCTGATGGATCAATACAAAGGCACAAAGCAAGGTTAGTAGCAAAGGGATATGCTCAACAACCAGGTATTGACTACAATGAAACATATGCTCTTGTTGCAAGATTTGATACAATCAAAACTATTTTGGCATTGGCAGCACAATATAAATGGTTAGTTTATCAATTTGATGTTAAATCAACCTTTCTAAATGGTGAGTTGAAAGAAGATGTATATGTTCACCAGCCCCAAGGATATGAAGAAGCAGAAAATGAATACAAAGTCTACAAACTAAAAAAGGCTCTTTATGGGCTTAAACAATCTCCAAGAGCATGGTACAACAGAATTGACACTTATTTTTTCAAAAAGGGGTTTAATAGAAGTGAAAATGAACACACATTATATATCAAGTCAAATGGTAATGATATAATAATTTTGTGCTTATATATAGATGACTTGATATAAACATCTTCAAGTGATTTGTTAGTGGAAGAGTTCAGGGAGGCTATGATGACTGAATTTGAAATGACTGATTTGGGTTTGCTACATTATTTTCTTGGAATAGAAGTGACACAGATGAATGATGGAATTTTTATTTCACAAGAAAAAATTGTTTCAAATCTTCTTAAAAAATGTAAAATGGGAGATTTTAAACCCATGAGCACATCCATGAATAAAAATGAAAACTTTTCTGTAGGAGATGGAGCTGAAAAGGTAGATGTCAATCCAATAGGAGTCTGGTAGGAAATCTTTTGTATCTTACTACAATTAGGCTTGATATTATGCATGCAGTAGGCTTAATTTCCAGATTCATGCAAAGTCCAAGTAAGATTCATTTTGGAGCAACAAAAAGAAGTTTGAGGTATGTCTGTGGAACAAGAAATTATGGAATTTGGTATACTTCATCAAATAATTTTTAGGTTGGTTGTTTATACAGAAAGTGACTGGGCTGGATCTTTTGATGATAGAAAATGCACTTCAGGTTATGTATTCAGCCTTGGATTAGGTGCAGTATTATGGTGTTGTTGTGCTGTACAACAACCCCCCATCTCATAAATTTTTTCTTTAAAATCATAATATGAAATGGGTCCCTTTTAAACATAGATGTGTGAATAAATTGGTATTAACTCATCATTAGAAAAATCCTCATCAAAAGGTCCAATGGAAATGATATATTTTAAAATAAACCTTCTTGAACAATAAGAAAATAGGTCTATTAAAATAATTATAAATTTCTTTGTTATTACGATAAAGCGATCACAAGATCACATATCGCAATAATAAGAAAAACATATATAAAAGACCCATTGACTCACTCCGATTCGAAAAAGGAAATCGCTATCGGATATCGGGGAAAGGCAAAAACACATAGTATAGAGAAACACCTCCCTTATTTCCCCGATGCGATAAAAATTATCGCCATCGGCAACCGGCCGTAACACACCACAATACATGAATTGTGACACCTTCAAATCCTCCGATGCGATAAGGCGTATCGCCATCGATGATCGGCGATTTCGCAATGGCATAAGTAATATGACCTGAACCCATCCCTGATTGCGATGAATTAAACCAAGGCGTGTGTTTTGAAACATATTTAAAAGGCTTGCATGCATTGTATCACCTTTTGGTGATCGAAGGATATTTTGGACTATTATTAAAACCTTCCCGTTCACGTTACCAATCATCAATCGCGATTTAATTCTGATTATCCGCCAAAAAATCTAAGCCATGCTTGAATGGATCATTCATCATATAAACGTTATGATGGGTATTTAAAAACTCCTTTACCATGATTGACAGGTTAAACGACCAATTAATGAAGCAATTATGCTGAGATTTTCCCTTAGATTGTATCTGCGACAGTTTCACTATAAGCCTTTATTATTCGCTAATTGATATAATTCTTTCATATTGGCTCATACTACCTATTCTCTGTATCATGTTGATTTCATTCCTTGTGCAAAACTCTGCCGAAATAACAAATTTGAAACAAATGGGAAAGAAATCCAAGAGATCCGTGGCAGCAGCGGCTCCTACAGCAACAGTGCATTCAACCAGTGATCTAGGACCAAGTAAAAAAGGTTTAATTTCAGACACTACATGTCTCGGCCTTGGAAATACAAGTTGGCAAAGTATCTACAATTTAATTGAAGCAGAGGAGCTGAAGGAAGTGTTGGAAGAAGCTACTGCAGACTCGACTAATAAATCAGAAGCTTCCCTGAAAGATTTAGCCGACTCATATTTGCACAGGATAGTAGCATAGGAGAAAATTCTTCCATACACAGATGTAGTCAGATGGGTGGTTGAAGAAATTCCAGTTTAAAATAAAACGTTTTGCACAGTTGACGGAAGAATTTTTGGTTCATTTCAGCCTGATGACTTAAGGAAGATGTATCATTTTCCCGAACCTGAAAAGAAATACAACAAAGCCTTTCTGGAAAAATTCGCAGCAGAGAATGAGACTGAGTCGGCCCCAATTAAGCAATAGAGACAGAATCCCGCAAAGCACAAACATGAATCATCGGGTAAGTACTCTGTGGATTCATTGTCATCTCCTTATTTTTATGTTGGGGTAATGATGTGTAGAATGTGGGGAATGCATGATTCTGCAAAGTTTACTATTGAAATGGTTCCTTTAATGGAAGCAGCGGTTAATAGTTATGTGATGGATTGGGAAAACATATTGTCCGATAAATTGGCCACTTCAATTCTTGACTTCAGATCAAATGCATGTAAAACCACCAGAACCATTCCCCCTTTTTATTATAGTGCTTATATTATGGATACTCTTTGCTTTAATTCTGAACACCCGGTACTTGGGTGGAGATCGACTACACAAGACCCTAAGCCAATCCACATTTATCATCAGATGTTATGTAAGGCACACTATAAATACCACTTGTACCAAATCTATAATGGTTTCATGTTACCTATCTATTATGCCATTTTTGATAAGCCTGCCCCAAGGATTTCCGATGAAGCAGCGATTGACTTGACTGCTGTAGGGAATTGGTTTGGGGAAGACAAGTTCACATATATAAGGGTTTATGGTAGCCTTGCAAGACCCCATGTCCTTCCTTTGTATATACCTGATAAGCTGTTGGCTCGAGAGTTGGCCTACCAAATAACCACAGCAGGAACATCCAAAACTCTTAGGAATTCTAAAAAGCAGTCATGGCCTACATTTCCTTTGAGGTGCGGTGTTTACACTCTACATGATTATAAACATGCTGAGAAAGAGACAAAAAAAATAAACTTGCTCAATCTTGCAAGCATCCTTAACAGGCAATACGACCCAAGGAAAGTTGCCTACAACGTGCTTGAACAAGCCAAACTTACAAAGTTTGACCACGAAAAAGATGAATTCGACGACCTGTTTTCTTCATCAGAATCATTATTTCAGATAAAAACATTGGCCAAAATGAAATATAAAGATGAAGGGCTGGTAGAATTCAATAGGCTCAGAGAACAGAGGTTGCAAACTCTGCCTCTGGACTTATTAGCTACTACCCCAATAACTCAGTCAAGTGAGCCTCAACAACAGATTATTGACAAACCTCCTGCTACAGAGAAGATTCCCGAGCAAGAAAAGCAACCAGAACAGGAAACAGAGCAGGAGAAAGAAAAGAAACAGGATAGTGAATATATTGATATAGATACTCAGATTGATCCCAAACTCCTCAAAGAGTAGCAACAATTTGACTCTATTATAAGCAATCCCGAGACTTCACAAGCGTTCATCACACTTCAAGTAACAGTAGGTCAAGAAACAACAACAACTACGGTTCCAATTGAAGGGACTAGCGGCCTATCCATCCGCAAAGATGCAGAAATAATTCCTAAAGATCCATCCGATTAGATTGTTTTGCAGATAGAAGACATACCACCATTAGATGTCTTTTACAGTCCCAAACACAGGGCTGTAGTGAAAAGATAAAGGAAAAGGAGGAGACTTGATCAATGTTCCCTTTTACTAGCACAAACAGAGATGGCTAATGTGGTGTGGAAGGAGGAATTTAACCCTTATGATGACCTTACAAAACTTTCTCAGTATGTCGGAGCCTATTTAGCAACCACCATGGATAAAGCCTCGGAAGTAAGCAATCTACTTAAGGACAGAGACCAAACAATTTTTTCGTTGCAGTCACAGGTGTTCGAAAGACAACAAAAAATAGAACAATTAGAACAACAACTATCAACATAACAGTAGATAAACAATCAATTAAATGAGCAATTACTCAAGGAGAAGCAGAGGATAGACTTAAGCACAGTACGTAAACAAAAGGAATTGTTCGAAGCACTGACCAGGTTGAAGACAATGAATGAACAAATGAATAAGACGAAAGATGAGAAAATCGCTCAACTGTCACACCAAGTAGAAAAGTACAAGAGTCTTTCGCAACCAACAGATTTCAGGTCCGAAGCTCTCCAAATCAATAAAGCATTGATTACACAACTAAAACTGCTATGTCATAACGTTTCTCTGGTTGAGCCCCTTTGTGAGATTACTGCATCAATAGTTGACAAAGCAGTCGATGCCAGGCAGAATTTAGAACAAGTCGATGAGACTTTAACCAATTTTCTTGCTTGGCAAGACACTAGTGAAGGGAAAGCTGCGAATCTGCCTAAAATTCTAGAGTCACACAAAGAAATCCTTTTTCTAGAATGGCAGCCACAACTGATGAAAGCAGAGAGAGAAACCTCAAGATGTAGATTATCAACCAGTAATTTAATTGAGTTAATCAATGACACTCTTTATCTGTCTAACATGATTTCATAGTGCACTCCAAGAAAATTGCCGTCAACCAAAGCATTGGAACAAACATGCAATCAAGAATTGGAGAAGAATGGAAGATTAGCATCCAAAGTTTAACTTGGGATACCTTTTGGTTTTTCTTAATTAAACCATATAGTCAAAGAGCCGCACTCAAATGTTTAACCGATGCCATTGGTTGCATGATTCCTGAAATCCATGATGCCACATACTCAGCCCAACTGCATTCTCGTCTGATTTGCCTTCCAAAATTGCAACCGATGCTTGCTATCTGCCAGCTCAAGCCAAAGGGAGATCATCCGAAAAAATGAATCATGCTGCCGACTGCAAACAAGCCAATTTTGAGGAGATACTCATAATTTAGTTGTACCAATTAATAGCATTTTTATTTTGTAATTAGTTAGCCTAATTAGTATTTATAGGCCCTTTCATGCATTTAGAAAGGGTCCTCAGTTTTTGTATGAACTCAAATTAGTAAGTCACACTATTGTGCTTCTGATATATTTTTTATGAAGACTAGGCAAGTATTCTGAATTTTAACGAAGAAAGCTTTAATGAGATGTGCACTATTGCCTTGTTGTGGAAGTGTTTCTAAGTTAGAAGAAGGAATTTGAATGCGATTGACATCGGGAATGATCCAAATAACATATGGTACTATTATCTATGCTCTTGCTTCATTCTTGCATGTGAACCAACATTTATTTAATCTTGCTATCATTGGATATATGTATGTATTTTAACGGCAATCCTTATACTTATCACTATTGAATGTCTAAGGAGTGTTATTCTTTCAATCATATTTATGTCTGTGATATATATGAAGAATAATGTAATAATGTTTTCATGATTACTTTATTCAATTACTTGAACAAAGTAATTATCATATGAATAAATGTCTTTGTTTACCAATAGAGTCATCTATATGCCTGTTTGTAGATAAAGATGATTAAAAGTTACACTAAAGCAGAAATTCCTGGGATAGAATAGTTGTTCGTAATTTTACTTTTAGATTAAATCATTCATCCATTATCATTATATATTAGAGAATCGACCACTTATCCATCCTATTTACCAATCATTAGGAAATTGGTCCCATTATTTCCAGTCGGAGCCACAACACCAAATGGAAAAGGAGCTGCCTTTAAGGTCTGGACCAGGTGGTTTTCCCCGATGTTGTTGCAGCGATTTTCAAGGAATCAACATTTTTGGTGCTAGAAGGAGGGCATGAACTGTGAATGGCGAGCAAACCCAAACCTATAACCCATTCTGAGAGTAAATCTCCCTCCACCTCACCTCGGACCTCCCATTTGCATGTTGGAACACCAGTATTCAAACGAGAAGAAGAGGAGTCAACCACAACTACTCAAACCCATCATACTTCAGAACGATTAAGTCCTGAGTCCCGTGAAGTACAGTCTCTTATCCAGAAACTTCAAGGATTTTTGGTATCACCACAGAAATCTGAGGTATCTCAAGGCAGTGAGACTTCGCAATTCAATCTACCTCACCCTCTCACCAGACTTTAAAGCAGAAAGCTCGGTATTGAACCTACTAAGTTTCCTTTACCCAAAAGGAAAAGGGAAAAATAGAACACTGAAGGATCTGACAGTGAGACTTTCTCATCATCATCCTCCATCTCATCTTCTCTGGTGCGAAGTCAGCCATCCACCCCTCCATTACACATTGTTGTTCAACAGGGATCAGGAACTTCAATCTCTCAACCTCAAACTTCAACTCCTTCCCAAATATCTGGAACTTCATCGGCAATATCATCTGCTATTAGTTTTACAATGGCTCAGAATCCAAGGAACAATCCTGGTGCGGTTACTATGCCTGCACCATTACATCCATTGCCAACACATCCTGAAAAATGGTTGCCAAAATTTAATCCAGATGCAGGAATACAAGCTGATGAACATATCAACAATTTCATGTTATCAGTTAATTTAAAAGGAGTGACAGAGGAAGATGTTGTTGTTAGGATTTTCCCTTATACCTTACAAGGATCAGCTGGGTCTTGGTATTTTTCCTTGCCCTCTAGATCCATTACTAGCTGGAACATTTTCCAAGAACAGTTTCTGACTAAGTATGGTGATGATAGATCTTTAGCAACGTTAATTAATGATCTCTCAAATCTTAGGATAGAATCTAAAGAACCTATCAAGGAATTCAACTCACGATTTAATAAACTCTTGAATAAGATTCCAACCGACTCTAAACCGAGTGAGCAAATCAGAAGTGAATGGTATATAACAGCCCTACCTTCAAATATAGCTATTTTTGTAGATAGAGCTGCAAAACCAACTTTAGCTAAGAACATGAAAGAGGCGCTTGCTGTAGAGAAACGCATTATTGCTTTAGAAAAGAAAGCTGCTCTTGAAGATAGAAAATCCAAAAAAGTTTCTTTTAAGGATGATTGAAGAAAAAAACCCTTAAAGATCCATATGATATGGAGGGTCTACAAAACGTCTTCAAGACTATGTCAAATGAAATGGTTGAAATCAAAAAGCAAGTAGCTGAAACTTCAACAAAAAGGCCATTTAGAAATTTTAAGAAACCTGAATCAAAACCACCAAATACTATATCCAATGCAGACTCAGATCTTGAAGAGGAAGAAGAGGATGAAACAGTCTTGTCATCCGAGGAACCAGAAGCAGAGGAGACTGTAGAATGTCATGGCATGTGGGACTTTATTTTACCCAACTCCGATATAGAAAATGAACAAGAAGCTTTTCCTGTGACTACCAGAAGTAAGGGTACTTCTGAACCTGTTCAGACAACTTCGAAGAAAAGGAATGCAAGTACCACTACTACCAAAGAAAAGGTTTCCACAAAGAAAGCTGCAGCAATACCATCCCAAAATCAGCCATCATCTTCAAATTCACCTTCAACATCTAAGACATTAGTAGTTACAGATTCTATGGACTACAATATTATCGAAGACATGAAGAAGACTAAGGCAAATATTACTATGTTTGAACTTAGCAAACTCAAACATCAACATAAATTACTTCTTAAGGAGCTAAATGTTGTACCTTCTTCACCTCTCCCTAATGCTGTATTGTCCAAAGCTACTAATGATTCAGGCCAACCACCTCCTGGTAGAGTAGAAGCTACTGATGCAGTTTTAATTGGGGATAGATCAAATTCACATACTCCTCCTTTCCTCTTAACCTATGAGATCTATAATAGAAATTTACACAACTGTTTGATTGATTCAGGGGCTTCCTCTAATATAATGCCAGCTTCAGTTTGTTCCAAACTGAACATTGAACCCCAAAAGTCTGCAATTCATATTGTACAGTTGGATAGAACTAAGGTCCAGGTTTTAGGGGAAATCAACTCAGTAACTATCAGGTTATCAGCTGATCCAAGAGTGGTTCAGAGAATTGATATTTTAATCGCTGATATACCTGAATTCTATGGGTTGATTTTAAGTAGAGATTGGTCTGAGAAACTCCATGGTTATATTTCCACCGATTGGTCCCATATGTGGTTACCTTATAAAGGAAAGCCAAATCAGATCAAGATCGATCGGGAGAAACACATGACCCATACTGTTACCGAATTCGAACAGGAAAATCAACCAATAACATTCAATAACAATATTTTGGGGAATTACTCATTTGAATCATTCTTTGGCAATTTCACTACCCAATCATCTCCTTTCCCAGTTAATAACTTCACATCTCAAATCGAAAACTTCTCACAAACAGATAGGTCAAGATGTGTTAATATTGCTAAGGAAACTGTAAATAAAATTGTTGATAATTCTTTATTTTGGTCACTATAATTTGATGGGTCTAAATCTAGTGAAGGTGCAGGAGCACGATGTATTTTTGTTAGTCCTGAGGGAGAAAAAACTATGTTATCATGCAGATTGGAATTTGAATGCACAAACAATACAGCTGAATATGAGGCATTAGTTCAAGGACTTTACAAAGCAATTGGTTTTAAAGTTCAATATTTGAAGGTGTTTGGTGATTCAGAAATTGTTATTAAACAAGTTAGAAATTCAATTCATTGCCTTTCTGGTCATCTCAAACACTATCACTCTTTGGTGCAGGAACTCATATCTCAATTTTTAGCATTCAATATTTCTCCCATCCCTAGGTCCCAGAACGTAGCAGCCGACTTGCTAGCTAACGTTTCCTCCAAACTCCTACCATCCGAAGATTACAGCCTAGACAAATTTTCAGTAGAATTAATTTTTAGACCATTAATTCCCAATAATGTCACCAATTGGCGAGTGTTCAATCATGATGAAGACATTTTAAATTTCTTGACTTCAGATAAGTCCTACAATGATCAAATCATTGATGAAAGTGATCATGACCTTCAAATGAATGAAAAACAAGAAGAAAAGTCAATACCTAAACCAGTGGTCAAATTGGAGGATCTTTATGATATTAAAGACAGGTTTAAACAGGTGACCAATTCAAAACTCCAAAGTTCTACTTTAAGATTTGAATTAATAAACCTAGGTACTAAGGAAAACCCTCAAAACATCAATTTAGGATTAGGACTTTCTTTAGAAGAAAGAAAAGCATTCATTAGATTATTGCAGAAAAACAAATGTCTTCGCTTGGAAATATGATGATTTGAAAACATACGATGCATAGATCATTCAACATACTATTCCAATGCTTTCTAAACAAAAACCAGTGCAACAAAAGTTAAGGAAAAATCATCCTAACCTAGAGAATCAAATAAAGGCTGCACTAAGCAAACTCTTAAAGGCTAAGATAATTTTTCCTGTCAGACATTCAAACTGGGTGTCCAATATGGTGCCAGTTAGAAAGAAAAATGGCGACATCAGGATTTGCATCAATTTCAGAAATCTTAATAAGGCAAGCCAAAAAGATAACTTCCCTTTACCCACCATGGAGCAGACACTCCATTCAGTAGCTGGTTCTGAATTAATGTCCTTTTTAGATGGTTTCTCAAGATATAACCAAATTTTGGTCCATCCTGATGACAGGCTTAAAACTACCTTCAAAACTAAGTGGGGAACTTATGCTTACCAAAAAATGCCTTTTGGACTTATCAATGTAGGAGCTACATTCCAAAGAGCAATGGACATAGCATTCAAAGGATTGATCAATAAATCAGTAGTTGTCTATTTAGATGATATTACTGTATTTTCCAAGAAAAGGTCTAATCATTTACATGATTTAAAACAAATCTTTGAACGCTGCAGAAGGTATGGTATCTCGCTTAACCCAAAGAAGTCATTTTTTGCTCTTAATCAAGGAAAGCTTTTGGGCTTCATTGTTTCAAAGGATGGTATCTATATTGATCCAAATAGAATTAAAGAGATTTATGATATTCCATTCCCTCATAATAAAAAATCCATGCAATCATTTTTGGGTCAAATTAACTTTGTCAAAAGATTTGTTCCAGATTTTTCCCAGATTATTTTACCATTGCAAATGATGATTAAGAAAAATTTGGTGTTTAAATGGGGACCTGCAGAAAAAGAGGCATTTGATTCTATCAAACAATCAATCATTAATTCCCCTGCTTTAAGCACTCCCAATTTTTCAAGTCATTTCATACTATATACCCTTGCATCCGCTTCGTCTTATGCAGTAGTGCTGACTCAAATTAATGGTCAAAACTTGGAAGCACCAATCTCATTTTTACAGCTCAAATCTTCAATGTGATGAACTAAATTATTCAGAAGTTGAAAAACAAGCCTTTGCTGTGTACAAAGCCATTAAACACTACAGACCCTTTCTCTTAAAAGCTCACACAAAAGTTATAGTTCCTTTTTCAGCAGTAAGACAATTACTAGTTCAAAGGGAATTAGGAGAAAAGAGAGCAAATTGGGTCACAACATTACAAGAATATGACTTAGAAATCAAACCAGCAAAGATTGTCAAAGGCCAAGGTTTTTGCAGGTTGTTAGCAGGAGCATCCAATATTCAAGAACCTGAAGGTACAGAAGATACTGAAGAAATTAATCAGATAAGTATCACAGATCCTAAATCACAATATGCAGATCTGATTTTCTATTTAAAAAATGGATACACTCCTTCTAATCTTTCCTATAAAAACAAACGTGCCATTAGATTGAAAGAAAAAAACTTCATAATTGTAGATGATGTATTGTTTAGACGAAATTATGATTCAATTCTATTAAGATGCCTAGAAAAACCTGAAGCACAAAAAGTTTTGCAGGAGCTACATGATGGACCAGCAGGAGGACATTTTAGAGCCGATACAACAGCTCACAAAATCATTCATGTTGGATATTATTGGCCCACCTTGTTCAGAGATACTCATGAATATGTAAGGAAATTCCAAAGTTTTCAAACATCCAGTGGAAGACAAAGAAAGCCAGCTTTCCCTTTGTAACCAGTAAACATTGAGCAATGGGGATTGGACATCATTGGAGAAATCACTCCACATTCATCCAAACAACATAAGTATATTCTTGCTGCCACTGATTACTTTACTAAGTGGTTTGAAGCAATTCCTTTGAAGACAACAAACTCTGAGGCAAGCATGGAATTCATAGATCAATTCATTATTACCAAGTTTGGTGTCCCAAATGCTCTTGTTTTTGATAATGCATCTTATTTCTCTGGAAATTCTATGTTCGAGTTTGTTATCAAAAGGGGATTTAAATTGAAGTATTCTGCAAAATACTACCCTCAGGGTAATGGTGTAGCAGAATCCACCAATAAAAATCTTATTAAGATTATTAATAGAACTATTAAGCAGAATCATAAAAACTGACATAAATCTCTGATATTTGCACTATGGGCTGACAGAATAACACAGAAAGCCTCCATAGGCACTTCTCCATTTAATCTAGTATATGGAAAGGAAGTTGTCATACCAGCAAATTTAGTACTTCCATCCCTAGCTTTAGTGCAGTTTATTGAAGAAAGTCCCTCATCTTCTATTCAACTAAGACATGATCAAATTTTGAAACTAGAAGAAGAAAGGGAAAAAGCCAGAATTATACATGTAAAACATCAGCAAATTATCAAGTCATCTTTTGATACAACTTCAACCAGTTCAAAGCAATTACAAGTTGGTGATCTAGTTTTGAAATGGGACAAAGCCCATGAAAATAAAGGAAAACACATTAAGTTCCAAAAAATGTGGCTTGGACCATTTCAAATCAATGAGAAGATAGGCCCTTCTACTTTCAGATTGCAAGATCTATCAGGAAAGAGAGATTCTCTTTCTTTTAACGGCCTTATCTTGAAAAAATTCTTCAATTGAGGAGGTAACCCCTTCTCCCTTTGTAAATATTCAATTTTCAGCAAAATTTGTGTACATAGTTTATTTGTTAGAATTTTAGGAAAATAAAGTTGTATGAAGCCTTCCATTGGTTTTTACTATATTGAAAAGTTACTCAAAAGAAATAGTTTTGATATTTACTTTTGAGAAATGGAAGACTTAAACTAAAGGAAAATTTCTATAAAATTAGGTATATTTAGATTTTGAAAAACCTCATTTTATTTTTGTGAAATCTTCTCAAGATTTAGAAGTACTGTAAATCATTTTAATGTTTTTAAGCAGCCTGAAAACGGTTATCAATACAAAATAAAAACTTATTCAATCTTAGCATCTTCAACTCTTACCCTGTCATCCATCTTCTCTTAAGGAGAAAATTGTCCATCCCATTCATCAAAGTTTATAGTTACTCAGAGTGTAATTCTAAAATATGTATGATATAAAAGATAAGAGGTCTTATTACAATCCTGCTACCATGATCATTAGGGGAATAGTTCAACTGACATTACCAATACTGCATATCAAAATAGGGTAATGGCTTATAATTATAAGACAATGGGTCTCATCACGAACCAGCTTGTTCAATTAAATTACAACTAGTGAATGGCATCGTCAAACAGCTGGCCACCAAACCAGGACAATGGCTTTTTATCTTACAAAATAAGGGAAAAGGAAAAAAGTGATACAAAATATGGAGACATATTTATGGATTCATTCTTTTTAATTATACTTTGAAATGGATGGGATAACGAATGATCAAATGGTTAAAAGGTATCCCTGTTGAGACTATAGATGATTGCTGGAAGTAGAGGCTCTACCTATAACAGAGGAGTCATTATAAAGCTAAGTTGGAAAAGTTTTTGTTTTATCATTATCAACCACTTAAGGCTAATTTAAAACATAGAATGTATTTAATTTTAACACGAGAAGAAAATAGCAGAAATAATTATCATTATATTCAGAATTTATGATTGCCTAGTTATATTAGAATTCTTCGCTAGCCAAGATTTCCAGATTAAGAAAGTTTAAGTATTTTAACATTTCTCAGAGATAACTATTGCTCCCAGTGAATCGCCAATTGTTGTGCTGTACAACAACCCCCCATTTCATAAAATTTTTCTTTAAAATCATAATATGAAATGGGTCCCTTTTAAACATAGATGTGTGAATAAATTGGTATTAACTCATCATTAGAAAAACCCTCATCAAAAGGTCCAATGGAAATGATATATTTTAAAATAAACCTTCTTGAACAATAAGAAAATAGGTCTTTTAAATAATTATAAAGTTCTTTGTTATTACGATAAAGTGATCGCAAGATCGCATATCGCAATAATAAGAAAAACATATATAAAAGACCCATTGACTCACTCCGATCCAAAAAAGGAAATCGCTATCGGATATCGGGGAAAGGCAAAAACAAATAGTATAGAGAAACGCCTCCCTCATTTCCCCGATGCGATAAAAAGTATCGCCATCGGCAATCAGCCGTAACACACCACAATACATGAATTGTGACACCTTCAAATCCTCCGATGTGATAAGGCATATCGCCATCGGCAATCGGCGATTTCACAATGGCATAAGTAATATGACCCGAACCCATCCCCGATTGCGATGCATTAAATCAAGGCGTGTGTTTCGAAACATATTTAAAAGGCTTGCATGCATTGTATCACCTTTTGGTGATCGAAGGATATTTTGGACTATTATTAAAACCTTCCCGTTCACGTTACCAATCATCAATTGCGATTTAATTCTGATTATCCGCCAAAAAATCTAAGCCACGCTTGAATGGATCATTCATCATATAAACGTTATGATGGGTATTTAAAAACTCCTTTACCATGATTGACAGGTTAAACGGCCAATTAATGAAGCAGTTGTGCTGATATTTTCCCTTATATTGTATCTGCGGAAGTTTCACTATAAGCCTTTATTATTCACTAATTGATATAATTCTTTCATATTGGCTCATACTACCTATTCTTTGTATCACGTTGATTTCATTCCTTGTGCAGAACTCCACTGAAATAACAAATTTGAAAAAAATGGGAAAAAAATCCAAGAGATCCATGGCAGTAGCGGCTCCTACAGCAATAGTGCAGCCAACCAGTGATCCAAGACCAAGTAAAAAATGTTTAATTTCAGACACTACATGTCTCGGCCTTGGAAGTACAAGTTGGCAAAGTATCTACAATTTAATTGAAGCAGAGGAGCTTCAGGAAGTGTCAGAAGAAGCTACTGCAAACTCGACTAATAAATCAGAAGCTTCCCTGAAAGATTTAACCGACTCATATTTGCACAGGATAGCAGCATGGGAGAAAATTCTTCTATACACAGATATAGTCAAATGGGTGGTTGAAGAAATTCCAGTTTCAAATAGAACGTTTTGCACAGTTGACGGAAGAATTTTTGGTTCATTTCAGCCTGATGACTTAAGGAAGATGTATCATTTGCCCGAACCTAAAAAGAAATACAACAAAGCCTTTCTGGAAAAATTCGCAACAGAGAACGAGACTGAGTCGGCCCCAATTAAGCAATGGAGACAGAATCCCACAAAGCACAAACATGAATCATCGAGTAAGTACTCCGTGGATTCATTGTCATCTCCTTATTGTTATGTTGGGGCAATGATGTGTAGAATGTGGGGAATGCATGATTCTGCAAAGTTTACTATTGAAATGGTTCCTTTAATGGAAGCAGCAGTTAATAGTTATGTGATGGATTGGGCAAACATATTGTCCGATAAATTGGCCACTGCAATTCTTGACTTCAGATCAAATGCACGTAAAACCACCATAACCATTCCCCCTCTTTATTATAGTGCTTATATTATGGATACTCTTTGCTTTAATTCCGAATACCCGGTACTCGGGTGGAGATCGACTTGCACAAGACCCTAAGCCAATCCATATTTATCATCAGATGTTATGGAAGGCACACTATAAAGACCACTTGTACCAAATCTGTAATGGTTTCATGTTACCTATCTATTATCCCATTTTTGATAAGCCTGCCCCAAGGATTTCCGATGAAGCAGCGATTGAATTGACTACTGTAGGGAATTGGTTTGGGGAAGACAAGTTCACATATATAAGGGTTTATGGTAGCCTCGCAAGACCCCATGTCCTTCCTTTCTATATACCTGATAAGAAGTTGGCTCGAGAGTTGGCTTACCAAATAACCACAGCAGGAACATCCAAAACTCTTAGGAATTCTAAAAAGTAGTCATGGCCTACATTTCCTTTGAGGTGCGATGTTTACACTCTACATGATTAGAAACATGCTGAGAAAAGACAGAAAAAATAAACTTTCTCAATCTTGCAACCATCCCTAACAGGCAATACGACCCAAGGAAAGTTGCCTACAACGTGCTTGAACAAGCCAAACTTACAAAGTTTGACCACGAAAAAGATGAATTCGACGACCTGTTTTCTTCATCAGAATCATTATTTCAGATAAAAACATTGGCCAAAATGAAATATAAAGATGAAGGTCTGGTAGAATTCAATAGGCTCAAAGAACAGAGGTTGCAAACTCTGCCTCTGAACTTATTAGCTACTACCCCAACAACTCAGTCAAGCGAGCCTGAACAACAGATTATTGACAAACCTCCTACTACAAAGAAAATTCCCAAGCAAGAAAAGCAACCAGAATAGGAAACAGAGTAGGAGAAAGAAAAGAAACAAGATAGTGAATATATTGATATAGATACTCAGATTGATCCCAGACTCCTCAGAGAGTGGCAAAAATTTGACTCTATTATAAGCAATCCCGAGACTTCACAAGGGTTCATCACATTTCAAGTAACAGTCGGTCAAGAGACAACAACAACTACGGTTCCAATTGAAGGCACCAGTGGCCTATCCATCAGCAAAGATGCAGAAATAATTCTTAAAGATCCATCCGATCAGATTGTTTTTCAGATAGAAGACATACCACCATTAGATGTCTTTTACAGTCCCCAAACACAGGGCTGTAGTGAAAAGACAAAGGAAAAGGAGGAGACTTGATCAATCTTCCCTTTTACCAGCACAAACAGAGATGGCTAATGTGGTGTGGAAGGAGGAATTTAACCCTTCTGATGACCTTACAAAACTTTCTCAGTATGCCAGAGCCTATTCGGCAGCCACCATGGATAAAGCCTCAAAAGTAAGCAATCTACTTAAGGAAACAGACCAAAAAATTGTTGCCTTGCAGTCACAGGTGTTCGGAAGACAACAAAAAATAGAACAGTTAGAACAACGACTATCAACACAGCAACAGATAAACAATCAATTAAATGAGCAATTGCTCAAGGAGACGCAGAGGATAGACTTAAGCGCAGTACAGAAACAAAAGGAATTATCCGAAGCATTGGCCAGGTTGAAGACAATGAATGAACAAATGAGTAAGACTAAAGATGAGCAAATCGCTCAACTGTCACACCAAGTAGAAAAGTACAAGAGTCTTCCGCAACCAACAGATTTCAGGTCCAAAGCTCTCCAAATCAATAAAGAATTGATTGCACAACTAAAACTGCTATGTCATAACATTTCTCTGGTTGAGCCCCTTTGTGAGATTACTGCATCAATAGTTGACAAATCAGTCGATGCCAGGCAGGATTTAGAACAGGTCGATGAGACTTTAACCAATTTTCTTGCTTGGCAAGACACCAGTGAAGGGAAAGCCACGAATCTGCCTAAAATTCTAGAGTCACACAAAGAAATCATTTTTCTAGAATGGCAGTCACAACTGATGAAAGCAGAGAGAGAAACCTCAAGATGCAAATTATTAACCATTAATTTAATTGAGTTAATTAATGACACTCTTTATCTGTCTAACATGATTTCATAGTGCACTCCAGGAAAATTGCCGTCAGCTAAAGCATTGGAACAAACATGTAATCAAGAATTGGAGAAGAATGGAAGATTAATCGCCGACATCCAAAGTTTAACTTGGGATACCTTTTGGTTTTTCTTAATTAAACCATACAGTCAAAGGGCCGCACTCAAATGTTTAACCAATGCCATCGGTTTCATGATTCCCGAAATCCGTGATGCCACATACTCAGCCCAACTGCATTCTCGTCTGAGTCGCCCTCCAGAATTGCAACCGATGCTTGCTCTCTGCCAGCTCAAGCCAAAGGGAGATCATCCGAAACAATGAATCATGCTGCCGACTGCAAACAAGCCGCTTTTAGGGAGATACTCATAATTTAGTTGTACCAATTAATAACATTTTTATTTTGTAATTAGTTAGCCTAATTAGTATTTATAGGCCCTTTCATGCATTTAGAAAGGGTCCTCAGTTTTTGTATGAACTCAAATCAGTAAGTCACAATATTGTGCTTCTGATATATTTTTTATGAAGACTGGGCCAGTATTCTAAATTTTAACGAAGAAAACTCTAATGAGATGTGCACTATTGCCTTGTTGTGGAAGTGTTTCTAAGTTAGAAGAAGGAATTTGAATGCGATTGACATCGGGAATGATCCAAATAACATATGGTACTATTATCTATGCTCTTGCTTCATTCTTGCATGTGAACCAACATTTATTTAATCTTGCTATCATTGGATATATGTATGTATTTTAACAACAATCCTTATACTTATCACTATTGAATGTCTAAGGAGTGTTATTCTTTCAATCATATTTATGTCTATGATATATATGAAGAATGGTGTAATAATGTTTTCATGATTACTTTATTCAACTACTTGAACAAAGTAATTATCATATGAATAAATGTCTTTGTTTACCAATAGAGTCATGTATATGCCTGTTTGTAGATAAAGATCATCAAAAGTTACACTAAAGCAGAAATTTCCCGGGATAGAATAGTTGTTCGTAATTTCACTTTTAGATTAAATCATTCATCCATTATCATTATATATTAGAGAATCAACCACTTATCCATCCTATTTACCAATCATTGGGAAACTAGTCCCATTCTTTTCAGTCGGAACCACCACACCAAACGGAAAAGGAGCTGCCTTTAAGGTCCGGACCGGGTGGTTTTCCCCAATGTTGTTGCAGTGATTTTCGAGGCATCAACAAGTGTTCAAAGAAGCAACCAACTATTTCATTGTCTTCTACAGAGGCAGAGTATATTGCAGCAACAACAACAACATGTGAAGCAATTTGGTTGAAGAAAGTATTGATAGATCTAAAACAAGAACCAAAATATGCCACAACTATTTACTGTGATAACTTGTCTACCATTGCCATAACTAAAAATCCAGTGTTTCATAATCGCACCAAACACATTGATATCAAATATCATTTCATAAGAGACTATGTGGCAAAAGGAGAAATTCAAATAAAGTTTTGTACAACAAATGAACAGCTTGCAGATATATTTACCAAAGCACTACCTAAAGGGAAGTTTGAATACTTAAGGGATATGCTTGGAATCACCTCATTAAGCATTAAGGGGGAGTGTTGAGGATAATGCTTAAAATAAAGCTATGTAATTGCTGACAAATTAGCCAGCAAATTTTGTGTTCTGAGTTATCAGAATTAGGACAACAAATTTATAGATGTAGTCAGTTATCATTCAGCAAATTATTAGGGACAGTAGATTAGTCAGATAATGGATAATGAAATTAGAAATATGTGGGCTATATAATAATGTATTCATTGATCCTATGAAGATATGAGATTCCAATGAGAGTTCAGCTCATGGATTGAGAATCAGTCTCTCTTATTTTTGTTCATTGGTTTTGTTTATGTTTTCATATGCATGCTCTTGGTAGATTTAACATATACAAATTCCGAAATTTTAAATTATTGAACAATTGCCCCATTTCTGAACTTATGTTCCGTGACATTTTCGAAGTCATGGACCCATCACAATCAACACAGGAACTGATATTTGTACTAATTCCATGAACTTCGATCATTGTCTGTTAATTGATGAAAAGTTTACAGTAAACTGAACATTTTTTTGTTATAGAAATTTCAAAGCTTGAAATTTAAAGAAATAGAAGCCAAAGGTTTGAATGATTGAAAGACTTACAGATGGCGAATTCTACAACAAATCATCAATGTTGGTAGTTGGATTCCACAGACGACGGGGATGACATCTTTCCTCTGCAATATTTCTTGCACAATCTCTAATGTGATCATGCATTCTTATTTTATTTCCACCATCCACCTCCAACAGGAACTTATTCTCTAGGTTTCGAAGCCCCACCAAACCCCATATTCTTATTGCCCTATCTTTGTCTTCTCCTATGAAAAAACAAGCAATATCCAAGGATATTGGTTGATCCTCTTTACTCAGTGAGTCATAACTTATTATAAGTTTCTCATGTATCTCTCTTGGATGTGTCCGATGAAGTCGATCTAGTTGCTCCTCCCAGTAAAGTTCCTCATTTTCTCCACAGACAAGCACCCCCATCACTTTCAATGATAATGGCAATCCGTCGCAGGCTATTATAAATTGATCTACCAGATCTACAAATTTCGGTGGGGGAAATGGTTGATAGAAGGCATAGGAACAGAAGAGCTCTTTAGAGTGTGGTTTATTTAGCCCCTTTAGATGATAAATGGATGACTCCAACACTCCAGAGCTTTTGAGGACATGCTTGTCATGAGAGGTAACCAAAATCAAGCTTTTGGGGTTAAGGATATTCTTGATTGGCAAAAGAATTTTAAGCTGACTGGAATTATCCACATCATCTAAAATGATAAGAGCATGACAAGAAGAGAGATTTCATTTCAATATCCCTATACCTTCATCTGGATTCTCAATTTCGATATTCATGTGTTTCAAGTCTCTAACGAGCTTACTCTGCAAATAACTTAGAGACACTCTAGTCGACGTTTCCCTAACCTTAGATAAAAAGGAGGCTTCATTATAAGATGATCTCTTACAGTTGTAGAATTCTTTGGCCAATGTTGTTTTACCGACTCCACCAACACCCACAATCCCAACAACCTTGGCCTCCACAAGCTCCTCGTCCTCCTACTGCTGCCATAGGACTGTACTTTCAAAATATTCTATCAATAATTGAGAGTGACTAAATTTTTTTTACAACATTGGGTTGTAATATCAATAACTGAGAGCGGGTGAATTTTTTTTATAGCATTGGGTTGTAATATCAATAACTAATTGAGTAAGCATAATGAGATTGGGATCATTGATATTTTATAATGATTTTACTTAGAACTAACTAAACATACATATTCATTTTTGTTTTTTTTATTATAACTCACATTGTTTCTATTTAGAGAATATTTTATTTTTATTTTAAGAAGGACACATGTCAACTCCACATTGAGCACAGACAGAATCACACATCACCCAATATATCTATAAATGGAATATTTAAATTAAATAATAATAAAACATAATGTTAACTAGCTTAAAAAGTAATAAAAATAATAAATCAATTCAATTCAATTGGTTATATTATAATTCATTTTTATTAATAAAATTACAAGCCATTGTTTTTGGAAAAATCATAATGCTCATGTAAAATTAAAATAATAATGATTAATGCTATTTAAAAATATATAATTAATAAACTTATAAAAAATTAATTAATAAAATTATGGTTAAAAATAAAAATATTTCTAAATATATAAATGTAAAAGATATATAATCTAGATAATAGTTATAAATTATTGATTATGTAAATCAATTAGAATTAATTTAGATGGTTGGGTAGAATGGCTATTTACTTATGTTTATATTATCTTTAATAATATAATAAACTCTAATCAATGAAATTATACTAGATATCATTTTGGGATTCAATTGCGTTAAGTGAGTCATTCATCAATGACCATTTCCATGAGAGGTAGTCGTAACTCACTAATTTCTCATGATTTTTGAATAGTTCACTTAGAACTCATTGCATCAGGTGATGCTCACAGGGGTGAAAAAGTAGGATTGAAACTAGTTAAATGAATCACAAAGTGTCAATCATCATAGATGAATGACTTACTTAACGCAATTAAATCCCAAAATGATATCTAATATAATGCACTGTGAAAACCACTCAATACTTAAATTCAAAAGAGTGAAGGGAACTCTACTTGAATGGTTCATGAGACACAATACTTGCTAAGGTTTTGCAAATGAGGTAGCAAGCTAAGTGGGCTTGATTGTGGGGAAAACTCCACAGTTAAGCGTGCTTGAGCCCGAAGGCGATCTGGGATGGGTGACGTCCCGGGAAGTCCTGGTTACCCCGGAAGTGATGATTGACACTATGTGATTCATTTCACTAGTTTCAATCCCACTTCTTCACCCCTGTTAGCGTCACCCGATGCAATGAGTGAAATTAGTGAGTTACAACTACCTCTCAAGGAACTATTCAAAAATCATGAGAAATTAGTGAGTTACGACTACCTCTCATGGAAATGGTCATAGAATAATGACTTACTTAACGCAGTTGAATCCCAAAATGATATCTAATATAATGCACTTCGAAAACCCCTCAATACTTAAATTCAAAAGAGTGAAGGGAACTCTACTTCAATGGTTCATGAGGCACAATACTTGCTAAGGTTTTTCAAATGGGGTAGCAAGTTAAGTGGGCTCGATTGTGGGGAAAATTCCACAGTTAAGCGTTCTTGAGCCAGAGGTGATCTGGGATGGGTGACCTCTCGGGAAGTCCTAGTTACCGGGTGCAAGCCCCGGAAGTGATGATTGACGCTATGTGATTCATTTCACTAGTTTCAATCCCACTTCCGATGCAATGAGTGCTAAGTGAACTATTCAAAAATCATGAGAAATTAGTGAGTTACGACTACCTCACATGGAAATGGTCATAGATAAATGAATTACTTAACACAGTTGAATCCCAAAATGATATCTAACCTCTCATGGAAATGGTCATAGATAAATGAATTACTTAACGTAGTTGAATCCCAAAATGATATCTAATATAAACTGACTACCTCTCGTGGAAATGGTCATAGATGAATGACTTACCTCTCATGGAAATGGTCATAGATAAATGAATTGCTTAACGCAGTTGAATCCCAAAATGATATTTAATATAAATTGACTACCTCTCATGGAAATGGTCATAGATGAATGAATTACTTAACGCAGTTGAATCCCAAAATGATATCTAATATAATGCACTTCAAAAACCACTAAATGCTGAAATTATACTAATTTAATGAAAACTATTTTTAAAATCTTTTACAATCAATCAAAAAATAATTAAAATGGTTAATGTAATTAAAAATTCGATTATCAATTAGAAAACATTTTTAAAATCTTTTATAATCGACCAATTTTTTTTATAATAGTTAAAGTAATTAATTTATTAAAACTGAATTATTAGTTATTCAAAATGAGTTTTTATTATTTTAAGAAACAAAAATTATTGATTTAGGAACATTATTAACCAAATTTCTAACAATGAGGTTACAATTTAGAGCTCATTATTAACAAAATTTTCTAACCATTGGCTTACAAAGTTTTAGTGGTGGCCATAAAGCCTTAAATATCTCTTGTTAGTTTTAGTTTGTAAAATTATTTACAGAATGTTCTAACAATGAGCTCATTATTAACACAATGTTCTAAGAATGAACTTACAAAGCTTTAGTGGTGGCCATAAAGCCTGAAAAATCTTTTGTTAGTGTGTTGAATTATTTACAGAATGTTTCACCGGTGATAAGTTTTAGTTGCGGTCATAAGCCCTCTGAATTAGTGATCAATGTCCTTTTGGACAGAGGAAATTAGAGGTCAAGATGGAATTGGATTAAGTTTTAGTTGGAAATTGATAAAATTTAAAAATATTCAAAAGATTATTATAAATTTGAAGTTGAAAGGGGTATATTTATTTAATTATTTAAAATAGGTGTAAATTATTATTTAAGTTTTTTTTGTTAATTTAGATAAAACATTAATAGAATGTTTTATAGTGACTTATACAAGTTTTAGTGGTGATCTTAAATCTCTCCATTAGTAATGAATGTTATTTTGGACTAAGTATGATGATTGGAGTAAGTTAAAATTAAAGACCTTGAGTTAAGGAGCCGAAGAGAAACAGTGCGTATTAAGTATGATGATTGGAGTAAGTTAAAATTAAAGACCTTGAGTTAAGGAGCCGAAGAGAAACCGTGCGTATTTGACGTAATATGATTCAAGTAATATTTAAAAAGATAGTTTTTTTTTTTAATTCAAATAATTAAATATTTTGAGTAATATAATTAATTTAGGATAATATTAATTTTTATGGTGTGACTTTTAAGCATGAGACTTTCACTCAATGAACATGTGACATAATATATGTGTTTATCGGATGTTTCACTTAGGATTCAAACAAGAAAATATTTTGAGTATTATAATTAATTAGCTTAGGATAATATTAAATTTTTATGTGTGACTATTAAGCATGAGGTTTCCTTTCAATAAAAATTTGACATAGCATGTGTATTTATGGGATATTAAAGAATATCTCTAGTTTCACTAGATATTGATAAAAAATAACTAAAATCTTTTTGTTGAACCCCCTCCCAATATATTTTTCCAATTAAAAAATGCTTGTTTTATTAGATAGATTCCTTATTTTTATTAGGCAACCTTTTTTATATGCCTCAATGCCCATAAGCTCAACTGTACTCATCATCCCACTCCACAAATACCTACAGTATATAGTCTCTATTTTTTATATTTTAAAATCTCTATTGTATAAATGAACATGATAAGATATTGGTCAACAAGGTAAATCCCTCGTACTCCAAGGGTTATTAATATTCAACCAACATCATCAAGATATTATTCCTTATGTTTGTAGTGACACCATCAAGATTATCATTCCAAGATGCATCCATATACTATGAAATGTTCACATAATTCTTGGCATAAATATTGTTTTACCATGCAAAATCACACATTTAATATAACACAATAAACATTTTTAGTACAAACACTGGCGAAAAAAAATAATAAGATTACTTGATCATAAGCTACAAATTACCTCAATTTACCATAACTTTAGTTACAATGCAATGGAAATACATACCATATGTTTTAGTGTATATGATAATATGACTACAAGTAATGCATATGTGTGCACAAAACTAACAAAGCTATAATCTGCAAGTTACAAATACACTTTTTTAAAATGATATGGTCTTAAAAGCTAGAGGGTGTAGCACCCATAGATATTTAAACCCTAAAGTTATACAATAAAATAAGTCTTTGTTATTGTTAGTGACCGAAAAATTAATGAGATAGTGAGCATCAACACGTATAATGAGGTTGGTGGGATCAACATAGGGGTAATTTGAAGCTTTGGTAGAATCATTCTTATAGAGAAAAGCGAAAGTAGTGAGTTTACACTTCTAGCAATTTTCACAACAACCTACCATGTTGAGACATGATAATTTAAGGCAAAGAGCATGCTCTCATAAACCATGACATAGCCTTGCCCACTCCTCACATGAAAAGAAGGTAAGTAATTCAAGTTCAAATCATTGATGGAAGAATGTATCTATAATTTCTCGAGCCATTTAAGGGAGATGTGGTGATAGGAAGATTTTAGTCATCCATGACAATGAGGGTATATAAATCATGGGAATCGAGGGCGAATAGTGTGGTGGGTATTTGATACATGGTGTACAAGGAATGAAATGAAATGCAAAAAAGTAAATGGAATGCACATAAAGAAATGTAGCAGAGATTACAATAATGCGGTGGAAACCCAATTTTTATTAATAAATGAAATAACAAAATATTGTAGAACATGGATGGGCTAGAATGGTGGTAGTTATCTATGAATGGAGAGAGATAGAATTTGCATGCATTCGTAAAATATATTATAAGAGGTCGAAAAAATGGTTTTTTAACATAAAGAAACAACCTTAGAGGTATAAAAACCTAACCTTAGAAGTTGAAGACAAAAGGCTTGCAGGCCCAATGGGCTTAGATGGTACGTCAACTTCTTGGGTGATGGCACACTCGGTATCGCGTTAGAAATGTCTAGCCAATAATTACACATTCCAACTAGGGCCTGGGAGAGAGCCCTACAGTTATTTCCTGGGTTCCCACCATATCAAAAAGACATCGTTTAGGACCCGAAAAACTATAGAAAATGGTCAAGATGGAGAATTGTGCTTTAAGCCAATGGAATAGGTGGGTGGCTATCTATATCCACCTAGATTAGTCCTACCCCCCTAGGAAGAAACGGTTTCATTGTGTTTAGTTCCCCCATCAAATGGGAGAACTTGTGTTGAATTTTGCTCCCAATAAGCCACTTTCTATGGTGATGAAGTTTCTTGGTTTCACAACTTGATAGAGTTGTATGTGTTGTTGGCAGGTATCCTTTGTCTTAGTTTCCATGATATGATCCACTGTAGCCATTTCAATGTAGTCATGATTGAGTTTTGTGTGGTCCAATTGCTCGGTTGCCTCTAAGGATTCCTACAAAGGTGGAAAATATGGTCAAATTAGCTCCACATTAACATTAGATGCAAGTCAAGGAAAGGGGGAATGTTTAATTCAAAATAATTTCCCCCCAAAACCTTTGTGATTGTGTAAGACCCTTGTCACAGTGGTCTGAGCTTCCTATTGGGGCCTCTAAGGCACTCTTTTTTGTAAATGTAACCATGCCTTATCACCAACCTAAAATGTGTGTGGAACCTTGTGTAGGTCATGTCGTTGCTTGTACTTGGAATTCGATTTCTACATGATATCATGGACCTATCATTAGAAATGTTGAATCAACTCAACATATTCGGTTTCCTTATCTTCCTCGACTAAGCATGGGAGGACTCTGTTGGTGAAGATACAATGGGCATAGCTACATTAATTAGGGCCAATGGTTGGAACCCCAAGCACACTTGAAAAGGATTGTGGCCAATAAAGTTGTGAGGGGATTTGTTATAATTATGTTGAACATATGGAAGGCTTTTGTTCCATGTATGGGGATTCTTGGAGTTGTACATGCACAAGATATGCATGATCATCCTATTGACCACTTTTGTTTATCCATTTGATTGGGGATGAAAGGAAATCGATTTGGTCAACTTGGTATCCATAAGATAACATAGTTTGGACCAAAAGGTGATGATGAACCCACTATCCTTATCTGAAATAACCCAAAATGAACCCAAACACATTCCAAGAAGAGTTTAGTAATGGCTTCAACAACGATACTCTTCTTGCATGGTGCCAAAATGGCCATCGTAGAGAACTGATTGACAACTACAAAAACACAATCATTAACATGCTTGGTGGATGGAAAATCTAATGTGTAATCCATGGAGATGAACTCCTAGGGCTTGTCTAGAGTTGATAGAGGAGTGTACAACCCCTACTTCTTAATGGTTTGTTTAGCGATGGCACAAGAAGTGTATGATTTGATATATTGTTGGGCATCCTGTCGAAGCTTTGACCATTAGAAATATGTTTTATGTGCTACTATTGTATTATCCACACCAAAGTGCCCTGCCACCTAACTATTATGTGCCTCCTAGATCATCTTGGCATGCTTTCTTGAAGGAACACAAAGGTGGTGTAGGTAGTGATGGGCCTCTAAATTAGACATAAATTAAGGCCCATCTGAACATCCTTCAACACATAAAACGTCTCTTTTTGAATTAGATAATGCTTTTTTAATTTTAATATGTTCATTAGGAAGGTTTATGGATAATTGCATATTTGTGCCTAATATTATTTATTTTTGTGGCATATTGTCAGGATGTTGGGTCCCTATAATACTAGTGATTACCCCATTACTATTGTATTTATACCCCTTATTAATACTGGTGTGCCCCTATTGCACCCATATTGTTATTACTGTGCACCATAGAATCCCTCTATTGTTATGGCTTTATATTATTATTGTTAGGTCGGCTGGATTATATTGTGACTCTTTAGACTCCTATATATAGAAAGGAGGTTTTGTCATTTGAATCATCCAAGAATTGTTAATTTATGTAATGTAAAGGAGGTTTCTCCCTCGAAGAGGCTGAATTCTAAGGCGTTGATCTATCTTTTCTATCTATTCTTGAGCTGGTTTCATAACATTTGGTATCGGAGCTTTGGATTCTATGGTTTTGCTGCTCCAAATAGGTCATCATGGCATTTTCGCTATAAATTTTTTTCTGCGACGTTTCAGAAGTTGCAAAAAGAAATCATTTGAGAAGAAATCGCGCTGAACCTCGGGTCCGAATTTTAGAGTTTTTCGCGCTATATTTGTGGAGATATGATCTGAGGAATTTGGTATTTTTGTAGAGTCCTGAATTACATTCCAAACAGGTGACCTGGGGAAAATCGTCATAACTTTCTCTCTGGGGATCGGATTGAAATTTCGTAAGAAGGTACAAAAAGAGAATGGACTGTAATTTCTTGTATGCATTTTTCAGATCCAAAGGTCAAAACAGTGACTCATGGCACGTCGTACAAGTTCGCTCTACTGAACTAGTCTATAATCAAGTCATTGTGGGAGATTTCGCATAACTCTTCGTTGGAGAATCCAATTTAGGTCAGACTTGTGGCATTGGAAAGAGGACACAAAGGGCTACTGCAAGTCACAAATTCAGAACTAGATGATAGGAAAGTACAGAGATACATCAGAGGCAATATCGAGCTCCTACAAAGTGAAAAAAGGTGTGTAGATTTTCTTAAATTTTTGCTTAAGCTTGGTTTGAAAATTTATTTTGAAGGAATTCAAAAGGCACAATAGAGCATTATTATCGGTAGCTGATGCCCCGATGAAAGAAAATACAAACACCTAGTAAGGAACCTGAAAGCTCTAGCATGACTCATGAATAAGAAGAAGAAATGCTATATGATATATCAAAATTACAAGAACAAATGCAACAAGTGTCACTTGCACAAAAAGCAACAGAATCTAAGATGGATGGTTTAAGGAAAGATGTAGAAGCTAAGATGGATGGTTTAAAGAAAGGTGTAGAAGCTAAGATTGATTGTTTAAAGAAAGGCGTAGAAGCTAAAATTGATGGCATGGATGATAAGATGGAAGAATTGAAGATAAATATGAATAAGTTGCTACAATAAATGGTCACTAAGGGTGAAAGGGTACTAAAGGAAACTCATGATGAGAACAAAAGAAATGTTAATCATGATTCCATAGACTCTAATGTTGGATCGAAGACTCACCATATTCCAAAAATCGATATGAGGAACTTTGATGGCAAGGATCCCGCCACATGGATATTACAGATGGAGCAATTCTTCGATCTCAATAATGTGCAAAACACACAAAAGGTACGTATGGCAACTTTATATTTGGAACCAAATCAGTTTGTATGGTATCAATGGCTTTGCTCTCGTAAACAATTTATCACTTGGGCAATTTTTATGGAAGAATTGATAGCACATTATGAGGATACAAAAAGCAACACTTTTTTTAGCCAATTGATAAGTCGCAAACAAAAGGGTTCAATAATGGAGCACATTGAGGAGTTCCAAAAATTGAACATAAGGATAAAATATATTCCAGAGGAGCATAGGATTGATGTGTTCATAGGGTCTTTAAAGGATAATATCCAACATGGTGTTCACCTTTGGGAACCTGATTCATTAGAGAAGGCATTCAAGTTAGCAAGAAAAATGGAAAGCAAAATTATGGCAATCAGGAAGCATACCACTCACAACTATAAAGATGGAAGTTTTGTTACCCCTAGTCTTCCACAACCTATAAGGTTGACACCACAACAACTGGAAGAAAAAAGAGAAAAATGGCTTTGTTACAGTTGTGATAGCAAATACACTAAAGGTCATAAGTGTGCTGAGAAGAAATTATTCTACATAGATTGTGAAGAGGAAGAAGAAAAGGAGCAAGAAAGGTCAAAAGAAGAGGATATACTCTAGGAACAAAGCCTAGATGAAGAACAAATAAATCCGACCATATCTTGTAATGCATTGGTGGGAATTACCACTCCTCAAACCATCAAGATAGAAGGACAAATCAAGAAGAAAAAGGTAATAGTGTTGATTGATTCAGGAAGCACCCACAATTTTATTCATTGTAAGGTAGAAAAAGAATTGAATTGCTTCCTATATCCAGCACCAGAGTGTCAAGTGATGATTGAAAATGGAGGAACAATAAATTGCTCTGGAAAGTGCCATAATATCAAGCTATCCATGGGAGAATATGTATTGACTAGCCCAATGCTTTCCATTCCAATGGGAGGTGCGGATGTTGTACTAGGAGTCCAATGGCTACAATCCTTGGGTACAATAACTTTTAATTTTCAAGAACTTTTCATCAAATTTTCTACGGAAGGAAAGGAAGTTGAATTAAGGGGTATTGCAGGGAAACCAGGAAAGATAATCAGCTCTAATGGTATGACAAAGCTTCTAAAAAAGGAGCAAAGAGGTGTAATTGCACAATTATGTTCGCTAGATGTTTCCACATCAGAATCATCTATTTCTCCAGATCTCCAAAAAGTCCTGGACAATCATTCCAAGGTATTTGAGACTCCTAAAGGTCTCCCACCTATGCATGATCATGATCATGCTATTCATCTGATTCCAGGAAGTGTTCCTCCAAACATCAGGCCGTACAGATATCCCTATGTCCAAAAGAGTGAAATTGAATGTATGGTTGCAGAAATGCTAGAGGCTAGTATAATTCAACCGAGTCAAAGTTCTTTCTCTGCTCTAGTAGTATTGGTGCACAAGAAGGATGGATCATGGCGCATGTGTCCGGATTATAGGGAGCTCAACAAGCTCACTATTAAAGATAAGTTCCCCATTCCTATCATTGATGAATTACTGGATGAATTGCATGGATCAATTTACTTCACCAAGTTGGATCTTCGTTCAGGATATCATCAAATCAGAATGAAGACTGAAGACATTCCAAAAACAGCATTAGAACTCATGAGGGTCATTATGAATTTTTGGTCATGCCTTTTGGCCTTACCAATGCACCTTCAACATTTCAAGGTTTAATGAATTCAATTTTCAAACCATTCCTTAGAAAATTTGTGTTAGTATTTTTTGATGATATACTAATCTACAACAAGTCTTGGAAGGATCATGTTGAACATGTTGACAAGGTGCTACAACTATTGGAGGAGAAACAATTATATGCAAAAAGATCCAAATGTTTCTTTGGAGTCCAGGAGGTGGAATATCTGGGTCATATTGTATCTCATGAAGGAGTTAAGGTAGACCCTAGCAAAATTTAAAGCCATTAAGGAATGGAAAATCCCCACATCCATAAAGCATCTGCGAGGATTTCTCGGGTTGACAAGGTATTATCGCAAGTTTGTTAAGAATTATGGGAGAATAACAGCACCTCTAACAACATTATTGAAGAAAGATGCATTTTCATGGACTCCAGAAGCAACAAAGGCCTTTGAACATCTTAAAGAGGCAATGTGCCAAGCACCGGTCTTAGCTACACCGGACTTCACAAAAACCTTTATTGTGGAATGTGATGCTTCAGGAAATGGAATTGGTGTTGTTCTAATGCAAGATGAAAGACCCATTGCTTTTGAAAGTCGTCCAATCAAGGGAAAGTTTTTAAGCAAAGCTATTTATGAGAAGGAAATGTTGGCAATACTCCATGCACTTAAGAAATGGCGACCCTACCTAATGGGAAGACACTTCAAGGTAAAAACGGATCATGATAGCCTTAAATACTTTTTAGAACAAAGATTATCCTCTGAAGAGCAACAAAAGTGGGTCACAAAGATGTTGGGTTATGACTTTGAAATCATCTACAAAAAAGGGAAGCAAAATGTGGTGGCAGATGCACTCTCAAGAAAGGATGAGGATGTGGAAGCATTGTTGTGCGCCATTTCTATTATCCAACCAGATTGGATAAACGAAGCAAGGGAGGAATGGAAGAATGACGAAGAAGTGTGGGCACTTATTCGAAAGTTACAACAAGATTCCAGTACTTCTGATACATTTAGCTGGCAAAATGATTCGTTATGGTACAAAGATCGCTTATACCTCTGTAAGAATTCCCAGCTAAAACAAAAGATTCTTATGGAATTGCACACTTCTCCGTTAGGAGGGCACTCAGGATTTTTAAAAACTTACCACAGGGTTAAGAAGGAATTTTTTTGGGATGGCCTTAAATCAGATATTCAAAAGTTTGTGGTGGAATGTTTGGTTTGCCAACAAAATAAAGTTGAAACAATTAAGACACCAGGTCTATTACAACCTTTATCCATTCCAAGCCAACATTGGGAGGAGGTTTCAATGGATTTTATCACAGGTTTACCCAAGTCTAAGGGAAAGAGTGTCATCATGGTGGTAGTTGACAGACTTACCAAGTATGCACACTTTTGTGCATTATCACATCCATTTAAAGGCAGTGCAATTTCTACTGCATTTATGGAAACAATTCAAAAGCTACATGGAAACCCAAATATTATTGTAAGTGACAGAGATCCCATTTTCACTGGAAATTTTTGGACAGTACTATTTTTTTGTCTTGGTACTCAATTAGCTCATAGCTCATCTTATCATCCTCAATCTAATGGGTAAACTGAGATAGTAAATAAATGTTTGGAAGGATATCTTCGTTGCTTTGTATATGATAAACAGACACAATGGGTCAAATGGTTGCCTCTGGCTGAATGGTGGTATAACACTTCATTCCATACAACAACAAAAATGACCCCATTTATGGCACTTTATGGGTATCAACCACCATCCATCAAATCATATTTAAGAGAAAATTCTAAGGTTCAGGCGGTGGAACATCACATCGAACATCAACAATAAGTCCTCCAACTCTTAAAGGACAACCTCGTGTTGGCACAGAATAGAAGGAAACAACAGGCAAATCAACATCACAGTGAAAGAAGTTTTGATGTAGGTGATTGGGTATTCCTACGGCTACAACCATATAAGAAAATGTCCTTCAAGCAAGCTAAGAAGGATAATAAATTATCACCAAAGTATTATGGTCCGTACAAGGTGTTGCAAAGGATTGGTACTATGGCATACAAATTGGAGCTTCCTGCAGCTTCTCGATTGCACCCAGTTTTCCATGTTTCAAGTTTAAAGAAGGTTATAGGCGACAAGCTCCCAGATCAAACAATATGGCCAGAACTTGACGAGGAAGGAAAAATTATATTGGAACCGGAAGCAGTCATAGAAACAAGAACTCGACAGCTATGAAATCGATCAATTTCAGAGTATCTTATCAAGTGGAAGAACTTATCCGCTGAAGATTCCACATGGGAGGATGAGAATTTTATGCAAAAGTATCCAGAACTACTCAAACGTTGAGGACAACACTTTTTTGAAAGAGAGGGGCATGTTGGGTCCCTATAATACTAGTGATTACCCCATTACTTTTGTAGTTATACCCCTTATTAATATTGGTGTGCCCCTATTGCCCCCATATTGTTATTACTGTGCCCATAGAATCCCTCTATTGTTATGGCTTTATATTATTATTTTTAGGTCGGCTGAATTATATTGTGACTCTTTAGACTCCTATATATAGAAAGGAGGTTTTGTCATTTGAATCATCCAAGAATTGTTCATTTATGTAATGTAAAGGAGGTTTCCCCCTCGAAGAGGCTGAATTCTAAGGCGTTGATCTATCTTTTCTATCTTTTCTTGAGCCGGTTTCATAACAGAGGATATTGGGCAGATTACAAAGATTTGGACGAGGAGATAATTTATGGATTTGCTCCCTGATAGAGTCATTATTAGAATACTACCATCAGTGATCAAAACTCCTCTTTTATATCATATTAGGGTCCCATTCTGAAATTTTTGTCATTCCACCAAGGTCCTCATTCAAAAATTTATTCACTGATGGTAGCCCAAGTCAAAAGCCTCACTCCCCCCTTAAAAAATCAATACTTGTTGTCCCACCTTCTTGTCTTACTGGGCATACATCAATCATAAAATCTCATTTTATCATGTATTTATGTTAGTCAAGTCAACATGGTGTCTAGTCATTCAAAGTCCCATTAGGTCACGGGGTTTCATTTTCAAAGGTTCAATAATACACCATTTCACTGCATAAGGCCAACTAAAAAGTATGAGAGCAAGAAAAATAATATCCCTTTTTCATTTAAAGGGGATTTTTAAACATGTAAGTATGGTTTCCCAAGCTCTAATTTTCATTCCAAAGTATGAGTTTTATTTCAGATTGTAATTTTATTCCAAAAAACAGAAATGTAATATTATTTTTTTTACTTTATGTAATTTTATTTTCATTATATGTAATAAATACTATTCCTAAAGATTTTAACTCAAACTCTATGTGCCAACTTCATCCAAGAAAATTCAAATGTAAAGAGTGCCAAACTCCAGCATCATCAATCTGCAAAGAAGAAAATCAGAGTGTAAAGGGTAATTAGCAAAGTTTTCAAAAAGGTGAATTGAAACATTAGAAAGTGGGTTTTAAAGTTGAAAAATCAAATTCACTCAAGTATAAGAGCCTTCATAGCATCAAACTCAACTTCATTTGTCTCCTACCATCGATTGAGCAAACCCCAAGAGAGCATTTCTCAAGATTCTGGGTGAATTTGAAAAAACAGAGTAGGCGTTGTGCACTTCCTTCAGGCGCTATGCACTCCCTTCAGGCGTTGCACAATTTCCAGGTGCTACACACTCCCTTCAGACATTGTGCACTTTCTAGGTGCTACGCACTTTCTTTTGGCTTTGTGTACTTCCTACAAGCGCTATGCACTTGCTAGAGAAAGGGTGCACTTCCTTGTGGCATTGCACATTTGTCCAGGAAAGCCAAAATCACCTCCAAAGCTCCACCAAACTTGTATTTAAACTCCAAAAAGTAAGTAACAGCTAACGATAGCATGCTTCTTCCTCCTAAATTCACTCTTATGGTGTTTTGAAAGTTTATTAAAGATTTGGTGTTTTTCTCACATCAAAATCCTAGTATCTCCCTCCAAACCACCATTGCACTCTCAATTCCCAAATTTCAACTCCACTACACTTTCATACACTCCCCTACACTTTCATTCCCTTTCCCTAAACCCTTTATCCCAATACTCTATAACCTTTATCCCAAAACCCTAAGCCCTAGGTGCTACAACTACCTAGGCTCCCAAACCCCCAACATTGTAAACAATTTCCCCATCCTAAAAATCCATCATATTAATACTCCATGTCCCCTCCTCCATTACATAAATCCCTAAACCCATCTCCTTCAATTTCCCTTCCCCATTCCTTACTCCTAAAAAACCACATTCCAACAACATCATACCTCCCTAGGGTTTGATATTAAAACACCATGGCAGAAGAGGAAAATAAACCATACAGTGAGGGAGAAGAAACAGAGGTGAAGAGACCACACAAAGGGGGCAGAGTACTTAGATTTGAGCCAACAGATATCAGGGAACTCTTGGCATCTCCTATGGTTATGACATCTTTCAAATATCTTGGTTGTTATGATTTCTGTGAGAAAATTCAAAAAGTCCAACACCATGCTATGTTGACTAGACTCTTCATATCTAAACTCCATGACAACCAAGTTACTCTAGCTGGTGTCACTTTTACTTTATCTACTGCCATTATATTAGCTTCCAACAGGATCCCAGATGTTGAGGAGAAATGGTTTAAACAAGGAGAGTTGGAGAAACATTATTATGAGCCTTTCATAAAACCAAGGTAACGAAATGAGAGATAGAGCTATTTTCCTTTTTCTCACCTCCTAGACAGATATGCCCCAATGATGAAGATTATCATGAAATACTTTTCATGTGAAGGTAGATTTTCTAGGCTTTATTCCTATCACATTCGGCTCTTAATGCATTTCACTAGGGTAAATATGCTCAACATACCCTACTACCTTTTCTGAAGCATTGATAAGATGGCCTATATTGTCCTAAAAAGGGAGTATGAACATCAAATGAAGAGTCTTTTCATCATTCCCTCATCAAAATCATAGTCCTATATCATCTCAAATAGCTTAACATTGTATGGAGTACCTTCATAGCCAATCCCATATTCTTTGATCCATCTATTCAGAATGTTCAACATGTCCCTTTATCATCTCATCCTTCCACCTCCATTCCTCCAGTTCAACCTATAGATCATTCATCATCATCAGATCAGTCACCTTCACCATCACCATTTCATGAGCATATTGAGTCACCTAGCAGAGATGAGATCAGTGAGCCAGAGCAGCTTGAGCAGGTTGAGGTCATCAAGCCTAAAAGGGAAGATTTGGACACAATGGCACACACTTATCAAAGAGGCCATAGGTAGGTGTTTGCCACATAGATTTTGGGAGGGGCCTTGCCTTCTTCACGAACAAAGCAGGTACACGAAGGCAAAGATAAGATGACAGAGACAAAGATTCAACATGAGGAGGAGGACCTCCATGAGACAGATCAAGATTTTGACTTGGTTGACCTAGGAGAGCATGATGACAATAAGGACACTAGCATTGTCATCAAAGAGAAATATGCACTCATCAAGGAGCTCCAGATCAACTTAGACAGGTCAAAATACATCATTTCATATTATGAGCAAGAAAATCAACAGCTTCAAGCCAAACATGATGTCATGGAGATTCAGCTCCTCAAGGAAAAAAGGGAAGCAATGAAAGCCAAGGCATTGCTTGATGAGGCCTATGACAGGTATGGTGAACCTGAAGAAGAGCAAGAACCAAAGAGCATACCTAGGACTAGTGGGCTGAAAAGAGCTCTAGAACTAGAGAAACAAAAGGAGGTTGAGCTTGCAAATCAGTTCACATGGAATGAGCAATTTTCCATCTTGATTAATGAGAACTGGAAGCATTGGCTTGATAAGGTCAATCAGAATTTAAAGAAGCTCCTAGAAAAGGCTAATTGGCAAAATGACATTCAGAGGAAGATGGAAAAACACTATGCTAGTAGAGAAATAAATGCCAGGGCAAAGCCCAAGGCTACAAAAGCAAAAATTGAAGCCCTAACTCACCAAGAAGAGAAAAAGAAGCTTGATATACTTGCAGAGGCTTCACTCCAATCCTATCCTCACCAACATCAGCTACGTGACCAATTTTTAAGCCTCTTGGCTCATTTTTGCAAATTTTGTCTTTTCTGTGATTTTTTAGGCAAATTTATATCAGCAACATGGTCAAATGCATAGTTCCCTAAGCACTATGCACTTTTTTGGGGCACTTTTTGAGAAAATGGAGACCACCACTGGATGCAGAATGACAAATACATCTAAGAAAACCATGTCTCTAGCCTTAGTTTGCAAAACTAGTAGGCGAAAATGGAAACAGACAAGCAAAAAATCATGTTTCTGCCTCATTTGTTGCCTAGGTGCTACGCACATACTAGTCTCAGGAAAATCAACTTTTGGAGGACCAAATCAAACCCACTTTGCAAACTAAAGGAATATTTGGAAACTAGACAGGACAAGATTTCCAATGAGATATCCTAGGCTCAATTTAGACACCAGGAATGTAGTCAAAGTGTCCTCCAATATGGAGGGATCACATGACACTAGGAGGGAAAACTTGACAGAAAGATGGCGCACTTGACCATTTGCCTGATTTTTCACTGTTTTCTCCAGATTGGATTTTAATATTTGGAAATAAAATTTTTACTGATGTAGTTTATGTTTTACTATTACATAGGGGTAAATACATTAGGTAAATAGACTTCATCAAGTCAAATGAATCAGTTTCAATGTAATTAGGGAGGAGTCACTTAGAGCTCCCTACACTGTAGGTATCAGTTCAGAATTTTGTGGATATCTTCCTCAACTCAGGGATTCGACCCGTGAGGATGAGAGAAGGTTGTTTTTATGTCTATATCTTCCCTTTCTTCACTCTTTTTAGAGTTTAGACTCAGTTGGATATTTTACTAGTGATCAAAGACACTATTGTATACGATTTTGGCCAGTTTTAATAGATGAGTTGCAATTATTTCTTTGGGATACATGTAGTATGGATGTTTAGCATTGTTTTTTCTTTGTTATCTTTTGTGTGAAAGTTTTGTAATTTCATAAACCATTTCATGTCTTTTATATGGTAATTTTCAAGTTGATAAGCAGAATACATGTTTTCTCATGCTCTGTTTTGGGAAAGTTATCATAATTTGTCCACTTTTTCTTTAGTTTAGGAAGAATACATCTCATATGCTCTTCCTAACTCCTCATCAGTCTTAAACCATCTCACCAAATCACCTTTTTAAATGCTAATCCTCCTGCCTACCTTTCCCCTTTGAATGTCTGCAATCATATCTGATTTTCCCTGACCTAGCTTCTTTGACCTAATCCTCATCCAGCAACCCAATCAAATCAAATAAAAACAACCTATACACTTTATACCTAACCTAAAACCCTAATCCATCCAGCCCTCTTGGCTATGATTCTTTGGAGAGAGCCCTCTCCAGCCTGGTAGGGCTAGCTACTAAGTCAAAAGGTTGGTCTGTGGTTACCTCAATTGGACTCTTCCTTGGCCATGGAGATCTAGAGGAGTGATAACACTCCCTACTATAGAAGGATCAATATTAAACAATAAATCAAGAAGATATTCTGAAATTATTTCACAGATTTTGGAGCTCCAATGATTGAGAAAATATAGGAATGTGTTGCATGTCATTTAATGTAGATTCCTAGTATTGGGAATCATTTTCTATAAGTAACAAGTTGAATTTTCCTCTAAGGGTTGATTTTTATTAGTCTTCTTGTGGAGAGAACTTGTATTTTTGCAACTCCACTTTCATTTCTTGTAGGTATGTAATTGTATTGATGTAAAAAATGAAGATTGGTGCCATGTTCAACTTCTACATCTTGGTCTCCTTCATAGGAATCTGAGTTTCCTTGGGTTTTTCCATCCCAAGAGCCACAAATCCCTTTTGTATCATTTAATTTTCTTCCTTTCACTTCTTATTCACATTTATCTATTGTTCTTGTTTTTTCCTATTTTTGCATTTAGTATTGATGATTTCTTGTTGTAGGATTAGGTTAAATGGTTGAAGTAATTTCTTTTGAAGGATCACAAGCATCATTTAATCCTTGTAATATCTTTGGAAGGTCATATTAATCATTGAGCTACTTAGATTAGTTTTCTTATTCCCAAATCTAGATTTATGGAAGTCCCTTGTGGCAAATAACAGTAAATTTCTGTTATTTTTTATAACATGCTAACAAGCTTCAATCGAGTTAATTCCACTTGAATTATATCAAAAAAACATTCTATTTAATAACAAAATTAACCCCATTTCATTTGCACTTGATTAGTTTAGGCATTTGATAGATTTACTAGCTCACTAGTTTTCGAATTTCTAGATTTTAGACTAGTAAGTTTATGCTATTTTTTAGCATGGGTTAACAAAGTTCTTTTTGAGTGATTCCACTTGGAATGGAGACCTAATACATCCTAGTCAATAAAAAAAATTGCCCATCCAATTTGGATTTTATTTTCTTTTTCATTCAATGAATTATAACTTCTTGAAGTAAATCTGTAACATCTTGTAGTTTCCTATAGTACTCTTCCAATGTGTATATACTTGTTGAGATTTGCTCAAAAATATTGGTTTTTGTCCCTTAGGATTGAATCATTACCCCTAGGCTCTAAATCAATGGTTTAGGAGGATAAAACCCACCTAGGACTTGCCTTTTTACCCATGCAAAACATCTCAGCAATTTGGGTTAATGGACAAAATTATGAATTGGATAATGCAATGATGATTTTCTTGATTGCCACATCCAATGAACTCTGTTAATGGATCTAAACTCTTTGAAATGTAATCGTTGAGATTTAGTTCATGATATTTACTTTATGAAATTAGCATAAGTTTCTTTCCTTGTATTTTATTTCTTGCAATAGGTTAAGGTTTCCATTTCGAGCATTTCATTTTCTGCAATTAGTTTAGGATTTGATTTCATTACATGCGCTCCATTACATCATGACAGAAAAGGAAGGATACATTGTATGTTGCACATATAGTGTCGATACCTCAAGTTTTTATGAACCCCATTAAAGTTGGGAGCCTTAGGAGTTGCAACATTCTTTTCCAATACGGAGGCTCATCACTTTTTGGCGCCATTGTCGAGGAGGTGTCAAAGTATGCATTGTTTTCTTCCGTAGTTGATTCATTTGTTTTACTTTCTACAAAAACAAAAAAAAAATATTTGCATTAGGCATATCTCATTTCAAAAACAAAAAATCTCATTGCATTATTATTCTTATTCAAAAAAAAAAAAAATCTCCAACAAACCCCCCCCATTTGTTTACATGGTGCAGTAAGAGCTACATCACCATTCATTTTTGCAGGTAGAAGAAGAAAAGGTGATAGAGAAGGTAGAAGAAATGGATGGATATGATGATAATGAAGAATATCTTCTTAGATTTCCCATCCAAGCTATTGATGTCAATGTGCATATGAAGAACATACCTCCATATTTCCTTCCAAACTTCCATGCTATAAGGTCAGAGGATCCGGAAATCTCCCTTTGAATTTGAAATTGTTTGTAGATCGTATCATTACTTATCAAACACTCAAAAATTGAGAATATTTTCAGCAACATTGAAAGGTAGAGCTCTTAAATGGTTCATGATTTTAGGGACTAATTCAATAATATCATGGAATGATATGCAAAAGATGTTTCTAGAAAAATATAAAGATCGTGATCTTAAAGAAGAAATATATAGAATGAATAAAAAAGAAGATGAGAGCCTTGGGGATCGAATAGAGAGGTTCATGTATAATGTTAAGAGGGAAAAACTACATCATTTAGGATTAGACACACTAAAACCCCTCTTATTTAGAATAATTAGGGATGAATGAATTGATCTCCTTGATCTCATAAGTAAAGGTGATGTATACCAATTATCATTTGAAGAAATTTGTGAAACATGAAAACACATATCAAGAGGAAGGGCAAGAGTAAGTAAATTAGCATCAAGATCAGTAAGTCAAGCTAAACTTGGAAATTTGTTTGATGACTTTAAAACAGAAATTCTTAGCAATCTAAGCAAACAAGTAGAAATGTTAAGAATGAAATATGAGGAAAAAGAAGATGTTGATATTTGTGTTGTCCATGCCGAATCACATGTTAAATATTGCTCCTCATTATGAAGGTTAACGGAAGTTTACCAAGAGGACAATGTAGCAAGTCAATTGTCAATGTAGTTATGTTATGTAGCTATAAGAGGACCATGGTAGCCTATTCAACTTAATATTATGAAAGAACTTAATTCACAATTTCAATCTTATGCACATCCATCTCAAAGTAATTGGAACACACCCTTTCCTTGGCAACCTTGGTCATCTCAACCCCAAAACCAATCTTGGAAACAAGATTGGAAAGGAACTTATGGGAGCCATCCACAATATCCTCAATATTTTCCTCAATATCCTCCATACTCAACTCCATGTTATCCCTACCCTTCACCTCCACCACAACCACAACCCCAAACACATCCATCTCAAATATCCCCTCCTTCTCAACTACATGTACCACCATTTCCAAACCCACACAATGAAGTAGTTCAGCCCACTTTGAATGTTGAGGTACAACACTTCCAAACATCTCCTCTTGATCTAAATGTTATTTATCTTAGCTAAGGAAGAGTATCACAAAAAATAGATTATCTTGATATCATTGATGGACAACATGCAGAAAAAGAAGATTCAAATGAGAAGATTGAAGAATCATGGGTTGCACTTGATGAAGAGCACACATCAGAATCAAAGATTGGGAAAGTGACCTTGTTTACTATCAGATCCTCTATGTGTTCAAGAGAATAATCAGCAAAAAGAAGAAAATTTGAATTTCATGGAAGAAGAAGATATCCAAGATGATCCAAATCAGCAAGTGGACTAGGGGCATCACAACTATATTGAAATATGGTTCCAGACAGTCACTAAGTTGTAGCAATACTCTCTTCTTCAATTGTGTTTGATATCATCAAAGTCAAAGCATTTGGTCTCTTGCATTCAGGTACATGTCAAAGAATATATTTCAAGCCTACACATGATTTTATCTATCGTCTGGCTATGCCAGTGGCTCCATTGGAAATATCCCTATGCTTGAAAATGATTTTATTTTTTCAAGTAGAGTAAGATAGGTAAAGAAATAAAAAATGAAAAATAAGAGAAAAAATAAAATCTCAGGTGAAAACCTCATTTGAGGCACCTGAGATTGGCTCATTAATTGAAAAACTCCATGAGGCAGTCAATGGGTTGGAAAAAAGAGAAAAAAAATATCCTAGGTTAAAACCTCCTTTGAGGTGCCTAGGCAGACCTACTAGTTGAAAAACTCATTTAGGCGGCAAGTAGGCCTAGAAGGAAAAAGGGAGAAAAAAGAAAAAATATTTGCTCCATGCATCTCTCTCTCTCATATATGCAGGTGTTCTCCAACCTCTGCAAGGAACAAAAACAAGTTAGCCACCAAAAGAAAAGTTGATCAAAAGCCTGGTCAAATGAAGTCAAACTTAGACTTTCTCTTCCTTTGCTCAAATTCTCCAAAAGGACCAAGGTCATGCCAATCCATCACCCTCATCTATTTCCACCATCCACTCATCATTCCCAAGATTTTACCACTCATTTTCCTTGTTGTCCTAAAATGCTACAAGAAGATCCTGTAGTTACTACAGGAAACAAAAATACATAGAGAAGAAAATTATTTTTCTGATATCTTAAAAGTCATGCATCCATTTGCCAATTTGTTTCAGGGGGATATGCATATGAATGATAGTAACATGCCCAAGAAATTTCAGCAAATTTTGGAGCACACTTTTCGAGAAATTGACCTCCATCACCTACAACCATTTTTGAATTTTCTCGATATTCATGCATCCATTTACAAATCTGTTTCATGGGGAGATGCATATGGATGATGGTAACATGCCCAAGCAATTTAGAAAATTCTAGTGCACAGTTTTCGAGAAATCGACCTCCATCACCTACAACCATTTTTAATTGTTCCCAAGATTTGTGCATCTATTAGCCAAGATTTTTCATGGGGAGGTGCATAAGGATGATGGAAACATGCTTCGAAAATTTCAAGTTAATCCATTCAACCGTTTGGGAGATATGGACAAAATAAGTCTGCTATAGGAGGTTGTCCTGAATGACTATAGGAAGATCTTGTAGTACTACAGGATGACCGAGAAGAAGCTACATGAGGCAATCTGATTGGAGAAAGAGGTCAAAAGGTCATGTATTTTTTAGGGAAGGTTGAAATAGGTCACCCAACACCACTTTCATCACTCATCCACTCCATCTAACCAAAATCCATCTTCAAATTCTACTTTTCCTTACATGAAAAAAATTAAAAAAAAAAATCGTCATCAACTTTTCCACCACCTACACCACCTCTTGATGATTTTAACACTGTCCTTATACCTCCTATGACTTTCCATCAATCCCACATGCATCAATGAGGTCTCGAAGAGGAATCAAATGACTTCTACAGGAAGATTATTCCTCCTGTAAGCAGCATGCACAGTCACAACAGAACTCAGCATCAATTATTTTTTCACTCACATAGCAGAAGATATAGCCACCTTGAGCAGCATGAAGCCATTTCCTAATATTGAAAAGGGGACACACCCTCCTTAGCAAGCAGTCCATCCACTCCACCAACAAAAGATTGAACACTGGAAAGAAAATTTCACACAACAACCTTATCAATCAAAGAATCTGCAATTTATAAAGACATATGCAGAAGCAATCAAAGAAAATTAGCACCTACAAGGAAGCATGGATCAATCATCCACTGAGCAGCAACATGCATGACTTTCCAACAACCATCAAGTAGGTACAGGTATGCAATATTATTTACCTCTTCTCTTGAGCATATTATAGTTATAAATTTATTGTCAATGCATGAGAGGTGAGTTTTTATAAAGCTAAGGATGGGTCAGTAGTCTCAGTGACCCTCAACTAGTTAATTGTAGTTAAATCCCTCACTCATGCAATGTGGAAAATCCAAATTAGGAAGGGTGATGATTTTGAGGAGTGGGGACAACAGTTAAAAGAAGAAATTTTTGCAAAGGCCAAGTCACCAAAGCACTCCAAGCCCTCCATACACTTCATATCCACTATCTATCCATCATTCATCCATCCCATTTCATAAGAAAAAATTAACATTTTTCAAGAACAAACCCTACACTTTGTCTCACCTTGAAAATTTCTTGAAAAAAACACACAGAGAACATCCTCTCCATATTCACAAACCTACACTACTCCCTCTAAGCCCTAGCATCATCCTCCAAACCCTCTATATAATTTCGCATCACTCTCATACAGTTAGAAGACCCTTAAAGATAAGGAATGACTGCTACATGAAGGCAGAATTCTGCTACAAGAAGGAAGAAAGAAAAAAATTATGCCAAAACCCAAAATGGCAGTGTCTAAGACAGACCTAATCAAAACAGAGAATTCTAAGGCCATTAGGCAATCATATAGTCCACAAAAGAGAAGAAGAAGGCAACAAAAGGCAATAAGGTATTCATCATCAAAATAGAACTCAAACTGCATTGATGAAAAGAGATTATCCAATAGGTCTCTAATATCTTTCTAGCGTTTTTCCAAGGCCTAAAAGATGTTATAGAAATGGGAGAAAGTAATGGAAGTCAAGTTGAGGGCCTACCCTAGGCTCAGACTATCATTTCTACTCAAAACATGTTTAAACAGGTTGTTACAGGGTTTCTTGTAGTTACTACAAGAATTACTACAGGGTTTCCTGTAGTTACTACATGAATTACTACAGGATGTCCTAGTTCTCATCTAAAGGTGTTTTGAAGGTTTCATAGGTGTCCAAATGGTGGAAAAAGGTAGCAGGAGGTTGGAAAAGGATGTGGAAGACCTTTCCAAACTGAAAAATATTCAAGAACCCATCTTGAATAAGGGAAAGAAGGCAGGCTAATGGTCTCAAGAAACACTGTGATTTTTCTATGCACAAACAATTTTGGAAAAATGAGTGAAAATGGAATGAAGGTTTCAAGGGAGAGGATATGAATGAAATGGATCTACAAGCCAACAGAGTTCACTTGCAAAGAGGAAACTTATATTTTTTTCTTTAAAGATTGTTAAATAATCATGAAAATAACAACTACATTTTTGTGCTTGTCCTTGCAGAACTTACATTTAAGATTCTTAAGAGAAAGGATTGAGGAATGCACAAGAGAGAGGCCACCAAGGCCATGAATGAGGCACAATGAGGTCACTAAGTTGCTCAGAGGATGAGCAACACTTTCAACAGGGGGGTATGATGGGCCTCTAAATTAGACATAAATTAAGGCCCATCTGACCATCCTTCAGCACATTAAACCTTTCTTTTTGCATTAGATAATGTATTTTTAACTTTAATATGTTCTTGATTCAGTCATCGGAGTTTCCACAGTAAGAGAATTGTTCTGCCAACGTTTCAAATCCCAACCGGGATCCATCATCAGGGCAACTTGAAGCTTGATAGAAGAAGAGCAGCTTATTATGTTATAAATAGAGATGAGGAAAGAAGAGGGGAAGGTCGGCTCTCAATTTCTTGAGAAGTCGGCTGCCTCTTGATTTTTATTTTAATAATTTTTTAATATATAATTTTTAATTTAATTTTTTAATTTTTTTTTTTTTTTTTTTTTTTTTTTTTTTTCCCGGTTGGGATTTGAAACGTTGGCAGAACAATTCTCTTACTGTGGAAACTCCGATGACTGAATCAAAAATATTGTACCACAGAGGTCTCAAATCCAGATTTAATATGTTCATTAGGAAGGTTTATGGATAATTGCATATCTGTGCCTAATATTATTTATTTTTATGGAATATTGTGAGAATATTGGGCAGATTATGAAGATTTGGAGGAGGAGATAATTTAGGGACTTTGTCCCTACTATAAAAGGATCAATATTAAATCATAAATCAAGAAGATATTCTAAAATTATTGTACATATTCTAGAGCTCCAATGATTGAGAAAATATAGGAATGTGTTCCCTGTCATTTAATGCAAATTCCTAGTATTGGCAACCAGATCCACTATTTGAGGGATTTTGGTGGGGAAAGCTTCCTCCTTTAATTGGGAATGCTTACTAATAATTTTTTATAAGTACCAAGTCGAATTTTCCTCTAGGGGTTGATTTTTATTAGTCTTCTTATGGAGAGAACTTGTATTTTTGTAGCTCCACTTTCATTTCTTGCAAGGATGTAATTGTATTGATGGAAATAATGAAGATTGGTTCCATGTTCAACTTCTAAATCTTGGTATCCTTCATAGGACGCTAAGTTTCATTGGGCTTGGCCATCCCAGGAGTCTCAACGCCCTTTTGTATTATTTACTTTTCTTCTTTTCACTTCTTATTCACATGTATCTCTTGTTCTTATTGTCTTCCTATTTCTGCATTTAGTATTGATGATTTCTTGTTGTAGGATTGAGTTAAATAGTTGAAGTAAGTTATTTTTTAGGATCACAAACATCATTTCATCCTTGGAACGTTTTTGGAAGGTCATAGTAATCATTGAGCTACTTGGATTAGTTTTCTTATTCCCAAATCTAGATTTATGGAAGTCCCTTGTGGCAAATAACAATAAATTTCTGCTATTTTTTAGAACATGCTAACGAGCTTCAATCGAGTTAATTCCACTTGCATTAGATCAAAAAAAAATTCTATTTAATAACAAAATTCACCCCATTGCATTTTCACTTGATTAGGTTAGGCATTTGATATATTTACTAGCTCACTAGTTCTCGAATTTCTAGATTTTAGACTAGTAATTTTCTGTTATTTTTTAGCATGGTTTAACAGAGGTATTTTTGAGTGATTCCACTTGGAATGGATACCTAATACATCTTAGTCAATAAAAAAATTTGTCCCATCCAATTTGGATTTGATTTTCTTGGTCATTCGATGAATTATAACTTCATATAGTAAATTTGTAACATCCTGTAGTTTCATGTAGTACTCTTCCAGCATGTATATATTTGCCCATATTTTCTCAAAAAGATTGGTTTTTTTCCCTTACGGTTGAATCATGAACCCTAGGCTCTAAATCAATGGTTGGGAAGGGATAAACACCACTTAGGACTTGCCTTTTTACCCATGCAAAACATCTCAGCGATTTGGGTTAATGGACAAATTTATGAATTGGATAATACAATGATGATTTTCTTTATTGCCACATCCAATAAACTATGTTAATGGATATAAACTCTTTGAAATGTAATGGTTGACATTTATTTCATGATATTTAATTTATGTAATTAGAATAATTTTTTTCATTGTATTTTCTTTCTTGCAATAGGTTAAGGTTTCCATTTCGAGCATTTCATTTTTTGCAATTAGTTTAGGATTTGATTTCATTACATGCACTCCATTACATCATGACAGCAAAGGAAGGACACATTGTATGCTACACATATAGTTTCGATACCTCTTAAGTTTGTATGAACCCCGAGTTGATAATTAAAGTTGGTAGTCTTGGGAGTTGTAGCATTCTTGTTGCAATATCGAGGCTCATCAGGTAGCACAAGAGTGCATCTTAGAGGTGGAAGTTTGGAACTTCCTTTCCTACCATCAACATTTGATATGTGGTATCAAAGAAAAATTTGTTGTTGTATAATTGTGGCCATCCAGAGGTTTCATGCCCACAGAAGTTAAGAACTATGGTTAGTGCCACAACTAGTGGTTGACTGAGGTAGTTTTCGACATGATTGATGCTACCTTTCTTTTATTTGATGTTCAAATGGAATTGTTACAGGTATGTGGACCACTTTTTATGGAAGTCATTTTATAACTTTTCTTGTGTATACATAAATTGTAAAGGCTTGTGATCATTTTGGATGATTGTCTCCTTCCCCAAAATATAATTCTTCCATTGTCGGCAAACTTGCTTGATGGAGTACATCTCCTTAGCAACAGTAAGGTATCTCTAGATAGTATCAGAGATTGTTTCACTATGATAGGCCATTAGACATCCTTGCTAAGTGATTACTTCACCAATAGCATAGTCAAAGGCATCTATCTCAATCTTAAATGGATATTGGAAGTCTAGCATGGTGAGGACTATTACAAAGAAAAGGCTTTGTTTCAAATCCTTTAATTCCTTCTATTATGACTCAAACTAGAAAAAAATAAAATAAAAAATAAAAAATAAAAAATAAAAAATAAAAATAAAAATAAAAATAAAAAAATTGATTTTTCTCCTCCTTTGGTCTATTGACTTAAGGGAAAAACAATATAAGAGAGCCCCAACATGAATCTCCAATAGAATTCAATGAGGCCCAAGAAACTATGAACCTTTGTTAGAGTCAACGGAGCTAGCCAATCTTGAATGAATTAGATCTTGATTGGGTCCACATGCACCCCATGTTCATCAACAATTTATCCAAAGTATTTTATTCTCTACATGCCAAATGAGAATTTATCCAAATTGGAATACAAAATGTGTTTTTTCTATGGTGCACAAGACATGTTGAATGTGTTGCAAATTTTCCACCCAAGTTCTATTAAAGATGAGGATTCCAACCGAATATACAACCAGAATAGAGTTCATGAATTATTGAAGGATATCATCCACCATATTCATGAACATTGTTGGAGAATTAGTCAAGCCAAAGGGCATGACCAACCACTCAAAAAGTCCTTCTTCAGTTTTGAATGTTGTGCTCCATATATTAGTTTGTTCATTTAGAACCTTGTGTTAGAATGAATTCATATCAATCCTACAAAAGGAGATGGCACCCTTAACTTGGTCAAGAATATCATCAACCTTGGGGATCGAGTATTTATTATTAACAATGATTTTTTTAGGGCTCAATAATAAATATAGAGTCTCCATTTCCCATATTTTTTCTGCACCAATACAACTGGACTCCCATAAGCTGAGGAGCTCAGTCAAATTTGACCCTTTTGGATGAGCTCTTGAACCTGATGTTATTTCCTCATTCTCCAAGAGAGATAATCTATATATTATTTCATTAGGTAAAGGAGCACCAAGTATCAATTCGATTTAGTGTTTGACTTGGAAATATAGGGGCACCCCCATAGGTGGAGGTAAGATACCTCTATATGTCTCTGAAATATTGTCCACTTGCTTTTTCTTTGTAGAGGGGTCTCCTACAAAGGTTATGGTGGTTGCAATGACCTTTCATTCACCATCTAACTGAACCATGGATAGAATGAACTTTGTAGTTTGAAATATTACCTTTTGGCACTATTTTGATGAGATCAATGAAACTACAGTAGTTGGGACAACCTCTACTATCCTGTAGAGCTTACCTCTGAGAGTAACAATGGAAATATGAGGACATTTCGACATATAAAGTTTTCCTAAAAGAACATTACAAACTTCAAGTTGGGAACATCATGCAGTACCTGATCTTTAGAGGGCTTGATGTTGTAGGATAGGCAACACTATTAGTTGACCTAGTGTCTTGCCCATGGATCAACCTATTGATTTTTCGAGTGCAAAGTATACTAGAACTTATTTCTGAAACTTGATAATTACTTCAAATGATGTAGATGATTATTTAGCACTTAAATGTATCATTTAGAAATTACACATTCAAAAATTCAACTATAAGAACAATGAAGAAGTAGAGATCCCAATGCACAAACGAGACACAAGATTTTTACCTTAGGAAAACCCACTTGGGGGAAAATCCCAACAACCTTTTTCTTAGATAAATATTTAGTTCAACAAGAGATACATCAAATTATTGAACTCTATCATAGTAATTCTTATATTGTTCCACAAAGAGAGAGAGAGAGAGAGAGAGAATATTGGACTAACCATAGAGGCTTGAACTGGATCATAGTAATTCTTAGATTGTTCCACAAAGAGAGAGAGAGAGAGAGAGAGAGAGAGAGAGAGAGAGAGAGAGAGAGAGAGAATATTGGACTAACCATAGAGGCTTGAACTGGATCATAGTAATTCTTAGATTGTTCCACAAAGAGAGAGAGAGAGAGAGAGAGAGAGAGAGAGAGAGAGAGATACTATTGGACTAACCATAGATATGCTTGGACTTCTTCCACGAATAAGGCTCAGACTAACCACAAATATGCTCATACGTCTTCCATAGATAAGACTCAAAATAATCAAAGAATCTCTGATGTTAGAGGAATCTCATACTTGCACCATAAACTAGGAATAACCATAGATGTATGCCTAAGGAAAATATTGGGCTTCTTCTCCTTGTCTTGGTCAGACTCTATCTCACAATCTCGACCTCTTTGTCCTCTTATTTCTTCACTCTAGATCAGAATAGATGATGTCTTTTTGTGTGATGGAATGGTGCCTTCAGAGGGAGAACATGTCTCTTATTTATATGCACTGGAAGGGGACTGAATGGGTGTCACTTGGGGCCGAATCGACTTCATTAATAGGGAGGCTAACTTGACATCTTGTGGTCTTTATATTTCAATTCTAAAAATCCAATTTCTCTCTTTCAAAAAGGCCATGAAGAACATGCCTTATAAAATATTATTTTGATAAATCAAATAATAAATTCTCTTGTATCACAAGCATGAAGAAAATTCTTAATATAATTTTATCTTTTTTTCACAAATATAATTTATATTTTATCTTTATAATTACAAATTGTACATTATGAAGAACAACCATAACTATAAAAATCAACACTCCCTATTAGCTAGGGAGGTATTCATAATTACTATCCATATGTTCTTTATTGAATTTTTTTCTCTAGGTTTCGCAACTCACAACATCAACATCATAATCATTCAAGTCAACACTCTTGACCTATATTAATTATATCATCCACTCAGTACCATTATCTAGGACAACACCCATAACACATTATACATCAAGATATATATATATATATATATATATATATATATATATATATATATATATATATATATATATATATATATATATAGGTACCATTATCGAGGTTAGCACATCTAGCCTATGGTACAACATCAATATCAACTAGTAACCATGATTCGATCAGCACCTCAACTTCATGGTATATGAACTAGTACAACTTTTCCATAACCATGGTCAAACCTTAGGGAACATCAGCGTTCCAACTTCACATGGTTGTCAAAACCCTAGAGTAAATCCACATCCTCACTCCATGGGGTTTTCCATCACCACGGTCAAACCCTAAAGGACATCTACATCTTAATTCCATAGGCCTCACTCTACGCCATTGATGTTATGTTGGCTCACTTAGTGAGTAACCAAGTCTGACATTGAAAGGAATCCACTCTTATAGAGTGACTAGGCCAAAAAACTAAAAGGCACCCACTATTTTGAGTGAATGAGCCAAAACACTGAAAGGCACCCACTCTTTTGGGTGATTGGGCCTTGAGGACCATTCTTCTTAGTATGGGTCAACACACTTGACCTAGGAAGAATGATTGTCCTTTCTTATAGCACCATCACTCCCTCTCACTAAGAGAGGTATCAACAAGTCCCAACTTGTCCCTGAAGTACACAAACTTCACTCGGGTTAGAGGCTTCGACAAAATATCAGTTATTTGCTCATCATTAGGAATATATTAGAGATTCACTACTTCCTTCTACATTATGTCACAAATGTAGTGGTACTTTATCTCGATGTTCTTCAACCTATTATAAAACACAAGGTTATCAAAAATATTCACACAACTTTGATCATCACAATATATCTCGATCGACTCCAACACATGATCAAACAGTCCATCAAGTAGTTTTTGAAACCACATTGCTTCACTACTCACCAACCAACTTGCAATATACTTAGCCTTTACTTCCTTCATATTCAAGAAATCATAGTAGAACAGAAGTAGCTTCCAAATGAACTCTTCCTCTCTTTTAGTATTCCATGCCCAATCAGAATCAATATAATCTTGCAATTGTGTCTCACCATTTGAGATACATATCAAAACACAGTATCATGCAGATATCTTAATACATATTGCAAAGAAAAATTATTTCCAACCTAATACATCAAAGAGTGAATCAATTGCTCAGAATCATAATATTTCAGATTGTTCACCATGGTAGTATACTTGGACTTAAAATCCATCATTCCAAACTTCTAGTCTCAAATAGCAGTGCATCAAACACAAAATCATTCATATCAAATTCAACAGCCAACTCCTAGCTCTTAATCTATAAAAAGTTCAAATCCTTATTCCATGGTTTCTCCTTTTGACACATGAATCATTCTGACAAGATGTCCCTTCATAGTTTTCTCCCTCTTACTGAGATAATCCTTCACTTTGTACTTCTCTTAAGTTGCCATATACTTTGTCAACTCACCATTCTCCCTCTTACTGAGATAATCCTTCATTTTGTACTTCTCTTAAGTTTCCATATACTTCATCAACTCACCACTAGCTTATGTTCGACTTAGATCAAGACATACTTCAAACTTGATGATCAAACTTCTCCCTCTGAATCCAAATCTTGTCACAAGATTTGCTTTGTTTCTTTTAATCTTGTCATTTGCTGCCAAATCCTATACAACCTTCACCATGTACCCGAAATCCTCACTAGGAGTTCATGTAAGAATGGTTATAACCAAGCAAGGAATACAAAGATAAGAGACTAAATACTAGTTAAATCAACAACAGTAATGATTAAAGAAGAGAGATAGAATACTTATCTTTTAAGAAGAATATAATCTCCCTCTTGCTCTTAGACTTCTTCTAAATCAACCTTGTCTCTATGATGTGATTCCTTCCTTACATGGGCTAGGGTTTCTTCTTTCAGTGGAGACGTCCCATCCTAGGGTTTTGTTTGTAACCCTAGGGTTTCTCTTATTCAAGCCCTTTTATATTTCTAGGGTTTACAAACCCTAGAAATCAAACGTCAAAAACTCTATTACCAATATTCTATTTACACAAGGATGGTTTAATCTAAGGTTTTGTTCATAAACCCTAAATTTTTCCAGTCTTTCAAACCCTAGATCCTTAAAGATATAATTTTTGAAAGTTCAATGATATTTGACATTTGAAAGCTTAGATAACATAGAGTCTCAAACCTTCAGTGATTTAATCAGGGATCCTTCAATGACATAACCCTATATGCTCAACTCAGATAGTCTACACTTCATGACTTTTTACACTTCATTCTTCAATCTTGAAGAGGAACTTGGCCTGTTGTTTTAATAAAATCCATGTCAACAAGTTAATGTTTTGCACTCTATGTAGCTACAATATTCAATCTTCAAATGTTCAAAAACACATATCACTGTGATGTATGGCTTTATAGACTGTATCTTCATCACTTTAAGTCATTGGATCATGGGTTTGCATATCTTATTTCAGTATATTATTACACGATTGTTTTTTATGACTTCATATCATGTATATGTTCTCACATTCATGGAGGCATAAAACTTTAGAATAAAACTTTTCTAGGCTAGGAACCAAGTAATATGCTGAGTCGAAAACATTTTCATCTTTGTTAGTTGTGTAATATTAATGCCTCTTAAGGTTTTCAAGAAAGGTTCCTTTTGAGATCAACATACCAAACTTTTTGATCTTCATGACCTATCTTTGAAGTTGTAGTAGCAATCTGTACAAGGAGATTTGAGGCTTCTTGGCCTACACCAGATTATGAAGCTCTTATAGTAGACTTCTAAGACTTAATATTAGGATTCCTTCCTAGAATATTTTTCTCCTTCAAATTACATAAAGAGTAATTTTATGGCTTATCCTTTTGTCTTGAGCTCAACTTCATTTTGACCTTATTTCTTCTAGCCTGCTTCTCTCAACCATATCTTTGAAATCATGTTGAATTTTCGAGTGCAAAATATACTAGCACTTATTTTTGAAACTTGATAATTACCTCCAATGACATAGATTATTCATTAGCACTTCAATGTATCACTAAGAAATTACACATTTATAAATTCATCTATAATAACAATGAAGTGATAGAGATAACAATGCATAAGAGAGACACAAGATTTTTACCCTAGGAAAACCCTCTTAGGGGAAAAACCCGTCAAACTTCTTCTTAGAGAAATATTCAGTTCAACAGTAGATACATCAAATTCAAAGACTATGGTCACACTAACCAATACAAGATGCCTTCACAAGACCACCAACGTGATGTAAAGTCTAACCTCTTTCACTTTTCCACAATAAGTCCACCTCGAGCAACTCAGATAAGTTCTGTAATGGAGGCTCCTTCTTCCAAGAAAAATATCATATCATATCACATTGTCATACCGCTATCATATCACTGTCATAACAAGAGGAGGCTCAGACTTACACCACAGGAACTAAGATCATTCCACAAAGGCTCAAATCATATCACGAGGCTCAGAATGTATAATAATAATTCTCATATTGTTCGACAAAGAGAGATAGGGTTGGACTAGCCACAAATAGGGTCAAACTTCTTCCACAAATAAGGCTCAGACTAACCACAAATAGGGTCGTACTTATTCCACATATATGGCTCAAACTAATCACAAAATATTTGACGTTATAGGAATCTCTGACCTGCATGATAAACTTGGAATAACCACAAATGTATGCCTCAGGAAAATCTTGGGCTTCTTCTCCTTGTCTTGGTCGACTTCTCTCCTCAATCTTGAAATTCTTACCCTCTTGTTTCTTCAAACTATATCATAACATGTGATGTCTTTTTTTGTGATCCAATGGTGCCTTTAGAGGGATAACTTCTCTCTTATTTATACACACTCGAAGGGGTCTGAATGGGTGTCTCTTGGGGTCGAGTTGACTTCATCACTAGGGAGGCCAACTTGACAATTTGTGGTGTCTAGATTTTAATTTCTCTCTTTTGAAAAGGTCATGAAGAACATGTCTTATAAATATTCTTTTTAAAAATCAAATAAAAAATTCTCTTGTGTCACAAGCATGAAGAACATGATAAATATGATTTTATCTTTTTCACAAATATAATTTATATTTTATCTTTACAAAGTAAAAATTGTACATTATGAAGACCAACCATAACTACAAAATTAAACACTCCCTCTTAGCCATGGATGTTTTCATAATGACTATCCAGATGTTCTCTATTGAAATATTTTCTCTAAGAATAAGGTTTCATAACTCACAGCATCAATATCATAATCATTCATGTCAACACTCTTGACCTATAACAATCATAGCATCCACTCAATACCATTATCCAGGTTAGCAACCATAACATATTGTATATCATCAATATATGCTAGGTACCATCATCCAAGTTATCACACCTAGCCTATGGTACAACATCAATATCAACTAGTCACCATCATTCAATCAGCACCTCAAATTCATGGTATATGGACTAGTACATGTTTTCCATCATCATGGTCAAACCTTAGGGAAAATCAATCTTCCAACTTCATAAGGTTGGACAAACCCTAGAGGAAATCCAAATCCTCACTCCACAGGTTTTTCCATCACCATGGTCAAACCCTAAAGGACTTCTACATCACAATCCCATAGGCCTCACTCTAGGCAATTGATGTTATGTCGGCTCACTTAGTGTGTAACCAAGCCTAATCTTAAAAGGCACCCACTCTTATAGAGTGACTAGGGAAAAATACTGAAAGGCACCCACTATTTTAAGTGACTGGGACAAAACAATAAAAGGCACCCACTCTTTCGAGTGACCAGGCCAAAACATTGAAAGGCACCCACTCTTTCGAGTGGCTAGGCCAAAACATTGAAAGGCACCCACTCTTTTGAGTGAATGGGCTTTGAGGGCCATTCTTCCTAATCTAGGTCAACACACTTGACCTAGGAAGAATGATTGTCCTATGTTATATCACCATCACTTCCTCTCACTACCAGAGGTATCAAAAAGTCTTAGCTTGTCCCTGAAGTACACAAACTTCACCCAGGACATAGGTTTGAATAGAATATAATCTATTTTCTCATCATGAGGAATATACCAAAGCTCCATTGCTTCCTTTTGAATTATGTCACAAATGTAGTGGTACTTGATCTCGATGTTCTTTGACCTATTATGAAACACAATGTTATAAAAAATTCACATAACTTTGATTGTCACAATATATCTCAATCAACTCCAACACATGATCAAACATTCCTTCAAGTAGTTTATGAAACCACGTCACTTCACTATTCACCAACCAACCTACAATATACTTAGCCTCTGCTTCCTGCGTATTCAAGAAATCATAGTAGAACAAAAGTAGCTTCCAGGTGAACTCTTCATGTCTTTTATCATCCCATGCCCAATCAGAATCAATATAATCCTGCAATTGTATCTCACCATTTAATATACATCTCAAACCATAGTATCATGCAGATATCTCAATACATATTGCAAAGAAAATTCTAACCTAATAATAAAAGAGCGAATCAACTACTCATACTCAAAATCTCTCAACTTATTTACCATGGGATTTTACATGGACTTACACTCCATCATTCTAGAATTATAGTCTCAAATAGTAGTGCATCAAACACAAATATCCTTCATATAAAATTGAGCAGCCAACTCTCTCTAATCTATAGCAAAGTCAAATCCTTCTATTGTAGTTTCTCCTTTTGACAAATGAGTCCTTCTGACAAGTTGCCCCTTCATAGTTTTCTCAATCTTATTGAGATAATACTTCACTTTCTACTTCTCATAAGTTTCCATATACTTCATCAACTCACCACTAGATTTTTTTCGACTTAGATCAAGACATACTTAAAAATTGATGATCAGACTACTCCCTCTAAATCCAAATGTTGTCACAAGCTTTGCTTTGTTTCTTTTAATATTTTCATCTTCTTACAAAGCCTAGAAAATATTCACCACGTACCTACACTCCTCACTAGGATGCCATGGAAGAAAAATTATAACCAAGCAAGGAATACAAAGACAAGAGACTAACTACTAGTGAAATAAAAAATAGTAAAGATTAAAGAAGAGAGATAGAATACTTATATTTTAAGAAGAATATCAACTCCCTCTTGAGCTTAGACTTATTCTAAATCAACCTTGAGTTTGTATGATGTGATTCCTTCCTTGCATGGGCAAGGGTTTCTTCTTTCAATGGATACATCCCATCCTAGGGTTTTGATCATAACCCTAGGGTTTCTCTTATTCAAGCCCTTTTAGATTGGTAGGGATTACAAACCCTAGAAATCGAAAGTAAAAAACCATAGTATCAATATTATCTTTACACAAAGAAGGTTTAATCTAGGGTTTTTTTCCTAAACCCTAAAGTTTTCCTGTGTTTCAAACCCTAGATCCTTAAAGATATTTTTTCAAGTTAAATAATCTTTGAAATTTGCATGTTCAGATAATATAGAGCCTCAATCCTTCAGTGATTAGGAAATGTGTCATGATCGGGGATCCTTCAATGACAGAACCTTGTATTCTCAACTCAGATAGTCTACACTTCATTGATTTTTACACTTCAGCCTTCAACCTTGAAGAGGAACTCAGCCTCTTGTTCTAATGAAATCCATGTCAGCAAGTTAATTTTTTGCAATCTTTGTAGCTACAATATTCAATTTTCAAATTCTTAGTTGTGATGTATGGTTTTATGCATTTCATCTTCAGCACTTTAGGCCATTGGATCATGGGACTGCATATATTATTTTAGCAGATTGTTAAATATTGTTTTTAATGACTTCATATCATGTATATGTTCTCACATTCACGAAGGCATTAAACTTTAGAATAATTTTTTTCCAATCTAGGAACCAAGTAGTATGTTGAGTTGAAAACATTTTCATCTTTATTAGTTGCATAATGCCAATGTCTCTTAAGGTTGTAACTGCCTCCTCCCACATTTACCCACTTTCATCAGTTTTCCTGAGGTAAACATGAGTTGAGGGTCACTATGATAAGACTCAACCTCCTATATTACCTAAGGAAATGGAGTCAAAAAATTAAGAATTTGTTGACCTCCCTCAGATGGCACAGGTCTCCCATGAGCAACCCAATCCATCCAAGTGTCCAACCTTTGGGTTAACTCTCTATTTCACTAACCTATAGCCTCAGTCACTCCATTTTCAAGGCCTCCAAGTGACTATAACCCTCTAGTCACTCTCATAGGCTTGCTTTCCAGTGATGGTGGACTTTTTCAGATAGTTTTATGCCAACAACCCTGAATTTTGGCACACTTTTTCATGGCTAAGCCTCAGGACCCTACCGAGAACTCAATGAAAATTCTATAAATGATGAATCACATAGAAACAAGGATTCCAAATCAAAATTTAAACCAGGACTTGACTTGACCTCTCCCAACCAGGATTGAAATTCCTTCAAACATATGATGGACATGCAACCTACAGGTCATGATTGCATATCTAAACATAAGGATCTGAAAACTTATCTGTGGTTTAACAAGAATTATTTATGCCTTATCAAAATAGTTGTCATAACACCAATTAGGTCATGCATTCATTAACCATACATTAATTGAATTAAATGTGATAAGACCCATACTTAAATTGGTCTTATAACCATGCTTATAACTATTATATAACCATATAGATAAAAATGATAGATCATCCATTAAATCCACATAATAAAAAGTAAATTTACTTATCAAAGACAAGAGAAACTTATCTCTTATTAACCATATGAAAAATCCAACTAATTCAGGAACTTCCACGTACCACCCGATAATAAATTGGGTTGAAACAAATATTTCTTTTAGCCATGCACCCCCATGCCATATTGCAAGCATGAATGTGGAATATCATGGGATAAATCAATCCATAAACAACCAAGGTAATCGAGAGGTTAAACCACCTCCACCCTCACCATACTATGATCTCACCTAAACCAGCTCTGAGATCAAAAAACTAAATTGAGCTTGGATGCCTCAGAATTCCTTCACCATCCCTTGACGAATTTTCCTATCTTTGCCCACCTCTTGAGGGCTTCGTAGAGAACACCATTTCCACCTCAAACCCTTGGGGTTTTCCTAAGGCCACCTCACCAAGATCCAAAACCTTCCGGAAATCTTGAGCTCAATTGAGAAATAATCCCATCACACCATGGCTATCCGTAAATTGAAATGCAAGGCTAAAAACCATTATCAAAACCTGGAAACGTTCATGCCAACGACAGCAATGAAACCAAATACACACATGCATATACCATGCATGCTAAAACTATCTATCAAATAATACATGCAACTTGTTATCTACAAATATTCTTATTGAAGCTTCTTGATCCAGCCTTTTCTTGCTTGATCTCTGCTTTCCTTGTCCTTCCTTTGTTTTCTTGATTTCTTTCTCCTCTTGGTTCTCTTCTCCTCTTTGAAAACTAATTCTAAAAATGAATTGAAAAAAGGCTACAAATTGATGCTCTAATGTCTTTTCATTATTGATGCCTCCAATTTGTTCATTTTCCTTAATTTTCCTTCAATTTCCTCGTCACATGCAACCTGTGACCTTTCACCTCCTTTTTCTCCTATTTTCCTTTATTTTCATAAATAAAATTCCAATAACACATATTTTCTTTTTTAAATCCTTTATCATTGCCTTTGCTAATTTTTCCTTAGTCATAATACACAAAAATTGATTCCCACTAGGATGTTTTTCCCAACATTCAACTTGGAATAAGTGTCCCGTGACCTTGGTCTTATTTTTCCTTTATTAACTTTATTACATGAAATTTTAACCTAGGGTTGTTACAGATGCCTCCCCCTTAGGGGAACATTTTCCTCTGTGTTCTATGACACCTACAACCACCAAAACTGCTGAAAAGAAAAACATACTACCCATGGATCTTTATAACTTAGCTTGATGCAATATTTATAATGAACAACCTGCTCAAAAGTAAAACCATCATGACAAACATGACAACCATACCGCTTATTGGATCTTTATAACACATATGATTTTCCTCCACCAACAAAAGATGAAGGATATATAGCCTGCATTTGATTAGTCATCTCCCATGTAGCGTCATCGGTCCCAAAGTGCTTCCATTGCACTTTAACTTGATTTCTCTATTCTGGAGCATGAGCTATTTCCACTACAATATTCACCGAGGTTATGGATGGAATTATCATTCTGGTTCCACCTGCAATAGAGACCAATCGATAACATGATCAATATTACGGTCCTTTTGAGATCCTTGAGAGGATTTGACCAGCTTCCTATGGACTTTCACTGTAAGAGGCAGTGCAAGTTTGTAGGAAGCTGGTCAAATCCTCTCAAGGATCTCAAAAGGACCGTAATATTGTGGTGCCAACTTGGCACATGATCCAATCCTCAAGGATCTCTTCTTGGGATTGATGCATAAATACACATGCTCCCAAACTTGAAACTCCTTAAACGCCCTATACTGGTCTGTATAACTCTTTTGTTTGTCATGTGTTTCCTTTAGATTTTTCTTTATAACCTGCATCTCATGTTCCATTTCCACCAACATATCCTGTCCAATAATTACCCTATTCACTAGATCATTCTAGTTGATGGGAGTATTACAACTTCGCCCATAAAGTACCTCAAATAGAATCATCCTCAGAGACTCTCGATAACCATATTTTTAATCAAACTCGACCAGTGGAAGGTACTCTTCCCATCTCCTTTGCTGGTGCATGACATACATCTTCAACATATCCTCCAAAATCTTTTTGACCCTCTATATATGTCCATCTGTCTGCGGATGATAAGTCATAATGAAGGCCAACTTTTTCCCCAAACCTACAAACAACGCCTTCCAACACTTGGAAGTGAACTTAGCATCCTTGTCCGACAAAATCTTCTTCGGAACACCATGCAATCTCACAATTTCCCTATTGATTACTTGTGCCACCTCACTAGATGAATAAGTAACTCTTCACTGGAATGAAGTGAGCTACCTTGCTGAACCTATCGACCAAAACCATGATAGAATCATGTTTCCTTGATGTCCTCAGAAGACCTGTAATGAAATCCATAAAAATGACCTCCCATTTTCATTTTGGAATCGAAATAGGTTGTAGTAGATGACTTGGATGCTTACATACTGCTTTCACCTATTGACAGTCCAAACATCTAGCCACAAACTCTATCACTTCCTTCTTCAGATTCGGTCAATAGTAAATCTTCTTCATTGTTTGCAACATCTTCTGATATCATGGGTGTCCTAAATATGGCTTGACATGAAACTCCCTGAAGATAAACTTATTGAGCCCACTGTCATCTGGCACATAGATGATGTCCCTGAATCTCACCAAACCATCTCTCATGAGATGATATTCCACATCATGATCACTTGTACCCCACTTTAACATGTTCCTAAGCTCCATGCACCTATCATCTTGTTGTCCCACCTCTAAAATATGATCATGTAAATATGTCCCATAAGAGCTCATCATTGCAACATGGCTCATATGCACTATCCTACTGAGAGCATCTACAACCCTATTCTCTTTACCCTTAATGTATCTAATCTCAAAGTCAAAATCGTTGATCGTGTCCAACCACCAAGCCTGCCTAGCATTATAATTCGGTTGGTCAAACATATATCTCAACCCATTGTGATCACTCATCAATTCAAACCTTATTTTAAGAAGATAATGCCTCCGCATCTTCAAGGCATGAATAATAGTTGTCAATTCAAGATCATGAGTCACATAGTTCTGCTCATGCTCACTCATCTTCCTGGACTCATAACACACCACTTTTCCTTCCTACATCAAGACCCCACCAAGTCCTCTCTTGCAGGCATGTGTACACACCATGAACTCATTATCTGGATCTGCAATCTTAAGAACTGGAGCATTGGTCAACAAATGCTTCAACTGCTCAAAATTGGCCACACACTCCTCTGTCCATTCAAATTTCTTACCTTTCCTTTGCAATTATGTAATAGGATATGCAATGTGTGACAAGTTCTTGATTAAGCTCCTATAGTAACCTACTATCCCCATGAATGATCTGACTTCATCCACATTCTTAGAAGCTACCCACTCCATATATTTTCTAGATCCACTACTATGCCTTCCTTGGAGACAACTTGTACCAAGTAATGTACCTTTCTCTGAAAGAAGTTTCACTTGCTAAGCTTATCATACAATTGTTGCTCTCTTTGCAATCTCAATATTGTTGTTGTGTTTGGCATGATCTTCTTCATTCTTAGAATATATCAAGATGTCATCAATGAATACGATAACAAACATGTCCAGATAAGGACGCAACACACTATTCATCAAGCACATAAAAGTAGTTGGGGAATTAGTCAAACCAAAAGCAAGCAAAACAAACTCATAATGCCCATACCTGGTCCTAAAAGTAGTCTTGTAGATGTCCTATTATTTGATGCATATCTGATGGTATCCTAATCTCAAATCAATCTTCGAGAAAACTATTTCTCTCTTCAACTAATCAAACAAGTCATCAATCCTCAACAATGGCTACCTATTCTTGATCGTCACCTTGTTCAACTGCCTATAATAAATTAACAACCTGAGAGTACCATCCTTCTTATTTATGAACAATACTGGTGCACCCCAAAGTGATACAATTGGCCTAATGTATCCCTTATCAAGAATTTCCTTCAGCTGCAACTTCAACTCTACTAACTCTGGTGTGCTCATACCGTAATGCGTATTTGATGGTGGTGCTGCCCCTGGCACCAACTCAATAGAAAAGTCCACTTCCCTGTGGAAAGGTAACTCTGGAATATTTGCTGGAAAGACATCCTGAAATTGTTTTAATATAGGGTACCTCTTGAAGATTTATGCATCCTCAACATCCTTACCCTTGTCACTGGAAATATGAATCACACACCCTTTCCTGCAATTGCGCTTAGCCTACATAGTTGTGACCATCCTCGCTGATATAGGATTCTTCTTTCCCTGCAAAATTCTTTGTACTCCATTATCATTCAGACGCTCAATATCCTTTTCATAGAAATCTACCTTGGTCTTGTGAAGATACAACCAATCCACACCAAAATAATATTATATGATACCAATGGAAGTACATTTAGATGTGTTATTGTAGGCATACCATTCAACTCAAATGCACAAGCTCTTACCTAGTGATGAGCTTTCTTCTTAGTACCTGTAGCCAACTGCACCAACCAAGACTATGCATGCACTTATTTTCTCAAGCCACACTTATCCACCAAGTCAGTATTAACGTAACTATAATTAGATCCAAGATCAATCAAAATATAAACAACTCGACCATAGAGCTTACCTTCCATCTCAATAATGGATTCCTGGTGATCTGCCTAATTTTTGTCCACGGCTGCATAAATCTGAGGAATGTTATGACCAACATCCCCAACTGTATGCGCCTCATGAGAATTATAGATCTGAGGTCTGCCACCCTAGTATAAGGGACAATCCTTCTTGCGATGATCTTTGCCACATTTCCATCACTACAATGGTCCCCTACCATTACCTCTATTTTGTTGATCTCCAGGTTGTGACCCATGTCCCTTCTCAACTGCATTGAACTTCTTGTAAGGAGAAACATTTTCTTTATCACCTACATCCTGAGATCTTCCTCACTTCGGTGGCCACTTTGTTGGGTCTGGAGCCTGATTATCTTCTGTATTCAAAGGTATTTCCGCATTGGACCCCTATTCGTAATGGGGCGGCAACGCCACCCGTAAAATATTTGCTGTAGGGGGGGTCCAAGGGGGGCAGCTACAACCTTTGGGAGCCCCCCCCCCCCCCCGGCAGTGGGGGGATCGGGGCCCCAAAAGTTAAGAATAGATGTAAAATTTCCTTGTAAAATGTTGTAATTTCGTAGTCAATTTGGGTCGTTCATTAGGCGGAGATTTGACGATAGAAGTATGTATAATTTAGGGTTTTTTGCCCTAGAAGGAAACCCCTCGCTATATATGAGGGAATTGTATTGCATCTATGTAGATCTATATTCTGAGTGAGGAATAGAGAGGAGATTGAGAGACAAGAGGGAATTATAGTGGATCTATTGTAGGTTGTATCTCTTTAGTTTGCTGGATAATATAAAAGAAAGGATTGGCTGTTTCTCCATGGATAAAGCCCAAACTGGGTGAACCACGTATATCTGTGTCTCTCCTGTTTTATAAGTTTTCTGTGTTTATATTTCTGCAATATTTTCTGTGTTCCATTGCTCTGTAATATATAATTTTCTAACAACTGGTATCAAAGCTGAAGGTCTATTTGGCTAACAAACTCACAGGAGAGAAGGGCTCCTGGTTCGAGTGGGAGCAATGGTGGAAGATGGTAGGTTTAGGGTCGAGAAATTTAATGGCCAAAACTACCAGCTATGGAAGATGCAGATGGAAGATTATATGTATCAGAGAGATTTTTACCAACCATTGAGCAGAAAGGAAAAGAAGCCAACGAGTATGACAGACACAGAAAGGGATATTCTCGACAAAAAGGCACTTGGAACAATACGACTATGCCTAGCAGCGTCGGTAGCATTTAATATTTCAAAGGAAACAACAACAGAGGGTTTATTGTCAAAATTGGCCAAACTGTATGAAAAACCCTCGACCTCAAATAAGGTATTTCTTATGATCATTTATTTAATATGAAAATGTCAGAAGGTGCATATCTTGCTGATTATTTAAATGAATTTAATACAGTTACTAGTCATTAAGTTCCATAGGGGTAACTTTTGATGATGAAGTTAGGGATCTGTTATTTCTGTGCTCATTGCCAGAAAGTTGGAATGGTTTAGTTATGGCCATTAGTAACTTTGTCTCTATATCTAATACTTTAAAGTTTGATGATGTTGTCGGTGCAATCCTTAGCAAGGAAATGCGACAGAAAAGCTCCAGTGAGACATCATGTAATGCTTTGATTGCAGAGCCTAGGGGAAGAAAAATGGAAAGGGGAAAGAGCCTTAGATATCACAGTAAGTCAAGAAAATGCAGATCCAAGTCCAGATCAGGGATAATGTGCTTGAAATGCAAGAAGAAAGGACACCTGAAGAAAGACTGCAAGTATCGGAAGGGAAAATAAGGAGACACACAACAATAAAACAATCATGAAGTGAATGTGACAGGTGATGTGTTGCAAGATGCTTTGATTCTTTCTTTAGAAAATATTATTGATGCCTGGGTGGTAGATTCAAGGGCCTCATTCCATGCCACACCTGATAGGAAACATTTTCATGATTATGTTCAAGGAGATTTTGGACAGGTTCGATTGGGTGATGATAAACCCTGTAAAATCATTGGAATGGGTACAATTTTCATAAACATCAGAATGGAAATCAATGGCTATTGAAGGAGGTAAGGCATGTTCCAGATCTGAAGAAAAATCTTATTTCAACAGGGTAGTTGGGAGGTGAAGGTTGTGTGACTACTTTTACAGATAAAACCTGGAAGGTCACTAAAGGATCCCTGGTAATAGAAAAAGGAGAAAAGGTTGGTACATTGTATTTATGCAATGGTATTTCTAATTCTATTAATGCTTTAACCTCTACAGGAGAAGATACGGCATTGTGGAATCATAGGCTCGGGCACATGAGTGAGAAGGGGATGCAGATTCTTCACTCAAGAAATTTTTTGTCAGGTTTGAAGCATGTTGATTTAAAATTATGTGAGAATTGTGTTTATGGAAAACAGAAGAGAGTCAGATTCCTCAGAGTTGGGAAAGAAAAGAAGAGCGAAAAAATAGAGCTTGTGCATACAGATGTATGGGGACCTTCTCAGGTATCATCTCTTGGTGGCTCTCATTATTATGTTACTTTTATTGATGATACAACCAGAAAAAGCTGGATTTTTGTATTCGAAATAAATCTGATGCACTTTCAAGAAATGGAAAGCTTTGGTTGAAAATGAGATAGGAAAAAGGTTGAAGTTCCTTAGATCAGACAATGGAGGTGAATATTGTAGCAAAGAGTTTGATAGGTATTGTTTAGAGAATGGAATTCGCAGAGAGAAGACAGTTCCAGGAACACCACAAGAAAATGGTGTGTCAGAAAGGATGAACAGGACACTCATGGAGCGTGCAATATGCATGAGATTGCAAGCAGGATTGCCTTTACAATTTTGGGCAGATGTTGTAGATACTGTTGTTTATCTAATAAACAAAGGGCCTTCAAGTTCCTTGGATGGTGGTATTCCAGAGGAGGCATGGACAGGAAAAAAGGTAAACTACTCTTTTTTAAATACTTTTGGTTGTGAAGCCTTTGTCCACATTAATAAAGAAAATAGAACAAAGTTTGAGGCAAAATCAAAGAAATGTACCTTTATTGGATATGGTGTTAATGATTTTGGTTATTTCTTTTATGATTATGAAAAACACAAAATCATTAGGAGCAGAGATGTCATATTCAATGAAAAGGTTTTGTATAAGGATCAGTTGCAGGAAAAGAAACAGGAAAAAGAAAATAGAGAATACATAGTGCTTGACGAGATCACAGAAAAAATGATGGTGCCTAAAAATCATAATGATCAACATCCAGAAAAACAACCACAACAGCAATAAGCACCTCAAACACCTGAAAGTGGTGTTAGAAGGTCTACCGGGATAAGTAGACCCCTTGAACGATACTCTCCTTTATTTTATTATGTATTGTTGACTGATTCTGGTGAACCAGAATGTTATGAAGAAGCAATACAGGTGGAAACCAGGAAGAAGTGGGAGCAAGCCATGAAAGAAGAGATGGACTCCTTAGCATATGACCAGACTTGGGACTTAGCTAGGTTGCCTGCAGGTAAAAAAACATTATAGAATAAATGGGTTTACAAGTTGAAGGAAGAAGATGGAGGTAGAAAAAGGTATAAAGCTAGACTTGTGGTGAAAGGGTTTGCATAGAAAAAGCGTATAGATTTTGATGAGATATTTTCTCCTGTTGTTAAAATGACTTCAATCAGAACAATTTTAAGTCTAGTAGTCGCTGAAGATTTGCATCTTGAGCAGTTAGATGTAAAGACAACCTTTCTCCATGGGCATTTGGAGGAAGAGATATATATGCAACAACCACAAGGATATGAGGTAAAAGGAAAGGAGAAACTAGTGTGTAGGTTGAAGAAGAGCTTGTATGGCTTAAAACAGGCTGCAAGGTAGTGGTATCTAAAATTTGACAGGTTTATGTTTGAACAAGGTTATATTAGATGTCACTCTGATCATTGTGTTTATCTCAAAAGGCAAAATGATGGCAGCTATATTATATTGTTATTGTATGTATATGACACGGATGTTGCAGGTTCTACGGGAAATGAATGTGCTCAAAAGAAAATTGGCGAATGCATTTGCAATGAAGGATTTGGGTGCTGCAAAACAAATCCTTGGTATGAGAATAACTAGAGACAGGAAGAATTGCAAATTAACATTGTCTCAAAGTGAGTACATAGAAAAGGTGTTGAAAAGGTTTAATATGTAGAATGTAAGACCAATTAAAATACCTTTGGCTAGCCATTTCAAATTAAGTAAGGAGGAGTGTCCCAAGACTTAGGAAGAACTGGCTCATATGTCTAAAGTTCCATATGCATCAAGAATTGGAAGCTTAATGTATGCAATGGTCTGCACAAGGCCTGATATTGCACATGCAGTGGGAGTTGTAAGCAGGTACATGAATAATCCCGGAAAAGAACATTGGATGGCGGTGAAGTGGATTCTCAGGTATTTGAGTGGTACCACAGATCAAGCATTATTCTTTGGTGGTTTAAACATTTCTCTGCAGGGATATGTTGATGCAGATATGGCTGGTGATAGAGATAACATGAGGAGCACAACGGGGTATGTGTTTACTATAGGTGGAACTCTTAGTTGGATCTCAAAACTGCAAAGTGTTGTTGCACTCTCAACAACAGAAGAAAAGAATGTTGCTGCTATAGAGGCTAGTAAAGAAATGATTTGGTTACAAAGGTTTCTGGATGAATTGGGTAAGAAGTAGGAGTTGGGCAAGTTATATAGTGATAGCCAAAGTGCCATACATCTTGCAAAGAACTATGTATTTCATTCCAAGACTAAACATATACATCTCAAGTACCATTTCATATGGTCAGCGTTGGAAGATGGACAGTTGAAGCTGGAAAAGATACACACTAGCCAGAATCCTGCAGATATGTTAACAAAAGTTGTAATCAGGGAGAAACTGAGAATCTACTTAGTTTCAATTGGTATTCAAGTATGATGAAGAAGATGAGAAACAAACAGGTCCAAAGTGGAGTCATTGTCCAGCAAAAGAAGCAGCGGTGGAGTTGCTATAATCAGTATCCAAGTGAGAGATTGTTGAGTGTGGAGCTTGATTATCTTATGCATTCAAAGGTATCACCGCGTTGGACCCCAGTTCGTAATGGAGTGGAAATTCCACTCGTAAAATATTCGCTGCAGGGGTGGTCTAGGGGGGGACGGATGCGACCTTTGGGAGCCCCCCCCCCCCCTCGACGGGGGGGATCGGGGGAAGCACCCCTGAAGCTAAGAATAGATGTAAAATTGCCTTGTAAAATGTTGTAATTTCATAGTCAATCTGGGCCGTTCATTAGGCGGAGATTTGACGGTAGAAGTTATGTATAATTTATGGTTTTTTTCCCTAGAAGGCAACCCCTCGCTATATATGAGGGAATTGTATTATGTCAATGTAGATATGTATTATGCGTGAGGAAGAGAGAGGAGATTGAGAGACAATAGGGAATTACAACGGATCTGTTGTAGGTTGTATCTCTTTAGTTTGTTGGATAATATAAAAGGAAGGACTGGTTGTTTCTCCATGGACATAGCCCAAACTGGGTGAACCACATATATCTGTGTCTCTCCTATTTTATGTGTTTTCTGTGTTTATATTTCTGCAATATTTTATGTGTTCCATTTCTTTGTAATATATAATTTTCTAACACACTTCCCTTTAACTTTCTCATTCCCCTTCAAATCATGCTTAGGCTCAGCTTTGCACTTTGACTCCTCATAACAATGCTTCAACTTCCAGATGGCCTCTTCCAACAATCTAGGCTCATCAAAATCGATCTAGTCTCTATATGCTACTGACAACCCACTGATGAATCTCTGAATCTTATCCTTCTCATCCTTGAGGTAAGGCGCATACCTCAACAGCTCTAGGAACCTACTAGGATACTCATCATTTGTCATAGAACCCATCTGGAGCTCATAAAATTCCTTATTTTTATCATCATAGTACCTCTCTAATAGGTACTTCTTCTTAAAGAGTCTCTTGAAATCATCCCAAATCAACTCTTCTTCCCGAATTCCCTTAACATTATTCACATATTCCCACCAAATATTTTTTTCCCTTTGAGACTAAAGGTGGCTATATTGGCTTTCATGTTCTCTGAATAGATATGCAATCTGAAGAATTTATTCATCCCAAGCAAGCATGCCTTTGCATCTTCTGACTTATTCATTTGTCTATCGAATGTAGGAGGCTTGACTTTCTTAAACTCCTTAGGAAAGTAATCACTCCTCCTATAAGGATGATGACGATGATGATTATTATAATGTCTCTAGGATGAGGAACTAGAATGATGCCCATACATAACCATTCCTCCTATCAAGTGTATCCAATGATATTCTACCTCTAATTGTATCCCATTTATCCAACCTGTATGTGGACCGAGACTTTCTACCATAGGCTCCATTATTTTTATCTTCCTGCTCTTGACTAATCCTCAATTGTCCTTGTCTCTACAATTCTGACAAGATTTGAAGAATTATTGCATTGACTTCTACTTTCTTTTGTTGATCCCTTGCAAGTATTTCTTGAGCCTCAACCCACCTGCCATTGTTTTCTTTACAACTTTTGATCTATGCCCTCAAACTCATCAATGTGTATGCTATACCAGGAGAATGCTCTCCTGCTTGTTGCCCAACTGATCTATAGGGAGAGTCGCGGGAAATGTAGTCTACCATTTTTCTCATCATCTTTGATTCTCTTCTTCCTGCAAGTATTCCATGTCAAATAAACCAAATAGATACCAAAATCAAATCCATACCTCATGACGGTCATGGGAGGCTTATCTTATATGCAAGATCAGCCCAAATTGGCATGTGCATGTATAATCATAATCATATCAATATAACATCATCATTCATGACCATACCTATTGTGTACGATGACCCCATGCATGGAAACCATAACCATGACAACATCATATTTTACCCAAAGAGAACACAACCTGCTCTGATACCACCCTATAATCGCCTCCTACTACATTTACCCACTTTCACCGGTTTTCCTACGTTAAACAAGAGTTGAGAGTCACTATGATAAGACTCAACCTCCTATATGACCTTAAGGAAATTTATTGGACAAATTAAGACTTTACTTACCTCCCTTAGCTGCCACAAGACTCCCAGGAGAAACCCAACCCCTCTAGGTGTCCAACCCCTGAGTTAACTCTCTGTTTCACTGACCTAGAGCATCAATTGCTCCCTTTCCAAGGCCTCCAAGTGAATGTAACCCTCTAGTTGCTTGCATAGGCTTGCTTCATAGTGACTATGGAATTTTTCAGTCAGTTTTATGCTAGCAACCTTGAATTCTAAGCCACGTTTTTAGGGCTAAGACTAGGGCTCCTGCTAAAAACTCAGTGAAAATTCCAGAAATGATAAATCACATATAAATAAAAAGGGCTTCCAAATCAAAACTTAAACAATGACTTGAGTTGACCTCTCCCAACCAAGATCGTCAAACACATGATGGACATGCAGGCTACAGGTCATGAATGCATATCTAAACATAAGGATCTAAAAACTTATCTGAGGTTTAACAAGAAGGATTTATGCCTTCTCACAAAGCTCATAACACCAATTAGCTCATGCAATCATTAATCGTAAATTCATTGAATGAAATGTGATAAAAATTCATACTTAGATCTGACATATAACCATTCTTATAACCAGATAAATAACAATGATAGATTAGTCATTAAAGCCACATAATAACAAGTGCATTTACTTATCAAAGACAAAAGAAACTTAGCTCTTATTAACCATATGAAAAATCCAACCAAGTCAGAGACTTCCACATACCACCCAACCATAGATTGGGTTGAACCATATATTTCTTTCATCCAATCACCCTCGTGCCATATTCCAAGCATGAATGTGCGATCTCACGGGATAAATTATTCCATAAACAACCAAGGGAATCCAAAGGTTAAACCACCTCCACCCTCACCATACCATGATCTCACCAAAAGTGACTCTGAGATTGCAAAACCAAACCAAGCTTGGATTCCTCATAATTCCTTCACCATCCCTTGACGAATTTTCCTGTCTCCACCCACCTGTTGAGGGCTTCCCGAAGAAGACCATCTCCACCCCCAAACCTTGGGATTTTTCTAAGACCACCTCACCCGGATCCAAAACCTTTCAGAAATATAGAGCTCAATCGAGAAAGAATCCCATCACACAATGGCTATCTAGAAATGGAAAGGCAAGGGTGAAAACCATTGTCAAAACTCGGAAAGGCCCATGCCATTGAAAGCAATGAAACCAAATACACACATTCACATTCCATTCATGCCAAAACCAGCTAGGAAATCATACATGCAACATGTTACCTACAAGTATTATTGTATAATATTCTTGATCCAACCTTTCCTTGCTTGAATCTTCCTTTCCTTTGTTTTCCTTGTCCTTCCTTTGTTTTCCTTGTCCTTCCTTGTCCTTCCTTTGCTTGCTTGCTTTCCTTCTCCTCTTGGTGCTCTTCTCCTTTCTGAAAACCAATTCTGAAAATGAACGAACAAAAGACTAAAAAATTAATGCTCTGATGTCTTTTTATTATTGATGCCTCTAATTTCTTCATTTTCCTTAATTTTCCTTCAATTTCCTCCTCACATGCAACATGTGATCTTTCACCTCCCTTTTCTCCTATTTTCCTTTATTTTCAAAATGCCAATAATACCTTTTTGCCTTTTCAAATCCTTTGTCATTTCCTTTGCAAATTTCCCCTTAGCCATAATACACATCAATTGATGCTCACTAGGATGTTTTTCCCAACATTCAACTTGGAATAAGTGTCCCATTACCTTGGTCTTATTTTACCTTTATTAACTTTATTACATGAACTTTTAACCCAGGGTTGTTACAAAGGTTTTCGAGAGAGGTTCCTTCTAATATCAACATACCAAACTTTGTGATCTTCCTGACCTATCTTTGAAGTCATATTAGAAATTTGTATAATTATATTTGAGGCTTCTTAGCCTACACCAAATTATGAAGCTCTTATGGTAGAATTCTGAGACTTAAAATTAGGATTCCTTGCTAGAATATTTTTCTCCTTTGAATGACATGAAGAGTAATTTGATGGATTCTCCTTTTGTCTTGAACTCAACTTCATTTTGACCTTATTTATTATAGCCTACTTCTCTTCAAACATAGCTCTGAAATAATGTTTATTTTTTTAGTCCAAAGTATACTAGAACTTATTTTTGACACTTGATAATTAATTCCACTCACATAGATGATTATTTAGAACTTCAATGTATCATTAAGCAATTACACATTCATAAATTTAACTATAAGAACAATGAATCAGTAGATATAAAAATGCATAAGAGTGACACAAGATTTTTACCTCGGGAAAACCCACTAGGAGGAAAAACCCAACAACCTTCTTCTTAGAGAAATATTCAGTTAAATAAGAGATACATCAAAGTCAAAGCCTATGGTCACACTAACTAGTACAAGATGCTTTCACAAGACCACCAACAACATCTCAATTCTAACCTCTTTCACTTGTCCACAATAGGTCCACCTTGAGTAGTTCATATAAGGCTTGTAATGGAGGCTCCTTAGAAAAATATCAGATCATATCACACTATCATACCACTATCATATCATTTTCATACCAAGAGGAGGTTCTAACTACACCACGGGAACTCAGATCATGCCACAAAGGCTCATATATTATCATAGTAATTCTCATATTGTTCCAAAGAGATAGAGGATTGGAATAGCCTCATAGAGGCTTGGACTTATTCCATAGATAAGGCTTGGAATAACCACAGATAAGATCATACTTCTTCCACAAATAAGGCTCGAATTAATCATATAATATCTGACCTCAGAGGAATCTCGGACCTGCATCATAAACTTATAATAACCATGGATGTATGCGTCATAAAAATATTTAGTTTCTTCTCCATGTCTTGGTTAGCTTCTATCCACAATCTCAACCTCTTTATCCTCTTATTTCTTCACTCTATATCAAAACAAGTGATGTCTTTTTGTGTGATCAAATAGTGCCTTTGGAGGGAGAATGTGTCTCTTATTTATATGCACTGGAAGGGGTCCAAATGGGTGTAACTTGGGGCCGAGCTGACTTCATCACTAGGGAGGCCGAATTGACATCTTGTGGTGTCGAGATTTTAATTTTGAAAATTCAATTTCTCTCTTTTGAAAAGGCCATGAAGAACATGCCTAATAAAATATTATGTTGACAAATCAAATAATAAATTTTCTTGTATCACTAGCATGAACAACATGCTAAATATAATTTTATCTTTTTTCACAATTATAATTTATATTTTATATTTACAAGTATAAATTTTACATTATAAATACTGACAATAGCTATAAAACTTAACACAACTAGCCAATGGTGTATGGTTGGGGGTGTGGAACTATTGGAAACTTCAATATGTTTATGACGTCAGCTAATATTAGGTTCTTTTGGCTCCCATTGTTAGTGATGAAATGGAGTGGGGTCCCCTTCATCTACATCTATGATTGGAAGAGGCATTCCCCATCTTCAATCTCCTTTGGCTCTTCTGGTTGGATATTTGTGGTCGTGATTGTAGCACTAGGTTGTGCATCAATGATATGCTTTCGTTTATCCTATTCTAAATTAAAATTAGATCCAAAGTTTATTTCCTTTTGTTTGTTCTTTCCCAACAATGATTGTTTCAAGTGACATTCATCGGTGTTGTGCCAAGTGCCTTTGTGGAACTTACACAACTTTCCAATGTCCTTTTTTGACTTCCCATTACCCTTCTTCACCTATGACTTGGGCTAGTTGTCTTGAGGTTGGATCTCCTTGATTTGTACCTTATTTTGTGAGTTAGGATTCCTTTTCCATGATTCTATTATGGCATATTTGTAGACCCAAACTCCTGTTTATTTTTTTTCTTCAATTTCTGCTCGAATTTGACAACATATCGATAAGCACTTCCCAATGAGGTGATGTCCTAGAAATGCATTTTCGTTTGGATGTATCTATGTAGGTCACTACGTTACTTCAAGACTAGGGGCTCCTAGAAGTCTATGATACCTAGCTTTGAGTACAATGTATATAAATTATTGGTGTATCCAGGCACCATATGGTATCTCTCTTATCTCAAAGTTGTACATCTTGTGTATTGGTCAACATAGTTTCTTATAGGGTAGAATTCATCCTTAAGGGAATCAGCAAAAGAGGCCCTATTTGTCCCTACACTGAACATTTTAGACTCATATTCATTGTATCTCTCCAAGTAACCTTCGCACCAATGTTTGACATGGGGAAAACTTTCAGTAGTGTAAAGGTGATCTCAATGTCAAAAGAAAATTGGACAAAGTAAAATCCCTCTAACAGATTTAACGATTTCTCCAAAGCATCTACATCTATCTAGCCTTCAAATAACTAGATATCAAAATTAACTTGTACCTTGAAGGATGTCACACCTCCAAAAATTTTGCATGTTGAAGGTGCCTCAACCATTGTTGGCACTCGTTGAACAATCTAGGAGAAAGTGTCCATCATCTCATTCATATATTGTGGCACTGCTACCTCGAGAAACAATTTGATAGGATCTCTTACTTAGTCATCCCTTTGTTCTTTCGACATGGGATACTTCTTGGGTTTTCAAGAGCAATTGTTCCCAAGTAAAACTAGCCTAAGACCCAACTCTTTATACCCTAACCTTGTCAAGGACATGCACTGAGAAACAACAAGGAGAAGATTGCTCAGATAACATTGATCCGAGGTGTATGAGGAGTGGAATGAAATGGAATAAAGTAAATAAAACACACATAAATAAATATAGCAGATATTACAATAATGTGGTTGAAACCCAACTTTTATTAATAAATGAAATAAAAAAATAATGTAGAACACAAACTGGCTTTAATGGTGGTCGTTATCTCTGAACAAAGAGAGATGGAAACTACATGCATATGCAAAAGACATTACAAGAGGATGACAAAATTCTATTTTAACATAAAGAAACAACCCTAGAGGTCTAAAAACCTAACCCTAGAAGATGAAACACCAAAAGGTTTGTATGCCCTAATGGGGTTAGTTGGTACTTCAACTTCTTTAGGTCGTGGCATGCTTGGTATTCCGTTGGAAAGGTCTAGCCAATCATTTGACCTTCCAAATGGGGCCTAGAATAGAACCTAGGATTATTTCTATGGCCCCCACCATGTCAAAATAACATCATTTAGGGCCTCAAAATAGCCCCATATGTTTAGGACCAGAAAAACTATATAAAAACTACCAAGATGGAGAATTGTGCTTTGAGCTAGTGGAATAGGTGGGCTGCCACTGATATGCACTTGGATCATTAGAACACCTTTGATACCATCAAAAGAGATATAACATTTTTTATCATTTAGTCAACATGCCATAGTGCTCTCTTTTGTCGAATATTAAAGAATACATCTAATTTCATTGGATATTGATAAAAACCTCTCAAAATACTTTTTTCAAACTCCCCTCTCAATACATATTTCTAATAAAAATAGTTCCCTTATATTTAATAGACATTGCATATTCTTACAAAATACTCCTTTTTATGTCCCTCAATACATATAAACCACTCTAGCTCACATCCCCACTCTACCACAAAATGCTTAAACTATAATGAGTCTATTTTTCACAATTTTAAAACCCATTTTATAAATGAATATGGTAAGATATTGGTCAACAATGCAAATCCCCCATGCCCATGGTCCAAAGAACCCAACTTTGGTGACCTCAAATTTTACCAAACCATCCTTAGGGAGCAACAATAAAAAAGGGTTATTATGAAAACCTCATATTAAACCCAACCATAACAAAGGAAAAACAATCCGTAGGTTTTAACCCCATATAGAAATTACCTGCATACAAATTCTGCATATGCATTCTAAAACATAGAAAATAAATAATGCGAGAGCAGAACACATAAAACACATATACACAGAGATTTTCCCCTGGATCCAAAAATTGCGACTACTAGCTTGATTTTTCATTATGTTCCTTTCAATGTTATAATACATATTTATACATGCCGAAGCATCCAATACCATGGACCAAAAACCATTGCGTCCAATACCATGGACTGAAAACCATCGCGTCCAAAAAACATGTGCGAAAATCATGCACAAAACCATAGGTGGGTCCGCCTAACCTGACATAGGGTCCAAAACCAAAATTTTCCGGGGCGCTGCCTCGAACCCCATAAAGTGGGGTTACAAGTGCCCCTCAAACCCCCTGTTAACTATGTGGAAAGAATATAACACAACCCAACATTCTCCCACTTGTTGTTTTCTTTCCACAAGGGGCCACAAGAGAGCTTAGTCATTTTTCCAGCCCTGAAATACCCATTGTCTCTCTACACCAAGAAAACTTCTCAAAGCTCACAGATTTTGTTAATGCATCTGCAGTATTCTTCAAAGTGTCCACCTTTACCAGCAACACCTTTCTTTCTTCTATCATATCCATCACAAAGTGATACTGAACATCAATGTGCTTTGTCTTTGAATGATATGCGGGGTTCTTTGCCAAGAAAATTGCACTTTGGCTGTCACAGTCTACCCTTATAGCTTCTTGTACTAACCCCATACTTGAACACAATCTCTGCAACCAAACTGGTTCCTTACTTGCAGGAGTGGCTGCCATGTATTCTGCCTCTGTAGTTGACAATGCCACTACAGATTGTTTCTTACTCATCCGACTGACTGCACCTCCAAATAGGTTAAACACATACCCACTTGTAGATCTTCTCTGATCCAGATCTCCAGCCTAGTCTACATCAACAAAGCCATGAATATCCAACATTCTATCCAATCTTGGTCTTCCTTGGTAGCACAAACCATAATCACTAGTGCCACGCAAATACCTGAAAACCCGCTTCACTTCTGTCCAGTGCTCCTTCCCTGGTTTTGACATAAACCTGTTGACTGTAGGAATTTACAGGGTAAGTTCCTCAGACAGAACACCAAAGGACACCGCTCACAAACAGATCACAGATCAATACACCAGTACTTTTGACGTGGTTAAAAGCCTTAAAGAGGGAAACAGTCCACGGCCTGAGCCAACGCGGCCACTTCAGGAAATTTATTAATAAAAGAATGAAAATTTACATAAGCTTCTCTCATGAACGGTTAACCTACAAATGACCCTCCATGCTCTTTAAATAGAGATCATGGACCAATCAGGTGTTAAGCCACGGATCAAGTTTCGGTAATATCGAGGAGAGAATGAACCGTCGGATCACTACATATCGTGACCATCGGATTGTAAGTTACAAAATGTACATAGTAAAGAAACACACTTTACCTAACTCTATACTAGACCAAGTTGTACTTAACTATTTCCTATGTGTTGGAATATCCTAACATCCCCCCCTAAAAACAACTTGGGATAGGATTGAAGGATTTACAAATATGACACAATAGGAGAGGGAAGGAGGCACTAGAGCCTATTCCCCCTTAGTGACAACTTCCTGAACTCCAACCATAAATCGAAGTTTAGTGAACTTCGCCTCTGTGAGAGCCTTTGTAAAGATGTCTGCAACTTGATCACTTGTTGAACAATATTGCACTTCAAGAACATGGTCATGAATGAGCTTTCTGATGAAGTGCATGTGTAGTTCAATGTGTTTGCTGCGCTGATGTTGGACTGGATCTTTGCATAGTTGAATGGCACTTTTATTATCAGACCAAAGTGTAGTCAGATGCTGCTGCTAAAAGCCAAACTCTGACAAGATCTAATGAAGCCACAAGGCTTCCTTACTAGCTTCTACGACACCACGATACTCTGCTTCTGCTGAAGAAAGAGAAATGGCGCCTTATTTCTTGCAAGCCCAAGTAATAAGTCCTGAGCCAAGAGTGAACACATAACCTATTGTCACACGGAATCAGTCAAGAGTGCGGACACAACCGACCTTCCTAGAAGTCTAAGACATTCTAATGACAAACAAAACAAACTGGAACTATCCTTCTCTAAATATACATTATGATATGAGAAATCAAGTGTTTCGTTCTTACCTTTGTCCAAACGCTGTTGTAGAAGTCCAAGCTTTGTTGATCTGGACGAGCTCCTCCTTTTCTCCAAAACCTGCAATCACCAACAGTCAAACAATTAAATAGCACCTGATTATAACATAAAACAAAGCATATTCAACATATAGACCAAGGAGTACATGAAATAACCCATAAACAACAAGTTATTGAGAAGAATGGACCAATTTGCATTAAAGGTAATCAAAAGGAACCATTACAACCTGAGCCTTGGTGTTGTGCAAGCTCCTTCCAGGGTCCACAAGAGTTTTCCTCTACTTTGACAAAGCTCACCCACTTCCAAATAGAACAAGTAAAGATGGAAATCTCTCCTCACAAGCTTCTAAATGGGAGTCCTAATTCCTACAGCATTTACCCTTAGAAATGTATAGCTTTCAACCTTCTTCCTTCTGGCTCAATGCCTCTTTTTATAGTGCTCAAGAGGAAGTTAATCAGGTCCACCATCAATGGGATAGTCCCCTCTTTGGATGGGATCACTCCCTTATTGATGGGATAAGTTCCTCTTTGATAGGAGTGCATGAACCATCTGGAGGCGCTCAATACTCATCCAAGAACCTTCTAGAAAGCTCTAGAAGTGACCACAAGTAAGTTTTTGAAGATGAAACTCGCGCATTTTAACCTTTTCAGAGGGACGCACCTTCCCCTTTAGATACAGAGCGTCCTTGGACGCAGACCTTATGAACAATAGGTGCGTACCCGCAGGCAAGGTTTGAGAGAACCTGTGTACCCAGAGATAAACATATTTATAAAGACTTTCTCTCTTTCTTGGAGTTTGACATGAATAGCAGAGGCATAAGACTTGCTTAAGAGGGTAGTATGACTGTTGATAGAGCCATACCAACTGTAAATAGCCATGGTGACATTTTTTAGTGTAACAGATTGCCCCCTAAAGTGCGAAGCCTGGAATAGATTAGGGTTTTGTATTATCTAGGAAGGGTGAAGCGCTTTATCATTTCGAGGATTATCTCGTGGAGAACCTAGTCAGAACCTGCAATTTTCAACACAAAATACATGTATAAGATTATATCATCACTTAGGTAGGCATTCCCATACTCAGATTAAAATTTTAACTAACAGACTAACTACTCTGATACAGAAATGATTTTGCAGTACATCATAATCATAGACTTTTGTAGACACAGTACGGGCGCAACCATCTGTTTATGGTTAGTCTACTTAGATAATGAATACAAAACTCCTCGCAGCTTGGATGGTAAAAATTCGATCCAGGGTCTTCATTCCTACTTCTCGAATTGGTACGATTCTAGCCATGCGAATAAATGAGTCGATGTCGAATCATGGTAGAAACCACTTGATTACTAGTCGATGATGTGAACTGTTAACAAGCGTGAGAGAGACCACCAGTAATGTCAATGGTTCTCAAAGTACCCAGTACAATCCATGAGATGTGAATGAATGAGTTGATGTCGAACATTTCACGAAATCCTTCGATCGAAAGTCAATGATGTAAACTGATGTCAAAGGCGAGAAACCTGCCATTGATGCATGCAGACTTCAAGGCACTGACGATTTCTAAGTCATCTCTCTAGATAATGTGCTGATGTCGATAGAAAGTGACCCGTTGCAGGCAAGCCCACAACACGAAATCATTGTTCAAGTTGAAGAAATGTTGCTGTAAGGACTGACTCAGGGATGGTCAAATGGATGACAAGTATTTTGCAGATGAAAGTTTTGTTTGCAGACCTCTTGGACACATAACGACACGACAGATGGTTTGGTGCTAAATAACTCAAAGTTAATCCCCGGAACCCGGTTGAAGACTTTCAAAAGTGGTTTGATTGACTGTGAGGTAAAAGATTTCCCAACCCGGGTGAATGAAAAGTGTCGTGTCCAAGAGTGGTAATAAGGTTTCTTCTGAGACAAAAGGTAACAAATAGGCTCATTCTTCTCATTCTTCTCTCTTTTCCCCCACCATTTCTGGCAAGTACCTCTTTATTTTTAACAAGCTTGAGGAGGATAACATATGCTTGATTATAAGCTCATCCTTCGGATGAGTCCAACCCAGTTTTGATTCGAACCCTAGGAAGGAGTGGTTCGTTCCTGTTTGTAATTGAACAGGTCCTTTACTGTGAAATGTTTAACGAGCCCAGTATAGGAGAAACTCGGCGTTTTTCAATTTTAGAGAGTCTGAAAAACTTAAGGAAACTCCAAGTTGAACTTTTTCGTAAATTTGTGTCCCTCAAGCCCGAAAAAGTATAAAATAATACCTGGGGGAACCGCTTGATCTTGCGACCAAGGAGTACTTTCATAATTAGTGTCACTGACCTGAAAATTAAAAAGCGATCAAGGACACGTCGTTTTATTTCCGTATCGAGTTTGAAACGACAAAATCACGACAATCTTTTCCTGATTTTACGGTCAGAAAAGAGCTATAAGGGGACCGTCTTTTAATTCCGTTTTAACGAGTGTAAAAGAAACGCTTGGCAATCTTTTCATTTTTTAAGAGTCAGAAAAGGGCTTAAAAGATGACTTTGAGGTTTCACTTTTTCGTAAGTTTTAACGAGTTCGAAAAAGGGATAAAAATGTACTCATATGGCCGACTTTCAATTTAATTTACGAGCAGGAAAAGACGGAAAGAACTCGGCATTTTCATTTGTTTTACGAGAATGAAAGATAGCAAAATAATCTCGGGATTTTCATGAGTTTAACGAGTCTTGAAAATAACTAAAATTGACTCGAGATAGGTTTCATTTTTACAAAAGCTTGAAACAGATAAAAACTATGCTTCAAAGTAGTTTCATTTTTTCACAAGCTTGAAACAGAGAGAAAACTGTGCTTGATGCCCCCTAAGCGTAACTGCAAGAGCGCATGCCCCCCCCAGCCTCATTTCATTCAACCAGTTGGATGAAATGAAGGTTGAGTTATGAGATCATTTGAAAGACTCGACCTAAAACTGTAAGAAAATTTATGCAAAAAACTGAAATAATTAACCTAAACATACAACCTAACATTTATGAGGTCTAGTCAAACTCTCGACTCAATTAGAGGAGGATTTGTTTCATTTTTTAACGAGCTTGACACAGGAAAAGAACTATGCTCGGATTCAGTTTCATGTTTACGCAAGCTTGAAACGAAAAACTATGCTTGTTATAAGTTCACATGCCCCCAGCATATGAAACGAAAAACTATGCTTGTTATAAGTTCACATGCCCCCAGCATAATGACGCACAAGGTACATGCCCCCCAAGCTTCATTGCATTCAATGAGGTGGATGGAATGAAGCTTTACTTTCATTTTTTAGTGAGGTTGACACAGGAAAAGAACTATCCTCAAACCCTTGTTTCATTTTTTAAACGAGCTTGACACAAGATAAGGAACTATGCTCATAACTACTCTACAATCTATCTAACAAAAACTCTAATCTAAAAACCTTGATTCATTTTTTAACGAGCTTGACACAAGACAAGGAACTATGCTCGAAAATCCTTGATTCATTTTTTAAAGAGCTTGACACAAGACAAGGAACTATGCTCATGACTCAGTTTCATGTTTACACAAGCTTGAAACGAAAAACTATGCTTGTTATAAGTTCACATGCCCCCAGCATAATGACGCACAAGGTACATTGGCGACTCCACTGGGAATCAGTCAAGAGTGCGGACACAACCGACCTTCCTTGAAGTCTAAGACATTCTAATGACAAACAAAACAAACTGGAACTATCCTTCTCTAAATATACATTATGATATGAGAAATCAAGTGTTTCGTTCTTACCTTTGTCCAAACGCTGTTGTAGAAGTCCAAGCTTTGTTGATCTGGACGAGCTCCTCCTTTTCTCCAAAACCTGCAATCACCAACAGTCAAACAATTAAATAACACCTGATTATAACATAAAACAAAGCATATTCAACATATAGACCAAGGAGTACATGAAATAACCCATAAACAACAAGTTATTGAGAAGAATGGACCAATTTGCATTAAAGGTAATCAAAAGGAACCATTACAACCTGAGCCTTGGTGTTGTGCAAGCTCCTTCCAGGGTCCACAAGAGTTTTCCTCTACTTTGACAAAGCTCACCCACTTCCAAATAGAACAAGTAAAGATGGAAATCTCTCCTCACAAGCTTCTAAATGGGAGTCCTAATTCCTGCAGCATTTACCCTTAGAAATGTATAGCTTTCAACCTTCTTCCTTCTGGCTCAATGCCTCTTTTTATAGTGCTCAAGAGGAAGTTAATCAGGTCCACCATCAATGGGATAGTCCCCTCTTTGGATGGGATCACTCCCTTATTGATGGGATAAATTCCTCTTTGATAGGAGTGCATGAACCATCTGGAGGCGCTCAATACTCATCCAAGAACCTTCTAGAAAGCTCTAGAAGTGACCACAAGTAAGTTTTTGAAGATGAAACTCGCGCATTTTAACCTTTTCAGAGGGACGCACCTGCCCCTTTAGATACAGAGCGTCCTTGGACGCAGACCTTGTGAACAAAAATGTGCGTACCCGCAGGCAAGGCTTGAGAGAACCTGCGTACCCAGAGATAAACATATTTTATAAGGACTTTCTCTCTTTCTTGGATTTTGACATGAATAGCAGAGGCATAAGACTTGCTTAAGAGGGTAGTATGACTATTGATAGAGCCATACCAACTGTAAATAGCCATGGTGACATTTTTTAGTGTAACACCTGCAGTAGACTTCCGATCATCAGGGTCACCAGCCCAATCGGAATCAGTGAAACCAACCAATAGAGGAGATGCTTCGGCACTGTAATGAATCCCAAACTAAACTATACCTCGAACATAACGAAGTATTCTTTTAGCTGATTTCCAATGACTTTCACGTGGGTTTTGCATAAACCGAGCAACAAGGCCAACAACAAAGGAAAGGTGAGGACGAGTATGGGTTAGATACACAAGTTTTCCTACAAGTTGACGGTATAAGGTAGCATCAACTTCAGGAGAAGTACAAGTGACTGAAAGTTTGACTCCAGACTGAAAGGGAGAAGGGGCTATCTTACAGTCTTCCATGTGAAAATGGCGTAGAATATCACAGGCATACTTGGATTGGGAAAGGGAAATACCTTCCTTGGATTGCAAGACTTGAAGACCAAGAAAATAATGTAAGTGTCCTAAGTCTGTCATTTCAAACTTCCTTTTAAGGCTAGACTTCACATGGTTTATAAGGTTGGGCCACCAGTCAGGATAAGATCATCAACATAAAGAACAAGAATGATAAGAGACTTGCCCACTTTCTTGGTGTAGACAGTATTGTCAGAATGACACCTAGAAAAGCCATTTTCTAAAAGAAAGTTATCCATTTTGGCATACCAAGCTCGAGGAGCTTGCTTGAGACCATAAAGGGATTTCTTAAGCCGACATACAAGGCTGGAGTCTGTTTGTATAAAGCCAATAGGTTGTTCCATATAGATTTCTTCATGCAAGTCCCCATGCAAGAAGGCGGATTTAACATCCATCTGATGGACTTCCCATTTGAAAGAGGCAGCAAGGGAAAGAACAAGGTAGATAGAGTTCATTTTGGCAACAGGGGAGAAGGTTTCAGTATAGTCAATGCCTTCAACTTGTGAAAAACCCTTAGCAAAAAGACGAGCTTTATGTTTATCAACTTTCCCATCTGGTCCATACTTGGTTCTGTAAACCCATTTGCATCTAACAAGTTTTCGTCCCTTTGGTAGAGGAACAAGATCCCATGTATAATTTTCCAATAATGAATGATATTCTTCATTCATAACTGCTTCCAAATCTGGATGGCCTGAAGCTTCTGCAAAGGTGTCAGGATCATAATTCACTGAAGCTTGAGCCAGTAAAGAAGAGGCTCTCTCGAACTGAGAACGTGTACGTCGTTGATCTGTAGGATCACCGGCAAGATCACCTGCTGCATCCCGAGTAGCACGGACCCATTTTGGAAGCTGAGGAGCTGAAGGAGGATCCTGAGAAGGTGGGGGAGGATTTTCATCCTCGCTTTCATCATCTGAAGAAGAAATATTTTTAAAAGTAGAAGAGATAGGGAGAGGTGGCACATCCGTCGAACTAGGCTCGCAGGCCGATATATTTTCAGCAAACTTTACATCTCTTCTAATGATAACATTTTTGGACTTAAGTGGAATAAGTCTATATCCTTTGACATCTTCAGAATATCTAACAAAAATACATTTTTCACTCTTAGGTTCTAAAGCTTTATGTTTCTCATCTGGAATATGGGCCCATGCTTCACTTCCAAAAACACGAAAGTGACTTACATTTGGTTTGATTGAGCTCCATGCTTCTTCTGGAGTGATATTCTTTAAAACCTTAGTAGGAGTGCGATTTATTATGTAATTTGCACAGTTAATTGCTTCTGCCCAATAATTAAGACTAAGTCCTTTAGATTGAAGCATACAATTAGCCATTTCCTTTAAGGTGCGATTCTTCCTTTCAGCTACACCATTTTGTTGTGGAGTATATGGAACAGTATGTTGCATTTGAATTCCATTCTCAGTGCAAAAGTTGATGAATGTGTTTTTAACATATTCTCCACCATTATCAGATCTTAGCTTAAGAATTTGATGTCTAGATTGTTTCTCAACAAAGGCCTTAAAGGCCAAGAACATGTTAAATACTTCACTCTTGAGTTTTAAGAAGTATACCCAAGTGCGTCTGGAGAAATCATCAATGAAAGTTAAGAAATACTTGTAGCCAGAGAATGAAGCAACTGGAAGTGGACCACATAAATCACTATACACGAGCTGTAAAGGGGCTGAGGCGTGCCAAGAGGCACGTTTTTCAAAACTATCCCGATGATGTTTTCCGAGTACACATCCGGAACAAACACCATCTCTGCAAGATACCATTGGAAGACCTGTCATCATATTTTCTTTACATAGATTCTGAAGAGAGCGATAGTTTAAGTGTTATGAAACCAGCTCAAGAAAAGATAGAAAAGATAGATCAACGCCTTAGAATTCAGCCTCTTCAAGGGGGCAACCTCCTTTACATTACATAAATGAACAATTCTTAGATGATTCAAATGACAAAACCTCATTTCTATATATAGGAGTCTAAGGAATCACAATATAATCCAGCCGACCTAACAATAATAATATAAAGCCACAAAAATAACAATAGAGGGATTCCATGGGGCACAGAAATAACAACATGGGGTAATAGGGGCACAACAATATAAATAAAGGGTATAAATACAATAGTAATGGGGTAATCACTAGTATTATAGGGACCCAACATGCCCCTCTCCTTCAAAAAAGTGTTGTCCTCAACGCTTGAGTAGTTCTGGATACTTCTGCATAAACTTCTCATCCTCCCATGTGGAATCTTCAGCGGATAAGTTCTTCCACTTGATAAGATACTCTGAAATTTGCACCCAAGGTTCAGTGTGAAAAGCTTTGAAATTCGCACCCAAGGTTCAGAGCGATTTCTTCTCAAATGGGTTATTTTTGCGACTTCTGAAACGTCACATAAAAAATGTTATAGCGAAAATGCCACGATGACCTGTTTGGAGCAGCAAAACCCTAGAATCCAAAGCTCTGATACCAAATGTTATGAAACCAGCTCAAGAAAAGATAGAAAAGATAGATCAACGCCTTAGAATTCAGCCTCTTCGAGGGGGCAACCTCCTTTACATTACATAAATGAACAATTCATAGATGATTCAAATGACAAAACCTCCTTTCTATATATAGGAGTCTAAGGAGTCACAATATAATCCAGCCGACCTAACAATAATAATATAAAGCCACAAAAATAACAATAGAGGGATTCCATGGGGCACAAAAATAACAACATGGGGGTAATAGGGGCACAACAATATAAATAAGGGGTATAACTACAATAGTAATGGGATAATCACTAGTATTATAGGGACCCAACATTAAGTGACCAAATCGCTCATGCCAAAGTTTGCTCACTTCATCATTATAAGCAACAAATACTGAGGGAATATTTGATGACCCAAAGTTGTGAAACTTATACAACCTTGTAGAATCATCAACAATGCCAGTAGCTAAAATCTGTCTAGGATCTCTTAGGTCCTTAATTACAACATCGTGAGGTGAAAATTCAACGATTTTACCTTCACCTGAATGGGTCATCTGATATACAGATAGAAGGTTGCAGGATAAGGTTGGAACACATAATACATCATTAAACTGACCATTGTCTAAATGAACAGTTCCAGTCCCTACAACACTAAGAGATCTATCATCACCAACATATATATTTTTGGTTTTACAATCATTTAAAGAAGAAAACATGGCTTTGTTTTTTGCCATGTGATAAGAAGCTCCAGAATCAATGAGCCACTCATGAGAATGAGAAGAAGAAGATACATTTAGTGCATAGCCAGACCGAGATGCTTGACAACCACATGCAGAAAGTGCCTGTTGGAAATAATACTGAGAGGGGGGGTGAATCAGTATTATCTAGCAGTTTAATAAATCTTCCTTATTTGATCTTTGAATTATTTTAGCATGTCAGTACCATAAAATAATGAGCATGAAAAACAGATAGTCACACCAAAGAACACGAAATGTAAGGTGGAAACCCAATGTGGGTGAAAACCACCTGCTGCAATATGTCTCTATCTTCTTTCAATTTAGAAACTTCTTTTACAATGATTTTGTACTGGTGCAGTCCTTTACCAGTACGTAGGCTGCAACCTGCAGAGAGCTGCAACTCTCTCTCTCTCTTGTTTTCCAGTCTACTCCTGGAAGGGAGCTACAACCCCCTACTTCTTTTCATAAAGCATCAGATGATCAACAAGTACATAACAGATATAGATCACTACAGATATCAGATCAGCAACAACAGAACTAACCCAGAACACCTTATCAATAGAGAAATTCAATCAACAGAACATCTTAAAATAGAGACGCAGTTTTCCTTTCTGTGGCCTGCGACCAGACGCTGTTAACCTTCTGCTACTCTGCGTCCACCCGCAGATATCCTTCTGCTTCGCTGCGTGCCCACGCACTGTTCCTTTGACTGCTCTGCGTTCTGTTGCTTCAGGGACGCACCCAAGGATACTAGCGCGCTGCGTCTTTCGCTACAGAGAGGCACCTGAAAACACTATCGCGCCGCGTCCTTCTGCTTCAGAGACGCACCTGAACCTTGATCGCCCTGCGTCCCCACGTAGGTCTCTCTCTACTATACTGCGTCTCGGCGCACTTGCCCTTTACAGTACCTGCGTCCCGGCGCACTTTCCCTTCACTGAACCTGCGACCCTTCAGATATAAATGATATGAAGACTTCAGAACAAACCCAAACAGTCAGATCTATCGATCTGTTCATGCGCCATAGAGATCTCAGTCCATTAGAAGATTCGCCTTGTTAGATCTGGACTAGATCTCACCAAATAAGATATTCAACCCAAGACTCTTGCACAATCCAAATGAACTCCTTTGCTTTATATAGGCAAGCTTCTCCCCAAAACATGGAACAATACCACGAGCCGACACCATAGAAACACAAAACCGTCGGCTAGATACCACACAAGAAACCCCCACGTGCTTTTCTCTGCCTTGAAATGTGTGCACTGGGTGGACGCACCCCCTGAACGGCCGGCCGACGTCCCTGGACGCGGTTTCTGCATGGTATACCTACGGGGGCACACTTTCTGAACCGATTGCCTGCGTCCTTCTTAATTTTCATCAAACTGAGAGCCTTACCACTGGAGTTGCCATCAAGTACAACATCTGTAACATACAGTCATACCAGAAAACATAATGCCAACAATCTCCCCCTTTGGACTTGATGGCAACCTCACAAACTTCAGCTTCATTCTCCCCCTTTGACATCAAGAGAAAAGGGTATGCTCCCCCTAAGCGCATGCTCCCCCTGAATATGAACCAGATCTGCAGCAACGCACCACCATGAAAGAGATAGAGACATATTGCAGCTATTTCCAAGATCTCCTTCTCCATAATGCCAACAATGCATTATGTGCTCCCCCTGAGCCTGTACCACCAATAAGAAGAGTTTCAACAAGATGATGCATCAACAACCCCCAGCTTTTGCCTGAGGTATTCAAACGTGTCCCTGGGCAATGGTTTGGTAAGAATATCAGCAACTTGTTCCTTGGAAGGAACATACTCCAACTTGACTTTCTGTTCAAGCACTTGTTCCCGGAGAAAATGGTACTTGATTGGTATGTGCTTGGTTTTTGAATGCATGACCGGATTCTTTGAGATGCTGATTGCACTTGTGTTATCACATAAGATGGGGATAGGTGGTGTACAAGTGATTTGAAAATCCTGCAAAGTCTGCATCATCCAAAGGAGTTGAGTGCAACAAGATGCAGCAACAACATATTCCGCTTCAGCTGTAGACAAGGCAATCGAACTCTGTTTCTTGCTGAACCAAGATACCAGTCTGGAACCCATAAAGAACGCACCGCCACTTGTGCTTTTCCTGTCATCCACGCTTCCGGCCCAATCTGCATCTGTATAAGCATGAAGAGTAAGATCTGTATCTCTAGGATACCATAAGCCATAATTTTGAGTCCCTTGAAGATATTTGAAAATTCTCTTTACTGCCTGAAGATGAGTCTCCTTCGGATTTGCCTGAAATCTTCCAACTATTCCAACTGCATGCATGATGTCTGGTCGGGTACCTGTCAAATATAGTAAAATTCCAATCATAGATCTGTAGGTTGGTTGATGTACTGCTGCAGATTCATCATTTGCACTGAGACTACATCCTGTGACCATGGGTGTACATACAGGTTTTGCATCTTCCATGCCATATTTCTTCAAAATCTGCTTGAGATACTTGGTTTGAGATAAAAAGATTCCTCCTTCCTTTTGTTGGATTTGCAAACCAAGGAAGTATGTCAGTTCTCCTAGCAAGGACATTTCAAATTCTTTCTGCATGACCGAGGCAAAGCTTTGACTCATAGCTTCTTCATTGCTGCCAAAAATAATGTCATCTACATACACAACAAGTATTAGCAATTTGTCATTTTCAACTTTTATATACAGATTGCTATCTGCTGAACCTTTTGAGAAACCTTTTTGATGAAGATATTTGTCCAACCGGTAGTACCAAGCCCTTGGAGCTTGTTTGAGACCATAGAGAGCCTTTTTCAATCGGCATACAAGATTTGGATCATTTCCAAGAATGAACCCATCTGGCTGTTCAATGTACACTTCTTCTTCCAAGTCTCCATTCAGAAAGGCTGATTTCACGTCCATTTGAAATACTTTGAAGTTTTGAAAACTTGAGAGAGCAAGGAACATTCGGATGGCCTCAAGTCTTGCAACAGGAGCAAAAGTTTCTTCAAAGTCTATTCCTTCTTGCTGCGCATACCCTTTACAAACAAGTCTGGCTTTGTTTCTAATTACTTCTCCATTTTCATTCAATTTATTTTTGAAGACCCATTTTGTTCCGATAACATTCTTATCCTTTGGTCTAGGAACCAGCTCCCAAGTGTTGTTCTTTTCGATTTGCTCAAGTTCTTCATCCATTGCTTTCACCCAACATTCATCTTTGCATGCTTCTTTCACATTTTGTGGTTCAGTAGAGGAGAGTAATGCCAAATAGCTTGAGGCTTCTGCAACTGTTCTTCTTGTTTGTACACCTGCTTCTTTCTGCCCCACAATCTGAGATTCTGGATGATTCTTCTGAACATATCTGGATGGAGTTTTCTCTTCTATTCTTGTCTGCTCCTCTGGTTCTTCTTGAAGTTCTCATTGGGGTTCTTCTTCTTCATTATTCTGTCTTTGAGGGTAGCCTTCATCTTCTTCTATATCTTCATGATGTACTTGCCTAGGAATATATCCCTTCTCATCAACCACTACATCAATGCTGTCAACAATTCTGCCAAGTCTTTTATTGTAGCATTTGTATGCTTTGCTATGTGGAGAATAGCCAAGAAGAATGCCTTCATCTGCTCTAGGTTCAAGTTTGCCAAGCTGCTCATCAGTATTCTTGATATAGCATTTGCTCCCAAAGATTTTGAAGTGCTTTACCGAAGGAGTTTTACCACTCCAGAGCTCATGAGGAGTTTGAGTGCTGTTCACCCGGACATTTGTCTTGTTGAGAATAATAACCGCAGCATGTGCAGCTTCACCCCAGAAAGTTGCGGGAGTTCCTGATTCATCAAGCATAGCACGAGCCATTTGTTGGATTGTTCTGTTCATTCTTTCAACAACTCCATTTTGCTGAGGAGTTCTAGCTGTAGAGAATTCTCTCCTTATCCCATGTTCATCACAGAAATCGAAAAATTCATTTGAAGTAAATTCCCCACCTCTGTCGGATCTGAGGCACTTAATTTTGTGACCTGATTCATTTTCAACCAAGGCTTTGAAGGTCTTGAATTTTTCGAATGCTTCATCTTTGTGCTTCATAAGTCCTAACCAGACAAACCTGGAGAAATCGTCAATAAATAATATCAAGTATTCCTCTCCTCTAGGTGTTCTTTTCCTGAATGGGCCACATGTATCTGTATGTACTAGCTCAAGAGGCATGCTAGCTGATCCCTCTTTCTCTGGAAAGTTAGTCCTGGTTTGTTTTCCAAACTGACATGATCTGCATATGGTGTTGTCAGGAATTTTGATATCTGGAAGATCGCGAACTGCCTGATATTTGCATGCTTTCCTTATTTGTGAGAAGCTTAGATGTCCCAACCTTCGATGCCATAACCAGTGCTCTTCATCCTTGCTAAGATAGCATTGTTGTTGTCCTTCTTCAAATATGTACAGATTATTTGGAGTTCTTTTGCCTTTGAGTACTGTTTTACCTGTATCAAGATCACGAACAAGACATCCATTCGATCTGAAAATAACCTCGGTTTTTTGATCACACATCTGGCTGACACTTAGTAGATTATGCTTCAATCCATCAACATACAAAACATTTCCAGCCTTGACCTTTTCTTTTAAAGGAGCAATACCTTTTCCTTTTATAGTTGCAGGAGTATCATTTCCAAAAGAAACTTTCTTTCCCTTTTCTAAAGTAGAATAAGATTCAAGTTTTTCTTTATCACCTGTCATATGTTTCGAACATCCACTGTCAATGTACCATAGATTTTCCTGTCCTTCTGCATAAAATGCTATCCCACATCTTTCTGTTTGAGGTTCCTTTATTCTCCATGTTTTGGTGCTTGTGGCTTGTTCCTTTTTCTCCTGAAACCTGCTCCTACATTCAGAGTCTTCATGACCAAAATTATTGCAAATAGAACATTCAACTTCATTTTCAAGAACCGAAAAGTTGTTATAGGTCCTTTTTGTAATCCCTGTCATACTTCTTTGTTTTTGAGCTTCCCTAGTCATGATTGTTTTATATGCAACACATTGAGCTGCTTTGTGACCAAAGTTATGGCAAGAAAAGCATTGTCCATTGAAGAAGCTTCTGCGGTTATTGAATCTACCAGCCAACTGATTGTAATTTCTATTTTCATCTATTCTTGAACCAAACTGAGAAGATTTTACCTGTGGCTGGTTGTAGCTTTTGTTCACCCTTAAGATGGATTGTCCCTGATAGTTTCTGTTTGTAATTCGTCCCTGCTTTACCTGATTATCTTCATTGTTCTTCTGCTCATTTCTTCTTGCTGCATCAAGATAACTTTTTGAGGTGGATGCTTGAGAGGTTTCTCCATTATAGCCCAAACCTGTCTTGTTTAGAGGAGACCGCTGCACATTTATAATCTCATCCAAAGTTTCAGATCCTTTGACAAATTTAAGATTAATAGCTTTTGTTTTCTCTATTTCTTTTCTGAGACCAACAATTTCACCTTCTAGTTTTTCAAGATGTTTTTCCTTTTCATCAATTTGAAATTGCAAATTATCAATGATCACATTCTTTTCTTCTATGCATCTCTTGAGTCTAGTAATTTCATCATAGAGATTATCCACATCTACAGCATCCTCATAATCATCATCTTCAAATGCCATTAACAGCTTATATTTATTACCTTGTTCATCTTCATCACTGTTTGATAAGCCATCACTATCTTCATGGGTGTAGTAGCTTTTCTTATTTGCACTTTGTTTCTTGTTCCATCTAGCAGGTTCTTTTCCTTTATCCTTATAAGGACATTTTGCAGCATAATGACCTACTCTTCCACAAGCAAAGCATTTGAAAGGTAGCTTACCTCTGAACCTTCCAGAACCCCTTTGAAGATTTTGACAAAATTTGATTCTTCTTCCTCTTCTTCTGGAACATGGCTTGCTTCATAGTAATCTTCTTTGCCTGATGCCTTAAAAGCAGCTTCCCTTCTGTCTGATGGACCTCCCTTTCTCATTTCATAAGCAGTTAGAATTCCATGTAGCTGAGACATAGTGAGAACACGGAGATTTTCCTTTTCTTCTATTGCAGATACTTTAGATTCAAACTTGGGGGATAATGATCTTAGAATCTTTTGAACTACTATAGTCTCTTTTATTTCTTCACCCAAATTTTTCATACAATTAACAATCTCATCTACCCGAAGAAAATAATTAGCCACACTTTCATCATTATACATTTTGAGAGTCTCATATTGAATCCTGAGAGTTTGAAGTTTAGCTTGTTTTACCTGTTCATCTCCTTCATAGCTAGTGATCATTTTGTCCCATATCTCTTTTGCTGATTTGAAGTGCATGACCTTCATGAATTCTGTTTGGGATATACTTCCTAATAGAGTACTGACTGCTTTTGCATTTGTTTCATACTTCTTTTTCTCAGCTGGATCTGTAGGAGTAGCTGAAGGAAAAGCATAGCCTGTTTCTACAATGTCCCAAACTTCTGTACCAAGAGATTGAAGATATGCAGTAACTCTTACCTTCCAGTAATTGAAGTTTGTCCCATCAAAAATCGGTGGCCTGATTGATGCTTCTCTCTCGTAGTTGCTCATGATGAATGATCTACCTTCAAGCGATCAAGCTTCTCTGAAGGACCTGCTCTGATACCAATTGTTGGAAATAATACTGAGAGGGGGGGTGAATCAGTATTATCTAGCAGTTTAATAAATCTTCCTTATTTGATCTTTGAATTATTTTAGCATGTCAGTACCATAAAATAATGAGCATGAAAAACAGATAGTCACACCAAAGAACACAAAATGTAAGGTGGAAACCCAATGTGGGTGAAAACCACCTGCTGCAATATGTCTCTATCTTCTTTCAATTTAGAAACTTCTTTTACAATGATTTTGTACTGGTGCAGTCCTTTACCAGTACGCAGGCTGCAACCTGCAGAGAGCTGCAACTCTCTCTCTCTCTCTTGTTTTCCAGTCTACTCCTGGAAGGGAGCTACAACCCCCTACTTCTTTTCATAAAGCATCAGATGATAAACAAGTACATAACAGATATAGATCACTACAGATATCAGATCAGCAACAACAGAACTAACCCAGAACACCTTATCAATAGAGAAATTCAATCAACAGAACATCTTAAAACAGAGACGCAGTTTTCCTTTCTGTGGCCTGCGACCAGACGCTGTTAACCTTCTGCTACTCTGCGTCCACCCGCAGATATCCTTCTACTTCGCTGCGTGCCCATGCACTGTTCCTTTGACTGCTCTGCGTTCTGTTGCTTCAGGGACGCACCCAAGGATACTATCGCGCCGCGTCTTTCGCTACAGAGACGCACCTGAAAACACTATCGCGCCGCGTCCTTCTGCTTCAGAGACGCACCTGAACCTTGATCGCCCTGCGTCCCCACACAGGTCTCTCTCTACTGTACTGCGTCTCGGTGCACTAGCCCTTTACAGTACCTGCGTCCTGGCGCACTTTCCCTTCACTGAACCTGCGACCCTTCAGATATAAATGATATGAAGACTTCAGAACAAACCCAAACAGTCAGATCTATCGATCTGTTCATGCGCCATAGAGATCTCAGTCCATTAGAAGATTCGCCTTGTTAGATCTGGACTAGATCTCACCAAATAAGATATTCAACCCAAGACTATTGCACAATCCAAATGAACTCCTTTGCTTTATATAGGCAAGCTTCTCCCCAAAACATGGAACAATACCACGAGCCGACACCATAGAAACACAAAACCGTCGGCTAGATACCACACAAGAAACCCCCACGTGCTTTTCTCTGCCTTGAAATGTGTGCACTGGGTGGACGCACCCCCTGAACGGCCAGCCGGCGTCCCTGGACGCGGTTTCTGCATGGTATACCTACGGGGGCGCACTTTCTGAACCGATTGCCTGCGTCCTTCTTAATTTTCATCAAACTGAGAGCCTTACCACTGGAGTTGCCATCAAGTACAACATCTGTAACATACAGTCATACCAGAAAACATAATGCCAACAGTGCCATTCCTGAAGATGAAGTTGAAGTTGAAGATTGCTCCAAATGGATGTTATGCTTCTTCATTGCTGCTTCCAAGGCTTCCATCTTCTTCCAAAGACTTTAGTAATCTGTTTCATTGCTTCATCAGGAGTATCAAGTTCTGCAATATGGAATCTAAGATCTGGAGAAATAGACATCCCTATCAACCCACATGCTTGGTCTTGCCTACTTTTCCATTTAACTGCCTTGTCTTCATCTTTCGGTTTGGTCTCTTGGCCTATGGCTATTCTGTAAAGACCTTTACTTCTAAGTAAATCCACAATGTAGGACCACCATTGGAAGTAGTTGGTGCTGTCAAGAATAACTTGGCGTGGAATTTCCATTTTAAAAAAAAACTGAAGCTATAGATGTTGAAACTAAGTGTTTCAATGGAAAGATCTCAAAAAATTAGGCTGTTTAAAAAAAAACGGTTCTGAAAACGGCTTCCGGATGAAGAAGTTATGGCTTTTTGAAGAAAATTTGATGAAGTCGCCGACGAAGTGCGGGAATGTGCGGAAATAAAAAAAATCTGCCCCCACAAAATGGAGACTTGAACCCAAGACCTCTACTCTCATAAATTAGCTTTGCACTAAGTGAGCTATACAAAAATTTTGAGAGAGAGAGAGAGAGAGAGGGGTGGTTGATGCTTTGGGTTGCGTGCTTGCTTTGAGAAAGCTCTTTTTCCCTACAAAACAAAAAACACAAAACCCAACACGGACATACAAAAAAAAACGAACCTTGCGGCTCGAAGTTAGCTTTAGCTGGAAACTAAATATTTTCAAAAATGAACCTTGCGGCTCGAAGTTAGCTTTAGCCAGAAACTAAATATTTTCCTCAATGTTTCTGATTTTCCGAGATCACACTAAGGCGCAGCGGAAAAGAGCATACTCATGAGAAAAATCCTTCCTTTCTATTTCTGATTTGCCCAGATCGCACAGAGTCGCAAGGCAAAGAGCATACGCAGAAATGAAAGGTATAGATCCAGTAATAAAAAAGCTAAATAAACCGAAAACCGAAATAAACAGAGAGAAAATAACTGTAAACTGCAAATAAACACTGTATACCTCCAGATCTTAAAAATGACGCAGCTAGGGCTACCGGAAACCTTTTCGCGTGAAACAAAAGGGGTTCCTCACTGGAACAGATGCTCCCAACACAACAGAGCAGTCCTCTTGGCCCGAAAGTAGTCAGAAATAGTAGATCTAGGAAACAGTAGTCGGATGCAGTTCTACCGGCTTCAAATTTGGATCACCAACGGACGCGGCCCTCAAATAGCTCTGATACCATGTAGGAATTTATATGGTAAGTTCCTTAGACAGAACACCAAAGGACACCGCTCACAAACAGATCACAGATCAATACACTAGTACTTTTGACGTGGTTAAAACCCTCAAAGAGGGAAACAATCCACGGCCTAAGCCAACGCGTCCACTTCAGGAAATTTATTAATAAAAGAATGAAAATTTACATAAGCTTCTCACATGAACGGTTAACCTACAAATGACCCTCCATGCTCTTTAAATAGAGATCATGGACCAATCGGGTGTTAAGCCATGGATCAAGTGTCGGTAATACCGAGGAGAGAATGAACCGTCGAATCACTACATATCGTGACCGTCGGATTGTAAGTTACAAAATGTACATAGTAAAGAAACACACTTTACCTAACTCTATACTAGACCAAGTTGTACTTAACTATTTCCTATGTGTTGGAATATCCTAACACTCCCACTACATGTGCAATGTCTAGTCTAGTACAGACCATTGCTTACATTAGGCTACTGACTGCACTTGCATATGGAACACGGGACATGTCCTCTTCCTCTTCTTGTGTCTTGGGACACTGTTCAGCAGATAACCTCACACCTACAGGAATAGAAACCTTCACCGGTTTACTATCCTGCATATTAAACCTCTGCAATATTGTCTCGACATACTTCCTCTGGTTTAACCAGAGCTTCTTCTTTGCCCGATCTCTTTTAATTTCCATGCCCAAAATATAGTTTGCAGCACCAATATCTTTCATGTCAAATTTGAAGGACAATTGGGTCTTCAAATCCTGGATAACTTCTTTGTCATTTCCAACCAACAACATATCATCCACATACAAGATCAGATAAATAACACGGTCACCAATTAATTTAAAATACACATAGTGATCTGCTTTGCTTCTGGTGAAGCCAAGTCCCCGTATAAATGTATCAAATTTCTAATACCACATCCTTGGTGACTGTTTTAACCCATATAGAGACTTCTTTAACTTACATACCAGTTCTTTCTTACCCTTCACCGCAAAGCCTTCAGGTTGCTTCATGTAGATCTCCTCTTCCAGATCCTCGTGAAGAAATGTTGTCTTCACATCCATATGTTCTACCTCAAAATCAAAAGCAGCAGCAACAGATAAAAGTAATCTAATAGAAGTTACCTTGGCAAGAGGAGAAAAATATCACCAAAATCAATTCCTGGCACCTGGGAATAACCTTTTGCTACCAACCGAGCTTTGTATTTCTCCACTTTTCCTTCTGCATTTGTCTTCTTTTTGAACACCCATTTGTTGCCAATGGGTTTCCTTCCAACTGGCAACTCCACTAGAACCCAAGTCTCATTTTTGTGCAAAGATGCCATTTCATCAACCATGGCTTCTTTCCAGAGTTTTCCATCCTCTGAATCCACTTCTTCCTTCATAGTTCTGGGATCATCATCAGTAATAGACAAAGCAAAATTTGAACAGAAATCAGATGGAATATACCTTTCTGGCTGCCTTCTTTCTCGAACTGATCTTCTCATAGCCAGAGTTTGTGGCTCTTCATCTTCTGATTCCTCCTCTGCGGTAGAGTCTGATTCTTCCTCCTTTAGCTCAAACTCTATCTTCTCAGGTTCCTTTGGTTGGACTTCATGTTTAATAACATCTTTCACCTCTCTGAACGCCACATCTCGATTGTAGATAACCTTCCTTGTTACTGGGTTCCAAAGCTTATAACTGTAAAATTTTTGAATAATTTAACACATATTCAACAGAGATTATCCTGATCATGTACTATTGCGGAATACATACACAATACATAAGCTCCTCTACGTTGATCATCAATATAGCAGCATCAATAACAATAAAACATCAAGAGCATTCACACATTAACACAGTATGTAACCCGGGGAAAGCATCTCGCTAAAAACCCCAACTATCTGTATATTAATGATTGAGACCATGTAACATTACAAAGTACAATGCTTATCACAAGCAATCCAGTACCAGCTCCACTTGTTACACACAATACAACTAAGATCTGATCTTCAAATCTATTCCACTGCTTGCCTGCCTCCACTGCTCAATACCTGCTCAAGAATTAAATGAGAATGGTTTACCAAACTCGTATTTCACCTCCAAAGAATCACTCACACTGTGTTAGACGTGAGCAGAGGCTATAATACTGGGAAAATACATGAGCAAACTCATTTGCATACTCAATCCCTTGATTGTGAAAATACTCATGCACAACTATAGTCACAACTGAAAGCAATCTGATCCTCTAACACCTGTCCCTGTTGAATTGAACATGCATTGACATGCAACTGAGTTAACTCGTGTATTCTCTAGTTGCATTATGAGTTAATAATTAGTTTAACAACTCATCATTAGTCTACTTGCAATTAGACTAATTACAACTAGTTTAACCAAGTCAAACTGAACACAACTCCATCAACTCTACAATCAACTCCACCAAACTCAACTAATTGAGTTCTAACTGAAATCATGCATGCAACAACTCAACTGACCCACAAAGAAAGCTTACTTCCTTCTGACAGCTGCATGTGCCACATCTGTAGCTCAAAATGAAGTGCTCCAAGAGAATAAGATCAAGTTTATAGTCCAAATATTATTATGACACAATAATATTTGACTTTTCTATTTTTGACAGCCAGTCTAAAAATAGACTTTGATCACTCCTGTTGTGATCACTCCTGCTGTGATCATCCCTGCTGGGATCCAAAAATAGAACTTGCGCCATAATTTGCCTGCGGGCCCACTTAGTGAAGGCGACTCTTTTCACTAAGCTCCATCATCTTGTTGCAATCTCAACACTCCCTCTCGACAAGATATGGATTATCAACAACCCCTATCCTGCCTCGGTGGTACTCGAATTTGCTCCTAGTGAGAGCCTTCATCAGAATATCAGCATCTTGATCCTCCGTTGGAATGTATGAAAGCAACATGATCCTCTGCTGCACACAATCTTTGATATGATAGTACCTGATGTCCTTGATGCCATATACTCGGCCTCTTGAGCTCTCTGCCCAATCTGCATCCTCCTGTCTGTACCAAGATCCATATCCTGATGTGCCTCTCAAGTAGCGTAATACATGCTTGCCCGCCTTCCAGAAGAGCTTGGTAGGCTTAACCATAGCTTGTGAAAGCTGGTTAACTGCATAGCATATATCGGGTCGTGTATTGACCAAATACATCAGCGACCCCACCAACTGTCGATAAACAGTGGCATCCACTTCTTCTCCCGAAGTGGCATCCTCCTTCCTCCAACCTCTAGGAAGAGGAGTATCAACAGGCTTGCAGCCATGCTTGTTGAACTTCTCCAGTATCTCCCGAGCATACTTGCCTTGAGAAACAAACAGTCCACCACTGCACTGCCATATTTCCAATCCTAGGAAATAGTGAAGGAGGCCCAAGTCCTTCATCTCAAACTCTGTAGCAAGATCCTTCTTGCATGACAGTATCAACAACTCATCACCCGTTAGAATCAAATCATCAACATACAGTACATTGATAAGCAACTTACCCTCCACCACAATCTGTTATAGGTTAGGATCTGCCTCGCTCTTGGAGAATCCAAGTCCTGTGAAATAGTTGTATATCCGTGTGTACCAAGCACGTGGTGCTTGCTTCAACCCATACAGCACTCTCTTGAGCCTGCACACATACGACTCGCTGCTGAAGACCTCAAAGCCTTCAGGTTGCTCAATGTACACCTCCTCCTCAATGACTCCATTGAGGAACACAGTCTTCACATCCATCTGATGAATGTGCCTTCCCATCTGCGCTGAGAGAGCAAGAATCGTCCGTATGGAAGAATACCTTGCGACAGGTGCAAAGGTCTCCTCATAATTGATCCCCTCTATCTGTGAAAAGCCTCGGGAAACAAATCTTGCCTTGTACTTCTCTACACTCCCGTCAGCTGCCTGCTTAACTTTGTAGATCCATCTCGAACCCACCACTGATTTCCCTTCCAGTCTAGGAAAAATCTCCCATGCACTGTTTCTGACAATAGAATCATACTCTTCCACCATGGCATCTACCCATGCGGGATCCTCCAAAGCTTCCTCAAAAGAGGATGGCTTAGTCACAACACACTTTCTCATAAGAGCCATGTATCCAGTGTACCGATCAGGTGACTGTCTCTGCCTGCGTTGGGCTGTAGGTGGTCCTACAACTTTCTCTGCATCTTGAGCCAGTCGTCAGCTTCTGTCAAGTGCTTTCGCCCTCTGATGGTTGGCGCTGCATGAGTGGTCTCTTCCACTCCATGAACCTCATCCTGTGGCTGATCCACGTCCTAAAGCTCATCCTTAGGAACCAATAGCTCCTCATTTGCATGTAAGTGTAGCTCCCTCTCAAGCGAACACTTCATGGCTTTCTCCTCCTGAAATTTTGTATCCCGTCGCACAACAGTTTTACCACTGTCTGGAAAATACACATGATAGTTGTGGGGCGTATCAGTGTACCCCACAAATATCCCAACCTCTGCGGTCAGCTCCAACTTCTTCCTGGCATCCTTCGTCACATGCATGTAAACATTAGCACCAAAAATCCTCAAATGAGAAATATCAGGCTTCTTACCAGAATAAGCCTCCTCAGGTGTACTCATGCCAAGTATCCTATGAGGACAACGGTTCTGCACATAAACTTTTGTATTGCATGCTACCGCCCACAAGTGAAGGGGTAGGCCCTGATCATGCAACATTGCCTGTGCAGCACCCACAATTGTTCTGTTCTTCCGCTCAACTACCTCGTTCTGCTGTGGGTTATGGGGAGCTATGAGCTCTCTTCGAATCCCTTCTGCCTTGTAGAAATCCTTGAACTCATCCGAGATGTATTCACCACCATTATCGCTCCTAAGAGCCTTCACCTTCTTCCCCGACTCCTTCTCGACCAGTGCTTTGAATTCACAGAACTTTGAATTTGTCTCGCTCTTCTTCTGCATGAAGAAGATCCAGCACTTACGAGAGAAATCATCAACAAAAATCACATAATACCTGTGTTTTGCTGTCGAAGCAACTGAGAAAGGTCCACACACGTCTGTGTGAATTCTCTCAAGGATCGTCATGGTGTGACTATCCTTCTCATGAAAGGTGGCTTTTACAAACTTCCCCAAAGTACACCCCTTGCACTGATCTGACTACGCAAGTGTGCCTTTAGGAAGCCCTGTAGTGATCTGCTGCAGTATCTTCAAGGCTCCATGGTGAAGGTGACCCAATCTCCTGTGCCACAACTCGTCATCATCCCGGCTCACCAATCCTTCTGCCTTGCCTGCCATTGTTGTGCATCCATCTACATGCAAATGATAAAGGTTCCTCACTCGAACCCCTATCTTCCGGGTCTCACCAGTTGTCTTGCTACGCAAGAAGGCCTTTCCCTCGCTGAAAACAACATCATACCCCTTGTCTTCTAACATCGCCACTGAGATAAGATTCTTCTTCAATCCTGGAACATGCATGACTTCCTTCAATACAAAGGGTTTACCAGACTCCCTCTCAAAGGAAATGGTACCGATACCGGTCGCACTATATCTACCATCATCGCCCATCTCGATGTGCACTCCAAGATCTTTGTCCTCCAGATCAGAGAAAAAATCTCTATCTCCCGTCATGTAAAAAGACGCACCACTGTCCAAGAACCACACTGATCCCATCACACTTGAAACCAAGCATGCGATCAATGAAAAATCAAGCTCAAACTGTGAGGCTAGAGCCTCTCCTGCTGAAGATCCAGCAGACTGATTGTTCTTCTTCTTCTGCGGACAATTAGTGGCATAGTGTCCGTGCTGGTGACAGTGAAAACACTTCACCTTGGACATATCCTACTTCTTGCCTTTCGCACCAGACTGAGAAGCTTTCTTGTTCTTCCCCTTCTTTGCTTTGGCAGCCAAAGCGCAATTCTCTTCATCAGATACCTTTGATGAAGATCCATTCTCACCTTTATTGTTTCTGAGTTTATCTTTGAGCACCAGGTCGCTCTTGCTTTGGAATAACATTTGCAATCCGTTGAAAGACATTTCAACAACACTGCTGCAAATTCGATTTCCACCAGCTCCCAACTCAACTGCTTCTGGTCTAGAATTCGTGAGAACAAAATATTTCTCGTACAGAGATCGACTGTATGGGCATTCACCGGATATCTCACCTTCCAAAGGAAGGATGAATCCAGAGCCTACCTGGCCCGATTACAGACTCTGCCTGAAGAAATAGAATGTAAACACTTCCTGAATAGTAGATCTGATGATCAACAACTCTGATACCATGTAGAAATTTTGAATAATTTAACACATTCAACAGAGATTATCCTGATCATGTACTATTGCGGAATACATACACAATACATAAGCTCCTCTATGTTGATCATCAATATAGCAACATCAATAACAATAAAACATCAAGATCATTCACACATTAACACAGTATGTAACCCAGGGAAAGCATCTCGCTAAAAACCCAACTATCTGTATATTAATGATTGAGACCATGTAACATTACAAAGTACAATGCTTATCACAAGCAATCCAGTACTAGCTCCACCTGTTACACACAATACAACTAAGATCTGATCTCCAAATCTATTCCACTGCTTGCCTGCCTCCACTACTCAATACCTGCTCAAGAATTGAATGAGAATGGTTTACCAAACTTGTATTTCACCTCCAAAGAATCACTCACACTATGTTAGAAGTGAGCAGAGGCTATAATACTGGGCAAATACATGAGCAAACTCATTGGCATACTCAATCCCTTGATTGTGCAAATCCTCATGCACAACTATAGTCACAACTGATAGCAATCTGATCCTCTAACACCTGTCCCTGTTGAACTGAACATGCACTGACATGCAACTGAGTTAACTCATGTATTCTCTAGTTGCATTATGAGTTAATAATTAGTTTAACAACTCATCATTAGTCTATTTGCAGTTAGACTAATTACAACTAGTTTAACCAAGTCAAACTGAACACAACTCCATCAACTCTACAATCAACTCCACCAAACTCAATTGATTGAGTTCTAACTGAAGTCATGCATGCAACAACTCAACTGACCCACAAAGAAAGCGTACTTCCTTCTGAAAGCTGCATGTGCCACATCTGTATCTCAAACTGAAGTGCTCCAAGAGATTAAGATCAAGTTTATAGTCCAAATATTATTATGAGACAATAATATTTGACTTTTCTATTTTTGACAGCCAGTCTAAAAATAGACTTTGATCACTCCTGTTGTGATCACTCCTGCTGTGGTCACTCCTGTTGTGATCATCCCTGCTAGGATCCAAAAATAGAACTTGCGCCATAATTTGCCTGCGGGCGCACTTAGTGAAGGCGACTCTTTTCACTAAGCTCCATCATCTTGTTGCAATCTCAACAATAACCCTTTAAACCATCCTTATACCCAATAAAGATGCACTTTTCAGATTTACTATCCAACTTTGTTCTTTTCTCCTTTGGAACATGTACATATGCATCACATCCAAATACCCTCAGATGTGAAAGAGAGGGTTTCTTACGAGTCCATACCTCTTGTGGAGTCTTATCCTCCAACACAGATGAAGGTGACCTGTTGACCCTGAACATGTAGTATCCACTGCCTCTGACCAGAATTCTTGTCCTAACCCGGCACCACTGAGCATGCTTCTTGCCCTTTCCATCAATGTCTTGTTCATTCTATCTGCAACTCCATTTTGCTAAGGTGTATATGGAGTAGTCTTCTGCCGTGTTATACCACACTTCTTGCAGAATTCTTCAAATTCCTTATTGCAAAACTCTCCACCATTATCTATCCTCAACACCTTTATCTTATTCTCTGTCTGGTTTTCCACTAGAGCCTTAAATTCTTTAAACCTCTCAAAGACTTCAGATTTCTTCTTAAGGAAATATATCCATGTATTCCCTGAGAAGTCATCTATAAATGATACATAGTACACAGACTTACCCAGTGATGGAACCTTCACAGGTCCAAACACATCACTGTGCACAAGCTCTAATATGTGTTTCGCCCTCTTACCAACAGAGGGGAAACTCACCCAATTCTGCTTCTCGTATTCACAATTTTCACAGAGATCAAAATCCAAAGAGCTATTACTCATAACTTCTACCATACCTTTACCATGAATTATTTGAAGTCTCTTCTCTCCAATATGTCCAAGCCTTTGATGTCATAGGATGGTCTTTTCTCCAGAGACCACTAGATTTTCTGCTCCACTTTCAGGAACCACGGAATTGTTGCACCCATCAACAACAATGCTACCTTGCAACTTGTACAGAGTTCCAATCTGAACTCCCCGCATCAATACCAGTGCTCCCCAAACCATCTTGTAGGTATCCTTCTCAAACACTGTTTTTACACCTACATCATCTAGCTTACTAATAGAAATCAGATTTCTGGCTAATGCAGGAATATGCAAAACACCCAGAAGTGTTCTAACCATTCCACCTTGCAGCTTCAACTTTACTTTTCCACGACCAATGATTCTAACCTTCCTGTCACCCCCCAAGAAGACATCACCACCATCATATTTCTCATACTCACAGAACCACTCTCTATGGGGAGTGAAGTGAAAGGATGCACCTGAGTCAATCAACCATGCCTCATGATCTACATGTGTACTTGAAGAAGCCAAGTACACATCCCCACCTTCATCTGAGGTGGTTTTCGCCTCTGCAAAAAGAGCCTCATCAGATCCCTTTCGTTTGTCAGGAGCTTTAGATTTACAGTCCCTTTTGAAGTGGCCTTCCTTTCCGGATTTCCAGCACACCACATTTACAGGTTTTGCTGGAGATTTAGATCTCACTCTAGATTTAGATCTCCCACTCGATGACTTATTTGTGTTTCTGTTCTAGGACCATCCTCGTACAAACAAGGCATCACCATTTTGGCTCTCCATATTTTTCTGTCTCATCTCCTCCATCAACATGCCTGAGACTATTTCATCAAACTGCAAGGCAGTTGCATTGCTACCTATTGCAATAACCAGACTATCCCACAAATCTGGTAGAGAACACAACAAACTGATGCACTAATCTTCATCTGAAATTTTAATATCAACAGATGCTAACTGACTTACCACAGTATTAAATGTGTTCAGATGCTCTCTCACTAAGTCTCCATCTTTCATCCTCAGGTTATACAGCTTTTTCCGTAGGAACAGTTTATTCACCAGAGACTTAGATTGGTACAAAGTCCCTAACTTGTCCCACAAAGCCTTTGTTGTAGCTTCCCCTGATACATTCAGCAATACTGAATTTGAGACACACAATCGTATTGTGCTCTTTGCCTTCCAATCCAACTTCTTCCATTCTTCATCGGACACTCCCGTTGGTTTAGTACTTGGATCTACCGCGATCCATTTATCTTTATCCATCAACAGATCCTCCATCTTGAGTTTCCACAACTCAAAACTCTAACCATTAAATTTCTCGATCTCTATCTTTCCACTGCTCGCCATCTTTTTTCACCACTAGAATCGATCTCGCAGATCTCCCACTGAACAGGGTCTACCACAGGCCCGAGTGAAACCCCTCAGCAATAAAGGCATCCCCTTGAAGCAAAATCTGCTCTGATACCAAATGTAGGTTTTAACCCCGTACATAAATTACCTGCATACGAATTCTAAAACACAGAAAATAAATAATGCAAGAACAAAACACATAAAACACATATACACAGAGATTTTCCCCTGGATCCCAAAACCGGGACTACTAGCTTGATTTTTCATTATGTTCCTTTCAATGTTATAATACATATTTATACATGCCGAAGCATCCAATACCATGGACCAAAAACCATCGCGTCCAAAAAAAATGTGCGAAAATCATGCATAAAACCATAGGTGGGTCTGCCCAACCTAACATAGGGTCCAAAACCAAAATTTTCCGGAGCGCTGCCCTAGACCCCATAAAGTGGGATTATGGGTACCCCTCATACCCCCTGTTAACTACGTGGAAATAATATAACACAATCAACAAGGGATGTAGATGCATTATATACAATATGTGATCAATAAGTAATGCTTATTGATCCTTGGCTAGATATTGGGCCACAACAATTAATGCTTGCATTTTTCAACAATGTAATCATCATATCATTGGAAATTATTATATAATTATCACTTTTGTTATTTTATTCTTGAAACCTAAACATTAATTAGATTTCTAATGTTTTGTAATGGTCATAATACGTTCAATGCATGTTCGATTAACTACTTGGAACACGTAGCACCCTGCCATGACCCACAACACCCTATGGCCTGCCACCATGGTTTGACATGTGGAATTTCTATGTCAGCAAAATATTCATCTCATGGCTAGGTTTGACACCTTGGGGGTTAATTATGCTCGCTAGGGTGTAACAAGTGGCAAGCAATAAGACAAATATTAGTTTACTACCTTTTAATCATATCCATTAAATATCACATTATTCTCATCCAATTGACAAGATGGAAAAGTACTAATGTATATTTGTCGTAATAGGTTGGCTCACTTGAGATGGAAAGGGAAAGGAATGGATGGACAGAAAACATATAAAGTATAGACAGATACGATACAATTTATAGATAAATAAGATAAGATGGTTATATGTGATGTCAATACAAAGCAGGAGTGCTTAAGTAGCTCATACAAAAATGGAACGTAGAAAACAAGAATGTGAAGCTACCCTACAACATAAGGAAACAAAGTTTACACTCCATAGTTGGAGGTCACTTTAAGAGAAAGAAGTAAAATATAGGTAGATACAAGAAATGTAAACTGGAAATAGGTAATGAGTAATATGTCTCCTAATCTATTAGATCTAGATATTTATGATCTCCTAGCATCCAAGGCCAATGGAAAACAATAATCACTATGTAGTAAGCTTAGTTTTTGGCACAAGTGGATCTGTAGTTCCAAGTTAGTTTATATAACCAATCAAATCCTATGATTGTCAATCCTTAGCAACATCACCTAGAGTTATTAGCTCTATCATGTCAAGGTGCAAAGCTACACTAGTCCATGGTATTATGAGGCCCCTTCATCAATCAAATGTTGCATTGAATCCTTGAAGTGAGGTTTGTCAAGCCAAATGGGAGTTGATGGATATTTGTCTAGATATAGGATACATATCGTGGAAATTGTCTCAAAATGATAACCCATGGTGAACATATACTTATTTTTACTAATTATTCCCATCTCAATCTAAACCTCTGCCTCAAGCACCTGCTCCCCAACACATCACCAACCATTAACCATCACTTCTTTTGAGGAAAATTTGAAGGATGGATATCTATTTGAAAGTTTAGAAATCTTGGCTAATGTTAGTAATCTATAATAGAAATTTTTTAAGATGTTTGATGATATTTTTGTAAAAATATCTAAAATTCTAATTATATTATATTAGTCTATATAAGATCTTGGCAATTTTTAAGGTAAAATAATTTTATGCTATAAAACTTGGGAAAATTATTTTTTAGAAAAAATGGAAATTGGAAAATATTTTTTTTGGAAAAAGTATAGAAAATTAGCTCAGCTGCAAATATTAGCCCCTAAAATTTTCCCTGAATTCTTGTACTCTCTTCCAACATAGTGTTGCATATCCTTACTGTTTTATCTTCCATCAAATCATTTGATGCACAACCAAGTTTGGAACCATATTTGATCCATATTTATGAAGGAATGAAATGAAATACAGATATGAACAAAAACATAGAGATATAGTGAAACTAGAACTTCAATTCATTAATAACAAAGTACCAAAAATTGTTACATTCATAATGGAAATAAACTAGCTCAGGCGATGCTAGCTTATCTCTAAGAAGAGATGTGGCGGCTACATGCCTTCTAAACTATGTTATAATGAGGCTCGACAGCCTTTTTATCATGAAGAAATAATGGGAAACCCTAAACATACAAAAACCCAACCCTAGGAGATGAAGTGCCAAAAGCTTGTGGGCCTTGTTGGGGTTAGTTGGAACGTCAACTTCCCAGGGTAATAACTTTGGCACACGATGTCCGTTTGGCTATCATACTCTTTTTAATATCTCCAAGAGGAGGCCAAGAACATACAGGAAAATATGTCTAGCACTGATCCAGGTGGATGTTGGTGGCCACCCAGCTATCCCATTTGGACCCCCACAACTGTCTATTTCAGCCTCTTTAGTTTCCTAAATTGTAGCACAACTTACTATTTTTAGCAGTTTTTCGTGTCCTGAACTTCCGGAGCCGTTTTGAGGCCCTAAATGACGATTTTTGGGAAATTTTGGGACCATGTTTCCCTTCCCAAACTGTTAGTGCTCGGATAGATCTTTCTAACGAGCTATCGTACGCATCAAACAGAGATCGTATGCCAAAGTTATGACCTCGGGAAATTGATGTACCAATTTACCCAAACGGGGCCCATAGTTTGGCGTTCATCTTCTAGGGTTAGGTTTTGGAATGTAAGGGGTTTTCTATTGTTTCTCAACAATAAATAGGCCTTCGAGCCTCATTGTAACACAGTTCAGAGGCATGTAGCCACCACATCTCTTCTCAAAGATAAGCTACCATCGCCATAGCTAGTTTGTTTCCATCATTGTTTGTAAGCATATTTCAGTATTTTACATTAATAAAATGAAGTATTATTTCCGCTACATCTCTATATTTATGGTTATCGCATCTCTGCATTTATGGTTATCTTTGGAATCTATTGCATTCCTGTTTAAATCCGGATCAGTGGTATCAGAGCGGTCTTCTTTTTCTCTGTTTTTGTTTGCATGTCCACAACAAGGTCAGGATATAAGGAGTTAGGGCTTGAACTGGTCGAACCTTTGCGAGACCAGCCTCGCAAATCCCGACGGCCTCCCATGGTGGATGAGAAGAAAGATGAGGGGGTAGGAGATCCTATCAAAATCTTGCTAGAAGAAGCCTTCGAGCGACAAAGGAACGCGATGATGGATAGCTTTGCGCAAATTCTTCAGCGGCTACCCAGAGGCGACGCATCGGCTTCCAACAGCTACTCTGGAAACGCCACACCCTTCAAGGTACAAGTTAATTTTGAAATCCCCATCTTCGAGGGTCAAATAGACGTAGATGCCATAGATAAATGGTTAAATCTGCTAGAAGGGTATTTTTCTGTTCATGAATTTTCGAGTCGGGAAAAGATTGTTTTCGCTCTTCTCAAAGCAGCCCCCCACGTCAAGGACTGGTGAGAAAACTACTGTGAGAAGAAGGATGAAAGTACATGCTCACTATTTTCAGCTGCACCCACTTGGAATGACTTTCGGGATGCCATAAAGGAGCAGTACTACCCTGTCAAAAGCTATGAGGACAAATACATCAAATGGACCACACTGTGGCAGGGACGAGACCAAGATGTGTCGGAGTTCACAAACATTTTTCATACCCTTCGCGCATAGTTGGGTATCAAAGATTCTAAGCTACATCTGGTACTCAAATACCGCGGCTGCCTACACAGATATATCCAGGAAGAGATGGAGTTCTTGAACATCTCCTCACTCGGTACAACATACCGATACACTGTCAAAATCGAGCAAAAGTTCAAACAGAAGAAGCGAGACTTTGGATCTGCAAATCCGAAGCCCAAAGGACAAAGCCAAGGTGGGGTGACCCAAGACAACCCGTCGAAGCCGCAAGAAAAGAACAACACCATGAAGCCGAAGAAGGACACAGGAGAGTGGTGTGAGTTCCACAAGAGTCCCACTCATAACACAAGTGAGTGTCAGACCAAGCATTCGCTGGTGGCTGAGTTGAAGGCTTCCGAATCAGATGCATGTTCCGACCCTGAGCCAGAACCCGACAAGGCGAATGGCAAAGGGAAGCATATCATTGATGCATATCCCAGCGCCACTGTTGCCACCCCCAAGATCCAAAAGAATGAACCCGAAGATCCAGAGGAGGGGGAACGTCTTTTCCACTCATAAATGTGGGTGAAGGGTTCGCCGCTACAATTCATTGTCGACAATGGCAGCCAAAAGAACCTCATTTTAGTAGAGTTCGTGAAGCAGTTGGGCCTACCAACTACACCACACCCACAGCCGTATAGTATCGGGTGGCTCCATGAAGGACGAGATCTCAAAGTTCGCCAGCAGTGCCACCTTCCCTACAACATCAAGCCCTTCACAGACGAGGTATGGTGTGATGTTACACCTCTGGATATTTGCGATGTACTATTAGGCCAACCATACTTGTGGAGGCGACATGCTGTGTATGAGTCAAGGCCTCACGCTGTCATTATTTCTTTGAATAATTCATTATACAAGATACCAGAGGTAGCCCCACCTACTGCCACTTCTTTGATCGCTGCTAAGAAAGGCAGCAAACTCATCTCACAGACTAGGAAATTTATTTTCTATCTGGTTCGCTCCGAAAGTAAGGGGAAGATCGTTGCTACATCCATGACCCCCGCAAAGGGTTCCTCCACGCAGCAGCAGCAGCAAAGGGATACGGTCATGACAGAACACAAGAACAACTTCTCCTCACCCACAGGGGTACCACACAAGCTTCAGGTGGGCAACAAAGTCTGGTTGCATCTGCAGAAAGAACGCCTTACAAGAGCCCATCAGAAGCTTCGACCACGCCGACATGGTCCTTACACCAGTACCAAGGCTGCGAGGAATAATGCCTTGGCGCATAACATTCCTCCATTCCTTCGTTTGCACCAACTGTTCAATGGGTACCATCATCGACCATGCTTCCCACCATTACTGGACACATCAGAGATTGCAGAACAGCTCATCAGAGACCCAACTCAGCAGAAGCTTCCTCATCTCAGGGAGGAACTCAACACAATGGGGACCATTGCTTACTAAGGGGGGAAGAATGATCCAAGTGGATGTTGGTGGCCACCCACCTATCCCATTTGGACCCCCACAACTGTCTCTTTCAGTATTTTCAGTTTCCTAAATTGTAGCACAACTTACTATTTTTAGCAGTTTTCGTGTCCTGAACTTCCGAAGCCGTTTTGAGGCCCTAAACGACGTTTTTTGGGAAATCTGGGGGAAACATGGGTCGATGGACCATGTCAACCCATGTTGCCCTTCCCAAAGTGGTAGTGCTCGGATAGATCTTTCTAACGAGCTATCGTACGCATCAAACGGAGATCGTATGCCAAATTTACGACCTCAGGAAATTAATGTACCAATTTACCCAAACGGGGCCCATAGTTTGGTGTTTCATCTTCTAGGGTTAGGTTTTGGAATGTAAGGGGTTTTCCATTGTTTCTCAACAATAAATAGGCCTTTGAGTCTCATTGTAACACAGTTCAGACGCATGTAGCCACCACATCTCTTCTCAGAGATAAGCTACCATCGCCCTAGCTGGTTTGTTTCCATCACTGTTTGTAAGCATATTTCAGCATTTTACATTAATGAAATGAAGTATTATTTCCGCTGCATCTCTATATTTATGGTTATCACATCTCTACATTTATGGTTATCTCTGTAATCTATTGCGTTCCTGTTTAAATCTGGATCAAGCACTTGTCTCGTCTCTTTGTTTTTCTAAAAAATGTCTTCTAGGCCCACAAATGGCTTCGGGAGTTTAAGACTCGAAAAAATGCCAAAAATAATAAGTTGTGCTACAATTAAGGAAACTAGAAAAAAACAATAGTGGGGGTCCAAGTGGAATAGGTAGGTGGGCACCAATATCCACCTGGATTAGTCTTCCCCCCTTAGGAAGCAATGGTCCCCATTGTGTTGGGTACTTCCATGAGATGGGGAAATTTTTGTTGAACTTGGTCCTTGGTGAGTTGCTTGCCTTGGTGCAAGAGTTGGCCAACTTTTACAACCCGATATAGTTGGATCTTCTATTGGTGATTGTTCTTGATCTATGTGTCCATGATCCAATCATTTGTGTCATGTTCCATGTATTTTTGGTTTAGCTCTGTTGGTGTGAGTTGTTCTACAATGTCTGATGCATCCAGTAATGGTGGAACATATGGCCCAAGGCAGTCCACTTTGAACACTGGGTGCAAGACAAGGAATCAGAGAATATTGAGCTCAAAAGAATTGTCTCCCACAACCTTAGTGATGGTGTAAGACCCATATCAGAGTGGTATGAACCTCTAATGGGTTGTCGTAAGGCATTCTTTTTACAAATGCAACCAAACTTTTTGCCCACCTGAAACTTGTGTGCAACCCGATGTTGATCATGTCATCGCTTGTACTTGGCATGGGACTTCTCCAAGATGTTGTGAACCTACTGTTAGATGTGTTGGACGCATTCAACAAACCTGGTTGCTTCACCAACCTCAAACTTCACATGTGTGTATTTTGTCTATGTAGTTGCATCAGGCATGGCCACATCAATTGGATACAATGGTTGAAATCCCAGACCCACTGGAAAGGGATTGTGACTAGTCGAGCTATGGAGAGCTATGTTATAGTTGTGTTGCATTTTCTAACTCTCGAATATAGTTCCTAGATGTAGGGTAACTAGTGCCCGAGACATCTTAAGATTGATGAAAAACTAATAAAATCAGTGGATAGAGGAATTGGCCATGAGAGCAGCAACGAATCTTCTAATTCAAAAACCTAGCCTTCAAAACCGGAATGGCCAGAAACACTGAGGATTGCAGGGTCTTTGAGCTAATAAATTATTTAGAAAGAAACTAAAGAAGGGCAGGCTTTAAGCTTAGACAATTAAGAATCTAAATTCAAACCTCTGTAGAAAGAATTACGGGCAGAAGAGATAATGTGAGTGATTTTATGGAACATGGAGCACCCTTTAAGGGTCTCAAATTTAAATTACATGAGTACTAACAAGTAAATTCATGAAAAATTAAATTGAGACAACTTTTTGCATCATATGTGATTCCAAAAGAAGAAAAAAACATAAATGAACTACTGCAAACAAGAGGGAAAACAACAATTGAAACCATACAAATGCTGGAATCAAAACTAGTTACTATTATTGAGTTTTTGAGAGACTCCTCTGTTACAAGGCCTCTTTTTTGACTACCAACCCCTTCAAAATCCAATCCTTAGACGTTTATCTCTGCCTCCTAAATTAACTGTGCTAACTGATTCTTGAAATAATTCCGAGAAATGTTTCTCTTTTTAAAAAAAAGGTTTTTGAAATAATATCATTGATATATATATAATCTCTTTTTAAAACAAAACTTCGGCCCTTTTAAATTTACAATACAAATATTAAAATTTTGGGCTTTTAAATCAAGGCAAAATGGGTTCGAGGCCCCATGGAAAACCACACAGTTTCTGGAAATGATAAAGTGGTGGTTTATGGAAAAATGAGGAAGTTTTGTCGGAATGAATTTGGACCATTGATCATTCGATGGGAAATTTTACTGAACCCACCTCTCGGACCACCTCCGTGCATAAGTATCATGCAAGTTATGCTATCGAGATTCGGTTGGTCTATAGTACCATTGTTATTTGTTGTGGATTTATTGGGTGGCTGCAAGAAATATAAACTTTGACTTCCTACATTGTAACAACCAATGATTGTAATTCGCACTCTGCAAACTTCTCAATGACTGCATGCACTCGTTCCAACAATCTCAGATTCCTCAATGATCTTCTTTGAAGATCCTTTGCTCTCAAGGATCGTTAAGCATGTTTGTAATCGCAACATCTTGATTCCATAGGCTGAATGCTCTTGCTGCAAGCAGGACTATTGTATCTCTGTTCAAAAAATTGTGGAATTCCTCAATAAGATGCTTGCCTATAGCGAGATAATCCAGAGTAAAAGTTTCATTTTTATCACTACAAGGAATATCAATTCCATCCATTTTACTGCCTCTAAAGTCGAACGCTTCTTTATTTTCAGATTTGATGTGGGACTCTGTATTCCTACACTCTGTCTCATTTTAGTTACATCATTTTCATCTGCACCTAACTTACATTCTAGAGATTGGTCATATGATAAATTTTCTCAAATTCTATGGTGTCACACCTAATAGCGATAAATATAAGATCTCACCATCGAGCAAATGCCCATTATGGCCACAGGATATATTATATATTTGATTAAATTCCAGAACCTAAACTCATCGTTGTTAAAGATAAGGATGTCCAAAATATTATTACAGTATTGTGTCAGGAAACAAGGACCGTCATTTGCTCGTTGAAAACCATGACGTTTGAAAAATTGTTATGGAGAAATCTTGTTAACAAATAATATTCGTGAAAGTGATTTTCGTGGTGATACGTTGGCTACAATTGTCGTGGATGACGATATTTTCCAATATTCTTATAATAAAAAGACCAATTCTAATGATAAAATTCTCATATGAGTGTGAACCCAATTCCTCCAAATTTTACAGCCGCGTGAATAGAGGAGAGACTTAAAAGGTGACTCGGATTTTGAGAATTCCAAAGAAGGCGAGAATTTGAGAACAAATCACCAGTTCGAATGAATAGATAATTTTCTATCGTTGGTATTATAAAGTTTTTGTTCCATGCATATGGGGTGACATATTAACAAGCTTTATCAATTCGATGGTTATCTCCTGGAGCAATCAAATAGTATGGGTGTGATATATGATATTGGTATTGCAAAGATGTTGCATTTGATAAAAGATAATACGAAATCAGTGGCTCGCAGCTTGGGCTCTAATTCACCGGAATGGCATTTTTTCTTATCGGTACCTTGTATGTGGGTTGGCGCTAGAAACTATTGTACTTGATGCTTAACTCATAATTTTGAGTGGATGGCATGAACTTGTGCCTTGAAGAAAATGTTGAATCAAATTGATTTCCTCCTCAAGTCTCGTGAGTTACACTGTGGCTCCCTTTCATAATGAAAGGGTGCTCATCCAGTCGTGCACCATGTATGCATTTTTCAGAGAATGGATTTTCACGCAATGCGGCCGAATTTGCCTTTGGTTCAGGGTATCTTTGGTTTTGTTTTCGCATAAACTTCCTTGCTAGCCCACCATAAATACATTACCACTTTTCGAATTTTTATGCAATACATTACCACTTTTCGAATTTTTATGCATTAACCAAAGGCAAGGTTCCCTTCTGTGGGATTGCTCCCTGGTTCAACATCTTCTATGAGCTCTACCTTTATAAATTCATAGCCTCTTATTTATGGGAATCATGTGATAAGGCCTAGCCTGCATCCTGATTTAGAGTGTTTGAAATAGTTCCACACCTGTGACACTACGATGTATTGAGCACTCATACCATTCTTGGATAGGTTTCTCCTTTTTATACCTTCTATGAGCGCTTCCTGTTGAGCAAGAATTTTTAACTTTGGCGCTCAGATTGTAATAACCTCAAGTTAGAGATTATAAAAACAAAATCAAGAGTGGAATAATGCTCACAAAAACTTCGTAAAAGATTTAAAAACAAAATTATAAAAATGGTGTCCTATGCTCTAACCAAAATCTTGTATTTTCTTACGAGGAAGCAGACAATTTAAATACTCAGTATCTTCTTGTGAAGCATTTCATTATTTTGTTTAAAGGATTTTTTTTCTCTCCGGCTACAAAAATTGAGCTATAACATCTGGCTCGAATTTGGCAAAGCTATGGAGTCTAAAATTCTGAAAACCTTGAAATCTGAAAACCAAAATCTGACATTCTTAAAATCTGAAAAATGAAATATGACATTCTTGAAATCAAACTCCTCCAAACCTGTTTCCAACTAAGATTGCTACCCTTTTTCATCAGTTATGAAACTGAAGTGAAAAACTACAACTGGAAATAAATGATTGACACTTGAGCTTATTTATATACATGTCCTACCTATATAAAAATTTGAATTTCTTCAAGTGAAATCCACATTCCACTGGTACCAACCCAACATTCGGGTGGTGGGCCTAATGCCTCATTATTGCTGAAATTCAAAGATTAAAACTAACATGCACCATATAAGGATTTCAGACTAGAAACTTGATACATACCTCATAAATTATATATGTTGTTGACGAAATAATGCGTATGAGAGAAATTTGTATCTACCTCATTTTCTTGAATAAATTTTTGACATGTGTTTTCTTGCACAGGGCAGCCACAATCACTTCTAGGCTCTTCAACTTTGGTATTTTCTAGGATAGATTGTTGTAGGACATTTTCTTCCCATTTGCAAGAAAGCGAATCTTCTTGGAAATATGAAAAAGAATCTTCATCATCTGAACTATAGGTATCATAAACTCGAGAATATGCTAAGGAGTTAGAACCCTTATCTAAAAAATAAGTATCATAAATAGGCACACTAGAAAAATAAATAAAGTATGGCATTCAAGGGTTTATTTACAATTGAATGAGTTCTTCTCTTTCATCAAAGAGAATACAGGGATTGCCATCTTGAAACCCAGAAATGAAAACCCCAAAGTGGATACCACATGTGAGAATATAAAATCAGTTGTTGAGTCTTGTCACCTTCAAGATTCAGTTCCAAATCTTAATAAAACCAAAGAACAAAAATTATAATTCATTCTCGGTAACAGTGCCAATATATGTTGTAACTCTCGAAGACAGTTCTTGGCTATAGGGGAACCAATGTCCGAGACATATTAATATTAATGAAAAACTAATAAAATCAGTGGTTGGAGGAATTGGCCATGAGAGAAGCAACAAACCTTCTATTAAAAAAACCTAACCTTTGAAACTGGAATGGCCATAAACATTGAGTATTGCATGGTTTTTGAGCTAAGAAATGATATAGAAAGAAAATAAAGAAGGAGAAGGTTTAATCTTAGGAAATTAAGAATCTAAATTCGAACCTCTGTGGAAAGAATTACACCCAAAAGAGATGGTGGTTGTGAGTTTATAGAACATGGAGCGCCATTTAAAGATCTCAAATTTAAATTACTGTTGGAATGTTAATTCCAACTGCAGGTGGCGGACGTGGACAATACGGCTGCACCCAAAACCACCGAACAAAACCACAAACCGCCCAGACCATATCGCACCGCCATCCGGGAAAAGCAGTTTCCGTATGTTTGGCTCCAATGCGATTTGGTGAAGACGCGTGGCTCTCAAATGACATCAGCATCTCTGACATATCGGGAGGTAAAGCTCAGCATTAAACTGCCTTCCGATATCAATCTCCGCCGTCCGATTTGCTTCTTCATCCTCCACCGTCGATTGCTCCAAACCTGCATACGGGCAACATTTAATACTTGCGTGGAGTGAAAACTTAAATCTGGTTGACCACCTGTTCCGTCTGAAAAGAGTTAAATCAAATTTAATGCTGGTCGTAGATGTTAGGTGCAATTTTAATTTTAATGTTTTTATATAGCGGAAGTATGGGCAGCTTTCGTGGGTTGTTATTTTTTTGTTTTCACATGTGAATTACATTAAAAAAAACATACACGTTGTGTGTTAAAAAGAAGAGGGGGCAGCGTAGGTTAAAATGTGGTAAGTTGTAAAATGCACTATAGTGCATGGTGAAAAAGAATAACGCATATGCTCGTGGGTTGTAATGTTTTTACATATGTGTTGACCATTAAAAACCAGAGGAGCAACGAAAAGCCAAGAATGATTGCACAGCAGTGCATATGGAAAAACTGTGGAGCGTATATATATTTTCTTTGAGTTAACATTGTATTATGGGAGATATGTAAGAGCACAACAACGAAAGAGAATAGTGTGAGCCAAATGAAAAGAGCTCGTGGGTTGAATCTTTTTTGTGGAGCATTGTAAAATGATGGTGCAGTAAAAGGTGAAACACACAGCAGTGTGTAAAAAGACAAGAACAGGGTTGTAATGTTTTGTGTGGCATTTTTGTGAAACAGAGGTGTAAGAAAAACCATGTGTGGTTTTGCACAGAAGTGCATAAGGAAAATGGTGGAGCGCATTTGTATGCATATGTAAATTTTATTTTACAGCAGTAAAGTGTTTTTCACTGCAGTGAATGTAAAAGGGGATTTACAGCAGTAAACCCAGCTCAGTAATTTCTCAGGGTGAAAACAGAGTTTTTGTTTAATATTGTTTTTGGTGAATTCCTCTCAGCAAAGAGGATGAATGTTTGTATGAGGCTTTATATTTTAAGCAATAGAAATGTTTTTATGCTGTGTAATGGACTGTTATGAGTCATTTGGTTTTATTAGCTTCGCTGTGCAAAGGTCCTGGAAGAAATGAAACAGAGCATTGGCTCTGTGGTATTTGCATGATTGGTTTTGGTATTTTCCCCTTCAAAAATACCCAACAATGGTATCAGAGCAGGCTTAGGCTCTTTAAAGAAGTTAAAGAAGCTGAAGGGAGGAGCTTGTTGCAGCAGTAAAACTTCTCAAGCAGAGTGAAGGCTCTCCAGCAGTGTGAAGCCACAGCCAAAAGGGGTAAGGTATTTCTCAAAGCTTTCCTTTGTGTTACTGTTGAAGGAACAGTCAGTGATTTAAAAGAAAACACAGTCAAGTATTTAAAGCCTAGATAAGAATGGCAAGGTCAAAGAAGAAAGCCTCCAAGCCTGTTAAAAATGTGTCTCCCCCTTCTACTAAACTAGAAGGCAATCCATTAGAATACATTCTATTTGAAACCCCAAAGTTTGATGGAAACTTTAATGTATGGGAAATAATGATGAGGGCTTTCTTAATGTCTGAGGGGATTGAAGTCTGGGAGTCAGTGATTGATGATAGCAAGATGGATAAAGAATCCATGGAGTATGATGCACAAGCAGAAAAACTAATCTTGGATGGACTCCCTGATTCTGTGAAGAGGAATCTAGGAAAATATACATCAGCAAAGGATATATGGGACAGACTGCATGACCTTCATGCAAAGGGAGCATTGACCATGACAATGAGTCAAGAAGAACCCATCATAGAAGCTGAGAATGAAAAGCTTGACCTCATCAAGCTTCAAGTAAAAGAAAGGGATGAAGAGCTTGCCAAGCTCAAGAAGGAGCTGGATCAATGCAAGAGGAAACATCATGAAGAAGTCATATCCATGACAAATCAGCTGAATGAAGCAAAGAAGCAGGCAGATGCCTTGACAAGTCAACTTGAAGAAAGACACAAGAGAGTGAACAAACTTGTAGAAGAGATTGGACAGTACAAGGTAGAGGTCTCCTCCCTTAAGTCTGAACTACAAGAAGCCAAGAAGCAGGCACAAGAAGCTGAAAAGAAAATGAAGAGCAGTCAAGCAAAAGATGAAGAAATCTCCAAAATGAAGACAGACATCATCTCTCTTAAAGTAGCAGCAGCTGAAGCTACTTGTAGCAAAGAAGAAACTGAGGAACAACTTGCAAAGAAAAATAATGAGTGTGAAAGATTGGAAGAAGAGATTGTCCTCCTCAGGAAGAAGGTTGAAGGGATGAACAAGATCATGAAGAGCTCTCAAGCTCTAGATGACATGCTCAGCTATCACAGATCTCCATTTGATAAATCAGGACTTGGGTATGTAGGTGAACCCTCAAACAAGGATGAGGATGCTTTAAGCAAAGGAGATGTGAAGAAGCCAGAAAGAGATGGTGATGCTCCTAGTTCCAGCAAAGGCAAGGAGAAAAATGAAGGCTGCAATAGAAGAAATCCTGCTCCAAGTAGAAAACCAGCTCCAAGAAGAAATGTAGCTGATGTCAAAGAGGTAAGAGGCAATGGTTATCAACAAAGATTCTCAAGGCAACAAGGCTTCAGAAGTACATCAAGGAAACCTCCATCTCCCAGGTACCAAAGTTCATTTTTTGGTTATTGTTATGCTTGTTCAAACTTTGGTCATATGGCAAAAGACTGTAGAGCATTTCATAAAGATAAATGTTGTGGTCTCCGAAAATCTCCAAGAGACAATTTTAGAAGAAATCATGAAATGTCATTCATGAAAAATGTAGAATGTTTCAAGTGTCATAACATTGGGCATATGGCATGAGATTGTAACTTGACATGGGCTCTTACACAAGCTAGACCCATGCAAAAGAAGAGAGTTACACAAGTATGGAGAAGGAAGGTAATACAATCTGAAAACCCCTTGAACTCCCCAGTGGGTCTAAATTTGTTTTGAGAAGAGTTTGCCAAAAGAAGACAAACACACATTAAAGGGGAGCTTGAATTTTTTTTTGTTTGCTGAACTGTATTAACAGTGATTTGTTGATGGAGGATGTATTGCAGCGCAGCAGTTGCAAATGAAATCTTTGTTAATCCCTCTAAAAGGTAATACGCAGCAGTGATGAAATCAACAATGTTTTTGCTTTGTGTTTATGCAATATGCACATAAATGCATAAAGAAGAAAAGATGGCAGCGCTGAAATGTAAAGAGCAGCAGCGAGATAAGAGAAAAATGCAAAGCATGGAGACCCTCACAGCAGTGGGAAGATAGAACACAAAACAGCAGTTTGGAAATTTTTTTGGAGCACATGGATTAGAATGAACAGCAGTTTTGAATTTTTGCATGGCAATGGAATGTAGTTTTCCTTTTATGTAAAGTGAGAGAATATACTCACAGCTGAGTGAGTATAATACACAGCAGATGGAAATGTTTTGTATTGGGAATGAAAATGCAAACCAGTGAGAAGAAAATGAGAAGAAGGCAAAACGCAGCAGAGCGTAAATGCCCAGTGACTGAGAATGCAATGAAATTTTTCACACAGCAGTGAAAAATGTAATAATTTTTTTTTTTTTGTATGCAATGCAACATGCACAGAAATGACTAAAAAAAAACAGGGACAATAGATTTTTAATGCACATGGGTGAATGATAATGTGTGGCAGCAGAAAAATGAAAGGAATTGCACAGTAGTGCATTGTGTAAAAAAAATGAAGACTAAGATTGTGTGAAGCAAGGGTGCATAAGAAAAGGCAGCAGCCTGTGTTATTTTTTTGAGGAGAATGAAGTGCCAAGAGTATGGGCACACAGCAGTATGATGAAACAAAAGGCAACGACAGTGCAAATTGCAGAGGCAACGCAGCAGCAAATAAAAACCCAGGGATGACAGTCTATGGTTATGGGTATGGACAACAGTGAATATGAAAAATGCAGCAGCAAGAAGTTATGGACAGCAGCATGATGGCAAGAAGGAGAAGCACACAGCAATGCAAATGTGAAAAATGCAACAGCAAGAAGTTTTGAATAGCAGCACATGCAAAAGAAATTTTCCTTACAGCAGTAAAGGTAAATGTAATGAATTTGTTGTTCATTGAATTGAAATGCAATATATGCAACAGCAGTGAGTGTAAGAAATGTTTACACACAACAGTGTAAATTTGTAAATTGGGACAGTGTAATTGTTCCAGAAAAGACAGAGTATTTTGTCTTTGAAAAGTGCAGAAGCAGTGCAAGTGTAGACACAGCAGTGTGGGATAGACACAGTAAAGAAGATGGCACAACAGTGCAGCAGAGAATATGCATCAGCATAAGAGAACATTGTAATGAGTTTGCACACACAGCAGTGCAATGATTGTTTGTTTTTGAAACTGCATGCAAAGCAGTGTCTGTTTGTAATCCCTCTGTTAATGAGGAAGGTGCTCTTCAGCACATTGTTATGGTGAATCCCTCTGTCATGAGGAAGGTGCTCTTAAGCACAGTTTCAGGTTAATCCCTCTATTAAGAGGAAGACAACTTTGTTTGTTTATGAACTGCATCAGAAGCAGTTGGTGAATCCCTCCATGTGAGGAAGTGCTTGGGTAAGATTGAATGCCCAGCAGTTGAAATTAAAGGGGAGTGTTGGAATGTTAATTCCAACTGCAGGTGGCGGACGTGGACAATACGGCTGCACCCAAAACCACCGAACAAAACCACAAACCGCCCAGACCATATCGCACCGCCATCCAGGGAAAAGCAGTTTCCGTATGTTTGGCTCCGATGCGATTTGGTGAAGACGCGTGGCTCTCACCTGACATCAGCATCTCTGACATATCGGGAGGTAAAGCTCAGCATTAAACTGCCTTCCGATATCAATCTCCGCCGTCCGATTTGCTTCTTCATCCTCCACCGTCGATTGCTCCAAACCTGCATACGGGCAACATTTAATACTTGCGTGGAGTGAAAACTTAAATCTGGTTGACCGCCTGTTCCGTCTGAAAAGAGTTAAATCAAATTTAATGCTGGTCGTAGATGTTAGGTGCAATTTTAATTTTAATGTTTTTATATAGCGGAAGTATGGGCAGCTTTCGTGGGTTGACTATTTTTTTGTTTTCACATGTGAATTACATTAAAAAAAACATACACGTTGTGTGTTAAAAAGAAGAGGGGGCAGCGTAGGTTAAAATATGGTAAGTTGTAAAATGCACTATAGTGCATGGTGAAAAAGAATAACGCATATGCTCGTGGGTTGTAATGTTTTTACATATGTGTTGACCATTAAAAACCAGAGGAGCAGCGAAAAGCCAAGAATGATTGCACAGCAGTGCATATGGAAAAACTGTGGAGCGTATATATATTTTCTTTGAGTTAACATTGTATTATGGGAGATATGTAAGAGCGCAGCAGCGAAAGAGAATAGTGTGAGCCAAATGAAAAGAGCTCGTGGGTTGAATCTTTTTTGTGGAGCATTGTAAAATGATGGTGCAGTAAAAGGTGAAACACACAGCAGTGTGTAAAAAGACAAGAACAGGGTTGTAATGTTTTGTGTGGCATTTTTGTGAAACAGAGGTGTAAGAAAAACCATGTGTGGTTTTGCACAGAAGTGCATAAGGAAAATGGTGGAGGGCATTTGTATGCATATGTAAATTTTATTTTACAGCATTAAAATGTTTTTCACTGCAGTGAATGTAAAAGGGGATTTACAGCAGTAAACCCAGCTCAGTAATTTCTCAGGGTGAAAACAGAGTTTTTGTTTAATATTGTTTTTGGTGAATTCCTCTCAGCAAAGAGGATGAATGTTTGTATGAGGCTTTATATTTTAAGAAATAGAAATGTTTTTATGCTGTGTAATGGACTTTTATGAGTCATTTGGTTTTATTAGCTTCGCTGTGCAAAGGTCCTGGAAGAAATGAAACAGAGCATTGGCTCTGTGGTATTTGCATGATTGGTTTTGGTATTTTCCCCTTCAAAAATACCCAACAATTACATGAGTACTAACACCTAAATTCATGAAAGAATAAATTGATACAACCTGCTACATCATACATGATTCCAAAAGAATAAAAAATGTAAATGAACTACTGCAAACAAGATGGAAAACAACAATTACAACCATCCCAATGCTGAAATCGAAATTAGTTACTATTATTGAGTTTTTGAGAGACTCCTTCGTTACATGGCCTCATGCGTTTTTTGACTTCTGTCTCTTTCAAAATCTAATTATTAGACTTTTATCTTTGCCTGCCTCCAAACCTAACTATGTTACCTAATTCTTGAAAAAGTTTTGGGAACTATTTCTCTTTTTACAAAAAGGTTTTTGAAATAATATCATTTTAATATTTTATATATATATAATATTAAATAGAATCCTTTTTTAAAACAAAACTTCGGCCCTTTTAAATTTACAATACAAATATTAAAATATTGGGTTGTTAAATTAAGACAAAATGGGTGTGGGGCCCCATGGAAAAGCACACGGTTTTAGAAATGATAAAACTGCCTACGGGACCACTTGGGGCGGTTTCTAGAAAAACGAGGAAGTGTTGCTGGAATGAATTTGGACCGTTGATCATTTGATGGGCAGTTTTACTGAATCCACCTCCGGGACCACCCATGTGCATAATTTTCATGCAAGTTATGCTATCGTGATTCAGTTGGTCTATAGTGCCATTGTTATTTCTTGTTGATCTGTTGGGTAGTTGCAATAAATATAAACTTTGACTTCCTGCATTGCAACAACTAATGATTGTAATTTGCACTCTACAAACTTCTGAATGACTCCATGCACTTGTTCCAACAATCTCAGATTCCTCAAGGATCTGCTTTGAAGCTCCTTTGCTCTCAAGGATCATGAAGCATGTTTGTAATTGCAACATCTTGATTCCCTAGGCTGAATGCTCCTTCTGCAAGCAAGACCACTGTATCTTTGTCCAAAAAATTGTGGAATTCCTCAGTAAGATTCTTGCCTACAGTGAGACAATTTAGAGTAAAAGTGTCGGTTTTATCACTGCAAGGAACAGCAACTCCATGCATTTTACTGCCTCTAAAGTCAAACGCTTCTTTATCTTCAGATTCAATCCTGACTTGATTTCCAATGTGCCCACTTTGTATCCTATGTTTTGTCTCACTTTAGTTACCTCATTTTCATTTGCACCTAACTTACATTTTGGAGATTAGTCATATGATAAATTCGCTCAAATATTGTGGTATCATGCCTAGTGGTGATAAATATAAAATATCACCATCCCGAAAGTTCCCATTATGGCCACGGGATATATCTTTGATGAAATTCGAGAACCTAAACCCCTCATTGTTAAGGATGAGGATATCCAAAATATTATTACAGTATTGTCTCACGAAAGAAGGATAGTCATTTTCTCATTGAAAACCCTGACGTTTGAAAAATTGTTGTCGAGAAAGATTGTTAACAAATAATATTCATGAAAGTAGTTTTTTTGGTGCTATTGGCTACAATTGTCGTGGACGATGAGATTTTTTGATATTCTTATAATAAAAATAACAAGGAGAGAAGGGACGCAAACACAGAACAGACAACACATACAAACAACTCACAACACAACTTACTTTTGTTCATTGATCATACAGGTATATATACAAGCTGGAAAAGTTTCTGGAGAACAATTCAGGCAGTGGCTTTCTGGAGAAGCTAGCCTCTTTGTCAATAATATCTAGAACCAGCATTAAAACCTCTGTTGAATTTTTACTGCTCTACGCCGACTAACTCTGATGATGACGCCGGCTATCCCTGTCATAAGGTCATTGTGATTAATGGTCTAACACCTCCCATTAATCACGACGACCTAAAATTTAACTTGCCTATTGGTCTAAGTTTCAGCTAGGCTTACAACAAAAACATTTCATTTTTGCCTTCTTATTAAAGGGTCCATGCTTGTTCTTTTTCCTTTGTTGGTGCCATTTCATTTTCACCTTTCTTGTCATAAGATAGTGATTGAGTTTCTCCTTTCTTGATTGCAGGGTCACATTCTCTGTATTCAACATTGCTTCACGTTCTTGGGACTTATACTTGTCCTTAATGCTTGCAATTTCTTCTTTTATTCCTTCTTCTTGGCTGTCAATATCTGCACACTTAAAAACGATGTTAGATTCATAAACAAAACCATATTGATTTTTGTCATCGTGCTCTTTGGAAAGAGCTTTGCTTCCTTCATTTTTCTTTGCTGACATAGTTGGTTGATTCATATCTTCAACCTCTTTCGTTAATTCTGTTGCTGCAAACATGTTGTCCTGCATTTGATTCTTCTCACCAAACAACAACTCATCAATAAGATGCTTTTCATGCATCATGTTTAACCACTCATCATGGGATACATAATTGTCATCAAATTTGACTTCATCACAGGGAGTTTCCTTAATATCACATACTACGCTATTATCAGTTAAAGACATACTTTCACCCTTAATCCCAGCTATGATGCTTTCAACACAATCACCTTTAGCAACAACTCCTTCATCAACTTCAGCTTTCTCACTACCTTCCATACTGTATTTCATTTCAAGAATATTCCAAAATATTTTTGCATCACGTATTTCACCAAATTCATACAAAATATTGGACAAAATATTTTCATCTAAAGCTGATATGATGAGAAACAATGCTATTGCATTTCTACGCTTATCATTCAAATTCATAGAAGTTTCTTGGACAAATTTCCATAAATCTACTGAACCAAGCAATCCTTCCATTTTAATTGCCCAAAGCTTAAAATTTTTACCTGAGAAAATTGGCAGAACTGGCATTAATCGTTTCAGTGTTGCATCAGTGTCTTCAAATTCTTCTATTTGATTCAGATCTACTGTTGGTTGAAGCATTTCATATTCTTCTGCAACTATTGCCATTTCATTCTTTCTCTTCACCTGTTTCAATTTTTTCCGAGATTGTCTCCTCTGTTGACCCATCACTCTAATCATAGAGTCAAATTCAAAAATAATTTGCAGTAATTCAAATATCAAGGAGACCATTCTTATACTTCCAGGCTCATTACATCAAAGCGAAAATCATAATGCATACATAATATGACCTTTATATCAAAGCAGATCCTCATAAAAGTAGCAATTCTACTGAACAAACTTTTACGAAAAGATAAATCAATTTCACTCAGGCTGCTGACTTCACCTTAAAGGATCAAGATCACCACAACTCGTGTAGTAGAAAGAATATTTCCTACATATTAATCCTTTCTCAACAAGGCTCAAGGATTGTTAAAAAATACATTCACTTGCTTCAGCGCTTAACACATATACATCAATGCCTCAAACACTTGGTGCAAACATTAATGCAATCCCTTTATATCATAATTGGTTAGCCAATGTATATAGTAACCACATATCAATTTAAATTTTCAGATGTTGTTGCCATATTAGCGAAAATTTCAAAATACTGCAAATTCGAACAACAACTGTATAAACATACCAGCCAAGGGGGATCTCAAACATGATTTTTCTCAAAGATCTGATTCACAATAGCAGCGCTTCTGCGGTTCTCAAGCGCTCAACGCACAGCGCCCTCTTTTACCAGCACTTTGCAGCTCCTCCTGGGAAATCCCCAGCTCCTTCAGCAAGTGGCTCTCCTGGGCCCTCCAGGCTCCACACACGGTGCTTCAATGATTCTCTAACAAACAGCTTTAAAAAAAAAATACTCCAGGTGGCACACAATCCACCACTGTTCAACAACAACGTTTTTACACTGCGCTCAATCCACAACAGGCACAATACACAACACAGGCCATATGCCCAACGTAATCACACCTTCCAAGTTACACGGCAGAGCTACCACGCTTCAGACTCTGCGCCTCCTCCACATGAAGACTCAAACGAGCTGTCAACTCAATTGTCTTCACACAGCAGCAACATTCATGCATAGCAGGAGCCACACACATCTAATACCACTCGCCCTTCAAACAGCAACACACTCCTGAGCACTCGGCTCAGTCGCCCTTGCTCATGGCTCATACCCTTGCCAAAAAATTCTTGTTAACTGCTCTCCACGCTTCCGCTGTGCAATACTTCTTGGAAACACTCACAGACACCTCAAGCGCTCCGATACCAGCTTACACACCCTCAACTTTGATACCATGAAAAGGAGAGCAGGGACGCAAACACAGAACAGACAACACATACAAACAACTCACAACACAACTTACTTTCATTCATTGACCATACAGGTATATATACAAGTTGGAGAAGTTTCCGGAGAACAATTCAGGCGGTGGCTTCCTGGAGAAGCTAGCCCCTTTGTCAATAATCTCTAGAACCAGCATTAAAACCTCTGATGAATTTTAACTGCTCTACGCCGACTAACTCTAATGACTACGCCGACTATCCCTGTCATAAGGTCATTGTGATTAATGGTCTAACACCTCCCCTTAATCACGATGACCTAAAATTTAACTTGCCTACTGGTCTAAGTTTCATCTAGGCTTACAACAAAAGCATTTCATTTTTTCCTTCTTATTAAAGGGTCCATGCTTGTTCCTTTTCCTTTGTTGGTGCCGTTTCATTTTCACCTTTCTTGTCATAAGATAGTGATTGAGTTTCTCCTTTCTTGATTGCAGGGTCACATTCTCTATATTCAACATTGCTTCACGTTCTTGGGACTTATACTTGTCCTTAATGCTTGCAATTTCTTCTTTTATTCCTTCTTCTTGGCTATCAATATCTGCACACTTAAAAATGATGTTAGATTCATAAACAAAACCATATTGATTTTTGTCATCGTGCTCTTTGGAAAGAGCTTTGCTTCAGGTGGCACACAATCCACCACTGTTCAACAACAACGTTTTTACACTACGCTCAATCCACAACATGCACAATACACAACACAGGCCATATTCCCAACATAATCACACCTTCCAAGTTACACGGCAGAGCTACCACGCTTCAGACTCTCCGCCTCCTCCACATGAAGACTCAAACGAGCTGTCAGCTCAATTGTCTTCACACAGCAACAACTTTTATGCACAGCAGGAGCCACACGCATCTAATACCACTCGCCCTTCAAACAACAACACACTCCTGAGCACTCGGCTCAGTCGCCCTTGCTCACGGCTCATACCCTTGCCAAAAAATTCTTGTTAACTGCTCTCCACGCTTCCGCTGTGCAATACTTCTTGGCAGCACTCACAGACACCTCAAGCGCTCTGATACCATCTTACACACCCTCAGCTCTGATACCATGACAAGGAGAGCAGGGACGCAAACACAGAACAGACAACACATACAAACAACTCACAACACAACTTACTTTCATTCATTGATCATACAGGTATATATACAAGCTGGAGAAGTTTCTGGAGAACAATTCAGGCGGTGGCTTCCTGGAGAAGCTAGCCCCTTTGTCAATAATCTCTAGAACCAGCATTAAAACCTCTGTTGAATTTTTACTGCTCTACGCCAACTAACTCTGATGACTACACCGACTATCCCTGTCATAAGGTCGTTGTGATTAATGGTCTAACAAAAAAGACCAATTCTGATGATAAAATGCTCATATGAGCGTGAACCCAATCCCTCCAAAATTTATAGCCTCGTGAATAGAGGGGAGAATTAAAAGGTGACTCAGAGTTTGAGAATGCCAAAGAAGGCGAGCGGTTGAGAACAATGTCACCAATTCGAATGAATAGAGAATTTTTGGTTGTTGGTATTATAAAGTTCTTCTTAAATGCATATGGGGCGACATGTTAACAAGTTTTATCAGTTCACCAGTTATCTTCTAGAGTAATCAAATAGTATAGATGTGATATATGATATTGGTATTGCAAAGATGTTGCATTGATAAAAGATAATACGACCTAGTGGCTTGTAGTGTGGGGTCCAATTCATTGCAATGGAAATTTTTTTTCTCGGTGCCTTGCCTTGTTTGTGGGTTGGCACTGCAGACTATTATACTTGATGCTTAACTCATAACTTTGAGTCAATGGCATGAACTTGTGCCATGAGGAAAATGTTGAATCAAATAGCTTTCCTCCTTAGGTTTTGTTGGGTCAATTTATTAGGTAAATTAACACAAGTATTTAATTATCAATTCGGGCTTGTAAACTTGGAAGCGTTTCCAAAATATATGGTTTTCAGTTGTAGCCAATTTAGAAGATAAAATATAAAGATTGAAATAAATGCATATTACAAATATAAAGTTTAACTAAATAATTTCTAATTCAATATGTAATAAGCAAGAGAAGTGGCTCCTAACTTAGGAGAATCAAATTGAATTTCTTCTATAATACTTCATGAACAGAAACCAAAACGACTAATAATGGATTTTGGACTTAATGGGATACATAATTGTTTATGAACTCCTCAGTGATGCTTTCATCGTGTCCATTGAACTTTTGGAGGAAGCTTATTAGACCAGCCTGATAAAGTTTTTCTATGGTCTGTTTTTCCAAATGCTCAATCTAGAAATCTTTTGGTTCTACCCTGGTAGTCATATGCTTTCTTCTCTAATGCTCTTCACAAAGAAATGAAATCAATCTTCTTCAATCCTTTTGTTCTGCTGCAAAAAGTTTCACTGTTATTCAAAACCCATTAAAAAACATTACTCTCTGTGTACAAAGATTATAAAAACATTTTGATTATGTTTTTATTGCTCTTTAACTCATAGTTCAATCTTTGTTTTTGCCAAAATTTATCAAAAATCCCTTCTCTTTTTCGAAAATTCTCACTGTGCACATGGATGGAACAAATTTTCCACTGTATGCATATGAGAATAGAGAAATGGCCATTGTTTTAAATAATCACAATTGTCATTCTTTAAATAATTGATCTAGTTTGCGAATTTTAGTGAATTTTCATCACACGTGAGTTTCTTTTAATGAGCCCTGGGAACTTGAAAAATCCTTGAAAATAATCTTACCTTCTCTTCAACATTATATTCTGAGACTTTATCACTTTTACAAGAACAAATCCGCCTCCTATCTCCTTTGCCTCATAGATTGGTCAATTCTTTCCCTTCATTGAAATCTTTGTTAGAGCCAAACTGTGAGACCGTCAATGCACCATGCACATCTACAGAATGGAGAGACTTTCTACTACTGGAGACATTCACAGTAATCCCACTACCAGACGCAATGACCAACAACACCCGTTTCGACCTCGTGACCTAACTGAAGCTCTTCGTTAAATTGCCAAGGCTCCAGGGAAGTGAATGCACCAACACCAACACCATTCTATCAAATGTAGAAGTAGATTCAAATTCAAACATGATTAGCTCACATTCGGTGAGTCAAAGGTTTCCTAGTGCTCAATTACAACGGACTGGGTATCTTCCGAGATTTATTTTTACACTATTTTAAGTCGATAACGAACATAATTATTGATAAGGTTGCAGTCCGTTCATAGACATATAATGAGCATGTTTCCATCAATTAACGTGTCCATCTGTTACCGCTCCTTTCTTTAATTGTCTGTTGAGAGAGTGGAAAGGCGTCGATAGGTATTTAACGAAGGTATAGCCAAATGATAGAATTTTATACCCATTTTGACACTACAAACAATGTAAAGATAAAAAATAGTAATAATTTTTTTAGGATATTTCTGGAAGTGATTTTGTGGATATTTCTAAGATAACTTTAGACAGCGCCATTTCAATCAGAAATATCCTTCGATATTTCCAAGGATTCATTCATTAAATCAATGGCAAACACGTTTTTAATGGTGGCAAACACTCAGGTTTTTCAACTAAAGTTTAACTCCTTTTTAACATGACATATTTCAAAACTTAACAAGAGTTTCTTCCCTTGAAATCCATTCAATAGTTTATGGCAATTTGGAGGTGATATCTTACCTTTTTTTGCTGGATTTCTGGAGTCTATTGGGGCGCACAATCAATCTAAACGCTGAGAAAATCTCGGTCCTCTATCTTCTTGAAAACTGATGTCTTCTTCCTTCCACGGCTGCCTATATATTTTACGTTTCTTCCTCTGTTCAGGGTTCTTGCTTTACGCAGCCCTCTCTCTTCCTTGTTTTCATTTTTCTACTTATCTCTCCTTCCACGAGGGTGTTGTATGCATGCGCATGAATGCACAGCGTTCTGCACCTCTACCTGAGCAAAATTTTGGCTATGATGGTGGAAGAAACGTTTAACACAGAGCTTGGTTTGCGTTTACACAATGAGCAATAGCAGTAGTTTACACAGTGTTTGAAAGCATTTATTTGAAGGAGTTTGATTGTTTCACCATTCCAGCACACACTCTGACTTGCATACCTTTGGCTTCCCATGTGTCCATTTGACAACGTTTCTCTTTGTCCTTTCTTCCACGGTGTATATGTTTGTCTTATCATCGTAATCCCTTATCACCTACGCTCTTAGATAACTCACCTTTCGTTCATGCTTTAAATTATATGCCCATTTAATCATTTCATTGTTCCATTTGTTTTTGAAATGATATATATATGTATGCGCCTTTTTCATTGTTTATAGTTTTTCCTTCATACATATTTGTAATGATATATATACTATTTTTTCCATAATATATATGTGTGCCTTCAACTTTTGTCATGATTTCTTATATGCACATTTTTTAATGATATATATATTTTGATTTTGAAATGACCATTGGATAGGTCATTTTGAAATCAAAAACTTTTGATAATGAAACTAATCCTTGTGGTTTATATGGGCATCAAAATAATTTCTTAAAGGAAAAAAGATTGTCCTCAATTTTAGATCAAAATGCTTATATGGTAATGTAGGGATATATGGATTAATGTAGGTTAAATCAAAGGTATGGTAGGATATAGGTAAAATGTAATGGAATGCATATAAAGCACTAAATTAGTCTTAACAACTTTTAGAAAAAAAATTAAAAATCAAACTTTTAAGAGAAATTTTTTTTCTTACTATACTTGTACTCCCATAAAATATTTGATGTCAATGATGTCTTCCGATCAAATGATGGTCGACAATATCTTTATTATCAAAACGATGGCTCTTCCAAGATATATTGAAATGTAGAGACTTATTTCTTCTTCATGTTTTCGCATCTGACATTAATTCAGGATCTTTGAATGTTGATGTTGTTCAGGTCCCTTTTGTAGTTTGTAATTGATGTTTCAGGTTCCTTTTGACATGTAATTTTCAACAATATTTTACGTTGCTTCTGTCATATAATACAGGTCCCTTTTGTACAATATTTTCAATTATGTATCAGGTCCCTTCTGACGTGTAATTAAGGTTCCTTCTGCAATTCAGCTGCTCAAACTATTTGCATAGTTTTATTACAAACTTTCCCCTTGCTTATGTTAAGACTTATCCTAAAATCTTGCTTTTCTTGGAGGATTATTTCTGAAAAATCAAACACAAGTAAGAGTAAACAAAATAGATAATTCATATTGGCCAAACAAGTTGGTTTTCCGATATGAATTCAAGTTTGTGTTGTGCTAGTTTCCTAGATTTTCACAACCAAACTCCCTTATTATTTTTATCTTTTTCTATTTTTTTCTTTTCTTTTCTTTCTTAGATGGAGGTGGGGTGTAATGGAGTAGGGAAGTATGAAAATATGATGAAAATAGGTTAGGTTGAATTCATGATCTAGTAGTAAATGGATAGATAGATATATAATAAGTCTGGACTTCAACATGCTTGATCGCGGAGCTTAACGTACAATATGGATGATGGATGAAATCATGAACAATATGGATTATGAAAGGTTTCTTATGAAGTGGATGTGACTTGTCATGCTACAAAATCTTAACTTCCTCTTCGAATGATTAGCTTCATGGATTTTTCCTCGATTTTGATTCATGTTGTAGGGTTGTTGGTGTTGTTGGTCAGCTACTGAAAACAAGCTTCAAGAGTTTTGAATTTATTTGAATGAAATCAACATCAGGTGAATTTTCACTTTGATTTGATTTGAAAATTTGTATTCATATTCTAAAATATGATTTTTTTTTTAAATTGACTTTAAAAAAAGTCCTTCATCCATGGAGTTTACTCTTTAATTCTTGTTATGACCTGCAAAAACATAGCATTTGTCTGAAATGCAATATTAGATGATGGAGGAAGAAAGGTTTATAGTCTCTTTTTTTCCAAGAAATATGTAAAATAATTACAAACATTTCTTATAAATCAAGTCCAAAGATGATATACAAAGAAAATGCATTTGTTTACCCCTTGAGGAATGGTGGCCAGCCTAGACCTCCTAGCGGTATTTTGTTCACAAAATATTTATTTTATGTCCAATTAGAGTGATTACAAAACCAAGTTGAAGTGAATTCATATGGCTACTTCCATTATAAACATGTTTTCAAAATGATTTGAAATGATATGCTAAAAATGATGAAGAGTAACCTGTTTGATAGAGTTGCTTGTGAATTTTTTACTAGACCAACAGTCACTATTTAGAGTGTAACGTTTTCGTTAAAGATTGGATTGATGTGATTCCACTTGGATATTAACGTAGATTCATTTTTGTCTTTCCAGTAGAAACATATTTTAAAAATTCTTAGGCTTGATATCACAAAATTGTTGATGAACAGACCTAGGAGGCAGAGTTTTAATGTACTGATTTGAAGACATGCAGTGACTAACTGTGGCATAACATTTTTACTTGATCTCCAAATGGGATGATTCAAATTGTGTATTGATATATACTTGAATATATATCTCCCATATAAATAGGTTTTGAAAATAAGATGATTTTAATGTCAAATATGCCAATGAACAATCAAGATCTAGAATTGTCACCATGCAGATTTTTCGAAAAGCAGTTAGTATTTCAGGAATAACTTTTTCATATGATACCTGATTGAGGTGATTCAAATTTATTTGGAAACTATATTGCAAGGAATATCTTCCATATGAACATCAGGTAAAAATGTTTCCATTAGACACCTCAAATATAAGCTGTAATAACTCTGTCCTCAAAATTTTCCTTGAGATCTAGTGTTTAATTTTAGCTTGTCTTTTTCATTTGTGATCCAAATTGAAAAATAGGTTTAAAAGCTAGATTTCAAGATATTATTTACTACATTTTTCCATAAAATCTTTCCAAATGAATATTGAACAATGATTTGAAGAATTATTCATGAGAGTTTGAAACAAAATTATTGTGGATGTCTTATTGTGAACTCATTCTACTTATTTATTTATTCTCGTCTATCATATTTTATTGTAGAAAAATATGTCATTCTTTCAAGTATAAGAGAATTTCCAATGCATCCATTTGCGTAACAAGATCATAAGTAGGCTCACATCCAAGTTTGAAAATATACCTTAATGAATGCTTAGACATGAAAAATTAGTTGATCATAAAGATTTGATGCTAAAGAATATTGAAAAATGGAGTGGTATTGTGGCCTAATGACTAGTTGAAACCAAGTTTAAATGTGATCTTTAAGTTTTTTATTTTGCTCAACTATCATAGCACAAAGTTCTTCTCGTGTAACTTGTTCAAAATCATGAATGCACAAGGGATCTTCTATGAATTCTGCAATTTCTAGCTCTATTGTTTGAACTTCGTTGTATGTGATCCATAACTCATTTATCTCCCTACAAAGATAACTAGAAGAAGCTTCTAGGTTCTCTTCTTGTGGATCCTCTTCATGGATTCTTTGTTCCTCTTCTATCTTTTGAAATGAAAATTCATCCCTAGTGACCATTCTAAATTGTGGACAATGATTTAAGAATAGCCTTGTGATAGCATACCCTCCTTCTCTAAATGACTTCCTTAAGATCATGTTTTGTAGATCTTTGTTTTATTGTAGTTAGTGAGTTTTTATTAGTGGTTGGGGGTTTTTTCTACCTTTCTAATTTCTATGTCTAAGCATGAATAACCGTAATGAAAAGTGTTTTTTTTTGTGTTTTGTTTTTTTTTTTTTAACAATATTCCTGATTGATTATATTGAAGTATGCTTCCCCAGATACGACGCCAAAATGTTGGGTCAATTGACTAGGTAAATTAACACAAGTACTTAATTATCAATCCGGGCTTGTAAGCTTTGAAGGATGTCCAAAATATATGGATTTCAGTTGTAGGAAATTTTAGAAGATGAAATATAAAAATTGAAAGAAATGCATATTAAAAATATAAAATTTAACTAAATATTTTCTAATTCAATATGTAATAAGCAAGATAAGTGGCTCCTAACTTAGGAGAACCATATTGACATTTTTCTACAATACTACTTCATGAATAGAAATCAAAACCACTAATGAACAATAGCTCAAGATGCATAAAAGAATAATAAAAGAAGCTCCTGACTAAAGAGATCCTTGTTGTTCTTCATTATAAATTCATTCATCATTAATGTCATTTTTAGAAAACTGGAAATTCAAAAAATCACTTTAAAGCAAGAAAGTTGAATTCTAGTTTCTAATCTCTGATCAGATAGAAGGAGAGTTTAACTTAAACACTGGTTTGACCCTTCATATGCAGATTAGAGTTAAGATTAAGATTCTTCAACAATCATAACATATCAGCATACTTCTAATTAATTGATTAAACATGAAACAAAACTAGTTCAGGAAATTGCAACTAAATAATCAGAAAGTGCACTTAGCTCGGTATAGGGGCCCTCCACCTTTGTCTCGCACGCTAAAAGTACTTCTCAGCTACTGAAACTCAATCAAGAATTCATCATATATAACAACATCAAAGAAAATGGAATTGGTCTCTTTGATTAACTGACAAATTTCAGAATTCTCAAAATGAAGTTTTACAAATTCTGCATGTTCATGCCTTCAATGTTTTTGGCTTAAATAGAGAAATATGAAACAAACTTAACTAAAATTTGTTTGTTTGTCACAGGGGGGCAGAAGCCCCCCCTATACGGGGGGTTTGAGGGGGGCCATTAGCTCCCCTCTACGGTGTTCGGGGTAGCACTTGGGGAAAAAAAAATGGACACATGGTTTTACCCATGGTTTTGTGCATGGTTTTCACACATGGTTTTGGGTGCGATGGTTTTTAGTCCATGGCATTGGATGCTTTGGCATGTATATATATGTATTATAACATTCAAAGGAACATAAAGAAAAATCAATCTAGTAGTCCCGATTTTGGGATCCAGGGGAAAATCTCAATGTATATTTGTTTTATGTGTTATGCTCTCGTTGTTGCTTATTTTCTGTTTTTTAGAATTTGTATGCAGGTAATTTGTGTACTAGGTTAAAACATACAAAAGAAACCCCATCACACCATGGCTATCTAGAAATGGCCAGACAAGGCTGAAAACTACTATCACACCTGGCAAAACCCATGCCAATAACAGCAAGAGAACCATAAACATAAATGCATGTGCCATGCATGCCAAAACTAACAAGAAAATCATACATGCAGCTCAATACTTACAAGTAATCTTGTTGTAGTCGCATGATCCCTCTCTTCCATGCTTGATCTTTGTTTCCCTTTTCTTTTTTGTCCTTCCTTTGCTTTTCATTCTCCAATGCTAGAGTGGTCCAAGAATACTCTAAGTGTGAAAGAGTATGAGAGAGAGAATAGAGAGAGAGCTCCAAAAATGAACTGACAAAAGGTTGTGAACTGATCATCATAAGCCTTTTTATCAATAAGGCCTCTGTTTTCTTCATTTTCCATTATTTTTCCTTCATTTTCTTCCTCACATGCAACCTGTGACCTTTCACTTTCCTTTTCTCCTATTTTCCATTATTTTCATAAATAAACTTCCAATTAATGTCTCTTTGCCTTTTCAAAGCCTTTTCCATTTCCTTTTCCAATTTCCTCTTAGCCATATTAAACCAAATTAACACCCACACTAGGATTTTTTTCCCAAAATTCATCTTAGAATAAGTGTCCCGTGACCTTGGTCTTATTTTTCCTTTATTAACCTTATTACATGAACTTTTAACCTAGGGTTGTTACAATAAGTACAATTAGGCTTCCACAAGGTGAGGAACTTGGTCGAATGTGCCCCTTTTGCAGCAACTCCTGGATTTGTTGCGTGATCTCTTCATTTTCTAGAATGGATCGACGGTATATCGGCCCATTGGGTAGGGGTGCTGTGGGAGTTAAATAGATCGAATGCTTGACCTAACAATGCAAGGGTCTCCATGTGGGTGAGGAGAAGATGTCCCTGTATTCTTCCACAACCTTATCCACCTGCTTCTATTGTGTGGAAGAACCTTTCTCGGGGGCCATGGATGTGGCCACGATCTTCCCCTTGCTTTGAGATCAAATAAAAAATAAAACAAATTTCCCGGTCTGGCAGATGATCTTATTGGATTACTTAGCAGAGATCAAAAAGATGGCAGTAGGCAGGGCTACCTATGGTATCCTGTATAACTTATTTCCCAAAGTAATAATAATAGTGTGAGGCATAGACTCATACACAACATGACGCTTATACATCACAAACTTCAAGAGGATAAACATCACACAGCGCCTCATCCATGAAGTGCTTGATGTTGTAGGGAAGGCGGCACTGTCAGCTGACGTGGAGATCTCATCCTTGGTGAAGCCACCTGATGGTGTACGGTTGTGGGTGTGGTTTGGTCGGCAAGCCCAACCGCTTCATGACCTATGCTGAAATGAGGTTCTTTTTAATCCCACTATTGACATTGAACTACAGTGGAGAACCCTTCACCCCCATCTGTGAGTGGAAGAGACGCTCCCCCTCCTCTAGATATTCGGGCTCAATATTATGGACCTTGATGGTGGCAATGGTGGTGCTTGGATCTGCATCAATAATCTACTTCCCTTTTTCATTCCCCTTGTTAGGTTTTGACTTAGATTCAGAACATGCATCTGACTCTGAAGCCTTCAGCTCGACCAGCAGTGACTGCTTGGCTTGACACTCACTTGTGTTGTGAATGGGGCTCTTGTGGAACTCACACCACTTTCATGTTTCCTTCTTTGTCTTTTTGGTTTTGTTCTTCACTTGTGGCTTCAACAGGTTATCTTAGGCCACCCCGCCTTGGATTTGTCCTTTGTTCTGCAGTTTGGGGGTGCCTTTCCTTGGCTTTGGATTTGCATATCCAAAGTATCACTTCTTCTATTTAAATTTCTACTCGGTCTTGACAGCATATCGATAGGTGGCATCAAACGACATGTCCAGGAACTCCATCTCATCCTGGATGTATTTGTGTACACAGCTACAGTACTTGAGTACCAGATGCCGCTCAGAATCCTTGATACCCAACTTCGTTTGAAGGGTATGAAAAATATTTTTGAACTCTGTGTTCAAAACAGCAACAAGAAATGATAAAAATAGAATCCAGAATATTCCAATTTTAATTTGTCCTTGAATTAAAATTGTGAATTAAAATGGAATTTAATCTCACCAACTTCTTGGAAATAATTAATTAATTCATTATGGATTAATTAGTTGGAGAAATTAAAGTTAAAAGTCTTTCTAAATTTATGCAAGAGTTATCCCTTAAATTAAGGAGATTATCCCTTAATTAAGGAGATAAGATTGAGTTATATTTGAGTTGTAATTAGCTAACTCAGTTTACTAAGTTAAGTCCAGTTAAATTAGTTCCAAACTGTTTGAGGAACTAAAGATGAGATAATAGTCAATTGATGCATGCATGCACTCAACCAGTATACTCTAGAGAACTGAAGATTCCCTTATCAGAAACGCATGCATGTCTATTCTGAGAGAGAACCAGCTGAGCTAAATGTCCAGGACAGTGTACTATTAGTTGCATGTTTTCTCCTATAAAGGAAACTCATGCATGCAGAAGGATTAAGGTACCTTGAGGATTGCGCAATTTTACAGGGTGTGAGATCAGTGTGAGTGATCAATGTTACACTTGGTAACAAGAGGTTCACCAAGAGAAACTGCACAAGGAAATAGGAGGCTAGGAGGGCGGAGGAGAAGGTTTGTGAGAAGCCTTGTTTGCCTGTGAGAATCCAGGAGGATTGTACTGAGAGCTGGTTAGATGTGAGAGTTAAGGCTTTGTGTAATTCTGAGGTATTTCCACCTTGTATAATAATACAGATAGTGGGGTTTTTTAGCTGAGGATTTCCCCTGAGTATTTTCATGTGCATTGTGCATTGATTCTTCTTCTTCTAGTTATATGTGTTCAGCTCGATCTTGATCTATCTTTAAGCTTCCGCAAATTGATAATAGAGGTAGATTATAGTATTTTTCTTTGGTATATTGCATTATCGGGTTAATCTACAGTGAGATTTTCTACATAGGTCTCAGAGCGATATTTGTAGAGAATTTGCATAATTTCTACACGGTATCGGAGCCAAGTTTATCGGAGCAATGAACAGTATATGGAGAAGAGAATTCGAAGTTTGAAGTTTAGGGTTGCAGGTGCAAATCAAATTCATATCATACTTCAATTGAGATGGGACATTATGCAACTAATTTCCCATCGAATAAGTCCAAGAAGGGATCCTCGGAAGGATTGGAAGGTGAGGCATTAGCCTCTTAGTTCGAAATGGACTTTACCCTCATTGCATGCATGGCGTCATCGATTATGGGTTGTGGTTGGTATCTTGATAGTGGAGCCTCATTCCACATGATCGACGATAAAAGTTTATTCAGTGCCTTGGAGGAGAAAGACCTCAAGATGTGCATAGAGATGGGTGACGACAGAAAGTATAATGTTTCAGAGTGGGCACGGTTTCTATTCAGAGGGTGCATGGAGTTCCTATCACCTTGATAGATGTGAAGTATGTTCCTAGACTGAAGAAGAACTTGGTATCGGTCGCGATGTTGGAGGACAAAGGCTACAATGCTGTCTTTAGTAAGGGAAAGGTTTTCCTTAGACATATCACCACGAGACAGGTCAAAAAGATTGGTTCACGAGTTAAGAACTTGTATGCTCTTGAGGTTCAAGATGCATGGAAAGCCTTGAGGAGCAAGACAAATGTTAGAGACTTGGTGGTCCTGAGGGGGTGTAAATTACCTCTCAACATGCAGTTCCATAAGAAGTCTCAGACAATTGTGGAGGAGCCACAATTGGAGAAGTGGGAAGAGAGATCACATGTAGCCATACCTCCAAGTGTGAGGTGGGGCGATGTGAAGTGATAGTCCCATGAAGGCTGAAATTGGGCAAGGTGCATTGAGAGGTTTTATCTCATGGATTGTACCTTGCTACGGGAGCCCAAAGTACATAGTAGTGGGAGGAATCAGTGGGATTGATAAAGTCAGAGATCAAAGTGACAGAGGCTAGAGCAGTTAGATACTGAAGAGTGCAGAGAATGATTGACAATAGTGTAGAATGGCAGAGTCAACAGAAGCACAAAGTTTTCAGTTGACAAAGGCAATAACAGTGAGAGACTTTGATGACAGATGCATCATATTGATTCATGTTGGATGTTTTTTTGTTTCTGGAGTTGCTGGAGCAACAACACTAGAGAGAAGTGTTGCATGCATAACATTCCAAAGGTTCACGATCAGGATTGAGTTGAATTCCTTTCTTGTTGAGAGGGAGTGTTGAAAATAGCAACAAGAAATGATAAAAATAGAATCTAGAATATTCCAATTTTAATTTGTCCTTGAATTAAAATTGTGAATTAAAATCGAATTTAGTCTCACCAGCTGCTTGGAAATAATTAATTAATTCATTATGGATTAATTAGTTGGATAAATTCAAGTTAGAAGTCTTTCTGAAGTCATGCAAGAGTTATCCCTTAAATTAAGGAGATTATCCCTTAATTAAGGAGATAAGATTGAGTTATATTTGAGTTGTAATTAGTTAACTTAGTATACTAAGTTAATTTTAGTTAAATTAGTTCCAAAATATTTGAGGAACTAATGGTCAGATAATAGTCAGTTGATGCATGCATGCACTCAACTAGTGTACTCCAGATAACTGAAGACTCCCTCATCAAAAACTCATGCATGTCTATTTTGAGAGAGACCCTGTTGAGCTAAATGTCAAGGATAGTGTACTATCGGTTGCATGTTTTCTCCTATAAAGGAAACCCATGCATGCAGAAGGATTAAGGTTCCTTGAGGATTGCGCAGTTTTACAGGGTGTGAGATCAGTGTGAGTGATCAGTGTTACACTTGATAACAGGAGGATCACCCAAAGAAACTGCGCAAGGAAATAAGAGGCTTGGAGGGCAGAGGAGAAGGTTTGTGAAAAGCCTTGTTTTCCTGTGAGCATCCAGGAGGATTTTACTGAGAGCTAGTTAGATGTGAGAGCTAAGGCTTTGTGTAATTTTGAGATATTTCCACCTTGTATGATAATACAGATAGTGGGGTTTTTTAGCTGAGGATTTCCCCTAAGTATTTTCATGTGTATTGTGCATTGATTATTCTTCTTTTGGTTATATATGTTCAACTCGATCTTGCTCTATATTTAATCTTCCACAAATTGATAGTAGAATAAGATTATAGTATTTTTCTTTGGTATATTGCATTATCGGGTTAATTTACAGTCAAATTTTCTACATAGGTCTCAGAGCGAGATTTGTAGAGAATTTGCATAATTTCTACATGGTATTGGAGCTAGCTGATCTATAGAGAAATTTCTACACTCTAGCATGTCTTGGTCCCTTCCCTGTAGTAGTGTGGTCCACTTTATGTACTTATCTTCATAGCTCTCGACATGGTAATACTATTCCTCGATGACACCTTGGAAAGAATTCAAAGTGTGTGTGGCTAAAAATAGTGAGGGCTCACTCTCGTCCCTCTGCTCACAGTAGCTTTCCTGCTAATCTTTGACATGGGGAGTGGCTTGGAGGACTGTAAAATTATATTTTCCCTATTGGAAAAATCATGAACCGAAAAATATCCTTCTCACAAATTTGGCCATTTATCTACGACATATGCATCTATCTGGCCTTCAAAGACGAGAATGTCAAAGTTGAATTGTACCTTAAAGGGAATGGCACTTCCAGAGTGGTTGTTGGATGAAGATGTGTCGCTTATGGGCATCTGCCGAAGGATCTGGGAAAAGTTGTCCATCATCGTGTTCCTTTGTCGCTCGAGGGAGTCTTCCAATAATATTTTGAAAGGATCTCCTTCTCCCTCATCTTTATTTTCTTCCACCATGGGAGTTATCCAGGGTCAGTGAGGTTGGTCTTGGAAAGATTCAACCAGTTCGAGCCCTAAATCCTTATACCCCAACCTCATTAGGGCCATGCACATAAAAAACAAAGAAAGAGCAGACCACTTTGATACCAGTGATCCAGATTTATGAAGGAATGAAATGAAATATAGATATGAATAGAAACATAGAGATATAGTGAAAACAAAACTTCAATTCATTAATAACCAAGTATTGAAAATTGTTACATGCATAATGGAAATATACTAGCTCAGGGGATGGTAGCTTATCTCTGAGAAGAGATGTGGCAGCTACATGCCTTTTGAACTGTGTTACAATGAGGCTTGGTGGAATTTTTATCATGAAGAAACAATGAGAAACCCTAAACATCCAAAAAACCTAACCCTAGGAGATGAAGCGCCAAAATCTTGTGGGCCCCATTGAGGTTATTTGGAACGTCAACTTCCCAGGGTCGTAACTTTGACATACAATCTCCATTTGACTATCAAAATGCCTCGTTTTGAATATCAATAAGATGAGGTCGAGAATAAAATCAAAAATTGACCTAGCACTTTTCTAGTCTCTGTTTTCCCAAAAACAAAAACAATAAAACTAAAACAAAAAACAAAAAACTTTTAGGCCCTCAAAATGGATCTAGAATTTTAGGACTCAAAAAAATTACAAAAAAGTAAGTTGTGCTACAATTAAGGAAACTAAAAAGGAACAACAGTGGGAGTCCAAGTGGAATAGGCGGGTGGCAACCAATATCAACCTAGATCATTCTTGTATCAATTTACTTACTTCTATATCAGCCTACAATGTGAAGCTAGTCACTGGATAAAACACACTTTTGAGTATCAATTGTGGTAATTGAATGACACCAAACAAAAAGAGTGTGCCTCAAGTAAGGACAACATGATTTTTCCTTAATCAAAGAGATTGGAAAGGAGAGATTTGTTAGAGATACCTCAGGAGGAATGTTCAGAGAGAAGAAAGATCTAGATTGTATCTTACACTCTACCCAATTTTGTAATGAAGACTGTAATTGTGATGTATGTCCTATAAAAATCCTACTATAATGAGAAATTAATGGAAGATCGATATTGTTTTGATTCATACTTTTCTTAGACGTTATGTTTATTGTTATATTTAGTGTTTAATATCTACAACATTTAAGAGATATTTAATGCATCTTTATAATAATGTCTAAATTATAAATATTATGTTTCTAATACATCCCTTTGGCTCTATCATATGATTTCACAACCTAAAGGTTTTTTAATTCCTTTAACCTTTAATTCTACACTAGCAACCATCATTTACAAATCAACATTCACCCTTTTCCTTTTTTTATTAAGGAAAAAAAAGAAACAATGATTATGCATGCTTCAAGTTCATAGGTAACCATCTCATAAGCTTATAATCTAGTAACCTTCATTTCATTCATAAATTGTCATAGCATAACTTAGGATAAAAAATAATAAAAACTACTATGCTATGCAAAATTACTTCGTAGGCATAAAAGACTCTTCGATGCACAAACAAATGCCTAGTAAAACACTAGAAATACACATGTTTGTATAAAGTAGTCAAAGGTTGTATTATGCTTTAGATTTGAGTTGTGAAAGTTTTTGGGGTGTGGTTTATCATATTATATTTATTCATGTTCTTGAATTCTTCTTGCATGGGACTCTTCTTGCTCTTTCTTTGATGATGATATCTCTTAGTTATAGTATCAATGAGTTGCTAAGACTACTTGATTCTCTTTCTAGAGTGCTAAGTAGGACTAGTCCTCCTACTGCATGTCTTTACCTCTTTATTGGCGAGTTTCCTTCTACTTTATTAGCATCCAACTAATTTTTTTAGATCTTTGATGGACTATATTGGTATTGTACCTATCATGATGGTTGGTACCAATTTCATATTGTCTATGTCTTTGAAGATCTTATGGACTCTACAATCTTACAATGTTCACTTCTGCTTGTCTCTCTTATTCTCTGACAATCTTCTCGTTATCTATGTTGCAACTTCTTAATTCATCTCTTAGTCTTCTAAGAGTGTCCATCAGTTCAAGGGTGTCCTCCTCTTTCATCTTCCTAATTGAATCTTCTTCAGGACCATATTGATATTTTTTTGTACCATACTGCTCTAATATGTTGCCCATATTTTCTCTTTCTTGTTGTACCTTGATGTTTGCCTATCTGTTGTTACATACACAAAGTTGTTAGCTAACCAAAATGAAAAATAAATTAAACACAACTATACATCACCTTGGCTTGTGTCGAGATGAAATCATTTGTAACAACAACAAAAAATAGTGTAGACATAAAACAATAAATCAATAATTCTTTCCTCAAATCATTAAATCAGCCATAACAATACACATATGTTAACAAGAAGGGGACTTTTACCAAGGATAATTTTAGGGGCGAATGTTCACCCTTTGGCGAAATTAAGGGGTTTTAAATTTTTAGTGGGCGAATATTTTGTATCATAGTACATTTTTACAAATCACCTCAAATAGCCCACCTTATTTTAAGGGAGAGGGTAAAAAAGGTAAATTTAGCCCTTGAAATTAGGACTTACAAACTTCCATTCGCCCATTTTCAAGAATAGGTTTTATTTAAGTGAATCCATTCGCCCATTTTCAAGAATAGGTTTTATTTAAGTGAATCCTATGGGCCAAATACCATATTTATAAAAGAGGTATGGTAAATTAATAAAAATATAAATAAATGAGAGGTATGGTAAATAAATAAAACATTTTTTATATTTACTCCATAAGTCACCTTATATACATGTAAGGGTGTAAACAAATAAAAATATAAGTAAAGTAGAGGTATGGTAAATAAATAAAATGTCTTTTTATACTTACTCAAAAGGTATGGTAAATAAATAAAAATATAAATAAACTAGACGTATCGTAAATAAATAAAAACTCTTTTTATATTTAGTCCATAACCCTCGTTCTATTTATGAAGGCTCAAGAAAGAGGTTTTATTTAAGTGAATCCTATGGGCCAAATACCATATTTGTAAAAGAGGTATGGTAAATTAATAAAAATATAAATAAATGAGAGGTATGGTAAACAAATAAAACATTTTTTTATATTTACTCCATAAGTCACCTTATATTTACGAACACTCAAAAAATGGGTTATATTTAGGTGAAACCTACGGCCAAAATACTATGGGACAAATACCATGGACTAGATTGTTATTAATACCATGCAAAAAACCATTATTAACCCTAATATTAGAATTAATAAAAATAAAAATGGCACATGGTATTGACCCATGGTATTCACCAAAATGGCACATGGTATTGACCCATGGTATTCACCTCGAATGTAGCCTATTTAAATGGGGGAAATTAAACCAGCATGTAGCCTATGCTAAGATTCACTAGGACTTTACAAAGTTTTATTATTTAGTGAAAGACTCGCCAAGATCTTACAAGATTTTATAATTGAGTAAAATATTCGCATGCCTGGTGAGAGATTTGCCAAAAAATTATATATACATATTATATTATTGATAAAATCGCCTTCCATTTTTCCTATATACCATGGAGATTCGCTCATTTATTATATTTATAAATTTAGGGGGGGTTCTTAAAATTTTCCCTGACTTTTACAATTAAAACATTAATCTTGTGTGTGCATGTGAGCCTTTCCAAGTCCAATGTTTGAACCTTAGCCTTAATACCACTTCGTCACATACCCCTACTAAATTTAACCTAAACACACTTGCAAAAAAGAAAACCCTATTTTTTATCTCTCATACATTTTATCAAACACTTTACATGTAAACATTTTTTCAAATACTTTTTATATAACCAATTGAGTAGTATTTTTCATATACGCATTTTACCAAACCTTTGTATGAAATCAAATAAAAAATATTGCTCTAATTTCACTTGTAACATACTAACTGAAATATACAACTCAATCATGCAACTTTTGAGTTTTGTCTTTGGGTTATTTTATCAAATAGTTTATATGCAAGTTGTAATAAAACACCTTTAACACATTTCTTCAAATTATTTGCATGCTTCATTAAAACATTTAGGCATGTCTTCAAACACTTTGCATGAAAACTAATATAGAAAATTCCTCAATAAATATCTCCTAAAATACTGTAGTCCAAGTTCTAAAAATTAAGCCAAATGATGAGTGAGTGTTACCCTCATTATGGTCCAAGTTTCAGCTTCTAGAACCTCCCAAAAGAAAAGTTATAGCAAAAATGTCAACATGACATGTTTAATGCATGAGTTTAAGAGAATTCAGGAAGCTTGAATTCCTTTGATCATATCTCCTATAATATCGTGAACCAAGATCTAAAAGTTAGCCTAGATGATGAGTGGGATTTTGGTCCAAGTTTTAGCTTATGGAACCTCCCAAAAGAAAATTTATAGCAGAAATACCAACGTGAATTATTTGATGCACAATTTTAGGAGTATTCAGGAAGAACAACTTCCTTTGATAATATATCCTAAAATACCATGACCCAAGATTTGAAAGTTGGACTAAATGATCAACGGGATTTCCCCTCACTACATTCCAAGTTTTAGTTTTTCGAACCTCCAAAAAGAAAATTTATAACAGAAATTCCAACATTACATGTTTGATGCACAATTTTAAGAGAATTTAGGAAGCTTGACTTCCTCTAATCATATCTCATAAAATATCCTGACCTAAGATTTGAAAGTTGGATCATATGATCAACAAGATTCCCCCTCACTATGATCCTAGTTTCAGCATTTGGAACCTCCTAAAAGAAAAGTTATAGAAAAAATGTGAGCAACAGTAATCGCAAAGACCTGCATGTCCACATACATGTTAACTTGCATAGAAAATCAAGACATCTTTCTTACAGCCTCAAGGTAGATTACAAATTTAATCCACAAAAATATCAAGGAGTCTTTTCCCATTAATTTCATGCAAAAATTTCCTACATCCATGCAATATTATCATAGAGCTATACACCAAATTAATATAGAACTAATCATCATATTCATAACTCATAGTTAATAACACTTATTTGAAATATAACAATGATTGAAACTAAAGGTGGGACTTCGATTTTCCACCCAACCATAGACTAGAAGCAGGTTTTATTTCTTGTAGTAGCTACCCCCAAACCATATCCATGATCCAAGGATTTTTTTCAAGCAGACTTAACTGGAAATCATGCTCAGCACTAAGAGTATAAGAATTTTTGTTACAGGTGGTTTATCTGTTGTGGAAAGCACTAATCCAAATGGAAATTGGCACCCACCCATGGTATTTATCGACCCATGGTTATTTATCCACTCATGGAATGTACCCATGGTATTGTAAATGGCATCCACCCATTGTAATCATCCACCCAAGATATTTATCCCCCCATGGAATTTACCCATGGTATTGTAAGTGGCATCCACCCATGGTATTGTAAGTGATATCCACCCATGGTATTCAATAACCCATGGTATCTACCCACCCAAGGAATTTACTGTGGTATTATAACTAAGAAAAGACTATAAGTAACAAGTCACATTTTGTAAAAGGACATATTGTCCACCACAATGTAGCTTTTACAGTTATTCTTTATTTTAATAAAAATTTTCTTTGTTGGTTTTGCTTAATGTTTGTTCTCCTATTTTCTTCTGGAATTTGAATTTTTTAGATGTTGGGGACCTCCCCCAAGATTTGAATCAAGCACTATAGGAATTCACATTTCTAGGTGGTTTATCAGTTGTGGCAAGCACTTTGAGAGTCGTATATCAACTCGAAAATGATCAACTTAGGTGGTTTATCAACTTATTTAACAAGCATTGGGTGGTTTATTAGCCCTCTTTGTAAGCACTTGGTGGTTTATCATTCCTTTCAACAAGCACCCTCTTTCCTAGTGTTTTATCAACCTAACATCAAGCACCTTATGTGATTTATCAGCCCAAACATCCATTTTTTTCCTTCATTCAATTTATTTTATCAAGAGAGAGAGAGAGAGAGGGATCATTTTTTTGTTTGAATGCCTTTTTATCATTTTTCTTTTGTGTCTCTTCATGTTCCTCATGGAACATTCTTGAATATATTTCTTACTAGTTGCACATTTGATTAAATAATGGTGCCAAGTAAAACCACTCAAGTTATTCTTCCTTTTCCCCTTATATCGTGGATTTGTGGTCCCACTCTTCAAGCCATTTAAATAAATTTATAATTATTTATAATCAGAGTACAATTGCATTGCAAAAATCAGGGGGAGTATACTAGGGGTGTTATAGAGATCATGCGCCAAGAGAAATCAACACACATTCATGAAAGTAAGTCTAACTTATAAGTTTGTGCTCTTGATATTTTCTACATGTAATAAGTTTATAACCTTTGATTACTACAAATAACGTATTTATCAATCTATTTCCTTTCAAATCATAGGCACAAGTATTCTATCATGCTAGTACTTTTGTTCCATTTCCCATTGGAGTTGTTTAGCCAACTACTAGGGTTACATGAGGATCTATTGGTACAAGAGGTCACGTGCCAAGAATTATCAACATACACATAAATGCAAGTAATTCTAACTTCTACCTTTGTCCTCTTACTATTGCTTGCATGTAATAAAGTCTCACATGTGATTTATTATAAATAGGGACATCATTGGATTCTAGAGGAGCTACATTAAGTTCCCCTACAAATGCATGTACATATTTTATGGATACAACTACCTCATTTAAATTTGGTTTCCTTGAACATATGTCTAGTAATGGTTTCAAACCAAAAATTGGCCCAATCATCAAATACTCATTGATCTAAGGCATGCCACTTCTACGGCTTTAATTTTGGGTGCCACGGTGGTTTATTAATATTGGATGTGCTAACAATATTAAGGCATTTCATGTTTACATGAAAACCTTATGAAAAGAAAAAATATCCTAAGAAATAAAATTGAAATAAAACTAATCTCTCATTGCAAAAGAAACACATACTATCCCTACAATAATCCAAGAAAGATAAAATTCAACTGCAAAATCGTGGCCATGAAATTGGCTTCTCAATATTAAGCAAGGAGAAGAAGTAAATCTTATAGAAAAAATAAATCTCCTTGACTATATATTTTCCCATCCTATTATCCATGGGGCATATCCCATATATGTATTATTACAAAAAACATTTCCATACCTCAAATTTGGGAAGGCGTAATCAAGAAACTAAATTTGGTGTTCAAATCGGGCATGCACCAACCAGGAACAACCTCAACCCTTAAAATTTAGGTAATCATGCTTTGTATGTTGGCCATGTGGCATCCTTGGCATGTTAGGACTAGTTACATATATTACACATGGAGGTGCCAAGTATAATGTGTTTTTGAAACCTATTTTTTCACACCAATGGGCAATGAGCTCCAGTCTTTGTTTTGGTGAAGTGTGTCCATCAACGAACTCTTCAGTGTCTAGTATTTAGCTATTTTTTTTTTTGTGTTTCCGCCTCTTTATCAACGTCATCTCCCGCTCTTTATTTTTCTTTCCCTAATTTTGACTTTCTCCCAGCTCTTGAGACCAAAATCTCATGTATGTCAATGTAATTTTCAGTGCCTTTATGTGTATAATTTTTTGAACAATAGCAACCATAGCTTTAGATTAGTATAAATAATATGAATGGGGGGAAATAAGTTAAGCTAGGAAAACTGGGATTCTAATTCCACTGGCCACCAATGTGACTTTGACTAATGACTTCTGATAAATACATGAGGCTTAGTATCTCCTTCCCCCATTTTTGGTTGTCAGTTAGACCGAGTTTTGTTGATATATATCTTTACCCTATAAAAGGTTTATCAAACCAATACAAATTCCAAGGTAGAGATTCCTCCATGATAAACATTATGTAACCCATGCAAATGTATCAAATTCTATATATATATATATATATATATATATATATATATATATATATATATATATATATATATATATATATATATATATAGATATATATATATATATATATATATATATATATATATATTGTTTTTATTTAAATGGTACCTATCCAATAGTATATATCCCAACTTATACACAATTGGATACATTGTTGCACGTTGCATATTGTTTGCAGCAAGGGAGATTTTGGCTTGAGGTGAGGTTATAATCTCCCACGGCCCATTCACAAACTCAAGAGGACATACTTGGCTTTCCACTTCCTTCAATTCCTTTCCATTATGTTGGAATACCAATGCCACTACTTAAATTTTCTCATGGGCTTACTCAAGAGAGATTTTTGGTTGGGAATAGGTCATTTATGTTGGATTCGTATCTTGAGCAAAAAATCAGTGGACTTATTGTGGTAAAATATATAACCCCCCCTCCCCCCCATTTTTAATTTATTATCTTCATAATAACAATGGGGACCCTCTACATAAATTCTAGCCATATCACCCTTTAATGCTTACTTTTGGTTAATTGTGGGATATTTTTGCGAGAATTTTTTTTTCTTTGAATTTCCATTCTGATTGCTTCATTGCATTCAATTTCTTGCTTTCTTTCCATTTTATCTCATTTTGACTTATGGTTTGCAAATGATGCTTATTCAAAGTTTCAGTGATTTTCACCACCTAGACTAAAAAATGTACAAAATGTATATTATTTTAATTTTTGTAAATTAATTAATTTTAATATATAAATATCGTTTTTTTATTATTTTTAATTAATTATTATTAATTATTAATTTTTATTAATTTTTATTTTATTACTAACTACCCTACAAAACCATCGTGGTCGAACACTCATACATTGTAGGAATTTATAGGTAACTTCCTTATATTGAACACCAAAGGACACCACTCACAAACAGATCACAGATCAGTACCCTAGTATTCTTAACATGGTTAAAACTCCCAAAGAGAGAAACAGTCCACGGCCTGAGCCAACGTGGCCACTTCAGGAAATATTATTAATAAAAGAAAGAAATTTACATAAGCTTATCTCATGAACAGTCACTGGACAAATGACCCTCCATGCTCTTTGTATAGAGATCATGGACTAATCGAGTGTTAAGCCACGGATCAAGTATCAATAATACAAAGGAGAGAATGAACCGTCAGATCACTTCATGTCTATAACATATCTTGACCGTTGGATTGTAAGTTACAAAAAGTACATACTAAGGAAACACACTTTACCTAACTATACACTAGGCCAAGTTATACTTAATTATTTCTTATGTGTCGGAATATCCTGACACCCTCCCCTAAGAACAAATTGGGATATGATTGAAGGATGTACAAAGATGACACAATAGGAGAAGGAAGGAGGCATTAGATCCTCTCCCCCCGTAATGACAACTTCCTGAACTCCAACAATAAATCGAAATTTAGTAAACTTCGCCTCTCTGAGAGCCTTTCTAAAGATGTTTACAACTTGATCATCGATTGAACAATATTGCACTTCAAGAACATGGTCATGAATGAGCTTTCTGATGAAGTACATGTGTATTTCAATGTGTTTGTTGCGGTGATTTTGGATTGGATCTTTGCATACTTGAATGGAACTTGATTATCACAGCAAAGTGTTGTCGAATACTGCTGTTGAAAACCAAACTCTAACATGATCTAACGATGTTAGGTCCCTATACTACTAGTGTAACCCCTTATTGTTATTATTGAAACCCCCTTATTATATTTTTGTGCCCATGTAGTCCCCATATTATTATTATTGTGCCCCAATAGAAGCCCACTATTATTATTGTTGTGCCCTTACATTATTATTGTTATGTCATCTCTAATTATTATATGACCCCTTAGACTCCTATATATAGAAAGGAGGCCTTGTCATTTGTATCATCCAAGAATTTTTCATTTGTGTAATGTAAAGAGGGTTGCCCCCTCGAAGAGGCTTGTTTCTATGGTTTTTTTCTATCTTTTCTATCTTTTGATGAGTTGGTTTCATAACATTTGGTATCAGAGCTTTGGATTCTAGGGTTTCGCTACTCCAAACAGGTCATCATGGTATTTTCGCTATAACTTTTTTCTGAGATGTTTAAAAAGCTGAACAAAAAACCCATTTGAGCCTAAATCATGGTCACACTCGGGCCCAAATTTCATATCTTTTTTTGCTATATTTGCAGAGATACAGTCGAAGACATTTAGGGTTTCTGCAGGCTCCCGAATTACATTCCAAACAAGTGACCTGGGGAAAATCATCATAACTTTCACTCTGAGCATAAGATTGAGATTTGGTAAGAAGATATAGAAAGAGGAGAGACTGTAATTTCTAGTGTATTGTTTTTAGGTTCGGAGGTCGAAACAGTGACACGTGGCATTTTGTACAAGTTCACTCTACTGAACTAGTCTATAATCAGGTCATCGGGGGAGATTTGGCATAAACCTTCCTTGGAGAATCCAATCTTGATCAGACTTGTGGGATTAGAAAGAGGACTCAAAGGGATACTGCAAGATGCGATTTCAGATATTCGAGATCCGCAATTATAGAGTTACAACAGATTCAATATCGAGCTATTACAAAGTGAAAAAAAATGTGTGTAGTTTTTTTAAATTTTTCATAAGATTGGTTTGAAAAATTAGTTTGAAGGAATTCAAAGGGAATAGTGAAGAATTATTAGCATTAATTTATTCCCTGAATAAAGAAAATGGAAGCATCTAGTAAGCAACCTGAAAGCTCTAGCATGACTCGTGAAGAAGAGGAAGAAATGCAACATGATATATCAAAATTACAAGACCAAGTACAACAAATTTCACTCTCACAAAAGGTAACTGAAGCCAAGATGAATGGTGTGGAAGCTAATATGAATGGTGTGCAAGTATGGATGGCGTGGAAGCTAAGATGGATGGCATGGAAGCTAAGATGAATGGCATGGATGCTAAGATGGAAGAATTGAAGATAAATTTGAATAAGTTGCTACAAGAAATGGTTACTAATGGTGAAAGGGTAGTAAAGGAAACTCATGATGAGAACAAAAGAAATGTTAATCATGATTTCATAGACTCTAATGTTGGATTGAAGACCCACCATGTTCCAAAAATCGATATGAAGAAGTTTGATGGCAAGGATCCTGGAACATGGATACTACAGATGGAGCAATTTTTCGATCTCCATAATGTGCAAAACACACAAAAGGTACGTATTGCAACTTTATATTTTGAACCAAATCAGTTTGTATGGTATCGATGGCTTTGCTCTGTAAACAAATTGTCAGTTGGGCAATTTTTATGGAAGAAAGGATAACACATTATGAGGATACAAAAAGCAACAACTTTTTTAGCCAATTGATAAATCTCAAACAAAAAGGTTCAATGATGGAGCACATTGAAGACTTCCAAAAATTGAACATAAGGGTAAAAGATATTCCAGAGGAGCGTAGGATTGATGTGTTCATAGGGACTTTAAAGGATAATATCCAACATAGGGTTCACCTTTGGGAACCTGATTCATTGGAGAAGGCATTCAGGTTAGAAAGAAAAATGGAAAGCAAAATTATGGCAACCAGGAAGCCTACCACTCACAAATATAAGGATGGAAGTGTTGTTTCCCCTAACCTTCCACAACCTACAAGGTTGACACCACAAAAATTGGAAGAAAAAAGAGAAAAATGGCTTTGTTATAATTGTGATAGAAAATACACTAAAGGTCATAAGTGTGCTAAGAAGAAATTATTCTACATAGATTGTGAAGAGGAGGAAGAAAAGGAACAAGAAATGTCAAAAGAAGAGGACATACTCTAGGAACAAACCCTAGATAAAGAAGAAATGAATCCGACCATATCTTGTAATGCATTGGCTAGAATTACCACTCCTCAAAATATCAAGAAAGAAGGACATATCAAGAAGAAAAAGGTAATAGTGTTGATTGATTCGAGAAGTACCCATAATTTTATTCTATTGACACCTAATCAATGGTATAGTGTTTGAATAGTGTATGCAATACTCCGGTTTTAAATCCGTTGCATAACAGTCGACTATGTAATATCACTTTTGTAATACCTCTCCTCCACCAATACTACCACTCCAAACCTACATTGGTAGTTGTCTGAAACAACCATATGTTATACCACCTCCATATGCAATAGTCACCACTGTCCAAAACCTCCAATCCACGCTAACCTGTATAAAAATATTGCGCCTCACAGTTGGCTCTTAACAATACCGTGCTCTCTTTAACTTATTCGCTGCAACTGGAGGTCATAACAGCTATGGGATACAATATCGCGCTCCCCATACATACGCTGCCATAATCCACCATACAATACCGCGCTCCTGGTGACAGTTGTGGGATACAATACAGCACTCCTGGTATTATGGAAAGGAACAGTCCCGCCATACATTGACCTCCACTCCCCATACCGTTGTATCATGTGATTTTAATAGGGAACAGTCCCACCATACATTGACCTCTGTGTGTTTTAGTACACTGCTCCCACTCTCATTTTATTACACTGTTGTGTTTTTTTAATACATCACTTTTTAATACATGCGCTGGCCTCCATGCTATACCCTCCTCCATATATACCTCTTATATTTACATATTAGAATAATATTTTTACATTTTTGTCTACACAGCAAGTGAAAATTTTTGCCAGTAAAGGAGAATTTTTTTACAAAGTACACATTTAAATGCATTGATTGATCTCTATAGTTGGAGTGGTTCTCACCGGCAAAGAGAACTATCCAGAATGGTCATGGAAAATCAAACAAACTCTTATTTTTAATGAGCTATGGAAAGGAGTGTGTGTTGGAAATGGAGACAAAGAGCCAGAACAGCCTACTTCAAACAAGGAATTCGCCATTTTGGAAAATAAGAATAGCAAGGCTTATGCATTGATTGCAGCATTATTAAACGAAGAGGTGAGTCGCCAATATTTTGCCATTTTCAAATGCTTTCGAAGCCTTACAAAAACTGGAGGAACTCTATGACTCACACCCTGCATTTGAAGTTGTTCAACTCATGATTAAATTGTTCACCCTTGAATTATAAAATGATGATCCTCTTTCTCTTGCATCAAAAGTAAAATCTATTATTCATGATATCAAAATCATTAATGTTGAACTGGATATTCCTCTTATAGCTTTTCTCAAGGAACTTTATCCCACTTACTCAAATTATCTTGAGTCATTGCAAGAAAATGGAAACCTTAAAGATATTACCTTTGACTCTCTTGTGAAAAAATTTGTTGAAAGAGAAAGATTTTGGAAAGAAGACAACTCCTCAGTCTTCTGAAGAGGTTGTCTATCTTGCACATAGAGAGAAGAATCTTGCTCAAGATTCTTCCAGAGGAAGAGGTGGTTGAAGAGGAAGAGGAAGAAATTTTAGAGGCAGGGGGAGAAGACACTCAAGGATAAAAGTTGGATTTGCACCGCATACGCTGCAAAATAAATGGATCACATGATGCATCAACATGCAAGTTGCCTTGGGACAGAATTGAGCAGGAAAGAAACCAACCCAAAGGTAAAACTAATGATAAAGAGAAATTTAAAGCACCTGAATCCACTCACTATGTTGTGGCACATTGTAATATTGTAGTAAATGAAGACTTATTTAATGCTTCACTTGCTTCTTAGAAAAATGATTGGTTGTTATGAAACCAGCTCACAAAAAGATAAAAAAGATAGATAAACGCCTTAGAATTCAGCCTCTTTGAGGGGGAAACCTCCTTTACATTACATAAATGAACAATTCTTGGATGATACAAATGAAAAGACCTACTTTCTATATATAGGAGTCTAAGGGGTCATAATATAATCAGAGCCGACATAACAATAATAATGTAAGGGCACAATAATAACAATAGTGGGCTTCTATGGGGCACAATAGTAACAATATGGGCACTACATGGGAACATCAATATAATAAGGGGGTTGTACTAATAACAATAAGGGGTTACCCCAGTAGTATAGGGGCCTAACATGCCCCTCTCCTTCAAAACGTTTTGTCCTCAATGCTTGAGTAGTTCTTGATGCTTCTGTATAAAAATTTTGTCCTCCCACGTGGAATCTTCAGTGGGTAAGTTCTTCCACTTGATGAGATACTCTGAAATTGATCGATTTCATAGTAGTTGGGTTCTCATTTCTGTGACTGCTCCAGGTTCCAATATGATTTTTCCTTCCTCTTCAATTTCTGGCAATATTGTTTGAATTGGGATATTTTGCGACTTTTGAATAAGTGGCCATACTTCTTTGTCCTTCTTCCATTCATCCCTTGCTTCGTTTATCCAATTTGGCTGGATAATAGAAATAGCACAAAACAATGCTTCCACATCCTCATCCTTTCTTGAGAGTGCATCTGCAACAAAATTTTGCTTCCATTTTCTATAAATGATGTCAAAGTCATAACCCATCATATTTGTGACACATTTTATCTATTCTTCTAAAGATAATAGTTTTTCTAAAAAGTATTTAAGACTATCATGATCCATTTTTACCTTGAAGTGTTTTCCCATTCGGTAAGGTCGCCATTTCTTAAGTGCATGTAGTATTGCCATTATTTCCTTCTCATAAATAGCTTGCTTGAGATGTAGCAGTAAAAATACCCAATCACCTACATCAAAACATTTTTCACTACGATGTTGATCTACCTGTTGTTTCATACGATTTTGCACCAAAGTGGCGTTATCCTTTAAAATTTGGAGAACTTTTTGTTGATGCTCGATGTGATCTTTCATTGCTTGAACCTTTTTCTTCTTGATATGTCCTTCTATCTTTAGAGTTTGAGGAGTGGTAATTTCTTCCAATCCTTTACAAGATATGGTCGGATTCATTTCTTGATGCTCAATGTGATCTTTCACTTCTTGAACATTTTTCTTCTTGATATGTCCTTCTATCTTGATAGTTTGAGGAGTGGTAATTCCGACCAATGAATTACAAGATATGGTTGGATTCATTTCTTCTTTCTTGATGTGATCTTTCACTTCTTGCACCTTTTTCTTCTTGATATGTCCTTCTATCTTGAGAGTTTGAGGAGTGGTAATTCTTGCCAATGCTTTACAAGATATGGTCTGATTCATTTCTTCTTTCTCTAGGGTTGGGTCCTAGCGTATATCCTCTTATTTCGATGTTTCTTGACCCTTTTATTCCTCCTCTTCATACTCTATGTAAAATAATTTCTTCTCAGAACACTTATGACCATTAGTGCATTTGCTATCACAATTGTAACAAAGCCCTTTTTGTCTTTTTTCTTCCAATTGTTGTGGTGTAACCCTTGTAGGTTGTGGGAGGCTAGGAGAAACAACACATCCATCTTTATAGTTGTGAGGGGTAGACTTCCTTGTTGCCATAATTTTAATTTCCACTATGTAACAAAGCCCTTTTACTCTTTCCAATTGTTGTGGTGTTGCTCTAAAGAAGGTGTTGCTCTTTGTATCCTCATAATGTGCTATCATTTCCTCCATGAAAATTGACCACATAACAAGTTTTTTACGAGAACAAAGCCCTTTATACCATAAAAATTGATCTGGTTCTAAATATGAAGATGCAATACATACCTTTTGTAATAGTGGTACACCATGTAGATCAAAATATTGCTCCATCTGAAGTATCCAATTTACCGGATCCTTGCCATCAAACTTCCTCATATCGCCTTTTATTGATTTTAGGAGCTTGATATTGAAATGACTATAACTCTGTAATTTCGGTTCTTCCAGTTCTGAAATTACGATCTACAGTAGCCCTCTGTGTCTTCTTTCCAATGCCACCAATTTGATCAAATTTAGATTCTCCAAGCCAGATTTATGCACAATCTCCCAAGATGACCTGATTATAGACCTTTTTAGAAGAGCGAACTTGTAGGAAGTGCCACATGTCACTGTTTCAACCTTAGGATCTAAAAAATATACACAGGAAACTACATTCCATTCTCTTTTTGTAACTTCTTATGAAATCTCAATCTGATGCTCAAAACAAAATTTATGACTATTTTTCCCAGGTCACCAGTTCGAAATGTAATTCGGGAGTATGCAAAAATGCCAACTTCCTTAGATCATATCTCCGCAAATATAACACGAAAAGGTCTGAAATTTGAACCTGCGGTTCAGAACAATTTCATCCCAAATGGGATTTTTTTTAGCGTCTGAAACGTCGTAGAAAAAAAGTTATAGCGCAAATGCCACGATGACCTATTTGGAGCAGCGAAACCCTAGAATTCAAAGCTCTGATACCAAATGTTAAGAAACCAGCTCACAAAAAGATAGAAATGATAGATAAACAACTTAGAATTCAGCCTCTTCGAGGGGGAAACCTCCTTTACATTACATAAATGAACAATTCTTGGATGATACAAATGAAAAGACCTCCTTTCTATATAGGAGTCTAAGGGGTCATAATATAATCAGAGCCGACATAACAATAATAATGTAAGGGCACAATAATAACAATAGTGGGCTTCTATGGGGTACAATAGTAACAATATGGGCACTACATGGGTACATCAATATAATAAGGGGGTTGTACTAATAACAATAAGGTGTTACCTTAGTAGTATAAGGGCCTAACATTGGTTGCTTGATTCAGGAGGAACTTTCCACATGAATTTTAGAAGAGATTTTTTTGAATAATTTACTGACAATGTTGATGGAGCAATATACTTCACAGAAAAATCAAAACTCAAGCCATCAGGGCTTGGAACAATGAGGATTAAATTTCCTAGTCTTCCAGACTTTCTTCTACATCATGTTCTATATCTCCCACAGCTGAGGAGAAACTTGTTGTCCCTGGTCCACATCCACCAACAAGGACACTCCATTCATATGTTTGATTGCAAGCTTGAGGTGAGAAAAGCATCAGACCACTCACTTGTCATGACTAGGATAGAAGAAGAAAGGATTCTCAAGCTGTAGGTACCTCTGCTCGTGCACAAAATCTCTCATACAATTCTCATTATGAAGAAGGTACATTTCCATCAAGTTTATTATGGCATGCTAGATTTGGACACTTGAACTATGATAGCCTCCACTTGTTGAAGAAAAATGGTGTTACTAGTTTGCCTACAATTCCTAGGAAACTTAAGCAATGTGATGCTTGCATTCTAGGAAAGCGTAGCAAACAGTCTTTTCATGATTCACATTCCAGAGCACATAGAAAACTTGAACTCATTCATTCAGATTTATGTGGTCCAATGCATGTTCCTTCTACAAATGGAAATAAATATATGATGACATTTATTGATGACTACACAAGAATGTGTTGGGTTTATTTATTGAAGAACAAATCTCATGTTTTTCAAACATTCAAGAAATTTCATACATGGATTGAAAATTATGCACAATCTCATATTGGCTCTATTCGCACTGATAATGGAAAAGAATACACTTCAAATGAATTTGAAACTATCTTCGCCAACATGGGATCAAACATCAAATAATTGTGCCTTATAGTCTCCAACAAAACTAAGTAGCAGAAAGAATGAATAGGACAATCTTAAATATGGTACACTCCATGATGTTTTTCAAAAATGTAAAATTGATGTTTTGGGCTGATGCAGTTCCATGTGCTATATATGTAAAGAATAGATGTCCATCTAATGCTATTAGAAACAAGACTCCTTGTGGAATGTGGTATGGGCACATTCCTTCGGTAAAGCATCTCAGGGTCTTTGGTTCCACATGTTATGCCTTGATACCAAAGGTACATAAAAAAAAACTTGGTGCAAGAAGTCGTAAGTGTATCTTCCTGGGGTATTCAAACACCTCCAAAGCATACCGTCTCTATGATGAAGTCAATAAAACGTTTGTTGTATCTAGAGATGTAATCTTTCTTGAATCATCCAAAATTGACAATGTTGTTGAGCAGCAACTTGATCGCTTGGATAGATTCGCAAATGCAAAAACATTTCAAGAATTTGATAATTAGATTCCACATCTTGAAGGGGGGATTCCTATACTAGATCAACATGTGGAATCTTATTCTGAAGCACTCTCTCCCCCACATGAAACTCCAATAACAGATGATACTTTAAGTGATTTGATTGACAGAATTGAGAGACTCAATCTTGATTCAGTCCAAACTAAATCAACAGAGCAGCCTGGACCATCTGAGAAAGGTCCCCCAAAGTGGCTGACAAAGACACTTGAAAATTTTCATCCTGATGAGGTTGGAAAGACAGGAACTAGAAATTCAAACCAGAAAAATGGAGGTGATGTAGATGACTCTAATTCACCTATTTATATGGATGTTTCTTATGATTGTGAATTGAATTTGTCTACAGATTTTGAACAACCTTCCTTCAAAGAAGTTTCTTCTCATGATGAATGGAAAGAAGCAATTCAAAAGGAGTATGATGCCTTAATAAAGAATGGCACTTGGAAGTGGTTGATCCTCCATTGGGAACAAAACCAATTGGCTGCAGGTGGGTCTACAAGAACAAGTATAAAGCTGATGGCTCACTTGACAAGCACAAAGGCAGGTTTGTGGCAAAAGGTTTTGCACAGAAGGAAGGGGTCGATTATGAGGAGACTTTTTCCCCCACAACAAAATGGGCTACCATCTGGACACTCTTTTCCCTAGCAGCTCAGAACGGTTGGAAATTCCATCAAATGGATGTAAAAACTTCTTTCTTGAATGGATATCTAAAGGAGAATGTTTTTATGTCCCAGCTTGAAGGATTTGTTGTGAAAGGACATGAACATAAAGTATGTAAACTTGTAAAATCCTTGTATGGCCTCAAACAAGCACCGCAATCCTGGTATGAAAAACTAACTGAGCATCTTCTGAAACTCACTTTCAAACATTATGATCTTGATTTTGCAACTTTTTTTGTCAAGAAGGTTGGCAAAACAGTTGTATATCTTGTGGTATATGTAGATGATCTTTTGATGACAGGGAACAATGAGAGCTACTTTGCATCCATAAAGAAGGAATTGAGGAAAGGTTTTGAAATGACTAATTTGGGCTATGTTCATTACTATCTTGGTATTGAAGTAACTCAACATCCAAGGTCCATATTCCTTTCTCAAAAGAAATACATTGGAGATCTGTTGAATAGGTTTGGCATGACTGAATGCAATCCTACAACTACTCCAATGGAACAAAGCTTAAATTTCACATCCATTGAAGGAAAAGAATTTGAGGACGGAACAAAGTATAGAAAGCTTGTAGGAAGGCTCAACTAGCTAACTACTACCAGACCAGACTTTTTGTTTGTTGTTGGAATCCTCTCCAGGTTCATGCAAAAGCCTTGTGAGGGACATTGGTCTACTACAAAAAGAGTTCTAAAATACTTGAAGGGAACTCAAGATTTTGGAATCAAGTATACACAGGTGGGTGACTTCATCTTGATTGGATACTCAAATTCAGACTTCGATGGAGATAAAGAAACTAGGGTATCTACTCCATGTTATGCTATGAGTCTTGGATTAGGAGTTGTCTCCTGGAGATCATGTAAATAATCAGTTCCAGCAGATTCCACAACAGAGGCAGAATATGTGGCAGCAGCTGAGGCAACAAAAGAAATTGTGTGGCTCAAGAAAATTCTTGAAGATTTGCAGGTAAAACAAGTACAATCGACTCCACTCATGATTGACAATACCTCAGCAATAAATTTGGCCAAGAACCCAAAGTTCCATGATCAAACAAAGCAAATCAATACAAAATATCATCTGATTCGACGTCATGTTGAGGCCAAAACAATCCATCTTTGCCATTGTTCCACTAATGAGCAAATTGCAGACATATTCACCAAAGCGCTTGGAAGAGAAAAGCTTGAAAGATTCAAAACGATGCTTGGACTCACCAAGATCCCTTCAGATTAAGGGGGGGAATGTTGACACGTAATCATAGGGATTGGGTGAATAACTGTAATTAGTGTAAATAAATAATATAGAAAATGGAGAGTAATCGGGAGATGAACTAAACAGTCACTCCTTCTTGTATATAATAATGAACAACTTAAATGAATAATATGATTTGATTTGATGAGTTACCTCCTGGCCTGACATATTCATTGTAAGATAGCCAAGGAATTGAATTGCTTCCTATATCCATCACAAAAGTTTCAAGTGATGTTTGTAAGTGGAGGAACCATAAATTGCTCTAGAAAGTGCCATAATATCAAGATATCCATGGGAGAATATGTATTGAATAACCCAATGCTTTCCATTCCAATGGGTGGTCTTGATGTTGTACTAGGAGTCCAATGGCTACAATCCTTGGGTACAATAGCTTTTAATTTTCAAGAAATATTCATGAAATTTTGTGCGTAAGGGAAGGAAGTTGAATTAAGGGGTATTGCAGGGAAACCAGGAAATATAATCAACTCTAACAGGATGAAAAAGCTTCTAAAGAAGGAACAACGAGGCATAATTTCACAATTATGTTTGATAGAGGTTCCCACATCGAAATCATCTATTTCTCCAGATCTCTAAAAGGTCTTGGACAATCACTACAAGGTATTTGAGACTCCCAAAGGCCTCCCACCTATTCATGATCATGATCATGCTATTCATTTGATTCCAGTAAGTGTTCCTCCAAACATCAGGCCGTACAAATATCCCTATGCCCAAAAGAGTGAAATTGAATGTATGGTTGTAGAAATTCTAGAGGCTAGTATAATTCAACCTAGTCAAAGTTCTTTCTCTGCTCCAATAGTATTGGTGCACAAGAAGGATGTATCATGATGCATGTGTTCGGATTATAGGGATCTCAACAAGCTCACTATTAAAGATAAATTTCCCATTCCTATCATTAATGAATTATTGGATGAATTGCATGGATCAATTTACTTCACCAAGTTGGATCTCTGTTCAGGATATCATCAAATCATAATGAAGACTGAAGACATTTTGAAAACAACATTTAGAACTTATGAGGGTCATTATGAATTTTTGGTCATGCCTTTTGGCCTTACCAATGCACCTTCTACATTTCAAGGTTTGATGAATTCCATTTTCAAACCCTTCCTTAGAAAATTTGTGTTAGTATTTTTTGATGATATACTAATCTACAACAAGGCTTGGAAGGATCATGTTCAACATGTTGACAGGGTGCTCAAACTATTGGAGGAGAAACAATTATATGCAAAAAGCTCCAAATGTTTCTTTGGAGTACAAGAGGTGGAATATCTAGGTAATATTGTATCTCATGAAGGTGTTAAGGTAGACCTTAGCAAAATTAAAACCATTAAGAAATGGAAAATCCCCACATCCATAAATCATCTGCAAGGATTTCTCGGGTTGATAGGGTATTATCGCAAGTTTGTTAAGAATTATGGGAGAATAGCAGCACCTCTAACAACATTATTGAAGAAAGATGCATTTTCATGGACTCAAGAAGCAACAAAGGCCTTCGAACATCTTAAAGAGGCAATGTGCCAAACACCGGTCTTAGCTACGTCGGACTTCACAAAAACCTTTATTGTGGAATGTGATGCTTCAGGAAATGAAATTGGTGTTGTTTTAATGCAATATGAAAGAGCCATTGCTTTCGAAAGTTGTTCAATCAAAGGAAAGTATTTACAAAAAGCTATTTATGATAAGGAAATGTTAGCAATACTACATGCACTTAAGAAATGGCGGCCCTACCTAATGGGAAGACACTTCAAGGTAAAAATGGATCATGATAGTCTTAAATACTTTTTAGAACAAATATTATCTTTAGAATAACAGAAAAAATGGGTCACAAATATGTTGGGTTATGAATTTGAAATCATCTACAAGAAAGGGAAGCAAAATGTTGTTGCAGATGCACTCTCAAGAAAGGTTGAGGATGTGGAAGCATTGTTTTGTGCCATTTCTATTATCCAAGTAGATTGGTAAACGGATCAAATGATGAATGGAACAATGAAGAAGAAGTGTGGGCACTCATTCAAAAGTTGCAGAAGATCCTAGTTCAAAAAATATTGCCAAAACTTGACGAAGAAGGAAAAGTCATATTGGAACCTAAAGTAGTCACAGAACTGAGATCCCGACAACTATGAAATAGATCAATTTCATAGTATCTCATCAAGTGGAAGAACTTACCTGCTGAAGATTCCACATGGGAGGACGAGAATTTTATACAAAAGCATCCAAAACTACTCAAGCGTTGAGGACAACACTTTTTGAAGGAGAGGGGCATGTTAGGTCCCTATACTATTAGTGTAACCCCTTATTGTTATTAGTGAAATCCCCTTATTATATTTTTGTGCCAATGTAGTCCCCATATTGTTATTATTGTGCCCCATAGAAGCCCACTATTGTTATTGTTGCGCCCTTACATTATTATTGTTATGTCAGCTCTGATTATATTATAACCCCTTGTTGGCATTATGACACAGGCTTGGCGCTGTGACACAGGTGTTGTCCTTGATGGCAACTCACTCAGATGACTGATCACAGTTCAGGCTCTCAGAATGAAGGAAAAAGAGATATATGCAGGTTCCTCTTAACCAAGTAGCGTATACACGCGATATTGCAGATCAAAAGGCACGTATACATATGCACGCACTTTCATGCAAGGAAAAGCACGTACATGTGGGAAAACTTATTATTTGGACCATGGTATTTTGGCATTGGTCCATGGTATTTGGTCTGAGGTATTGACCCCAAGTATTGGGTCCAAGGTATTGGTCCTACGTGGTTTTGGACCATGGTATTGAGTAAGGCCTAAGACTATAAAAGGAGGAGAAGATCATTAGGCAAAGGCATTCAGAAAGTCTTGAATATCTGATGAAGTATGAGATCCAGTATGCAGGTTATGGGTTCATGATGCTTTGCTTGATCAAAGCCAAGGAGGAATCTCAGCGGTTGATGGAGGACAAGATCTAAGGATAGATCGGGATCTAATAGCTTGGAATGAATCATCTCTATATGGTTTGATCATGCTTATTCTAGATCTATATACTGACGCATGTAATGTTCTGTAAATATTATGATCTGGGTATAACTCAAGTTTGGAATAGCTGCAAATCATGAATGAATATTTACAAATGTATATGCTAGTTGACTATGATAAAAGTGAGTACATACGTAGGTTAGAGACATCTAAATAGCGTATACCATATAAACTATGATGTTTGAAGTTACAGGTGGTTCTGGTTGTTGATGCAAAGTTCTAAGTTCTGGTGACTGTTTACTGGTGTCAGTATTCTGCATATTCAGAGTGGTTGATTTTGTTTAGCTTCAGTGTTGATGGATGAGAGCTAATAATGGACCAGGATCATAATGACTTATCTTTATGTACTAGATTTGGTTGCTAACACATGTATTATCCTTGTATATATAATGATCTGGGTATGTCTGAAGTCAGGAAGTGCAGCAAAGTTATAAGTAAGTAAGTGATGACATATACGCTAGTTCTCTTTGGTGAAGTTGCGTATATACGTTGGTTTGGATCTTCCAAGTAGTGTATGCACTTTGATGCATGATTTTTGATGATACAGCTGACTCTAAATATTGTTGCAAATTTTTGTGTTCTGCTTTGTGTTCTGGTGACTGTATTTTGTTGACAGGGTTTCAGTATTGGGTGATTTAGAGATTGATGATGCAAGTGGTGATTGATTTTGTGCTTCAATGATATTGATGGATCTATTATGAAAATTAGATGAAACATGGCCTTCAGATTATGATGTTGTGTTCCATGAGTATCCAATCTGAAAATTTATGAAACGTGGTACCTGGAGGAAAAAAGAGAAGGTTGTAGCCTTCTGTAGGTCAGCGCCTTCATACTAGTGCATCAGCTAGTACAAGAGCTAAGGGGGTTGTAGCTCCGTTCCAGGAGAAGCTGGAGAATGAGAGAAGGTTGTAGCCTTCTACAGGTAGAAGCCTACGTACTAGTATAAGACTGCTCCAGTAAAGAAATATTGTAAAAAGAAGTTTCTTATTAAAGGAAGATAGAGACGAATTGCAGCAAGTGGTTTTCACCCACATTGGGTTTCCACCTTACATCATGGTGTTCATGTGTGCTTCTTGTGTGTGATGATCTGTTCTGTTTTACTGCACCTGTTTACTGTTCATATGGTTAATGAAGTTCTGATGCACTAACTAAAGATCAACATTTAATGGATTAATTGAATCATAAGTTTAGTGGATATACGCTATTTGCATTAGACATAGTTGTGTGTACACGTGGGTTCCTTTAACTGAAGTAGCGTATATGAATCTGAGTATGGAAATGAAAAAGTTATTGATTTAATAATACTGATTCACCCCCCCCCCCCCCCAGTATTATTTCCAACACCCCTTAGACTCCTATATATAAAAAGGAGGTCTTGTCATTTGTATCATCCAAGAATTTTTCAGTTGTGTAATGTAAAGGAGGTTTCCCCCTCAAAGAGGCTTGTTTCTAAGGCGTTTATCTATCTTTTCTATCTTTTGGTGAGCTGGTTTCATAACAGATGAAGCCACAAGGCTTCCTTACTAGCTTCAATGGTGCAACGATACTCTACTTCTGCTGAAGAAAGAGAGATGGCACTTTGTTTCTTACAATCCCATGTAATAGGTCCATAACCAAGAGTGAAGACATAAGCGATAGTAGACTTCTGATCATCAAGGTCACTAGCCCAATCAAAACCAGTGAAACCAACCAATAGATGAGATGCTCCTGCACTGTAATGAATCCCAAACTGAACCATACCTCGAACATAAAGAATTATTATTTTAGTTGTTTTCCAATGACTTTCATGTAGTTTTTCCATAAACTGAGCAACAATGCCAACAACAAAGGAAAGGTTAGGATGGGTATGGGTCAGATACAAAAGTTTTCCAACAAGCTGATGGTATAAGGTAGCATCAACTTCAGGGGAAGTACAAGTGACTGAAATTTTAACTCCAGACTGAAAGGGAGAAGGGGTTGGCTCACATTCTTCCATGTGAAAGTGGCTCAGAATATCACAGGCATGCTTGGACTGGGAAAGATAAATACCTTCTTTGGATTGCAAGACTTGAAGACCAAGAAGATAATACAAGTGTCTTAAGTCTGTCATTTCAAACTGCTTTTTAAGGCTAGACTTCACATGGTTTATAAGGTTGGGATCACTGCCAGTAATGATAAGATCATCAACATAAATAACAAGAATGATAAGGGACTTTTTAGCGCTCGAATTTGGCCTCAGGCTGAAGAAGGCAAAATCCAAGGCAACATCAAATCACTTAGCCTCGTAGCTAGCCCTACGAGGACAGGAGAGGGCTCTCTCCGGGTCTATCTCGGCAAAAGGTCTTCAAAGGGCTGAGATGACCAATAAAGAACATTGATTTTATGCTAGTAAACTGATAGGGAAAGTTTGATTTCAAATTTTTAGGGTTTTGTTGGAAAACTGAGCACGGCAATTTTGGGTGCGAGGATGAGACACAGTTTTTGCAGAGGTCTTTTTGGGGAAAGGTAGGAGATTGTATTGATGCCTTTGAAAGAAGTGAATGGATAGGTATGACTGGTGAGGAGCTAAGGAGAGCAAGAAATCATCAGGAGTTCTCCTTAAACAGATGAAAACATAGATATTAAGCAAACTTAAAGGCAGAGCATAGAAACCATGAATTCTACCTTAACACTTCATTTACTTAATTTTTAGAAGAGAAGAGTAGGAAAATGATACACATAAAAAACTTACAAGTACATGAGAGAAACACACCATCAATACAAATCACCACAGGAATCCCAAATAGTGCTGCAAAACCCTGGTCTTTCCTTTGCCAAAATTGCAGAGATACAAAGAGTAATACAGTCTAAGCTTATCCCTCAAGAGTCCAACCATGAAAATGACTAAGAAAGTACATAATATAGGCAAGCTAACACATTCCCTTGCCTCTAGCAGTCGAGCTCATCATCCTAGGAGCTGTTTCAACCAATTCTAAACAGAGCACTACAATCTAGGCAATCAAAACAACTTGCCTCTATAAGCTAGGAAACCAATTCATTCATTAATTTTTTGCCATTTTATGAATGAATCTTCTAGAATAGGTAAAAAAGTGTCATGTCAACATGAAAATACATTAATTACATCAAAGAGGGTGAAAAATCACATCCAAAAGTCAAAACTGGTCAAATGCTGCGTTTTCCTGAGCTGAAGATGAAAAATTGAGAAAATGTCCTGATGTGTAGCGCGCCATTTCTCAACGCGTAGCGCACCTTTGAGCCCACTTTTGGGGCACTTCCTGGCATCCAAATGACGCTCAAGTGGGCTTGTTGGAAAGGTCTGGATGTCGACTCTCCAGCCCAAGTGGAATTTCTCAATTTGGTGCCCATTGTCCCCTCCAAAAATGCAATCTCCCAAGACTGCTTCCTGTGTGTCCAAAAAGTGTCAGAAGGTCATTTTTTGCTTGTTTTTTGACCTTTTGGGGGCCCAAATCTCAATGAAATGTCTTGGAAGTGGCTGAGCAAGTGTAATTTGTCATGAAAAATCCAAAAATGTAGAGTTTTTGTGAAATGGACCTCCCCATCTTCAGGGTAGCGCACGGCACGCTACGCGTTGAGAGCAAAAACCTGTTTTTAGCAAAAAAAATTCAAAATTGACCAAAATTGATCCAAATTTTCTGAATTTTGAGCTGGGGGTGTATCATTGAGCACCATGCTCCTTCAAGGAGGCTTTAGCCAAAATCTTAAGTGGATCGGGACTTTTCCTTCGTTTTAGTGCCTTGGCCAATCGTCCTTTGAGTACCTTCATTTTCGCTTTGCACACATGCATGCGAGCCCAATAATGATTCTTCATGTGGCGGAGCATATCTTTGTCCCTGTTTGCCTTAGCTAGAAACTTCTCTAAATGAGTGTTCACCTGAATGAGCATAGACCCTTGCTTAATAGGTGTCAAATCACCGAGTCTCTTGCGAGCCAAGTTCCGGTCTTCTCGGATCCTCCGCAACTCATCAAGAGTGTGTTCATCCTCTAACTGTTTGTTGCGCTGCTCTAAGTATTTGATTGTCCAATTTGCCATTTCCAACTTTTGCTGCAACAAGTGATTTTCAGCCTTTAGTTGCTGAATGACCTCCTTTGGCTCCTAGCTAGGAGAACTGATGTCAAGGTCAATGATGTCTATGTCCGGATCACCTGATGGTCCCTCATCAATCATGGGCTGCTTGCCCCTCTCCTGTACCTGTGCTGCTGTCGAAAGCGAGGCCCCTTCCACCTGATGTGGAGATAACACTCGCTGTGCTGATGAAGAAGGTGAGACCCCTTCCACCTGGTGTGGAGATAATACTCGCCGTGCAGATGCAAATAAGGCCCTATGGCCTCTCTGATATGTAACACATGTTGGAGTGCTGACATGCTCGGGCTCTGGAATGTGAAACTGATGTAAAGGCCCTCCCTCATCATGGACAATCTCAGGAGGTGGCTGTGGCACCATGAAGAAGTCACGAGAGATGAAATCCTCCCAAGCAATACCCTGCTGTGCCAACTGATGCATCACTATGATCTCGATCAGTGCATAATGATATATACTCTTGTGTTGCTGTGCGGGGCTCTTCCTTTGCACTAAGGGCACCATTCTCTCTATATTTCAGCACATGAAAAATGGGATGTTCATCATTCGTACCCGGGTGAAATGCATCAACAAACGGATATGGTACGAATATAAACGTGAAAATATGCCCTTACAAGTGAAATAGCGCATAATGAGCCTCATCAAGGGTGCATACTCATCCCTTAGGAATATGAAGGGAAAAACAGTAGTTAGGTGCCTCATACACCCGGGTTTGATATATGGTTGATAATGAAATCTGTCTAGCTGTTGGCGCTTGTTCCACTCTTCCCCAACATTTGGTATCCCGGTGGCTTGAGCAACAATTTCGGGTGATAGGGTAAAATCCACTCCTGCAAGGTTCACATGACCATTGTGCAAATGTAGGACAAACAAGCGGACTAGTTCTCTGTGATGTTGAATTTGTGAGATCCGCTCACAATATCCAAAGCATGATTGATACTGAAAACATGTCATTGCAAGTGGACAAGCTTGCAAATAAGCCAAAGAAGTGGGCTCCTCCCTGACATGCCGACCACCTTTACCACCCTTGTGATGCCTCCTTGGCACTTCTACCTCTGGTGTTGAATCACTGTCATAACTCTACTGATAATCTGATTCGGTTTCTGACATGGTTTTTAAAGCATGACGGCTGAAATGTAATGCTGACTTTGCACCCAATTAACTGATGTTTGACTTTTTCAAATGCTGTCACCAAGGGGACATAAATACAAGGGAATTGTTAGGGATAGGGGAACATGAGGGAATTAGGGACAATAAACATAAATAAGGAATTTAGGGAAGGCAACATGGGAAATCATAAAATTGTGGGATTTTAAGGTGAAGTAGGGTTTGGGAATTTAGTAGGTTTTAGGGATTTTAGAGAGGAAAATTATGAAATTTTATGGGAAAATTTGAAGGAGAATGTTGATGGAGATGAGGGAAAAGAGGGATAAAAAATGGGCAACCTTGGACAGCAAAATATTTTGAAACCCTAGCACCATTAAGTCTTTAAATCTTCAACAACAATGTAGGGTTTTGACTTCTCATTTTCATGGCATTTTAACATATTAATTTCTCATTCATCTTGCAAAACCAAAACTAGCCATGGAGGAGAGGCCTACCTGAAATTTGCTTGAGAGAAAAGAGGATTTGGTAGCTTGCTGGCAGTTTATTGGGCGAAAAACCCAACGCGTAGCGCGCCTTTCCCAACGCGTAGCGCCCCTCTGATGCGTAGCACACGTGCAATTTTGTTCTGAGAAAGGCAGCCTGATGCATAGCGTGCCCCTGACGCGTAGCACGCCCCTGACGCGTAGCGTGCCCTCCCTGATGCGTAGCGCGCCTCTGAATCCACCCAATTTTCTCAATGACTCTTGAAATCACCTTTGCAAGGATTCGCTTAGCTTGTGAGAGGCAAATGAGTTGCTAATGAAGACTGATGTGCTTTTCTAGGCTTCCTTTAGATTTTTATTTGCCCAAAACCCACTTTATAATGTTTGAGTGTTGACACTTTTTTGAATTAATTGGCTCTGACTTCTGGTTTCCTTTCTTTGAAAAAATTGATTGAAATGATGATTTCTTCTAAAAAAATTTGCAGGGATAGCTTCTAAGATGCTTTGGCAAAGGAGACCAAGGCTGCGCTTCAACATTTGAAGAATTTAAAATTTTGACAATTTTTACAAAAATGAGATAATGACCTTTGTTTTTCAAAAACAGAGTTTTTGAAAACAAGGTGAAAATTTAGCTGTACAATAGTGAGAATTTTTGAAATGATGTTTAATGAAGGACATCCCTCTGGCCTGCTAGTCCTTTATGACCTCTCAAAACAAAAATTGACTCAACCCTAGACCTAAGACTTCAAAAGTTAAAACAAGATGAATGACTCTTTGAAGATTTTATTTACTTAAGCAAACCTGAACCAGCAGTGCCAAACAGGAGGCGAATAAAAGACACAAACTTCCTCCACCAAGGTTATGGCATGCCTAACGGAATGCAACATGATCACGCTGATGGGAAACCTAACCATGAAATGCAAAGAGCTTTGATCTCTGGTGGAGGGCTACTAGACCGACTCTAACATTGGCTCCAATGGGGATGGTAACTCCTTGGAGATGCCAAGAACCTCAGACCTCTAGGAGAGCAGACCTGTGATTTCAACCATTAGGCGATGGAGTCATTATTTACTCATTTGACACAAACTCTGACAGCTTTAGTGACTGCAGATTTGACTGAAAATTGGACACAACTTTGACCCAAACTAACTCAATTTTGAACAGAAAATGGACTAATAAAACCAACTTGACAAACCTCAAACCAACTAATCTTCCTCTTCATAATTATAGCCTTCACCGCAGGCCCCAGACTGAGGATGAAAGATTAGTACACACATGCGATAAAACAGAAGTAAAACGGTATGTACAATGATGATGAGAAGAACAGAAAATGCTCAGGCATGGTACCTCTTTAGCAGCCGACCATTGACCAACCCACCGGGATAATCATCTCCGTTCATTTCCTTGAGAAGAAAAGCATTTTGGCCACGATATGCTGCGATCTTGTAGGGACCCTTCCATAAATTGTCAAATTTGCCATGCTTCCCTTTGTCTTCATTTCGAGCATCCCACCTCAAAACCACATCATCTATTTGGAAGTCATTTGGTTTTGCTTTCTTGTCATAAATCTTCTTTATGCGCTCTTGCAACTTGAGAGTATTGTGAAGAACTTCCTCCCGTGTCTGCTGTAAATGAATCATTTGATTAATCCGCCTCTGCATGGGATCTTCATCACTACCAGCTTCTTGAAGAAATTTGACCATCGGAATAGCAAGCGAAGTAGGAAACACTGCGTCTGTCCCGTACACCAACTCAAAAGGAGACATGCCAATTGACTTTTTCTGACTTACCCTATCAGCCCACAGTGCATTCACTAACTTTTTATGCCAGCTCTTCTTATTGATTTCCAACAAATTTTTAATGATATTTAACAAGGACTTATTTGAAGATTCTGCCAACCCATTTCCTTGTGGATGATAGGCGGTAGAATGCCCCAAGCTGATATTGTATTTGTAGCAAAAGTCGACCATTCTCTTTGATTTGAAAGCTGCTGCATTATCTGTAATTAACTTACTTGGACAGCCAAAACGTGATAGTATATTATTTTCAAGGAAAGAAATAATTACCGCATCCGTGGCCTGTCGGGTGGGAATGGCTTCAATCCATTTTGTGAAGTAATCTGTAGCTGTCAATATCCATCTATGCTGTCCTGACGATGCCGAATGAATTTCGCTAATAAAATCCAAGCCCCACTGCTGAAATGGTGCGCTGACTTCAATTGGTTTGAGAGGCAATGGCTGTAATTTCTGTTTCCCTTGAAAAATTTGGCACTCATGACAATTCTTGACAGCTTTATATACATCTGAAAACAATGAAGGCCAATAAAAACCTACCCTTAGGATCTTATTTTCTGTAGTCTTCCAAAACAAATGGCCCCCGCAGTCACCTTTATGAAAATCTTCCACAACTGTTTTGGCTTCCTCCTCGACCAAACAATTCAACAATATTCCACTGGGGTCTTTCCAATATAATGCAGATTTAAGGATGCAAAACTTGGCTGCTTTCAACTTCAATGTCCTACTTTTATTTCGAGGCATCCCGGGAGGTGAAGACAAATTTTGAAGTACATATATAATATCAGCATACCAAGGAGAAGAAACAAAGATGTCAGATACCTATTGTGCTGAATTTTCCTCATCTTCATCGGACATGGCAGCCATCAAATTGATATCTAGGACATGTAGATTAGTTTCAGCCATTAATTTAACGAGACCTTGACCTTTGATCAGCTTTGTTGGTTTAATCTCCACGTCATACTCTAACAATGCGACGATCCACTTACCCCGCTTTCCTTCTAGTTCTGCATGTACCAAAACATCCTTTACTGCCGCGTTAGGAACATATGCTATAATGTGAGAATGCAATATATACACACGGAAATCCTTCAAGGCCTTCACAAGCGCAAGTGCTTATTTTTCAATGATGTTATACTTTAATGCTCCGTCCCTTATAATACGGCTGAAAAAAGCAATAGGCTTCTCAACTCCATCTCTTTTTTGCATTAGTACAACTGCCAATGTGTGCTCATAAGCAAATGAAAACAAAATAAAGTCTTGTGTGTAATCCAGACTGATTAGAGTAGGGGCTGAAGATAGAGCCAACTTTACCAAATTGAAAGATTTTACCGCCTCTTCGGTCCACTTTAGCTGGCTGTCCTTTTTCAGCATGTTTGTGATTTCTCTAAGATGCTCGGCAAGATTCGGAATGAAGCGACGCAGAAAATTCAACTTACCATTAAAGGACTGTATTTATTTTTTGTTCCGAGGCTGCTCGATTTGTTGAATAGCTTCCACATGTGTAGGATCTATATAGATGCCGTCTTTGGAAATGATGTGGCCCAATAGCTTGCCTTCACTCATGGCGAAAAGACTCTTCTTTGGATTCAGAGAAATACCATATTTTCTGCACTTTTGAAAAACCATTTTCAAATGATATAAATGTTCTTCATCAGATTTCGAAAATATAGTCAAATCATCAAGGTAAACAACCAAAAATACATCTTTCTCGTTGGCAAAGGCCATGTCCATCGCACGCTGAAAAGTGGCACCTGCATTTTTCAAACCAAATGGAATCTTTGCATAATGAAATGTTCCCCATGGAGTAGTGAATGCAGTTTTGTCACGATCATCCTCATGCACCAAAATCTGATTGTACCCAGAATAGCCATCAAGTAGTGTCACACGGAATCAGTCAAGGGTGCGGACACAGCTGACCTTCCTAGAAGTCTAAGACATTCTAATGACAAACAAAACAAACTGGAGCTATCCTTCTCTAAACATACATTATGATATGAGAAATCAAGTGTTTCGTTCTTACCTTTGTCCAAACGCTGTTGTAGAAGTCCAAGCTTTGTTGATCCGGATGAGCTCCTCCCTTTCTCCAAAACCTGCAATCACCAACAGTCAAACAATTAAATAGCACCTGATTATAACATAAAACAAAGCATATTCAACACATAGACCAAGGAGTACATGAAATAACCCATTAACAACAAGCTATTGAGAAGAATGGACCAATTTGCATTAAAGGTAATCAAAAGGAACCATTACAACCTGAGCCTTGGTGTTGTGCAAGCTCCTTCCAGGGTCCACAAGAGTCTTCCTCTACTTTGACAAAGCTCACCCACTTCCAAATAGAACAAGTAAGGGTGACAATCTCTCCTCACAAGCTTCTAAATGGGAGTCCTAATTCCTGCAGCATTTACCCTTAGAAATCTATAGCTTTCAACCTCCCCTCCTTCTGGCTCAAGGTCTTTATTTATAGTGCTGTAAAGAGGTTATTCAGGTCCACCATCAATGGGATAATCCCCCTCTTTGGGTGGGATAGCTCCCTTATTGATGGGATAAGTTCCTCCTTAATAGAGATACATGAACCAACTGGAGGCGCATCCATTTCATCAAACCGACCTCTAGAAAGTTCTAGAAGTAACCACAAGTAACTTTTTTAAGATGAAACTTGCGCATTTTGCCTTTTACAGAAGGACGCACCTGTCCTTTGACATACAGAGCGTCCAAAGACGCAGACTTTGTGAACATTGTGAGCGTCCCCGCAGGTAAGGCTTGAGAGAACCTGCGACCCCAGAGATAAACACATTTTTTACAAGACTTTCTCTCTTCTTTGGAGTTTGACATGAATAGCAGAGGCATAAGACTTGCTCAAGAGGGTAGTATGACTGTTGATAGAGCCATACCGACTGTAAATAGCCATGGTGACATTTTTTATTGTAACAGATTGCCCCCTAAAGTGCGAAGCCTGGAATAGATTAGGGTTTTGTATTATCTAGGAAGGGTGAAGCGCTTTATCATTTCAAGGATTATCTCGCGGAGAACCTGGTTGGAACCTGCAATTTTCAACACAAAATACATGGATAAGATTATATCATCACTGAGGTAGGCATTCCCATACTCAGATAAAAACTTTAACTAACAGACTAACTACTCTGATACAGAAATGATCTTGTAGTACATCATAATCATAGACTTTTGTAGACACAGTATGGACGCAGCCATCTGTTTATGATTAGTCTACTTAGATAATGAATACAAAACTCCTCGCATCCTGGATGGTAAAGATTTGATCCAGGGTCTTCATTCCTACTTCTCGAATTGGTACGATTCTAGCCATGCGAATAAATGAGTCGATGTCGAACATGGTAGAAACCACTTGATTACCAGTCGATGATGTAAACTGTTAACAAGTGCGAGAGAAACCACCAGTAATGTCAATGGTTCTCAAAGTACCCAGTACAATCCATGAGATGTGAATGAATGAGTTGATGTCGAACATTTCACGGAATCCTTCGATCGAAAGTCAATGATGTAAACTGACGTCAAAGGCGAGAAACCTGCCATTGATGCATGCAGACTTCAAGGCACTTACGATTTCTTAGTCATCTCTCTAGATAATGTGCTGATGTCAATAGAAAGAGACCCGTTGCAGGCAAGCCCACAACACGAAATCATTGTTCAAGTTGAAGAAATGTTGCTGTAAGGACTGACTCAGGGATGGTCAAATCGATGACAAGTATTTTGCAGACCTCTTGGACACATAACGACACGACAGATGGTTTGGTGCTAAATAACTCAAAGTTAATCCCTGGAACCCGGTTGAAGACTTTCAAAAGTGGTTTGATCGACTGTGAGGTAAAAGATTTCCCAACCCAGGTGAATGAAAAGTGTCGTGTCCAAGAGTGGTAATAAAGTTTCTTCTGAGACAAAAGGTAACAAATAGGCTCATTCTTCTCTCTTTTCCCCCACCATTTCTGGCAAGTACCTCTTTATTTTTAACAAGCTTGAGGAGGATAACATATGCTTGATTATAAGCTCATCCTTCGGATGAGTCCAACCCAGTTTTGATTCGAACCCTAGGAAGGAGTGGTTCGTTCCTGTTTGTAATTGAACAGGTCCTTTACTGTGAAATGTTTAACGAGCCCAGTATAGGAGAAAATCGACGTTTTTCAATTTTAGAGAGTCTGAAAAACTTAAGGAAACTCCAAGTTGAACTTTTTCGTAAATTTGTGTCCCTCAAGCCCGAAAAAGTATAAAATAATACCTGGGGGAACCACTTGATCTTGCGACCAAGGAGTACTTTCATAATTAGTGTCACTGACCTGAAAGGTAAAAAGCGATCAAGGACACGTCGTTTTATTTCCGTATCGAGTTTGAAACGACAAAAACACGGCAATCTTTTCCTGATTTTACGGTCAGAAAAGAGCTATAAGGGGACCGTCTTTTAATTCCGTTTTAACGAGTGTAAAAGAAACGCTCGGCAATCTTTTCATGTTTTAGGAGTCAGAAAAGGGCTTAAAATATGACTCTGAGGTTTCACTTTTTCGTAAGTTTTAACGAGTTCGAAAAAATGATAAAAATGTACTCATATGGCCGACTTTCAATTTAATTTACGAGCAGGAAAAGACGGAAAGAACTCGGCATTTTCATTTGTTTTACGAGAATGAAAGATAGCAAAATAATCTCGGGATTTTCATGAGTTTAACGAGTCTTGAAAATAACTGAAATTGACTCGAGATAGGTTTCATTTTTACAAAAGCTTGAAATGGAGAAAAAACTATGCTTCAAAGTAGTTTCATTTTTTCACAAGCTTGAAACAGAGAGAAAACTGTGCTTGATGCCCCCTAAGCGTAACTGCTAGAGCGCATGCCCCCCAGCTTCATTTGGATGAAATGAAGGTTGAGTTACGAGATCATTTGAAAGACTCGACCTAAGACTGTAACAAAATTATGCAAAAAACTGAAATAACTAACCTAAATATACAACTTAACATTTACGAGATCTAATCAATCTCTCGACTCAAGTAGAGGAGGATTTGTTTCATTTTTTAACGAGCTTGACACAGGAAAATAACTATGCTCAGATCCAGTTTCATGTTTACGCAAGCTTGAAACGAAAAACTATGCTTGTTATAAGTTCGCATGCCCCCAGCATAATGACGCAAATCAAGGTACATGCCCCCCAAGCTTCATTGCATTCAACGAGGTGGATGGAGTGAAGCTTTACTTTCAAGATTTTGGAAAGACTTGAAAAGGGAGTTGTTTCATTTTTTAACGAGCTTGACACAAGACAAAGAACCATGCTCATAACTACTCTCTAAGATCTACCTAACAATAAATTCTACTTTAAAAACCTTGATTCATTTTTTAACGAGCTTGACACAAGACAGGGAACTATGCTCTAAAATCCTTGATTCATTTTTTAATGAGCTTGACACAAGACAAGGAACTATGCTCTAAAATCCTTGATTCATTTTTTAAGGAGCTTGACACAAGACAAGGAACTATGCTCATAACTACTCTACAATCTTCCTACTTAACCTACCCTTGTTTCATTTGTTAACGAGCTTGACACAAGACAAGGAACTATGCTCAAAAATTTCGCATGCCCCCAGCATAATGATGCAAAGCGAGCTACATGCCCCCCGGGCTTCATTGCATTCAACCGGCTGGATGAAATGAAGGTTTACTTTCAATATTTAACTTGAAAAGGGAGTTGTTTCATTTTTAAGGAGGTTGACACAAGAAAAGAACTATCCTCACACCTGATTCATTTTTAACGAGGTTGACTCAGTAACAGGAACTATCCTCATACCCCTGATTCATTTTTTAACGAGGTTGACTCAGTAATAGGAACTGTCCTCAAAATCCTACTTTCTACAATCTATCTATATATCCTAAAATCTAGCTGATTCATTTTTTAATGAGGTTGACTCAGTAAAAGAACTATCCTCATGCTAGCCTGTTTCATTTTTTAACGAGGTTGATACAGGAAAAAACTATCCTCATGACTTCCAGTTTCATTTTTTTAACGAGGTTGACACAGTAAAAGGAACTATCCTCACTACATCCAGTTTCATTTTTTAATGAGGTTGAGACGGGAACAAACTATCCTCACCTAACTGATTCATTTTTAAACGAGGTTGACACAGTAAAAGGAACTTTCCTCGAACTCACTGATTCATTTTTTAACGAGGTTGACACAGTGAAAGGAACTTTCCTCACACACACTAATTCATTTTTTAACGAGGTTGACTCAGTAAAAGGAACTTTCCTCATAGCTCACGGATCATGGCTTCCAACTGGAAGAAATACATGTCAATGGACACACCTTGATCATGGCTTCCAAGAGGTCTTCATCAGAAGGAAGAATACTTCTCAGAAAGGAACACATGTCAAGAGACTCAAAAGGGATAAGAACATCGTGTTCAAGTAATCCCATAGAGTTTTCCATGTCAATTACCGGATCTAAATCAACAGTGAGAGGCTCACTTACATCGGTAACTGAAAACATGGGACCGGTTGCCACATAATTAACCCGTGGCAGGGTAGATACCACTTTAGAATCAGGAACATTTAGGGGTGTCATATTATTGGTAGTTGAAACAAGACTAGGGAACGAAAGCTGGTCTACAGTCACAATACTTCCATTGTGAGGGAAAGACATCACGCGAAAGAGTGTCGATACGACGGCTTTCATTGCATAAACATAGTCTCGCCCAAGGAGTAAATTGAAATCCAAGGGACCTCGAACTACCACAAGATCAATACAGACAGTTTTACCTTCCAAGGCAATGGAAAACTTAGGAAGGATCCCTAAAGGTTCACTAATGGTTCTGTTAAAAGCTTTCAGATTCTGCGTAATAGGCGCAAGCTGAGGGGAACCCAAAGCTTTCCAAACAGTTGAGGATAAAATACTAACAGAAGCACCCTCATCTACCTGAGTACGATGTATGTCCCTACCACCAGCCTTGACAATGATTTGGAAAGGGATGGAGGAAGGAAGACGAGGTTCTGTCAATCTATTCCAATCAAAGGAAAAGACCTCAGTGCTTGGAGGGGGTTCTACAGAAACGGGTGAAATGCCCCCTGGCGTAGAAGAATATGATGTAACAAGAAGAACCTGAGCGGCATGAAGTTTACTCTCGAAAGGGAGAGTGTGATCGACCGAATGTGAAATTGAATTGACCACTTGATCAACTAAAGGATCATCAACCTGAGTGACATGAGTTTCACTCTCCAATGGAAGAGTGTGATTGACCGTACTTGAAATTTGATCAATCACTCCGTCAGATGACGGTAGGTTGGGAGAAATTTTACGGTAACCAGTTGGAAATTCTTGTTGTGGAACAGTAAGGTTTTCCAACAATTTCGAGGCTTCATCCATGTGAGGGCAAATGTGAGTTTGATGACTCCCTTTGCATAACTTACAAGGAAACCTAACTTTACCCTTTTTCCCAGGAACCTGACTATCACTGGTTGATGGATCAACGGAAAGTTGATGAGATTTTTTTGAGATTTTTTAACGAGCTTGACACAAGACAAGGAACTATGCTCTAAAAACCTTGATTCATTTTTTAATGAGCTTGACACAAGACAAGGAACTATGCTCATGACTACTCTCTACAATCTATCTACTTAACCTACCCTTGTTTCATTGTTTAACGAGCTTGACACAAGACAAGGAACCATGCTCAAAAATTTCGCATGCCCGCAGGTAAGGCTTGAGAGAACCTGCGACCCCAGAGATAAACACATTTTTTACAAGACTTTCTCTCTTCTTTGGAGTTTGACATGAATAGCAGAGGCATAAGACTTGCTCAAGAGGGTAGTATGACTGTTGATAGAGCCATACCGACTGTAAATAGCCATGGTGACATTTTTTAGTGTAACAAGTAGCGACATCCTTGATGCTCCAACTACTCGTTGAAATATATGATCCATTTTGGGCAGCGGATAATTGTCCTTTAAAGACACCTTATTCAAATTTCTGAAGTCAATGCATAAACGGATCTCACCGGTCTTCTTTCTTACGGGCACCAAATTTGATATCCAATCAGAAAATCTAATAGGCACTATGATCCCAGACGTGTACAACCTATTCACTTCTTTTTCTATCAATGGCAACAATTTAGGATTGATTCTCCTCAACTTTTGACGGAAAGGTTTCTGATTTGGCTTTATAGGAATGGTATGCTGAATGATATTGGTGTCATATGTTTTCAGATCTGAATAATCCCATGCAAAAACATTAGAAAATGAAGATAACAATCTGACATACTCCTTCTTTACCTTTGGTGACAACGACTTTGATAGCTTTACCATCTTGGGATTCTCAACTGCTCCAACGTTTACCTCTTCAACACCTTCTTCAGTTGGTCTCAATGTCGGTTTGCGGGCCACATCATCTTGATCAAACAGCTCTTCCAAAGGAATCAATCCTTTAGGAATAAAATTTTCCTTAAGTTGCAGCACATCCATTTGATTTACTTCATCTGGTTCAGTATCTATGGAGATGTCCTTAAACTCACCTTCAATCTGCAGAAAATCTTTGATTTCTTCATCATCTTGGAAGACTTGCCAACATCGTTGATTATCCGGAACTGTGGGGCGGTGTTTCACATAAATCTCAAATTTGTTGCTGGAATTCATTGGAATTTTTAAGTTACTTTCTGCCTTGGCCAATGCATCAACAACACCATTTTGTATGCGGGGCACACATGTCAAAGTATGTTCAGAAAATAATTTCATAATATCTAGGACAACATTTCGATATGCCCTCATGCGAGGATGCTTGGCTTGAAACTCACCTTTAACTTGCTTTATCACCAACTCGGAGTCACCATAAACTACAATCTTCTTTACTTTCATCTTGCGAAGAATTTTAAGGCCAGCAATGAGAGCCTCATATTTTGCCTCATTATTTGAACAATCGAATGCTAGTTTATAAGAACACACTCTCACCTTTCTTGGGACTTTGTCTCGGGCAGAAAAGGGACTTCGAATCCACACACCAATACCAGCACCATCGCTGCCCACAGCGCCATCAAAATCCATGGTCCAAAGACCATCTTCATCTTCTTCCAACTGCTGAAACTGTGTTGCCTCTGTTTTTTCTGTTTGCTGCCCCTTAGCTTCAGCTGTTTGCTTCATGGCAGCTGGCTTTTCTTCTCTTTCCTTTTGTAGAACTTCTCTAAAATTTTCAGTAATCTCTGGTATATCCTCTGCCTGAACTAACTGACTATCTATCTCATTAAAATTATTAGCAAACAAAACAAATGACTCCAAATCTGTATGTACATAATTTACAGGATGATTTATCGGCTTTTCTTTGCTAGTTATCATGTATTTCATCTTTTGCTCCCGATATAACTTTCGCATTTGACCAAAGACTGGAATTGTAGCATAAGAAAAATCTAGCTGAAGTGTACCTTTCAACTTATCTCCCCAAGACCTTGAAAGTAACATACCAAAACGCGAAGGAATATCCACCACAACCACATCCATCAAGACATTCTTAGCTGGAATTTGATCTAGGCTTACCACCAAGTCCTTGATCAATCTGATACACTTTACCCGGCTGGAATCAAATGAATACAAATCATGATATCTCCTTGTGATGTCTAATCCCAGCTTTTCCATGATTGCTTTCGGCATCAAATTGTGTGAAGCACCTGAGTCAAACATAGCATTATGTAAAACATACTAGTGCAACCTCAAACTAATATAGAAGGGAGGAACATCACTTTCAGGAGACTCACCATCTAAAGCGGGCCCAAAAATTAATTCCGGCTGATCATCTTCTACATTTACTGTGTCAAGCATTGGATCAATATTCAGAATTTTTGAAATTTGACCTCGGTAGCTGGTGTTTTTCATGATTTCAGTCAATGGAATAGACACCTTTAGCTTTGAAATTTCATTCTCCAAACTAAATGCTGAAACCTTTTCACCTTCTTTGGCCAGAACTTCTCTTCTTTCAACTTTATCCCTCATTGTGCTTGGTGGATAATTTACCTTATCTGCTGAAGATGATTGACCTGCTGGGGGATCAATTATCTCTTTTCCTTTTTTCTGTGGGGAAGCTGATGCTGAAGTATCTTTCTTCTTCTGAATGGGATTTATGGGAACAGCTCGATTTCTTAATTGTTTCTGCTGAGCGGACAAATCATTGAGATATCCTCTTTGGTACTCCTCTGATTCTTCCTCAAGCGCTGCATCATTTGATAAGATATAAATCTCATCCTGATGGATGATGGAATTTCTCACAAACTCTTCTTCTTCTGTAATATAGGTAGGCAGATCATCAGGAGTGAAAAAGTGATTTTCCTCCCCTATAGTATCACCTTCATCCTCGGATTCTTGGCTAACAAAATTCTGCTGAAGAGGAGGTTTTATTTGCTGCTGAATTGCTGACTCTTGTGCCCTTGTTTCACGCTGTTTAATTTTGTATTGTGGCTGCTGCGGACCTCAGAAATTAGGATTGCCAATCTGCGGTTCCGGCTTGTCGATATGAGCCTTTTCGAGCATCCTTCCTACCTTTTCTACCTTGCGAAGGAGATGATCTAATGTAGAAGCTTCTAATTTGATTGTCACTCGTTTTTCGGCTTTCATCCTTGCTCTTTTATCATTCAAATTCGCTTCAACACTAACAGCGATTTTCTGCATATCCTCCAAGGTAGGCGGATCTCTATCTCGCAATGAATAAGCCATCTCCGGATCAAAGCCATCCGGGAATTTGAGAAGAGTTGATTTTCTAGATGGTCTTAAATCATCTGGAATAACATTGTAAACTGTGTTAAATCTGATAATGTAATCTTGGACAGACTCACCATGATTGCGTTTGAGATTGTTTTACTCGGCATTGATCTGAAGTGGATCCTTTCTGATTTCCCATCAATCTAGAAACTGCTTCTGAAGTTCATCCAATGTGGGTATGCTTCTAGTTGTCAAACCTCTGAACCATTTTCTTACTTCTCCTCTTAATGTTTTCACAAACAAACGCATAGTTACATCTTCTTCATCTATCTCATATAGATCAAAGAAAGTTGCCATTTTGTCTATATGCTGCTGAGCAGAAACACCTTGAGGAGTGCCATCAAACATGGGAATTTTACTTTGATAATCAGCTCGCATATCATGCAGATTTTGGGGAAGAGCAACAGGGGCAAACCGGGCAGCCATTGCTTTAGGTAGATTGGGTCTAGGAGTAGTAGGTGGAGTAGGTGTAGCTGTAGTATGAGGGGTATAGGGAGGTGTAGGCGGAGGGGAAGCGATATGGGATGAAGAGGGGGAATTGACTATAGATTCAGGATGTGTAACTATAGGGGATATAGAAATAAAAGGAGGATTGGTCTGTTCGTGCGGAACAGAAGCCGTGATAGTAGATCCAATATTGCCATATACAGTTTCGAGGAAATCAGCAAGATTAGTGACTTTGATATCTGTCTGAAGGTGTCTTAGGATGAAATTTTCAACCAATTTATTGTGTCTCTTGATTTCAAGGGCAGCAGCGAAATCAGGGTTGGGAACTAGAGAATCAAGTGAACTTTCAGATTTGGTTTTGAACAGGGACAACTCGAAGCTCTCGTCAAAATCAATGTCTTCAAAATACTTAAAAACAGCTGGACATGAGTGAGATTTGAATATATGACCAAGATCTTAAGCCAACTTGTTATTCTCAAAATATCAAGGAACAAATAGCTAATCAGCCTGTGAAAACTCTCAACTTATCATCAAAAGTTCAGAGTTTACAAATGTACTGGGGTAAAAATGCAAATGAAGTGTTGTATTCACAAGCTCATGGAGATTGACTGAAGCAGCGTTTATCTACTTCCGCTTATGCAAAGCAAAAGCGTTTCGAAGGCTACCTGGCATAACTTCAGGCTCCGTCTAAGACTTATGAAATAAACACATCAACCCGCAAACAAGTTTTGCCAATATGTTAGCGCTCGAATTTGGCCTCAGGCTGAAGAAGGCAAAATCCAAGGCAACATCAAACCACTTAGCCTCGTAGCTAGCCCTACGAGGACAGGAGAGGGCTCTCTCCGGGTCTATCTCAGAAAAAGGTCTTCAAAGGGCTAAGCTGACCAATAAAGAACACTGATTTTAGGCTAGTAAACTGATAGGGAAAGTTTGATTTCAAATTTTTAGGGTTTTGTTGGAAAACTGAGCACGGCAATTTTGGGTACGGGGATGAGACACAGTTTTTGCAGAGGTCTTTTTGGGGCAAGGTAGGAGATTGTCTTGATGCCTTTGAAGGAAGTGAATGGATAGGTATGACTGGTGAGGAGCTAAGGAGAGCAAGAAATCATCAGGAGTTCTCCTTAAACAGATGAAAACATAGATATTAAGCAAACTTAAAGGAAGAGCATAGAAACCATGAATTCTACCTTAACACTTCATTTACTTAATTTTTAGAAGAGAAGAGTAGGAAAATGATACACATAAAAAACTTACAAGTACATGAGATAAACACACCATCAACACAAATCACCACAGGAATCCCAAATAGTGTTGCAAAACCCTGGTCTTTCCTTTGCCAAAATTGCAGAGATACAAAGAGTAATACAGTCTAAGCTTATCCCTCAAGAGTCCAACCATGAAAATGACTAATAAAGTACATAATACAGACAAGCTAACACATTCCCTTGCCTCTAGGGGTCGAGCTCATCATCCTAGGAGTTGTTTCAACCAATTCTAAACTGAGCACTACAATCCAGGCAATCAAAACAACTTGCCTCTATAAGCTAGGAAACCAATTCATTCATTAATTTTTTGCCATTTTATGAATGAATCTTCTAGAATAGGTAAAAAAGTGTCATGTCAACATAAAAATACATTAATTACATCAAAGAGGGTGAAAAATCCCATCCAAAAGTCAAAACTAGTCAAATGCTGCGTTTTCCTGAGCTGAAGATGAAAAATTGAGAAAATGTCCTAATGCGTAGCGCGCTATTTCTCAACACGTAGTGCACCTTTGAGCCCACTTTTGGGGCACTTCCCGGCATCAAAATCAGGCTCAAGTGGGCTTTTTGGAAATTTCTGGATGTCTACTCTCCAGCCCAAGTGGAATTTCTCAATTTGGTGCCCATTTGCCCCTCCAAAAATGCAATCTCCCAAGACTGCTTCCTGTGTGTCCAAAAAGTGGCAGAAGGTCATTTTTTGCTTGATTTTTGACCTTTTGGGGGCCCAAATCTCAATGAAATGTCTTGGCAGTGGCTGAGAAAGTGTAATTTGTCATGAAAAATCCAAAAATGCAGAGTTTTTGTGAAATGGACCTCCCCATCTTCAAGGTAGCGCGCGGCGCGCTACGCGTTGAGAGAAAAAACCTGTTTTTAGCAAAAAAAATTCAAAATTGACAAAAATTGCTCCAAATTTTCTGAATTTTGAGTTGGGGGTGTATCATTGAGCACCATGCTCCTTCAAGGAGGCTTCAGCCAAAATCTGAAGTGGATCGGGCCTTTTCCTCCGTTTTAGTGCCTTGGCCAATCGTCCTTTGAGTACCTTCATTTTCGCTTTGCACACATGCATGCGAGCCCAATAATGATTCTTCATGTGGCGGAGCATATCTTTGTCCTTGTTTGCCTTGGCTAGCAACTTCTCTAAATGGGTGTTCACCTGAATGAGCATAGACCCTTGCTCAATAGGTGTCAAATCACCGGGTCTCTTGCGAGCCAAGTTCCGGTCTTCTCGGATCCTCCGTAACTCATCAAGAGTGTGTTCATCCTCTAACTGTTTGTTGCGCTGCTCTAAGTATTTGATTGTCCAATTTTCCATTTCCAACTTTTGCTACAACAAGTGATTTTCAGCCTTTAGTTGCTGAATGACCTCCTTTGGCTTCGAGCTAGGAGAACTGATGTCAAGGTCAATGATGTCTATGTCCGGATCACCTGATGGTCCCTCGTCAATCATGGGATGATTTCCCCTCTCCTGTACCTGTGCTGCTGTCGAAAGCGAGGCCCCTTCCACCTGATGTGGAGATAACACTCACTGTGCTGATGAAGAAGGCGAGACCCCTTCCACCTGGTGTGGAGATAATACTCGTCGTGCAGATGCAAATAAGGCCCTATGGCCTCTCTGATATGTAACACATGCTGGAGTGCTGACATGCTCGGGCTCTAGAATGTGAAACTGATGTGAAGGCCCTCCCTCATCATGGACAATCTCAGGAGGTGGCTGTGGCACCATGAAGAAGTCACGAGAGATGAAATCCTCCCAAGCAATACCCTGCTGTGCCAACTGATGCATCACTATGATCTCTATCAGTGCATAATGATATATACTCTTGTGTTGCTGTGCGGGGCTCTTCCTTTGCACTAAGGGCACCATTCTCTCTATATTTCGGCACATGAAAAATGGGATGTTCATCATTCGTACCCGGGTGAAATGCATCAACAAACGGATATGGTACGAATATAAACGTGAAAATTTGCCCTCACAAGTGAAATAGCGCATAATGAGCCTCATCAAGGGTGCATACTCATCCCTTAGGAATCTGAAGGGAAAAACAGCAGTTAGGTGCCTCATACACCCGGGTTTGATATATGGTTGATAATGAAATATGTCTAGTTGTTGGCGCTTGTTCCACTCTTCCCCAACATTTGGTATCCCGGTGGCTTGAGCAACAATTTCGGGTGATAGGGTAAAATCCACTCCTACAAGGTTCACATGACCATTGTGCAAATGTAGGACAAACAAGCGGACTAGTTCTCTGTGATGTTGAATTTGTGAGATCCGCTCACAATATCCAAAGCATGATTGATACTGAAAACATGTCATTGCAAGTGGAAAAGCTTACAAATAAGCCAAAGAAGTGGGCTCCTCCCTGACATGCCGACCACCTTTACCACCCTTGTGATGCCTCCTTGGCACTTCTACCTCTGGTGTTGAATCACTGTCATAACTCTGCCGATAATCTGATTCGGTTTCTGACATGGTTTTGAAAGCTAGATGGCTGAAATGTAATGCTGACTTTGCACCCAATTAACTGTTGTTTGACTTTTTCAAATGCTGTCACCAAGGGACATAAATACAAGGGAATTGTTAGGGATAGGGGAACATGAGGGAATTAGGGACAATAAACATAAATAAGGAATTTAGGGAAGGCAACATGGGAAATCATAAAACTGTGGGATTTTAAGGTGAAGTATGGTTTGGGAATTTAGTAGGTTTTAGGGATTTTAGAAAGGAAAATTATGAAATTATATGGGAAAATTTGAAGGAGAATGTTGATGGAGATGAGGGAAAAGAGGGATAAAAAATGGGCAACCTTGGACAACAAAACATTTTGAAACCCTAGCACCATTAAGTCTTTAAATCTTCAATAGCAATGTAGGGTTTTGACTTCTCATTTTCATGGCATTTTAACATATTAATTTCTCATTCATCTTGTAAAACCAAAACTAGCCATGGAGGAGAGGCCTACCTGAAATTTGCTTGAGAGAAAAGAGGATTTGGTAGCTTTCTGGCAGTTTATTGGGCAAAAAACCCAACGCGTAGCGCGCCTTGCCCAACGCGTAGCGCCCCTCTGACGCGTAGCGCATGTGCAATTTTGTTCTAAGAAAGGCAGCCTGATGCGTAGTGCGCCCCTGACGCGTAGCGTGCCCTCCCTGAAGCGTAGCGCGCCTCTGAAACCGCCCAATTTTCTCAATGACTCTTGAAATCGCCTTTGCAAGGATTCACTTAGCTTGTGAGAGGCAAATGAGTTGCTAATGAAGAGTGATGTGCTTTTATAAGCTTCCTTTAGATTTTTATTTGCCCAAAACCCACTTTATAATGTTTGAGTGTTGACACTTTTTTGAATTAATTGGCTCTGACTTCTGGTTTCCTTTCTTTGAAAAAATTGATTGAAATGATGATTTCTTCTGAAAATTTTTGCAGGGATAGCTTCTAAGATGCTTTGGCAAAGGAGACCAAGGCTGCGCTTCAACATTTGAAGAATTTGAAATTTTGACAATTTTTACAAAAATGAGATAATGACCTTTGTTTTTCAAAAACAGAGTTTTTGAAAACAAGGTGAAAATTTAGCTGTACAATAGTGAGAATTTTTGAAATGATGTTTAATGAAGGACATCCCTCTGGCCTGCTGGTCCTTTATGACCTCTCAAAACAAAAATTGACTCAACCCTAGACCTAAAACTTCAAAAGTTAAAACAAGATGAATGACCCTTTGAAGATTTTATTTACTTAAGCAAACCTGAACCAACAGTGCCAAACAGGAGGGGAATAAAAGACACAAACTTCCTCCACCAGGGTTATGGCATGCCTAACGGAATGCAACATGATCACGCTGATGGGACACCTAACCATGAAATGCAAAGAGCTTTGATCTCTAGTGGAGGTCTACTAGACCGACTCTAACAAGACTTACCTACTTTCTTGGTGCAGATAGTATTGTCAGAATGACACCTTAAAAAGCCAGCATCTAAAAGAAAGCTATCCATTTTGGCATACCAAGCCTAAGGGGATTGTTTGAGACCATAAAGGGATTTCTTAAGCTGACATACAAGGCTAGAGTCCTTTTGTATAAATGCAAGAGGTTGTTCCATATAGATTTCTTCATGCAAGTCCCCATTGAAGAAGGTGGGTTTAACATCCATCTGATGGACTTCCCATTTGAAAGAGGCGACAAGGGAAAGAACAAGGTGTATAGAGTTAATTTTGGAAATAGGGGAGAAGGTTTCAATATAGTCAATGCATTCAACTTGTGAAAAACTCTTAGCAACAAGGCGATCTTTATGTTTATCAACTTTTCCATCTATTCTAAACTTGGTTCTGTAAACCCATTTGCATCTAACAAGTTTTCGTCCCTATGGAAGAGGAACAAGGTCCCATGTATCATTTGCCAATAAAAAGCGATATTCTTCATTCATAGTTGCCTCCCAATATGGATGGCCTGAAGCTTCTGAAAAGGTTTCAGGATCATAATTTGCTAAAACCTGAGCCAGTAAAGAAGAGGCTCTATCAAACTAAGAATGTGTACGACCTTGATCTGTAGGATCACCTGCAAGAGCACCTGTTGCATCCTGAGTAGCGCGGACCCATTTTAGAAGTTAAGGATCTGAAGGAAGATCCTGGAAAGGTGGGGGAGGATTGTCATCCTTTTTGTCATCATCTAAAGAAGGAATACTTTCAAAAGTAGAAGAAATAGAGAGAGGTGACACATATGAAAACTAGGCTTGTAAGCCAATATATTTTCATCAAACTTTACATCTCTTCTAATGATTATATTTTTGGAGTTAGGTTGAAGAAGTCTATATCCTTTTATATCTTCAAAATATCCAACAAAAATACAGTTTTCACTCTTAGGTTCTAAGGCTTTATGTTTCTCATCTAGAAAATGGGCTCATGCCTCACTTCCAAAAACACAAAAGTGACCTACATTTGGTTTAATTGAGCTCCAATGAATTAATATGGAGGAGTGTGATTTACTATGTAATTTGCACAGTTAATTGCTTCTGCCCAAAAATTAATACTAATTCCTTTAGATTGAAGCATACAATTATCCATTTCCTTTAAGGTGTGATTCTTCCTTTCAGCTACACCATTTTGTTGTGTATATGGAATAGTATGTTGCAATTGAATTCCATGCTCGGTGCAAAAGTTGATGAATTCATTGTTAACATATTATCTGCCATTATCAGATCTTAGCTTAAGAATTAAATGTCCAGATATTTTCTCAGCAAAGGCCAATAACATGTTAAATACTTCACTCTTGAGTTTTAAGAAGTATACCCAAGTGCATCTGGAGAAATCATCAATTAAAGTTAAGAAATACTTGTAACCAGAGAATAAAACAACTTGAAGTGGACCACATAAATCACTATTCACAAGTTGTAAGGTCATTGAAGTGTGCCAAGAGGCAGGTTTTTCAAAATTATCCCAATGATGTTTTCTAAGTACACATCAAGAACAAACACCATCTCTGCAAGATACCATAACAAGACCTATCACCATATTTTCTTTACATAGATTTTGAAGCGAGCGATAGTTTAAGTGATCAAATCGTTCATGCCAAAGTTTGCTCACTTCATCATTATGAGCAACAAATACTGAGGGAAGAGTTGATGACCCAAAGTTGTCAAACTTATACAACCTTGTAGAATCATCAGTAATGTCAGTAGCTAAAATCTATCTAGGATATATTAGGTCCTTAATTACAACATCATGAGGTGAAAATTTGATAGTTTTACCTTTACCTAAATGATTTATCGGATATATAGATAAAAGGTTGCAGGATAAGGTAGGAAAAAATAATACATCATTAAATTGACCATTGTCTGGATGAACACTTCCAGTCCCTACAACACTAAGATATATATCATCACCAACATATATATTTTTTAGTGTTACAATCATTTAAAGAAGAAAACATGGCTTTGTTTTTTTCCATGTGATAAGAAGCTCTAGAATTAATGAGCCACTCATGAGAATGAGAAGAAGAAGATACATTTAGTGCATAACCAGACAGAGATTGTTGACAACCACATGCAGAAAGTGTTATTCTTGAATATGAAGTTTAAGTTGAAGAGTGCTCCAAATGGATGTTATGCTTCTTCATTATTGCTCCCAAGGATTCCATCTTCTTAAATAATTTTGATTCTAAGTGGCCATTGTTAGAGTCGGTCTTTACATCCCTCCGTCAGAGATCAGTTCTCTTATTGCATTTCATTTTTAGGTGTCTCGCTCGATTCACTTAGTTGCATCCCGCTAGGAGCCTGCCATAATCTGACGGGAGGGTCTTGTCATTCATTACCCCTCATGCCTTATCATTGTTGGCTCAGGTCTGTCCATCAAAATCAAGTTTTAAAATCACTTACAGTCCTATTTTAGTCTTTTGATCAGCAGAGTCATTTCAGTCACTAGGTCTAGGGTTTCATAAATTGTGTCTTCAAAGTGTCCAATAATGCCAGCATGACTCATGAGGGAGGTCCTTAATAAGTTTTCAGTTTCAATATTTTCATCATCATATGCTCGACTATGACTTTTCTTCAAAACTTTGTTTTTAAGAAAATTCATCATTCCATTTTGTAATAAATTGCCATGTAATTTTCATAATTTTTTAGTTGTTGAAATCTTCAGGCGCAACCCTAGTCTTCCTTTGTCAAAACATGCCATTATCCCTGCAACAATCACCAAAGGATTCATTATTCAAGTCAAAAATCAGAAGGACATTTAAAAAGACAGAAGTTATATTAAATGCAAAAAGTGCCAAAGTTAAAAACATTACAAAATGGGTAATTGAGAAGTAAAAATTTAATCCATCTCTATATAAGATATTTCTCAAGTTATTGATCCATTTGAATCAAGAGACATTTAAAAAATCCAAGAGAGAAGTCTATGTTGAGGTTTGGAAGGCCGATTGTGTGTTGGAATATAGAGCGTGGCGCACTGGGATAGGTCATGGTGCACCCACAGAGCACGGCGCATAGGGCCAACATACACTGTGTATTTTTCAAAGGGCGCAGCGCATCCAGGCTACACGGCGCACTGGGCTTGCACGCGGCGCACAGAACCTCCAACACAAAAAACTCATCAAGCTTCAATGAAAATCAAACCCATTACTCCATGAGGCATTTTCATTGCCTGAAACATCACTTGTTGTGCAAAGTGGTCAAAGGACTTTGATTTGAGGGTTAGAGGAGAAAACTTTTTGTTTGAAGGGCCACGCGGTGCATTGGAGGAGGTTGCGGCGCACACAAGCTGTGCAGCGCATCGGGAAAAATTCCGCAGTGTAAAATTACACTGTCGTGGCGCATCCAGGAGGCACGGCGCACTGGGTTTGTGCGCGGCGCACAGAACCTATAGGCCAGTTTCTTGCCACTTCGGTCATCAAACTCACAATTTCTTCTGCTCCAAGTAAGTTCAAGAGCTCTTCTAGTGAATTTAACTTGTGTGGGGTGTTGTTTAGAGGGAAGATTCAAAGGTTCAAGGTGTGAGAATATAAACCCTATATATTAAAAGTTGCTCCTTTGGTGTTGATAAATTGGTGTTTTCAAATTATAATTTTGGTGCCAAGTTTATTTTCCTACTTGTGATCCCTTCCCTTCTCATAACCCTGTCATTGTAATTAATCCCTTATCCTCTAACCTCCCATCCCTGCTTCCCATTTTCCATATCCTAAGATCCTATCATTCCCAATCATTCTCCCTTTCCCATATCACTTTCAAAATCCCTAAATTCCCACATCCCTCAAAGTGACTGTTGCACATTTTAAATTTCACTTGGCAAGCTCCATCATCTACTTTTCCCCCTGTCCCATATTCTTCCTCACATTCCCTCATTTTCCTGTGGCACATTGGCATTGAAAACACATCACTTATTTCTCTTTGCCAAACCAACCACCCACTCAACATACACATTGCAGCACCATGACAGAGACAGATTCATCATATGAGCAAGGCAGTGACTCAACCACTGAGCTTAATGTGTCGAGAAGGCCTCGAAAAGGTGGCAGACATGTCAGAGAAGAGCCTACTTCCCTAGCTCAGTTGCAGGCCTGCCTGCTTGCAATGACATGCTTTCAGTATTGTGAGATGATTTCTCAGATCCAGAATCATCAGGAGTTAGTTTGGTTATTTGTTTTACATTTGCATGATAGTCATGTTACTCTTGCTGGAGTAAACTTTACCTTAACACCAGAAACCATCTCTCAGGCCACCGGGATACCGAATATAGGGGAAGAGTGGAACAAAGGGCAGCAGCTAGATAGATCATATTATGAACCTTACATCAGGCCTAGCTATTTGAAGCAACGCAAGAGATTATTTCCATTTCAGTTTCTGAAGGAATATTATGCGTCGTTGATGAGACTCATTATCAGATACTTCAGTGGTGAAAGTCGCTTCTCACACCTCTATGCATACCATATCAGGTTATTGATGCATTTCACGAGAGTGAGGTTCATGAACATTCCATATTTCATGTGCCAAAACATCAAGAGGATGACCACTCTTGTGCGGAAGAAGATTCTGAAACAGCAGTACAACAACATTTACCACTATACGCTCATCAAGATCATTGTTGTGCATCAGCTTGGTTTGCAGGGTATCACATGGGATGATTTTATTTCTCGTGACTTTTTCAGAGCTTCACAGGGGTTTTCAGAGGTTGGGCATGAGATAGGTGGACCTTCTCATTAGTATGAGCACCATGAGACTGTTAGTGTGCCGGTATTCAGCACATATCAGAGGGGCACTAGACATTTGTTTGCAGCAGCAAAGCGAGTGTTATCTCCACCCGGGGTGGAAGGGGCCTCGCTTCCTCCATCAGCACCATAGGTACAAGACAAATGAAAGATGCCAATGTAGGATGAGGGGCCTTCAAGTGAACGAGAGACCGACTTCATTCTCATTCATGATGATGATACGGATACGGGCTCACAAAGTGCGCATCTTAGAGAGATCATCCAGGAGCAGAAAACAGAGATCAAAGCCTTATCCATTGACTTGGAGAGGGCTAAGTGGACTATGAAATACTTGGAGCAGAGGAACAAACAGCTTGAAGATCAGTAAGTAATCATGGAGTTACGCGAGAATCGCCAAGCTGCACAAAGGACGAGGATTGAGCTCACTTCATTGGAGCAAGAGATTAATGAGGATCGGGAATCTTGGCTCGAAAGAATCAACATCCACTTGGAGAGACTACTGGACAAGGCCGATAGAGATAAAGCATTGTTGAGGCACATGGTTTTCCATTACAGGGCGCGACATATGAGTTCCAAGGCACGAATAAGGAATCTGAAGGCAAAATTGAAGAAGGCGACAAAGAAGCAAAAGAGGAAAAGGGAGAATGATCATCTTCAGATCTTGGTCAACAATTCTTTGGCTAAGCATGGCACTTGATGAGGCAGCTTCAGCCCAAATTTCAAGGAATTTGGAGAAAATTTTGTTAATTTTGAATTTTTTGGCTTTAAAAACAGGTTTTTCTACCCAACGCGTAGCGCCACTTGGCGTGCGCTTATAATTGGGAGATCTCCAGGAGGAAAACTTTACATTTTTGGATTTTTCATCAAACGTTATGCATGCTCATGGATTACCTAAGGATTTCATCAAGTTTTGGGTTTCCTAAAGGGTCAAAAACACCCTAAAAATGACCTCACTGCCCCTATTTTGACACATACGAAGCAGTCTTGGGAGATTGAGGTTTTGGAGGGGCAAATGACATCCAAATTCATAAATTCCACTTGGGTTGGAAATTAGACAAGCAGGGCTTTCCAACAAGCACACTTGGGCTCAATTTGGACTTCCGTAAGGCCTCCAAATCAGCTCCAAAGTGGTGCGACGCATACAGATTTTGGCACGGCGCATAGAGAATTTTGGCCTGTTTTTCACTCAGCAGCTCAGAATTTCGCCCAGTTTTGACCAGTTTCACTTTTTGATGTAATTATTGATCTATCTTGATGTAACTTGATGACTATGATGTAATTTTGGCACGTATTTACTTGTTCTAGATGATTCATTCACCAAAAGGTGAAAATTAAATGAATGAATCAGTTTCCTAGCATATAGGGGTAAGTTGTTTGACTACCTAGATTTCAGTTCCTTGTTTAGAATTAGTTCAAACAGCTCCTAGAATGATGAGCTCAACCCCTAGAGGTAAGGGAATAGGTTTGGCTTATCTATATTATGTAATTTCTAAGTCATTTTCAAGGTTGGACACCTGGGATTGCTTGACACTTCATTGTACATTTCATTTCTGCAGTTTTGGCAAAGGAAAGACCAGGGTTTTGCAGCACTTGTTGGGATCCATGTGGCTCTATGTTTTGATGGTTTATTTCTCTATGTATTTGTAAGTTCATTGATGTTATTGTGTATCATTTTCCCTTCTCTTGTCTTCTACAATTAAACAAATGAGTAATTAAGGTAGAATTCATGGACTGCTATGCTCTGCCTAGATATTTTGTTTAATTCTTCATGTTTTCATTTGTTTGAGGAGGACCCTTGAAATCCTCTTGCCCTACTTAGCTTCTCATTGGTTTGATCCATCCATTCATTCGATTCAAAGCATCAAAACGATTACCTTCCTTTCCCCAATCAGAACTCTGCAAAAATCTGGCCTCATCCCCGGACCCAAAATTTGCCTATCCCTTTTTCCAACAAAACCCCAAAAACTCAAAACAAATCCTTGTACTTCATACCTAGCCTAAGATTAGCTTTTATTACAGTCATCTCGAGCCCCATCGATTATCTTTTGCAGAGATTGACTCGGAGAGAGCCCTCTCCTGTCCTCGTAGGGCTAGCTACGAGGCTGAGTGTGGTTTGATGTGGACCTAGAACCTTGTCTTTTTAGCCTGAGGCAAATCTAGGCTCTAACAACCATCATGATTACAAAAGTTGCAATGTCTATCAATCTTCTTCCCTTTTTTTTATTTTCCTTATCATTTTGTTGAGTTTATTTTTCATTTGAGACTGAAATTGCTTAGGACCCTTGTTTGGTTTAGGACCATTCTTTTTAGGATATTTCTTCTTAGGATTCTTTGAACTTGGTTGTTGTTGTGCTGCTAAGGCTTTCTTAGAAGAATTTCCAGTATTAAGAAAACCAATATGTAATAGTTTTTCTTGTTCTCTTGTTAAAGAATCACAAAAGGCATTAAAAGAGGAGGACTTGTAGTCTTTTCCTTGAGAAATAAAGGCTTCTCTAGCAGAATGGAAGGTGGAAACAAACACAAAGTAGACTGCTCCTAACTTAGTAAAAATGGAATAGATAAGGCTACCATCTTCCTTCTTAACCTTAACACCTTCCCAAAGAAGTCTAAGGGTCTTAAACTTGGACGAAAAACCTTCAATGGAAGAAAAATGATTGGGGTCCAAAGTAAGCAACTCAATTCTGAATTGATGGGCTCTAATTTCATTTTTAATTCCAAAAATAGTACTGAACTTTTTCATTACTTCATCGGGGGTATCAATTTCTACGATATGGAATCTAAGGTCTGGAGAAATAGACATCCCTATCATCCCATGTTCTTGATCTTGCTTATTTTCCCATTTGGATTGCTTATCTTCATCTGAAGGTTTAGACTCTTGGTCTGAGGCTATTCTATAAAGACCTTTACTTCTGAGTAAATCCTCCATGTAGGATAGCCATTGGAAGTAGTTGGTGTTGTCAAGAATAACTAGGCATGGACTTTCCTTTTTAAAAGAAATTGAAGCTATAGGTGTTGAAACTAAGTGTTCCAATGGAAATATCTCGAAAAATTAGGTCGATTAAAAAAAAGGCTCTGAAAACAGCTTCCGGATGAAAAAGTTATGGTTGTTTGAATAAAGGTTGTTGAAGATGACAAGGAACCACATGAATGTTTGGAAGTTGATGATAATGTTATATTTGAAAAAAAATCCCTATATTTCCAAACTTAATCTAATTGGTTCACTTTTATAAAGATTACTTTATGTCACCCACTTTTATAAATAAGTGAAAGTCACTCTTACAATGGTACTTTATGAACTATCCACTAAATCGTAACTTAAATAAAAGATAAAGTGACATTAAAATTATACGTGACTCGCTTTTTAAAATGAGTGAGAACACTTTTACATAAAGTAACTTTAAAACATAAGTTACATGTGATTTTTGAAAAAGTAACTCAACAAAAAGAAAGACTTGAATGCGAGACCTCAATTATCATAAAGGAACTATAGATGAAGTGAGCTAGTTAAAAGTTTTAGTAATTGTTGGAAAGGAGGAAGGGTATTTTTTTTGCTCTCCACAGCTTTGGGGTGCGTGCTTACTTGAAACAACCCCTTTTTCCTGTAAAACAAAAAAACAACCACACAAACCAAACAGATAAGCAAAAGTATGTAAGTCTTGTGACTTCAAGTTAGATTTGGGGCTAGTCCCCTGGAAACTATATATTTTCCTCAATGTTTTATATTTTCTGAGATCACACTAAGGTGTGGCAAAAAAGAGAATACGCATGAGAAAAATCATTTCTTTCTATTTCTGGTTTGCCCAGATCGCACAGAGTCGCGGGGCAAAGAGAATACGCAAAAATGAAAGGTACAGATCTGGTAATAAAAAAAGTATAGATGACTATAAACCGAAATAAACATAGGGATAAATAACTATAACTGTAAATAAAGATTGTATACCACCAGATCTTAAAAATGACGTAGCTAGGGCTACCGGAAATCTTTTCACATGAAACGAAAGGGGTTCCTCACTGGAAAAAATGCTCCTAACACAATAGAGCAAACCTCTCAGCCCGAAATCAGACAGAAAGAGTATATCTAGGAAATGACAGTCAAGATATAGTTGTACCGACTTCAGATTTGGATCACCAACAAATGCGACCCTCAAATGGCTCTGATACCATGTATGAATTTAAAAGGTAACTTCCTTAGATTGAATACCAAATGACACCGCTCACAAACATATCATAGATCAGTACACCGGTATTCTTGACGTGGTTAAAGCCCAAAAAGAGGGAAACAATCCATGGCATGAGCCAACGCGACCACTTCAGGCAATATTATTAATAAAAGAAAGAAAATTTACATAAGTTTCTCTCATGAACAGTCGTCGGACAAATGACCCTCCATGATCTTTAAATAGAGATCACGGACTAATCAGGTGTTAAGCCATGGATCAGGTATCGGTAATACCAATGAGAGAATGAATCGTCAGATCACTTCATGTCTAGAACGTATCGTGACCGTTGGATTGTAAGTTACAAAAAGTACATACTAAGGAAACACACTTTACTTAACTATACACTAGACCAAGTTATACTTAATTATTTCTTATGTGTCGGAATATCCTAACATAAATATTATCAAAATTGTATAACAAACCTTCTACAAAACATTTAAATAAAAATACTATTCTAAGACTAAAAAAAAATTACAAAAAAAAAAATAAAAAATCGACACATACCTTGGGCCCCTCTTCTTCTCAGACTCATTGATAAATTGGTCCTAAGATTTATCAGGTCCCCAGATCCCAACGACCGTATCGATTATCTCAGGCTCCTTTCAAAAATCCACCCTAGATTCTTCAAGCTCACAATGGTTTTGTTCTAAACTTTGTATATATATATATATAAATTAATTAAATTAAATTTATTTAATTTTTAATTAAAATTTCATTTTAATTAATTAATAACTAATTTAATTTGGTATATAATTTTAATGTGTAAATAATTTCTTATTTAAATTTAATTTTTGTTTTATATAGTTTCTAATTAAATTATAATATAAATTTTTAACTTATATTTAGAAATGAATTTGTAAAAACACTGTCAGGTAGACATTTTTCAATAGTTTTGGCAATTTGGATGGCATGACTTCAATCGACCATAGCTTGAGATTTATTTAGCCAAATGAATCCCATAATAGCTCATTGAAATGCAAAGACCAAGGAAAATAATTTGGAAATGTTAAATTTAGCAGATTCAAACATTTAATGGCCTAAAAAAATAGTAGAAGATAAAGTGATGAATTTACAACAAAAAATAGTTTTTTTGTAATTAGATTTGGGCAAATTTCAATGGCTCAGGAAAAACTATTGTCAATAATTCATTCTCCAATATTGATTCAAAGGCTAATCAGATCCACTTGAATAAATTTTGGCTTAAAAGATTTCTTTGCCAATTTATTTTTATTAATTTTTTCTCTTAATTTTTGGTTGTAGTTTAATGGATTTTTATTGGTTTCTGGCAAGAGATATGTTGAATTGGATTAAGCATAACAGATTGGGAGTAATGAGAAGGGACCATCGAAGAAGATAATGAAGAATTTATAGTCCCATATTCATTGAATATGAACCACTCCCAGCAGCCCTTCATTTTTAGGATTTTTGTAAATTATTAAATAGTAGTCTTGAGAATGAGGAGGGGGTTCCTCTTCTCTGCAACTAGGGGATCTTGAAGTACTTTTGTAAGAGAGTTTTAGTTGTAGTGTAGGGAGAATAACCTGGATATGAGGTATTTGTGGGGAATCTCTGTGATTTTTTCTTGCTGGACATATGTACTTTAGTAAGGAACAAAAAGTTGGGTTGCAATGATATATGGAATTTTTGGCTCTGAGAAGAAGAGTTGTTTTACACTTTTGTAGACAAATTTTCTCAAGTAGTTGAAGTTGTTTATGGACTCAAAATTTGTAACGAGGTTCTAATATGATTCTAATAAATTTTAATTCCAATGCATTCATGTTTGGATTGTAAGTTAATCTGTTATTACAAGAATTTCTCTAATTGTTTTTTAATTTATGTTCTAAATAGTATATTTCTCTCTAATATTATGCACTTATGTTGTATCAATTACTATATGCTATTGAAGCTTTTTAAGAACTATCTTTGCAAATCATAAGAGAATTAAATTCAAGATAAATTCATCAAGATTCGAATGCATTCAACATTAACTTTTTATTGTTTAAACACATTTCTATTTTGTTTTCTCTTTCATTAATTAAATGAACTCTTTCTTTTAATTAATGAAAATCATATAATGAATTTAGTTATTTTATTGGATTCAGATATGTATTTCTAATTTTCTTTAATAAATTTTTATTTAAGTAAATTCGATTTGCATAAAGCGATCTAATAAGTTGTAAAATGCAAACTATTTTGCATGTTGCAATTTAATCTTATTTTCTGAATTCAATCATTACACAAATAGTTCTCTTACCCTAGTTAGTTAGTTCATTTGCTCTGCAAATTGAGAGAAAGCTATTATTTTCCAATTCAAGATAGGATTACCTTCTTTTCTTACATGTTAGAGTAGATCTGCATCTAGATTTAAATTTTCATTCTAAAAGTCCCCTTACGCGTGCCTTACGCAGGGGAAGACTTTGGGTGTAGCTTAGTTGAGCCCTCAAGTTAGCTTAAGGATTTGCTTGCTTGCATGTACAGAGCAAGAAGGCAGATCTAATTTCTCTCTTTCTATTGGTAAGTAATAGACAAACCAACACCCAGCAGGGAGAGAGAGAGGGTAACTGGACTCAATTTAACCAGTGGGAGCCATTATACAAACAGATAAGAGTTTGATTTGGGTCTCTAACCAGTTTGATATCAACGTTATTCAACAATCTAAAATTGGCAACGATGCATATGAAATGTCTTTTTTGGACAATGAGAAAAATTCCTCAAGTAGGGAAATTTTCAGCTACATAAATTCAAATTCTCATTTTTTCCACTACCCAGATCTTTTTAATATTTGTAATTCATCAAATAATTCTTCAACAATTCCTTTTTAAACTAATATAATTTCATAAAATAGACAAGTTTTTATTAATAATGAATTTTTAATTAATTCTTGTTTGGATGGAGAAAATTTAATTCATACTCTCAGCAGTCTTGAAAATTCTCTCCATGCATCTAATCTTTTGCCTGGTTCTGATTTATCTTATGAAGAGGAAAATAACACTAACGAATTCATTTACGACGATGACTTGAAAACCGAGAATATTGAGTCTCTTTCCACTTCAGAATTTGTTTTTTCTGACTCCCATATTCCCAATTCTATAAGCCAATCCATTTTTGAAGATGAAGAGAACACTAATCTAGAAATTTTTACGGTCCATTCTCATTTTCAAACATTTAATCATCGTAGTTGTTGTAACTTATTTTGATACCTTGGAAGTTACAAAATTTTTAAAAATTTATTTTCCACCTTCCTTCTTATCCTTACCTTGACATACCTTCCTTTAAATAGCATTCCATCTAACCCTTTCCATTTTTAAAGCATGAAGTGTATGAGGTTTTTATAAAAGTCTTCGAGTTATTTTTATTAGTTTTTATTTTAAATGAAATTCAATTTTATAACATATATATAATTATATTTTTTATAAAATTATTTATTTAAAATATTAAAACTTAGTTTAAAAATAACAAACCCAATTTCTAAACTATAGGAACCACATTTATTATCATATTATATACGTCAGCCAAGTCAAAATGTCAAATTAAAATTTGTGTCCCCACCCCGCACTTAATCATTAAACCACCCTAATCTAAATGCATTGAGATTTGTGAAATGTCAAACCAATGGAAAATCGATGGTTTTCAGGAGGGGTTTCCTTTTCGACTTTTAACCTTCCCCCACCCCCTCTAAAAAGTCGTTTAAGCTTTATTGTTTTTTATAGTTATCCTCCTCTCATTCATTTCAGACCCCGTGCCCCCCCTCCAAAACCATTTACCAGCTACACCCCCCATACCCCCTCACCCTCCAACCAAAAACCATTATTTATATTTATTTAAATTTTATGAATTAATGGCGAGAAGGTTTATGAGGTATGCAAGCAAGCGTATATGCTATAAAGTATGTACAAAAGGAGATAATGGATGAAGCATTTTTACAATCGTCTGGGTTAAAATTTGAGGTAAGGGGAGGCTGAGTAAAATGAGGTAAAGAGGAGGATGAAGTTTCCAATGCTAGAAAGATATTTATTCCTTATGGGATAATTATACAGAGGTAAAAATGAAATTCAAGTGAAAATTTGACAAAAGGAATTGAGCCAGGAGGAAAAGTCACTTATGTTCATTTATTTTCCTGTATGTTGGTACAAAGGAATATTTAAAAAAGTTTTGATTTCGAAAAAATTTTCTATAAATCATGCACATAGCTTTGAAATTGAAAATAATTTTAATTATTTTTAAAATCAAAGCCATGGGAGCAAAACCAACAACAGTGTTACAAAGATAAGGAGGAAAAGAAATTATGAAGAGAAAATGTACGGGAACATAAGATTTGGATAAATTCTTATCCAAATATTTTATAGGAGTAAAAAATAGGAAACTAAGAGATATTTTTCCAATCATAACAAAACAACACATGTTTTCAAAACCATGGGAAGGAAATCAGATAGTTTTATGAAATATGTTCATGAATTTTATTTATTCATAAATATATAAATTCAAGGCAAAACAAGACATAGATTTCAAAACAGGACATGGATTTCAAACAATGGCTTGATTTACACGATGAAATTATTTGAGGAAATATTTTGAGATTTCATTTATGGAATTCATAAAAATAAAGAAATATGAATTTACAGGCTTAAGAAAAATATTTGGAAAACATTTATCAAAATATTTTCTTCCCAAATATTTTACAACAATGGTGAATCACTTTAAAAGGTGACATAAAATCATTGGTCAATTCAAGCATTGGAGATTCAAAGGACACCTAGCAGCAGAAGATCAACAAACTGGGATCAAAGTGCAGTTTTCCAGCAGACAATTTAAGCAACTCAAGAGTTCAAGGCAGAAGACTTGCAAACAACTCCAAATTTCCTACAGTTTTTCAGAGATTCTTTTTATTTTTAGTTTATTGTTCAAATTATAATCCAAAAAGCTAGACATAGTCAGCTTAATGTAACGTTCTATATATTATTTCAATTGTAATGTAAAGGGGTTGGATTTTGATGCCAAAACCATGTTGCTTTGTAAAACTTTTATTACAAAATTCCTAATTGAAGTATTCTAGCTCCAGTTTATGACAAAATTTGTTTTTCTTGTTGTTTTTCCAGTACTTTCATACCTTATTTCTACACATGTTCAAGATAGCATAGGAGATCTGGGTAAGAATAGATTGAGTGTCAATATCTCTAAAATCCCCTTACAAATTTATAATAATTTAAAGAGATTAATTAACTGGATTGTTTGTCTTGGTTAATTCCTCTACATTTCTTAATTGTTTTCTTTTGTCATTTCTTGAATATGTTCTATGTGGCTGTAGAAATTTTCTACACGCATCCACTCTGTCTGGTTGATTATGTATTCAGTATGACTACTTAATTATCATGAATTATCTTATATTCCTTTCTCAAATTCTCTAAAAATCATGTTATTCTATCAAACTACATGTTGGCACTTTGACCAACTCTGCAAGAGAGGGATTTATTTATCGACAGATATTGTGTAATCATCAGCAACCACCCACAATAAATCATAGATCTAGCCATTGTGGTACATAGGCTACTTTCCAGTGACAATGAACAGCGTTAAAAAAGGCCTTGTAACATTTGAGGGAGACCCCTCTGGTTCAAGTGCCAACTTGAACCTAAAGACTAGTCGAATTGGTTTCTCGGTGTAGTTTTGCAGCTAAGAACTCCTACGAGAAACAAGTGCAATGGTAGTGGTTTCAGCATTCAAGAACCTATCCCAATATTTGATTCCTACAATGATGAAGTACCATTTTTGGAACATAAGCATGAAATGATCCCATTCTTGCAAGTAAATAATTTTAATCCCATTATCTTTGTTGACACTTGTGAGGAGGAAATTTTTGCAAGAAAATCTCAGTTGTGTTGTACTATTATTTGTAACATTAATGTAATTATAATCTGCTTTGTCTTCATTTTTTCTGGTTTGAATTTATTTTTCTTTCAAATTTCATTTTTGAATTTCTGAAAACAATACGCTGACACTTAGATCATTATGACTCTAGACTCTCCTCAAGTGCATTAATGAGGATATATGAAAATCAACACCAGAGATTTAAGCATGAACATCAACTACTTATTTTGAAATGTCATTTGTTCACGTTTGGCTAATTCATGTTTGGTTTTCAAATGAGTTCTTCACAAACTCAAGCACTTGAAAGTACACCATTACAATATGGCCAGCAATGTAACACTTCTTGAAATATTATAAATATCCTTCCATACTTTATTGATTTATTTGAAAAATGTTTGGGAACTCCAACTCTCCAAAAGATTTATTTCCATGACCTTTCTTCTATATATAATACCATCAATTTTCAGCACGCTATAATATTTAAAGGTTTATCATTTGATTATGGCTTGTTATTCCTCTTCCCGTGAATTTCGTCCAAGCATTGATATAAATACAAATTGATTTTTATGATCCCATAGGCGTATGGTTGGAAGAATTTCAAGATGAGAATTTTGTAAATAAGTTTATTTTGTTGAACTTAGATGTACATAATAGGCTCAATGTTTCTCTTAATAATTAATTCCAATTTAGTTTTTGTTGTTGATTTTTGACATATTTATATGTGCGGGGATAAAATTGAGATAATGGTTTCACTAGAAGTATGACTATGCTTAGTCATATGCTCTCTCAATTAGTTAGAATAGAAATAGAATTAATTTTGTTAGCTAGTTTGCCTTTATTTTATCGTCTGTTTTAATTTGCAGATTTTGCAATAAATGTTGGTAATAAGATCAAATATGTTCTTGTTCCTCTTTTCCTTGATTTAGAGACTCCATTTTAATAATAAGCCAGCAATTAGCCCTTTCAAGGTCATAACATGTTGAGGGAAGTATCTATTTTATCATTAGAATTTTTATTTCTATGCTATGTGTTGCAAATTTACAAGTTGAGCTATGATTTTTGTTTCTAATTCATGTTATTGAAATGAAATAATTGGCTCATGCTTGTTCTTATTTTTTTTATGGGCCTTTAGCTTCCTCCATCTTGATTGGAAAATTTTCTGAATTTTTACATTTGTCGGATTGAATCATACCTCTGCAATACACTGATTCATATTCCATCCTCATAGTCGTGTTCTTTTTGTGAATTCTGAGATGACTCAGAGTTTATAGGTCCATCAAACCTGCAAACACCGGGATCTCGATATTTTTGCATCTCATTGTCTTGCATTCCTGTGACTCATTAATAATTAACTTTAAAATGCTATAGGGTCTCGACTATCTGAGATTCACATTCTTAAACATTGGTATACTAATATCTCAACTTCCTGAGATTTATAACATCCCGTTATCTCAAAGATCTTGCTATCTTGTAATCTCGTAGCATTCTTATAATTCTAACTTTAAATACCCTCTGAGATCCGAGGTCCCGAGATCCATGTCACCCGATATAGCTAGCATTCTCGCTGTACTAAAAATTGTTAATTTTCGGTATGTTCTTGGCTACTCAGAATCTCCTAAACATTATTTAAATCCAATTATGCAGTCCTTACGGGAACCCAATCCTATGGGTAACGTCTTTTCATCTTGTGCATATCTATGGGATTTCGTCTCCATTATTCTCTCTACTTAAATCCCTGAAAACATGAATGCACATGATGTTTTCCTACTCACCCTGCTATTTCAGATTAAAATGCATCATTTTTTGTCACATGACAACCAATATATTTGTTGAAAATGCAGCAAGAAAGTCTCAATTTTGAAATTTCCCTTAATCAAATTGAGAAAAATTGAAATTCCACATCAGTATACAACTTAGAGGAAATAAATGAGGTAACATGGCTCTTGTCACTTGGTGGCCTAGGTGAAGGCGATATGGACAAATCGCTGAAACTTGAAATAACTTCTTTTAACTCTGACTGAATTTCTCCTAGTAGAGTTTAGGCTTCTGTGATCCATATCAAGTTTACAAAAAAAAATCGGCGAAGATCACATGAGACATCATTTGTCGACGCGTTTCGAACCAACCAGTGTGGTTCATCATCAGGACAAGTTGAAGAACCAGATCCAGCCTAGCAGTTTAAATAGACAGAGCAAAGCCCCCAGCGGTTAAAAAGACTAACAACTACTTTTGACTAGGAATCCTAAAAAATGCTACCTGGGACCAGTTCTTTAAATAAATTAATAATGTGATAAAAATATTAAAAATAATTAAAAATATATAATAGTTATGTTCAATTATAACCTAAAAATAATTTATGTTAATAGTTAGTTAAAGACAAATAAATAAAAATCATATCTAAGGGGAAAAAATTACCCTAGAGGGGGACAGTCCCTCAAATAATAATGATAAAAAAAATTCAAAATAAATAAATAATTATGTTCGATTAGTATAAATAATTTATAAAAATAGTTAGTTAGAGATAAATAATTAAAAAATTATATCTAAGGGAAAAAATATTTCTCATAGAGGGACCAATCCCTTCGAAAAATAAAATAATTATGTGAGAACTTTTTTAATTTAATTATTTATTTATTTATTTATATTTTTTACTCATTTTGTTTTTCTTTCTTATTTTTAATAATTTATTTGTAACGAAATATTATCACTAAGTATTTTAATTACTAATCTAACTTAAAAATTTTAATTTTTGAATTATATAATCATTTTATTTTAGGGGGTTGGTCCCCCTAGGTAATATAATTTAACATAATTTTAATATAATTTAATTTTAGATATAATTTTAATTATATTTTAATTTTAATTTTAATATAATTTAGTTTTAATTATATTTTAATATAATTTTATCATTACAAACTATTATCATATAAGTTTCATTAATAAAAAAGTTTTCACATAATTATTTTATTTTTCTAAGGGATTGGTCCCTCTATGAGAAATATTTTTTCCCTTAGATATAATTTTTTAATTATTTATCTCTAACTAACTATTTTTATAAATTATTTTTACTAATTGAACATAATTATTTATTTATTTTTAAAAAAAAATTATCATTATTATTTGAGGGACTGTCCCCCTCTAGGGTAATTTTTTCCCCTTAGATATGATTTTTATTTATTTGTCTTTAACTAACTATTAACATAAATTATTTTTAGGTTATAATTGAACATAACTATTATATATTTTTAATTATTTTTAATATTTTTATCACATTATTAATTTATTTAAAGCACTGGTCCCCCCAGGTAGCATTTTTTAGGATTCCTAGTCAAAAGTAGATGTTAGTCTTTTTAACCGCTGGGGGCTTTGCTCTGTCTATTTAAACTGCTAGGCTAGATCTGGTTCTTCAACTTGTCCTGACGATGAACCACACTGGTTGGTTCGAAATGCGTCGACAAATGATGTCTCATGTGATCTTCGTCGAATTTTTTTTTTTGTAAACTTGAATTTCTCCTTCTGTTTCAATAGGTGTATCATTCATCTATTATTAGCCTGACTGCTTCATGAGTTTTTCCCTCTAATCACCCCAACCCTTGTTATCGAGCACAAATCATATCATAGGCCTGTTTCCCTCCTTCCGGACTATAATTCCATAGGAATTATAATAATATACTAGCATCACTTTAAAATGAGGAAATTGTGTTTTAAACGTGAAACACACAGTCGGCGAGCTTCTATTCCAAAGGAACGTAACAACACTATCGCGCTTTAACACCACTATAGTGTTAATTCTCAGGAATTACACTATCGGCGCAAGATTCCCAAAGAAATGCGTTACACCCAAATAACACTATCGGTGGTTACTATCGGCCTTCCAACGTTCCTTTCTCCGATGCAATAACACATAGTGTTATCGAAGATCGCAGTCGCGACTCCAATGCTCCCAATACTAGGCTCCTCCCGCTCTGATCTAGCGATGTGATCAGCTTCGTGGACCCGACACCTTATACACCCTGCTCTATAGCGTTTCGGTTCCGAGCTATCAGAGTTTCAGACTTCGGTGGCTCCAAAGGTCCCTTCCACTCCACTTGTGATTCTGCGATGCGATAATGGTTTGGACCCGATACGGGTATGAACTAGATTCAATAAAATATCAGGTCCGACACTTCGTTCAGCTAAGTAATTTCATGAATTTCCTATGTAAAACAGAATTTCTGCTTGTGGAACTCAACAACGCTTACAAGGAAAACAGGTGTGCCGATATAAGGAAAAACACATTAGCAATCTTAAATCAAGTATTAATAGGGAAACAACGCCGAATCACCATTAACAAGGTTCAGAAGAAAAGAATCGCCACCAAACACACATGCAAATACCAGTTAACAGAGAACTATCAATTCAAATGCATAGAGAGAGTTCTTCGAAAGTCACAATGCATCCGGGCTCGACTTCTTCAGAGCGTCCCGTTATTTCCTTTTAAAACATAATAGATAAATCTTACTCAGTCTTTATCTCTTACAAAAGCATGCCAATTACAGTAAAGCGATTAAAGCAATTATCCATAAGGCTTATTATCGCTTATCCATAAGCGATTATTACAACATGATTTTATTCTTAATTCTATCCTTATCTTAAACTAGAAAAGCATGGAAATTGATGGCTAAAGGACCCCACTCCTTTGCCTGTAGATTTTTTTGGATTTTTTGAATAAGTTTGAAGATTTTTCCTCCAAGTCACATGCTCCTGCATCAGACTCCTGAGGACAAAATTATTCATGGGCTCCTGTCCATGAGCTCATCTACAGAACTGCCCAGTTTCTGTAGCATGTTTTCTGTAACCCAAGTAGCTTCAGCGGTTGGCAGATCCTTCCATTTTACCAAATATTGGAAGTACTCTTGTCCCCTTGTTTTCTTAAATACCTTCTTGTCCAGAATTCTTTCTAGCTACAATTCCTTTGATGTGGGTAACTATTTTACCCAGTCAATCTCTTGTGTCTCTTGATCTTATGTTGTATAATCTGCAATTTCACCTTCATACTTGTACAGGTCTGCAACATTAAAAATTGGTGATATTCCAACATTAGGGGGTAACTCAATCTCATAGGCATTTGCAGAAAAATTTCTTAATATTTTGCATGGTCCAATTTTCTTGAACTTCAATTTGTTATACTCCCTCTTTGGAAACCTCTCCTTTCTAGGTGTGCTAAAACTAGATCTCCAACTTCAAATTTCACCTCTCTTCTTCTCATGTCTACTCTAGTTTTGTACTTGATGTTACTATCATGCAGTTGTTGTTTCACTTGTTCATGTATTGCTTGCATATCTGAAGCACAATCTTCACCCTCTGCACTTCTCATCTCTTCTTTCCCCAAGTTTCTCAATTCAGATACTCCTCTGGGATGCATTCCATAAACAATATGGAATGGACTCTGTCCTGTACTCCTGTTAGGTGAGTCATTATATGCACATTCAACTTGTGCCAACACTTGATCCCATTGATTTGGATGTTCTGCAGTAAGACTCCTTAAAAGATTTCCCAAACTCTTGTTCACAACTTCAATCTGTCCATCAGTTTGTGGATGATAGGCAGAACTGAAACTTAGTTTAGTTCCCATCTTCTTCCATAATGTCCTCCAGAAATGTCCAACAAATTTGGAACCCCTGTCTCAGACAATATTCTTAGGCAGCCCATGCAATCTTACAACCTCCTTAAAAAACAAATAAGCAATGTGAGAAACATCATTATTTTTATAACATGGAATGAAGTATGCTATTTTTGAAAATCTGTTCATACAAAAAAAATTGAATCATTACCGCTTTGAGTCTTTGGTAAGCCTAAAACAAAATCCATACTTACCATATCCCAAGACCTATCTGGAGTTGGTAATGGAACATACAAACCTGTGTTTTGGCTTCTTCCCTTTGCATATTGATAGATCTTACAAGTTCTCACATACTTTTCCACATGAGATCTCATTTTTGGCCAGAAATAAAATATGTTCAACTGTTCAAAAGTCTTCTCTATGCCAAAATGTCATGCAAGTCCTCCACTATGTTTTTCTTTGATTAAATTCTCCCTCATTGAACAGTTTGGTATGCACCGCTGATTTCTCTTAAACAACAATCCATCTTCTAAGAAATAATCCAACCATTTACTCCTATCTTCCAAAACAGGATTCTTACAAGTTTCAAATGCCTCTTTAAAATCTGAATATGTCTCATATAATTCTTTAAGAAAATCAAATCCTACCACTTGAATTTGACTCTCTTGCAGTAATATATTTCTCCTACTTAATTCATCTACAACTTTATTTGCTTGGCCATTTATATGTTTCAAAACAAAATGGAAACCTTGAAGATACTCTACCCATTTAGCATGTTTCTAGCTAAGCTTTGGCTGCTGCATAATATACTGTAGTGCATGGTTATCTAAGTAAAGGATGAATTCCTTTGACATTAGATAATGCCTCCATTTCTTCAATGATTGTACAACTGCATAGAACTCCTTATCATAAGAAGAATACTTCTTTTTTGAATCATTTAGCTTTTCACTAAAATAAGCTATAGGTCTATCTTCCTGACTTAATACACCTCCAATTGCTTCTCCATTGGCATCACACTTCACTTGGAAAGGCTTACTAAAATCAGGTAGAACCAAAATAGGCTTTTCAGTGATTTTCTTCTTTAACAGCTGAAAATTCTTTTCTGCTTCAGCAGTCCATCTAAATGGTTGTTTGTCCTTCTTTATGGTCTCAATAATAGGTGCATTGATCTTACTAAAATTCTTGATGAATTTTCTATAAAAGCTAGCAAGACCATGAAAACTTCTTACCTCAAAAACACTTTTAGGTGAAGACCACTCCATGATTGCCTTGATCTTCTCTGGATCCATCTTCAGCCCTTCAGCAGAAATAACAAAACCCAAGTACACTAGCTCTTGTTTCATGAATGAACACTTCTTCAAATTCAGTAATAATTTCCCTTGTTGTAGCCTTTGTAAGACATAATTCAGATGTCTCATGTGCTCCTCCTTAGACCTGCTGTAAACTAATATATCGTCCAGATATACTATTACAAATTTACCAATAAACTCTTTAAGAACTTCATTCATGAGTCTCATAAACGTACTTGGTGCATTTGACAACCCAAAAGGCATTACTCTCCACTCATACAATCCCTCATTTGTCTTAAAGGCAATTTTCCACTCATCCCCTTCTCTTATCCTTATTTGATGATATCCACTTTTAAGATCTAGCTTTGAAAAATACTTTGCTCCACTCAAGAAATCCATTAAATCTTCAATTCTAGGTAAAGGAAATTTGTACCTGATTGTGATTTTATTGATGGCTCTTGAATCTGTACACATTCTCCAGCCTCCATCTTTCTTTGGACTCAGCACTGTTGGTACTGCACAAGGACTCAAGCTTTCTCTGATCAACCCTTTGTCAAGCAATTCTTGCACCTGCTTCCTAACCTCTTCATTTTTTGTAGGAGTCATTCTGTAAGCTGCTTTGTTAGGTAGACTTGCTCCAGGAATCAAATCTATATGATGGCTAATTCTTCTAATGGGTGGTAACTCATTAGGAAAATCATCAACAATAATATCACAATAGTTCTCCAACATTTCTTGAATTTCAATGGGTAAATCAGAAACTGTAGTAAAAGTCATTATTACCTTGGGCTTGCAAATTACAGCAAAATTTACCTCATTCTCTTCAATCTGCTTCAAGTATTCCTTTCCTCCTAGTAACAGAGTTTTTGGATCAGTCTTCTTTCCTGATGCATCTTCCTCTTGCAGAGGCAGCAATGTATGATTGACACCATCCTTTCTAAACTTGTAGGTGTTTCTTTTCCCATCATGCATAGCTCCTCTGTCATATTGCCAAGGTATTCCAAGAAATATGTGACACACATCCATTGGCATCACATCACATACAATTTTATCTTTATACTTGCCCAACTGAAACTCCACTTCACACTATTCATTCACTAATAGTTGATGTCCCTTTTGTAACCATGACACCTTGTAAGGTGTTGGATGTTTCATTGTCTTCAGCTTCAATTTCTCCACCACTTCTGCAGAGACAAAATTATCAGTACTGCCACTATCAATGATCATCTAACAACATTTCCCTTAAACCTTACACATTGTTCTAAACAAGGTCTTTCTTTGTGATGGTTCAGCTATCTCCTTTGCTAGCTTGAGCAAGACTTTATTGATTACCAAAGATTCTCCTCTCTCTGGTATATTTTCTTCTTCTGCCACTGGTGGTGGTGGTGGTGCTTCTCCCTCAACTGGAGAAACAATTGCATTCCTCTGGCTTGTTCCTACATTCTCTGGGCATTCAAAAGCTCTGTGTGCCATCTTGTTACATTTGTAACATCTTATTTCTCTTCCTCTTCCTCTTCCTCCTCTTCCTCCTCTTCCTCTAGAAGAACTCCCTCTGCCTCTTGCATCACCTCCTGTGGGTGCATGCTAGGTTGAGCTGTTGCTAGCTCCATCTTTAGGTGTTGTAGATCTTCCTCTACCACCTTGACTTCCCCTTCCTTGGAAAGTACCTCTCCCTCTGGCAGGCTGCTTCCTCACAAGCTTTTATTCAGCTTTCAATGCCACCTAATAAGCTTCTTCTACTGTTTTAGGAGACAGTATACTTATCTCATCTTGAATGTCCATCCTAAGACCATTCACATATCTAGCCACCTTCTCATCTGTATCTTGAGTTTCTCCAGCTCTTATGCTTACCTTATAGAATTCCTCTGTGTCTTCTTTCACTGTCATAGATCTTTGTCTAAGATTTTGCATTTGTCTAAACAAAGTTTGTTGATAATTACTTGGTAAAAAATTACCCCTTAGCTTTGCTACCATTCTACTCCAATTCTTGATAGGTTGTTTGCCAAGTCTCTTTCTTTTTGCCTGCACACCATCCCACCAAAGCGTTGCATGGCCTTTTAACTTGGTGACAACAAACTTTACTTTCTTTTCATCTTTTGTTTCTTCATAGTCGAAGAATTTCTCCATGCCATTAATCCAGTCTATCAATTCTTTTGGATTCTGTCCTCCTTCATATATTGAAACCTCGGTCTTTGGCCTAGCTGTGGATCTCAACACTAACTGCAAGAATCTCATCTCAGGAGTAATTGCTACAGCTTCCTCCTCTGTAGCTTCAACCTCATGCTCACTAACATCTCCATCATCTATATTTCTTCTTCTTGTTAATGCATCCAATCTAGCTTGCATCTGTTGCATAGCTTCCATTACTTCAGAATTTGCAACAGGTCGTCTTCTTCCACCACGTCCTCATCCTCTTCCAACTATAAAAGCCATATTAACTTTCCTTCTCTTGCTTCTGAGATTCCATTCAGTGTCAATAGGTTTCTCTGATACCACTAATGGTGGCCTAGGTGTAGGCGATATGGACAAATGGTTGAAACTTGAAATAATTTCTTCTAACTCTGGCTAAATTTCTCCTTCTGTTTCAATAGGTGTATCAGTCATCTATTATTAGCCTGACTGCTTCATGAGTTTTTCCCTCTAATCACCCCAACCCTTGTTATCGGGCACAAATCATATCATAGGTTTGTTTCCCTCCTTCTGGACTATAATTCCATAGGAATTATAATAATATACTAGCGTTGCTTTAAAATGAGGAAACTGTGTTTTAAACGCAAAACACACAGTCGGCAGGCTTCTATTCCAAAGGAACGTAACAACACTATTGCGCTTTAACACCACTATAGTGTTAATTCTCAGGAATTACACTATCAGCGCAAGATTCCCAAAGATATGCATTACACCCAAATAACATTATCGGCAGTTACTATCTGCCTTCCAATGTTCCTTTCTTCGTTGTGTTAACACATAGTGTTATCGGAGATCGCAGTCACAACTCCAATGCTCCCAATACTAGGCTCCTCCCGCTCCGATCTAGCGATGTGATCAGCTTCGCGGACCTGACACCTTATACACCCTGCTCTATAGCATTTTGGTTCCGAGCTATCAGAGTTTCGGACTTCGGTGGCTCCAAAGGTCCCTTCCACTCCACTTGTGATTCTGCGATGCGATAATGGTTCGGACCCGATACGGGTATGAACTAGATTCAATAAAATATCAAGTCCGACACTTCGTTCAGCTAAGTAATTTCATGAATTTCCTGTGTAAAACAGAATTTCCTCTTGTGGAACTCAACAACGCTTACAAGGAAAACAGGTGTGTCGATATAAGGAAAAACACATTAGCAAGCTTAAATCAAGTATTAATAGGGAAACAATGTCGAATCACCATTAACAAGGTTCAGAAGAAAAGAATTGCCACCAAACACACATGCAAATACCAGTTAACAGAGAACTATCAATTCAAATGCACAGAGAGAGTTCTTCAAAAGTCACAATGCATCCGGGCTCAACTTCTTCATAGCATCCCGTTATTTCTTTTTAAAACATAATAGATAAAGCTTACTCAGTCTTTATCTCTTACAAAAGCAAGCCAATTACAGTAAAGTGATTTAAGAAATTATCCACAAGGCTTATTATCGCTTATCCATAAGCGATTATTACAACATGATTTTATTCTTAATTCTATCCTTATCTTAAACTAGAAAAGCATGGAAATTGATGGCTAAAGGACCCCACTCCTTTTCCTGTATATTTTTTTGGATTTTTGGAATAAGTTTGAAGATTTTTCCTCCAAGTTGCATGCTTCTGCATCGTCACTCAGTTAAGAACACTCAATTTGATTTAATGAGTTGAATTTAAGTTTACTTGCATTGATTCCTAAAAAAGGAGTCTAGCTCAATTAAATTCTAGTCAAGGGCATGAAGTTCAGTTGTGTAGTGGGTTCCTAAATTTTAGGAGCTTAGGTTGAGTTAATTTCAGTTGTAGAAATTTAATTTAGTTAAATTGAGATATGTTTAGTTAAACTAGTTCTAACTGGTGGAGGAACTATTGGAAGGTCAAGTTGTGGAAGTGGAACTTCAACCACACTCAATGATCACCCAGATAACTGATCAATCATTCTAAATTAGCTCATCCATGCAGAGAATTTGAGTACCCAGTTGAGATGGATATTCCAAGGAAATGTACTATCAGTTGTAGACTATTCCAATGTGTACAGGTGGTGCATGCAGTCAGAGGAAGGACCTAGTGGAATTGTGCAATCTAATTGAGGGAATAACATAAGGAAATAGAACCTTGGAGGGCTTGAAAATTGGCTAAGTGTTGACCAAAGTCAGTCAGTCAGGAAGGGGGATAGACTATACACTTGCACATTCTTAGGCTTGAGAAAGCATATGTATTTCATCTATGTTCTTCAATTAATGCAAGGGGTTTTGAGCAGTTGCTTTCCCCTAGTTAAATCTATGTGCATGTGTGATGTTTCTTCTTCCATGTCTATGATTTGTATTCTAGATTGTGAATTAACTTCCACAGATGAGTAGAGTAGCTTTGAGTATTGTGATTTAGTAAATTTTATGAGAAGTTTTGAATCTACACATTAATTTCTACATGGTATCAAAGTTGGATTCACTGTAAAGAAGAGATTTTGAAGTTGTTATTGCAGGAGGATCAGATTTGTAGGATTAATTCTTCAGAGCTAGAAGGATAGCTTTCTATGGAGTAAGACTCGAGTATGCCCTTGAGGGAATCTTGAATTATGTTTCTTGGAAGGATCACATTGAGGAAATTCTAGAAGATGACGGATTGAAGGTATTCATCGATAATGATAGTCTGAAACCAACAACAATTGATGCTCAAGATCTAGAAGAATGGAATAAGTGTGTAGATAAGGTGAGGAGAATCATATTGGAGGGAGTATGAGACCATATTGTCTCAAATCTACATGGGAAAGAGACTTTGTATGCAAAGTGACAAGCATTGAAAGATATGTTCTAGAATAGTAGTGACCACAGGAAGTTGGCGCTCAAGGACAAGCTTCGAAATATCAAGATGCAGAAGAATGAGACCACTCCATAGTACCTAATAAAGTTCACACAATTCCATGATGAACTTGGTAAAGTTGGTGTTATTGTAGCAGACGATGATTTTGTAAGCCTAGCCCTTCTAGGCCTTCCCAAGAGCTGGCACATCTACCAAGATTCGGTGAATGGGAGGGATAAACTACCAAATTGGGAGCATCTATGGTCTAACTTGGTATAGGAGGAAATAAGGCGGAATACCAGAGATGGGACCTCATCCAAAGAAGAGGAAGAGGAATTTGCATTAGTTAGCAAAGGAAGGAAGGCCAAGGGGAAGAATTCCCAAGGTGAGGCTAATTATAATCAAGAGGGAAAGAAGAAAGACTTGTCCAAAATCAAGTGTTTGAACTGTCATGAATTTGGGCACTATGCCACAAATTGTCCACACACGAAGGCAAGTAAGAAGGAGCCTAAAGTACCAGCAACAGGTGAATATTTGTCTTCATAGTTTGAGCTTGATTTCACTCTCGTCGCATGCATGGTGAGCATAGTGATGGGGAATGTGTGGTACTTGGACAATAGTGCATCATTCCACATGACGAGGAATAGAGAATTTTTCAGTGACTTGGAGAAGAAAGATCTCCAAATGAACATTGAGTTTGGAGACAAAGGGAGGTACAACACGACTGGGATTGGTATAATCACCTTTCAGAGGGATTCGGTCTCCCTCTCAGAGTCGAGGATGTGATGTTTGTTCTAGGTCGAAATAAAAATATTGTCTATGTTGTAATTTTGGAAGACCGTGGTTACAATGTGATCTTCAGCAAAGGGAAAGCATTCTTGAGACACATGGCCACAAGATAGGTGAAGAAAATCAAGGTTCGAGTCAAGAACTTATATGCATTTGAGGTATAATATGCATGAAAAGCCCTAAGGATCAAGGCTGAGACTAGATATGTGGTGGTTGAGAGGGATCGTGTTCTACCTCTCAACATGCAGCCTCAAAAGAAGCCTTGGGAAGTTGTGGAGCAGACACAAATATAGAATCAGAGGGGAGGCAGAGTGGACACATACACTCAAGCATAGAACTCTAGCAAGGGGAGAGTTTGAGCCAAGTGGGTAGAGGAAGCACATGCAGTTATACCTCCAGGAGATAGGTGGAGTGATGTAGATCCTTAGTCCAAGAGTTGCATAAATTTGGGTAGGGTCCACTGAGGAATTCTCCTAATGGATCATTACTTTGTTGCGGGGGCCCGGGATATTCAATAGCAGGAGGATCAATGTCACTCAAATACTGAGGAGTGTATAAGAGTGTTGACAGTAGAGCAGGAGGCTTAGTAGCAGAGTCAACAACAACACACATTAGGGGAGTTTTGAGCTCTAAAATGGGCCTCCTGAGGAAATTATAAAATAATAGTGGACATAATAAAATAAGATTAGATTACATCATCAAATTTTAGAGGGAAAAAAAAAAAAACTAATTTTTCAACCCGTATTTTCAACTTATCTCCCTATGGGTTTACTCAAATTTCAAGCGGAAACACTCGTTGGATGCAGAATTTGGTTCCTCATCCAAGGAGTACCCATGTTGCATACTTTCGATGGACCCTGCTACACGAAAATTGAGAAATACATTAAAAACGTGATTGTAATCACGTTTTTTCATGTTTTCTCATTTTTCATGTAGCAGGGTCCATCGAAGGTATGAAACATGGGTACTCCTTGGATGAGGAATTAAATTTTACACCCAACGAGTACTCCTGCTTGAAATGTGAGTAAAAACCTAGCAAGATAAGTTGAAAATACGAGTTGAAAAAGTACTTTTATTATTTTTTAATCTTTTTATTTTTTTACTCCAAAAATGGTGAATCGTCCCCCATGGTTGACATCATCATCTTGAATCCTATTGGTTCTTATAAATTTTATTTTGGTTGTACATTTATCTTACGAGGCCCATTTTAGACCTCAAAATTCCCCTAATGTTTTCCTAGCAGACAATTGCAAACACAGTTGATTCATTTCATTTTTTGGATGCTTCGCAATTGCAGATGTTGCAGTAGCAACAACAATAGTGAGAGGTGTTGCATGTAGTACATTCCACAGGTGAAAGATAGAGGTGGTTTATAATCCCTTTCTCGCTGAGAGGGAGTGTTGAAAATGTAACAAAAATTCACAATTTTAATTTTTTCCCTAATCAAATGGCGGAAATTCGAAATTGCATGTTAGCAGACAACTTGGAGGAGTAAAATGAGGTGGAATGGTTCTTGTGACTTAGTTAAGAACACTCAATTCAAGTTAATGAGTTGAATTTCAGTTTACTTGAGTTGATTCCTAAAAAGTAGGAGTCCAGCTCAATTAATTCGAGTTAGGGGCATGAAGTTCAGTTGTGTGCAGTGCATTCATAAATTTTAGGAGCCTAGGTTGAGTTAATTCCAGTTGTAGAAATTTAATTCAGTTAAATTGAGTTATGGTCAATTAAAATAGTTCTAACTAGTGGAAGGTCAAGTTGTGGAAGTGGAACTTCAACCACACTCAGTGATCATCCAGATAACTTATCAATCAACCTAAATTAGCTCATGCATGCAGAGAATTTGATTTACCCAGTTGAGATGGGGATTCGAAGGCAATGTACTATCAGTTGTAGGCTATTCCAATGTGTACAGATGGTGCATGCAGTCAGAGGAAGGACCTACTGGAATTTCTCAATCCAATTGAGGGAATTTCCTAATTAATAGGGGCCTAATTCCTCAAGGAACAATGCAAGTAAATAGGAGCTTAGAGGGCATGAAAATTGTCTAAGTGTAAGTGAGAGTCATTCAGTCAGGCAGGGGGATAGACTATACACGTACAGGTTTTGCTCGAGATTGAGAAATCATATGTATTTCATCTTTATTCTCTAATTAATGCAATACAGACAGGAAGGGGTTTTGAGCAGTTGCTTTCCCCTAGATAAATCTTTGTGCATGTGTGATGTTTCTTCTTGCATGTATATAATTTGTGTTCTAGATTGTGAATTAACTTCTGCAAATGAGTAGAGTAGCTTTGAGTCTTGTGATTTAGTAAATTCCATGAGAAGTTTTGATTCTACACATTTATTTCTACAATATTTATGCGGGAGATTAGTAAATGCACTCAGAATCTTTTGGATTTTATCTTCAAAGTGTCGTTATGACATGTAGCAAATTGCATTGAGAGGCTTGAGATGGATTTCTTGCAATTGTAAAAAATCTCAAGTTAGATTAAAGTCAAAAGTGGTCAATGAAATAATTGTTGTTTCAACTCATAACAAAGCACAAATTCTTATTGTTTCTGATAATGATTATTAGTCAATTCTAATTCCTTGAACATGAATCATCATTTTTCCATCTTTACTGCTCGCCCTAATTTAGATTTAGTAAGTGATGATTTTGGGCCAATGAAAACTTCATATAAAGTCAATTATTCATAATTTTAATTTCAATTAAAAGAAGAGGTTATCTTTTGTTGGAGAAAATCGATATCTTTCAGGAAAAATTAAACGAAATTCTTCAATGGTGAGTTTTGTATGCCCATTTTTATTTGTTTATGTTTTCTTAGGTTTTTGTTTCAGCTTTGTTTTTTAGTTTTTGTTGATTTTAAGTTTTGTCCTTGCAGGTCTCCAAGATTGTTTACACTCCTACTTGCTCAGATTTGAACTCATACTCCTTGTTTTGCTTGTTTTCAAGTTTTGGAAGAGCGGTTACGATGTTCATCAAGTCATCTAAATTGGGGAGTCCATGAACATTCAATTTGTTTCACAAGCCTTGTTTTTATTAGGAAAATTGGTGATATGTTTCATGCGGGATTTGTTTCAAAAAACGAAATTTTGTAAACGAAGAAACTTCTCATTTGGCTTCATTTTCTCTCATGACTGCTATTTAGCTTGAAAGTCGAATTGCCTATAACTCTGCAAGATAGAATTTATTAAAATCTCAACATAAGAGGAACATGCATGCTTTTCGTATTTTACTCTTTTGTTAAGACATTTGTATAGTTAGCCTTGTTGGGATTTCCTTTAATTTGGGCTTTTCCTTTATTTTTACTTTCCTCGTTTGAAATTTTTGGAGTATGCTAATTTCTTCTTTTGCTTTAGTTTGGATTTCTTCTTTCTTTTTCGTTTTGGCTTTCGATTGTTTTTGTTGGTATTATCAAGATTTATCTGGAGTAATTCTTTGTTACCCAACATTGGTTCGCATGCATGGGAAATCCTTACTTTGTCCATTTCATGAGTTTTCATTCACCTCAAAGGGGATAACTTTATGGAATTCTAAAGTCCTCTTACCGTAATTCCTTTCCCATGAAGGAACAACCATCTTTGTCAAGTGGTACAGTTCATATTTTCAAGGAAAGAACTGACCTTGAGTTTAACTCGGTGAATCCCTCCCATCCCTCCACTTTATAAAAGCCTCTGAATTTATAGTCGCGGGGAATAATATGGAGTCAACATTATGGAAGTATTATATCCATTTTCTTAAGTCTCTTAAGTCTCTTTTACTATCCCATGCCTTTCACTCAGCTACATCATAAACTTAGCTCGCAAATGTGCTTATCAAAAGGGTGATCAAAAGGGGAAGCATGGGAAGTACAAGTAAACTCGTCGGGGCTATGGACGATCGATAGCAGTGGGACAATGCATGTACGACATTAAAGACAACCTCCCCAGGGTATTGACCAAGCCCACTAGCAGCGAAGAAATGTCAGAGACAATTCATATCGATGGATATATGCTTTATCTAAAACTCCCTATATGTACCTTCTTCTATCACCCATACGAGGTAATCTTAAATATTAAATATTCCCTAAAATTTGGATTCGTGGTTCTAGACTCAGTCTGCGTCAAGTACTTATCTTTTCAAATTTATATTGCTTGATCAATTAATGTGCGACCCATGGAAAATGTTTTGATGTTTGACAGTGTAATAGAATTCATCTTTTTAACCCTTTAGGTAAAATTAAGTTCATTATCTTGTCAACCAGAGATAATTGGTTCTTCCCGGTATGTCACCATTGTTGTAGTAAAATCACAACCCCTCTCCCCTGCCCGCATTTTTAATTTATTATCTTCATAATAACAATGGGAACCCTCTACATAAATTTTGGCCATATCACCCTTTAATGCTTTTTTTTGGTTAATTGTGCCATATCTTTGCTAGATTTTTGTTTTCTTAAAATTTTTATATTTATTACTTCATTTTGTTCAGTTTCTTGTTAGCGTTCCATCGGTTCTGGTTTTATCTAATTTAGACTTACGGTTTGCAAATAACGCATATTCAAAATTTCAATAATTTTCACCCCTAAACTATAAAATGTATAATATTTTTATTTTTGTAAATTAATTAATTTTAATATATAAATATTGATTTTTATTAAATTTTTATCACTTTTTATTAATTATTATTTTATTACTAATTCCCCTACAAAACCATCGTGGTTGAGCACCCGTACATGTTATCAAAACTATATAAAAACCTTCTACAAAACATTTAAATAAAAATACTATTCTAAGAATACATAAAAATAAAAAAAATTGCCATACCTCAGGCCCCCCCACTTCTCGGACTCATTGATAAATTGGTCCTCAGATTTATCGGGCCCCGGGATCCCATATCCATTATCTCGGGCTCCTTTCAAAAATCCACCTAAGATCCTTCAAGCTCATGTTGGTTTTGTTTTAAACTTTGTAAATATATAATTATATTATATTATATTTATTTAATTTTTAATTAAACTTTTATTTTAATTAATTAATTAATGGCTAATTTAATTTTGTAGATAATTTTAATTTGTAAATAATTTCTTATTTAAATTTAATTTTTGTTTTATATAGTTTGTAATTAAATTATAATATAAATTTTTAATTTATATTTAAAAATGAAATTTGAAATGTTTATTTGTGTTAACTCTATTGATAAATAGAATTTCCTAGTAATAGGGCACAATGGAAAAAAAAAAAAATTGAAAAATTGCTCTCGTGCCTCCTCTATTGTCCTCCCCAATGGTCCCTCTAAAATCTGCTCCAGAGGGGGTTTGCCCCCCTCTTCCGGACCCTTTTAATGTTGATCCTTTTGCATCAACTTTCTCTTCTCTCATCCCATAGCTGGGGCCTCCTCGTTTCCACCCTTCTATTTCAAAATTTGTGAAAAAAATCGATGAAATCCCTGAAATAGAGTTGCCTCCAACCCTTCCTCGCAAAGCTTCTCTCTCCTTGGCTAAGTGTGGATTGGTTGGTCAGTTCACTGGCCTCTGGCCCTCCCCAAAGACATTCCAAAAATGGGTTGAAAGAAACTGGGTGGATAAGACCCAAGGGAAAATCTCCATTCGATTTTGTGGCAGGGGATTCTTCACATTTTACTTTGAATCTAAAGAAGACCAAGACTTGATCTTCAGAAATGGCCCATACTTCATGGATACAAGGGGTCTATACCTGAATAGATGGACCCTTGATTTTGATCCTAAGCTCGATGTACCTAATGTAGTTCCAGTTTGGGTTCAACTCCCCCAATTTGATCTTCATTGTTGGGGAGATGAATCAGTTAAGGCTATAGGCAATTCCTTTGGGAAATACATAGACAGAAGTGAGCCAAGGGAAAACTTTCACGCCTGTGCTAGAATCTGCGTCAAAGTCGACTTGGGCAAGGGATTACCGGAAGCAGTGAAGATAAAAGTCGACAACTGGACTCACATACAACAGTTGGACTACGAACAACTCTCCTTCAAATGCAAGGTATGTCATGAATAAGGTCATTTTGCAAATAGATGCTCAAAAAAAGTTGTCGAAGAATCAACATAAACTCGGGAACCACAATGGGAAACACCCAAACGAAAGAAAATAGGAAATAAATCATCAAAGCTTGTATCTTTCTCCATGCCTAGCCCCTCCCCTCCTAAAGCTCCTTCTTCTCCCACCCCCCTCTCTCTTTCCTCTGGCCCTCCTTTTCCCTCCCTCCTCCAGTCACTTCTCCACTTTAGGCCCTCTCAAGGATGGGGAGTTACCCTCTCCTTCCTCTCTGTCCCTTCCCCTCCTTCCTCCCCTAGAACCCCCTCTCCATATCACCCCTCTCTCCTCCCCTTAGGCCCCTTGCCCCCTCTGATTCCCCAACCTCCCTCCTTTGGAAGAATACTCACCAAAAACAAAGCAAAAGAAACTCTTGCACTCCTTGAGAACCCCAAAAAACCAGGAAGAAAATTAAACAAGGAAATTCAAGATGAAGATGCTTAGAAGGATATGGTATTGGGAACCCAACAACCTATGGAAACATATATAAATAGAGGAACCAGAATGAAATACAATCAAGTACAGACAATTAAAGATAAGGGACCATCTTGCCCATCGTAGAATAAATAATGAAGTTGGTCTCCTGGTACTCTAGAGTGCTCAGTCACTTTTCCAAAATCAATGTATTAAACGATATAATGAAGACTAAATGCCCTAATTTTTTATGTGACTTTAGGAGAGACAACTATTTTAAGAAGAAATGAATTTAGTCATTCACAACATAAAAAACTTTGAAGGAATAGCAATAAGTTCTAGAGGTTCTTCAAGAGGAATAAGTACCATGTGGAATCTGTTGGGTGTGGAGCCTGATTATCTTCTATAGTACCGGCATATTGGACCCCAGTTCAAAATGGGGCGGCAACGCCGCCCGTAAAATAATCGCTGTCGTGGGGGGTCCAGGGGGGGGCGGCAACGACTTTTGGGAGCCCCCCCTAGCGGGGGGGTTTCGGGGGCAACGCCCCCGAAGCTAAAAACAACTGTAAAATTGCCTTATAAAAGTATAGTAATTTCTAGTCAATCTGGGCCGTTCATTAGGCGGATGATCTGACGGTAGAACTTAAGTTTATTTTAGGGTTTTTTGCCCTAGAAGGCAACCCCTCTCTTTATATAAGGGCATTGTATTTGAGGCTGTGAGATAGATGTGTATTCGGTGAGCGAGAAACATAGAGGTGAGACTGTGAGAGAAAACAGAGGATATTACAGCGGTTTTGCTGTAGGTTGTATCTCTTCATTTTGCTGGATAATAGAAAGGAAGGACTGGCTGTTCGGGGTGGACGTAGCCCAAACTGGGTGAACCACGTATATCTGTGTCTCTCTTGTTTTGTGCGTTTTCTGTGTTTATATTTCTGCAATATTTTATGTGTTCCATTGCTCCGTAATATATAATTTTCTAACAGAATCAAAACCATTGGGAAATTTCCAATTCAAATAAGGAGCAGCACTGGATGAGAACATAAATGAGAAACAAAAATTCAGGGAAAATCATAGTAATCTTCAACATTTATGCTCTCATAAACTATCAACTCAACTTATCACGCTCTTATTCGTAAAGAATCAAGACCTACCGCCTTTGACCGTTTAGGCCCATATTTTTGTGCAACTCCTCTTACAAAATAATCACCAAATTAATGGCCAACCACCTCAAATCCCTTCTTCCCCAATTCATCTCTGAAACTCAAGGTGGCTTTTTCCCCAACTGACAAATTGTTGACAACATTCTTCTAGTCCAAGAAGCCATCCACTCTAGTCAAACTAGAAAAGAGAAAGGATTCATACTGAAATAGACTTGGCTAATGCCTTTGACAGGGTTAGACACTCCTTCCTTCTAGCAATTCTTCACAAATTTGTATTTGCAAATGATTTCATTGACCTCATAAAAGCTTTCGTCCATAGGCATTGGATCGCTTCTCTAATCAATGGGAGACCAGGTAAATTATTTCAAAGCTAGAAAGGACTCAGGAAAGGTTGCCCAATCTTTCATTTTCTCTTCATTTTGATGGTAGAATCTTTCAGCATAATTTTGGAAAACAACTGAAAAAATGGACTCATAACAGGGATTCAGTTCAGCAGAGGAACAAAAATATGAACCATTCACAATTTGTTGATGACACACTTCTCATGCAAGGAGTATCTTGCATTGTCGCTGGAAGATTTAAAATAATTCTAGATCAATTTATGGAATTTTCAGGAGGCACCATCAACAAGCTCAAGAGTTGCATCTATGGTTGGAATGCCCCCATCAGGGCCCTACAGAGTATCTCATATATTTTTGGAATACCTCTCAAGATGAATTGGAAACACTTTAATTATTTTGGCATGTCAATCTCAAATGGCTCATTGAAAGTTGAGATTTGGGAAGATGCACTAGACAAAATGAAGAGAAAAATAAAGCAATGGGGTATGCAATGGCTTAACCTAGCCGGGAGAATCATCTTGATCAATTTTGTACTTTCTGCTCTCCCCTTATATCAATTTTCCATACTCCAAGCCCCAGTCGGGGTTCAAAAACAAATTGAGCTAATCACTAGAAATTTCCTTTGGCAGGGAGGGAAAACCAAGACAAAAAATTTTAGTCTCATAAATTGGAAACAAGTCACATCAGCCTATGAAAAAGGAGGAATGGAAATTAGGCATCCTGGCCTAATGAACCTTGCTTTAGGAGCCAAAATCATTTAGAGACTTCTCTCTGGCGAAGCCTCTTGGTGGAAGCAGGTTCTGGAACACAAATACATTAACGCCCCTCATCACCATCTCCTTTCTGCTCAAATCCCCAATATACCTTGCTCTCATATCTAGAAACTTTGCAAAAAAACTCTTTCTTTTATCATAGATAACACATCTAGAGTCCCTGGAGGAGGCCAGGACATAAATATCTGGAATGACAGTATTATGGGAAACCCCTCCCTATCCTCCTTTCCAGAAATAAAAAACATTCAACTGTGGCTTCAAAACTCGGGCATCACAACTCTGGATCAAATCTCCTCTTGGAATCAACAAGACAACTCATGGGATGGTTGGAAGATCCTCGTTGTCCCCATCGAGCTTCTTCATCAAAAAAATCTTATGTTGAGTTTACTTAAGGGATCATCTCCTATCAGTTTTGAGCAGAAAGATGGCTTCAAATGGAATCCATCAGGAAGAGAATATACAGTTAAAACTAGATATGCCAAGATTCAATAATACAATCAACAATCTCCCACCTGGCCCCTTTGGAGAATGATCTGAAAAATTGAATCTCTTCCCAAAATAAAATATTCATTTGGACAACGTTGGAAGGTAAGGTCCTCACTACGTACAACCTCAGAAGAAGTGGCATTCAGGGACCCTCTATCTTCCCTTTATATTCTTTGATTAAAGAAACAATCCAACATCCCCTCGAATCCCTTATTTCACTCTTCTAATCTCATCTTGATTGTTTACATCTGGCCTCATCGGAAGTCCGTGTCTCTCAAGTGCCCCTTCCCTCTCCTTCTCTACTCTCCCTGCCTCCTCTGCTTTATGCTTTCTTTTCTCCTCTTGCTTTTTCTCTTTGGCTACGCTCTGCCCTCTGACCTAATGAGTTCATCTTCCCGATCCCCTTTCCTCCCTCTCCTTCCTTTTCCCACTGCGCATCCCTTAGTGCTCTTCCTTGATCCCCCTTATGTCTTCCCATTCTTCTGAGACCTTTGTTGTTCTCATCCTTTCACCTCGGGACTTCTCTATTTGTCCTCATTGCATAGTTTTCAAAGACACGTTGGATCAGGTAAGGACCAGCTTTCATTTTCCCTTGGCTACATATTCTATCTAACAGATCAAATCAAAGAACAACTCAATATGGCAGAGGAAAAAAAGCTCAATGAGGGAGAAAATTCAAATGAACAAAATAGTATGTCTCAATAGTGGGCGAATCGGTCAATTTATCAAGAATTATGATTTGGTCGATTATCCTCGGCAAGCATCAATACCCAATCTCCTGACATTTTTTTCTAGAAAATTCTACTTCCAATTTTTGTCCTTTAGTTATTATCTATGAATAGCATATTTTTGTTTCTCCTTAAGCAGTTTGTTAGGGACTATAAGATCAATGTGGTAGGAAAATCAAGCAATATTCGATTGTATGTAAAGGAGGAAAGAAATAATTTTGGAGATCAGTTCATATCTCTGGTAAAATTGCTATGTATTAAGGCTTTTGCCTTTCTTCTTGGAATTAATATAACACAACTAACCTCGTCAAAAAAAAAATGAAATTTGTAATAAAATTGCCTAGGCAGGCATTTTTCAGCAGTTTTGGCAATTTGGGTGATGTGACTTCAATAGGCCATAGATTGAGATTTATTTGGCCAAATGAAACCCATTATAGCTCTTCGGATGACATGACTTCAAAAGACCATAGCTTGAGATTTACTTGGCCAAATGAAGCCCATAATAGCTCATTCGAAAGCTAACACCGAGGAGAACAACCTAGGAATGTTAAATTTAGAAGATTCAATCATTTAATCACCTAAAAATTAGCAAAAGATAAAGTGACGAATTTACAAAAACTGGTATTTCCTAATTAGATTTGGGAAAATTTCATTGCCTTGGGAAGATTTGTTTTCAATAATTCATTCTCCTATATTGATTCAAAGGCTAATCAAATCCACTTGAAGCATTTGCGGCTTAAGATATTTCTTTGGCAATTTATTTTTATTAATTTTTTATCTTTATTTTATATTGTAATTTAATGGATTTTGATTGGTTTTTCGCAGGAGATTTTTTGAATGGGTTTAAGCACAACAAATTGGGAGCAATGTGAAAGGACTGACTAACAAGAGAATGGATAATTTATAGCCCCAGATTCATTGAATATGAACCACTCTCAACAACGCTCCATTTTTTGGATTTTTGTAAATTATTAAATAGCAGTCTTGAGAATGAGGAGGTGGCTGCAACTAGGAATATTGCAGCACTTTTGTAAGGTATTTTTAGTTGTAGTGTAAGGAGAATAAATCATATATGAGGTGGGAATTTTTATGATTTTTTCTTGCTAGACATCTGCACTTTTGTAAGGAACAGAAAGTTGAGTTGCAAATAGATATAGCATTTTTGGCTCTCAGAAGAATAGTTTTTTACAATTTTGTAGACAAATTTTCTCAGGGAGCTGAAGTGCCTTATGGACTGCAAAATTTTTAAGGAAGTTCTGGTATGATTTTAATAAATTTTCATTCCAATTCGCTCTTGTTTAGGTTGTAAGTTAATCTGCTATTGCATGGATTTCTCTAATTGTTTTTAGTTTATGTTTATAAATAGTGTATTTCTCTTTGATATTAGGCACTTCTGTTTTCTCAATTACTATATATTATTGAAGCTCTGTAAGAACTTCTTTGAAGAGAATAACAGAATTAAAATCAAGATGAATTCATCAAGATTTGAATGCATTCATCAGTAACTTTTTATTGTTTAAACACATTCCTATTTTGTTTTCTGTTTCATTGATTAAATGAACTTATTATTTTAATTGATGAAAAGCATATAATAAATTCAGTCATTTTATTATATTCATATATGTATTTCTAATTTTCTTTGATAATTTTGTATTTAAGTAAATTCGATTTGCATAAAGCGATCTAATAAATTATAAAATGCAAACTATTTTGCTTGTTGCAATTTAATCTTATTTTCTGAATTCGATTATTATACAAACAGTCTTCTTCCCCTGGTTAGTTAATTCATCTACTCTCAAAATGTGAGAAAGTTATTATTTTCCCATTTGAGATAGGATTAGCTTCTTTGCTTGCATCTTAGAGTAGATTTGAATTTAGATTCAAGTCTGTATTCTAGAATTCCCCTTACGCAAGGGTAGACTCTAGTTGTGGGTTAGTTGAGCCCTCACACCAGCTCAAGGATTTGCTTGCTTGCATGTGCACAACAAGAAGGCAGATCTGATTTCTCTTTTTTTATTGATAAGTAATATACAAACCAAAATCCAACAAGGAGAGAGAGGGGGTAATTGGACCCAATTGAACCAATTGGAGCCATTATACAAACATATAATAGTCTGATTTGGGACTTTGACTGGGTGGCCTTCCCTAATGTTGATGAGGTCATTTTTGGACATAAATAGGACTCAACAAAGGTGGACATATTTGAAATGCCACAGATGGTAATCAGAGACTATGAAGGGCAAGGGATGAAATATTGTTCGAGTCAATAGGTAATTTATAGACTAGAGATCGAGCTTCTACGATCAATCATGTTATGTAATCCTTATCCTAATATTTCTTATACTCCTTATTCACTATGGACAAAATATTCATTTAGATACTTCTAGGATCAATTGTGTTTTGGAATATTTATCTCGATCTTTCTTACATATATTCTTCACTTAGGAAAAAAACTTCCTTTAGATACCTCTTAATTGCTTGATCATCCCAAGTTGGGAAAATATAATTAATTCATGCTTTGCTCACTTTCTATATGTGTTTTCTTAGTGTTAATGGATTTTTTTGAAATGATCTTTCCCTAAAGAGAGATACTAACACATGGGAGGAAACCTGGTCGAATATGAGGCACATCATGTCTTACTACTAACAACCCTTTATGTTTCCATATCACTTGATTAATTCAAGGCTCACATTAATTGTCCATAGGATAAGGAGAACAAGGATATCTATCACTTGTGATTCAAGATTGGGGCATGTCGCATGATATCAAACTGGATTAGAGAATTCAATGATCCTCGAAAAGGGTCCATTTTTTATGGGTTCGACATGAGAATAATGAAAATTTGATGAAGATATGGATGAACAACATGGATGACATATAGATTAATGCTATGTATGACACATGGATGATGACATGTAGGGAATATTCCTAGAAGTTATAAAAATGGCCAAGTGTTGAAATTGTCTCTCTTGATGTTGTATGTGCTACGAATCATTGAAACTTTAGAATTTCACAGTTATGAGATAACATGAAGTAGTTATATGGTTATCATATTAATGACATACAAACAAGTGTCAAAGTGGTGCAAAATGAGTTTTGCAAGATGTTTTTCAGACCAGGCAGTAACTCCTCAACCAAAAATTGATTCGTATGTTATTCCTTCAGGTAGGTCTCCATTATATACATGAGGGAGATACTATTCACTTCATCTCCCAATGACTGTTCATATTATTTATTTATCTATTTAAATTATATTCACCCAATCCTGATGATTAGGTGTCAACATCCCCCCTTAATCTGAAGGGATGTCAGTGAGTCCAAGCATCATTCTGAATCGTTCAAGCTTTTCTCTTCCAAACGCTTTAGTGAAGATGTTTGCAATTTGCTCATTATTGGAACAATGACGGAGATGGATTGTTTTGGCCTCAACATGATGGCGAATCAGATGATATTTAGTATTGATGTGATTCGTTGCAGAGGTATTGTCAATCATGAGTGGAGTTGATTGTACTTGGTTTACCTACAAATATTCAAGAATCTTTCTGAGCCACACAATTTCTTTTGTTGCTTCAGCTGCTGCCACATATTCTGCTTCTGTTATGGAATCTGCTGGAACTAATTGTTTGCATGATCTCCAGGAGACAGCTCTTGATCTAATACTCATAGCATATCCTGAAGTAGATGCCTCAGTTTCTTTGTCTCCATCAAAGTCTAAATCAGAGTATCCAATCAAGCTGAAGTCGTCCACCTGTTTATACTTGATTCCAAAGTCTTGAGTTCCCTTCAAGTACCTTAGAACTCTTTTTGCAGCAGACCAATGTCCCTCACAAGGCTTTTGCATAAACCTAGAGAGGATTCCAACAGCAAACAAAATGTCTGGTCTGGTAGTAGTTAGGTAGTTGACTTCCTACAAGCTGTCTATACTTTGGTGCATCCTCAAATTATTTTCCTTCAAAAGATGTGAGCTTTAAGTTTTGTTCCATTGGAGTAGTAAGGGGATTGCATTCTGTCATGCCAAACCTGTTTAATAGATCTCCAATGTATTTCTTTTGAGAAAGAAATATGGACTTCGAATGTTGCGTTACTGTTGATGCCTCGAAAATCGCTGCAACAACTTTGGGCGATAACCACCCGGTCCGGACCTTAAAAGCAGCTCCTTTTCCGTTTGGTGTGGTGGCTCCGACAAGTTCAACTAGGTCCAGTTACCTTTTCCCTATTGCTATTGGTTTATGATGTATCTTTACATACCAATAGACAGGGATATCAGATCACTTCTTCTTGCTGATCAGGCAAGAGAATGACCCTTAAGCTGATTTGGGTTCAGCCAAGCCACAACTAAAGTTTTGCCTCTTTGAGAAGAGGACTTAAAAGAATGTATAATTTACTCTAAATGCAAGCTTATTCTATGATGCAAGCAAAAGAAACTAATCTAAATCCTATCTTAATTAGGTAGATATAGATCTAACCCAACTAAGAGCAAGATAATTAAAGTATTGGGATTTAGATATGTCTTGTTTATAATGAATACCAAGTTAATGAAGTAGTTCAATTAACTGATATTATGGATATCAAAACACATCCTATTGAGACCTCTTAACTGAAATAATAAACTAGCAACACTCAGGAAGTAGTTCACATAAATGATATTAATTATCAAATCAGTAAATCCAATAATTGAATAATGATATGTGGAAATAGTTCACAACACATTACCATTCAATAAATCAGTTTTATAAGACAGATTTTTGAGTAAATAGTTACTCAGAAATCAGATTTTAATTCATAAGAACAGAGATACCTAATAACAATATTGAGACAAATTACCCATATTGACAATAGTGCACAAACATGAATAAAATGAGACATTCCTGTTACCATAAAAATGAAACTGATATTTGAAACAATAGTATTAAGAATACCAATTTATTGCATCCATTTCTCTGATCTTGGTCTCCAACAGTTCTTTACATTGTTTGACCTTCTGCCTTCAAAGCTAAAGCCACAATAGTGAAAACTCTGCTCCTCATACATAATTCAAGATACAAAAGAAAAATCCTCAATAATCCCAAGATCTGAGATTTTCTCTCCTCTCTCCTACAACTCTAAATTCCTATTACAGTAGTGCTTTTAGAAGTCTAGCATTGCAGAGGAGAGCAGCCTCTATTACCTTCTGCAATCTATTATTTATACTATTTTGCAAAGGAATTTTGGAGAGGAGAGTTTGTTGAAGAGAAATTTGCCAAATACAATTTTACTTGCTCAAAATTATGATCTTCAATTGCTGGAGCATTCTCATTGACTGAGATCTTTTTCCCCATATTTCTTCCACTGTTTTCCTGCAAAAAGAAATCAAAATAAATCAAAATGCAATAATAAAATCAGCATGGCATTGCTGACCTCTAAATCAAATCTAATCAAATTCTATTTAATTGAAAATAAAATATAAAGTTGCTCTTGATGCCTGGGATGGTTTGATTGGCAAAGAATATCATTGACCAATGGATCTGCATTTAGAAGAGGCTTTGGACAAATGAAAATGAAGAAAATGACTCAGAAAAATGATTTTGTTTTCAAAATTCGGACCCTGATCTTCTGCCTGATTTTTGACTTAATAAATGATTAAATCTGTTGGTGAAACCTCCTCCAAAATGTTCTCCTTGATTTTCTCTTTCCAATGAGCCGTCTTGGGCCTCATTTGGCCAAGTATAACTCAATTTATGAACCTCCAAAGTTGATGGATCAAATCTGGTATGAATCTGGAAATTCTGTTGCTGGGCTAAAAATCAAAATTCTCATTAAAAATTAAATCCTAAATTAGAATTTTAATTAATTATAAATTAATTGTTAATTATAAACTAAACTAATCATTAATAACCTATTTATTAATCTAACTAACTGATCTCTAATTAGTGATTTATAAACAAATTTAATCTAATTAAAAACTAATCAATATTAATCTAAATGATATTTAAATTTTAATTAAATTAATTAAATATTAATTTAATTAATATAATATATTACATATTATTAATTAATATATTACATATAACATATTAATATATAAACTAATATTAATATATACTAACCTACACTACGTCACTTATTCACTCATCGTATGAGTGAGTTTCAAACCAATGTAAGTATTATAAAAAGTTATGCCTTAATGCCCCTTTGCAACATGGCTTGACTTATCACATCGGGGAATGAGTGCATGGGTTCTTAATGTGTTACAATGCCAAAGTCCCCGATGCGATATCGGCAATCGGCGTCAGGAGAGTATGAGTCCATCGGGATTTTAGAAACATGTCATTTGAAAGCTCCTGGTGCGATTAAAACTTCCGATGCGAAATTAATTATTTTTTTTTAATATTTTTTTATATATTAAATTTTAATTTAATTTAATTAATTATATTTTAAATAATAATTAATTTAAGATTTAATATTAAAGATTAATTTTTTTTTTATTTTGATTTATTTTATAAACTACAACTATTTTTAATAAAATGAAAAATAAATTATAGCCACTTTGAAATTATGATTTTTTTTTAGATTAATAATTTATTGGAGTAAATTACTAAAATCCGGTTGCTTCATGATTTGGCTATATGGAAAAATGTTAGTAAAAACTCACCACGGGTTAATATTTAAACTGAATGTATTATTGAACTAATTTATTTACAAAATGCGATATTGTACATTTTATGCATTTTTTAAATAAGGTTATATAAATAATCAGACTTTCAAAGGAGCGTCATTTTCAAACCAGTTGACCAAATGAGGTGAAACAAGCGTCAATGTGAAGCTTATAGAAAATCGATTCTAACAAAGTAATCAAAACAAGAATCCAAAGAAAACTAAAAATTAACAAAAGCGTAGGGCAATCAACTAAAATAAAAATCCAAAAAGGTATTTGGCCAATTTTAATAGAAAGGGTCCCCATTATTTGAGTTCAGCGAACCAATAATGGGGGGGTTGTGTTTTTACCACAACAATGGCGACACACGGGAGAAGAACCAGTTATCTCTCTTTGTTATGAATGAGATTTTCCTAAAATTAAAGTAAAAATAATTAAAGAAGAGAAAATTTTGCGTGAAATGCTTGACTAGGTTCGTTAGTCTGAATAAAAACCAGAGTCATCTAACTGTAATTTTTCTTAAAATTTCTCATAAATTAAAATATTTCAAAACTCTATATCAGTCATTAATTAGTTGTAGAGATAAAGCAGGGGTCACTTTACAGCTTTAGCTTTTTTAAAATATACTCATTTGCCACAGGTAGAGCCACTGCTGCCAGCAAACATCTATAGTTTCGACAGGGTTACCTTTTAATCATAAATGATTCAGAATCCCATCTTTCCAAGAATTATTGACCTAGAGATAAATCCATCAATATATGTTTATTTTTTATTTTTATTTTATTTTTTTAAAGTAAATCTTTAAAAGCCATTATCTTGGTATGGTGGCCAGATAGTTGACAATGCCATTCACTGGTTAAAATTGGACTGAACAAGTTGGCTCGTGATGAGACCCCTTGTCTTATAATTGTTTGCAATCATAAGCCATTACCCTGGTTTGTTTAGCAGTGTTGGTAATGTCAGCCTATTTCTCCCCTATGATCATGGTAAGCAGGCTCATGATGAGACCTCTTATCTTTTAAGGTTTTGAATATATTTTGGATTATACTCTAGAAAAATAAGACTCTTTGGGACAGGGAGAATCATTGACTCCTTAAGAGTTAAGAATGCCAATTTGAGAGTTGAAGGTGCTTTGCTGTACAGTGTCTTTACTTGATTAAAATTACTTTTCTTGACTGATAATAGAATTTTGAAAGTTCTTAATAAAATTTTGAAATCTCAAAATGATTATAATTTTGATGAAAAAGAAATTTCTCCAGATTTTATGATACTTTGCCAACTTCTCTTGATTGGTAATCTCTTCTGTAAGTATGTCTACCTCTATAATAAGAAAATCAAACTTCATTAAGAGATTTAAGAAAAGCTAATAGGTGACTATTAACAATTTTTTCCATGTATGCTGACCATTGTTAAGTAACAAGTAGGCCTTCCATATAAATCATGGCAAAGTTACCAAAATCAAAACTGAAAACCAAAGTAAAAGAATTCTTATGCTAAAATGAGAAGGAAATCAGCAAACAAAAATAAAAATGAAAAGGAAAATCTCAGTTTCGAAAGATAAACTCAAACAAGAATGTTTATACCAATGTCTCAACAATATGAAGAAAAATAAAGTAATCACGTAATCATTTCTTCCTATGTCGAGATTTGGGCAAATCATACCTTGCAGGGTTGTGAGTATTTTAGGCTTTTTCCATAGCAGCGATGATAAAATTCAGACACAATGAAAAATTTTATGTCTGATATTAATCTTCTTGTTTCAAAGCATCGTCTTAATCATTTTCTAATAAAAGGAATGCTTAAAGAAACAAACTAAAGGTTCAGAAACTTCTTGGTGTAGCTGTTTCAACGAAGATTATTGTTGGTTCATGAAATTACGCCAGGAGAAGAGTATGGACTTCGAAAATATGATCTGGCAGAGGATTGAAAGCTTTAAATGGAGAACTCCAAAACAGATTTTTTATATCAGCAAAAACAAAACTGAAACTAAAGTAATGAAATGGAAATTAATAAAAGTGGGTACATGAATCTTACCATTGGATAGTTTCTTTTGATCTTACCTAAAAGGTATCAGTTTCTCCAAACTAGCTGACTTCTTATTTTAATTAACATTAAAAACATGAAGAAGTCAAACTAACCAAAATCATATAACCCAAGATCATTATTTATTTTATTTACACTAAAGCAAACAGTCACATATAAAATGGAATGCTTAGTGTTCAAGAGAAAACAAATGCATCAGAAATAAGAATGAGAATTTGCAATAATGATTGTTTCTCAAAATATTATTAGTTTCATATACAAAATCAAGACCAAATCCAAGATGATAAAATTTAAATATGAAAATAGAGAGGTCTTGAATTCCGTTTTTAATTATGGACTTATATATTTGAAACTGAAATATATCAAAATGATTTAAATGTACTGCAAATTCGTCATTAACCGCTTTCTTACCATAATTATTACCCAAGCTTGCTTTTAAAATAACACATCGCCTCATCGGATGATCCACACAACATGTTTCTTCACCATGCTTGAATTTTAATTTGCAAAACTTCACTTTTATTTCTATGCCATATATTGATTAAATGTTAACGGCTTAGAGGCATGCATGGGAAGTTCTCGCATCAAAGGTTGCAATGGCGAATCGCCGATATGAAAATATGTGAAGAGAAGTTGTGCTATGAGATGGAGTGATCGCATCATTAAAGAAATATTATATCGGGGATTGGGGAATATTGACACTGTGCTTCCCACATCGCACATTGCACATCGCAGAATCAGAGATTTGATGTAAGCATAAATAACAATGCGACGAAGCGATTGCGATATCGGCGATTGGCAAACTTTTGGTACCCGATGTAACACGATATGATTCTTGCGATGCCGATATGCGATGAATGACGTGGCTAGTCGGTGATCGGAAATTTTAAGCACATGGTGTAACAATATTTGATATGCCGATATGCGATGAAGAGCGGACCCGATGATTTTTTATGATGAGATTTTAATAACATATCGGATCCGAGACATCGGCCCCTTTTAAAGTTATGCTCCTACCATTATTGCGATTAAGCGGACGCGATATTTTATGAATTTGATTTGAATTTCATATCGGGTCCAGAATTATGTGTTTATCGCAATATCGGTAAAGTCGATTATCAGAGATCAGCGATTCACGATAATGGAAGTATATGTCAACTGCAAAGCTCTGATATGCGAAATGCGATATGGCATATGAGTAAGATAATACATCGGAGGTATGCGAAATGTTAAGAATTAATTCTGATGAAATCTTTTGATGCAAATGGTCTTATGCTATTTCGCGAAATTTCAATTGGATTTTCTAAGTGAATAAAAGAAAAATTAAAAAATGCTTAAATTCTAATGCATCACAAATAAAATTTCCCTGAGCCTATTGCAAATTTGAAATGGGTTTACTGCTTACTTCAAGTTTTGAAAACGAATGAAAACCTGCAAATAAAACATAACACAAAATAAATAAATAAAATAAACTAAAGAAAAGAGAAACTAATAAGAGATGAGAATGAACTTGCAAATGCGTACCTGGAAGGAAATTGTTTGGAAATTTTACCTTATGAATCTTCAAATTCTTCCTTTGATTTATCAAATTTTCCCTTCGTTTAAAATCATCTCATTATTTATTCTAAATCTAAGTGTGCAATCAGCCTAAATAAAATCTGTTTATTGATGTCCAGGAAATATAAAATTTACCAGAAATAAATATGAAACTATGCTTCCCTTTTTAAGTGCTACAACAATTTATTACCTCTGCTTATTTGAATAACTTGAGAAAAATCTGTATTGTTATAGTGACTGTTCAATAATGCCTTTAGTAAATAAAGATGATGCATTTTACAGCATCAGATAATAAACTAAAGATTAGAATGAGATTAAGCCACTAATTGTAGAAAAATATCAAAACAGATTTGAATGTGTGCACTTGGCAAAATGGACATCCTTAAGATCAGCTTCTGGAAAATTCCGAGGAAGATAATATGAACTTCATATGATTACCATGAAAGGTTAGACTGACTACTAATGATTGAGTCAGAATTAAGCTTATCATGGACAGTCATATATTTCATGGGATAATGAGATCATGAAGCTCTTATATCCTCAACCTTTATCATATAAATTTCAAAAGAAAATCTTAGAAGGAAATCTCGAAATGAAGAAACATAGCTTTGAGGTGATTGATGCCAAGTGCAACCTCAATTGAATTTAATCAAGACATTATTCAAAATAAGCAGAGTAGAAACATTGCTGCAAATTTTTTTTAAAAGGGAAGCAAGAATTAAAATTTTCTGATAAGGAGAAAATGTTTCAGTGAACATGGATGAGAAGGCTGATTGCTTTGTTTTATTTTTTAATCTATAGAACTATTGCAAATAAATTAACTACATAAAACAAACTAACTAATTTAATTCTACTCCTATTCTAACCATATACATGAAAATGACTAGGTATAGTCATATTTCCAGTGTAGCCATTTTCTCAATTTTATTCCCGCATACATATACAGTTCAAATGTTAGTAACAAAAATACAAATCTAACTAAACTAAGGAAAATAAATATGAAATCAGAATGTACAATTATTGTTAGCAAGTTGATTAAAATCTCCTTCTTTTGAAATTTGCTTTCCAATTCAATACCAATTGGATCATAAAAATCTGGATGGATTTCCATTAATGATTGGGAAACGTTCAAAAGAGGAGATGACAGGCCGAATTGTGGACATGAGTTTTCAAATTCAAAGGCCTAGAAAAAATTGTTAGTGTTATGTACAAATGTTAAGCTATTAACAATTTCCTTTGAGAGAAAAATTTCCAAATATTTTTCAAATGAATTAATGAAAAATGGATGGAAATCTTTCAAATGAAATGGAAAATTATTAATTGAATTGAATTGCTGGCCAGATTGCAAAAATACATTCTCTTGTCGACATTGCTTTTGAAAAAATAGAAGCTTTTGATGAAACATTAGCATTGATTGAAATTGAAATATTGATATCTTTTGATGCTCATGATTATAACATGAAACTTCAATTTCCCAATCGGGCAATGGATCAATTGAGTGTTTGATAGTAAGGTGTTCAATATGCCAGCGAAAAGTGTGAAAATTTTGCAAAATAAAATCAGAAAATAAATCTGAATTTAAACAAAATAACTGTGAAAGAAAAACTAAAATGAAATTACTATTTTTACAACTAATGTTACAGCACAATTGGGATTGATTTGAAATGATTTCATTTTCACAAGGATTGGCCAGAATTATGGAATTTGAATAATTTCGAATTCCAACTTGTGAAATAAAAAACGAATTATGATTATGAATAGGAATGGGAGTTTGATCCTCATATGAATCATAGATTGGAATGTTTTCTTGAATGGTGAAATCATGAAAATAATTTGCTGCTCTAAAATGAGGATTAGTTGAGATAATTCCTAAATTGAAGCGTTCTTCATCCTCAGATGTTATTTGAATTTTATCATGAGGATTCTCTTGAGAATAATAAAAATCAACATCCTCAATATCAGAGTAATCATCATAAATAACTTCACAAGATTGCCTGGAATTCCCTTCGATTTCATCCAATATACCAAAACAAGGAGGAACAAAAATCTCATGTTCATTAGTGGCAAAAGAATGATCAATTATTGTTTCTTTATCTTGATAATAATTTAATGGCAATTCATTTAAATCATCGTCTTTACTTTCTGAAATATCATTGATACCAAGAGGGGAAAAATTACTATCATTAAAAATATCAGGATAAAGGGAAAAATGTGAACCTGAAACAATGCATTTAAAATTGTCTCTGTTTGAGAGCTCTTGTGCATTATGCTCATTGTAAATTTCATATTGCAGATCATTCCTTTGCATGCGTATGCTTTCTTGAAGAACGCTGCTTTGCTGTTGTGATTTTGGCATTTGCTCATCATGGAGAAATTCAGAAATTTGTACAGCAGTTTGCATTTTATTTACTGATTGTACTTGCTGATTTGCGATTTGATTTTCCGAATTTACTTCGAAGTAGCTTTCAGATTTCAAGGCGGCTTTTTATCCAAAATAGCTGCTGTTGTCTTCTTGCATTTGATTAGAAATATCTTCTAAGCTTTGTGAAACCACTTCATCACCATTTATTTGTACATCCAAATTGGGACTCTCATTTATATTGGAAGGGGATGGAACAAAGCTTGAATTAATTTCATATGGATTAGGAATGGGTGGAAGGGAACAAATATATTCAAACCAATCTAATGATTCTTCTTCTGTAGGTTTATCTTCATCTTTAAATCTTAAACAATTCAAGTGAAATCGAATATTAAAATCATTAACAGACTCATTTTCAAACCTTCGTAGATATTCAATTTCTTCACATACCTGTTCATAATTATAGCCGTCAAATTTACAAATGAAAATTGTAACAAATTGATCTCAGTTGTGGATTGAAGCAACTAGAATAGTTCTACACCAGTTTCTGGCTTTTGCCGTAAATGTGAGAGTAAAAATTCTGCATAAAATTCCTTCATCAATTCCTTGAAAATCGTAATTTGAAACATTTTGAAGAAATTGAAAGACATGGTTAAAAGCAGAAGAATTTCTCTTACCATTGAATTTTACCTGAGACAAGAGTCTTACCACTTCGGGTGGAGTGTTGGAAGATGCACGTCCATGGATGCAACTCCAAATTGGAAGCTTAAGAGGAGTCATCACAATAAATAAAATATTAAAATTGAAAACACTCTAATAGACAAAAATCTCAGGCCCTCCTTCTAGCGCCAAAAATGTTGATGCCTCGAAAATCGCTGCAACAACATTGGGGGATAACCACCCGGCCCGGACCTTAAAAGCAGCTCCTTTTCCGTTTGGTGTGGTGGCTCCGACTGGTTCAACTAGGTCCAGTTACCTTTTCCCTATTGCTATTGGTTTATGATGTATCTTTACATACCAATAGACAGGGATATCAGATCACTTCTTCTTGCTGATCAGGCAAGAGAATGACCCTTAAGCTGATTTGGGTTCAGCCAAGCCACAACTAAATTTTTGCCTCTTTGAGAAGAGGACTTAAAAGAATGTAGAATTTACTCTAAATGCAAGCATTTCTATGATGCAAGCAAAAGAAACTAATCTAAATCCTATCTTAATTAGGTAGATATAGATCTAACCCAACTAAGAGCAAGATAATTAAAGTATTGGGATTTAGATATGTCTTGTTTATAATGAATACCAAGTTAATGAAGTAGTTCAATTAACTGATATTATGGATATCAAAACACATCCTATTGAGACCTCTTAACTGAAATAATAAACTAGCAACACTCAGGAAGTAGTTCACATAAATGATATTAATTATCAAATCAGTAAATCCAATAATTGAATAATGATATGTGGAAATAGTTCACAACACATTACCATTCAATAAATCAGTTTTATAAGACAGATTTCTGAGTAAATAGTTACTCAGAAATCAGATTTTAATTCATAAGAACAGAGATACCTAATAACAAGATTGAGACAAATTACCCATATTGACAATAGTGCACAAACATGAATAAAATGAGACATTCCTGTTACCATAAAAATGAAACTGATATTTGAAACAGTAGTATTAAAAATACCAATTTATTGCATCCATTTCTCTGATCTTGGTCTCCAACAGTCCTTTACATTGTTTGAACTTCTGCCTTCAAAGCTAAAGCCACAATAGTGAAAACTCTGCCCCTCATACATAATTCAAGATACAAAAGAAAAATCCTCAATAATCCCCAGATCTGAGATTTTCTCTCCTCTCTCCTACAACTCTAAATTCCTATTACAGTAGTGCTTTTAGAAGTCTAGCATTGCAGAGGAGAGCAGCCTCTATTACCTTCTGCAATCTATTATTTATACTATTTTGCAAAGGAATTTTGGAGAGGAGAGTTTGTTGAAGAGAAATCTGCCAAATACAATTTTACTTGCTCAAAATTCTGATCTTCAATTGCTGGAGCATTTTCATTGACTGAGATCTTTTTCCCCATATTTCTTCCACTGTTTTCCTACAAAAAGAAATCAAAATAAATCAAAATGCAATAATAAAATCAACATGGCATTGCTAGCCTCTAAATCAAATCTAATCAAATTCTATTTAATTGAAAATAAAATATAAAGTTGCTCTTGATGCCTGGGATGGTTTGATTGGCAAAGAATATCATTGACCAATGGATCTGCATTTAGAAGAGGCTTTGGACAAATGAAAATGAAGAAAATGACTCAGAAAATTGATTTTGTTTTCAAAATTCGGAGCCTGATCTTCTGCCTGATTTTTGACTTAATAAATGATTAAATATGTTGGTGAAACCTCCTCCAAAATGTTCTCTTTGATTTTCTCTTTCCAATGAGCCGTCCTGGGCCTCATTTGGCCAAGTATAACTCAATTTATGAACCTCCAAAGTTGATGGATCAAATCTGGTATGAATCTCTGTTGCTGGGCTAAAAATCAAAATTCTCATTAAAAATTAAATCCTAAATTAGAATTTTAATTAATTATAAATTAATTGTTAATTATAAACTAAACTAATCATTAATAACCTATTTAGTAATCTAACTAACTGATCTCTAATTAGTGATTTATAAACAAACTTAATCTAATTAAAAACTAATCAATATTAATCTAAATGATATTTAAATTTTAATTAAATATTAATTTAATTAATATAATATATTACATATTATTAATTAATATATTACATATAACATATTAATATATACTAACCTACACTACGTCACTTATTCACTCATCGTATGAGTGAGTTTCAAACCAATGTAAGTATTATAAAAAGTTATATCTTAATGCCCCTTTGCAACATGGTTTGACTTATCGCATCGGGGAATGAGTGTATGGGTTTTTAACGTGTTACAATGCCAAAGTCCCCAATGCGATATTGGCAATCGGTGTCGGGAGAGTATGAGTCCATCGAGATTTTAGAAACATGTCATTTGAAAGCTCCCGATGCGATTAAAATTTTCGATGCGAAATTAATCATTTTTTTATTATATATTTTTATATATTAAATTTTAATTTAATTAAATTAATTATATTTTAAATAATAATTAATTTAAGATTTAATATTAAAGATTAATTTTTTTATTTTGATTTATTTTATAAACTACAACTATTTTTAATAAAATGAAAAATAAATTATAGCCACTTTGAAATTATGATTTTTTTTTTAGATTAATAATTTATTGGAGTAAATTACTAAAATGCAGTTGCTTCATGATTTGGCTATATGGAAAAATGTTAGTAAAAACTCATTACGGGTTACTATTTAAATTGAATGTATTATTGAACTAATTTATTTACAAAATGCGATATTGTACATTTTATGCATTTTTTAAACCAGGGTATATAAATAATCAGACTTTCAAAGGAGCGCCATTTTCAAACCAGTTGACCAAATGAGGTGAAACAAGCGTCAATGTGAAGCTTATAGAAAATCGATTCTAACAAAGTAATCAAAACAAGAATCCAAAGAAAACTAAAAATTAACAAAAGCGTAGGGCAATCAACTAAAATAAAAATCCAAAAAGGTATTTGGCCAATTTTAATAGAAAGGGTCCCCATTATTTGAGTTCAGCGAACCAATAATGGGGGGGTTGTGTTTTTACCACAACAGTTACTTCAATACCAAGATAGTAATGAACATAGCCCAAATCAGTCATTTCAAAACTTTTCCCCAATTCCTTCTTTATGGATGCAATGTAGCTTTCATTGTTCCCTGTCATTAAAAGATCATCTACATATACCACAAGATATACAACTTTTTTGCCAACTTTCTTGACAAATAAAGTTGCAACATCAAGATCATAATGTTTGAAATTGAGTTTTAGAAGATGCTCAGTTAGTTTTTCATACCAGGCTCGCGGTGCTTTTTTGAGGCCATACAAGGACTTCACCAGTTTGCATACTTTGAGTTCATGTCCTTTCAAAGAAAATCCTTTAGGCTAGGACATAAAAACATTCTCTTTTAGATATCCATTTAAGAAAGTAGTTTTTACATCCATTTGATGGACTTTCCAACTGTTTTGAGCTGCGAGGGAAAAGAGTGTTCGGATGGTAGCCCATTTTGCTGTGGGGGAAAAAGTCTCCTCATAATTGACCCCTTCATTCTATGCAAAACCTTTTGCCACAAGCCTGGCTTTATGCTTGTCAAGTGAGCCATCAGCTTTATACTTGTTCTTGTAGACCCACTTGCAGCCAATTGGTTTGGTTCGTAATGGAGGATCAACCAGCTTCCAAGTGTCATTCTTTATGAGGGCATCATACTCCTTTTGCATCTCTTCTTTCCATTCATCATGAGAAGCAACTTCTTTGAAGGAAGTTGGTTCAAAATCTGTAGACAAGTTCAATTCACAATCAAAGAAACATCCATATCAACAGGTGAATTAGAGTCATCCACATCACCACCATTTTGTCGGTTTGAATTTCTAGTTCCTGTCTTTCCAACCTCATCAAGATGAACACTTTCAAGTGTCTTTGTCAGCCACTTTGGGGGACATTTATCAGATGGTCCAAGCTGCTCCGTTGATTGAGTTGGGGCTGAATCAAGATTGAGTCTCCTAATGATATCAATCACATCACTTAAAGCATCATCTGTTGTTGGAGTTTCATGCGGGGGAGAGTGTTCTTCAGAAGAAGATTCCACATGTTGATCTAGTATAGGAATTCCCCCTTCAAGATGTGGAATCTGATTATCAAATTCTTGAAATGATTTTGCTCTTGCGAATCTATCCAAGTAATCAAGTTGTCGCTCAACAACATGGTTAGTTTTGGATGATTCAAGAAAATTACATCTCTAGATACAACAAACTTTTTATTTACTTCATCATAGAGACGGTATGCTTTGGAGGTGTTTGAATACCCCAGGAAGATACACTTATGACTTCTAACACCAAGTTTGTTTCTAGGTACCTTTGGTATCAATGCATAACAGGTGGAACCAAAGACCCTGAGATGCTTTACCAAAGGAACATGTCCATACCACATTTCATATGGAGTCTTGTTTCTGATAGCATTAGATGGACATCTATTCTTTATATATGCAGCACATAGAACAACATCAGCCCAAAACATTATCTTTACATTTTTTAAGAAGAGCATGGATTGTACCATATTTAAGATTGTCCTATTCATTCTTTCAGCTACACCATTTTGTTAGGGATTATAAGGCACAATCGTCTGAGGTTTGATCCCATGTTGGCAAAGATAGTTTTCAAATTCATTTGATGTGTATTCTTTTCCATTATCAGTGCGAATACACCCAATATGAGATTGTGCATCATTTTCAATCCATTTATGAAAGTTCTTGAATGTTTGAAAAGCATCAGATTTGTTCTTCAATAAATAAACCCAACACATTTTGGTGTAGTCATCAATAAATGTCATCATATATTTATTTCCATTTGCAGAAGGAACAGGCATTGGACCACATAAATCTGAATGAATGAGTTCAAGTTTTCTATGTGCTCTTGAATGTGAATCATGAAAACACTGTTTGTTATGCTTTCCTAGAATACAATCATCACATTGCTTAAATTTCCTAGGCATTGCAGGAAAACCAGCAACACCATTTTTCTTCAACAAGCGAAGGCTGTCATAGTTCAAATGTCCAAATATAGCATGCCATAATAAACTTGATGGAAGTGTACCTTCTTCATGATGAGAATTGTATGAGAAATGTTGTGCATAAGCAGAGGTTCCTTGTAGCTTGATAAGCCTTTCTTCTTCTATTCCCCTCATGAAAAGTGAGTGGTCAGATTCTTTTCTCACCTCAAGCTTGCCATCAAACATATGAATGGAGTGACCTTGCTGGCGGATGTGGACCAAGGAAAGCAAGTTTCTCTTGAGTTGTGGGAGATATAGAACATGGTGCAGAAGAAAGTCTGGAAGACCATGCAATTTAAGCCTGATTGTGCCAAGCCCTGATGGATTGATTTTTGATTGGTCTGCAAAGTATACTGCTCCATCAACATTGTCAGTAAATTCTTCAAAAAAATCTTTTCTATGAGTCATGTGGCAAGTTTCTACTGAGTCAAGAAACCAATCATTTTTCTAAGAAGCAAGTGAAGCATTAAATAAATCTTCATTTACTCCAATATTACATTGTGCCACAACATACTGAGCGGATTCAAGTGCTTTACCTTTGTCTGTATCATCAGTTTTACCTTTCTGTTGGTTTCTTTGCTACTCAATTTTGTCCCATGGTAGCTTGCATGTAGAGGCATCATGTGATCCATTTCTTTTGCAACGTATGCAGTGCAAATCTGCCTTTTCTCCTTGAGAGTGTCTGCCCCCCTGCCTCTGAAATATCTTCCTCTTCCTCTTCGACCACCTCTTCCTCTTGAAGAATCTTGAGCATGATGCTTTCTTTATGAGCAAGGCACACAGCCTCCTCAGAAGATTCAGGGACTGTATTCTTTCCAAAAGCTTTCTCTCTTTCAACAAACGTTTTCACAAGAGAGTCAAAGGTGATATCTTTGATATTTCCATTTGCTTGCAATGACTCAAGATAATTGGAGTAAGTAGGATAAAGTGCCTTGATAAAAGCGATAAGAGCAATATCCAATTCAACCTTAGTGGATTTGATAGCATGCATTAGACTTTACTTCAGATACAAGAGCAAGAGGATCATTATTTTGTAGTTCAAGAGTGAAGAGTTTAATCATGAGTTGAACAACTTCAAGTGTAGAATGTGAGTCATAGAGTTCTTTCAGCTTTTGTAAGGCTTCAAAGGCAGTTGAAAATGATGAAATATGGTGACTCACCTCTTCATTTACAGATGCTGCGATTAATGCATAAGCTTTGATGTTCTTGTTTTCCCAAATGACAAGCTCTTTGTCTGAGGTAGGTTGTTTTGGTTCATTGTCCCCGTCTTCGACACACACTCCTTTTCACAACTCATTGAAAATGAGGGTGTGTTTTATCATCCGAGACCACTCAGGATAGTACTCCTTACCAGTGAGAACTATTCCCACAATAGATATGATTGAGTGCATACTGTAAAAAAATACTTCTGCTGATAGAAAAATACTTCTACCAATATACAGTAAAATTGTACTTCTGGTGGTAATTAAAAATTACAGTTCAAAGAAATATATTTTTGATATGACTTGACAAAAGATTCAACTGGACAGCGCTCTGAACAGCGTAAATACATAAAACTTTATAGCGCATTAAACAACACTCCTTGTCAAAAGTCTCTTACAATTGCAAACTCAGAAATCCCTTGCAATGTGTCTCATCAATTGAAAACCTTAAACGCACTGAAGAGGGAGAATATTTTTTTTGGACGTATGGATGTGTATAAGATTATGAAATGTTGTCTTTTCCTGAAAAAATATATTTCTCGATTTCTTTCTAAAATCACCAAATTCATTATTTTTATAAAAGTCTAAGAATAAACTCACGCTCAATGTCACCCATGTTGTATATTCAGATAACTGAAATAGTTATTGAAATCTAAAAAGTCTTAACTTCACTAAAATTTTCAAAGCACTGAAAAAATTAATGCGCAGCACTTTACCGTAGGAAGACTCATACCCTGCATCTCCACCATTACAAAGCTTTACCAACGCAGCATCTGTCCTGCGTGGAGGCACCATAGGTTCATTCGATGGAGACAATGTTGACACGAATCTCGCCAACTAAAATTAAGATGTTGACAAGATGAACAATTCCAGTTGCCTGGTTAGCGATTCATCTTCCCAAAGAGAGCACCGACCAAACAATTACTCGATGGATGCACAGATAGCTTAGGTTTCCGAATGTTGAACTCGCTAAACATAGGCCTTCAACATTTAACAACAGTGTTAACTTACATTTGTAGCCGAGACAGGCCAGCGTTAATGTAATACCACAGACTTCAGGGAAATGCATAACATAATGAAACTGTTTAATCAGAGTGGAGCAGCGTATGGAGTGTTACACAAAAATATCGTCTCTATGATTATTTACAGTCAGTATGGGTCTATCATCACTTGTATTGTCCTCCTAAGCAAGTCTAAGACCTCAGCTCTTCAAATCAAGCTTTGGAAGTGGGAGAAAGACATTAAAAATCAATGTAACTCTGGTTCCACACTTTCTCCCATGGTCACCTGCGGTCCTGCACCTTCTGTGTACAAAAGCTGCATACCTACCCACTCTGTCCCTAACGGTGTAGGTGCGGACCCCTGTGAAAGTCAAAAGGCGCAAGTTTTATCTTAAAAAACTCACTTTGGGTTAATTCTAGAGTTTTCTAGAAGGAATTTTGACGTGGATTGTTCGCTCTGAGGTGGTTCATGCATCCCAAAAGAGAAGAAGCTAATCCCTTGACTAAAGGAGCTATCCCTTTGAAGGAGGGCTTTATCCCTTTGAAGGAGGACCTAGTAACTTCCCTCCATTGCACTATAAATACAGGCATTGGGGTGAGGACTAGAAAGGTTAGAAGCTGAACATTTTGAGGGTAAATACTGGTGAAATTAAGACTCTTTGGTTGAGCTTGAGAGGAGAGATCACATACCTCTTGGTTCCATTGGAGAGTGAGTGAAACTTGTCAAAGTAGAGGAGACATCTTGTTGGACCCTAGGAGGAGCTTGTACAGCGTCAAGGCAAAGGTTGTAAAGTTCTTCTTCTTTTGAATTAATACAATCAAACTCATTTTTCTCAAAAAGTATCTTATGTTATTTGTTTCATGGACTCCTTGACTTTCATGTTAAATATGTTTTATGCAATTGGTTTTTCAGGTGCTATTTAATTTGTTTGCCTTGTTTGTGTTTGCAGATTCACGAAAAGGAGCTCATTTGGATCAAAGGAGCGAGGGCATCCACAAGCTTGCGTTGGACCAAAGGTAGGCCCTAAAAACACTTGTTTGCTATTGTTTATTGAAGCATATTTAGAGAAATATAGTGTCTGGTTGGTTTGTTTGTCATTAGGTATTCTTTAAATTCTAGGAAGGTCTATCTTGTCCGCAAGATTGACTCATTCCGTGCGACATGGAGGGAGTAGCGTATGGATGTTTATGAGCATCTAGAATAATGGTGAATAGCAGGTGGAGCAGTGTATATATGGAAAACTTAATGTGGTCAGATGGGCAGGTGTGAATTCTGTAAAATAGGCAGAACATAGGTAGAAACTGACATCAGGAGTTACACAAAACCTAATTTTGGGAGCTGGCTCTGATACCAATGTCAGACCAGGCAGTAACTCCTCAACCAAAAATTGATTCGTATGTTATTCCTTCAAGTAGGTCTTCAGTATATACATGAGGGAGAGACTGTTCACTTCATCTCCCGATGAATGTTCATATTATTTATTTATATATTTAAATTATATTCACCCAATCCTGATGATTAGGTGTCAACAATCTTGGTTCAATTTATTGATTAAATTAACACAAGTATTTTAAATATCAATCCGGGTTTTTAGAACTTAGAAGAATGTCCAAAATATATGGATATCAACTATAATCAGCTTTATAAGAAAAGTTATGGAGACTGAAGGAAATGCAATTATAACCCAAATTAGAAGCATATTACAAATATCAAGTTTAACTAAATTATTTCTAATTCAATATGTAATAAGCAGGAGAAGTGGCTCCTAACTTAGGAGAACTAGATTGACCTTCTTCTACAATACTACTTCATGAACAGAAATAAAAAACCACTAATGAACAATAGCTCAAGATGGATAAAAGAATAATAGAAGAGGCTCCTAATGAAGGAGGTCCTTGTTATTCTTCATTATAAATTCATTCATCATTAATGCCATTGTTAGAAAACTGGAAATTCAGAAAATCACTTGAAACAAGAAAAATGAATTCTAGTTTCTAATATTTGATCAAATAGAATGAGAAATTAACTTAAACACTGGTTTGTCCCTTCATATGCAGATTAGAAGTAAACCAAGATTCATCAAAAAACATACTAAATCCTCATTCATCTAATTAACTGAACAAATCTGAAGCAAAACTAGTTTATGAAAATTAAGCTAAATTAACCATGAAGAGTACTTAGCTTGGTGTGGGGGCCCTCCACCCTTGCCTTGCACACTTGAAGAAATTATCAGCTAATGCAAACTCATTCAATCATCCACAGCATTGAACAACAAAAATAAGATAGAACCGGTTCCTCAAATTAATTCACAATGTTCAGAAGTCTCAATATGAAATTATACAAATTCTACATATTCATGCCTTCAATGTTTTTGGCTTAAATAGAGAAATATGAAACAAAATTAACTAAAATGACTCTCACAACTATGTCTATCCTTATCCTATCTATCCAGGTCGAGCTCATGCAGCCGATCACTCAAAATCTAGAAAATCCCATAAAATCCTAAATTTGGCCTATTTCCTAGGGATTTCCTAAATGACTAGTCCTATTTGACCAGCTTTTACTAGACCTGTTTAAGCTCGGTTTGACTGAACCAATAGGTACACATCCATTATTAGTTCCCAATATTTCTAGAAATGTGCTCAATTCGTGCCCAGGTGTCGTGTAAGTATGACATCAATGAAGCCATTACAAGAATTTCTGGTCATGTTCAAAAATGCACTTAAAATCCATTTTTTGTAAAAACATCTAAAAATTACAAAACTTAATTTATATAGCTGAATATGCATAAATTGGTCAAAATAGGGTGTATATGGATGGATAAAATGGAAATTAAGTGTATTTAATTAAGCAAAATTGGATCAAAAACGAGGGCCAACACAAGACTTCAAGTGTAAAACGAGTGTCGCAAAACTTTAGGCAAGTCAATTTTAGAGGTGAATGCTCATTTCAAGGAGTCTGAAATTAGTAGTGAAAAATGAGTGTTATGGGACTTCAGAAGTAATGTGAATATCATGGAACTTTAGATGTATGGATTTCATAGGTATATTCTCATCTAACAGAGTCTAAAATTTAGAAGAAAAAAAATAACTAAATATGGATCATGAAAAGAATTAAAAAGGAAGACAAGGACCATGTATCGGTTTGTTTTGGTTTAGGAAATGTATGTCCTATCTCATAAAATGCATTCCCTACCTCATGAAATACACACCCTTCCTCAAAAAATTCATGCTCTATCTTAGGAAATGCATACCCTGTGTAACATACCCAACCCCCTAATTCTTAATTAGGGATGTGATCCATCTAAACCCCACCTCTGTATTTAAAATATGGAGATTGGGTTATAATATTTAACTCTTCTCCAATATCCTCAAAGTTCATCTCTAACATCACCATTGCCTTCTCATTGAGAGATTTCCAACAATATAAGTTTTGTTTGAATATGAGTTGTGGGAATGAAGTTATGCCCATTTAAAGAATTTGCCTTCTAACATGATGTGACCTTCATACGAATTCCATGTGATAGACACATAGCACCCTCCTTCCCACGTCATCATGGTGTAATTCCATGTCACATAGATGTGGTAGCCTTTGCCATGTCAACTAGATAACCATGTCTTTATCCTTATAGATCTCAGTAGTTTTAAGAGGAAACCCTAAAAATCTCGATCATCTCTTGACTCAATTGAAATGCTAGATCTGTTAGCATCAAGTGATTATCCCAATCAACTCTAAGGTACTCCCTAACCACCAAAATCCAAAAGGTTTACTCCCAATAACTAATAGCTCCTGAACCCATTTGGGCTAGGCTACTAGTCACAACTCTTGTTGACCATATGTACAAGGGCTAAGGATAAGGATCATACCCAATGACTCAAAAAAAAAAAAAACTACATGAAAATAATGTATATTAACCAATGAGGTGAAACTTGTGATAGAAACATCTTCATCAATTGATGTACTACTCAAGAATTGCTAAAATCACATTTGTGATATGGCTCCACTTCATCGATCTCCTGATGACCCTGAATCTTGATAGCATGATACACCATTATCGATGGCCCAATGGCTTAACAAGATATTTCTCCTATAGATATTGCTCATTTTCCCCTTATGGCCATGTAAATAAGGCCGACCCGAAGGCCTTCACCCCTGAAATTATCAGAGTTAATCCATGATTTTCTATAATCTCTGATAGAGTTTATAGGCATGTTCTAAGGTTTGAAAATTGATTTCGACAGGGTTGATGTTACCCCTAAAGGACCTTGAGGACCACAAGTCTTCTCTGGTCTGCAATAACCTCTCAAGCACATTGCATATATTCAAGCATCTCTCAGTAGAAGATAAAAATATGACATATGGCCAAATACTAAACTTCACTCAACTAAACACCTTTTCCTTGCTCACTTAATACTTAAAATCCCCACCTCATACTTATATTGTTCTCACACATAGGTAACTATTATTTTGGCTTTTCTCCAGAGGAAACCAAATTCCCTTCAAACACAGGAGGACCTTTGATCCCTCTCACACTCAACAGGGATGCAGTGTATGTTGTTCCATCCCATAACTAGTTTGGGAAACACCAGCCACACTAACAGATTACAAGAAGAGCTTTGGTCCCAAATTAGCTTTGCATTATTATTTCCAATCATACATTTTATATTCTTTATGGACAAAATTCCCCTAAGGTATGCTCCCATGCATGTAATTTATCCACTTGACGAAATAAAAACTAGATATAAACTAAAGTACATATTTTCTCACCTCATTGTTACATCATACAAAGGAAACTAGAGCCATGACTATGAAGTATTAAACATCAGTCAGTTCATACACACTTATCAAATGTTCACAACATGCATATCAACCCATTTTTACTATCAATCATAGAAAATAACTGATAGGCCTCAAAATTGGCATGTTTCTACATTTTATTTAGGTTTTAACCCTGTACAGAAATTACATGCAAACGAATTCTTAAAACAAAGAAATATATAATGGCGAGAACATAAAACAAATATACACAGATATTTTCCCCTAGATCCCAAAATCGGGACTACCATATTGATTTTTCATTCATATTCCTTTCAATGTTATAATACATATATATACATGTCAAAGAATTCATAAACCCTAATACACTAACCATGGATTAGAACATAAATATAGTTCCCTTGACCAGATCTACAAAATACCATGGGCAGAAAACCATCATGCCCAAAACCATGTGCAAACCCTTTGCACAAAACCATGGGTAGGTACACCCACCATCTTTGGTTTTCCCCCCCATCCTTGGGTCTGCATAAAATAAAAAAATCGTGCAGCAATGCCCTGGACCCTGTGTACGGGGGCACTAACCCCACGACAGGGGGGGGCTAACGCCCCCCTTGTGACACCCCTGTTGTGCCCGATGCAATCTATAGTGCGAGCTACTAGTTGTGGAAATAATATAACACATACCCAACATCATATTTTCCTTATTCTTAATTCCTTTTCACTTGTATATAACATTGTATTAGTCCAACCTAATGCTTACATGTGGGATTTAATCATAAAGTGTTTTCCATTGCATTCCTTAGTATTTTTTATGAATTTGTGATTAAACATTGGAAAAATATCATATTTGTATTTACTTTGAATTAATGAGTGAGCATGAAGTACTAGAAAGGTTGTTATGTAGGTTGTAATGTGGCCACTGGGTGTATCTCGGGTCACAATTGTTGCAACTCATTGCTGGAACTCTAGTCCCACAACTCACTGCTAGAACATTGGTGCCACAACTCACTATTGCAATTAGGGTGCCACAACTCCCTACTGCAACTCTAGTGCCACAACTACTTGTTGCAACTCTGGTGCCACAAATCCCCGTTGTAATTCAGGTGCCATAACTCTAGTGTTGCAACTTTGGTGTCTCACATGTCGCACCTTTGGCACTGCAACTCATTGCCATAACTCTAGTGCCGCAACTAATTGTTGTAAATATGGTGTTGTATCTCGTTGTTACAACTCTTGAAACCACAAGTTGACACTAAAACCATGAGGCAATGGAACCTTGAGTTGATTTTGTTACACAACTATCGTTAAATTATTTTAATTTGGATCAATATTAGACATGACTAATTGAGTTCTTAATAATTACTTTGAAATAATGTATGAGTCATTTATCATTTTCTTTTTTTTTTAACCGCAACGGATATTTTATTAAAGGGTGGCCAAAGCCATATCGAGTTTTACATTTTTCTGTTTCTAAAAGAACATATTTCTGCATTTACAAGATCAACTTGTCCTTTCAAGGAATGGTTGCCATGTACGGTTCTCCTGCATCTATGCTGATCATGTTCTTTCCTAGATTGCATCCAATATTAGCCAGGCTGTCTTCTTCTGTGTTTAAATCTCTGAGGATGTGGTAGATTTGAACTGAAGAGAAGTCCTTCAAGAGTCGATTCACTCTTAATATCTATTTGTTCAATATTGGATCCTTGAGCCCTCTCTTATTTAATAGAGATTTTATCAGCAATTCTGAGTCTCCAAACACTAGAATTTCCTTTGGGTTTCCTTTTCTGACCAGTTGGCAAGCTTTTAAAAGACTGAGGACTTCTGCCTGGTTGTTGGTTTTAATTCCGAGACCCCAGCTATAATCCTCTTTTCTTCCATTCGGGAAGTAGATGACCCCCCCAGCTCCTGACCTGCCTGGATTACCTTTCGAAGCTCCATCAAAGAAAATAGTGCATTTTCCTTGAGATTTCCACCACTTCTGGAAATTTTCCAAAGTGTCTCGAATCTGCCAGTTTTCCTTGTGTTTTGGGTGAGTGATTAAAGAAGGGCTCGATGATGGAATGTAATCACCCAGCCATGCTCTTTCTTCATCTCTTAGGGAGCTGTCTCTGACACTGGTTTGTCTCAAAGTTTCTATAAGTAGTTTCTTGGCCTTTTCTGCGACATTTCCTGCAGACATTTCTTTTTTATTAAAAACAATTTCATTCCGGGAGAGCCACAACTTCCAGCACACATATTTTGGAGCTGCAATCCACACCTTATGCCAAAGAGTCTTGTCAGCGATACTGTAAGGATACCGAGCTTTCCAAGACAAAAACATGTATGTTATTGAACAATGCACCGGTGGACTAACATTCAGTCCCGCCAAGAAGCTGGCCCAGGCCATCTGTGCATACTCACATTCAATGAACATGTGAGCTGAGGTCTCCAAGGCTTTTTTGCAGAACACGCATCGATGTGGACCTGCAATGTTCCTTTTACAAAGATTTTCTCCAGTCAATATTTTGTTATGAAACAAGGTCCAGAAGAAGAAATTGATCTTCGGGATGCTGAAGTTTTCCCAGATCTGCCTCCACACTGCTTCCGGGTGCAAAGAGTCCTTTTTTCCTTGCATCTGTAAGTACCCTTGCTTGGCTGTGTAAACCCCTGTTTGTCCCCAACCCCATGAATCTTCCTCTTCTTTGTGCACTGGAGTGAAGTCGGTGATTGCATCCATGAAGTAGTTTAGCTGATTTTTTAGGTGTGCTGGTATGTTGGGCAGAGTCCAACACTGCCAATTGCCTTTATTATCCCACTCTGCAATGTCCTCGATTTTCCTGATTCCTTTTGATCTTAACCATACTCTTAAATCTACGATTTCGTTTATGCCCGAAAGAGGAGGGTGGCCCATGATTCGGTCTCTCCACATCAATTTTTTTTTGCCGTTTCCTGGAATTTTATACAAATGCGTCCTGAAGAAGTCTAACCCTTTGCAACAAAGCCTCCAAGCCTGAGTTCCTCCAGGGGAAGGCGCTGGGTTATAGGAAATGATCGACTGATTTCTGAGATATTTTAAATTTAGGAGCTGGCTGATTGGATGCGTTGGTTCAGATATAAGCTGCCACAGAAGTTTGCAACCCAAGGCAAGATTTGCATGTTGGGGGTCTCTGATTTGAAGTCCACCTTCAGCAATGGGACGTTTCACCATTTCCCAATTAACTAAGTGAAATCTATTGTTGTTCCCCTTCCCTCCATTCCGCAAAAAATTCCTCATTAAACAAGAGATCTGGTCTGCGATTTGCTTTGGAGCCATTAACAAGGAGGCTTGGAAAGTGGGCAGTGCTGAGAGCACCGAACGGATGAGAGTGAGCTTGCCGTCTGTGGAAAGCCATACTCCGCCCCACGCTGCTATCTTTTTTTTAAACTTGGATATTACCTCCTCCCACAAATAATTTCGGTTGGATCCCATCGTCAACGGGAGACCAAGGTACTTTATTTTATCCCACTCTGCATAGCCTTTGAATCCCAGTTCACTGGCTATCCTTTCAATTGTTTGCTGATCGGTATTCCATCCATAGACTGCACTCTTCCTCTCACTGATAAGAGCTCCAGTGACACTACAGTACTTTTGAAGAACTGTCTTGAAGGATTTAGCAATTCTCATGGAAGCACCGCCGAGCAAAAGTGAATCATCGGCAAAAAGCGCATGGTTTACTGGGGCTGCGCCTTGTACGATTCTTATCCCAGGAATGATACCACTTTGTTGCTCCCGTGTCAACTTTCTGCTTAAAGTGTCCGCCATCAGAATATAGAGAAAGGGAGACAAGGGGCAACCTTGCCTCAGTCCCCTGGTGGCTGAAAAGAAATCTGTTGGTCTCCCATTTACCATTGGAGCTATCCAGATGTTTTCAATGCAAGCTTTAATAAGGTTTATGAATTCCTGTCTAAACCTAAAGGCTGCAAGCACCCTAAGCAGGAAAGAACGGTTAACACGATCAAAAGCATTACTCATATCTAGTTTAATAATCATACCTTGCTCTTTCCGAGAGTGGCTGGAATGGAGAGCCTCTTGGATTTGAATGACATTGTCCAAAATTTGCCTGCCTTTCACAAATCCTCCTTGGGCTGGAGCGATGAGTTTTTGAAGAAGAGGCTTAATTCTGTTTGCCAGCAGTTTAGCTACGATCTTGTATGATGTATTACAAAGAGAAATCGGCCTGTATCTGTCAAAGGATCCTGGGTTTGTTTCCTTTGGAATTAAGGCAAGAAATGTCGATTTTATTCCTCCACCCATTTTTGCCTTTCTCAAGGTTCCTCTTATCATTCTGAAGAGGTCAGTTTTGATAATCTCCCAACAAATTCTATAAAAATGTGTTGTGAAACCGTCGGGACCTGGGGCTTTGTCTGGCTCCATAGCCCAGACTATATTAGTTATTTCTTCTTCCGTTACAGGTCTCATCAGAGAGTCATTATCTTCCTCACTGACTAGGTTTGGAATGGTTAAGAGAAACTCTACTTCATCCTCCTCGTTCCCATTACTTTCTGCACTCAGAAGATTCTGAAAGTGATTTACAGCTGCTTCTTTGATTTGAGAAAATCCTTTATGGACCTGACCACTGGTGCTGGTAATTTCTGTTATATGATTACGCGAAAGACGGGCCCTGCACTGTCTATGAAAATATGAGGTATTTCTGTCCCCAGATTTGAGCCACAGGCTTCAAGACTTTAAACGCCAATATTCCTCTTCATTTCTGAAGGAACAGTATACATTCCTTTGTGCAGATTTTTCATTAGCTAAATCTGTAGAAGAGGGATCTTTCTCCTCCATTTCAAGTTGTATTCCTTCCAATTGAAGAACTGCCTCCTTCCTCTGTCTATTGGGAGATTGCATGGATTTCTTTATCCAGCTTTTGAGCGCTTTTTTTGTGTTTTTCATTTTTTGTTCCCACACATAGCTTGGGGAACCAAATACATCTATCCTCCATGCTGCTTGAACTGTTTCTATAAGCCCTTCTTTCCCTGCCCAAAGGGGGTTGAAGCGAAATGGAAGGGGACCTAAATCTTCTTCTTCTTTTAGGCATAAGAGGATAGGCTTATGATCCGATGTGAGCTTTGGGAGAATCTTGGTGAATACTATTCTTTTGTCCATCATTAGAGAGCTGCTGATGAGAAACCTGTCCAATCTGGCAGAAATATGGTTTTCTCCGGTTCTATTGTTTGTCCAGGTGTATTTGCCTTTCACTAGTTTGAAGTCTACCAAATCCCATTGCAGAATCAGATTGCTCACTGTATTGATGAAAGGATCTCTAGACTGAATCCCTCCTTTCTTTTCTTTGGGATCTAGAGTTATATTCAGATCACCACCTATGACTAAATTTGAGGGGCTGATTTGCGCTATATAATCCAGAAGTGTCCTCCAACACTCTCTCTTTTCTTCATACTGAACTGGGACATACAAGTTAAACAGAGCGAGGGAAAGATTGCTTACGGTGTGACGCAGCTCTGTGAAGATCCAATGTTGGGTTGCTACGAATCGTTCTAGGGAGAAGTCCTTTGTCCAAAAAGTACCTATTCCTCCAGCTGTGCCTCTTGCACTAACAGCCTTTCCTGAATCAAATTTCCATTTCATAGCACTGGTGTTTAGAAGAGTTTCCCCTTCTATTTTAGTCTCTTGGAGCATTAGGATGTCCGCGGTCTCCATCTTCAATAAGTCTTTGATAGCCTCTGCCTTGTTGGGATTACCCAGACCCCTACAGTTCCAAGAGATCAACTGCATCATTTACCACTTATAGGGATAGGCCCTCCTCCTTTGGAGGCTCTAGGCCTGACATTCCTCCCTAGTGTCATTTCGATAGTAGCTTGACTGCCTAGGGTTTTTTGTCTTTCTGACTCCTCTTCTCTAGCTTCCTTGTTTGATCTTCTCCCAGCCCTTTTTGTTGACCTTTCAACTGTTTCATCATCTGATGATCCCATATTCTCTACGGTTTTCTTCTTTTTTTTTATTATATCTGCGTAGGTAGGGGGAGAGATATTGCATGAGTTGGGGATTGGGTTATTACATGGTTCTATGGATTCAATATTCTCCTGCTGTGGAGGTTCTTCTTCCCCTGCTTCCGGTGGATCTGAAGGAGGCGTGAGGATTTCAAAGGGGTTTTTGTCCCCCTCATTGCCTTTTTTTTCACTGCTACCAACGTTTTGGTTACTCGTACTTCCATTATCTGTTTTGTTTTCTGTCCCTTTAGCCTTGTTTTTGTTATTCTGCCTGCTGAATGTTGTCTTCTTTGCCTGTTTCCATTGTTCTTCTTTTTCCTTCTCTGGTGTCTCCTCATTTCTTTTTTTGCAGTATCTTGCAAAGTGCCCGTACTCATGACAGAATCGACACTTGAATGGCTGCTGTTCATAATCAAGCTCTTGTATGTGTGTCCAGTTTGCCACCGATAACTGAATCGCTTCGGGTAATCCTGTTTCCAAATCGACCTCCACACAAATTCGTTCACAAGAGTACTGATCCTTCCTTGGGGCCTGGTCTATGTATTTTCCAAGTGCATTTCCAATGGATTGGAGGGAGCTTTGATTCCAGCAATGCAGAGGAAGATGCGGGAGGCGCACCCACACAGGAACCGCCTTGGGCACGTCTTGCGCTGGATCAAAATCAGTAGACCATTTGTTCAGGTAGAGACCTTGAGGCCCCATGAAATATGGTCCGTTTCTGAAAATCAGACCTCTGTCCTCTGTACTGTCAAACAAGAAAACAAAAAACCATTTTCCTACAAAATAGATCTTGATTCCTTCATTTACCAAAGGTAGCCAATTCCTTTTGACCCATTCTTCGACTGCTCTCGGGGATGGCCACAAACCGGTGAACTGACCGATCAGACCTTTTTCTGTAAGGTTTAGCACGGATCTGCAGATTTCCTCCTCAGGTAAGGCTACCTTGGGTATGCTGTCCAGTTTTTTGACGAATTTTTGCTGCTGGCCAGAGGCCTGACGTTTTCCTGTTGCTGAAACGAGAGCCTTGAAGGCTTCGATCTCCGGAGGGTAGGGGGGAGGGGCCGCAGGGCCGCCTCCATGCTCCATGAGGGAGGGCGCAAGCGGGATCTCTCAGAAGACGCGCTAGGGTTGCAGACGCGTCTCAAAAATCAGTCAGTTATCATTTTCTAATTATTATCAAACCACATGAGAAACTTGTGGAGACATATTTATTATTTTCTAATTGTTAGCAACTCATATCAAAAACTTGTGGATCTCATTTACTAGTTGTTGTTTTATTTTTAAACAAAAGTTATCTATAAAAGGAGTTCTTATTTCATACCATGGGGAGGACTCTTAGAGAAATGCCTAAATCATAATGAAATAATTTAATTATCAAGATTTTATTTTAGTTATAGTTTATAATTTTCATAGTTTATGATTTGATTAATTTATTTAATTTTTTTCTATTTTTTTTCATATTTATTTCCTTTCTATATTTGTAAAATATTAATTTCTTTTAATTATCTTAGTTAATTAATTTAATTTAAGTTAACAATGTAACAAGTTTTGATAAACTACAACATTTTATTCGATATAAGCAAGTCCCACTCTAAAAGAAAAGAGTTTTGTATAATTGATGTAGTTCTCTTTTCTAGTTGTGTAATTTAAAGTTGAAAATGCAACAAGAAAATCCTAATTTAATTTTTTCCTTGAATTAAATTAGGAATAAAATTGTAATTCCACATCATATGACAACTTGTATTAGTTAACTAAGTTAATTTGAGTTGAGGGTCTAACTTGAGTCATGTAGAATGTCTCCTACATTATAGGAGCCCTAGTTGAGTTTATTATGAGTTGTAATTAATTAATTCAGCTTAATTGAGTTAAATACAGTTAAAATAGTTTCACCAGTTGGAGGGACTAGTGGGTGGTATAGTAGTGTGGTGTTTCTTGCAATCATCAACTAGTTAACTGATGATTCACTCATAAATAACTCATACATGTCATATCTGATAGTTACCTAGTTGAGATTAGAGTTCAAGGACAGTGTACTATCAGTTGTATAATCATCTAAATTGTATAGGTGGTGCATGCAGTCAGAGGAAGGCCTATGATGGATTGCACAATTCCTTTGAGGAATTTCCCTAATTAATAGGGGGCTAATTCCCAAGGAAACATCGCAAAGAAATAAGGACTTAGGCAAGCATACAATTAGTTAAGTATTGGTTTGGGCTTGTCTAGGAAGTTGTGAAATATATAGAGATAGTGCAGAGGTTGCTCGGGCTTGAGTAAAGCATTGTAATATTCTCATATTTCCTGACTAATGAAATATACAGATAGCAGGGGTTTTTAGCCATGGCTTTCCCCAGGAAATCATTGTGTAATGTGTCGATTGAATTCTTTCTCTTCTATGCTTTGTGATTTCGCAATCGTTTAATTATTTCTGTCGATGTATAGAGTAGATTCAAGTCTATTGTTTTAGAAATTTACAATTAGAAGTTTGAATATACAAGGAATTTCTACATGGTATCAGAGCATAAATGACTCTAAAAGAGGAGAATACGAGATTTTCTTTTGCAAGTGAAATCGAATTTACAGTATCATACTTCAGAGCTAGCAGGATGTCATTCTACGGATTGAGACTCGAATATGCCCTTGAGGGTAGTTTGAACTATATTTCTTGGAAGGACAGAATAGAGGCAGTGTTGGAAGACAACGAGCTTAAGGAATTCATAGACAAATATATTCCTAAGCCTCCAGCAACTAATGCTCGAGATCTGGCAGAGTGGAGAAAATGTGTTGTAAAGGTGAGAATGATTGTCCTAGAAGGAGTTTGAGATAATATTGTCTTGAACCTCCATGGTAAGGAGACTCCATATACAATGTGGAAGGCCTTGACAGACCTATTTTAAAACAGCAGTGACCACAGGAAGCTAGCACTGAAGGACAAGCTCAGGAAAATCAGGATGGAGAAGGGAGACACAATACCAAATTACTTGACCAAGTTCACCCAATGCTAGGATGAGCTTGGAAGAGTTGGTGTTACAGTTGCTAAAGATGATCTGGTTAGCCTATCACTTCTACGCCTTCCCAATAGCTAACACAGCTTCCAGGAATAAGTAAATGGGAGGGAGAAGCTACCATAGTGGGATCTTTTGTGGTCTGACTTGGCACAAGAAGAGATTCGGCGGAACACCAAATGTGGATCCTCATCCAAGCATGATGATGAGGAGAATTGTTCCTTAGCTGGAAAGGCGAAGAAATGGAAAGGGAATTCATCCCATTACAAATCAGATTCTAGTCAAGGTGGAAAGAAGAGAGACTTGTCAAAGATTAAATTTTTTCACTATCATGAGTTGGGAGACTATGCCACGAAGTGTCCGCACAAGAAGGTTGGAAAGAAGCCCTCAGAAGGAGCAGCAGGTGAAGCCCTTGCTTCAAAATTAGAGTTGGATTTCACCCTCATCACTTGTATGGTGACATTGGTGATGGGTAGTGTGTGGTATCTGGATAGTGGAGCCTCATTCCATATGACCAACAACAAAGAATTCTTCAGTGACTTGTAGGAGAAGTACCTCCATATGCACATCGAAATGGGAGATGATGGAACGTATAGTGCGACTGACAACGGTATTGTTACTTTTCAAAGGGAGTTTGGTTCTTCTCTCACATTAAAAGACGTCATATATATTTTGGGTCTGAAGAAGAATTTGGTTTCAATTGCTATGTTGGAGTACCATGGCTATGATGTGATATTTAAAAAAGGAAAGGCTTTCCTTCGTCACATAGCCTCAAGACAAGTGAAGCAAATCAGGGTTCTGGTGAAGAACCTCTACAAATTGGATGTAGAAGATTGTGTTGCCATGAGCACAAAAGCAGAGAAGGTGCAGAGCCGGGACATCGGGGAGTTATGGAATATAATATTGGGTCACTTGCACCATGGAGATTTGAAGATCATGTAGAAAATTTCTACATGACTTCCCAAGGGCGCACTAGAGTAGAGAGATATATGCAAAGGGTTTACATTGGGGAAGTACACCAAAGCCACCTTTCATGATAAGGACATTCAAGCACAATCAATCCTTGAAAGAGTTCACTCAAATGTGTGTGGACCGTTCTTGATAGCCTCCACGACCAAGCACAGGTATTATGTAATATTTGTAGATAATTTCTCTCCTAAGTGTTGGATTTTCTTCATGAAAAATAAAGGTTAGACATTCTCTAAATTTTGTGAATTTAAAGCACTTGTTGAGAAGGACATTGGCAGGAAAGTGAAGTCTCTTATGAGTGATAACGGTGTAAAATATGTGTCAAATGAATTCAATAACTTATGTTCATCAGAAGGCATTCAATGGGAGTTAATAACACCCCATAACCCATAGTAGAATGGGTGGCTAAAAGGAATAACAAAAGTATTGTGGGAGTTGCACGAGTGATGTTACATGATTAGGGCCTACCGTTGCACTTGTGGGTTGAAGCATGCAACACAACTATACATGTGAAGAATAAAAGTCCTCATTAGATTCTTGGGATGAATACACCAGAAGAAGATTTTTCAGGTAAGAAACCAAATGTGGCACACTTCATGATCTTTGGTTCATAATTTTACTGTCATGTTACCAAGGATGCAATGAAAAACCTAGAACCACTAGCTGAGTTGGGCATATTTCTGGGGTACAATGATACACCTCACAACTATCGGGTGTACCTGTCATCTCACAAGATGACAATGGTTCATAGAGATGTGAAGTTCGATGAAGAGAAGGCCATGAGATGTTCCCTTTTGAGGGAGGTTCAGTTACATTCAGATGAGGAGCTCTTATCTCGAAAGGAAGAACCTCGAGATGATGTGGAGTAGCCACATGCAAAGGAGCAACGAGTGTAAGCACCCACTCAACCAGAGACTTCAAAAGATGGAAGGAAGCCACAGGAGAGGCTGACATATTGATGCATGATGCTATAGATAATATGGGAGCACCCACATCATAGCGCAAGCAAAGGAGCTCACCAAATCAGTACACTAGCTACATGGCTCTGATGAACAAGAGTGAATAGATTGAGCCACCCTCATTCAAGGAAGCATTGCAGAAACAAGTATAGGCCGATGCCATGGTAGAGGAGTATGACTCCATTATCAGAAACAGTGTTTGGGAAATGGTCCCAAGACTAGCAGACAAGTTAGTGGTGAGTTCCAAATGGATTTACAAGGTAAAGAAAGCAGGCATATGGGAGTGTGGAGAAACACAAGGCCATATTTGTTTCCATAGGGTTTTCTCAGGTGGAGGGAATTGATTAAGAGGAGACCTTTGCTCCAGTAGCAAGGTATTATTCAATCATATCTATTCTAGCACTTTCAGCACATATGGGATGGAATATACATCATATGGATGTGAAGACAACATTCCTTAATGAAGTGATTGAGTAAGAGGTGTACATTGAGTAGACAGAAGGATTTGAGACCTTCAACAGAGAGTAGCATGTGTGTAGACTCAAGAGAGAGTTGTATGGATTGAAATAAGCACCTCGTGCTTGGTACACCAGGATTGATAGTTATTTCACCAATTTGGGCTTCACCAAAAGTGAATCAGATGCAAACCTTTACCATATTATGGTTGAAGGTAAATTGTTGATTATAGCATTATATGTCAATGATTTAATTCTAACAGGTGATGATAAGTTGGTCAAATATTGCAAAGAGGATCTTGCAAGAGCATTCAAGATGAAGGACCTAGGGCCCATGCATTATTTCCTTAGTATGGAAGTATGACAAGGAGATGAGGAATTGTTTGTCTCTCAGGGAAAACATGCCAACAAGATACTGAAGAAATTCCACATGGAGAGAAGCAAACCCATAAAGACTCCTCTAGCAGGAAAATGGAGGAAGGAAGATGCTACTTCAAGTGAAGTAATGGAGGCTACTATTTATAGATAGCTTGTGGGTTCACTTATGTATTTAGTGAACACACGACCGGACATATTTTATGTTGTTAACCAACTTAGTCAAGAAATGGTTGAGCCAACCAAACTCTATTGGAAGGCAGTTAAACATGTGTTGAGATACCTCAGAGGCACCACTTAGTTTATTCTTTGGTATAGAAGGATAAAGGGAGTGAAACTTCAAGGCTTCACAAATACAGATTGGGCACTGAGTCCATCCGATAGGAAGAGAACATCAGGAGGAATCTTCAGTATTGGGTCAGCAGCAGTTTCTTGCTACAACAAGAAGTAGAGATCAGTTGCACTAAGTTCAGTAGTAGTAGAGTACATGGTTTCGATTCAAGTAAGTTGTGAGGCTATCTGGATGAGGAATATCCTTGTTGGGTTATTTGGTCAGCAGATGGATCCTATAGTGATTTACTATGACAATCTGAGTTGTATCAAACTCTCTAAGAATCTAGTTTTCCATGATCGGCCCAAGCATATTGACATCTGGTATCACCATCTACTAGATTGTGTGCAACAGAGAATCATGTTGTTGGATAACATTCCTACAGAGGAATGGGATGCAGATATTTTGACAAAGGCATTGTCAAGATGAAAATTTGAGTTTCATAGAGGCGGGATTAGGGTAGTAGATAATCCCTTTCTTGTTAAGAGGGAGTGTTGAAAATGCAACAATAAACTCATATTTTAATTTTGTCATTGAATTAAATTAGGAACAAAATTGTAATTCCACATCACATGACAACTTGTATTAGTTAACCAAGTTAATTTGACTTAGTTGGCTTCGATTTGAGGGTCTAACTTGAGTCATGTAGAGTGTCTCCTACATTATAGGAGCCCTAGTTGAGTTTATTTTGAGTTGTAATTAATTAATTTAGTTTAACTGAGTTAAAGTCAATTAAACTAGTTCCAACTGTTGGAGGAACTAGTGAGAGGTCTAGTAGTGTGGTGTTTCTTGTAGTGATCAACCAGTTAACTGAGGATTCACTCATAAATAACTCATGCATTTCAGATCTGAGAGTTTCACAGTTGAGATTGGAGTTCAAGGACAGCGTCTATTAGTTCTATAATCATCTAAATTGTACAGGTGGTGCATGCAGTTAGAGGAATGCCTATGATGGATTGTGAAATTCCTTTGAGGAATTTCCCTAATTAATAGGGGGTTAATTCCCAAGGAAATAGGGACTTGGGCAAGAAAAAAATTGGTTAAGTATTGGCTTGGGCTTTTTTAGGATGTTGTGAGACAAATAGAGATAGTGCAGAGGTTGCTCAAGCTTGAGCAAAGCATTGTAATCTTCTCATATTTTCTAACTAATGCAATATATAGATAGTAATGGTTTTTAACTGTGGCTTTCCCTATGAAATAATTATGTAATGTGTTGATTGAATTCTTTCTCTTGTATGCTTCGTGATTTCGCGATCGTTTAATTGTTTCCACTTATGAGTAGAGTAGATTCAAGTATATTGTTTTAGCAAATTACAATTACTAGTTTGAATCTACAAGGAATTTATACATTTAACTCAGTTATTTATTCACATAGAATTTATTGTGTTTACTCCTATATTTATGTACTTCTCTTTTCTAGTTGTGTAATTTAACTCAGTTATTTATTCACATAGAATTTATTTTGTTTACTCCTATAATTAATTTATAGTTGGCCCCCATAGTATTTTGCCCATAGGTTTCACCTAAATATAAGGCATTTTTTTAGTGTTCCTAAATATAAGGTGACTTATGGAGTGATTAATACCACTTAAAATAATAAATTGTATTAATAGGAGTTCAAATAAACCCAAAAGATGGAGACGCGTAGGGTTATCGTGCGAACAGGGTTAGGCTAGGGTTTCTGTAACCCTGCAGCCGCTGGTAACTCGCCGCTCTCCGTTTACACTTCACCGCACCCGCATCCTCCGTCGGTTACTCTGCCGTTTCTGTCACCGTCCGGTTGCTACACGACTCTCGGGGGTTTGCATTACCTGTAGCTGCGTTAACCGAACTCACCTGTGGCGGTTTCTCATCGCACCTTCAACCGCAACACGTCCTTTTCGCCGGGATTCTCTGCTCCGCAAAGTGCTCACCGTTTCGAGGCGCAGCTGGCCATGGAGGACCTGGAGACCGTCGATTACTCTGCTGACCCCTTGGAGGGGGTCTCCATCTGGCGAACCCCCAATGCCAGCTCAGAAGGTATGTATTACGAAGACTTCTCTGGGAATTACTCACAGTACTCGCATGGTGAATCTTCTAGATCTCTGCCGGTAGTCCTCCCGGATGAGCCTCCCACCTGGCCGGCCCTCTCGACGCCTCCTCACTCCCCGGCGACCCTAGGTTTTGTTACTGGATGCCTAAACCCTAACCTAGGGTTAGCCCCTCAGACAACTGGTTCATCTTACCGTCTACCTCACAACCCTAACCTGGTACTATCCTCTTCCGGTCCCTTGGGTTACCTTGGTCCCTCATCTGGCTGTTTTACCTCCGTACCCCCGCTCTCGGGCCCCCCTTCTGGGTTTGCTCACGATTTCCCTGCTGGAATCCCTGCCACCCATCAGTCCTCGGCTCCATCTCATTTCTCTTCTCCGGCATCCGGACATCCGCAGAACCCTCCCCCTCCCGGCGGCCCTAAAAGGAAATCTAAGTGTTTCAAATCAAGAGAAGTCGATTATTTCCTCAGACTTGTAGAAATTTTGAATAATTTAACACATATTCAACAGAGATTATCCTGATCATACAATTTAAGCGGAACATATATAATACATAATATCCTCTACGTTGATCATCAATTTACAGAAGCAGAAACATCCACAGGCGCACATAGAAGCATCAATCAAACTCATAAACACAGTATGTATCCCGGGGAAAGCATCTCGCTAAAAACCCCACACTATCTGTATATTATATTGATTGAATCATGTAACAATACAAAGCATAATACTTCTCACAAGTATCCCCACCTGTTACACACAATACAGCTCAGATTTGATCTCCAAATCTCCCCTGCTGCTTGCCTGCCTCCACTGCTCAATACCTGCTCAAGAACTGATGAGAATAGCTTCCCAAACTCGTTTTTCACCTGCAAAATAGTCACTCACTCTTTGTGGACGTGAGAAAAGGCTAAAATGTGGGCCAAATACGTGAGCAAACTCATTGGCATACTCAATCCTTTGATTGTGCAAGATCTGGTGCACAACTATAGTCACAACTGATAGCAATCTGATTCTCTACCACTTGTCCCTGTTGAACTGAACATGCACTGACATGCAACTGAGTTAACTGATGTATTCTTTAGTTGTATTATGAGTTAATAATTAGTTTAACAACTCATCATTAGTCTATCTGCAGTTAGACTAACTACAACTAGTTTAACTAAGTCAAACTGAACACAACTCCATCAACTGTACCTCCAGTCCACTAAACTCAACTCACTTGAGTTCTAACTGAAGTCATGCATGCAACAACTCAACTGACTCATAAGAAAAGCGTATTTCCTTCTGACAGCTGCATGTGCCACTTCTGTAGCTCAAACTGAAGTGCTCCAAGAGAATAAGATTAAGTTTATAGTCCAAATATTATTGTGAGATAATAATATTTGACTTTTCTATTTTTGACAGCCAGTCTAAAAATAGACTTTGATCACTCACACTGTGATCACTCACACTTTCATCAAAAATAGAAGTCCATCTATTTTTCCCAACTTGATCAATCATCCATAGACATGATCCATATGTCTAAAAATAGACATAATCTAAAAATAGACTTGTGCCAAAAATAGCCTGCAGGCCCACTTAGTGAAGGCGACTCTTTTCACTAAGCTCCATCATCTTGTTGTATTCTCAACAAGCATTTCTTGTTGCACACTTTTCAACACTCCCTCTCAACAAGAAAGGCTTCCTCTCAAACCCGATCCTGTAACTCTGGAATGTTCTCCATGCAACACATCTGGCTGGTCCACTTGCTCTGTCATCAAAGTCTCTGACTGCTATTGCCTCTGTCGACTGAAACTTTGCATCTCTGTGCTCTTCAGTTTCTGACTACTCTAGCCTCTGTCACTTTGATCTCTGACTGCATCCGTGCTGCTGCTGGTTCTATCTCCCAGCATTGCATCCACACTGCACCTCCCAACTGACCTCCCTGTTGGGATAGAAACACCCTCTGATGCTGAAGCTCTACCTGCAGCTGAAAAGTGCTCCCTCTCTGACATATGCGCTACTGCAACATCTCTATGCATCTCGCACCATTGCACACCTCTCTGTGCCACCTAGCACTGTGCAAAACACTTGTGCCTCTCGCATTGCTACAGCCTGCTAGCTATGCGCTGTCCTGGGATTCCCTGCACTGTCGCTCTCTCTGCCGCTCCATCTGCATCTGTCTCTACCCAATCAGTCAGTTCCTGCTACTACACATCGGGGCTCCCGTAGCAAGGTCTCATCCAAGAGGTTGGGTACCTCAAGGATCCTGCCCCTCCTCCTTGGGACAATCAATCCACATCACCCCACCTCCTACCTGGAGGTATGGCTGCATGCGATCCCTCAGCCCACCTGGCTTGAAGTTTCCCCCTACTGGAGGTCTCTGGATGAGTAGATTTCTCTACTCGATCTCCTCTCAGCTTCCCCTGTTGTGGCTCCTCCACAATCTCCTGAAGCTGCTGCACCAATCGTGGCTCCTCCACAATCGTCTGAGACTTCTTCTGGCTCTGCATGTTGAGAGGTAATATACGCTCCCTCTCAACCACCAAGTCTCCATCAGTTGCCTTGCTGCTCAAGGCTTTGCATGCATCTTGAACCTCAAGAGCATATAGGTTCTTGCCCCGTGAACCAATCTTCTTCACCTGTCTGGTGATGATGTGTCTAAGAAAAACCTTTCCCTTACTGAAGACTACATCATAGCCTCTGTCTTCCAGCATCGCGATCGACACCAAGTTTCTCTTCAGTCCTGGTACATACTTGACATCGGTCAAGGTAAGGCGAGCTCCATGCTCCCTCTGAAAAATAACCGTGCCTACACCTGAGACACTATACTTCTCATCATTACCCATCCCTATGAGTATCTGGAGATCTTTCTCCTCCAAAGTACTGAACAAAATTTTGTCACCGGTCATGTGGAAAGAAGCTCCACTGTCAAGAAACCAACCACTTCCCATCATGGATGAAACCATGCATGCGAAGAGTGTGAAGTCCAACTCAAACTGTGAAGCAAGTGAGGCTGCCTCACCTTCAGATCCTTCCCCGGATCCCTTCTTGGACTTCTTCTTTGGGCAATTAGTAGCATAATGACCCAACTCATGACAACGAAAGCATCTCACCTTCGCCTTGTCAACCTTCTTCCCATCATTGGAAGAACTGGATTCGGAAAGAGAAACCTTCCCCTTCCCCTTCTTCGCCTTACTCGCTAAGGCACAGTTCTCCTCATCCTGCATGGATGAAGAACCATCTCTGGTGCTCCGCCTGATCTCCTCCTGCACAAGATCCGACCAAAGTCTCTCCCATCCTGGCAATTTCTCCCGACCATTGACAGAGTCCTGATAGGAATGCCAACTCTTCGGAAGACCAAGGAGAGCCAAGCTCACCAAGTCCTCATCATCGACAGTAACCCCCACACTTCCCAGCTCATCTCGACACTGAGTGAACTTCATGAGATACTTGGGAATACTGTCTCCCTTCTCGCATTTGATGTTTCTGAGTTTATCTTTGAGTGCCAGCTTCCTCTGATCGCTCTTGCTTTGGAATAATTCTGTGATTTCCACATCAATTATGGAGTAGCCTTTCCATGGAGGCTGGACACAATGTGATCCTTCACGCCCTCCAACAGAATCCTTCGACATTTTGCGATCTTCTTTTGCCAAGCATCAGCTTGAGTAGCATCAGTAGGCTTTGGGATATCTGTATCTATGAACTCCTTCAGCCCGTTATCATCCAATACTGCCTCCATCCTGTCCTTCCATGCAATATAGTTTGAGCTGCCCTCAAGAGCATACTCCAATCGCAATCCGTTAAAAGACATTGCTGCGTTGTCACCAAGAAAACACTGCTGCAAATTTGAATTCCACCAGCAACCAACTCAACTGCTTCCGATCTAGAATTCGTGAGAACAAAATATTTCTCGTACAAAGATTGACTGTATGGGCTTTTACCGGATATTTCACCTTCCAAAGGATCCAAAGGAAGGATGAATCCAGAGGCTAGCTGGCCCGATTACAGGCTCTGCCTAGAGAAATAGAATGTAAACACTTCCTAAATAGTAGATCTGATGATCAATCCTCGCTTGATATCCTGTAAAAATCTCTTCTACAAATCAAGCAGCTCTGATACCATGTAAAAATTTTGAATAATTTAACACATATTCAACAGAGATTATCCTGATCATACAATTTAAGCGGAACATGTATAATACATAATCTCCTCTACGTTGATCGTCAATTTACAGAAGCAGAAACATCCACAGGCGCACATAGAAGCATCAATCAAACTCATAAACACAGTATGTATCCCGGGGAAAGCATCTCGCTAAAAACCCCACACTATCTGTATATTATATTGATTGAATCATGTAACAATACAAAGCATAATACTTCTCACAAGTATCTCCACCTGTTACACACAATACAACTCAGATTTGATCTCCAAATCTCCCCCGCTGCTTGCCTGCCTCCACTGCTCAATACCTGCTCAAGAACTGATGAGAATAGCTTCCCAAACTCGTTTTTCACCTGCAAAATAGTCACTCACTCTTTGTGGACGTGATCAAAGGCTAAAATGTGGGCCAAATACGTGAGAAAACTCATTGGCATACTCAATCCTTTGATTGTGCAAGATCTGGTGCACAACTATAGTCACAACTGATAGCAATCTGATTCTCTACCACTTGTCCCTGTTGAACTGAACATGCACTGACATGCAACTGAGTTAACTGATGTATTCTTTAGTTGTATTATGAGTTAATAATTAGTTTAACAACTCATCATTAGTCTATCTACAGTTAGACTAACTATAACTAGTTTAACTAAGTCAAACTGAACACAACTCCATCAACTGTACCTCCAGTCCACTAAACTCAACTCACTTGAGTTCTAACTGAAGTCATGCATGCAACAACTCAACTGACTCATAAGAAAAGCGTATTTCCTTCTGACAGCTGCATGTGCCACTTCTGTAGCTCAAACTGAAGTGCTCCAAGAGAATAAGATTAAGTTTATAGTCCAAATATTATTGTGAGATAATAATATTTGACTTTTCTATTTTTGACAGCCAGTCTAAAAATAGACTTTGATCACTCACACTGTGATCACTCACACTTTCATCAAAAATAGAAGTCCATCTATTTTTCCCAACTTGATCAATCATCCATAGACATGATCCATATGTCTAAAAATAGACATAGTCTAAAAATAGACTTGCGCCAAAAATAGCCTGCGGGCCCACTTAGTGAAGGCGACTCTTTTCACTAAGCTCCATCATCTTGTTGTATTCTCAACAAGCATTTCTTGTTTCACACTTTTCAACAAGACTGGAAGAGGACATACAGTGGGGCGAAGCGATGGATTTTGCAGATCGGGTTTTGGTCGGCCGTATCAGGGGACGCAGCTATTCGGCGGCACGTTTGAAGGCTTGGGCTACCGAGATTTGGGGTCATCACTTGGTAGATATCCCATTTGTGCAGACATTTGTGAGGGGATGGTTCGCACTGAGATTCGCGCGTGCCGATCACACAAACTGGGTTCTGTCCTCACATTGGCACTTTGACCATGCGCCTGTGCTCCTTAAGCGATGGACACCCTTGTTTGATCCTGAGACAGAGCAGATTGGGGTCGGACCTATTTGGATTCGGCTCCCCGGACTTCCTCTACAATACTGGTCTGAAGAAATATTCAAGCGCATAGGCAATGCACTCGGCACTTATATGGGCTATGACAAATCCTATCTTCAGACGGGCATGATGGCTTATGCCAGGATTCTCATATACATGGACACTAGGGGAGGACTATATGAGTACATTACTATCCAGTGGAAAGACACGGCGCGACGGCAGATAATCGACTATGAGGGTATCCCATATCGCTGTCGCAGATGCCACAAAGTAGGGCATCTCTACAAGGATTGCCCGCTCCTCCGGAAATCGCAAAGGAATGAGAAGGAAGAGGTCACTGAAATTACCCGGTCGACCCCACTGGAACAACATCCGGTTCAGCCACCTGAGATTCATCAGCGCATTCATGGGGATGATGCACCTCAGGAAGAGCCAGGGCCTGCAAGTGTAGACACCGATGCACCTACCTCGGCACCGCCAACGTCCTCAGAGGTTCCGGAGCATACTCTGCCCCCTCCGGCGGACTCAGCGGTTACGGGTATGTCTTTACCACCTATCTCTTTGTCATCTCTTGCATCCTGCATTTCATCGGTCTCATCACTCTCTTTTCCACCTGTTACTTCACACTCATCACTCACTCATTCACAATCAACCCTCTCATGCTCGATTCCTCCCCCTCCTCCTTTGGATCCCCCCTCATTGATCGCATCGACCTTGGTTAATTCCAGGCCATCTCCCCGATATTCCCTTCGTCCTCGGGCTAAAGACCGAGGCCCGGATGTTGTTGGGCTTGACCCTATTAGTCCCCCTGCCTCCCTCAAGACCTCACGAGGTCGTCCATCCCGTATTACTAAGGCGAGACATACTGCGGACGAGGAGGTCGCCCTTGGGCGACAGCAAACTATTTTTGGGGCCCTTAGAGCAAAGGATGGCCCTCCCCCTCCCCCCTCATGAAGTTTCTCTCATTCAACTGTAGAGGGTTTGCTAGTTCAGCCAAAAAACTAGCGCTTAGGAGGTTGTTAACCTCGGAACGACTGGATATTATCTTTCTTCAGGAAACCCTCTGCCAGGCGGACTACCTCATTCATTCTCTCACCTCTTGGCTCCCGAACTGGACTTTCCATGCACTTGATGCATCAGGGAGATCCGGAGGCCTGGCAATAGGGGTCTGCAATAAAACAGTGGACATCTGCAATTTTTGGGGAGGCAAAGGGTTCATAGGCCTTGACATATATGATCATACATTTGAGAGAGACTTTCGCATTATAAATGTCTATGGACCCTGTTCTGATCGGGCTACTTTCTGGAGAACCCTTCTTGGAACGGAGCTCTTTCAAGCGGATAACATTATATTGGGGGGGGACTTAAACTTCTCCCTGGGCTATTGCGAATCCTGGGGGCACATGGCACAAGTGGATACACTCTCTGATACCATCTCCTCCCTATTAGAGGACCACCACTGGGTGGACATCCCCACTGCTCGGCTACAGTATACCTGGACAAATAATAGGAGTGGAGATCAGAGTTTGGCCAGGAGACTCGATCGTTTCCTTATTAAAGAACAGTTATACAATGAGCTACCCAGAGCTCGACAATGGGTAGGATCTGGTGGTTTATCCGATCACAGGCCAATCTTCCTGGAGGCAGATGGCCACACTCACAAAATTAAGAGCCCCTACAAATTCAATGCAACCTGGCTACAAGATCCCTCATACATTCAGCTGGTCCATGAATACTGGCAGAACAACCCTGTCCGGGAAGGAGAGGAACTCTCTGCTGGATTTGTTAGGAAGCTAACAGAACTTAAGCAGATAACAAAAAATTGGGCACATCAGAAGCGGATCCAGGATAACCACACTCTCAATGAGGCGGAAAGGGTCATCACTGAGTATGAAAATTCTACATCAGGGATTTTCAATACTCCGGAGAGTAAGGAACAGTATAACCTACTACTTGCCAAGCGCTCTCAAATATTGAAGGAAAGAGAAGAAAGTTGGAGACTGAGAAGCAGGGCTATTTGGCTCACTGAGGGAGACAACAATACAAAATTCTATCACAAATTTGCCAATGGTCGCAAAGCCATCAATACTATATGGGAATTAAAGGATGATCATGGCCACACCATCTCAAACCAGCAGAACCTAGCCAGGCTTGCCTCTGAACACTTTAGGGGCATCTACAGGGCGCCAGGGAATATTAACATACTGGAAATCATGAGAGTGGCAGAACTCTTTCCTAGATATGTGGACCAGGAAAACTCGGAAGAGATTCTGAAGGAGGTGACCATGGATGAACTGGAAGCCACATTGAAATGGTTTAAAAAGGATAAGAGCCCTGGCCCTGATGGATGGACCATTGAATTCTACATCTCATTTTTTGACATTTTGGGCCATGACTTATTGAATATAGTGGAGGACAGCAGGAGAAGAGGTCGGATATCATCGGCCATCAAATCCACTTTCATCGCCCTCATCCCTAAGACTGATGACCCGATCTCTTTCGATGATTTCCGCCCCATATCACTCTGCAACTGCCTCTATAAGATCATTGCTAAGATTATTGCAAACCGCCTCAAGCCCATCCTCTCACAGCACATATCATCTGAACAATTTGCTTTCTTGCATCACAGACAGATCCACGAAGCCATCGCTACAGCACAAGAGCTCATGCATACCCTTCAGACCAAAAAGCAGAAAGGAATGATTCTCAAAGTAGACCTCTCTAAGGCATTTGACAGAACAAACTGGCTGTACCTGAGGTTGCTGCTTACACATCTTGGTTTCCCATATGATTTCATCAAATGGACGATGAGCTGCATCACTGATGTAACATACAGTGTCCTCCTCAATGGAGAAGCTACACCCTTTTTCACTGCTGAGAGAGGACTCAGGCAGGGATGCCCTCTCTCACCACTGCTTTTTCTCCTAATTATGGAAGGATTGAGTAGGATAATCATATCCACCAGAGATCGGCACCAAATAACTGGCATCAAAATAGTGGATAATTTCTTCCTCACTCACCTATTATTCGTTGATGATATTCTCATCTTCCTGAATGGCAGCATCGGTGACTCCTCTTCTTTGCATAACTCCTTCCTTCTATTCCAGCAGGCCACCGGGATGCAGATCAACAATAATAAATCAACTATTACATCGGTTGGTTGCTCGGTGCATGAAATCAACTATGCCTCACAGCGCTTCCCTTTTGTCACCTTGGAATTAACTGCTGGTATAAAGTATCTTGGTTTTCGATTGAAACCATCTGGCTATAGAATTGCAGACTGGTTATGGCTTATATCCAAAGTGGAGAAGAGGCTTCAAGTCTGGTACCACAGATACCTCTCGCGGGCGGGCAGACTAGTACTCATCAAAGCTGTAATTGAAGCCACACCTGTCTACTGGATGGCCCTTGCTTGGATTCCAAGGGGCATCCTGAACAGGCTCCAGAGCATATGCTGCAGATTCCTATGGAAAGGACACCAGCCGGGGCGTTTATTTGCATGGGTAAAATGGGATACCATAACTAAGCCTAAGAGTTGGGGAGGATGGGGCTTAAAGAGACTGGCTATATTCTCAAAAGCACTGGCGGCCAAACTCGGATGGAGCTTACTCACAGCAGACAGTCTGTGGACCCGGGTGGCATATTCAAAATATATCAAGCCTCTATCCATATTAGATTGGCTTTGTACTCGACATGGAAACAATCATCAATTCTCCAACATCTGGAAAGCTGTCATTGACTCCATACCCCTGCTTCGAGATGGCATCACATGGCGGATAAAAGAAGGGAATGCAGTACGTGTTGGGGTGGACCCTTGGGTTGGATGCGGGAACACCCACAGATTGCCAGCTGATCTCATCCAACATCTCCATGATAGAGGCATCACTCATATCAAACACATTGGTGACCAAGCTAACTCCTCTTTCCTCCAGCAGGCTTGGTTATCCGCCAGAGCTCTAGACCTGCCTAACCAATGGATAAACGATTGGAAGGAATATACTACTGCTCTCACACAAGCACAAATCAGACTTACTGAGGGACCAGATGAGATTATCTGGGCACACGCAAAACATGGTGTATACACTCCTAAGCTGGGATATCTCAGACTCATGGAGCCTCATAAGCCCCCTGACATACAGCCCACCTGGAAGTCGATATGGAAACTTAAGGCCGCACCCAGGACGAGACTTCTGATGTGGAATATTATTTTTGATAAAATACCCACTGGTTCTAATCTCATGAAGCGGTCCTTCTATGGACCCTTCCGCTGTCATCTATGTCTTAATGCTGATGAAAGCACAGAGCACCTGTTCCTATCCTGCAGCTCGACCATTACCTTTTGGCAGACAATATCCTCTCATATCCCGCTTTTGAAGGATTGGCACGGGAACAACCTTCTGGAGGCATGGTCTAACTGGTGCCTTGAGCATACAGGTAAGGCCAAGAACCTGCCTCTGCTGGTTTGTTGGGCTATATGGATCGCCCGTAACCAATCTATCTTCAATCTTAAAATGCCTCACTGGCCTTCGATCATTCTTCACACGGTCGCTGATTATAATTTGTTACCTGATGAAGATCACTCCACCCCACCGAGAACTCTTAGACCTGTACCCATTGATAAATCAAAGCCTTGGGCTTTTTTCGATGGCTCAGCCCAAGATGATGGATGCGGGGGGGGAGCCATACTCCACATTGACGAAAGGCATTGCTACAAGATCCAAATCAATTTAGGCAGAGGCACCAACAACTTTGCAGAACTCAGCACAGCCAAGCACATAATTCATTTTGCTATCCTTAAACAATGCAGACACTTACAGATATTTGGTGACTCCAAAATTGTTTGCAATTGGCTCAATAATGCATCACATTGTCATGCTTTTTCTTTGAGACATATTCTTGACGAAGCAAAGAGATTGATCACATCATTTGAATCTTTTGTTTGTCATCATATCTACAGGGAACAAAACACCACTGCAGACCAGCTCTCCAAAGAGGCAGCGCACAGAATAGGTGAAGATTGGTGGATCCAAGAGGAAGTGGGCGGCACTTTTTATCAGTACTATCATCGGCCTTTTGATGAACAATTGGAATGATGGGCTATAAAGCCTATATACACATGCAGTTTTTTTCTTATTTCAGTATGTAGACACAGCAGAACAGTACATCTTTTTGTTATTATACCAACAGTATATATTGCTCTCTGCGAAGAGCCAGCCATAATTTTGAACATAGTTTTGACTTATTTTTTATGCTCCCTGCGTGGAGATATTTTGTTTATAGCAGTTATAAAATGAACTCGACAGGCAAAAGCCTGCATATGGATATGCTTCGGCATCTGCAAAATGTAATTTTCTTAACCTTAATGAAAATTACGACTTTTTCACAGGGGAAAAAATTAATTTATAGTTGGGCAATTTTATTTACTTATGAAATTGATTATTTGTACAAGGTTGTAATTATTTATTTATCAAATTATTTATGCAATTAATTACTCAAGTTTATTTCTAATTTTACTTGCTTGCATTTGATATTGATTTGCATTCGTTTACATTGATGAATAATGGTACTTAAGGCAATGATTACATTTTTTCGTCTCAATAAAAACATGAAACATCTTGGAAAGGATTAGTCATTTCATTTATTTTTTCTTGTGTGCTTTATTTCTTCCAATTTGGCTTGTTCTACTTGTGTTGTGGGTTACAATGATAAGCATCCAAAACCCACTAGGTAGAAGTGTGTTATTCCAATTCTACAAGTATGATTCTTTTATTTCTAGCATGTGTGTTTCCTTTTCTATAGATGGTTGAAAGTTGCACGAATGGCCCATCCATTTTTGCAAGTGTGTCTACTTTCCTGAAAATGTGTTCACGTTATTGCAAGTGTGTTTAATTTCCTCCAAGCGTGTTTACTTTCCTGCAAGAGTGTTTAAATTCCGTCAAGTGTGTTTACTTTCTTGCAAGTAGCTTTAGTCACTTTACTTCTAAATTTCTAGAACCTTGAAAAGCTTGTGAATTTCCCATACTCCATCTGCAAAAGTAATCATTGATACTACAACTACAAGACAAACAAAAGTAAAAAAGTGTGATCTTCATATACAGTGCACGATAACTTGTAAGTTCCATATGAGCCTCGAGTTGAAAATTAAATGCACGTTATTTTGGTTGTCTTCTTGAACAATTAAAAGGGTAATTAAAAATCCTATCACTAGGATAACATTATTCATGGACCTTGAAAAATAGTTTTATTTCATTCATAAGAGGTACATACATTTATCTTATATACTTAAATCTATTGGAAACTAAATAAGGGTGAGCCACTCTCCACCAAACCTTAGGCTCAACTACGTACATTATAATATTTCTTGCAATTGGCCACCCTTGAGCCAGATTTGATGCCTTGGGAAAAGCTTCAATATGTAGATTTTACCATGTATAGATAATACTCCAAACAAATTCTTAAAAAACAAAAAAGTATACAATGGCGAGAAAAAAAATATAAGCAAAGATTTTTCTCCTAGAACCCAAAACCAGGAAAACCAGATTAATTTTTCACTATATTCCTTCCAATGTTACAATATATTATATACATGTTGAAGCATTCATAAGCCCCCAATTCATTAACCCTGTATTAGAATATAATCGTAGTTCCTTTGACCATATCTATAAAACTATGGGAAAAGCCACTTGTTGATGATGTTGAAAATTTGCCAACAAAGGGGGTTTCCTTGGTATGAAGTCCCAACTAGACCTCACACCATTTGGAGTAGGAGCCCCATCAGAATAATAGGCCCATCAATCGTTATTCTTAGATATTTTCCTTGGTTGCAATTATCAGCATAAGAGATTATGCAAACAACCTTCTAAACAAGCAAGTAAGTTGACACTATGAGGAAAAAAATTGTAATGTATATAAGGTACTTTCACTGAATGGAAATAGAGAGTGAGACTCTAGAAGAAAAGTAATAATATTATCCTAAAAGAGACACACAAGAGCATGGAAAGAATCATTGATTAACCTGCAAAATATTTCACAAGATAACAACGATCATAAAATCAAATAACAATGTACATTCAACAAGATGCATATCAAATCCAATGAAATAGTTCATTTTCATTAGTATCTGTAAACATAAACAAACACCACAAACAATGAAAGAATAGTATTAGAAGATTTCATGACGTATGTATGAAAGTATGTCAGCTCTTAGAGACTCATATATTGAGTGGAAGTCCCAAGATACATGATTACAACGATGCAACACTAGCCCCAATAGTGGAAAATTAAGTCACCACTTGCTCCTCCTGTTATCACTCCAGGAAACTCTCCTAGGCTGCAGCTCAGAGATTCCTGGTAACATATAATCTTCAATATTCTTCTCTGAACTATTGGAATGGATGATGGTTTGGATCAAGTCAGATAGCCATTTCAGCTCTATTCTCACTCAAGGCATGCATGAACACCTTCAACAAAACAAGGCTTTGGACCACTAATGCTCAATAGTTTATAGATTCAATGGATACATGGAGAATACTGACTGTACCAGCAGATGCATATTAAACACATATGAATGGCCAGCTACAGGAAGAAAATGAAACTTGCAAATCTAATTTATCAATGCAGAGATAAGATGACAGTTATCTGGCATTAGATACAACAAAAAAACATGAATAACCTATTCAAGTGCAAGCATAGAATAGCAGAGAAAATGAGAATTGAACATGTAATAGCAAAAGAAGCTTATATTGTTGGACTGAAGATGAGAAGCTAGAGGAGTAGAGTCTCCACAGTCTCCAAAAGTTGAACCCTTGTTACATTTAGTTTCCAGCCTTTTATAGGCCTTTTACAATGCTCCTGATCTCCTTAAGGCTCGGAGTCTTAATATGTCTTATCTGTCTTGTTAACTAACTGATGCCCTGACTAGGCAAGCATGGCTTGGAGGTTTTCTCCTTCTAACAGAGGAATAACCACCTTCAGGTAGTTTGATGCGCTGTCTGGGAGCTCTCTCGTGCCAAAGATGCCCCATGATGTTTTTTTGATGAGCTGCGTTGTGGCCTTTGATATTTCTATTTGTTTTGGACAATTGCGTGTGCTGTGTTGCGTTGTGCTGCTTCTCGGCCTCTTTGTTGGTTTGGGATGAGCTGCACATGCTGTGGCCCTTTCAAATGTTTAACAATGCATGCTTTCTGTTAACACAGAGCAATTTTGCCATATTGTGGACTTCTACCAAAAATCATGACTGTTTCTGTTTTAAACAGAAAACACAACAACATTGAGAAATCCTGCCCCTCTATCCTTTTCGAACTTCAAAAGCCCTAAAAATGGTTTATTCCTCTATCGGGTCCGCCCTTTGGGTCGTTGTCACCTATCACAGATGGTCGGTTCCCTTTGTTCCTTTTTATTTTGAAATATGCATGAAACACTGAAAACACAGGAAAATTAGCCTTTGGCGAACTTCAAACATTATAGATTTCATTCCCGAACCCTTTCGGGTCCGGGACTCATTGCTATCGGCGCTGCCAAGCTCCCCTTTCTATTATTGTTATATAACGATAATACACAAAAATGCATTGAAACTGGACTTTGTGCGGACCTCAAAATATATGTATTTTCATTCCCAAACCCTTTCGGGTCTGGGACTTCTCGCAATCGGTGTGGCCCTGTGCTCCCTTTGTATTTCATTATATAACGAAAATACAAAAAAATGTATTAAAACCGACCTACCCGCGGACCTAAAATATTATCAAATCATATTTGGAATATCGTCGGGTCTGGTTATCGCACATATACCTGTGCATAGTCCCCGCCCCTTAGTGATGCTCCGCTGCGATATAGCAATGTCATCTGATCGCAATCGCTCATCGCTCATGCCTGGGGCCTTTACTTTAATCGTCGATACCTCGCCGATGCGACCCGCCGATCTGATCATCGGAGATCACTAATTGGCGGTGTCCTGTGCCCCTTCTTTAAGTCGTCCTCTCTGTAGTGTCGATTGTGATTAGGCGCTTAGATCTGGGCCGTTGATCGGCCAAATCTAATGACTGTTGTTCTTTCAAAGTTTAAGCCCACGATTTTGGTTTTTTCATGGTTTTCAAGTGTTTTTACCTCCCAATAGTGTACTTGTGCCCTTCCAAGGGCTCTCCTCTTGCGTTGATTTTTACCTTTGGATGATATTGAGAAAATCTTGAAGATTTCAAGAGCATTTTTGGATCCATTAGCATGATTTCAAGCAAATTTGGAGACTTTAAGAGCATATAGGGATCCAATTTTGGGCCTTTTTCCAGTGAGGCTAACACCTCCAAAGAAATTGTTAGCCTCACTCTCATAATAAAACAATTATAAATCCAAAAATCATAATTAAATAAATCAAATCTTAAGAATTAAGAGTTAGTTCCTCACTAGGGAGTTTAGTTAGGATGAGAGATTCTCTCCAACTAGTTCTCCTAGATTAGTGTTTTGTTAAGAAAATATCTCAACCAAGTTTGTCCAAGATAGACGTACTATCTTGAGACCAACTTCCTCATGTATTTATTTGTACTATATCATTCTTTGTACATTGGATTGATTAATAATGAGAATGTGAGGAATGTTGTAACACTGAGGCATTTTTTGCCATGTCTGGTTTCTATATTTCTGTGTTTATTTAATTGAGTTTATGTTATGTGTGTTAGTTTTCTTCAATTGGTATTAGCGCACTATAATTCTTAGGACCTGATTTTTCCATGGTGGTGTTCCATGAGAAACCGTGAATCTAAATTGTGATCTGAATATGTGAATATGAATGCCATGAATTTGGAGATGTGTAGATCCAGATCAGATCTCCAATCAAAATAAGATTAAAGAAACGCTGGTTTTTTTATTTTTTCTCTCCGTGAAAGACTACGAAGGATTCAGTGTATGGGTGCACGTCAACAATTTCCATCCTGCATAACAGTATTGAAGCAGCACGATCATCAGAAGCGTGGAGGCTCTCTCACAGACAACGTTTCTCTCAAGCGATAGTGAGCTGAAGCGTTTGTGAAGATCTCGAAAGGCGTTTTTTGGAGACTGCCTCTGCATTCGAAGTGGCATCCCTGTTGAGTGGTGTTGCACCGTAAGCTGCAATGAATATCGGTTGAGGTTGCCAATTCGGTGGCTTTCAGCTCGTATGGGCTTCTGGAAAGTCGATCTGCAAGCTGGAGGATGTTTGCTGCCCAATATTGAGATCTGCGAGCTAGAAGGTGTAGTTGCCATAGAAATTAACATCCTGTGTCAGCATGTTGAAATCTAATTTCAACGCAGCTACCAGAAACCGGTCAATAAACCTCACCGGAAAGCTCTCGGGTTGATTTCAGGCAGAAGGGATTTTCCGATGATCGAACCCGAGAAATTTTGGAGCTGACACGTGGTTCAGCCCTGACGTAACGCAACGTCATTTTCTCAGGTGTTAATGTTCAGCACTTGTTGGTCTTCCGATATGGTTATCCACCGTCGGATCTGCTCCACATTTTTCCGCCGTTGATTGATTAAACCTGCACACGGGGCTGCGTCAATTCAAGCTATTGCGTGGAGTAAAAGGTTTATGGTTTGACCGCCGCGAGGAAATTTAATGTATTTATTGTTGTTCGTAGGAAGTAGGTAGTTTGTTTTTATTTCCTTACGGCACATGGTGTTTCTCATAGTTTTAGGTGGATATCATAAATTTCGTTATGGGCACGTTTTAATTTTTTTTATATTTACATACGGCATGTATTAAATGTAAAAACGTATGTAATAAGTTTTTTTTATGTTTTTGAGTGTTGACTTTTTATTATTATGATGCATGGCACATGGGAGGTAAATGTAAGGTGTTCGCAGCAGCAAAATGAAGAACCAGAGGATGTATGCACAGCAGTGCACAAATGTCTTTTGTAATGTTTTTGTGAGGCATAGTAAAACAGAGGTGTAAGAAAAACCATGTGTGGTTTTGCAAGTGCATAAAGGAAATGGTGGAGCGATTTCTGTAAGCCTGTGTAAATTTCTTTTACAGCAGTAAACATATGTAAATTTTTATTACAACAGTAAGTTGTTTTTCACAGCAGTGAATATAAAAATGATTTTACAGTGGTGAATCCCTCTCAGTAAAAGAGGATGAAGTTTGTATGAGTTTTTTTTAATGAATAGAATGTTTTAATGGTGGTGAAATACTCTGTCCCTCAGTAAATTTTTTTTAATCTTGCCTGAGCACAAAAGATCCTGGAAAGGTAGAAACAGAACATTGCCTCTGTGTCTGGATATTTGGTTTTTGGTATTTTCCCCATTTAAAAATACCTAACAGTGGTATCAGAGCAGGCTTAGGCTCTTTAAAGAAGTTAAAGAAGCTGAAGGGAGAAGGCTGTTGCTGCAGCAAAACTTCTCAGGCAGACAGAAGACTCAGACATCAAAGGATTCAGGTATTTCAAAAGTTTTTTTTGTGTTGCTGAAGAATCAGTGATTTGTTTTAAATACACAGTCAAGGAATGGCCAGCACAAGCACTGGTATGGGTTTGTTTAACACCCAGCTCCCACAGTTTAATGGGAAAAACTATGACTACTGGGCAATAACCATGACAACCCTATTTGCCTCTCAAGACTTATGGGAAATAGTTGAGGAAGGTTTTGAAGAACCAGCAGATGAAACTGAGTTCAATGCACTAACTCAGGGAGAGAGAGATCAACTGAAGAGCAATAGGAAGAAGGATTCAAAAGCCCGTATGTTGTTGTATCTAGCAGTAGACCAGAGTGTGTTTCCAAGGTTAGCAGCAGCTAAGACAGCAAATGAAGCATGGCAAACCCTCAAGACAGCCTATCAAGGCATGGAGAGAGTGAAGACAACAAAGCTACAATTGCTGAGAAAGGATTTTGAGAACTTGAACATGAAGGAGTCAGATAACATTGACTCATTCTTCACTCATGTGATTGGTGTAATCACACAAATGACAACTCATGGAGAAACCATTGAAGATAGAAGGATTGTGGAGAAAATATTGAGGGTCTTACCCTCAAGGTTTGATGCCATAGTCACCACCATTGAAGAGACAAAGGATCTCTCAAGCTATTCAGTTGATGAGCTACATGCATCACTGATAACACATGAGCAGAGGTTGAGTAGGAATGAAAACTCATCTCTTGAGCAAGCCTTCAAGACCCAGATGTCCTTTGGAAGAGGAAGAGGTCAAGGCAGAGGAAACAAGAGAGGAAGAGGCAGAAGCCAAAACAGAGGTGGAAGGAACAGCCCAGCAAATGCACAAGGAAGAGGCAGCAATCCAAATCAGAACCAAGGTCAGGGCAGCAGCCAACAAGGAGGACAACATCATGCTCAAGGACAAAGGTATGATAAATCTAATGTTCAATGCTATTATTGCAAAAAGTATGGACATTATGCTAGTGATTGTAGAAAGAAACAGCATGATATGAACAACAGACAAAATGCAAATGTTACAAGAGAAAACAGCAGTCAAGAAAATGTCCTGTTAGCTTGTAACATGGCTGAAACAAACAGTGAGGACATATGGTTTTTAGACTCAGGGTGTAGCAACCATATGACAGGGAACATAGCCTTCTTTTCTGCTCTAGATAAAAATGTGAAATCAGAAGTCACACTAGGTACTGATAGCAAAGTGTCTGTTATGGGAAAAGGAGAGGTAAAAATATTTACAAAACAAGGAGAAAAGAAAACCATAGCAGATGTATACTATGTCCCTGGCATGAGATGTAACCTCTTGAGTGTTGGACAGCTTGTCCATAAGGGGTACAATGTTTTCTTTAAAAATGATGTATGCACCATCATGGATATACCACCCAGCAAAAGATGCATTGTTGAAGTGAAGATGACAAGGAACAGGATGTTCCCTTTGAGGATCAGGGCAGATTTGAAAAAAAAAAATGAAATTGCAGCAGTTACCCAAGAGGCCTTCCAAAGCGTGCCAAAGGATGAGAACTGGTTATGGAACTTGAGATTCGGGCATCTAAATTTTGGAGGTCTAAATCTATTGAGCAGAAAAGGAATGGTAAGAGGATTACCTTTGATAGAGAAGCCGGACAGCCTTTGTGAAGGTTGTATTTTGGGAAAACAACATAGAGAAAGTTTTCCATCAGGGAAGAGCATAAGGGCAAAGACACCCTTAGAGATTATCCACTCAGATTTGTGTGGACCAATGCAAGCTCCATCATTAGCTGGCAGCCTATATTTCTTGACATTCATTGATGATTTTACAAGAAAGACTTGGATATATTTCCTTAAAAACAAAAGTGAAGTGTTTGAGAAATTCCAAAACTTCAAGGCATTTGTGGAAAACCAAAGCGGGCTGCACATAAAAGTATTGAGAACTGATAGAGGAGGTGAGTATATCTCCAATGAATTCCTAAAGTTTTGTAGAGAAAATGGAATTCATAAACAGTTTACAGCAAGGTACACTCCACAGCAAAATGGAGTTGCTGAAAGAAAGAACAGGACCATCATGGATATGGCGAGGAGCATGTTAAAGGCAAAACATTTGCCAAATGATTATTGGGCTGAAGCTGTACATTGTGCAGTGTATATTCTGAACAGGTGTCCTACAAAAGCAGTCTTGAACAAAGTGCCAGAAGAGGCATGGAGTGGGAGAAAGCAAGGAGTCACCCACATGAGAGTTTTTGGATGTGTGGCCTATGCACACATTCCAGATCAGCTAAGGAGGAAGTTGGACAGCAAAGGGGAGAAATGCATCTTCATTGGATACAGTGAGGAATCCAAAGCCTACAGGCTGTACATTCCATCCACCAGGAAGTTCTTTGTCAGCAAAGATGTTCAATTCATAGAAGAGGAAGCTTGGGATGGAAGCATAGAGAAAACAGTCAATGTCAAGAACTATTTGTCTCATGATGAAGATGAAGAGGAGGTGGCTGAAATGAATCCCCAAACAACAGCGCCAACACAAGGACAGCAAGGTACACCATTGAGGATCAATGAGAGTGCTTCTCCAAGCACACCACAAGGAGGAAATTCAAGTGCATCTTCAAGCACTTGCACACCAAATGAAAGAGGTAAGAAATTTAGAAATCTAAGTGACATTTATGATGAAGGAATGAATTCTTTGTTTGCCTGTATTGTCATGTTGATGATCCTATTCATTTCGAAGATGCAATTAAAGATAAGAAATGGATAGAAGCTATGGATGAGGAGATCAATGCCATAGAGAGAAACAAAACATGGGATTTGGTTGAGTTACCTAAAGGCAAAGAAGTCATTGGTGTGAAATGGGTTTATAAGACCAAGAGCAATGCTGAAGGCAAGATAGAAAGGCACAAGGCAAGGCTGGTTGTCAAAGGGTACAAGCAGCAATATGGGAGAGATTATGAGGAGACTTTCGCACCGGTTGCAAGGATGGAAACCGTGAGAGCAGTGCTGTCCATAGCAACACAAAACAAATGGAAAGTCTACCAAATGGACGTGAAGTCAGCATTCCTAAATGGAATGTTAATGGAAGAGGTCTATGTGGAACAGCCTCTCGGATATGAGAAGAAAGGTGAAGAGCACAAAGTGTGCAAATTGAAGAAAGCTCTTTATGGGCTGAAGGAAGCGCCAAGAGCATGGTACAGCAGGATAGATTCATATCCATTGGATAATGAATTTGACAAATGTGAAGGAGAACCCACCGTCTACATCAAAGAAAAAGATGGTAAAATTTTGATTGTTGTCTTATATGTTGATGATGTTATTTTCACAGGCAATGATGTTTATCTTATTGAGAATTTTAAATCAGTCATGAAGGATGAATTTGAAATGACTGACATGGGTTTGTTGAGATACTTCTTAGGCATAGAAGTAGATCAAAATGAAAAAGGAATTTTTATATCTCAAGCAAGATATGTAAATCAAGTTTTGGGCAGATTTAAGATGGAAGAATGCAAGGCAGCAATCACTCCCACAGTGATGGGATTAAAGCTCAGCAGAGAGGACAGCAGCAAGGATTTTGATCCTAGCTTGTATAAAAGTATTGTGGGCAGCCTTATGTATTTAACAGCAACTAGGCCTGATTTAATGTATGATGTTAGTTTAATTTCCAGGTTCATGGAGAGGCCGAAGGAGGCACATTGGCAGGCAGCAAAGAGAATTTTGAGGTACGTGAAAGGTACCAAAATGTTTGGAATTTTATATCATGCCTCAGAACATTCAGATTTGGTTGGATACACTGACAGTGATTGGGCTGGAAGTGTAGATGATCGGAAGAGCACTTCCGGTTATGTTTTTAATATGGGTTCAGGAGCCATTTCATGGGCTTCTAAGAAGCAGTCCATTGTAGCATTGTCTACAGCAGAGGCTGAATATGTGGCAGCTACAGCAGCAGCATGTCAAGCAGTGTGGATGAGAAGAATGTTGAGAAGCTTAGGCCAAGAGCAGGCAAAAGCGACAGTGATCTTTTGTGACAATAGCTCAGCTATTGCATTGTCAAAGAATTGAGTGTTTCATAAGAGAACGAAACACATTGATACCAAGTTTCACTACATCAGAGAATTGGTGAACAATGGAGAAATTGTCCTAGAACATTGCAGGACTCAAGAACAGGTTGCAGACATCTTGACAAAGCCATTGGATCAGAAGAGCTTTGAATTTTTGAGAAAGTGTCTGGGTATGACCGAATGCCCAACTGTTGAAATTAAAGGGGAGTGTTGAAATCTAATTTCAACGCAGCTGCCAGAAACCGGTCAATAAACCTCGCCGGAAAGCTCTCGGGTTGATTTCAGGCAGAAGGGATTTTCCGATGATCGAACCCGAGAAATTTTGGAGCTGACACGTGGTTCAGCCCTGACGTAACGCAACGTCATTTTCTCGGGTGTTAATGTTCAGCACTTGTTGGTCTTCCGATATGGTTATCCACCGTCGGATCTGCTCCACATTTTTCCGCCGTTGATTGATTAAACTTGCACACGGGGCTGCGTCAATTCAAGCTATTGCGTGGAGTAAAAGGTTTATGGTTTGACCGCTGCGAGGAAATTTAATGTATTTATTGTTGTTCGTAGGAAGTAGGTAGTTTGTTTTTATTTCCTTACGACACATGGTGTTTCTCATAGTTTTAGGTGGATATCATAAATTTCGTTATGGGCACGTTTTAATTTTTTTATATTTACATACGGCATGTATTAAATGTAAAAACGTATGTAATAAGTTTTTTTTATGTTTTTGAGTGTTGACTTTTTATTATTATCATGCATGGCACATGGGAGGTAAATGTAAGGTGTTCGCAGCAGCGAAATGAAGAACCAGAGGATGTATGCACAGCAGTGCACAAATGTCTTTTGTAATGTTTTTGTGAGGCATAGTAAAACAGAGGTGTAAGAAAAACCATGTGTGGTTTTGCAAGTGCATAAAGGAAATGGTGGAGCGATTTTTGTAAGCCTGTGTAAATTTCTTTTACAGCAGTAAACATATGTAAATTTTTATTACAACAGTAAGTTGTTTTTCACAGCAGTGAATATAAAAATGATTTTACAGTGGTGAATCCCTCTCAGTAAAAGAGGATGAAGTTTGTATGAGTTTTTTTTAATGAATAGAATGTTTTAATGGTGGTGAAATACTCTGTCTCTCAGTAAAAAAAATTTAATCTTGCCTGAGCACAAAAGATCCTGGAAAGGTAGAAACAGAGCATTGCCTCTGTGTCTGGATATTTGGTTTTTGGTATTTTCCCCATTTAAAAATACTTAACACAGCAAAGCCAGGAAGTTATGAAAGACCTATGTGCTTGTGTGGCTAATGCGTGTTAGCAAGGTCACCTGGAGAAAGAGAGTGCTAGCTTTGAAATTTGTTTGATTTCAGGGAGGCGGAATCTACATTTGAGCGTTTCTGTGCTCAGCTTGGAGAGTTTGAGGCAGAATTTTTCAAACAAGCATGGTTTGGAGAATACTTCTGCGTTGTAGACACCAAGTCATTAGTTTTTAGCAACGGACTGTCTTGTCTCCATCCCACTAAATTTGTTGTTCAATACTTCGTGATATCGCCAGGGAACACATCAAGAACTTCCACAACAGCGACCTTCATTGAGGTGAATCCACAAAAACTATCAGAATTCAACGTGCTCGGAATAACGTTGGCCACAATTATGGAAAAAATCATATTCGATCAATCAACATCAATATTGTTGATTCATTTATAATTCTGGTTGTTTCATCCCTCATGAGTTTGAAAAACTACCCCTTGCTTTGAACCTTCCTCTCAATTGGAAGGCCTATAAATCTACCTGGGCAATCAGAGTTCTCAATCATTTGAAAGGGATGGCAACTTCGCTAAACTAAATCTGGATCGAAGGATGTATTGCATATCAAAGAAAAAGGCAAATATGATTATGGCCATTGTTTTCCTTTCTATATTTTTGATTGAAAGGGATGGAAACTTCGCTAAACTAAATCTGGATCGAAGGATGTATTGCATATCAAAGAAAAAGGCATATCAAAGAAAAAGGCAAATATGATTCTGGCCATTGTTTTCCTTTCTATATTTGTGATTGTATATGTAGCGCTGTGAACGCTCTGCCAAGTCCCATGGGAGGTCTTTCGTGGGCATTCTACAACATGAGTTGCTAAGGCCCCAGTTGATGTCACGAAATATTGTTCTTCATGGAGAGAAAATTCATATAGCTCTGCTGAAGAGAGATTATATAGAACAACAGTACTTTTGAGGTCAACATCGTCTGGAAGAGTAGAAGGAACTTCAACGTGCTTGGCAGCGTGATCAATAGCAATGGATTTGAACCTTTGAACTCCCTTTAGGAGGTCCTTGGTTACAAGATTATGCCCATTTCTTCCTAAAAATGGGGCTAATGTCGAACTTATGGAGATTAATTTATGGTTTTTGCTAGCAACGCGTAGAGAGACTTGAAGTACTTCCTCTGTAAAAGGAAAAGCTCATCAATTGACTTAGTCGATAGAGGCGTAGCAGAATCATCATGGTAGATGTCGGGAGATTTGTTCAGTGCAAAACCATTGGCCATGCCCATCATTTCTGCTATTGCAGAAACCGAAAACGTACCGCAACTCTGTACTAGGAATTTCTAAAATTCAATTCAAGGACGAGAGAATTTTTTTCTAAATCGGCTTTTGCAACTGAAAACATGCTTACTTTTTCGCAATATTTTTTCTAAATAGACTTTTTAAACTGAAAGTATGCTCGCTTGCTTTGTAGTAGAAAAGGAGTGGAGTACTCAGCAATCGCCAGAAGGAGTGAAAGACCGAAATGCCTTTAGCTGCTAAATGAGCCTGGCATTTGCAGCTCTGCACCTTTTGAAAACTGCATGGAGGAGGACTGGATTAAAGGTGTGCGTTATTTTTTTTTAAAGGGACCGAGCACAAAATTTTAATTTTTGAAATCATTTCACTTGTATAAGTGACTTCATACACTTTATTTCACTTTTTAAAGTTACATCGTAAAGTAATTTTTTTATATAAAGTGATATCAAGCCTTTGGAGGAATAAGGACTTGTTGTAATATTTTTGGAGCGATAAGTGTTTTTGAAGTGAGAAGTAAGAAGTGATTTTTGTAATTTTGGAGAGAAAAGGAGTATTTGTAATTTTTTATGTAACGGAGTCGTAGGTTCTTTGTGAAGTCATAAGTGAATTTTTTGTTTTTGGAGCGATAAGGTGAAATTATTTTTGTAAATTTGGAGCGATAAGTGAATTTGTTTGAGTGAAAGTCATTATTGTAGTCCAAAGTAATATTTTACTTTGAGAGCAATTGAGTCACTACAGGTAGTTTTTGAAGACAATTTGTAGGTGTGACATTCTCATTGAGAAGTTTCCACGGCAAAGTTGTGACATTTCAGAATGATGTACTCCAGCAATTAACAAAATCATAATTTTTGTGGTGCTTGTGTCTTAGATCTGCCCGAAACTGAATAAGGGGATCCTAAGTACACCGTGTGTAATGATTGTGTGTGCATGATTTGTGTTCATATTATCAAAAATATCTCTTTGTATTATGCTTAAACAATTACATGTACATAAGCAAGCTTATGTATAAGAACACTTAATCAAGCTCGTGTTACGATCAAGCTTAAGTACACATGCACAAAGCATCACAACATCAACTTGATAAGATGACCTTCCAAGCAAGCACATTTCACATCATGTAATCAAAGCAATCAAGTTAAAGATGCTACAATATCAAGCATTTCAATCCAAGACGACATCAACATTTTTTGTATCACTTGCAGATAAACATTTTTTAACTAAATTGTACAGGTGCATTCTTGGTTGTAACCGACACCCTAATTTGAATTGTTAAGGTGAATACATTAAGTCAAGTAAGTCTTCAATTGAGTCCTCAAGATTGAACTTGTCATTTGTCTCTTGGGTGCATTTTCGACAGTATTCGACACCCTTTATTTTTTTAAATCGGCACATTCAATGAGTACATTCAAGAAAGCACAAAGTGTCAGTAATCAATCAAGCAAGTTCAAGCAAGCGATCATCATCAAACGAGTGTGAATTCTAGTATTCTATTCTTCAAGTGAGTAATAAGCAATAAATCAAGCGAGCGTGTCATTCAAACAACCAACCAACCAGGCGTGTCATTTAAACAATAAAGCAAGTGAGCATGTCAAAATCAAGTGTGAAAGTTCACAGCACGACATCTACAACAAACGAGCCAGTGTGAAGTTGATTCAGGCATTCGCAAGGTGTGAGTGAAGCATTCAAGCAAAGTGATCGTCATCAAGCGAGCGTGAAATCAAGAGTTCAAGCAACCAAGATATAAAACTCTAGCAAGTGTTTAAAGCATCAACAATAAACAACAATACAAGCGAGCCTGAATTCAAATTGAGCAAGATAACATGGAGACACACATTCAACTGTCCCAAATTCTTAACAATTTGATTTTATCATCAGCTGGCAACATAGTGAACATCAGCAAAACAACTCTTACTGATATTCAAGTGCATCTTCAACATGCACATGAAATGATTGAGTTTCTTAAACTGGAGTCGCAACTTCAAAGAGATGAGTTGCAACAGAAGAGTGATGTTTGCAAGTCTTTCATCCGTACAGATGCAAATAAAGATGTTGATTCCAAGTCATTGTTCCAACCAACTTCAATTGTCGAAGTGGTCCCTGATCTAGTTAAACTTTCTTCCAAACTGATCATCAAGCCATGGGAAGAAATCTAAAGTAACAAAAATCAACGAGGTTTAGGATATGTCAAATATGACGCCAAATTGCATATCCTAGATTACTCAAAGCCCATTAAGTTTTTCAGTGCAGGGTTTCTTGCACAAATCACATTGGTTAGTTCTGAGAAAGTTGTAGACAAACAGACATGCACGCAAACTGAAGTTGTAGTCAAACCGAAATGCCTTCATTGTCAAAGAACTAGTCATTTGGAAGATCAGTGCTTTGATCTCCATCCTTGTCACCATTGTGGCAAGTCAAATCATTCATCATCACATTGCAGAAAACAAAAACAATCAGGAAGATTGAAGATCGATTATTCATGGATTGATCCCTCGGAATGGTCATCCACAGTCAGAAGATTGTATAAGTTTTACAATCGAATTCACTCACACATATTGCAGCCAACAGTAAAAATGAATATGGTACTCTCGTGCAATTGAACGGGGGAGTACACTAGTGAAACACTCCTACACCTAAAGGGGGGGATTTCAGAAATAATTTGGAGAAGATTGTCTCCCCTTTCAGCTGACAAAGGGGGGAAATGTCAATGAAATTGATAGTGGTTGTCAAACTGAAAGTATCGACAACATCAGCGAAGCATCTAGTGGGCATTTTCATCAACGAGTGAGCATCAACAAAATTTTCCAGTGGGCGATCAACAATAAAGTTAATAGTGAGCAGTTTTCAAACACAGCAAAAGCAACAGTGAGTTGTTTTTCTTTAAATCAACTAGTGGGCATTAAAAGTTGCAGTGAGTAGTTTTCGACATCAACAAATTTGCTAGTGGGCGGTCAACATCAACGTAGCCAATAGGTGTTCTATATATTTCGTTTGTGGACAACAGATGTTGATTGCAAGCAAAGGATAAATGGATCCTTTTGCAGCTTGGCACATGATGGAGTTGTCAAGCGACATTCAGAGGTGAATCAAACATGCATATGACTCATGGTCTCTTCATATTGCAATTTCTTCAGCATCTAGCTTTGGCGGTTTTTCAGGAAAATGTTTTTTGAGGATCAACTTGAGAACTTGGAAGAGGGTTCCTTATTCTTATTTTGGATTTATCATTGAGGGGGGGAATGTTAGCCTCACTCTCATAATAAAGCAATTATAAATCCAAAAATCATAATTAAATAAATCAAATCTTAATAATTTAGAGTTAGTTCCTCAAACTAGGGAGTTTAGTTAGGATGACAGATTCTCTCCAACTAGTTCTCCTAGATTAGTGTTTTGTTGAGAAAATATCTCAACCAAGTTTGTCCAAGATAGACGTACTATCTTGAGACCAACTTCCTCATGTATTTATTTGTACTATTATCATTATTTGTACATTGGATTGATTAATAATGAGAATGTGAGGAATGTTGTAAGGCTGAGGCCTTTTCGGCCATGTCTAGTTTCTATATTTCTGAGTGTTTATTTAATTGAGTTTATGTTATGTGTGTTAGTTTTCTTCATAAATATATTTTCTCCTATTCCAAGCTAAAGAATACAAGGTGAAAAGTCCTTTGCTTGAGATATGAGGGTATTTATATAACAAATGAGGTGACTCTCCACATTCCTTGTGCCTCTTGACCTTCCCTCGTGACTCTTGAGATCCCATGTGACTTTTTGAATTCCTATGCGACCTTTGAGCTTCTACTTGACTCTATAACTTTCTAGTGACTTTTTACATTCCATGTGGGACCCTTGGGCTTCCACACATTTTACATTTTCTCATTTTTTGGAAATTACATAATTATATTCCACCAAAAATGTGGCAAAATACATGGGACCAAACAATGCTCTTGTGTTGACTTTTTGAATAACCGTAGTTCAGGGTGACTGTGACATCAGACTTGATAGCAATATATTGATGTAAGGTTCATTTCTCTACTTTTATGTCTTCAACCCTTGATGATTTATCCAGGATTTTCTTTATCTTCATCCTCCAAAGGACCTAATTATAGTACTAGAGCCTTTTATGTCATCTCAGCCTCCATCCATCTGTCATGGTATAAGGTTTCTCTATACTTGTATGCTAGTATCTTTGTGATTTGTTTCCACATTTTTCCTTCTTGTAACCTCTCTTTCTAACCTCCTTTATCATCATCATGCCATGATAGGGTGTTGTACCCATAAATGAAATTCACTCATGATAAGACAACATCAATCCCAAAATCACCTATTCTGTTTGTGTTTTCTAATGTAACATGATGACTATGCTGGGGAAATATTCAAGGGATTATAGTGAAATAGGCTAATAATGGAACAATTAAGCATTGTAGGGATTGAGGGATGACCACACTATCTTCTAAAACTACACAATGCACAATTATAAAATCCTTATCAAGGCCCTGCACAGTGGGAATGTCTAGGAGACAAGGGTGATGACCTTGTTGACTAAGGATGTGCAGACCTTAGTGAAGAGGAAGCAGGGATTGTGCAATTGATAAATGTAGGGATTAAGGCATGACTCCATTGTCTACTAGGACTGCACAATGAGTAGTTGAGGCAAGTCAAGACAAGGAAACTACGCAGTGAGGGGTTTCAGCCAGCAGGCATGGAAAGATTAGGCATTGTAACTACGCAATGCGCAGTGATTGAGGAAAAAAATCCAAAAATTGCACAGATTATCTCAACAATGACTTATATATGGACCTACTATCCACTAGAACTATGCAATTCACAATAGGAGGCACACTTGGTGAAAGAATTACGCAAAGGACTGAGGTATGAAGCAGAAGGCTAAGTCACTTTTCTTAGGAGATGCTCACTGCACCATGAAGGAAGGGAAACTTTATATTATGCAGTTTTTCATTGCAAGGATATGAAGAAGTGCTCAATGCACAATACAAGGTAAGAGCGATCAAGGATTTGTGCAGTGAGGCAGTACAAGAAGTAAGGTTTTAGTGACTATGCTCTTGATCCGGATTTTAAACAGGAACGCAATAAAATACAGAGATAACCATAAAGACAAATATGCAGTGGAAATAATACTTCATTTGATTACTGTAAAATACTCAAATATGCTTACAAATAGAAATGGAAATAACCCAGCTAGGGCGATGCTAGCTTATCTCTGAGAAGAGATGTGTCGGCTACATGCCTCTGAACTGTTCTCCAAAAGTTGTGTTACAATGAGGCTCGAGGGTCTATTTATTGTTTAGAAACAATGGAAAACCCTTCACATTCCAAAACCTAACCCTAGAAGATGAAACGCCAAATTGTGGGCCCCGTTTTTGGGTAAGTTGGTACATCAACTTCCCGGAGTCGCGAATTGGTCGTACTATCTCCGTTTGACGCGCATGATAGCCTGTTGGAAAGATCTCTCCCGACGAAAAAGACAATTTTTAGATAGAAAAATCGTTGGCGGTGGATTTCCCAAAAAAACGTCGTTTAGGGCCTCAAAACGGCTCCGGAAGTTTAGGACCCGAAAAACTGCTAAAAATAGTAAACTGTGATATAATTAAGGAAACAGAAAAACTGAAAGAGACAGTTGTGGGGGTCCAAATGGGATAGGTGGGTGGCCACCAACATCCACCTAGATCATTCCTCCCCCCTTAGGAAGCAATGGTCCCCATTGCGTTGAGTTCCTCCCTGAGATGAGGAAGCTTCTGCAGAGCTTGGTCTCTGGTGAGCTGTTCTGCAATCTCTGATGTGTCCAGAAATGGTGGGGAGCATGGTCGGCGATGGTCCACATTGAACACTCGGTGCAAGCGAAGGAATGGAGGAATGTTGTGCTTCAAAGCATTGTTTCCTGTAGCCTTGTTACTAGTGTAAGGACCATGTCGAAGTGGTCTGAATTTCTGATGGGTTCTAGTAAGGCACTCCCTCTGCAAATGTAACCAAACTTTGTCACCCACCTGAAACTTGCGTGGTACCCCTCCGGGTAAGGAGAAGTTGTTCCTGTGTTTTGTCATGACTGTATCCCTCTGTTGTTGCTGTTGTGTGGAGGAACCCTTCGCGGGGGTCATGGATGTAGCAACGATCTTCCCCTTACTTTGGGAGCGAACCAGACAGAAAATAAATTTCCTAGTCTGTGAGATGAGCTTGCTGCCTTTCTTAGCAGTGATCAAAGAGGTGGCGGTAGGTGGGGCTACCTCCGGTATCCTGTATAATGAATTATCCAAAGAAATGATGACAGCACGAGGCCTTGACTCATACACAGCATGTCGCCTCCACAAGTATGGCTGGCCTAATAGTACATCACAAACATCCAGAGGTGTAACATCACATAATACCTCGTTTGTGAAGGGCTTGATGCTGTAGGGAAGGCGGCACTACTGGCGAACTTTGAGATCTCGTCCTTCGTGAAGCCACCCGATACTGTACGGCTGCGGGTGTGGTGTAGTCGGTAGGCCCAACTGCTTCACGACCTCTGCTGAAATGAGGTTCTTTTGGCTGCCACTGTCGACAATGAATTGCAGCGACGAACCCTTCACCCACATCTGTGAGTGGAAAAGACATTCCCCCTCCTCTGGCTCTTCGGGCTCATTCTTCTGGATCTTGGCAGTGGTAACAGTGGCACTAGGATCCGCATCAATGATCTGCTTTCCTTTGCCATTCCCCTTGTCGGGTTCTGGCTCAAAGTCGGAACATGCATCTGATTCGGAAGCCTTCAACTCGGCCACCAGCGACTGCTTGGTCCGACACTCACTTGTGTTATGAATGGGACTCTTGTGGAAATCACACCACTTTCCTGTGTCCTTCTTCGGCTTCGTGGTGGTGTTCTTTTCTTGCGGCTTCGAGGGGTTGTCTTGGGTCACCCCGCCTTGGCTTTGTCCTTTAGGCTTCGGATTTGCAGATCCAAAGTCTCGCTTCTTCTGTTTGAAATTTTGCTCGATTTTGACAGCGTATCGGTATGTTGTGCCGAGTGAGGAGATGTTCAAGAACTCCATCTCTTCTTGGATGTATCTGTGTAGGCAGCCGAGGTATTTGAGTACCAGATGCAGCTCAGAATCTTTGATACCCAACTGTGTGCGAAGGGTATGAAAAATATTTGTGAACTCTGGCACATCTTGGTCTCGTCCCTGCCACAGTGTGGTCCATTTGATGTATTTGTCCTCATAGCTTTTGACAGGGTAGTACTGCTCCTTGATGGCATCCCGGAATTCATTCCAAGTGGGGGCGGCTAAAAACAGTGAACCTGTACTTTCATCCTTCTGCTCGCAGTATGTTTCCCACCAGTCCTTGATGTGGGGGCCTGCTTTGAGAAGAGCGAAAATAATCTTTTCCCGACTTGAAAATTCATGAACAGAAAAATACCCATCTAGCAGATTTAACCATTTATCTTCGGCATCTGCATCTATTTGACCCTCGAAGATGGGGATTTCGAAATTAACTTGTACCTTAAACGGTGTGGCGTTCCCAGAGTAGCTGTTGGAAGCCGATGCGTCGCCTCTGGGTAGCCGCTGAAGGATCTGCGCAAAGCTATCCATCATCGCGTTCCTTTGCCGCTCAAGGGCTTCTTTGAGCAAGATTCTGATAGGATCTCCTGCCCCCTCGTCTTTCTTCTCATCTTCCATGGGAGGTCGTCGAGATTTGCGAGGCTGGTCTTGCAAGGGTTCGACCAATTCCAGACCTAACTCCTTATATCCCGACCTCGTTGGGGACATGCAAAGAAAAACAAAGAAAAAAGAAGACCGCTCTGATACCACTGATCTGGATTTAAACAGGAACACAATAAAATACAGAGATAACCATAAAGACAAATATGCAGCGGAAATAATACTTCATTTGATTACTGTAAAATACTCAAATATGCTTACAAATAGAAATGGAAATAACCCAGCTAGGGCGATGCTAGCTTATCTCTGAGAAGAGATGTGTCGGCTACATGCCTCTGAACTGTTCTCCAAAAATTGTGTTACAATGAGGCTTGAGGGCCTATTTATTGTTGAGAAACAATGGAAAACCCTTCACATTCCAAAACCTAACCCTAGAAGATGAAACGCCAAATTGTGGGCCCCGTTTTTGGGTAAGTTGGTACATCAACTTCCCGGGGTCGCGAATTGGTCGTAATATCTTCGTTTGATGCGCATGATAGCCCATTGGAAAGATCTCTCCGAGGACTACGACGAAAAAGACAATTTTTAGACAGAAAAATCGCTGGCGGTGGATTTCCCAAAAAAACGTCGTTTAGGGCCTCAAAACGGCTCCGGAAGTTTAGGACCCGAAAAAACTGCTAAAAATAGTAAACTGTGCTATAATTAAGGAAACAGAAAAACTGAAAGAGATAGTTGTGGGGGTCCAAATGGGATAGGTGGGTGGCCACCAACATCCACCTGGATCAGCTCTAAAGGTGCTCATTGTGCAATAAAGGTAGTTTTTAAAAAGAAAGGATCAATGCACATATCCAGGAGGTAAGGGTTTCATCACTAAGGCTTTTGAATGTGTATTGCTCATCACCTAGTGGAGGATTAGTGCTTTTATAACTTGCACGTGATGGAAGGATCAAGAGGAGCTCCAAAATGGCTAGTTTGGGATCAGTGGAACAAGAGAGATAAGGACATCCAAACAAGTCCCAAAAAAATATCACACACATGTATACCATCAAATACAAGGTAAACAAATATACAATAGAAAATACCAACATGTATACCTTGAAATGATAACAAAGTGACACTTGTTTCTGAGTGCAAAAGTTAAAACATAAGATTGTGACACTTGAAATACAAGTGTTGATTGCAACCAAAAGGTGAATTATGCCATAGGAAAGTGTCCAACACATATTATAATGATGAATACCATTAACTTATTGTGAGAGAACGTGTTGGGATGCCTCTAGGAGATGTTCCATGGTTCTCTTAATATGTGTGAAAATAAGTGAAAGCAACACATGCAAGGGTGAAAATGACACTTGCAAACATAAAGAAAATGCTAATGACACATCCAAGAATAAAAATGGGCAAAAAAGACACATGTAATAGATAGAACAAGAAAAAATGATGCATGTAAGAGAAAAATAAAGTGAAAGTGAAACTTGTGAAATCAAAAGCGACAGTTGAGTAACTCACCCAAATGATGAGGCATTTGCAACCATGAGTGAGTGAATGCTCCTTATATTCAAAAGTGCATAGAGCTCAAAAGTAAAATATGAATGTGAATATGAGCTCTGGACTGGATTATTTTCATAGGGAAAATAGACATGCGATTAGAATTAAGATTCGTGAGCGTGCTTAATGCATGTCAAGAAATTAGGAGCCAAAAGTGAATTGACTGACTTGAAGAAATAAAATCTCATGTCGACAGAGAGTGTGCAATCACAGTCTGTAAAGAATTCCCTCACACTGTCATTGTATGTAAGGATTGCACATTCTTTATCTCTAGAGACTATGCAAGCATTGTCATGAAGAGTTGCATGGGAACTGTCCACAAAGATTGTGCAGTCTCTGTCACTGGGATTTGCATAGTCATTGTCATCAATAAATGCACAGTCATTGTGATTAGAGATTGTGCAATTACTATCATTAGGCACTTACTATCATTAAGGACTATGCAATGCTTAACCTTCAGGGATACACATTAACCATTATTCTTGCATGTAGAAGCAGGCTGCTTCGACACTTAGAATTCTTGAATAAAGACTTTAACACTTGAGCAACATGACTAAGCATGACATTAATGGAATGAAATTAGGATGGAATGATCATAAGGAGCGTCCAAAATTTAGATGTAGGAAAAATTTTGGAGGGTGTTTGTCGCAGCGACAACACTTGGCGACACACTAGAAGAACTCTATATTCTCTATTGAGGTATAACATTAAGTATGATTTCTAGCCTTCTGGAAGTATTTCCTCATCCTATTTATAATCACCCTAGTTTCCTTAGCTCGGTTATAAATGCAGTCTCTTCTATTATTCTTGTCGGCTTAACACATTACATGAGACTAGGCAAACCTCAGTGGTTTTGATTAGGGAGTAGGAGTGTGTAAGTTATGTGAGTTTAAAATGTTCAAAGTTTTATTATTGTCTCTCATATTCCTCCACTGCCAACAGGCTTATTCAGTACCCTAGAAAAGTCACTTCAAGGAATCAAAAGCATTGCTTCACTACAAGTGAGCTTGTTCAATACCCCGGTGAAGTTGCTTGCTTCACCTCTCTACACAGGAAGCCTCTCTCTTCTTTCACCCTTTGTTTATTTTATTATTTTATGCTCACTGGAATTTTATAGGTGTTTATTTCGCCAAGGAAGGAAGAGGGATCTGGACTTATTTAACAGACAAGATATTTTGTTCCTTGTTTTATAGAGACTCTTATATATACACCTTTGAAATTAGTATGCTCGCTTAATTTTTTCCTCCTTTCCCTTCTCTACTCGACTAATATAACATGTTAAAACCAAACAATATAAAAGGTTTATTCAAGGAACTAGGATCCTATAATAAACATGGGTGTCGTAGATATTCTTGAGCTTTCATTTAAGATGGAATTTATTTTTGTACGTGCATCATTGACCTTAAAATAAGTAGACCAAAGGTAAGCCAACTGTTGCTAGTTGTCACAGTTACCCTTTTGACTTTTTCCACATTGCCAAGCCAAACAAATCGGAATTCATACATGGTTTTAAAAAAACATAGGTAAAGACATGAAATAAAGCATGATGTGAAAAAAGGTTGAACAAATAAAAGCAAGGTAAATCTGGTGAAGTGGATGTAGTGTATAAAAAAAAAAACGAGAAAGGGAATGTCGTAAAAGTGCTATAATGGAATGGAAACATAACTATCTTGAAATAAGCAAAATAAGAGAAATAAACCTAAATCCTAATCTATCTAAAACTAGAGGGTCAGGATCATGTGAAATTAAATTTCCAATGCAGCATTTCAAGTTGTTCCTGACCTGCAAGAAAAAGATATAAGTGATAAGCAATTGTATAAAATAATGTGTAGAAATAAATATTTATACTTAAATACCTTGCACACAAAATTGAAGGTCTCGCATATTGGCATAAATATGTGCCATAACTGATAGTTTTAACCAGTCTATAAATTTACCTTGTTGATAAGAACATTGATCATACAAACCTTGAAATTTTCACATGAATGAACATTCATCTATGTTTTCAGTCTTAGCGTACATCAAGAAGGATTGAAACTTATTAGTAGCAACAAGTCTTCTTAAGCATTATTCTTCTAGTAAATATACGATTTGATCATGGAATTCAAAACAACCCATTTTAAAACCTTAACATTCTTGGCAAGATGAACTTTCAATCAGTTCCATTGAATCATGTGGAGGATCTTGCAAAGAAGAGATAACCTAGTCTTGTTTAGAAACCTTGACAAGATCATATGGCCTGCCATAACCATCAACAAAGGTTAAAGTTCCTCAACTATCTGACAAGCATCTAGACCGTGAAATGATGAATCAGAAAGATCAATCGATGTAAAACAATTATCATCATATGTACTAGTGGGAAAATAATTAATTAAACTACATTTTTTAAAATCAGTGTTATGATCAAATTGGTGGATCAACATATAATATTCTCAACTCTCTATTGGTTCCCTTTGTACCTAATTATATACTACACCATAAACATGAAATTTGGGGAATTAGGAACAATTTTTGGTATCATAAATCTGGGAAACCAATTAGGATACCAGGCTGGAAAAAGATTAGAAGCATGTGTCAAATCAAACACAATATTTATATCAGCATGAGGGGTTTTATTTGTTAAATTATTCAAGCATTGAATGATACTCAAAAGGATTGGTTGTACCAAAAAAATGATCAACTACATTACATACACTAGAGAAATAAGAAGTTGATTATTCACAGAAGAATTTGACAGGAAGTAATCTTTTATTCGATTATAATCTCTATCTTGACAATAAAAATGATAGGGTTCAAATTTATGTACATATGAGAAAGAAATGCATTCCAAATCTAGATTTAGTACAAGATATTTGCACGAAGAAGAATTATTGAAATACAGACCTTTCACCCGATCAAAAACTCTATTTTGAGGATTAAGAGAATTAACTTGAAAAAGTTGAAAATCCTTCAAGAGTGTAACAGCCCTCGTGAAAATTCTATGTAATAAAAGTAAATAAAAGAAAAATAATAAACATGGATGATGGGACACTTATACCAAGTTGAATGTTGGGAAAAATCCTAGTGACGGCAATCACTTGTGATTGTTATGGCTAAGGAAGTTGGAAAAGGCAATGGCTAAGGCTTTGGAAAGGCAAAATGGCATTTTTGGCACATTTTCTTATGAAAATAATGGAAATTAGGATAAAAGGGAGGTGAAAGGTCACAGGTTGCATGTGAGGAGGAAAATGAAGGAAAATAATGGAAAATGAAGAAAATAGAGGCCTCATTCATAAAAAGGCTTCTCGGGATCAGTTGGTAACCTTTTGTAAGTTTAGTTTTGGAGCTCTCTCATTATTCTCTCTCTCTCTTACTCATACTTTTGGAGACTTATATTTTTCTTGGAGCACTCTTGGAGGGTGTGGCATACTTTAATTTTGGAGAAAGAAGGCAAAGGAAGATCAGGAAAGTGCAAGAGGGCATCGGGATCAATAGCTACATCGGATTTTCTTGCAGGTACCGAGTTGCATGTATGTTTCCTTCACTAGTTTTGCCATGCATGGCATATGCATGTGGTTTATTGGTCGTGATCTGTCATTGGAATGGAGGATGGTCAGGATTGACAGTGGATTTCCTAGCCTTTCCATACCCTGGATAGCCATGGTGATTGTGGGTTTATTTTCATTTTTTGTGTTTTTGGTTGGACAAACGCTCTGGAGCCTGGTAAAAGTTGTGGGTTGAGTTACTAGTCCTGGTGACTTGGTTGGTTCTCATGTTTCCTTAGCTTGGATAGATGTGGGAGGAGGCTGTTACAGAGTGGTATCATATCATGGTTCACCCCTCGGACTAGATGGGCTCTGTGTTGGTCATGCATGCATATTAGTTTCATGTGTGTCTCTCACACTTGCATTCCATGTGTTTGTTTTATTTGCTTGATTTGGATCATTGTTGTAGTGGTGTCGTCATGTAGAATTGATGTGTTTTATTATGGGGTGCATCATTGTGAGTGTATGGCTGGTTACATGTCGACTTATGTCGCTTACATGTATCATTGTAGTTAGTTTTGTTGTAATCTTTCTTGTTGGTTATATTCTTGTATGCTTCGTTGCATGTATCATTCTTGCATATTTGATTTCAAGTATTGTTCATTAATGCTTGATCATACGTGCTTATGCATATTGTGGATGGTTATGCATTGCTTATGCATGTTCATGGTTACATGTGGTCAATTGTATAGTGATGTAATGATGGTTGTTTTCATGCATGAGGTCGTGGTATGTGTTGTTGTTCAAGTCATGCATTGATGATTGAACCCTAGCTATAATGACGGTTGCATGGTTATATGCTTATGTTTTATGTTTCTATATGTTTTCATGATTATGTTATACATGTATCACGCCGATTTGTTGATCTTGCAAACAAGGTATCCTCTCTGAGATATTCTAAGGTATGTTGGTTTATTGTGATTTGATTTAGCTGACATGATATACCTTACAGGAAGAAATATCAAATGGCTAGCAATATGGTTGACTATAAAGACTCTCCCTATGAATCAGAAGTGCAGTATGGTGTTGGGAACTCTTTTGATTTGGCAGTGACACTAAGAAGTTTAAAGGAAGAAATAAGGAGTTGTAAGGCAGATAATGACAGAATCATACAAGCACGGGAAAAGTTAGTAGAGGTACATGCAGTCATACTTCAGATCTTGTAAGATTTGCAACGACATTGTCCGCTTTAGACCATCCATGAGGAGGAGGATATAACTAATGGGGCATATGGTAGTAGATTGCATGGTGGTCACAGATCATATAAAGATAACACAATCAGAGATGACAGATTGTTGGAAACTCCAAATAGGAGAGGGGATAGACAAAGGTATGATTCTAGTTCTGATTCAGATAAGCACTATCATCATCATCAGTATTATCTTTACATGAGGAGTGATAAGGGGAATTTTCTAGATGATGTTAAGAAAGCAAGGCCACCTACTTTTGATGGGGACTTAAAGAAATCACAATATGTAGAGGCATGGTTTCAAGGCATGAAGAAGTTCTTTCGATTGCATGACTATTCAGAGAACATCAAAGCTAGAGTGGCTACATTCAATCTCAAAGGAAAAGCAGACATTTGTGGGAAGACGTGAAGAACGTCATAGGTACAAATGACGAAGACTTGACATGGAGTGGTTTTGAGAGGCTATTCAAGAAGAAGTATTTGTCGGAAAGATACTTTGGCGACAGGAAGAAAGAATTTTATGAGCTAAAGATGGGATCCATGACAAATAAGGATTACACTAGCAGATTCTTGGATTTGTTCAGGCATGTGCCTTACCTCAAGGAGGAGAAGTCTAAGATTTAGAGATTTGTTAGTGGATTACCGTTTGCATTCAAAGATAGGATCATGTTCGATGAGCCTAGATCATTGGAGGAGGCTATCTAGAAGTTGAAGTATTTCTATGAACAATCAAAGCACAGAAATTTTTAGGTTCCTATACCAATAGGAGTCATAATTTTTGAATGGTTGAGATTAAACCTGTAATATGTACATACCTTTTATTTTTTTCAAATGTTTTCCATATTCAAAAAATTAAAAAATGTAAAGAGGGTATGTCCTAAAATAAAAATCAAAGGACGAAAAGAATAAAAAGGTCAAAAAAAAAATAAAATATGAACCCCAAGAAAAGAAAAGACCATGAAAGTGGGCAAGTCTAAATACCACTCCTAGTTACTTTTTATACAGAATAAATGATTGTGTGCATCTTGTTACCTTTGCCACAATCCATGATAGTAAAAATGTTTAAACTTGACTACTTCATATTTTCAATTTCATGCTTATAGATAGAGAATAAAATCTAACCAAACTGTTTAATCTTGGCAGATAAGTAGATAGGTAGAGTAAATAAAAAGGAGCTCAACTGTTTAATCTGAGCCCTTGGATGTAATAAGGTTAGACTTAGTTATATTACTATTTTAAAAGAAAATAAAATGTTTTGATAAGGGTGTGCCGGCTTAAGTGCACCCTAAATAAACAAAAGTAAAAATGGTAGGATGAGTAGGTGGGTAAGTAGAAGAAAGGTTGCAGAATTGTGATGATTGTTAGATAAAAGCATATTGATCACCTTCATCATGAAATTTCTAAGTATGGATGAAAATTGGGCATGCATCAAGTCCACAAAGTCAAATTGATTAACTTCCATCACTCATTACACCTTTCACTTAACTAATTTCCAATAAAAAGTCTTAAGTACCCAAAATTTTAAGTTAAAGGGGCTCAAAGCATTTCTTTGACTTCTGGAGGGACTGGACCCTCAGCCCAATGATTTACAGGTCCTAAGTACTAAAAACCCCCTCATAAACATTCACCCCCTTTAATTCACTCATATTCCCAAACAAATCCCTTTTCCTAAGAAAAAACATCATTTTCCTAAGGAAAAGTCATTTTCCCCTAATAAACCCCTTTTTCTAAAGATAAAACCTTGTTATCCTAGGAAAAGTGATCATCCCCCATGAAAGAGACCCCTTTTCTAAAAAAAAACCAAAAACATTTTAAGCCTAAGTATAATGTGTTTATGACAAACAGCAAATGAATGTAATACGTTACACTTTAGTGCTTTTTCATTATCATATTAACTTCTAACCTTTATATGTATTAAATCTCAAAAAAAAAAAATAAACCCTCTCCCCGTATAGTTATAAGATAAATCCCTATGTATTAATACCCCGCCCCCAAAAGGTTTGAAACATAAACTTTATAAAACCCCTACCCCAATAAAAGAATTAATCAACTGATCTACGGTTAATTAATAATCTAACCCTCTGCCAATGAAAAACACCCCTAACACTCTAACCCCACCATAATCTACTCATTTAATCTAACCTACCGCGCTTAATCATGGGCCAAGCCCATCCATTACCCTCCGTACAAACTCCCCACCCCGATCACCATGCAATCGGCTCCCAGTTAATCTGATAGTTATTACCCATATCAGGTGGCCTCCAGCGCCCGAACTTTACCCACCCGATATGGGTTGTTTCCTTTTGAGTCCCGATGCTACTTGGCGCCCGATGAGTGGCATCGGGCGGCCTCCCCCGAAACCACTCCAGCCACAAAAGCGGTGAGATCAAAACCCGTTTACCGCCTCCCACTAGACGACAAAAAGTCACATCTCCCGCTAAAAGCCAAATGTACCTTTTCCCCATGTGCCTGCCAATGGTTGACTTTGCAAATAAAACTAAAAAACTCATTATTTTTTTGTTTTACGTAAAAGAATGCTCCAGACCTCCATGCACGTGATAGACTATGTTCAACTACCAACGCACGTCTAACCGCCAACCTACAGAAGCCATTGAACTTCCAGTCGACCCTCCAGTTCAAATAGACCTCCTGCAACCATGCACAGTCTCCCATCGACCCGTCAAAGCCAAAAATTCTAGGTATTTATGCAAATGCACCGAGAAACCTGTCTCATTCCTAAACCTGTTACACGATTGCTTGAAATTATTAAGTAATTAAGTAAAATAACTCCAGAGTCACCCCAAACTACTCTGTAATTGAACCAAATTGCCCCAATTTGACTGAAAATCCTTTTCCCCATTCTTAAATCCACAAGAACTAAGAATGTTTGCCCCTATCGCCATGGATATCAGGCCAATTACCACTCCTCACCCGGACCTTGACCACCTTCCCCTCGTAGATAAAGATTTCCAAATCAAGGACATTGTTGTCCGTGAATCCCCTATTAAACTATACTGTCGATACAGGGACCAACACCTAAACCAAGCTGACCAAATTGGGCTTTGGGAATCCAATTTTCCCAAGTACCAGTTCCCAGAGGTGCATATCTTCCCTGAAATTGTTCATTATTGCCATACCAATTACAGCCCCAGTCAAAGAGCAGTGATGTCTCCAAACCAGGATGTACTCTTTACCATCACTGCTGAATCCATCAATGAAATGCTTCAATTACAACCAGGACAAAATCTGACCCTAATTTCCATTGGAGACCTGTTAGACCAATTTCCTAAGCTTACCACCGCCAAACTTGTTGCAACATTCAAAACCTTTATTGTGGAAGAGAAACATATTCCAAAGGATCCTCCCCCATACATGTGGACCATATTTTCTAAACTTGGCCAGGACATTGTGTCAATGATATCTAGTGTCTTAGACCATACTACCAGTGAGTATATTGATGAAATCATTATAACCTTCATGTCCATCTTCACTCCAGGAGAGCCCCCTACTGTCATGTATGATTATGCCAAGTACATAGCAAATAAAATGCATGATCAATTCTTAAGAATGAATAATGAAAGAGTATTCAAGTATTCCTCAGTTCTGTACCACCTTTTCTTATATTATCAAGCTGATAAATTCCCATTTACTCTTCAAAAACTTGATACCAGAGGCAACCCTAGGTCAGTAGTCTTCTGGACTCCTTTGATCCACAAATATGAATCACCATATCCATACACAGACTTCATAGACCTTTTTGTTCATCCTGTAGTGACCATGCTGTTAGGAAGTCCTCCTCCAAGGATCAGTTCAGATATCAGGAGGATCCTACAACTTTCAAAACAATACAAAGTAGGAGATTGGTACTTGTACCAAAATCACACTGAAATCAGGATTTATGGCTGTGAGTTAGCACCATACAAGTTACCCAGGTACCTCCCAATGAGGTTATTTGCTCTGGAGTACTACAAATAGATAATCAACTCAGATGAGGTACATTTTGTGAAAGCCAAAAAGAAGGCTCAACTCAGAATCAAAGATCAACTAGGCCCCTTTGTGTGCAATAGTCGAGAAGTTGGAAGAGAAACAGAAGAAATCCTTCAAATTATCAAACTGAAACAAAGCTTCATATGGAGATATGACCCCTTTGATTTCATCTGCAATAGAAGATAGAAAAACAGGTTGTCTCCCTATATCCACCACAGAATCCCTGAAATAGAAAAATATGCAAATTAGTTGGAATGGGTGGAAAATACTCTAGTGGATAGAGATAGCACTAAAGTTGTTGTTGAAAATGCATTAATTGATTTAGAGAGGAGAATTGATGAAGGTTCTTTCATATAGGTGCCAAGAGAATCTCAAGCCCAAAGGGAATCATAGGCACACAGTGAACAACAAGTAGAAGAAAGACCCCAGGTGCAAGAAGATTCAGAACAACCAGACTTATCAAAAGAATTGACTCAAACAAGATTTCCAGAGCCCATCATGAGTACTCCCCCTATCATGCAAACTCCTCTCAATGAGGAGAGAAACCTCAAAAGAGACAGGGAGGAGGCCACTCCTTCAGGCAGAGCCATTTCACAAACATATGTCAAAAGGCAAAGGTTAAATCCTTTCTCCGAGCAAGAATTCATAGAAGAAACAGTTGGAGCCACAAGCATAGAAAGAGAAGGGAGCAGGCATGCTACTCCCTCTGGAGGAACACAAGAACCTTCCACATCACATGCTCAGATGTTGGAAAAACAACAAAGTGTGGAAGTGTCCTCATTAAGGATTCCAGCTAACCAAGACCAGGATATCAGAGAAAAGTACAAGGAAATAAAGGCCAGGAATGAAAGGTTAAAAGCCCAAAGCTATGCACAGTACCTCAAAATGGCTCCCACCAACCAAACAAGGCTTATGTCAGCCTTTGATGTGAAAGAAGGAAAAATGCAGATGACTTTCTTGAAGCCCACCACTCAGTAGCCCAGATCAGCAGCTGACTACCAGAAGACAGATTTTGAAATGCTGGCAAAGAACATACATCCTATTGACCAGATTGAATTACATAAACAGAAAAGAGAAATGGTATATTCCATTTGACAAGAAAAGCCATTGCAGCCCATCAGTTACAGAATTCGCTGAATAATATATCAGCATAGTTACAATTGGAAAATGCTTCATCATAGGCCAAGGATACCAGATTCAAGTCTTTGGAGGACTTAATCATAGAGTTGGGACATGATCCCAAATATGTGAAAGCTACAGAAAAGTTAATTAAGAAGAAAAATGATGACATACCTGCTTTGAAAAAACAGCTCAAAATTTCACATCTTCATCATCCACAAACAACAGAAGTCTTAGAAACTCAGAAGGAACAAGAAGAGCTTATGGACTTGGTCCTTAAGCTAAATGATCAGCTGAAAGAAACTGAGAAAGAGTTGGACACATTGATTTAGTCTAGACAGAGTGAGTTGGCCACCACTCCACAAACTGTTATTCCCACAGTCTCTACTGCAGTTCCCTCAACATTGGCAGCCTCTTTAGCACCAACAGCTCCACCTGCTATAGCACTTCCAGTCACACAGATTTTACAACTACATGTGCTTCAACAGAGAAAACAACAAAGTTAGTAAAATCCATGGAGGAAATGTCCATCCAGGCTACATAACTAAAAAAGCTTAAGGAGAAAGTGGCAAGCTTAGAAACTGACTGACAGCTTGCCCAAATACAGAAAAAAGAAGAAACATAGAAAGCCCTGAGGATGCGTGAGAGGATAAAGTTCCTTGAAAAATATTTAACATTGCAAAAGCCACTAGGACAAACTAAGGAGATGCTTTGGGCCAATATAATTGACTCTGTTAATGATGTTTGGCCCTTAGTTCAAGTAATATTCGAGCAAATAGAACTGATGAAAGTGGCCACCGAAGCAATACAAAAGGTAATGGAAGACCTAGGAGACCAGCTTGAGGAAGCTAATAGACTCATCCATTTCTTGAACAGCAAGAACAGGCATGAACTAGATGAGCTGTGTGTGGATGATAGAACAGAAACCATCATTAAAATTAAAAAGGTTCTCTCTAAAAGAAACCTTATGCTTAACTTAGAGAAAAAATGCCATGACTTGCAGGTTGGTATTGATAGATTCATGGCAAAACTTCAAATTTTGATAAGTAAAGGCCTTCCTAATCCCGGAGTAATCAATGACAAACTTATGACCCAATCGGACTATGTTGACAGATTAGAGAAATTGTCCAAGGAACAGGCAAGCACTTCAGAAGTCAAAGCATTGCCAACAGGGAAAGTATTGTATGATACTTTAGAAAATATATTCTTCCTAGAGCATGAGGTGAAGCCTCTTTGTCACCAAGCCAAATTTTTCCAAATAGACTGAGGCAGACGAGATATATAGAAGGATTCTCAAGATAAAGTTGCCTAAAAATGAATGGTGGGTAACAATGGCATATTTACTATAAGTTACCATAGTAAAATCTGAAGGCAGGTGAAAGAACAAATAAACAAGGTCAAAGAGTAACACGTTAAAGAGTATCAGTAAAAGATTAAAGACAAAGGTGATTCCAGCATACAAATATCAGCGAGCTTAAAGAGCTCAAAATTTGAACTGCAACAGCCAGCACAACCCCAATAAAAGGGACAGCCTGATGTAGTTTTCCATCTGTCTTTATCTTCATGCTCGAAGATATCATGATTTCCTAGATTAATTCTCATATTGTTTTAAGATATTTTGTAAATATTTTTTGTATAAATACTTCACAATTCGAAGATTTACGGTGGATTCAAAGACATTTCTCTAGAAATTTTCTTCTCAAGTTAAGGAGCTATTGTAATCAAGACTATATTGGCTTGCTGGATCAAGGAATAAAGTAAAGACATTTCACAGGATTCTTGTGTAAAGAGGAAATCAAATAAGTATTCTCTATCTCATGTTTATTACTGTTTCTCTTCATGTTTATAAATAATCATATGTGTCTCTATGAACTCTGAATGTTAAACTAGGAATGATATTTTAGAACTGGCTTAAATGCTCTCTATCTTGGCTGTTTACATTCTTAATGTTTTCTACTAAACTATCTTATAATGGGAATTATTAATTTCTCCCTTACTTCCGTAGTTTCCCCCCTAGGTCTATAGTAAAGGATTCTTAGTTGCCCTTTGCTCACGATCACTTCCTACTCTTCATCTTGATCCCAGTCTAAGGATTCTTCATTGCCCTTTCACCCTGGTGAGGACTACCTCATCCATTGGAACCTGAAGATTTTCGTTTTGATTTGCTAGCCTGCCCTGTGAACTCTTCCTTTAGTGATTGATCTAATCCAGTTAAGCCATCCTTTGATCGACTCCATAGCCCAATGGCTTGAAAGTCTTGCTTTGTCCATCTGTTCCCAGAATTCCACCACCCAACAAATTCAAAACCTTATGAGCACTAAGAACTAGCCTAAAATCCCACCAAAACAAGTTGAAATTATAAAGAGAGATCCCTCTCTGAACTTATGTTGGCTAGAACCCGAGTCTAAAAGATTAGGTTTGTGGTTACCTCAAATTATTCCTTCTTTTTATAACTTCTATGGAAGACTTCTGAGTGATAACATAGTGGCGACATACTAGGGAATCAAACCATCAGTCTTAATAAACCTTTGAGAAATTTCAAATTTTTATTTCAAGCCTCTTGAAGGGTTTATTAGAAGTTATTTATAAAATCTCATAAAAAGAAATAATTAGAAAAAGCTTGAAATCTGGCTTCAAGGATAACTCACTATCCTAGGGCCAATATTGATCCAAACCCTCCCTGAGTATTTGATAATCCTAATCTAATTTCAAGAATATCCAGAAGACAAGAAAGTTCAGTCAGTCCCACGCCTTCAATTAAAGCAGATTCCTGCCTGTATGAGTGGTTGTTTTTAGAAGACCTCCCCTTTGACGAGTATTTTGACCTTTCCCTATTTAGAACCAGGTCTGAGAGTGCACTTGATGACATAGTTCTAGATCCAAAATTTACAGCAAAACTTGAAGTCCAAAGGGAAAACTTGTCAATTGATCAATACATTCTAAATTCCCCTCAGTCATCCCTTACTACTGTTAGAATCCTTGAGCTTTCTGAAACAGATTCAACTTCCTCTAGTTCACCATTGTTTCCTTCCATCTCTGAAGTTCATTCCTCACCTCCATTTATACCTTCACTTCCCCACCAACCTATCATTACCCATCAAACACCTATCACTCCCAGTTCTCCATTACCCACTGTATCATCTTCTAGCACCCAAACTCCACTTTTTAGTCCTGCCCAACTTAGAGCCATGGCAAACAGATATGCTCCTCTTGTGTTGCCTACTCCACTAGGTGCCATGCCACAAGACTACCAGAAAAAAATCATCCAATTTGATGGCATAGGACCCTACACAGCATAGCAGCACACAAAAAAGATGACAGATCATTTTGAATTACATGAAAATGATATTGAATATGTCCAAATGAGACTGTTTGCCCAGACTTTAGCTGGTGATGTAAGAACATGGTTTAGAGCTTTACCTGCTAATAGCATAAACACTTTAGAAGTATTTTGCCAACAATTTTTAAATAGATGGGAAAAGAAGAAGAACCCTCTGCAGATCCTTTCAGAATATGAAAACTTCAAGAGAGAACCAAACGAAATATTTTAGGATTACTGTACTAGATTCAACAACATATACAATGCAATACCAGTCGACCCTAGACCCCCACCTAGCTTAGCTCTGATAGAGTTTCCTGACGGGTTTGACACTGATATGGAATTCCAACTTAGAGAGAGAAACCCTCTAACTCTAGAAGACATGCAGAGTGTAGCAGTTAGTGTAGAAGCTAATTTGCTAGCAAAAAGAGCTAGGGTTAGGAATGAAAGAAGAACACCCTTGAAAGAATAAACCTCACCTTTAGACCTTAAAATGGATGCCCTAGCCAAAGGAATGGAAAAATTGATGGATAGGATGGAGAACATTGAAAGAAAGCCTCACTAGGATAATCAACAGGCACCTCCAGTGAGAAATCCAAACTTCAGAAAAAATCAAAATCAAAACACTAGAAAAAAATGGACCTGATAAGAACATTAGGCCACCTTTTCAAGAAAACTACGCTGAAACTTCCCATTCAGAAGACCTTGAGCAGGACACACAAATTAACTTAATGGGATTAGATGAAGAGGAAACTGTCTTTTTGACTCAAGATGATCAGGAATTGCACATGCTTCAGCAGTTGCAGATCCAATCAAGAGAATCATTTGATTACAAGCAAGGGTATGATTCTGCTATCTTCGAAGTGAAAAAATAGTACCATTTGAGGAGTAAAAATAACACTGATATTCCTAACCAAAACAAGAAAGCAGTACCAAATCAAACTAAGAAAGTTAAAGCAGTTCCAGCTACAAAAACTCTCCAAATCCTTTCTAGACCAAATCAGAACCCTCCTAGTCCCACTATTGTAGATGTGACAAATGACCAACCCAATAATAATCAACCATCCACCTCAATCCCCTCCAAGGAGACAGTGGAAGAAACTCCAGAAATTGTATTAGAAAATCCACCAAAAAAAACTTCAAATACCGAAAAAGAAGAACAAACTACTCCAAACCTTACTGTTAAAATTCCAAACATTCAAACAAAGAAATCCCCTTTGCCTTTCAATTTGGGGGCAGAGGTAGCCAAATTGAAAATCTCGGTTCCTTTAACAAAACTGATTGAACATGAAACTTACAAATCTCAAATAAGCAAATATTTAAACTTCATTGAGAATGAAGACTTTGTTAACTTATTTGATGATTAGCCTGAGCTAATTTTTGGTCCTGATGCTAATGGAAAACCAATAGAAGGAGGGATACCACCCTTTTACATTAGCCTTAACATTCACGATAAAATCCTACACAATGTTATGCTAGACTCTGGGGGCTTCACACAATCTAATGCCTAAATCTGTTATGGAGAAACTAAACTTGGATATCACTAGGCCTTACAAGGACTTGTTTTCATTTTATTCAAACCAAGTTAAGTGCCTAGGACTTATAAAAGACCTGTGTGTTTCCCTAGTGCAATACCCTACTAAGACCATTCTTATGGACATAGTTGTTGCTGATATACCACCTAAATATGGCATGTTTTGTCTAGATCATGGGGGGCCAAACTCCAAGGATCTTTGCAACTTAAAATTTCATATGCCACAATTTCAGTCTTTGGACATCCTAAAAAACTGTACAGAGAGACCCTGATGAAGTATGTAATGAGTAGCCAGGAGAAGCCTCAAACTATCCTATATATTTCGTGCATTCTGACATCGATTCTTTCATTTTGTACAATTTTGAAACAAACCAAGAAAATACTTCAAACAGCATTACTTCAGAAACAAAAGAAATTGCAGTTGCAGAAAAAAATCAAACTGTCCAAGTTCAAGAGCTTTCAGATAAAAAAGATGATCAAGATACCTTAGTCAAAGAAGATTTTGTTCCCCTAAATAGTAAGAATTATGAACATGAAATACTTTGGCATCTTGAATTTGATGGGTTAGTGAACAAACTAGGTGCAGGAGCAGGAGTTTGGATTTACAATTTAGAGAATTATCACTCAGAAGGTCATGCTTACAGGCTAAACTTCAAATGCACGAACAACATGGTTGAGTATGAAGCACTTCTTTTAGGTCTCAAATTGGTTAAAAGGTTAGGAGCCATAAGAGTTTCTATTATGGGAGATTCTGAGTTGGTTATTAAACAAATTGATGTTGTATATATGACTAGAGATCCTAGGTTAGGTTTTTATAGAGGAACAGTTGTAGAAATATTAAATACTTTTTTAGAAACTAAGCTTGCAGTTATCCCAAGAAAACACAATGTGCAAGCTCATAGTTTAGCTATGTTTTCCAGCACTTGTAAGTTACCATTTCAACCTAACCATCAGTACATTGTTGAGGTTAGGCACAGACCTGCTATCCCTGACAACTTGAAAAATTGGTAATTATTCACTAATGACCAACAAAAAAACAATTTTCTCATTTTAGATGAAGAATTTGTAAATAGCAACATATATACTGACATAACATTAGATCTTGATTTTACAGATAAAATAGAAATTAACAAATTAGAAGATGAAGAGATAGATAGCTTCCATCCCACAAAGTTTACAAAATCAAATATTCAAAACCTAAAGCAAATTGAAATTGATGAGATAATTGACGAAGACTCTGAAATCATCAATCTCAAAGATAATTTTTTACCCAAAGGATTAACTCCTTTGGAAGACTTGTTTGATTCAAACGATGTCCCTATAAAACCAAAAATGGAACCCTTAAAATCTGACATAAAGGAGTGTAACATAGGCTCTGAGGAAAATCCTAAATTGATAAAACTTTCAAAGTCTTTACCTCCTAATGAAAAGGTGAAAGACATAGAACTGCTAAAAGAATTAAGATGTTTTTGCTTGGAGTTATGAGGATCTCAAGTCCTATGACACCAGCATAATACAACACACTATCCACCTAAAAGAAAACCAAAAACCTTTTAGTCAGAAGATTAGAAGGATTAATCATATTCTATTTCTTTCGATTGAAAATGAAATCAAAAGAATGTACGAAGCCAAGATCATAGCACCAATTAGATTCTCTGATTGGGTTTCTAATTTGGTACCCACAAAAAAGAAAACTGGTGAAATTAGACTGTGTGTTGACCTTAGGAATCTCAATAAAGTTTCACTCAAGGATAACTATCCCCTTCCCAAGATGGATTGCATATTACAGAGGGTAGTAGGTTCAACCAGAATCTCACTGTTAGATGGGTTTTCTGGTTATAACCAGATTTTAGTCCACCCAGACGATCAGGAAAAAACTACATTCACCACTCCTTGGGGCACTTTCATGTATGTGAAGATGCCTTTTGGGTTAAAGAATGTAGGGGCCACCTTTCAAAGAGCTATGGATATAGCTTTTTCTAAGAAAATCCATAACTTCCTTGTAATATACTTAGATGATATCACAGTATTCTCTAAATCTGATGAACAACACCTAGATCATCTAAGGCAGGTTTTCACCAAGTGTAGGAAGTATGGAATTTCTTTGAATCCTAAAAAATCTTTATTTGGGTTGGAAGAGGGAAAACTGTTAGGCCACATAATCTCTAAAGATGGTATCTGGATAGATCCAGCAAGAATTGAAGCCATCTTACAGATACCACATCCTAGGAGCATCAGAGAACTACAAGCCCTTTTAGGTAAAATAAAATTTCTTAGAAGATTTATTTCTAACTCAGCAGAACTAGTTAGATTATTAAACAACATGTTGAAGAAATATTCGACTATTAAATGGACACTTGAGGCTAAAAGGTCTTTTGAAAATATTAAGCTAGCCTTGACACAAACACCAGTTCTAATCAGTCCAATGTTTGATAGGGATTTCATTATATTTTCTTTCGCCTCAGAACACACAATTACCCATTACCTTCTTTAGCAAATCCCCGAGGGATGCACCTTTAAAGTACAATATAATGGAAAAGCAAGCCTTTTCTCTAGTCAAAGCCATCAAAGATTTCAAAGTTTACATCCTATATTCTCATGTAATAGCTTATGTTGCCAACGCTGTAGTCAAAGACATCCTAACACAGGATGGTCCAGATGGGAAGAGAGGAAAATGGATAGCTACTATATTAGAATATGACTTAGAAACTAAACCTATAAAATTGATCAAAGGCCAAGGTTTAGCCAAGCTCATGGCTAAATTGAATTGTCAGGCCCTAGACATAAATTTTATTGCAGAATTGGATAATGAAGAGGAGGTCGCGACTCCACTGATCAACTAGGCCTTTACTGACTCACCATGGTATGCTGACATTATATACGTTCTACAAAATTTACAAGCTCCTCCTGAATTATCCAGGATTAAAAGTAGGTTCTTAAAAATTAAATCTTTGAAGTTTTGCATATTTGACAATGCTTTATTTTGGAAAAATCATGAAGGCATCCTTCTTAATTGTTTATTAAAATAAGAATCTGACAAAATATTACAGGAGTTTCATGCAGGTGACTGTGGGGGACATATTTACTGGAAAACCACAGCTAAAAAGATCCCAAGAGCCGGTTTTTATTGGCCCTCTTTGTTTTCTGATGTAAAGAAATTTGTAACCTCATGTCATAAATGTCAGATTTTTGAAGGAAAGAAAAAACTTTTACCATTACCCTTGAAGCCAATATTTGCTGAAGCACCATTTCAACAGTGGGGTCTTGACTTCATTGGTGAAATCCATCCACCTTCCTCTGCCCAGCATAAATGGATTCTCACTGCTACAAATTACTTTACCAAATGGATAGAAGCCATACCCTCAAGACAAGCCACTGATATTGTCATAATAAACCTCCTTGAGGCCAACATTCTATCCAGATTCGGATGCCCCACCAAAATCATCACTGACAATGCAGCAGCTTTCAAATCTAAGAGAATGATTGATTTCTGTAACAAGTATCATATAACCCTGGGTCACTCTATAACTTATTACCCTCAAGGGAATGGACTAACAGAGTCCTCCAAAAAGAGTTTAGTGAATATCATCAAGAAATTGATGGAGGATAACAAAAAAACCTGGAACAAGAAGCTAGTAAATGCCTTGTGGGCAGATAGGTTGACCACAAAGAAATCCATTGGCGCCAGTCCTTATCAATTAGTTTACGGAATAGAGGTTGTTTTCCCATCTTCGTTGGGAACACCAATGATGAAATCACTCCAAGAGGTGCAAGTTGAGCCAAATGATATTCAAAGGAGAATCAACCAGACAATTCACTTACGGCAGACCAGGGAAGAAGTGTATATCAGATCCCAAGTTGTGCAAGAAAGGATCAAGAAAGCTTTTGCCAAAAGGACTAAGGCAGAACATTTTTACCTGGGAGATAAAGTTTTGAAATGGGACTCGAGAAGGGAGGATAAAGGTAAACATGGGAAGTTTGACTTCGTATGGAAAGGCCCTTATATCATTTATGCTTTTAGGGGAAGTAATGTTTTTTTCCTCACAGAATTGGATGGCACAGAAATAGAAGGAGGACCAGTTAATGGTCGAATGCTTAAGCACTACATAGATCCTAGTTACTGATTTAACTAATCACTTGTACATATTCTATTTTTCAAAAGTTTAGAGTTGATTGGATAGTGAATTTTGGGAGTTGAAGCCTGAAGAGAAGGCCCTAAGCTTCAGAGGTTTTACTGTCATAAATAGCAATAAGTCAAAAAAGTGAAAGGGAAAAAGTTGCAGAGGAACATCACAGCAATTCAGAAGGCCATTGATCTACAAGTTCTTGACATTTCACCAAGAAATGTCATCCCGAAGTGGAGCCACTGTTAGGTTCCTATACTAATAGGAGTCATAATTTTTGAATGGTTGAGATTAAACCTGTAATATGTACATACCTTTGCTTTTTTGCAAATGTTTTCCATATTCAAAAAATTAAAAATGTAAAGAGGGTATGTCCTAAAAGAAAAATCAAAGGACAAAAAGAATAAAAAGGTCAAAAAAGATAAGAAAAAAATATGAACCCCAAGAAAAGAAAAGACCATGAAAGTGGGCAAGTCTAAATGCCACTCCTAGTTACTTTGATACATAATAAATGATTGTGTGCATCTTGTTACCTTTGCCACAATCCATGATAGTCAAAATGTTTAAACTTGACTACTTCATGTTTTCAATTTCATGTTTATATATAGAGAATAAAATCTGACCAAACTGTTTAATCTTGGCAAATAAGTAGATAGGTAGAATAAATAAAAAGGAGCTCAATTGTTTACTCTGAGCTCTTGGATGTAATAAGGTTAGACTTAGGTAGATTACTATTGTAAAATAAAAGAAAATGTTTTGATAAGGGTTTTCCAACTTAAGTGCACCCTAAATAAAGAGAAATAAAAATGGTAGGATGAGTAGGTGGGTAAGTAGAAGAAAGGTTACAGAATTGCGATGATTGTTAGATAAAAGCATATTGATCACCTTCATCATGAAAGTTCTAAGTATGGATGAAAATTGGGCATGCATCAAGTCCACAAAGTCAAATTGATTAACTTCCCTCACTCATTACACCTTTCACTTAACTAATTTCCAATAAAAAGTCTTAATTACCCAAAATCTTAAGTCAAAGGGGCTCAGAGCATTTCTCTGACTTCTAGAGGGACCAGAACCTCGGCCCAATGATTTACAGGTCCTAAGTACTAAAAACCCCCGTATAAACATTCACCCCCTTCAATTCACTCATATTCCCAAACAAATCGCTTTTCCTAAGAAAAAACATTGTTTTACTAAGGAAAAGTCATTTTCCCCTAATAAACCCCTTTTCTAAGGATAAAACCTTCTTATCCTAGGAAAGGTGATCAACCCCCATGAAAGAGACCCCTTCTCTCAAAAAACCCAAAAATACTTTAAGCCTAAGTATAATGTGTTTATGCAAATAGAAATGAATGTAATACATTACACTTTAGCAATTTTTCATTATCATATTAACTTCTAACCTTTATATGTATTAAATCTCGAAAAAAGCAATAAACACTTTCCCCGTATAGTTATAAAATAAATCCCTATGTATTAATACCCCGCCCCCAAAAGGTTTGAAACATAAACTTTATAAAACCCCTACCCCGATAAAATAATTAATCAATTGATCTGCGCTTAATTAATAATCTAACCCTCTGCCAATGAAAAGCGCCCCCAACGCCCTAACCCCACCATAATATACTCATTTAATCTAACTTGCTATGCTTAATCATGGGTCGGGCCCATTCGTTACCCTCCATACAAACTCCCGACCCCGATCACCATGCGATCGGCTCCCCGTTAATCCGATGGTTATTACCCATATTGGGCGGCCTCCAGCACCCAAACATTACCCGCCCGATATGGGCTATTTCCTTTTGGTCCCTGATGCTACGTGGTGCTCGATGAGTAGCATCGGGAAGCCTCCCCCCAAAACCACTCCAACCACAAAAGCGGTGCGATCAAAACCCATTTACCGCCTCCTGCTAGACGACAAAAAATCACATCTCCCACTAAAAGCCAAACGTACCTTTCCCCATGTGCCCGTCAACGGTTGACTTTGCAAATAAAACTAAAAAACTCATTATTTTTTTGTTTTATTATGAAAGAGCGCTCCAAACCTCCATGCACACGACAAACTACGTTCAACTACCAACCCATGTCCAACCGCCAACCTGCAGAAGCCATTGAACTTCCAGTCGACCCTCCAATTCAAATAGACCTCCTGCAACCATGCACAGTCACCCATCGACCCGTCAAAGCCAAAAATTCCAGGTATTTATCCAAATACACCGAGAAACCCTGTCTCATTCCTAAACCTATTACTCAATTGCTTGAAATTATTAAGTAATTAAGTAAAAGAACTCCAAAGTAACCCCAAACCACTCTGTAATTGAACCAAATTGCCCCAATTTAACTGAAAATCCTTTTCCCCATTCTTAAATCCACAAGAACTAAGAATGTCTGCCCCTATCGCCACCGATATTAGGCCAATTACCAATCCTCACCTGGACCTTGACCACCTTCCCCTTGCAAATAAAGATTTTCAAATCAGGGACACTGTTGTCCATGAATCCCTTATTAAACTATAATCCCGTGATCCGAATTGGATCCTAGAACACACTCTAAGTTTTCATGAATTCTTAAGAATTATGCCAATGTTTCAAAGTCTTATAAAAGGCAAGCTTATCAGAAATATCCTCGTAACAGTTGCAATTTGTGATCAGCGCAAAGCAACGAGGACCCTCGATCAAGCACACAGACTGTCAGCCCATGGTAACGCGTGCTATCATGAATTAGCAAAATAGGAGGTCTTTTTGAGAAACGGGGGTGGTTTCTGATATTGCCGAGCAAACCCCTCAAAGAAGGAAAATCCCCGAGTGCCGGGACCCGAAAAGTTATAAAATGCAACGGATACCGCGCCCATTCCATCAGAAGTAGGATTCCACAAAACCAGAAGAATATCGGAAGGGCTTTGAGTGGTAAGCGGTTTCAAACGAGTTTCGCCCGATGCCATACAGGGAGTGCCACACGTCCGGTAGAAGAGAGAGAAAACCACTCACATCGAACGGGTAAACGTCGTGTTACTTATCCGCCCGACATGAACGATGACCATTGGATCTAGAGGCCCTAGATCAACGGTGGAGATGCGTTCCGATGGATGACCGGATTCGATGGGGTCAACAAGCAGAATTGTAAAGGATTTGAAGTTCGATATGGACGATGCGTTGGCGGAGATTTGTATTTCGCAAGCATTCTTGGAGTTAACGAACAAAACAGTCGTTCAAACATTTCCAGTGAACCTAACACACTCATCCGTTACAGAATAGGTGGCCACCTCCCTGTGAGGCGTTATACAGTGATGATTACACCGAACAGAAGGATTCAGACGGACAGAGGCAGGGAAACCAGAAATTCGAGAAGCAGAAACGAACAGTCAGGAAGTCGATGGCTTTAAAGCCATGAATTGATAGAGACATAGTATGCAGTAAAGAGAGTTAGTTAGATGCAGAAAGTTAAGAGCAGAAAGAAGGAGCCGAGCTGACCTGCAGAAGCAAAGGAAGCATCGAGCCAGACAGAGCCAGAGAGAGTCAGAGAGTCTGTGTACTCCAGAGAAGGCTTGAGAGGTTCAAGCGAACTCCTATGTATATGCCTGTCATGTATGAGTCTCAGATTGGGCTCATACTACTGTGACCAATAGAGGTCGAGTTTCAGTAAGTAGAGTTTGTATACTCCAGAGACTTAGGGGATCCAAGTTGAGTCTCGCTGATTCATATCTATTGTGTGAGACTCAAATTGAGCTCACTGTTGTAAAAACTTGGATTTTGAAAACATAATATAGAGGCCACTACTGAAGGCTGGACTAGGAGACGTAGCCCAGGAGTATTTGTTGAACTCCTTATTAAACTTGTTGTGTTTACATGTTTGCCTATTATGTTCTCTCTAACTGCTTGAGTGTTTGTGTATTTCTCAATCTTATCGATCCGTTGCATAAAATACATAGGCACATCCATTCACATGAGTCTTTAATACCTTAATTGTTTGTCTTAGGTCAATTTCAGATCAAGTGGTATCAGAGCTCTAGGTTGCTAAGGTTAGACAATCTTGTGCTGGATTTTTTTTGTTGAATGCTAACTAGATCAAAGCTTAAATTAGGAGAAGGAGAATTGGTTGAAACTAACCCAGAAATTGGCAGAGTCTATCCTAAGAGGAAAATGGCTGAAGAAAGTCCCTTGGAATCAGACCCTCAGTTCGTGGATAGTTTCATGACCATGAGAGCCATGGTAGAGGAGATGTATAGAGAATTTAATAAAGGTAGAGATGAAGATTCATCAAACTCCAAATAAGACAAAGGGGCAGAAGAATCTCTCCTCAATGACCATTCTAAAGGCAAAGGGAAAGAAGAAAAGCTTCCCACACCTCCTAATAGCCCTGAAAATAAAAAGAAGACATCTTTTATTAAATTAGATGTTAAATTTGATTTGTCGATATATGATGGATAGTTGAATGCAGAGAAGCTGGATAATTGGATTAGACATATTTATGTGTATTGCAGGGTGCAGAGCATTGATTCGGACAGTAGTAAGATTTAGCTGGCCAGCCTACGCCTTGGAGGCACTGCCTTGGTATGGTGGGAAGGAAGGACACAAGCTGACATGAAGAAGCATGGTAAGATTCTTTCTGTCTGGAGTGAATTTGTTTCTGCAATTAAAAAACAATTCTACCCACTAGCTTATATGTAGCAAGCCATAATGAGTTGGCAAATTCTTCGACAATTGAAAGGGCAAAGTGTACAAAGTTACACCCAAGAATTTAGGAAAAGAGCTTTGATTCTAGGAATTTCTTTAGACTCACTTGAAACTTTGCTAAAGTATATAGGTGGTCTACATAACTATTTAAAGCATACCATTCTCATGTTTAATCCCACTAGCATAGATTAGGTATTTGTTCAGGCTACACATGTAGAGGTTAGAGGCAAGAATGTGAACCCAGAAGTTGGGGGATCATCAAAACCCACTGCAAGCAAGAATAAGGAAAAGAGAAAGTAGAAATGGAAAGAGAGGAAGGCAAATGTTGTACAAAGGACCAAACCTTCGTGCACTCACTGTAAGAAGGATGGACATGATGATGAACACTGCTAGATTCTACATCCAGAGCTGAAACCCAAGAAGTACAATGGCAAAAAGAAGAAGACTGTTGCAGCTATTCAAAAAAATTTGGGGTCAGACTCAGGGGATGAAACAACAATCACAGCCACAGGTATAAAAGGTAAAAATTCTGAAGCGTCTACTATTAATTTTGCACAATCTACTGATAATGAAGAAAATGAGAGGAAAATGCATGAGCTTTTTCATATTAGAGTTATTTCCAAGCATCAAAAGATTGATACTTTGTTTGATAGTGGCTCACAAGTAAATTTAATTTCTGAAGCAATTCTAAAGAAGTTGGGATTACTAACCACACCTCACAAGAAACCAAATCCATTAGGTTGGTTATCTGATAAAGCAAAGCTAAAAGTGACTAGACAATATAAACTTAGGTTTTCTTTTGGGTCAGCATTTATAGATGAGGTTGAGTTAGATATTGTTCCCTTGGATATATGTGGAATTGTTTTAGGAAGTCCTTACTTGTATGTTAGAAAAGCTATTTTCTATAGGGCAGAAAACAAGTATCAACTCGTTAAAGATGAATTGAATATATTGTAAGAGCTCATAAACTCAAGGATAATTATACTCTCATAAACTCCGGGCAGATGAAAAGAATTGTAAATTCATGCAAACAATTTTTGCTGATGGTTGTAATTGAAAAGAAACCTGATAAAACCAATGTGTTTGAGGTCTGTAATGCTAAAAAGCAAGCTGATTTAGAAAAAGTTGTTTCAGAATATGATATACTATTTCAAGAACCTAAAGGTCTGCCACCCAAAAAGGAAATAGTACATGATATTAATTTGCAGCAAGATGCCCCATTGCCTAACATCGGAATGTACAGGTTGTCCGCTTTAGAGAATGCAGAAATCAAGAAGCAGGTATAGGAGCTGCTCGAGAAAGGGTTCATAAGACCTAGCACATCACCATGTGGATCTCCAATTTTCTTGGTGAGAAAGAAAGATGGCTCATGGAGAATGTGCATTGATTACCCAGCATTGAATAAAATAACGATCAAAAATCGTTATCCCCTTCCTCGCATAGACAATCTACTAGATCAGTTGAAAGAAGTTGTTTAGTTTTCCAAGTTGGACTTGCATAGTGGCTACCATCAGGTCAAAGTTGCAGAGCAAGATGCATGGAAGACTGCTTTCAAAACAAAGCAGGGATTGTATGAGTGGTTGGTTATGCCTTTTGGCTTAACTAATGCTCCTGCTACTTTCATGAGTGTAATGAATGATGTACTCAGGCCTTTTATTGATGATTTTGTCATTGTATATTTAGATGGCATTCTTATATTTAGTAAAACATGGGAAGAACACTTGAAGCATGTAAAGCAGACTCTAGATGTTTTGAAAAGAGAAAATCTTTATGTTAAGCTCTCAAAATGTGAATTTAGCAAAACATATTTAAATTATTTGGGTCAAATTGTATGGGGTGGTGAATTGAAGATAGATCCCTCTAAGGTTACAGTCATTGTAAACTAGCCCAAACCCAAATCTGCTACTGAAGTTAGAAGCTTCCTAGGAGCAGCGCAGTGTTGGAGAAAGTTTATTTCTAACTTTTCCTTGATTTCAGCTCCCTTGCATGCTTTAACAGGATTGAACAAGTTGTTTTAGTGGGGAGGCAAACAGTAGAAACCCTTCGACACCTTAAAAGAAAATATTAGTACAGCACCAGTACTAGCATTGCCTAATCTTCAAATACCATTTGAGATTGAAACCGATGCCCTGACTATGCCATGGGAGCAGTGTTGATGCAACATGGTAAACCCATATGTTATCATTTTGAGACATTTAATTCTACAATAGTTAATTATCCCACATATGATAAGGAATTATATGCATTAGTACAGAGTGTGAAAAAGTGGAAACATTATCTAATGGGCAAAGAGACAGTTATACATACTGATCATCAACCACTTCAATATTTACACTCACAAACTAAGTTTCAGCAATCGAGACACTATAGGTGGATGGGTTTTCTACAACAGTTTCATCTTGTCACCAGATATAAAAAGGGCATACACAATAAAGTTGCAGATATGTTGTTCAGACCAATCATAAGTGCATCCACTATACTTAAGCATAATTTAGTATTGCATGAAAGCTACACTGAACAATATGCTCAAGCTATAGATTTTAAAGATGTATATGCAACTTTAAGTCATGTTAAACAAGTAGAAGAATTGGATTACCATGTTAAGGACCATATCTTGTGTCATTTTGGAAAGTTATGCATTCCACAAACTGAAAGAGTAAAGATAATTCGAGAAGCACACACTTCTCTAATATCAAGTCACTTTGGTGTAAGTAAAACAGTTGCACAGCTGCAAAGATTTTGTTATTGGCCAAAAATGCATGAAATTGTTTCTAGATATGTAAGAGGGTGTACCATGTGTGCTAAAAGCAAGCCCAGCAATAGAAAACTAGGCTTGTACACTCCACTACCAGTTCCTTCTCATCCTTGGGAAAGTGTTTCCATGGACTTTGTTGGGGGACTGCCTAAATCTAGAAAAGGTCATGACTATTTATATGTTGTTGTGGATAGGTTCAGCAAAATGTGTATTTTAATACCTTGTAACAAACATATTACAGCTGAACAAACAGCAAAGTTGTTCTTTCAGCTGTGGAGCGATAAAAAGGTGTCTTTTGAACTCCTGATTACCTTCACATTAATTATCAACCCAGGGACGACTTTTTATTTCAAGAGTGTACTCAGTCTGAGGCGGATATTTACTCAAGAGTAATGTTTTGTAGTATAGTGCTTAAAAGCTACAAAAGTAAATGAATGCTTGAAGAAGAAATATAACAATAACATAAACTCAAATGCTCTGAAATCCAACTATTCATTCAGCAAACATCAATAGAGGATACATTAGCAATAACTCATTCCTCTAGAGATTGATGCAATTGAAATCAAACCGGAACAAGACAATCAATCTGGGAACGAGGAAGCAATAACCAATGTTCTTTACAGTCGACAGTCCTGCTTTAAAGCAATCAAAAGGAAATCGAACTTGAACTAAAGCTGCCATTGAAAGTAAACTAGGAAAACTCTTTAAAAGCAAACTAGTGCAATTAATCAATAGAAATGAACAACAAAGTAAATGGGTGCATGTCTACAACTTAACTACTTCAAAAGGCTAAATCACACCAAGAATTGCATCAGTCGAAGGTTCGGTAGCAATAATCCATCCTTTTCATAACTGATGAGAACAAATCCGAGGTCTGGGAGCTAGGTAGCAGATGCTAGGGCTCACTACAGCCTGAGATCGTCCTTAATGAATGTAAATGAAATGGCAAGTAAAGGAAATAACAATGAAATATAACAGCACATCAGCCAAGGGTTTGGTGGAAATAACCTATCCCTTTCATAACTGATGGGAGAAGATCAAAGGTCTGGGAGCCAAATAGCAGAAGCTGACACTCACTACAACCTGAGTCTGTCCTTAAGAAATGGCAAGTAAATGAAACAACAAATCAGCAATCTTGAAATAGACCAGCAATTGAAATGAAACAACAATTCAGAAATGGAACAGCAACTAAATATGAATGTACAACAATCCAAATCAAGCACGCAACACACTTATCATTAAAAGGGACAGTAATCCGAGCTTCGATACAATATGCATGAATCATAGTTATAAAGTAACAGCAATTGTAACGGAACAGCAATCCCGAATAAACAACAGTCACAATTTAAGAATACATCATATAGTTGTACCGATTTAGGAACATACAGCGCGGTTAATCTGTAATCGAATGACAATCTGTAAGGAACAACAATGTTATATCAATTATCAAAAGGAACAGTAATGCAATACAAAGTTAAAATGATAACATAGCATTCCTGTTGCAGATAATGATAGTATCCAATCAAGTATATCTAATAGCGCTGATATGTAAAACAGTAAAGTGCATCAGATTACTGAACAGAGTAAAAGAAAGAAATCAAACCACACATGAAGCATAAAGATATAATACAGCATCAGCTTACTCCATCGGAGGTTGGGCCCTTAACTGCCAGCGGATGCTGCTGGGTTACTTCAGGATCAAAGATGAAATGGCAACTAGATTTATATTAAAATATAAAAGCAGAGTTACAGTGGATTACAACAAGAAATCTCTCAATCTCTCAGCCATTATCCATTCTCTCTGCCATCCTCAATTCTGAATCTCTAATTCATCCTCAATTCCATCATTCGAATCCCTCTGAAATCACCCCGAAATCACCCCCTCTCTGATCTCTGTTCTGATTTAAATAAAGAGAGATCAGAGAGCAGTTACAATCAAGATAAGTACAACATGATTTCTATTACAAAATTAGATTGTTTCCAACCAATTGATAAACAAGAAGATATATTTCCATCCAGCTTTCAACAAGAGCAAGACGAATTTGGCTTTGCAGTTGAGATTTGGAGGACGGCCGCAACAACAAATCTGAGAAAATTGTGCTCAAAGAACCCTGCGTTTCTCTAAGTGCAAGCCAAATTTGGGCAAACCGTTCTTTGCTAAAGTTAATTGGGTCCGTTCTCGACAAAACCCATGTTTCGGATTTTCCAGATTCTGCTTCATTTGCTCAGAATCTCAACCGCAAAACTGTCACTTCTTATTCTAGCAAATTTCTGAGTTGGCACTTTTAATGGTCAAATCTTCAATCTGAAAATTATCTTGGAGGCTAAAAATGGTGAATAATGTTACAACTGATTTATTAAAACTATAATTGATAAAATAATGCATAATCATCAATTTATTAGAAATAAAGGAGAATAAATAATATTCATTCATAGAAGCATAAATCATCATAAAATGGATTTATATAATAAATTATAATAAATGACATGATGAAGAATAATAGAAATGGGTGGAATAAGTGTTCAAAAGTGATAATAATAATGGCATATTAACGGCCCAACATCAGCATGTATGGGTTCCTTTTGGATTACCCACTTCCATTGTATCTTATCGAGATTCCCGATTTGTTGGAAAATTTTGGTTGAGTCTGTGGGGATTGATGGACACCAGACTAAAGAAAAGCATGGCCTTTCATCCACAAATAGATGGCCAAACAAAAGTGGTCAACAGGACAGTGATACAGTTGCTCAGAGGCTATTGCAGCAAGCATCCCAAGCTTTGGGATGAACACCTATGCTATGTGCAACATGCTTACAACCAAGATAAACATTCTTCTACATAGAGATCTCCCTTGGATTTTGTCTTTGGTAAATACATAGTCGTTGATGGACACAGTGATGTGGACAAGGCAACCAAGTTCATTGAAAAAATCCAAGAGATTCACTAGGCAGTACAGGAACAGAAGGAAAAGAGCCAAGCTAAGTACAAGGCAAGGCATGATAAGCATCAGATTGAGCATAGTTTCTAAGTTGGTGATCAAGTCTGCTTGTATATCAGCAAAGACAAAATGCAGGGTGAAGGTAAGAAGTTGAAGCCAATAAGGTATGGACCTTTCAGGATACTTGATAAAATTGGTGAAAATGCTTTTCGCCTTGATTTGCCAGCTTACATGCACATCTATTTCGTAGTTAATTCAGAAACCTTGAGACTGTTTGAACCTTCATTGGTTGAAGATCCCGAAGAGCAGAGCCAACTGTCTTCTATTTATGATCTATTGCCTGAATATCTCAATGAATTGCAGGAAGATACAGTTTTGGACAGGAAGCTAAGGACAACACGCAGAGGGGATGTTGAGTACCTTAGGATTGGGCTCAAAGGTTCAAAACCAAGCAGTGCAAGATGGATAGAAATTGGACAAGCGAGGAATTTATACCCTCACTTGATTGATACTTAAAAACCAACTTTTGGTGGTCCAAAATCTTTTTCAGTGGGAAGGTCGTGATCCGAATTGGATCCTAGAACACACTCTAAGTTTTCATGAATTCTTAAAAATTATGCCAAAGTTTCAAAGTATTATAAAAGGCAAGCTTATTAGAAATATCCTCATAACAGTTGCAATTTGTGATCAGCGCGGAGCAACGAGGACCCTCGGGCAAGTGCGCAGACCGTCGGCCCATGGTAACACACGCTGTCGTGAATTAGCAAAATGGGAGGTCTTTTCGAGAAACGAGGGTGGTTTCTAATATGCGATTAGCGATATCGTCGGGCAAACCCCTCAAAGAAGGAAAAGCCCCGAGCGCCTGGACCCGAAAAGTTATAAAATGCAACAGATATCGCGTTGATTCCGTCAGAAGCGGAATTCCATAAAACCGGCAGAATATCGGAAGGGCTTTGAGTGGTAAGCGGTTTCAACTGAGTTCTGCCCGATGCCATACAGCGAGTGCCACACGTCCGGTAGAAGAGAGAGAAAACCGCTCACATTGGACGGGTAAACTTCGTGTTACTTATCCACCCAATATGAACGATGACCATTGGATCTAGAGGCCCTAAATCAACGGCAAAGACGCGTTCTGATAGATGACCGGATTCAACGAGGTCAACAGGCAGAATTTTAAAGGATTTGAAATCCGTTATGGACGATGCGTTGGCAGAGATTCGTATTTCGCGGGCATTCTTGGAGTTAAAGGACAAAACGGTCTTTCAAACATTTCCAGTGAACCTGACACACTCATCCGTTACATAATAGGTGGCCACCTCCCTATGAGACGTTATATAGTGATGATTAGGCTGAACAGAGGGATTTAGAAGGACAGAGGCAAGGAAACCAGAAAGCCGAGAAGTGGAAACGAACAGTCAGGAAGCCAATAGCTTTAAAGCCACGAACTGACAAAGATAGAGCAAGCAGTAAAGAGAGTTAGTTAGACGCAGAAAGCTAAGAGAAGAAAGAAGGAGCTGACCTGACCTGCAAAAGCAAAGGTAGCATCGAGCCAGACAGAGCCAGAGAGTCAGAGAGTCTATGTACTCCAGAGAAGGCTTGAGAGGTTCAAGCAAACTCCTCTGTATATGCCTGTCATGTATGAGTCTCAGATTGGGCTCATACTATTGTGACCAATAGAGGTCGAGTTTCAGTAAGTAGAGTCTGTGTACTCCAGAGACTTGGGGGATCCAAGTACAGTCTTGTTGATTCATATCTGTTGTGTGAGACTCAAATTGAGCTCACTGTTGTAAAAAATCTACTTTTGAAAACATAATAGAGAGGCCACCACTGAAGGCTAGACCGGGAGACGTAGCCTAGGAGTATTAGGTGAACTCCTTATTAAACTTGTTGTGTTTACATGTTTTCCTGTTATGTTTTCTCTAACTGCTTGAGTGTCTATGTATTTCACAATATTATCGATCTGTTGCATAAAATAACATAGGCACATCCATGCACATGAGTCTGTAATACCTTAATTATTTTTCTTAGGTCAATTTCAGATCACTCAACATTGGCAACCTCTTTAGCACCAACAGCTCCACCTACTACAACACTTCTAGTCACAATAGAGTTTACAACTACATGTGCTTCAATATAGAAAACAACAGAGTTATTAAAAGCCATGGAGGAAATGTCCACCCAGGCTACAGAACTAAAAAAGCTTAAGGAGAAAGTGGCAAGCTTAGAAACTGACTGTCAGCTTGCCCAAATACAGAAAAAAGAAGAAACACAGAAAACCCTAAGGATGGGTGAGAGGATAAAGTTCCTTGAAAAAGATTTAACATTGCAAAAGCCACTAGGACAAACTAAGGAGATGCTCTGGGCCAATATCATTGACTCTGTTAATGATGTTTGGCCATTAGTTCAAGTAATATTCGAGCAAATAGAACTGGTGAAAGTGGCCACCGAAGCAATACAAAAGGTAAAGGAAGACCTAGGAGACCAGCCTGAGGAAGCTAATCGACTCATCCATTTCTTGAACAGCAAGAATAGTCATGAACTAGATGAGCTGGGTGTGGAGGACAGAACATAAACCATCTTTAAAATCAAAAAGTTTCTCTCTAAAATAAACCTTATGCTTAACTTAGAGAAAAAATTCCATGACTTGCAAGTTGGTATTGACAGATTCATGGCAAAACTTCAAATTTTGATAAGTAAAGGCCTTCCTAATCCCATGGTAATGAATGAAAAACTTATGACCCAGTCAGACTATGTTGACAAATTAGAGAAATTGTCCAAGGAACAGGCAAGCACTTCAGGAGTCAAAGCATTGCCAACAGGGAAAGTATTATATGATACTTTAGAAAATCTATTCTTCCTAGAGCATGAGGTGAAGCATCTCTTTGTCACCAAGCCAAATTTTTCCAAATACACTGAGGCAGATGAGATATATAGAAGGATGCTCAAGGTAAAGTTGCCTGAAAATGAATGGTGGGTAACAATGACATATTTACTATAAGTTACCACAATAAATCTGAAGGCAGGTGAAAGGACAGATAAACAGGGTCAAAGAGTAATAGGTTAAAGAGTATCAGTAAAAGATTAAAGACAAAGGTGATTCCAACATACAAATATCAGCCAGCTTAAAGAGCTCAAAATTCGAACTGCAATAGCCATCACAACCCTAATAAAAGGGACAACATGATGCAGTTTTCCATCTGTCTCTATCTTCATGCTCGAAGATATTTTGATTTCCTAGATTAATTCTCATATTGTTTTAAGATATTTTGTAAATATTTTTTTTATAAACACTTAACATTTCAAAGTATTTAGGGTGGATTCAAAGACATTTCTATAGACATTTTCTTCTCAAGTTAAGGAGCTATTGTAATCAAGACTGGATTGGCTTGTTGGATCAAGGAATAAAGTAAAGACATTTCACAGGATTCTTGTGTAAAGCGGAAATCAAATAAGTATTCTCTATCTCATGTTTATTACTGTTTCTCTTCATGTTTATAAATAATCATATGTGTCTCTATGAAATTTGAATGTTAAACTAGGAATGATATTTCAGAACTGGCTTGAATGCTCTCTGTCTTGATTGTTTACATTCTTAATGTTTTCTACTAAACTATCTTAGTCTAGGAATTCTTAATTGCTCCCTTACTTCCGTAGTTCCTCCCCTAGGTCTATAGTAAAGGATTCTTAGTTACCATTTGCTCACGATCACTTCCTGCTCTTCATCTTGATCCCGGTCTAAGGATTCTTCATTGCCCTTTCACCCTGGTTAGGACTACCTCATCTATTGGAACCTGAAGATTTGCCTTTTGCTTTGCTAGCCTGCCTTGTGAACTCTTCCTTTAGTGATTGATCTGATTCAGTTAAGCCATCCTTTGATTGACTTCATAGCTCAATGGCTTGAAAGCCTTGCTCTGTCCATCTGTTCCTAGAATTCCACCACCCAACAAATTCAAAACCTTATGAGCATTAAGAACTAGCCTAAAATCCCACCAAAACAAAGTTAAATTATAAAGAGAGAGCCCTCTCTAGACTTAGGTTGGCTAGAACCCGAGTCTAAAAGATTAGGTTTGTGGTTACCTTAGATTATTCCTTCTTTTTATAACTTCTAGGGAAGACTTCTAAATGATAATAGAACTGAGACAAAACCAGATTGGAAAGGTAATGCAAAGAATAAAGGAAAATGGGACAAGAAGCAAGTAAGACCATAGGATTCGAGTAACAAGGAGAATGTTTCACCACCTAAGAGGTTCAATGCATCAGATAGAGGACAGGGACACAGATCTGAGGAGCAGAATAAGGAGCCTATGCGGTGTTGGATTTGTGGAGGAGATCATCACAGGAGGGATTGTCCATAGTACCAGAGTGGTAGGCCTAAGATATACAGTGTGCAAGAGGCACATACTGTTGGGGATGTTGGTCAAAGTATTCCATGTATCTATGCAGCATTATATAACAAACAAGAAGATCATTAGGCATCTATCATTGATATGGTCGCTAAGATTTTTTATTAAGTTATTTCTATTTTGATTGACCCTAGATCTGATTATACCTATGTTAGTATTGACTTGGTGGATAAGTGTGGTTTGAGTAAGGAATTGCATGCAGAGCCTTATTTAGTGCAGTTGGCTACAGGTACGAAGAAGCAAGTTCATCATTGGGTAAGAGCTTGTGCATTTGATTTGAGTGGTATGCCTACAACAACATATTTGAATGTATTACTATTGGGTGAATACAGTATGTTGTTGGGCATGGATTGGTTGTATATTCATAGAACCAAGGTAGACTATTATGAAAAATCCATTGAGTCTCTTGATGGCAATGGAAAAACAAGAGTCTTACGGGGTAAGAAGAAAGCCACATCAGTTAGGATGGTGACAGTTATGTAAGCGGAGTGTAGCCATAGGAAAGGGTGAAAGCTATTCACAGTGCACATTTCTAGTGATAAAGGTAAGGAAGTTGAGGATATAGATGTGTTGAGAAGGTACCCAGTTTTACAGCATTTCAAGGATGTATTTCTTGAGGACATTTCAAAGTTGCCACCTCACAGGGAGGTATACTTTTCTATTGAGTTAGTGTCAAGGGCAAGTCTAGCATCAAAAGCACCTTATAGGATGAGCACACATGAGTTGGTTGAGTTAAAGTTACAGCTGAAGGAAACTTTGAATAAGGGATACATTAGGCCGAGTCTATCACCATGGGGCACACTAGTATTGTTTGTGAAGAAGAAAGATGAAACTCTCAGATTATGCATTAACTAAAACTAGTTGAACAAAGTGGCCATCAAGAACAAGTATCTGTTGCCAAGGATTGATGACTTGTTCGATCAGCTGAAGGGAGAAGCAGTATTCTCGAAGATAGACTTGAGATCTGGATATCATCAAGTACGCATCAAAGAGGAAAACATTTACAAGACCGCATTTAGGACCAGGTATGGGAATTATGAGTTTTTTGTAGTTCCATTTGTCTTAACTAATGCCCCAGCTACATTTATGTGTTTGAAGAATAGTGTGTTGCATTTGTACTTGGATAAGTTTGTTATTGTGTCCATTGATGATATACTGGTATATTCTAAAAATGATGAAGAGCATGCCGAGCATTTTACAGCAGTGTTGAGGTCATTGAGAGAGCATCAGTTGTATTAAGCTCAACAAGTGTAGTTTCTTTCATACTAAGGTACACTACTTGGGGCATGTTGTCTTCAGGGAGGGCATTGCAGTAGATCCAGAAAAGATAAGAGCCATCATAGAGTGGGTAGCTCCTAAGAATGTGGATGAGATGAGATATTTCATGGGTTTTGTAGGCTACTATTGGAGGTTCATCAGGAACTTCTCATAGATTGCTTATCCTATCACATCATTGCGGAGGAAAGGTAAGAAGTTTGAATGGATAGAGGAGTGTGAGGCTAGTTTTGAGAAGCTCAAGAAGTTGTTGACACATGCATTAGTGTTAAAGATTGTAGACCCAGAGAAATAATTTGTAGTGTGCACAGATGCTTGCACAAGAGGACTTGATGGAGTCCTTATGCAGGATGGACATGTCATATGCTATGAGTCGCGGAAACTGAATGAGCACGAGCATAACTATCCCACACATGATCTTGAGTTAGTAGCAATTATACATGTGATGAAGATGTGGAGACACTATCTTCTAGGATGGAGAGTTACATTGATGAGTGATCATAGTGGTTTGCTATATTTATTTGACCAATCGAATCTGAATGGTAGGGTAGCTCAGTGGTTGGATACAATCATTGAGTTTGATTTTGAGATCAGATATATCAAAGGTAAGGAGAACAGAGTGGCATATGCTCTTAGAAGGTGGGTACAAGTAAATCACTTAGCATCTATGAGCTCCTATGGGACATATCTACAAGATAGGATCTTACGAGCAAGTCAACAGGATGTCAGATATATGGATATTGTGCATAGATTGCAACAGAGCACAGGTGATGGTACAGGTATAGGTATAGGTACAGGTATAGGTACAGGTATACGTACAGTTGTAGGTGCATAGCATATGGATTGTTGTCTTACAACAAATGAATTGGTTAGATTCAGAGATAGGATATATGTGCTAGATAGCAGTGAGCTCAAGAAGATGATCTTGAGAGAGTTTCATTGGAAACCTTACTCAGGTCAACCAGGCTACCAGAAGACACTGACAGTAGTGAAGATATTTTACTATTGGCCGAATTTGAAGAGGGATGTAGAGAGTTCATGGCTGGGTGTTTTGATTCTCAGTGAGTGAAAGCATAATTTAAGCATCTAGGTGGACTACTACAGTCGATCACGATTCCAGAGTGGAAATGGGAGGTCATTTCCATGGACTTCATCACAGGGTTTTCGAAGACAATGCGAAAGCATGATTCCATCATGGTTGTTGTGGACAGGTTGACGAAGTTTGCACATTTCATTCCGATGAAATCTACATTCTCAGTTAGCGATGTAGCACAAGTGAGTCATCAAAGATGTGGTTAGATTGCATGGTGTTCCAAATAAGATTGTGTCAAACATGGATGCAAATTTCACTTCCAAGTTTTGGAAGGAGTTATTTGCAGGTTTTGGCATAGAGTTGGCCCTCAGTACAACTTATCATCTGTAGACAGATCGACAGATAGAGAGGGTCAACAAGATATTGGAGGACATGTTGAGGATGTATGTGATACATCGACGACAGAAATTGAGAAGAGTATCTCCCCTCGGTAGAGTTCGTGTACGATAATGGTTATTAGGAATCGTTGATGATGAGTCATTTTGAGGCACTGTATGGGTAGATTTGCAATACTCCTATCTGTTGGAGTGATCCAGTTAACAGGGTGTTGATTGCACCATATATGTTGGCATACATGTAACAGGAAATGCAAGTTATAAAGAATAATCTAAAGGCAACACAGGATAGGTAGAAGAGTTATGCAGATGAGAACAGGTTGTTCAAGGAGTTCCAGGTTGGGGAAGATGTGTATTTTCACATCAAACCGAAGAAGATCTCCTTACGTATTGGAACATGTGCCAAGATGGCACCACAATTTTTTCGACCCTTCAGTATCATTGGGAGGTTTGGGCTAGTAGCCTATCAACTTGCACTGCCTCCGAGAGTGAAATTCAATGATGTTTTCAGTAAGGTCCCACCTTATCAACCATCAGTATTATACTAAGACTGACTTAAAATGAGATTTAAGTTTAAGTTTTTAAGACGTAAAGTTAATGCAAGGCAGGGAAAATTTTAGGGGCTAATATTCACAGATGTGCTAATTTTCCATGTTTTTTCCAAAAAAAAATTCGCCAATTCCCATTTTTTCCTAAAAATGATTTGCCCAAATTTTATAAGAAAAAATATTTTACCTTAAAAACGCCAAAATTTTATAAAAACTATATAAAATCATTAGAAGTTTGAATATTTTTACTCAAATATCACCAAGCATTTTATAGTTTGCATATTATAGAGTAGTAAGATTCGCCAAGGTTTCTAATCTTTCAGATAAATTTCCATCCTTAAAATTTTCCCTGATGCAAGGTCATATATCTATATTTTTGTTTTTATTTGTATTGGTATTCTTTACACTACACACTAATTTCTACTAACTAACTAACGCATGATAATATAACTTCTCATTAAAACTATAGGGTCATGGTTCCTCAAGATCCAAAACTTACAACCGTAAGTCTTAAAATCACATTTAAATGATAGAGTCTTTAGTGGGATAAACAATATCAATCTTTACAAACCATGATTTCCAATAAGCTAATTGTTCATTCTTTTGCAATTAAAAGTGTTTAAGAGTGACTAATTTGATTTTGTTCTAGATAATATGCATATGAATTCTTTGGAAAAACAAAGGGAAGAAAAATAAGATAATTCAACTTCTAAAGGAGTTGTTTCCAATTATTATGAATTCTTATGTGAGCTAACAATTACAACAATTCACCTACCCAATTTTCCTTCCTTTGATTTTTAATTCAATGGAATCATCATGCTTATTCTTTGAGATATTTCCAGAAACACCTTGGTTGCAAACCCTAAATTCACTTAGTCATATTTATAGACAATTCATAGATGTAATTAGCTACAACCATTGAAGCATTATGTCAAACATTTTGCAAGCATGACATGTACAGCCATTGAGGCATTTTTTCAAACACTTACAACCATAACCCTTAAGGCGATTTCACCAAAATTAACTAACATGAATCTAAGAATACATAATCATTATCAGTAATGCCAATAAGTGAACCTAATACATAAGTAGAACTGTCATCCATCTTGATTGTTGCATATACAAAAATTTACGCACATAATGACTATAAATATTTAAGAATTTTTACAAATAGCTCGCAGCGATCTAGCTATAGCCATTAGAGGATTTTGAACAACGGTTAGCAGTCACAAAACAAACTACTAGCTATTAAACTATCAAACAAGCAGTCACAAGTTATTTAAACTATCAATGTATTAACCATTGAGGCTTTAAAATAACTATTCCAAGTTTATATAACAGACTGGCTTCATAAAAAGATATTACCAAGTAAATTACAGCTAAAAAAAACAGCAAGACAAACCACCAGGCAGCGGCAGCAAATCTGTAACTCTGTTTTTTTAAATCAAATTTGGGGCGACATGGTCAAAAGGTACATATACCCCTTGAAGTTAAAATGAATCGAAACATAAACACCCAGAAATGTGATTATTTAAAACCACAACCAAAAACAAATTCCTACTATCTCATTTATCCCTTTTGTCAAACATATACTCTGCAAACTTATCTACATCTGTAAAAAGAGAAGGAAAAACCAAATTTATGCTATTAACATGTTTTCATAAAACTCATGGTAGTCTGAATGCTTTAGCCATTAAGACATGATGTAAATCAACTTGCAATGAAACTGTACAAAAAAAAACTTACATAAAATAAACTAAAGTTATTGCAAAATTCCTTCAACATTTAGTGTGCAGCATTTGATATACATCTATGTTTCAGTCAACAACCAAATAAGCAAAACCATGTAATGAACTACAAAAAGAAACTCAATATAATGATGTCAACATACCTCATAGTGAATTTATACAACTCAAAAAAATGGGAGTATGCTCTAGCTCCAATGAGAGTATGCTCCAGCTCCAATATCCTTACCAACTCATTGTGAACCACCTGGTTTTCTTCCCAACCATATCCAGGAAGAACTTCTCCCCCCGGAACCCCCGAGTTGCAAAATCTCACAAGAGGTACCAAAAGACAAGAGTAGAGAGATTTGCAAGGCAAACTAAGGAAAAAAAATTTCACTTCCTCTCAATACCACTCATGGCCAACCTCAATAGCTAGAGATCTTAGGATTTTAATAATAATTTCAGATTTATTATGGAAGCAATTGGCTACTCTCCATATCTCTCCATATCACTATTTTCCTCAAGTCTCTTCCACTCTTGGCCTCATAATCCTGTTGGGTTGTGTTATATTCTTTCCACGACTAGCCCACGTAGTTAACTAGGGGGTTAGAAGGGGGGCGGATCCCCCCCTTCCTTGTGCCGATTGCGTACCGAGGGGAGTCATAGGGGGTTTGAGGGGTGCAGGTAACCCCACTCTATGGGGTCTGGGGCAGCGCCCCAGAAAATTTTGTTTTTGGATGCTATGTTAGGTTGGGCGGACCTACCTATGGTTTTGTACATGATTTTCATACATGGTTTTGGATGCGATGGTTTTTGGTCCATGGTTTTCGACGCGTTGGTTTTCAATCCATGGTATTGGATGCTTCGATATGTATAAATATGTATTGTAACATTGAAAGGAATATAATGAAAAATCAAGCTGGTAGTCCCGGTTTTGGGATCCAAGGGAAATCTCTGTGTATATGTGTTTTATGTGTTATGCTCTCGCATTTATTATTTTATGTGTTTTAGAATTCGTATGCAGGTAATTTCTGTACGGGGTTAAAACCTACATTTGGTATCAGAGTTTTTTTGGCTTCAATGGGACACCTTTGTTGCTGAGGGGTTTCGTTCAGGCCTGTGGTAGACCCCGTTCAGTGGGAGATCTGCGGGATCGATTCTGGTGGTGAAAGAAGGTGGCGAGCAGTGGAAAGATAGAGATCGAGAAATTTAATGGTCAGAGTTTTGAGTTGTGGAAACTCAAGATGGAGGATCTATTGGTGGATAAAGATTAGTGGATCGCAGTAGATCCGAGTACTAAACGAACGGGAGTGTTTGATGAAGAATGGAAGATGTTGGATCGGAAGGCAAAGAACACAAGATGATTTTGTGTCTAAGATTCAGTATTGTTGAATGTATCATGGGAAGCTATGGCTAAGTCTTTGTGGGACAAGTTAGGGACTTTGTACCAATCTAAGTCTCTGGTGAATAAATTGTTCCTACGGAAAACGCTATATAACCAAAGGATGAAAGATGGAGACTCAGTGACAGAGCATCTGAATGTGTTTAATATTGTGGTAAGTCAGTTATCGTCTGTTGATATCAAAATTTAAGATGAAGATAAGTGCATTACTTTGTTTTGTTCTCTACCAGATTCGTGGGATAGTCTGGTTATTCTAATAGTTAGCAATGCAACTGCCTTGCAGTTTGATGAAATAGTCTCATCCTTGCTGACGGAGGAGATGAGATGGAAAAATATGGAGAGCCAGAATGGTGATGCCTTGTCTGTACGAGGACGGTCCCAGAATAGAAACAAGAATAAGTCATCGAGTGGTAGATCTAAATCTAGAGGAAGATCTAAATCTCCAGGAAAACTTGTAAAGGTGGTGTGCTAGAAATGCGGAAAGGAAGGGCACTACAAAAGGGACTGTAAATCTAAAGCTCCTAATAAAAGAAATGGATTTGATCATGCTCCTTCTACAGAGGAAAAAACCACCTCAGATGAAGGTGGGGATGTGTACTTGGCTTCTTCAAGTACACATGTAAATCATGAGGTATGGTTGATTGACTTAGGTGCATCCTTTCACTTCACTCCCCATAGAGAGTGGTTCTGCGAGTATGAGAAATGTGATGGTGGTGATGTCTTCTTGAGGGATGACAGGAAGGCTAGAATCGTTGGTCATGGAAAAGTAAAGTTGAAGTTGCAAGGTGGAAGGGTTAGAACACTTCCGGGTGTTCTGCATATTCTTGCATTAGCCAGAAATTTGATTTCTGTAAGCAAGTTGGATGATACAGGTGTAAAAACAGTGTTCAAGAAGGATACTCACAAGATGGTTTGGGGGGCATTGGTATTGATGCAGGGGGTTTGAATTGGAACTCTGCACAAGCTGCAAGGTAACACTGTTGTTGATGGGTGCAATAGTTTTGTGGTTCCTGAAAGTGGAGCAGAAAATCTAGTGGTCTCTCGAGAGAAGACCATGCTGTGGCATCAAAGGCTTGGACATATTGGAGAGAAGGGCCTTCGAATACTTCATGGTAAAGTTATGGTAGAAGGTATGAGTAATATATCTCTAGATTTTGATTTCTGTGAAAAGTGTGTATATGGGAAGCAGAATTGGGTGAGTTTCCCCTCTGGTGGTAAGAGGGAAAAACAAATATTAGATCTTGTTCATAGTGATGTGTTTGGACCTGTGAAGGTTCCATCACTGGGCAAGTTTGTGTACTATGTATCATTTATAGATTACTTCTTAAGGAATACATGGATATATTTCCTTAATAAGAAATTTGAAGTCTTTGACAGGTTTAAAGAATTTAAGGCTCTGGTGGAAAACCAGACAGAGAAGAAGATAAAGATGTTGAGGACATATAACAGTGGAGACTTTTGCGGTAAGGAATTTGAAGAATTTTGTAAGAAGTGTTGTATATCACGGCAGAAGACAACTCCATATACACCTCAGCAAAATGGAGTTGCCGAAAGAATGAACAAGACGTTGATGGAAAGGGCAAGAAGCATGTTCAGTGGTGCCAGGTTGGGACAAGAATTCTCGGCAGAGGCAGTGGAGACAGCATGTTACCTGGTCAACAGATCACCTTCATCAGTGTTGGAGGATAAGACTCCACAAGAGGGATGGACTAATAAGAAACCCTCTCTTTCACATCTGAGGCTATTTGGATGTGATGCATATGTACATGTTCCAAAGGAGAAACGAACCAAGTTGGATAGTAAATCTGAAAAGTGCATCTTTATTGGGTATAAGGATGGTTTAAAGGGTTATAAGCTTTGGAACCCGGTAACAAGGAAGGTTGTGTACAACCTGTTAGAGTCGGTCTAGTAGCCCTCCATCAGCGATCAAAACTCTTTGCATTTGCATAAGTAGGTGTCTCATCAGTGTCAATTTTTGCATCCCATTAGGCATGCCATAACCCTGATGGAGGAGCTGGTGTCTTTGTCCCCCTCTTGGCATTGCTGGATCAAAGTCATTTCAGTCCTTAATCTCTTTCAGGCTTGTCTTGTCTTGTCTTGAGGTCAAATTCCTAGGTCTAGGGTTTTGGTCAAGTTTGTTTACAAGGGCATGTCTCTGAAGGTCAACAAGTGCTCTGCAAGCCAGACGGATGATTTTCAAAATGTTTCTTCGCAAATTTCTATCTTGTACAGTTAATTTTCACCTTGGATTTAAAAACCCTGTTTTTAAAGCCAAGGTCATTTTTCAAATTTTTGTAAACAGTGATGAAATTTCAAAAAGCTTCCAAGGACAGCATGTAACCCTGGTTCCCTTGCTAAGATCCCTCAGATGATATCCCTCCAAAAAGTATCGAGCAAAAGCATTAAATGAGTCAATTTCAGGACAAAGGAAACCAAAATGGTCAATTTTGTAAAGTGTCAAAGAAAAACATTATAAAGTGGGTTTGGGCATGAAATTATTTCAAATCAAAGTTATAAAAGCCCAATCTCCCTCCATTTACCCTCATTGTGCATCTAACTCACTTGCAAAAGAGATTGGGCGAGGGTTGGAGCGAAATTGTGAGCAGACCAGGAGCACGACCCGTCAGACCAGGCGCGCGACCCGTCAAGCGCCTTCCAGCAGTGTTATTTTCTAACGGGCACAACCCGTCAATGGTGCGCGACCCGTCAGCGCCCTCCTTACCAAATCACCTGCAAATTCATCCAAGGAGCCAACAAAATTGCTAAATTGCCTAAGGTAGGCCCTCTAACTTACAAATTGCTGCTTGTTATGGTTAAAGACATCATGAATACATGTTTTAAAGATCTCATTGTGCAAGAGAAAAAGCTCTATATGGCTGTGGTTTAAAATTGTAAAATATGCCTAGGGTTTTATGTTGTTTTAAGGTTTTTCCCATGTAAATCATTTTTCCCATTTCCCATGTCATTTTCCTTGTCTTTCTATATAAATTTCCCTTTTAAATTTGTAAAGAAAACCTAAACCCTACCCCTTTTCCCTAAAAAATGAAGAATCAAGCCCTAACCCTACCTCTCATTATACCCATGTAAACGTATATAATGATGCATATGCAATGATTTTTGCAATGTTTTTTCCCTTAAATCCCTGTTTTATATATTTATTCCCATTTTCCCTTTAAAGGTGTCCCTCCCCTAACATTCCCCTCGTGCTCCTTGTCCCCTTGAAACAACATATAAATCAGCATTTTACAAGGTAGAAACAGCAGTACATTTTGGCCACTCTGCTCCTTAAACAATGTCAGAAACCGAAACCTATGAGCAGAGTGATGACCAGGCATCAGCTTCAGAGATTGAGGTACAGAGGAGGCCTCATAAGGGTGGAAAGGGCGGTCATCATAGGCGAGAGGAGCCCACCTCTTTGACAGATTTACAAGCTTGTCCTATGGCAGTCTCATGTTTCCAGTACATGTCTTGCTATGAGTTTTGCGAGAGGATCTCTCGGATTCAGCACCACAGAGAGTTGGCTCGCCTATTTGTTTTACACTTGCATGATGGACATGTCAACCTTGCCGGGGTGGACTTTACATTGACACCCGAGATGATTGCACAGGCCACAGGGATACCTAATGTCGGAGAGGTATGGAATAAGCGCAAGGTGTTGGACAGTGTTCATTTTGAGCCTTTAGTTAGACCAGCACTCATGAGACACTTGACAGGAGTGTTTCCCTTCATATTTCTCAGGAGTGAGTATGCTCCCATGATGAGGCTCATCATGCTCTATTTTACCTGTGAGGGCAGATTTTCACAAGTATATCCGTACCATATTCGCATATTGATGCACTTCACACGGGTACGGATGATGAACATCCCTTTTTTCTTCTATCAGAACATTGAGAGGATGGTGTCCATGATGCAGAGGAAGAGCCCGACACAGCAGTATAGGAGCCTTTACCATTATGGTTTGATACAGCTTGTGGTGTTACATCAGTTGGCTCAGCAGGGCATCTCATGGGAGGAGTTCATCTCTCGTGAGCTTTTCACAGCACCACCACCGCCACATCCTGAGGTTTTTCACAAGGAGGGAGGACCATCACAGCAGCATGACATCCCCGTCACTAGACATGTCAGCTCCTCACCTTTGGTTACTTATCAGAGAGGCCAGAGGACCTTATTTGCAGTAGCTCGGCGAGTACTTTCTCCACAGCATGTGGAAGGGGTCTCGCCTTCTTCATCAGCTCAGCGAGTGTTATCTCCACAGCAGGTGGAAGGGGCCTCGCTTTCATCAGCAACACAGGCAGCACAGAGGGGCAAGCAGCCCAAGATTGATGAGGGGCCATCAGGTGTTCCAACTATCGAGCTTATTGATCTTGATGTCAGTTCTCCTAGCCTAGAGTCGAAGGAGATCATTCAGCACCTTAGAGCTGAAAATGATGCATTGCAGAGGAGATTAGAGGGGGCACAATGGACAATCTCATATCTAGAGCAGCGCAACAAACAGTTGGAGGATGAGCAAGCTCTTGATGAGTTGTGGAGGATCCGTAGTGACCGCAACTTGAATCGAAAAAGACCCGGTGATCCATTGCCCGCTGAGCGAGAGTCCATACTTATCCAGCTCAATGCTCACTTGGAGAGGTTGTTGGCTAAGGCCAACCAAGATAAAAAAAAATTTAGAAACATGAAGAACCATTATTGGGCGAGAATGCACGTGTGCAAGGCAAAGATGAAGATGTTCCAAAGGCGGTTGGCCAAGGCACAAAAAAGGAGAAAGAGGCCCGATCCCCTCCATATCTTGGCTGATGCCTCACTGAAGGACCAAGGCACTAAATAGCCTAGCCACAGCACAAATCCCAAGAAATTGTGAGCATTTTTGGTAAATTTTGGTTTTTTCAGGCAATTTACAGGTTTTCTCCATTAACGGGTCTCACCCCCCGCGCAACCCTTCATCCTGGCAACTCCATTTTGCAAAAACTCAGCATTTCCAGATTTTTCATGAGAAGTTACATATGCTCATCCATGGCCAAGAGATTTTATGAAGTTTTGGGCCTCCAGAAAGTCAAAAAAACAAGCAAAAAATGACTTTCTGCCACATTTTTGAGACACAGAAAGCAGTCTTGGGAGATTGCAATTTTGGAGGGGCAAATGACCACCAAATTCGGAAATTCCAGTTGGGTTGGAAAGTTGACTCACAGACCTTTCCAACAAGCCTACTCGTGCTCAATTTGGACACCTGAAAGTTCCCCAAAAGTGGTCCCAAAGGCACGCGACCCGTCAGGCAAAGGCGCGCGACCCGTCAGGCAAATTTCTCCAAATTTCAGGGTACAGCTCAGAAAAACGAAGTTTGACCCTGTTTGACTTTTTGGGGTGGATTATTATCCTCTTTGATGTAATTAATGTACTTTTATGACACTTTTACACTTATGTACCTCTTCTAGAAGATTCATTCATGAAATAGGTGAAAATTAAATGAATGAATTGGTTTCCTAGCTTATAGAGGCAAGTTGTTTTGACTGCCTAGTTTTCAGTGCTTAGTTTAGAAGTGGTTGAAATAGCTCCTAGGATAGTGAGCTCGACCCATGGAGGCAGGGAAAGAGGTTAGATGATCTATATTATGTACTTTCTTGCTCATTTTCATGGTTGGACTCTTGAGGGAGAAGCTATCATTGTATTATTCACTGTATCTCTGCAATTTTTGGCTAAGGAAGACCAGGGTTTTGCAGTCCTTTTTGGGATTCTTGTGGTTACATGTATTGATAGTGTGTTTCTCTATGTACTTGTAAGTGTGTTATGTGAATCATTTCCTTACTTTTCCTTCTGCACATTAAACAAATGAAGTGTTAAAGTAGAATTCATGACTGTCATGCTCTGCTTTTAAGTTTGTTTAATTTCAATGTTTTCTGTTGTTTAAGGAGAATTCAAAGTTATTGTTTGCTCTCCTTAGCTCCTCACTCGTCTTTCTCATCCATTCACCTCAATCTAAGGCATCAATATTGTATCCTATCTCGCCCCAAAGAACCCCCTGCAGAAACTGTGTCCTATCCCCGCACCCAAAATTGCCACTCCTCAATTTGCCACCAAAAACCCTAAAAATTCCAAATCAACCCTTTTGATCAGTTTACTAGCCTAAAATCAGTGTTACCCTATTGGTTATCTCGCCCACTAAAGATATTTATCGAGATAGACCGGAGAGAGCCCTCTCCCGCCCCGTAGGGCTAGCTACGAGGCTAAGTGGTTTGATGTTGCCTTGAGGTTTACCTTTCTCAGCCTGAGGTGAAATTTCAAGCGCTAACATATTGGCGACCATACTGGGGAGAACAAACTAATCGTTTGCTCATTGACGTGTTATTTCATAAGTCTTAGACGGAGCCTGAAGATACGCCAAGTAGCCTTCGAAAACGCTCTTGTTTTACATCAGCGTTAGTAGATAAACGTTGCTTCAGTCAATCTCCGTGAGCTTGTGAACGTAGCGCTTCATTGACACTTTATCCCAGTATAATTGTTAACTCTGAGCCGTGGATGATAGGTTGAGAGTTTTCACAGGCTGAATGGTTTTTCTTTCCTAGTCTTTTTAAGAAAAACAAGCTGGCTACAGATCCTAGACCCATTTTCAAACCCCATTCATCTCCAGCTATAATCAAGTATTTCGAAGATCTAGACTTGACGAAAGCTTTGAGTTGTCTCTGTTTAAAGCCAAGTCTGAAAGTGCGCTCGACTCTCTAGTCCTTGACCCTGATTTTGCAGCTGCTATTGAGTTTGATAGACATAACAAGTTGGTCGAAAATTTCATTTTGAGACATCTCCAGACACATATTCAAGCTACTACCCTTGCTGATTTTGTTGAGAATATCTCTGATCATATTGGATCCACTATCACGGCTCACGAAGAATCTTATCCTCCTTATGTTTCAGTTTCGCCTATAATCACCTATCCCGAATCCACAGTCGGTTCTCCTTCTACACCCCATACCCCTCCTACTTCTCCTACCCCTCCGACTCCCCCAACTCCACAAACTACAGCTCCTCTTATTATAGTCCCTGCTATCACAGCTCCTCCTCCTCATACTCATCCTACTCCTCCTCCTAAAGCAATGGCTGCCCGGTTTGCCCCACTTGCTCTTCCCCAAAATCTTCATGATATGCCAGTTGATTATCAAAGTAAAATCCCCATCTTTGATGGCACTCCACAAATTATTTCTGCTCAGCAACATATTGGCGACCATACTGGGGAGAACAACTTGTCTGTTGATTGATGTGTTTGCTTCATAAGTCTTAGACGGAGCCTGAAGTTACGCCAGGTAGCCTTCGAAACGCTTTTGCTTTGCATAAGCGGAAGTAGATAAACGTTGCTTCAGTCAATCTCCGTGAGCTTGTGAATACGGCCACTTCATTTTCATTTTACCCCAGTACATGTATCAAGTTCAGATCTGATTGTTGATAGTGGACAACGATCAGACACTGACAAGGCTAAAATCATTCACTGGCGACTCCTTCACTGAAAACTCCAGCAATCAATACTTCATGGTGACTTCATTGCAGGAAGATCAGTGGCTTTGAGCTTTTCAAGATGGATCGGATCGCAAGAAGATATGCTCCCTTGAGCCGAGATCACATCCCTGGTTTTCCAAATAAAATTCCAAAGGTAGATTGGTCAAGGAATCTGCCTATATTTAATGATGATGGTAAGAAGGATGCTACTTTACATCTAGTTAGATTTCATATGCATATTCGCAAGTTGAAGGTGGATTTTCCTGAAGATTTCTTGATGAAGATATTCATGGCCACTCTGGAAGGTAAAGCCCAATCATGGTATGAAATTTTGCCGCATGCTTGTATTTACTGTTTAAAGGATTTTCATGCTATGTTCATTGAACGATATAAGGACTCTTATCCATCATTAAATTTAGTTCAAGACTGTTGCAAGCATGCTTATAGTTTTATTGAAAGCCTTGAGAAGTTTTATGAAGATGATAATTTTATGGACGTTGAGATTATGGAGGCTCTGTATGAGAATCCATTTCAGCAACATGAAGAGAACCTAGTGGATACCCATCAAGATGATCAGGAAGTTTTGCAGTAGAATCAAGATCAGCAGCTTGAAAATGGCCATATGGCTGAAAATGATGAAAGAGAGGGTTCTATTTCAGATCTGCCCACAGAAGAAGACAGCGTGCAGGGTAGTCAAGATTCATGTGATGCAGCCAAGTCAGCTATGTCAGATCAACCTTCAGATCATGATGACCAAGAATACCTTATGCTGAATCCTGAAAAGGAGAATTTTGTTGTTGAAATCATAGACAGCGGTATGGATTCAAATGTTCTTAGTCGTGCTGCCAGTCTGTCATTAGAACCGAGTCTTCATGAGGAGGTCATTCAGTCAGCTCATGAACAGCAAGGTGAGATCTTTGCTCAAGCAAGTGAAAAAGTTTCTTTGAGTGAATTTGTGGCAAACGATCTAAATGATAATACTGTGCTTGATAATATTGAAGAATGTAATAAGGAACTTGATAATTTGGTTGTGATATCATATGAAGATGACCTACAGCACATTCACACCATAGAAGAACAAAACATTCAGGATTTCCATTCAGATTCCTCTTCATATGTTTCATGTGCTGAAATGCTTTTCCAAGAAGAGATCTGCTCATCCATTTGTTCAGAGTTTTTTGAAGCCCATGAGCATACTTTCACCGAAGCACATGAGGAAGGCAAATCAGAAATTGAAACAAAGGATACCTTGATCTTTCAGCAGGAGGTGGCAATGGCGAATCTTCATGTTTTTTACGATCCTCTAGCAAGTTTGTTGCAATCAGCAGTGAAAGTGATTAATGTTGTGTTCAGTGATGAAGGAGATCATGGTCGACTATGTTTTTGGATGCCCAGTTACCAGTATCTATTGTTGATAATGAGATCTGATTGGGAGAATCAATCAAGAAGGCATCTGCTTGATTGGTTGCATTGGCATTTTGATATAGTTTGATGGTATATTGTCTTGTAAGAAACACAGGTGGTTGTCATCATGATTTCAAATCTTGATGGACTGCTGCCCTTCAATAAGCTTTGTAAGTTCTTGTTTTAGTTAAGTCAGTCATGAGTCATTTGTGAGTCAGTTTTCAGTCATGTAGGTTTCATAATTGAGTCGGTTTGAATCAAGTTTCAATCAATAAATGAGTCAAAGTCTTGTATTGTTTGTCAAACAATGACTCCATCGCACAATGGATGAAAGCACTGGTCTGCTCTCCCAGAGGTCTAAGGTTCTTGGTACCTCCAAGGAGCTACCATCCCCATTGGAGCCAATGTTAGAGTCGGTCTAGTAGCCCTCCATCAGCGATCAAAACTCTTTGCATTTGCATAAGTAGATGTCTCATCAGTGTCAATTTTTGCATCCCATTAGGCATGCCATAACCCTGATGGAGGAGCTGGTGTCTTTGTCCCCCTCTTGGCATTGCTGGATCAAAGTCATTTCAGTCCTTAATCTCTTTCAGGCTTGTCTTGTCTTGTCTTGAGGTCAAATTCCTAGGTCTAGGGTTTTGGTCAAGTTTGTTTACAAGGTCATGTCTCTGAAGGTCAATAAGTGCTCAGCAAGGCAGAGGGATGATTTTCAAAATTTTTCTTCGCAAATTTCTATCTTGTACAGTTAATTTTCACCTTGGATTTAAAAACCTTGTTTTTAAAGCCAAGGTCATTTTTCAAATTTTTGTAAAAAGTGATGAAATTTCAAAAAGCTTCCAAGGACAACATGTAACCCTGGCTCCCTTGCTAAGATCCCTCAGATGATATCCCTGCAAAAAGTATTGAGCAAAAGCATTAAATGAGTCAATTTCAGGACAAAGGAAACCAAAATGGTCAATTTTGTAAAGTGTCAAAGAAAAACATTATAAAGTGGGTTTGGGCATGAAATTATTTCAAATCAAAGTTATAAAAGCCCAATCTCCCTCCATTTACCCTCATTGTGCATCTATCTCACTTGCAAGAGAGATTGGGCGAGGGTTGGAGCGAAATTGTGAGCAGACCAGGCGCGCGACCCGTCAAGTGCCTTCCAGCAGTGTTATTTTCTAACGGGCGCGACCCGTCAATGGCGCGCGACCCGTTGGGTGAGGCGCGCGACCCGTCAGCGCCTCCTTACCAAATCGCCTGCAAATTCATCCAAGGATCCAACAAAATTGCTAAATTGCCTAAGGTAGGCCCTCTAACTTACAAATTGCTGCTTGTTATGGTTAAAGACATCATGAATACATGTTTTAAAGATCTCATTGTGCAAGAGAAAAAGCTCTATATGGCTGTGGTTTAAAATTGTAAAATATGCCTAGGGTTTTATGTTGTTTTAAGGTTTTTCCCTTGTAAATCAATTTTCCCATTTCCCATGTCATTTTCCTTGTCTTTCTATATAAATTTCCCTTTTAAATTTGTAAAGAAAACCTAAACCCTGCCCCTTTTCCCTAAAAAATGAAGAATCAAGCCCTAACCCTACCTCTCATTATACCCATGTTAACAATTTATATAATGATGCATATGCAATGATTTTTGCAATGTTTTTTCCCTTAAATCCCTGTTTTATATATTTATTCCCATTTTCCCTTTAAAGGTGTCCCTCTCCTAACATTCCCCTCGTGCTCCTTGTCCCCTTGAAACAGCATATAAATCAGCATTTTACAAGGTAGAAAAAGCAGTACATTTTGGCCACTCTGCTCCTTAAACAATGTCAGAAACCGAAACCTATGAGCAGAGTGATGACCAGGCATCAGCTTCAGAGATTGAGGTACAGAGGAGGCCTCATAAGGGTGGAAAGGGCGGTCATCATAGGCGAGAGGAGCCCACCTCTTTGACAGATTTACAAGCTTGTCCTATGGCAGTCTCATGTTTCCAGTACATGTCTTGCTATGAGTTTTGCGAGAGGATCTCTCGGATTCAGCACGACAGAGAGTTGGCTCGCCTATTTGTTTTACACTTGCATGATGGACATGTCAACCTTGCTGGGGTGGACTTTACATTGACACCCGAGATGATTGCACAGGCCACATGGATACCTAATGTCGGAGAGGTATGGAATAAGCGCAAGGTGTTGGACAGTGTTCATTTTGAGCCTTTCGTTAGACCAGCACTCATGAGATACTTGACAGGAGTGTTTCCCTTCAGATTTCTCAGGAGTGAGTATGCTCCCATGATGAGGCTCATCATGCTCTATTTTACCTGTGAGGGCAGATTTTCACAGGTATATTCGTACCATATTCGCCTATTGATGCACTTCACACGGGTATGGATGATGAACATCCCTGTTTTCTTCTATCAGAACATTGAGAGGATGGTGTCCATGATGCAAAGGAAGAGCCCGGCACAGCAGTATAGGAGCCTTTACCATTATGGTTTGATTCAGCTTGTGGTGTTACATCAGTTGGCTCAGCAGGGCATCTCATGGGAGGAGTTCATCTCTCATGAGCTTTTCACAGCACCACCACCGCCACATCCTGAGGTTTTTCACAAGGAGGGAGGACCATCACAGCAGCATGACATCCCCGTCACTAGACATGTCAGCTCCTCACCTTTGTTACTTATCAGAGAGGCCAGAGGGCCTTATTTGCAGCAGCTCGGCGAGTACTTTCTCCACAGCATGTGGAAGGGGTCTCGCCTTCTTCATCAGCTCAGCGAGTGTTATCTCCACAGCAGGTGGAAGGGGCCTCGCTTTATTCAGCAGCACAGGCAACACAGAGGGGCAAGCAGCCCAAGATTGATGAGGGGCCATCAGGTGTTCCAGCTATCGAGCTTATTGATCTTGATGTCAGTTCTCCTAGCCTAGAGTCGAAGGAGATCATTCAACACCTTAGAGTTGAAAATGATGCATTGCAGAGGAGATTAGAGGGGGCACAATGGACAATCTCATATCTAGAGCAGCGCAACAAACAGTTGGAGGATGAGCAAGCTCTTGATGAGTTGTGGAGGATCCGTAGTGACCGCAACTTGAATCGAAGAAGACCCGGTGATCCATTGCCCGCTGAGCGAGAGTCCATGCTTATCCAGCTCAATGCTCACTTGGAGAGGTTGTTAGCTAAGGCCAACCAAGATAAAAAATTGTTGAGAAAAATGAAGAACCATTATTGGGCGAGAATGCACGTGTGCAAGGCAAAGATGAAGATGTTCCAAAGGCGGTTGGCTAAGGCACAAAAAAAGAGAAAGAGGCCCGATCCCCTCCATATCTTGGCCGAGGCCTCACTGAAGGACCAAGGCACTAAATAGCCTAGCCACAGCACAAATACCAAGAAATTTTGAGCATTTTTGGTAAATTTTGGTTTTTTCAGGCAATTTACAGGTTTTCTCCATTAACGGGTCTCACCCCCCGCGCGACCCTTCATCCTGGCAACTCCATTTTGCAAAAACTCAGCATTTCTAGATTTTTCATGAGAAGTTACATATGCTCATCCATGGCCAAGAGATTTTATGAAGTTTTGGGCCTCCAGAAAGTCAAAAAAACAAGCAAAAAATGACTTTCTGCCACATTTTTGAGACACAGAAAGAAGTCTTGGGAGATTGCAATTTTGGAGGGGCAAATGACCACCAAATTCAGAAATTCCAGTTGGGTTGGAAAGTAGACTCACAGACCTTTACAAAAAGCCTACTCTTGCTCAATTTGGACACCTGGAAGTGCCCCAAAAGTGGTCCAAAAGGCGCGCGACCCATCAGGCAGAGGCGCACGACCCGTCAGGCAAATTTCTCCAAATTTCAGGGTACAGCTCAGAAAAACGCAGTTTGACCTTGTTTGACTTTTTGGGGTGGATTATTATCCTCTTTGATGTAATTAATGTAATTTTATGACACTTTTACACTTATGTACCTCTTCTAGAAGATTCATTCATGAAATAGGTGAAAATTAAATGAATGAATTGGTTTCCTAGCTTATAGAGGCAAGTTGTTTTGACTGCCTAGTTTTCAGTGCTTAGTTTAGAAGTGGTTGAAACAGCTCCTAGGATAGTGAGCTCGACCCATGGAGGTAGGGAAAGAGTTTAGATGATCTATATTATGTACTTTCTTGCTCATTTTCATGGTTGGACTCTTGAGGGAGAAGCTATCATTGTATTATTCACTGTATCTTTGCAATTTTTGGCTAAGGAAGACCAGGGTTTTGCAGTCCTTTTTGGGATTCTTGTGGTTACATGTATTGATGGTGTGTTTCTCTATGTACTTGTAAGTGTGTTATGTGAATCATTTCCTTACTTTTCCTTCTTCACATTAAACAAATGAAGTGTTAAAGTATAATTCATGACTGTCATGCTCTGCTTTTAAGTTTGTTTAATTTCAATGTTTTCTGCTGTTTAAGGAGAATTCAAAGTTATTGTTTGCTCTCCTTAGCTCCTCACCTATATTTCTCATCCATTCACCTCAATCTAAGGCATCAATACTGTATCCTATCTCGCCCCAAAGAACCCCCTGCAGAAACTGTGTCCTATCCCTGCACCCAAAATTGCCACTCCTCAATTTGCCACCAAAAACCCTAAAAATTCCAAATCAACCCTTTTGATCAGTTTACTAGCCTAAAATCAGTGTTACCCTATTGGTTATCTCGCCCATTGAAGATCTTTATCGAGATAGACTGGAGAGAGCCCTCTCCCGCCCCGTAGGGCTAGCTACGAGGCTAAGTGGTTTGATGTTGCCTTGAGGTTTACCTTTCTCAGCCTGAGGTGAAATTTCAAGCACTAACACAACCGAGATGTGGTGTTCAAAGAGGTGAAAGATGTTATTAAACATGAATTCCAACCAAATGAACCTGAGAAGATAGAGTTTGAGTTAAAGGAGGAAGAATCAGACTCTACAGCAGAGGAGGAATCAGAAGATGAAGAGCCACAAACTACGGGTGTGAGAATATCATTCGAGAAAGAAGGCAACCAGAAAGGTATAGTCCATCTGCTTTCTATTCAAATTTTTCTTTATCTATTACTGATGATGATCCCAAAACTGTGAAGGAAGAAGTAGATTCAGAGGATGGAAAACTTTGGAAAGAGGCCATGGTTGATGAAACAGCATCTTTGCACAAAAATGAGGCTTGGGATCTGGTGGAGTTGCCAGTTGGAAGGAAACCCATTGGCAGCAAATGGGTGTTCAAGAAGAAGACAAATGCAGAAGGAAAGGTGGAGAAATACAAAGCTCGGTTGGTAGCAAAAGGTTATTCCTAGGTGTTGGGAATTGATTTTGGTGACATTTTTTCTCCTGTTGCCAAGGTAACTTCTATTAGATTGCTTTTATCTGTTGTTGTTGCTTTTGATTTTGAGGTAGAACAGATGGATGTGAAGATAGCATTCTTCACGGGGATCTGGAAGAGGAGATCTACATGAAGCAACCTGAACGCTTTGCGGTGAAGGGTAAGAAAGAATTGGTTAAAATAGTCACCAAGGATCTGGTATCCGAAATTTGATACATTTATACAGGGACTTGGCTTCACCAGAAGCAAAGCATATCACTGTGTGTATTTTAAATTAATTGGTGACCGTGTTATTTATCTGGTCTTGTATGTGGATGATATGTTGTTGGTTGGAAATGACAAAGAAATTATCCAGGATTTGAAGACCCATTTGTCCTCCAAATTTGACATGAAATATCTTGGTGCTGCAAACTATATTTTAGGCATGGAAAATTAAAAGAGATCAGAAAAAGAGGAAGCTCTAGTTAAGCCAGAGGAAGTATGTCAAGACAATTTTGCAGCGGTTTAGTATGCAGGATAGTAAACCGGTGAAGGTTCCTATTCCTGTAGGTGTAAAGTTATCTTCTAAACAGTGTCCCAGGACATAAGAAGAGGAAGAGGACACGTCCCGTGTTCCATATGCAAGTGCAGTCGGTAGCCTGATGTATGCGATGGTTTTTACTAGACCAAACATTTCACATGCAGTGGGAGTATTGAGCAGGTTTATGTCAAAACTAGGGAAGGAGCACTGGACAGGAGTGAAGCGGGTTTTCAGGTATTTGCGTGGCACTAGTGATTATGGTTTGTGCTACCAAGGAAGACCAGGATTGGACAGAGTGTTGGATATTCATGGCTTTGTTGATCCAGACTGGGCTGGAGATCTGGATCAGAGAAGATCTACAAGTGGGTATGTGTTTAACCTATTTGGAGGTGCAATCAGTTGGATAAGTAGCAAACAATCTATAGTGGCACTATCAACTATAGAGGCAGAATACATGGCAGCCACTCATGCAAGCAAGGAAGCAGTTTGGTTGCAGAGATTGTGTTCAAGTATGGGGCTAGTACAAGGAGCTATAAGGATAGACTGTGATAGCCAAAGTGCAATTTTCTTAGCAAAAAACCCTGCATATAATTCAAAGACAAAGCACGTTGATGTTCAGTATCACTTTGTGAGGGATATGATAGAAGACAAAAAGGTGTTGCTGGCAAAGGTGGACATTTTGAAGAATACTACAGATGCATTGACAAAATCTGTGATCTCTGAGAAGTTCTCTTGGTGTAGAGAAACAATGGGCGTTACAGAGCTGGATAAATGACTAAGCTCTCTTGTGGCCCCCTATGGAAAGAAAACAAGAAGTGGGAGAATGTTGGGTTGTGTTATATTTTTTCCACAACTAGTCCACATAGTTAACCGGGGGGTGAGAAGGGGGTGGAGCCCCCCCTTTGTTGCGTCGATTGCATAGCAGGGGGAGTCACAGGGGGTTTGACGGGTGCAGGTAACCCCACTCTATGGGGTCTGTGGCAGCACCTAGGAAAATTTTGTTTTTGGATGCTATGTTAGGTTGGGCGGACCTACCTATGGTTTTGTGCATGATTTTTGCACATGGTTTTGGATGCGATGGTTTTCGGTCCATGGTTTTGGACGCGATGGTTTTTTGTCCATGGTATTGGATGCTTTGGCATGTATAAATATGTATTGTAACATTGAAAGGAATGTAATGAAAAATCAAGCTGGTAATCTCAATTTTTGGATCCAGGGAAAAATCTCTGTGTATATGTGTTTTATGTGTTATGCTCTCGCATTGTTTATTTTCCGTGTTTTAGAATTCGTATGCAGGTAATTTCTGTACGGGATTAAAACCTACAAATCCCCAAGTGAGAATACATGAGACTCATATATATGAGGAACAACCAATTCTTGTCATAAAGGAGGAGTAATGTGCAATCATTGGATTCCATTTAAAGGAGCGTAACTTATTCCATTAATGAGAGGTATGCATGCCTTAGTTAAGGAGAGTGTAACATATGCATTAAAGAGAGCGTAAGAGGAATATTTTATGACATATTTTTAATGAGTGAAAAGGAATATTTCATTCTTTGATGAGTGCATAAAATAGAGTATAATGAATTATTTAAGAGAGAGAGAGAGAGAGTTACATAGAGCCATGAGAGTCATGAAGGAGATGTGTGAATTCATTGAGGAGATAAAATTGACTTGTGATTCCTTTTTAATGATAATATCATAGTCTCGTAAAAGATAATAATAATATTAGTAATATTGAGGATTCAATCAAGATTGAAGTATTAGTATTGATTAATGATAAGTTAAGCCGTTTTTCTTCAACTCCGCTTGATTGCCAATTTATGCAAGGTGATTTACTATTTTTGGAAAGTCGTGCTTGAGATGTTGGACATGACTTTTTATTTTTAGAAAGTCATTCCAGAATTGTGAGAATGAAATTTTATTTAAGGAAATTCATCCGTGAGTGGTATTTTTATTCTGGAGAATAGGGATTTTGCACCCCTATTTCATTCATCTCTGTGCCTTAGTAGATTGAGGACTCCGCGCCCTGATCTACTCCAAAGATCCAAGATTCCACATCTTGATCTTTTTAAATATTCAGGACTCTGCGCCCTAAATATAAAAGACTCCATGTCTTTATCTTTCTTGGATTTAGGACTCCACACCCTAATTTCCATGACCTCTCATCTACTCTGCTTTGAAACTTTGTGTTTCTTCTTATGGTACTGATTGTGAGATTTTACCCATCTGATGGTTCACTAGTAAGGCCTTGTTCAAAGACCTGCACACATTACAATCTCATAGGTCAAAGGAATAAAATGAATTTCATAATGAAATTAACTTAATCACATTTTACCCAAAATGGTGCATGGCTTCCACATTCATTTTGGTTTTGAATAAATGACTTCCACAATCATTCATAATTGAAAATCCTTGTTGGAAAATGACCACGTACCCTACCACATCCTGCTTAGTACAATATTAGACATATATAATCACACAAATCATGTATCATCCATAAATCATAATTAACCATCTATTCCACATAACCATTGAAATCCTTGGGTATATGTGTCTCAATCTTGGATCACCATCCATGTCATACACCTGCTTCATAAATTAGATACAAACAAAAAAACATATGTATAACATTTTACTTAACCAAAACCATCTAATACAAATAATCAATGATGCCACATATAAGAGGAAATATAACTATATAAAATATTAGTATCAATATGACTTTGATCCTATCCTTTGGTATTGGATCCTTCCTCTCATTTTCCCACATTTATTTGTAATACATTTAAGCCATTTGTTTCTCTTCTAACCTCATGCATTAGGGGGCATCTATTATATCCCATTATTGATAGAAACCCTAATCCTATCTTCCAACTTGCCAACCAAAATGTAGAATTATTCCTACTTGAATGTACATTTTTAGTAGCCCATCACTCCTACAAACTTGTCATCCTGAGAACCATCGCTCCCCTATAGTGGGATAGCTTGACACTTAAGTACCCTACCTACCTTTGGCATGGGAGTCGTGGAGGTGATTTTTCTAGAATAGGATAATATCGAGGAGATGAGCTTGGCCACATGGTCTTCACTCAGTGAACCTCTAACATAGCACGTGCATTCGTGGAATACTAAATAATACCCTTAATTTGACTCAATATTGGAAAATACCTCTAAAAATCACATTATTTGACCCCTCCCAATACAAACCTAATACACCTTCCCAATTTAAGAAACCCCTACTTTCTCTAAATATTGTAAGTATCAATTTTTTCATTAACATTTTTTTATACCCCTTTATATATTTTCATTAACTTTGAGCTCCATTTTTTATACCTGCCAATATAAAACCCCTTTACCCCCTATTATATGCTCAATATATTATATCATTTTTTCCTCAAAATATATCTCACAATATGAATGCACGTGGTATGGTATTTCTCCTCCAGTGAAGCCCTCACGAGCTTGGCCCACTTATTCATGAGTTGGATGAGGGTAAATTATTTTGGAAGTTTCCTAACTTCTTATGGCCCTAGCTTTCTAGACATATCCTACTAAGTTTACAAAAAATCCTATATAGAGAGTGTTGGAAATTTGGCATTGCCTCGATGGCTAGTGGTAGGCAGTGAGTGTGTTAGCAATGATGACAACATTCATGCTAAGAGATGTGATGGATAGTTGGCATGGTCTGAATGGCTAGTGGTAGCAATTGTGTTGGAATTGATGTAAACTAGATGAGCATTGAGGCTAGTGGTAGGATATGATGTTAGAATTGATGTGTTTGATATGTCAATCTCAATGGGAGTCCCATAGTTGTTGCAGTCTCTTATAGGGAATCATGATAGTAGCAGGCTTATTGGAGAAGCCATAAAATGATGACTATGATGGCCAAGAGGCTCAATCTTTGGAGGAATTTCTCAATCAGGAATCTTGCTCAAATTCTCATGGAAATGTTATACATGGAAATTTCGTGGTAAGATCTTTCCAACTATATGTTGAAGTCCACAAATGGCCTCCTAGTTCAAAAGTTATTAATTGTCAAAGTAAGGACCTTGAAGTCATTTGGAGCAGTTCCTGGAACCCCGAAAGCTTATTTTAAAAAGGCCACAGGATTATAGTGAGTCAGTGAATAGGGAAGCCCAAAACCTCAGAAGGTTGGAAAATCGGAAGCTTGAAAGATTATTTAAAAAAGCTACGGGATTACAGTGAGCTGGGGAAGCGGGAAGCTCGAAACCCCAGAAATTCAGAATCCCAAAATGTCAGAGCCCAGAGGTTTATTTAAAAGGTGTTAAGGGATTGTAGTAAGTCGGGGTCATGTGAACAAATCCCAGAAGGTCGAAATCCCGGAGGAGCAGAAGACTGGAGGGTCAGAATCCCGAAAGGTTGAAACCTTGTAACTTCTTATTAAAATAATTACTTAAGAGTGTCGAGATTGAGGGCTTCATGATTTAGAGTTGGAAGTAGGTCACATGAACATTCAACTATTTACAAAGGAGATCACATGCAAAACCAAGGATCGAGGTACCCTTTCTCTCTCCTCCGACAAGACAGGTGGAAACATATTATTGGTTAGAGATGACATCAACATTACATAACCTTGGACATGTGGCAAGAAGTTATGGTGTTTTCATGTACCCAAAAGGCCCATATATGGGTGAGACATGGACCTCTCACACGTAGACATGTGGCATGGATAACATCATCATGTCATCACCCTGGTAGAGGGCATTCCCCAAAGGTCAAATACCATGTAACTATTCGTTAATTGAATTTCTTAAAGGTTGTGAGCATCAGGGATCATTAATTGATAGGACAACAATTGAATTTTTTTTACCAACATTTGACATTTCGTCAAAAGTCGAAGAACACACACAAAACTTTTATTTTGGTGGTTTCCCATGCTATTGGTAATGAAGGGCCTTCGAGCATTAATAAAGTAATAACACCGCGGGAAAACATTTAAAGGGGCCTAGGAAAAATTCAAAGGAAATGCACCAAGGGAAGGTGCTAAGGCCAGTTGGGTGATGGCCAGAACCCCGCAAGCCTATAAGATATTAAGGAGTTATAATTAAAAGAAGTTACATGGATGCAGGCATAAGGGATCCAAATCAGGCAACATATGAATATGAAATGGGGCCCTGTGAATGTGTTTTGTGATGGTTTTGCAATGTAGTTGCATGTTATTGCAACCATGAGCCTATGAGGCACATGCAAGGTGTGATGAGTCGAAAACTATGTGACAAGATTCCTCTTCAGTTGGATTTTATGCCAAATTGGTTATTCGCCACATTTGGATTGAGCAAGTGTTGGGCACATGATCAAAATCAAGGATGAGTCGGAAAATTTGGATATAATTTCTCCATATTTGGCATCTATTCCATAACTATCCATAGCCATAACTGGATAAGAAGAAGTTGGGGATAGCCAAGTAAATGCACATAGAAAGGTTAGGGTCACTGGAGTAATGGCAACTGTAAGAGAGTGATACAGAGAGGACTATGATTTGCAAAGGCAACAGTTGAATCCAGAACAAATATGTTAGAGCTTCCTTGCACACTGAGGAGAATTCAGGTGGAAATATTCCCCAATGGAGAAGCTCTAATTGTGTGTTTCAGAAGTCCATTCCAAGTGATTAATGTGGTTACAGTGGCCTCACAGATTGATATAACAGCAGTATGGAATGCCATGCAAAAGTATTCTTTTGGGAAGTATAAATGAAGAAGAAAGCCTCAGGGATATGAGATTTGATCACAGAAAGAACAGAGCCATGCTAGAGTACATTTTAAGCACTGCGATACAATTAATAAGCATGGGGAGCCTTGCTAAAGCGTGTAGGTTGACTGAGAATTTATTCTCAGTATGGGAGTCACTCAGGTGGCCATTCTCTACATTAATTATAATGCAACTACAATTGTTGAATGTAGAAAATGCTTAGGAGCCCATGCTTAATGTTTAATGTTGCTGCAGTGACTGTGTAATCATATGCAACATTAGGATGAAGAGGCATGCTGAGAGTACACTTCTAGGATGAACTAAGGAAAACATAGACAACATCGTTCCCTGTACAACAGAGAAACAAAACCCAAGATTTCCATTGATAAAGGGGGGGAGAATAATTGTCACCAAAGAGGTATGTGGAGAGCTATGTGTGAGCACTTCTAAGAAGAGGCTGAGTGTTCCTATGCTGCAGACAAGAGGCTGAGAGTGCCTATGTAGAGAATAGGTCAAGAGTTCCTATGAAGAGGAAAGAAGCCGAGAGTGCCTATGTAGAGGAAAGAGGTCGAGAGTGCCTAAGAAAAATAAGAAGGCTGAGAGAAAAGATACTTGTGTGTGTGTATGCTACTGCACAGTGAGCTGAGTGCACAAAGTATTGTGCATTATTGGATGTTCTTGAGAAGCATAGTGGGTTGTTGCAGAGTGAGCATATGACATAGTACAACATGGGATGAGTAGAGGAAAGGTTGTAGAGGAGAACAAAGTTGATATCAGGCAGAGAAATTGCCATCTATAGAGGATGTTAGTTCCTTATTGAGTGTGGGTTGGAGCCTGCTTATAGGAAGTTGGTGCTTTCATCTCTAGTGTGTGTCTAAAGACAAATTGGGGGTTGGTGCCTCCTGTCAGTTGGTGCTTGCATAAATCCAATCAGCTCCAAGTTGGTGCTTACACTAAATATGTGAATTTAGTGCTTCAAATGGTGCCTCTAGTAAGCTAATCAGGTGTGTGCAAAAGAATGGAGTTGGTGCTTCCTACTAGTGGGTGCTAGCAAATAATCAAAGGGAGTTGGTGCTTCCTACTAGTGGGTGCTAGCAAACCATCAAAGGGAGTTGATGCTTCCTGTAAGTGGTGGCTCACAAACATTGATGTAATAGAGTAGGTGCTATTATTACATCATAATAACAAATAAGCTTTGGTGTTTTTTCTCCCGGAAGGGTTTCCACGTTAAAATATTTGTGTCCAATGTGTATGCTGCTCTTGGTGCATGTGTTCATGTGTTGATTTATTTTGTTGCACTTGTTGATTGCTCTCATCTATATTCCAAACTATAATGTATTTCTGCTATTTTTATTAATGAAAGTATTTGCGAGTTCTCTCTCACATATTTCATGTCATTTTATCTTTATGTGGTTTTGATTATTGCTTGTACACAATAACCTACTCTCAACAAAGGGAAAAAAATATCTACTTTAGTTGTGCTTGTGTGTAGGTAATTAGATCAAGGAGCTAGGAGTGGGATCTTCAAGCTGAAGCAACATCTCCAAAGTTTTTGGTAGGATTTTCAATATTCACTGATCTACAAGGGTTTAAGATATGCAACTTCTATCTCAATTGATGAGATGAATAGTATGTACTTTGTCACACATTGTCTCACTGATCTAAGGGAAATATCAATAGATAAATAACTCCTTACCTTCTAAAGATATTTATTGGTAACATTGATCTTTATATAGGTTCACCGAAATGTCTACTGACACTAAAAATTGAAATTAAATGAAAACATTTCTTTTCTTTCATGAAACACATCTTCAAGGATCGGCTAAAAAGTTTGTAGAGCGTGTACACATTTTTCATGTATTTTCAAAATTTTTGGTGTGGGTATACTAAAAAATATGTAGAGTGGATATTGTTTGGATGTAGAATTTAATTCTACACCCAAGGAGTGCTTGCACTTGACATTAAAGTAAATGTACAAGGAAAATTAAAATAAAAGTTGTAGCCAATTTAGGACCTATCACCACATTATTTTTTGAAAATGGTTTAAGAAAAGGGAAATATGAAATATCTTATGTGGGATCCAGCTTGAAGAATGAATCCATAACTTCATATTTTCAAAATGGATCTTCATTCAATCAATACAGAGAGGAAAAAGACTAATTGTCAAGTAGTTACAAAGATGAAGAGAATATTACAAAGGGAGAAAATTACGCTCATAAGAGGGCTTGCTTCTTGAGATTTTTTCTAAAGAGTGGTTTTCATTTCCAAAGGATTTTGTGAATACTTGAGAGCCACCATTCTTTAAGTATGTTAAGGTATGTAGATCATGTAAATAATTTTGTTGCTTAATAAGCTTTCTTAATAATTATTTGTTGGAATCAAGATAATGGTTTATGATTACTCCATAGCCCAATGGAGAAGGAAACTTGTCTAATTATGGGATTCTTAGCAATTCATAAGGGGTCACCATCCTATTAGAAAATTATATATTGCGGAGCAATGGAACACATAAAATATTGCAGAAATATAAACACAAAAAACGCATAAAACAAGAGAGACACAGAGATACGTGGTTCACCCAGTTTGTGCTACGTCCACACCAAACAGTTAGTCCTTCCTTTCTATTATCCAGCAAAATGAAGAGACATAACCTATAGCATATCCGCTATAATATCCTCTATTTTCTCTCACAGTCTCACCTCTCTGTTTCTCGCTCAGAGAATATACATATATTACATAGCCTCAAATACAATGCCCTCATACAAAGAGAGGGGTTGCCTTCTAGGGAAAAAAATCCTAAACTAAACATAAGTTCTACCGTCAGATCATTTGCCTAATGAACAGCCTAGATTGACTAGAAATTACTAAACTTTTACAAGGCAATTTTACGTTTGTTTTTAGCTTCAAGGGCAGTGCCCCTGAAACCCCCGTTGGGGGACCGCTGGCCGGGGGGGCCCCCAGCCAGGGGGGATCGGTCCCCCCGAACCCCTGCTAGGGGTACAAGTCCCTCTCGTGTGGAGGGGTGTACAAACTTCCTTGGGTATACATCCGGCTGAAACAGAGACCTATGAACAATCATGTTCCACACCCAACAATCTCCCACTTGGAGAATGATTGTAGCAACTTCATCGCTGCTTCATTTGGTGGATAATGACTCCTCTTTGGACCTGGCTGTTTCTCATCTTCATCGTTATCCTTGAAGACCAATTGAAATTGAGCATATTCTTTGTTTCTCCTTGGTTACAACTTTTGTTAGCATATCTGCAGGATTCTGGCTAGTGTGTATCTTTTCCAGCTTCAACTCTCCATCTTCCAACACTTATCGTATGAAATGGTACTTTAGCTGTATGTGTTTAGTCCTGGAATGAAATGGTAAGTTCTTTGCAAGATGAATGGCACTTTGGCTATCATTGTATAACGTGCCCATATCATGCTCCTTACCCAATTCACCCATAAACCTTTGTAACCAAATCATTTCTTTACTAGCCTCTGTAGCATCAACATACTCTGCTTCTGTTGTTGAAAGTGCAACAACACTTTGGATTTTTGAAACCCAACTGACAGTTGTTCCACCTACAGTAAATAAATATCATGTAGTGCTCCTCCTGTTATCTCTGTCACCTGCCATGTCAGCATCAACATATCCCTGTAGAGAAATGTTTGAACCACCAAAGCATAATGCTTGATTTGTGGTACTTTTCAAATATCTGAGAATCCATTTCACTGCCATCCAATGTTCCTTTCCTGGATTTTTCATGTACCTGCTTACAACTCCCACTGCATGTGCAATATGAGGCCTTGTGCAGACCATTGCATACATTAAGCTTCCAACTACTGATGCATATGGAACTTTAGACATATAATCCATATCTTCTTGTGTCTTTGGGCACATTTCCTTACTAAGTTTGAAATGGCTAGAAAAAGGTGTACTAACTAGTTTTGCATTGTGCATATTAAATCTTTTCAACACCTTTTGTATGTACTCATTCTGAGACAATGTTAATTTGCAATTTTTCCTGTCTCTAGTTATTCGCATACCAAGGATTTGTTTTGCAGCTCCCAAATCCTTCATTGCAAATGAATTTGCCAATTTTCTTTTGAGCACATTTATTTCCTACATGTTAGACCCTGCAACAAGCATGTTATCTACATACAATAACAATATAATATAGCTGCCATCATTTTTCTTTTTTAGATAAACACAATGATCAGAGTGACATCTAGTATAACCTTGTTCAGACATAAACTTGTCAAATTTTAGATACCACTGCCTTAGAGCCTGTTTTAAGCGATACAATCTCTTCTTCAACCTGCACACTAGTTTCTCCTTCCCTTTTACCTCATATCCTTGTGGCTGCTGCATATATGTCTCTTCCTCCAAATCCCCATGGAGAAAGGTTGTCTTTACATCTAACTACTCAAGATGCAAATCTTCAACTGCTACTAGAATTAAAATAGTTCTGATTGAAGTCATTTTAACAACAGGAGAAAATATTTCATCAAAATCAATACCTTTCTTCTGTGCAAACCCCTTCACCACAAGTCTAGCTTTGTACCTTTATTTTCCTCTGTCTTCTTCCTTCAGCCTGTAAACCCATTTATTCTTCAATTTAGTTTTTCCCAAGTCTGGTTATGCATTAAGGAGTCCATCTCTTCTTCCATGGCTACCTCCCATTTCTTCCTGCTTTCAACCTGCACTACTTCTTCATAACATTCATGTTCACCAAAATCAGTCGACAATAAATAATATAATGAAGGAGAGTATCTTTCAGGGGGTATAATTTTCCTAGTAGATCTTCTAATGCCACTTTCAGGTGTTTTGGGTGCCTATTGGTGTTGTGGTGGTTGTTGTTGTTGTGGTTGTTGATTATTATTATTTTCAGGCACCTTTACTTTTTCAGTGATTTCATCAAGAACTGTGTATTCCTTGTTTTCTTTTTCCTGTTTCTTTTCCTGCAACTAATTGTTATACAAGACCTTTTCATTGAATATTACATCTCTGCTCGTAATGATTTTGTGATTTTCGTAATCATATAAGCGATAACCAAAATCATTAACACCATATCCAATAAAGGTACATTTCTTTGACTTTGCCTCAAGCTTTGTTTTATTTTCTTTATTAATATGGACAAAGGCCTCACAACCAAAAGGCTTTAAAAAAGAGTAGTTTACCTTTTTACCTTTCCATGCTTCCTCCGTTTATTAGATAAACAGTAGTATCTACAACATCTACCCAAAATAGTAAGGGCAATCCTACATGCAATTTCATGCACCTTGCACGCTCCATGATTGTTCTGTTCATCCTTTCTGACACACCACTTTCTTGTGGTGTTCTTGGAACCGTCTTCTCTCTGTGAATTCCATGCTCTGAACACTACCTATCAAACTCTTTGTTGTAATATTCACCTCCATTATCTGATCTAAGACACTTCAATTTCTTTCCTGTCTCAATCTCAACCAAAGCTTTCCATTTCTTGAAAGTATCAAATACATCAGATTTATTCTTAATACAATAAATCCAAGTTTTTCTAGTTGCATCATCAATAAAAGTAACATAATAACAAGAGCCACCGAGAGATGATACCTGAGCAGGTCCCCATACATCTGTATGCACAAGCTCTAATTTTTCACTCTTCTTTTCTTTCCCAACTCTGAGAAATCTAACTCTCTTCTCTTTTCCATAAATGCAATTCTCACATAAGTCCAAATCAACATTCTTCAAACCCGGCAACAAATTACTTGAGTGAAGAATCTTCATCCCCTTTTCACTCATGTGTTCGAGCCTATGATGCCATAATGCTACATCTGCTCCTTTGGAAGTTAAAGCATTAATAGAGTTAGAAATACCATCGCATAAATACAATGTACCAACCTTTTCGCCTTTTCCTATTACCAGGGCTCCTTTGGTAACCTTCCAAGCTTTATCTGTGAAAGTTGTCACACAACCTTCACCGCCTAACTACCCTATTGAAATCGGATTTTTCTTTAGATCTAGAACATGCCTTACCTCCTTTAGTAGCCATTGGTTTCCATTTTGCTGTTTTATAAGAACCTTACCCACTCCATAATTTTACAGGGTTTATCATCACCTAAACGAACTTGTCCAAAATCTCCTTGAACATAGTCATGAAAGTATTTATTATCAGGTGTGGCATGGAATGAAGCCCCTGAATCTACCACCCAGGAATCAATAATATTTTCAAAATAAAGAATCAAAGCATCTTGTAACACCTCACCTGTCACATTTTCTTCATGATTGTTTTCTTGTTGTGCATCTCCTTCTTTTCCTTCCCGAGATATACAGTCTTTCTTTAGGTGTCCTTTCTTTCCGCATTTCCAGCACACTATCCTCGATCTGAACTTGGATCTACCTTTCCTTGATTTATTGCATTATCTTGAGCTTTTTCCTCTTTCCATTTTTCTTCCCCTAGACTCTGCACTCAAAGCAGTACTCGATGTCTCACCGGAGCTTTTCCGTCGCATTTCCTCGCTAAGGATAGCACCGAAAACATCATCAAACTTTAAAGTACTAGATCCAGAAACAGAGTTACTAATGGCCATTACTAAACCCTTCCAACTTTCTAGCAATAAGCACAAGAATAACAGAGCTGTAACTTCATCAGCAAAGTTTACCCCTACAAAACATAACTGACTTGTAACAGTATTAAAATCATTTAAATGGTCTGCAATAGATCCACCTTTCGACATCTTCATATCAAATAACCGTTTCATAAGAAATACCTTGTTTAAGGCCGAGGGTTTTTCATATAGTTTCTCCAACGCTTTAATCAAACCCTCTGTCATGGTTTCCTTCGAAATGTTAAAGGCGACCGACGTTGCGAGGCACAACCGTACTGTTCCGAGTGTCTCTCTATTGAGAAGGTTCCATTCTTCATCTATCATACCCATCGACATCTTTGTTTTTCCGCCCAATAGTACGTACGGATCTTTCTGATACAGATAATCTTCCATCTGCATCTTCCACAGCGAGAAGTTTTGGCCATTAAATTTCTTGACCCTAAACTTACCATCTTCTGTTATTGCTCCCACTCGAACTAGGAACCCTTCTTTCCTGTGAGTTTATCAGCCAAATAGAACTTCGGCTCCAATAACAGTTGTTACAAAATTATATATTATAGAGAAATGGAACACATAAAATATTGCATAAATATAAAAACATAAAACAAGAGAGACACACATACGTGGTTCACCCAGTTTTCGTTACGTCCACCCCAAATAGCCTGTCCTTCTTTTCTATTATCCAGCAAAATGAAGAGACACAACCTACAGCAGATCCGCTGTAATATCCTCTGTTTTCTCTCACAGTCTCACCTCTCTGTTTCTCGCTCAAAGAATACACATCTATTACACAACCTCAAATACAATGCCCTCATACAAAGAGAGGGGTTGCCTTCTAGGGCAAAAAACCCTAAACTAAACATAAGTTCTACCATGAGATCATCCGCCTAATGAACGGTGAGATTGACTAGAAATTACTATACTTTTACAATGCAATTTTACATCTGTTTTTAGCTTGGGAGCACTACCCCTAAAACCCCCGCCAAGGGACCGCTAGCCCCCGGACCCCCCAACCGGGGGGATCGGCCCCCTTTGTTAAACACACATGGACAACACAAGAGATATGAAAGATAAAACATGCAATACATTTTTTATTAACATGAGATATACATTTATAGTACAATATGTGACTCTTGGGTTTCATATCCCAAGGTCTCTTGGACTGCTTTGGTCTATTCGGCCTCCACACTAACCCATTTAGGATTAGGTGTCCAACATTCCCCCCTTTAATCCGAAGGGTTATGTATGAGTCCAAGAAGAGAGCTGTAATACAAAATGTGCAAAAAATGCATGGCGGCACTAGGCTAAATGTGCTCTCTGAAATGTTGGTATAAAGGGCGGTGGTTTAAGGATGACCACCAACACTGGAACGCTTAGTGCAGTTCCCGGAACTCTTCCAAAACTGGCAAGAAGCTGGAGTCTTCTGCTAGAGGAAGTGCTCCTATTGTTTTGAAGAGGGAAACCTTCAACCATGAAAGGGAGGCCTCACCTCGCATAAAAGGTAAAACTTCAACCTGAAAAGGGAAGTCTCAACCTGTGATGGTTTAAGGATGACCAACAACTCTGGAATGCTTAATGCAATTCCTGGAACTCTTCCAAAACTGGAAAGAAGCTGGAGTCTTCTGCTAGAGGAAGTGTTCTCAATTGTGTTCCTGGAATGCTTCCGAAACTGGCAAGAAGCTGAAGTCTTCTGCTAGAGGAAGTGTCCCAGATTGCCAACTGAAGGCATGTTCATGGGCATCTTTGTCTCTGGCTACAACTCTGAAACTGGTGTGGCAGGTTGTGGCTCAGGCTTGCTTAATGTGACTTTGAAGCTTGTAGATGACCATCATTTCCCCCCCTGTCAGATACAAGGTGAGAGGATGGAGAAAACTCAACTGCAAGACTGTTCAATACTCTGGAGCAAGTTCTGACATGTGTTTGGAATATCTTCTTGGCTGTTGATGCCCATTGCCAAGAAGCGATCCATCCTAGATGAATCTTTGTTCTTGTAGGACGTTTGTTTCTGAAGCATCTATTTGAAGAATGACTAGTTTTATGACAGTGCTTACATGAATGAAGATCAAAACAGTGATCTTTCATATGGCCAACTCGATCACAGTGTTGCAATTTCACAATCTGTTGTTGTTGTTGTTGTTGTGGAAGAGGGGCAGAGTCTGGAACAGCTGAAGTTGAACTGTCATGAGGAGCAGGTGAACTGTCATGAATAAATCCAGCACTCTGAAACTGAATGGGCTTGGCATAGTCTGGAATATGAAAGGACAAGTCCTTGTCATATCCAAGACCAGTTCTGTGCTCTTTGTGGACAAGCTGTTCCCAAGGTCTGATGATGGGCTTGGGAAGTGGAGACTGAGTTTCTGCATCTGCATTTACAATTGCTACTTTATTTGAATGAACAGTAACATTATTAACTTGTTGTTGATGGGTTGCAGTCTCAATGTTATGAACAAGTTTAGAACGATGTCTATTTTGATGTAGCTCTTCTTGCTGTAGCTGTGATTCAAGCTGCAAAAAATCAATATTTTCCTGGGCATTATATAAGCATGTCTAAATTTTTGAGAGAGATCCTTTGCTGATTTGTAATGTGTCATCAACAGTAGATTGTATAAGAGTTTTCATGAACTCTAATACTTCACTGATTCTGGCCATTTATGCGTTAAAAACTGATCAAAACTACTACTTAATGCAGAAAAGTAATATCTACTCACAGTACACAGCAATATCCTTTATAAATGTCAGCAAATGATCAGTGTGCAGCATAAAAGATTACAATCAGCTCACCAAAATCTTTATGCAGCAGTGGAATCAAGGAATCAATGCACTATAATGAGTTTTAAATACAATGCCACAATTGGGGCAGCAGCAACTGCAAACTTGTTTGGATCCTTCAAGTACTTCTTCAGAAATGATGGTTATCAAAACTTCAATAATTATAACACCATGTCATGGGCATTCTTTGAACTGTAATTTACAGCGGTCAACCTCGGCAAAGCATTTAAAAATATGAATGGCACCAGCAATCAAATCAGATCCAACTATAGGGACAGAAGCACAGAATATCGTTTGCAAATGGAATTCAAACTATTCAAAGTGTATTTGAAACCAATCACCATACCATTTAGGCCTCAAACGTATTCAGGCAGCTTTAATAAAAATGTCTCAGTTCTTTGATGGAATGGATGAGGATGGAAATCTTCAAAATACCAATGGACATGAGAAACCTTTGGATGTGCCTCTAAAGTGTGGGCAATCCTTAAAGTTGTTGAATTTTGTTGCTGTACACGAAGATGCAGGGTCTTTATGCCACGAAGAAACAAGTACGCTGCATTTGGACTTAATACACCTCCCAAGACATTATGCAAAGCACGTACTGTGCCAATAACCTTGTTTGAACCACTCAAACTGTCTACAAGAACATCATTATGACCTGCAATATATTTACTTACCGAATGCAATACAATATCTGCGCCGAGTGCTAACGCTTTCTGGTTAACAGACGTTGCAAAAGTACAATCTATACAAATCAATACACCCTTTTTATGTCAAATCTTGGAGACCAGCTCAATATCAATACATCGAAGATGAGGGTTTGTGTATCAAATGAATTAAGCCATCATTCTTCGAACAACACTGGGAGCCAACGGTTCAATGCGTTATGGATGCTACGTATTCACGCTCAGAGAGAATTCGAATCAAATTCTGAGAAAAATTATGCCTGCATGTCCACCAATATTTCTCCAACCAACGCTTATGCCAAACTAACATACATACTCAACGACCAATGCACATAGATTAAAAGAGCAGGTTTGATCATTCAATGCAGGTATTCACACCATATAACCAGCATATTGCGTTCAACTATTCAACTTTGCATTCAACATACCATGGAACATGCACGTTTTCCACACGAGATATACGGGAATACATTTGCCACCCTTGCAAGAGTCACAACAACATTACTTGCAATGCCAATGCGTCAATATGAATCTGGAAGGTCATAACAGTGTTATATGAACCAAACAACGCAAACACATATATAAAGCACTGAATGGATATTGCACCAGCAGAATTGGATTGTGAATCAAGGGAGTCGAAATATTTAGTTTTCACCATCAAACAGCTCAAAAACACTAGTTTTCTTTTTCTTCAAATCGCCATCGCACACTGTTAAAAGGCTCGAAATGATCCCCTTACTGACTAATTCTCTCAGCATCAAAACGCACGTTACTTGCCTGCGTGGTATGTCAGCATCTTAGTTGATTGCAAAATTGTGACCACCTTTTACACAGCAAAAATTAGTTCCCAGAATGAAGCGAGCAGATCAATCGTTGACAGGATCCGTTTATGTGAAAACAGAAGATTTAGATTTTGGAATGATAAGGTCAAATTGGAGTTGGCTACTGCATGAGCAAGTATTTATTTGGGGAAGGGACGCAAATTCCCAGCCCGATTTAGTTGAACAGACACACACAATTGAAGACTCAGTAACTACTACTAGTAATAGTACATGGATCCAATTCCATCAAGACGACGAACTATTTCTTCATGATGGGAGTGAGTCAACCGATTTTCTATGAGCAAATATTTACGGACCCAAAACCAAAATCCCCAGTGCCCTCTCTTTTTGGTACATGACAAGGACATGAAATCAGTGAATTACACTTTCATATGCACGCCAACCCGAGATCACAAACCAAAATATACCTTCAGCCACACTTTCCAGCTCTTACTCTCATACAACAACATATATGATAGAAAGTAAGATCTAACATACCATGTGTATCATGACACGCTGGCGAATAAATGACACACATCTAGGTCGCTGACTCCGTTTCGGATTTCATCCTGTGGGCTTCACTTCTCACAGCGAGAGAGAAGCCTCCAAAAATTGGCGTATGCCGCAGCAATGATGCACCCCGAGGCCGATTTAACCGCCGAAAAACCACAGTCTTGTTTCTCGAGCAATATCCACAACTGTAGTTGCTCATTCAGCATCCGCAAACCATAACGACTCCATACCATCAACGCCTGAAAGTTTTACTGTCTTTTTTTTCACAAAAATGAAATGGCTCCTTCCACCATTCACGCAGCCTCAGTTTGAAGAATTTCAACCATTGGGAACACCCATGAATGGCATCTCTTTTGATGTAAGTGCCGACTATAACTCGCCAAAAACTCGTAGATGACAGATAGCCACTTTAAAGCCTTATATAAAACTCATTCAAAGTACATTTCGTAGCGCAAGGGCGCATGGTCAAAAGGGAGCACCGTCAGTCAACACAGTATTGAATATAATGAGTCATCGCTCTCAATTTATCAGTACACCGAGCAACGTGGAATTGAGCATAGTTAGCAGAACTGCGTGCCTGCTACAGTATTAGTGGAGAAGAACAGAATTGTATATCAATGGAGCAGAACTGTATATCAATGGAACGCTAGCCATCAGTGTTTGCATGGAGAACGAGACAGGGAGACAGCGTTGTATGGTGTATTTAATAGCGTAAGAAAACTAGAACCTGGAGAACTAAGGTCTGAATGATAGACATAGCATGAATATACGGTTTTAGTCATGCGTGCCAAGGCTGAGCAAGATGAAGGGTTTCACCTATTTGGTAAGCGACTATTCGAGTGGAAGAATGAATACAGTTACCCAAACTTGGCCATCTTTTGATGAGTGTTATGTAACAACAAACTCAACGGAGCAAAGAATAATACGATATGGAGCGTATATGGACAGAGACAGTGCTGGTGCGCCAGAGAGCGTTATGACAAATGCGTTATGGACAGAGGGGGTAAGATTCAACGTAACATATGATACCTGGTATCATTTAACGCAACGTTGTGGACTAACAGAGTGATATGCAGTGGTATAGCATTTAAACGCACTGTGGTTGCCACAAATTTCTGACTAATTTCAGAATTGCATGCACGCTAACAGATACATATTTGGTAAACAACAAAGTGGTAGGTCAAGAATCGCAGGGACTGTCAGGCACCTCCTAATATAGCAGTACTGACAATTATATGAATGTACAAGACTGGCATGTAAGAAAGGCCACGGAAAACAAGTGGCTCATATTTGAGCAGGGCAGGAGATCGCCCGCTCTGATACCATGCTAAACACACATGGACAGCACAAGAGATATGAAAGATAAAACATGCAATACATTTTTTATTAACATGAGATATACATTTATAGTACAATATGTGACTCTTGGGTTTCAGATCCCAAGGTCTCTTGGACTGCTTTGGTCTATTCGGCTTCCACACTAACCCATTTAGGATTAGGTGTCCAACACCCTTGAACCCCCGCGGGGGGACAAGTCCCCCCCGCACCCTCCCGCATGGAGGGGTGTACAAATTTCTTGGGCTATACATCCGGCTAAAACAAAGACCTCTGAACAATCATGCTCCACACCCAACACATCCATCTAATAATTTGAGCTTAATGTTGATCAATAGTCATTAATCAAATAAAAGATCAAATATTTATCCTTTGAATGAGCTAGATGAGTTTAAAAATCATTCAACATGTAATTCTTCATTACGAGGCTAATCAAGATGGTTTCTCCTTTCCCTAGGAGGAATATTCACCCATTTCTAACCACACATTTTCACAACACTCACATTTCATGGAACCTTTATTACTAATAATTATTTAGAAGTTGTTAACAACATCAATATAGTAGTGTGTTTTTTGGGCTACCTATCAATGAATATATTTATGGTGTTGTAATTATCAATTATGATAATGATTTTGTGATGTTTGATGTATCCAATTAATTTAATTATTTAGACAGTTGAAATAGTAGTGAAGGTATTTAAGGTCATCTACATAAAACCCTAAAGTAGAAATTAGTTTTTTTTCATTTCAATATTTCTCATAAATAACAATGAAGAGTTTTTTCTCCTCACATTTATTTCTAAGTAGTTCTTTATAATTTCAATGCAAGATATCTTGTGAATATTTAGGGGTGTAGAGGAAGGAGAGTGATTAGTTCTTATGCCTTTTTGGCCATGAAAATGTTTAGTATTTAAATATAACAAACTTGAAATAAATTTAATTAAGTTAGGAATGATGCCATGCAAGCAAAATAATCTTCTATATGAGTGAGTCATCTTGTGAGGCTAGATCTATCAAATTGTTTGATATCCACTTTTAGGAGTCAATGTGATGTAAGAGTCATAGGGTGATAGACAAATCAGTGAGGTGAGGCCCCATGGGTTTGGATAATTTAGATGCATTGCATTGATATCAATAACCATTGTATTGATTGAATCATTGATAATAATTAGGATAACTAATCTAAGATAAAGTAAAATTTAGTGAGCTCTGCACTGTGAAAAGCAAAGCTTAGATAAGAGAGAGTGACAGATTTTACGTTGCAACTCTTGAGTACTAAAATGTGAGATACCAAAATTATCAATATTACTTTTAAATTACATTATAACAGTTACTTCAATGAAGAGAATACTACCATGATAATCAACAATAAGCATATTATCAACACAAAAAACATATTATTCATTACTCATGTGGACAAGTGTCCACGTAAAATATAAAAACCACAAATAAATATCGTCAGATAAAAACACAATATCCATCCATCAGTGAAAATTTGAACTATACAACGGAAAATCGAATTCAGCAGAGTCTCGCTGAATTTCTATATCTACTACATTGCAAACTCTGTATACTACAAACAAAAATCTAAGTAAATGAGTGGCCTACGAAAAGTCCTACATTTAAACAAAGTCATACAATTGACTCAGTGTCTTCCTTTATTCTTTTTCCCCTTTCTCTTGGATCTTTTGTTTTTCTTCCCCTGGTTGGTGCCATTGTTGTTAGCTGTGCTGTTACTGCCCACATTAACCACAGTACTCTGACTCTTGTGATGCTCCTCACACTGAGAATCTTGCGTAGGGATGTTAGTCTCCTCTTCTTGCTTCTTCTTGTTGTCACTTGGGCTGTGACTGGTCTCAATAATCATAGCACTCCTAGTATCCTGATTCTCTCCACACTCATACTCTCGAGCATTGCTTCGATAATTGGCTTTTGCCTCTTGCTTGTTGCTGTCAGTCTCTAATTCTTCATTTTTGTTGTTATTTGGGCTGTGACTGGTTACCCTAATCACAGTGCTCTCAATCTCTTGATTCTCTACACAGTCAGATTCTGTTCTGCTATTGTGATCAGTATCATCTTCTTTTGTGTTGTTCTGATCAGTATCATCATCTGCTATTGTGTTGTTGTGAACAGTATCATCTTCTTCTAGCTTCTTGCTGTCAGTCTCCTCTTCTTGCTTCTTGTTACTTGGGCTGTGACTGGTCACACAAATCACAGTGCTCTCTGTCTCTTGATTCTCTCTACTGTCAGTTTCTAGGGCACTGTTGTCATCATTCTCTTCTTGCATCTCATTCTTGTTACTTGAGCTGTGACAGTTCCAACTAATCACATCGCTCTCAATCACGTTGGGGTTATCGGTATCTTCTTCTTCTCGTTTATAGCCATCAGTCTCCTCTTCGTGCTTCTTCCTGTTGTTACATGAGCTGTGACTGGTCAGAGTAAACACATTGCTCTCAGCCTGCTGCAATCCTACAAACTCAGCTACTCGCATGTTGTTGTGATCAGTATCTTCTTCTCGCTTATTGGTGTCAATTTCTTCTTCTTGCTTATTGCTGTTCTCACTTGATCTGTCACTGGTCACAATAATCACAGTGCTCTCCGTCTCTTGAATCTCTCCATACTCAGATTCTTGCAAATTGTTGTGATCAATCTCTTTTTCTTCCCCTTGCTTATTGCAGTCATTCTTTTCTTCTTCCTTCTTACTTGTGTTCTCTGTCTCCTCATTCTCTCCACAATTAGATTCCTGGGGGTGGTTGTGATCACTCTTTCTTTCTTCTGCCTCAATTCTGTCAGTCCCTTCTTGCTTCTTGTTATCACTTGAGATGTGACTGGTCACAGTAATCACAGTGCTCATATTTTGCTGATTCTCACTCAACTCAGCTTCAAGCCTGTTGTTGTGATCATGATCAGTCTCTTCTTCATGCTTATTGTTGTCAGTCTCCTTTTCTTGGGTTTCATTCTTGTTGCTTAAGCTGTGACTGGTCAAACTAATCACATTGTTCTCAGTCTCCTGACTCTCTCCACCTTCAGCTTCTCTTGGGTTCTTGTGATCCGTTTCTTCGTCTTCTTGCTTATTGTTGTCACCCTCTTCTTCTTGAATGCTGTTTTCGTTACTGCAGGCGCTGCAGCTAGTCGTCGTGGCTCCCTCTTCTTCATTTTGCTGTTGCTGTTTCTCATGTACACCCTGATATTGTTCCTCAACATTTTTTGGTGGTGATGGTGGCCTTCTTATCAGTACATCCACTCGTCTTTGTCTTCGCAATGCAATTTCGTCCAGCAATGAGGTTGTCGAAACGTAATTCTTAAATATATCTAGAATTTCTTCGCCCTTCTCCTTTTCGACCTGCAAGTCATTATTTCATATTCAGTAACTTTTCTTGATACCCTAGGGTTTAGGGTTTATAGTGACAGTGACAGTTGTCAGATTTGAATTTGGGATTTGCCCAGGTAATCTTAGGTACGAATTCCCCTAAATCCTAAGAAAAATTATATATGGTTTCAAAACTGGAATGAAATGTACAAGACATTATACAATATAAATAAATGACAAGCTGCCAACTTACCCGCTGAGCATCTCGACTATAAATAATTGATCGGCCTTCATTGCTTTCTAGGGTAATATGGAGGAATTGTCTGAATGGAACATCTTTTATTATGTGCCATTTCACAGGAAATTTGTCTCTCCACTCCCATAATTCTGATGTCGCTCCGAAATCTACAGGCCCAACCATTTCGGCCACCCCACAAAAATTACCGCTTCTGTTCACCTGCGCTCACCGAGATGAGATGTTATTCTTGAAATAAGGGTATTTTTTTCCATAATGAACTCTTTGCAAGTAATTGAAATGACATAAAATTCATAGAAACACTCACCGAAAATAGTAAGAATATGGGGCAATTGGAACTAGAAGCACTGGATATAGTAACTCCTTGGACCTTTTTCTCGAGAGAGGCAGCCTCAGTGTATGCGGCATTTAAATTTTGGTTTCCATTGTAAGTGCTTGTCCACACTCCATGTCTAATACTGCTAACAACGTGCTCCTTACTGTAAGATTTGATAACAAAAAACTTTGCATTGGCATATCGAGTGACAAATTCTGGAAGGTTGTAGTCATCCCAGAAAACTAAATCCCCACTCCCACCACTTTCACTTTGGGACCTTTTCCCTTGCATTAATTCAAGTCTCCCTGGTTGCGGTTGTTGCAATTGTAGCTGTTGACGTTGCAGCTGTGGTGCTGCTGGTTGAGATTGATAAGCACCAGGGTGGCCATGATGATTATTAGTATGGCCCTGGTTCTTGCCATCTTGATTTAAATTCACAACCACGTTTATGGATGGAGCTTGTGGTGGTGGCAGAGCGTATGGAAAGGAAGGTTCATGAGGGTATCCTGCATAGAATTGTTCTGGATAACCATACTGATATCCATATCCATATCCATATGGGAATCCTTGTTGTGTCACCATCGCCATATTGGTGTTTGGGTACCCATTATTAGAACCATATCCATATGGGACTCCTTGCACCTGCGGTCGTTGTGCCACCGTCGCCATATTGGTGTTTGTGCTAGTACTATGATTTGAACTCGTTCCAACATTACTGTTAATACCATTACTTCTCCCTGGTTGATTTGCCATTTCAGATATGCTTTCAATAGCAACAAACCTCTGTATTTTCTCCAAGCTTTTCCTTAATGCCAAAACTATTTTCTTCCACCTAGGGCTTTCGAGCTTGAGCAGTGACAATGATGATCACTGCAGCAGACGAAAACGCTTATTCCAAAAATGCGACCCAGTATCAGAAAGAGACAATACTGCTCTAAAAGTAAATCCCCAGAAATTACTGGACCTGCAATGCTCTGGCTTTAACCCAAAATTTCTGTATTGATAAGTATGTCGTTCACTGCAATAAGACCACCCAAGCCCGAATGGGAATAGCTCTGAGCTTCAGAAGCTGATATCGAACTTTCGCGGGTCAACTTCTCAACAATCATCTATTCAAATTCTTTATTTATAACCATGTTACTCTAAATTGAAAATCATTTAAAGAATATATTTTGTGTCGGCCTTGTAATATTAAAATTAAATGTCAAAACTCTGAGTAAAATTCGGGTAGCAATGTTTTCTTTGCCCCAGTCTGGTGGTCCTATTTTACCTTTCAAATAAAAAATAAATAATAACATACTCCCCTTGTCATTTATGAACCTATTCACAAGTGCAGCAAAAGACACACTATTCTAAATTTTACTAGGGTTAGACATATCGAGACACGAAATCTTCATAGTGCAATGTCACTTGGACCTCGATGATTGCACGCTGCTTACCAAGTAGGTCATAGAACTTTCAATATTGGAGGGGAGTTTTAGTATTTTTTAGAATAAAATTATATAATAGGTTTAATTATTTGTTTTATTTTCAATTTTAAGTGAAATATAGAAATTATAATTTAAATGTAATTATTTAAATATTAATATGAAATTTTGATTTTCACAAGTGAGAAAGTAAAATACTATGCATTTGGAAATAATGGAATGAATGCCATATGGGTTGGCATATACATTGTTGGATAAAAATGTCTTTATCTTCCATATAGGATATCTTAACATATACAATATGTATTGTATAATTGCGGGGTGTATATTGCTTATCATGTACAATAATTACTAGTAAAGGTTAAAGCCTTCAAAATCTCATTGAAATGTGTTCATATATATGTGTGTGTTTGCATTACACTAAAACTTGCAAGCATTAGTAAACCATTCGAAATGCATAATCTTACCTTGAGTAGCTAGTTAGTCCGGCCTATTAAGGTGACATTTAGTCCACATGATCAATTCCCATATGTGTAGCGATTAATCCAACAGCCCCCTCTTATTAGTCCATGTTATTGATCCCTATAGGTGCAACTAATAGTCCAACAATTACCCCCCAAGATGTAGCTTGAGGGAATCAAACCTAGGGGAAGGCTCTGATACCACATTGAGGTTTCCATTACACAAAAACTTGCATGCATTAGTAAACTTCTAAACTTCAAACAATACTTTGAGTAGGAGGCTAGTCCCATGTTCCCAAGGTGGTGGTTAGTCTAAGCAATTGATTCCTAGAGGTGCAACGGTTAGTCCATCATAAACCACACTCAATGGTAGCATACCCATCCAAACCACAATCAATGGTAGCATACCCATCTAGATCTCAAGTGTTAAATTCAATACGTTAATATTACGAGTTATTCAAGATCTAACTTAAGTAATGTTGACCAAAGATAAACACAAAGGATTATGTTTTAATGTGCACCATATGAGCATTGTGGATATATATCAAATCACTCTCTAAGAAAATGATTTATTATCTTATTTGTAGTTTGTAAGACTAGATAATTTAGGGATAACTAGCAACAACCACATAAAGTTAAAGTGGTTGAACTACTTGCACCAATTGACATATGTCAACGATTTTACATTAATGTGCTTGTTACTAGTTGATGGTCAATGTACATGGGGATGGAAAGTATGGTTGAACATGTTTAGCCACAATTGAATCCAATTGACCACGACAGACTATTGGTTGACCATTTTCAACATTAGCTAAGCATGATTTATTATAGTTGACTATGTTAATCCTTTTGAATAGGTACAGAATTGGTAAGTGTGGTTGTCTATATTTGACCATGGTTGAATTCAATGGACCATGGGTGACTATGGGCAACTCTAGCTGACTTTTATTCAACATGGTCAACTTAAGGTTGACCCAATTTTATTGTGGTCAAGATATGACTCACTATGGATTAATATGATTAACAATGTTTAATTGTGTTTAACCATGCTTAATGATGGTTGAATATAGTTGCCTATGAAAGACTTTAATTCAATATTGTTGATAATATTTGATAGTGGTGATCATCGTTCCCATGTTTAACATGATGGAATATGGTTTACCATGGTTGACTGCAAATTCCTAAGGTTGCTTATGCTTGACCATGGTTAGCTATGGTTGACTATGCTTGACAACATTTAATAGTGGTGATCATCTTGCCCATGTTAACCATGATTAACTATGGTTGAACATGGTTGACTATGGCCACCAAAAATTTCCTATGGTTGATCATGGTTGAGTAGGGTTAATAAAGCTACACATGGTCAATTAAGGAATACCATGTTCATCATGGTTGGCTATATATGACCACGGTTATTTATGATTGAGAAATATTTACCATGTTTGATTATGGCTCACCAATTATGGCCATGTTGATTATGGTTATCAATGTTTAACTATGTTTGACTATATTTTCCTATGGAAGATATAATTGACTATGGTTGACAATTGTTTCCCATGGTTGACCATGTCTATTATGGTTGACTTATGGGATTATGTTTAATGTAACTACCCCTCTTGATCCCAAATTTAATTTGTAATTAATTACCTAAATGGTATTGCATTGCTTATGTCAAGAAAAAATCCGTCTTAATGGAAAAAATGAACTAGATTAATGCGGGAATAGTATATATGTAATCTAAAAGATTGATCAATAAATACGTTGGCACAATCAATTAGTAAAATGTAGTCATTTATATGGTCCATGGTACCACAAGTAGGGAAATTAATAGGAGCTATAAGAAATTTCCTTTCCAAGGCCTTATGATAAAATTTGAATTCAAATATGAACCTTATCCCCCTTACCAAGGACTCATTGATTGCGAATGACTAAGTAGTCGGAATAGTCATGCTCATAATTTTGGAAGTTAGGATAGAAACATAAATAATGCTCCAAAATTTATTGGAGGAAATGAGCTATGTACATTCCAAGGGTTTTGAATTTGACCAATGAATTTCTTGGAAGTTTGAGGTAAATGTGGTGTTTTACAATAGTAAGTTATATTGATGAAGGAAAATTATGTAAGGGAGCAAAGATCCATGAATGGAATGGGTGTGAGAAATTAATTCATATATATAGAGAGACCAAAATAGAGAGAAGAAACACATGGGTGCATGACCTATGATAATTGCAAGTGGAATGTTGCCAATCCTGAATGGAATAATGGTTGAAGCATTATGGGTGAATAAAATATGTTTTGGGTGCCTAAATATGCCCATAAGTTTCTAATTATAGGTTGAGTCATTTTTGGTGTGTTTTGGGCTCTTTGAAAATAAATTTTGCATGCCAAATACTCACTCGGGACCTCTAAAACTTAGCTAAGCTATGGGGTCAAAAATTGATGCATGTTAAGCAAGTATGATAAGCAATGGTTGAGGAAACTACCTATGGATTAATCGACAATGATGGGATTAATGTATTTCTATGGTAGCGAAACAAGAGGCATCTAAAACTTGTGGAGACCTTAGGCCCAACATGTAGAGGAGTTTCTTATTGTATTTTGTAAAGGAGAGTTTCCTTTACCCATCTCAACTTTTGAAGCATTGACAATTTTTCCCTTGTGGTATCATGGCTTGCCTAGGGCGTGGCGAGTTGTGGAAAGTAATGGTGCAATTGAGCTTATGGTTGGGCAAAAAAGGATCCTTCTTAGATTGGTTGTTAGCAACAAATAATCTCAAATAAGTACTTATTTGTCTTAGATATGCAATGTGATGTTTAGTCAATGCTATGGAAAAGGTACCCATATTTGTGTATAGTGTAGGTTTTAGCCCTATACAGAAATCAACCACGAAACAATTCTTAAACAAAGAAAAAAATATGCAATGGCGAGAACATAAAAATATAGATAGGTATTTTCTCTTGGAACACAAAACAGGAAAACTAGATGATTTTTCATTTTATTCCTTTCAATGTTACAGTACATTATATACATGCCAAAGAATTCATAAACCCAAATCTATTAACCCTATATTAGAACATAATCATAGTTCCCTTGACCGTATTTACAAAATACGATGGGAAAAACCATCATACGCAAAAAAAAAAATGTGCAAAAACCATGCGCAAAACCTTTGGTACGTCCTGTAGAGAAACCAAGATGTTGATAGATGCTTATAGATGATTTCTCATAACGAGATAATTAATCAAGAATTCTTGTCAATTTCTTATTAATATTATGTTCTCCTCATCAAGAAATTACCAAAAACGTAAGAATCACAAAGAGACAAACACTAGCAATTAGGCTACAAGCTAGGGCAAAACCCCACAAGGGGGAAAACTCAAAAATCCTCTACTTATAGAATCAGATCAAAGTGAGATATTGAAGACCCAAGACCAAGATCAAGACTAAGAGTACCATAAGTACCTAAGTCATACCTCCTTGAAATCTCCTCCAACCAAATCAAGTCAATGAAAGTCAGTGTTGGTCAAACCTTGTAAAATCTATTCAAATCAAAGAATTTCGAACATGTAGTTTGGACTTGAAGTTTTAGACCTGTAATATGAAATTTCTCCATGTGTGAGAAGAAGCAAGCCAGAAACACTTGAGTTTCCTCTCCTTTGAATTCTTTATTTTTCTTCTTATCTTCGGCATAAAAATCAATGTGTTGAGTGAGTGGATGAATGAGGTTGAAGTGTCTTGTATTTATAGCTATCTAGGAGGTTGAATAGTTGCCTCTTTTAGGCCAACTTGTTCATGCAAGGCCGACTTGATCTTGTGGATGACAATTTTGACCTTTTGACTCAAATAAAAAGTTTTTCTTTTTCTTACAAGGAGTCCAAATCGGACTTTGACTCAATTAAATTTCCTTGATTCATAATCAATTTTATTTTCATTCAATAAACCTATAATCATGAAGAACATGTTCTCATTATAAATAAAACAATAATAATGAATGTAATAAATGAATATAATAAGTGCACCAATGATACATTTGTATTACATTACGAAGACCAACACTTGTCACATTTTCAATAGGTCCGCCCACCATCCTTGGGTTTTCTCAACTATTATTAGGTATGTATAATTCTTTTTCCCTAGGCACTACCCCTGACCCGTGCACAGGGCTACTAACCCCCTCCAAACCTCCCTGTAATGGGGGTTGTCGCCTCCCTTGTGACCCCCAACCCCAGCCCCCAACCCAACACAACATAACAACTTGTGGGAGTAGTTGTGGAAAGAATATAACACATACCCAACATATATCACTTGGTTCCAGTTGAATTCTTAGTTGGATTATTCATATGCAAGGTGTTAGGTTGAATTTTTATGTCATGTTTAGAGAATTCCTTGGTGTATATCCACTTGTTACTTTCTTCTTGATAATGCTATTGTAAATACATATATATTTATATACACATTTATGTGTTAGAGTGGAAAATTTTTCTACACCTTAATTTCCTTGAGAAACTAAGAATCTTGATTTAATGGGAGGAGGCCAATAATGGGATCCTTTATAAAAGAATGGAGAAAAAAAGTGATTCCTAACCAGGATTGGTCATGGATAAGATGTCTTAATTCGCACTATAAAGATAATTTTAGGAAGGAAAACATTGCACTTATAATTAAGACTAAGTCATTAAAGCCTTTAGAGAGTATCCAAAGACAAGAGAATACAATTTTCACTAATGAAAGGTAATTCATGAAAAGTTAAGAATTGCAGGTCAGCTTTGGCGTCTTATTTATTCAGAATGGTATACAAGCTTTTAGACCTCCTTGGTAGCTAATATAGATCCATCACATACTTGAGGAATCATATTCAATGGTCATGAAATAGAGTTGTAGCTTGAAGATATTGTTGTTGGATTATTGATACTATCGCATATGAGATCCAAACATCATGAAAAGGATCTCATGCATATGAAATATTGTTTAAGGAAAATGATTTTTTACTGTAATCATTGTGATGATATCTCATGAAAATGATATGTGATCAATGTAGGTGAGATAAAATATTTATATATGAAGTATAGATGATGGTTATTGAGATGGATATCCTAGGAACAAGGCTACTATGGTGACACTTGAACCATAGGATATGCCTTGATCATCATGAGTAATGTATATGCCTTTTGTTATGTCAAAGGAAGATAGAGGGGTTCCTTTTCTAAGAATACATCAATTTATTTAACCTTCCTATGCATTAAAGCCTTGGAAAAAAGGATGGCATGAGGGACAACTTAGTAGAGAAGAGGGTGCTTAATATTGGAGGGTGAGTGACTCCAATGAAGAGAATACTTGAATAAATCTATTATGGAATAATTCATGTCCCATGGTGTTGGAGGGGCTAGTCAACTAATTTTACTAGCCCAATCGAGTCCACTCCTTAAAAATGTATTATAAGTTGGTTGGGTCCTTTATTGAGTCGGTTGACCATGTAAATTTGGATAAGCCAATTTAGAAAGTTAAACTATTGTAATTGTCTACCAAAGTTTAAATATTTATGTACTTGACTCCATGTGTTGGCTGGTTACCTATTGAGATATATCTAATAAAAGTGTGCTTTTGTTGGCTCTCTATTACTTTTGTGTCTCTTTTCTCTTCCATGTGATGCATATTACCCTTTTAGCTTACTTGATGTTCCACTCGGTAACTAATGCATACTTCTCACTAGAATACAACATTGGTTTTGATGTCAGTATTGCTAAACCTGAGTTCATATAAGATGTGTGCATACATGTTAACTTTGAAAGAGATACAAGAGTGGTGGGAGAGAAAGATCAATAATTAATTTAAAAAGTAGATAAGGAGAAATGGTCTATCTATCGTATAATCTAGGGTATATTTCCTCATTAAGGTGTGTGACAAGTTCATAAAATCAATGCTAGTATAAATACATAAATATATTGATCAACAACCTAATGCAAAAAACAAAGATGGTGGTTGGTTGATCATAAAATTGAATAACGAAAGGAAAATGAATTTGCATGAGTGGGTAGAAAAAATATTGGACGATTTCTACGAGGAAAAGGTAATAAAAGAATGCACTTTTGTTGAAAAACTCAAAGAGTTTATATGACAATTTTCACGATTGTTTTTTTATGTACTATGCTTGCTTTATTACATAGATTTATTCTTGATAAAGCACTCAGTCATATAGTTGAATATTGACCACCCCTACAAACCCCAATAAATCTGACCATAGTAAGCGTCAAAATGGCTAGGAGAAATTCTTTGATTCCCATTGTAAAGGCATAAGAGAGGTATGGGACTACTTGTTTAGAAAATGAAAATGTTCAACATAACCTTTTTTGTTGACCAAGAGCAAGTCGGGTAAATGATTGGGGGTGTAGATGTTTGCGAGATATAAAGGGAAAATATGAAACAAGAGAAGTAAGTAAATTAGTAGTCATAATGGGAGGAAAATGGTTGGTTTCAAGAATAAGACAGTATAAAATTGATGAGGAAACTCGACGAAGAACTCAATCATGTATACAAAATATAAAAACCAATTGACATTCAAAAAATAGAAAGGGACAAAAGACAATAAAAAATGATAAAAGATAAGGGAGGAAAAAATCATCTGAAATTCTTTACATAAAGAAGTTCCAGACCAGTAGATTGAAGATACACAAGACTCCTCTGAGGGTAGTAGAGAGCACCTAGAGTCAAGAGTCATATCACCATTCAGTCCAACAAGAATGTGATAATATCGAAGTTGGTTACTATAGACCAACAATTCCATGATCCCATGTCGCAAGTATATCAAGTCTCGCTATAAGGGATTCCTCCAGCAAAAACCCCATATTAGTTATAAACCTTCCTCAGTTTGGTATAGGTGAGATAAGCATGAAAATTTAAGAGGTTGTCTCCAAATTAAAATATCAATAGTTAACAAAACTTGGATCAATAATAATGAAAATAAAGATATGCTTCTACATATAAGAAATATCATGAACATACATCTCCCCCTCCCGAGAATAATATCTACCAAGGAAGAAGAATATAAAAGTCTGGATGATGAACTAATGCAATATATAAGGAACAAGTACATTGAATACATAGACAAAGGGTGTCAAATCAATGACAGCTTGGAAAATTTTGCAAGAGTCAAAGTTGAAGATAAAGAATGAACCCTGTTAGCCCTCATTTTTTCCAAAAATATTGTTATGGTTTTGGAATTCCTTTTCCTTTGGAAACACCTATTTTCATTATTTGTGATGATATTTTCTTATACATTTCCCATAATAATACTTTCCTAAGTTATTTTTATTAAACTTTTAATTTTCTAAATTTCTTGTAATCAAATGCATTGTGAAAGAGAATTACAAGTTCTAGTAGATTTTGCAATTCATCATTCATTGTCATATTTACAGTCAAGCTAGGTGAAAATGAAGACATAGGTATCCTAGGACGGTGAAATACATATCTGTTCCAGCTAAAATTTCCCTAATGTTTATGGTTAATGCACAATCAATGTGGACATATTTGTAGCAAAAAGGTAGAACAAATTCATAAAAATGCCTATATTCAAATTTTGAAGATCAGATCCTTGATCTAAGTAGTAAAAAATGAGATTAGGATAATATATTAGTTTGAAAATAGCCATCCATCAATTCTGAACATGATTTATGCATATTTTTTTTAAAATGTGTTATGAAACCAGCTCAAGAAAAGATAGAAAAGATAGATCAATGCCTTAGAATTCAGCCTCTTCGAGGGGGCAACCTCCTTTACATTACATAAATGAACAATTCTTGGATGATACAAATGAAAATACCTCCTTTCTATATATAAGAGTCTAAGGGGTTACAACATAATCAGAGCCGACATAACAATAATAATGTAAGGGCACAATAATAACAATAATGGGCTTCTATGGGGCACAATAGTAACAATATGGGCACCTCATGGGTACATCAATATAATAAGTGGGTTATACTAATAACAATAAGGGGTTACACTACATGCCCCTCTCCTTCAAAAAGCGTTGTCCTCAACGCTTGAGTAGTTCTTGATGCTTCTGTATAACATTCTTGTCCTCCCATGTGGAATATTCAGCGGGTAAGTTCTTCCACTTGATGAGATACTCTAAAATTGATCGATTTCGTAGCTTTCGGGTTCTTGTTTCTGTGACTGCTCCAGGTTCCAATATGATTTTTCCTTCCTCTTCAATTTCTGGCAATATTGCTTGAATTGGGATCTTTTTCAACTTTTGAATAAGTGGTCATACTTCTTCGTCCTTCTTCCATTCATCCCTTGCTTCGTTTATCCAATCTGGTTGGATAATATAAATAGCACAAAACAATGCTTCCACATCCTCATTCTTGAAGAGTCTTCCTATTCGGTAAGGTCGCCATTTTTTAAGTGCATGTAGTATTGCCAACATTTCCTTCTCATAAATAGCTTGCTTGAGATGTAGCAGTAAAAATACCCAATCACCTACATCAAATCATTTTTCACTACGATGTTGATCTACCTGTTGTTTCATTTGATTTTGCACCGACGGGGCGTTATCCTTTAAAAGTTGGAGAACTTGTTGTTGATGCTCGATGTGATATTTCTCTGCTTGAACATTTTTCTTCTTGATATGTCCTTCTATCTTTTGAGGAGTGGTAATTTCTTCCAGTCCTTTACAAGATATGGTTGGATTCATTTCTTGATGCTCGATGTGATCTTTCACTTCTTGAACATTTTTCTTCTTGATGTGTCCTTCTATCTTGATAGTTTGAGGAGTGGTAATTTCTTCCAGTCCTTTACAAGATATGGTTGGATTCATTTCTTCTTTCTCGATGTGATCTTTCACTTCTTGCACCTTTTTCTTCTTGATATGTCCTTCTATCTTGAGAGTTTGAGGAGTGGTAATTCTTGCCAATTATTTACAAGATATGGTCTGATTCATTTCTTCTTTCTCTGGGGTGGTGCCCTGGCGTATATCCTCTTCTTTTGATGTTTCTTGATCCTTTTCTTCCTCCTATTCATATTCTATGTAAAATAATTTCTTCTCAACACACCTATGACCTTTAGTGCATTTGTTATCACAATTGTAACAAAGCCCTTTTTCTCTTTTTTCTTCCAATTGTCGTGGTGTAACCCTTGTAGGTTGTGGAAGGCTCGGAGAAACAAAACTTCCATATTTATAGTTGTGAGGGGTATTCTTCCTGGTTTCCACAATTTTTCTTTCCATTATGTCACAAAGCCCTTTTACTCTTTCCAATTTTTGTGGTGTTGCTCTAAAGAAGGTGTTGCTCTTTGTATCCTCATAATGTGCTATCATTTCCTCCATGAAAATTGACCACGTAACAAGTTTTTTACGAGAACAAAGCCCTTCATACCATAAAAATTGATCTGGTTCTAAATATGAAGATGCAATACATACCTTTTGTAACAGTTGTACACCATTTAGATCAAAATATTTCTCCATCTGAAGTATCCAATTTACCGGATCCTTGCCATCAAACTTCCTCATCTTACTTTTTCTTGATTTTAGGAGCTCGACCTTGAAACGACTGTAACTCTATACTTTCAGATCTTTAAGTACTGAAATTGTGAACTATAGTAGCCCTCTGTGTCCTCTTTCCAATGCCACCAGTCTGATCCAAGTTGGATTCTCTAAGAAAGAGTTATGCACAATCTCCCAAGATGACCTGATTATAGACCTTTCCAAAAGAGCGAAATTGTATGAAGTTCCACGTGTCACTGTTTCAACCTTTGGATCTGAAAAATGCATACAATAAACTACAGTCTGTCCTCTTTCTGTACCTTCTTACGAAATTTCAATCTGATCCCCAGAGAGAAAGTTATCACGATTTTACCCAAGTCACCTGTTTTGAATGTAATTCAGGAGTTTGAAAAAAGACCAACTTCCTCAGATCATATCTCCGCAAATATCACGTGAAAAACTCTGAAATTCAGATCCAAGGTTCAGTGCGATTTCTTCTCAAATGGGTTTTTTTTGTGACTTCTGAAACGTCACAAAAAAAAAGTTATAGTGAAAATTCCACGATGACCTGTTTGGAGCAGCGAAACCCTAGAATCCAAGGCTCTGATACCAAATGTTATGAAACCAGCTCAAGAAAAGATAGAAAAGATAGATCAACGCCTTAGAATTCAGCCTCTTCGAGGGGGCAACCTCCTTTACATTACATAAATGAACAATTCTTGGATGATACAAATGAAAATACCTCCTTTCTATATATAGGAGTCTAAGGGGTTACAACATAATCAGAGCCGACATAACAATAATAATGTAAGGGCACAATAATAACAATAATGGGCTTCTATGGGGCACAATAGTAACAATATGGGCACTACATGGGTACATCAATATAATAAGTGGGTTATACTAATAACAATAAGGGGTTACACTAGTAGTATAGGGGCCTAACAAAATGCGCCTATAAAGGCAAGACAATTAACTTACCAAAACACATGTTATATTTTATTTTGATCAAAGAGTCATCTTTTGAATTGTGGGTTTAAAGTTATGTTTTAGACTTTTTGATAGCCATGCTCATCAAGTAATGAAGTGTTATTGAAGTATTACTCCTAGTTTTAATTTTGTGTTATTACTTGAGCCATGGAGGACCCCCATATCTCGAGTTAGCACACCTAGTCTTCTGTTGTCCAAATACCCTAGTAAATACTTGCTATTTTCTATTAATTTTCTTCATACTTCCATGTTTATATCCATTAATTACATTCATGTATATTTATGTTTGAATCATGTTATTGACTGGATTATTGGATACTATGTAGATAGACTTAAAAGCTAGTTTCTGAACTGTTGTTTATATTTTTTCCTTCTTATTTTATCACTATAATATTCATTTCTTAAAACTATTAATGTTGTTACAACAAGTTTTTATCAGTTGGTTACTTGGTAGAGTAATTAGCATCACATTCCTAGTCTTTTACTCTTGCATAAGAAATCATACTTGTTTAATTTTGTCTCAATGGAATCCATCACTTGCTGAAGTATAGATGTATCTAAATATCATGAATTACTTATTTATTGAAGGATTTGAGTGAGTTTTATGATAAATATGAGTTAAATTCCAACTATTAGTTAGAAACTAGCTACTAGTTGCCAGCTTCTAGTCATTAGTTACTAGTTCCTAGTTCCTAGATATTTAAAACTTTGATTAGAAATTAGTTACTAAAGTATATATTAATTAAACACATTGATATATGATTATTATACCTTGATTTGATTATATTAGATATAATTTGGTTCAATTCATTTGATCTACCTTGGTTTGACTATCATAAATATCATAGTTGCATTTGAATAGTTACATGACAATTCCATTTTTATTTTATTTTTTGCACATAGCCATATATTTCAGTGTCATTTATGATAATTTATTATCATAAATTTGTTGTTGTTTTAAAATCAACCTAATTATATAAAGTAACCAAGGCACGAGGAGTGTCATTCATTAATTTCTAGGAGAAGAAGGCCCCAACCTCTAGAGGACTTTTCCTTTTTTCCCTTTCAAAAACCATAGTTCCTTTCTTTCATTTACCACCTTCCTAGAATAGAATCATGATTCAAGTAAAACCTAGTTAAAAAGATGAGCATAAGACTATGGATGACCACTCATCTTCACTTTCATAGATAGGGAAGGTCATTGTGAATTTTCATCTTTATAATTAGTATTGGGTTTAATATTAACTAAGTTGAATAAAATACTACTAGAGTTGCCACTTGCCTCCATAAGCAAGGAAGGCCATAATGCACTAGTTAGCATCTTTGATGGAAAACCCTTTGATCATATTTATTTTCCCAACATTTGAGTGAACACTTGGCATTTTCAATATGATTGCGTAAATAGCTTGAATTTGTGTGAGAGTGTTGTAGCGGCTACAACCACCCTCCAAAATTTTTCCTTCGCTTCGTTTTGGGGCCTCCCTACCAACCTTCACAGCAACATGCCTTGCTTCGTCAAGTACACAAGCTCCAGTGAATTTCTTGTAGAAAGATAGCCTTTCGATCAAACCTTGATGTATTCCCCTCATAGGTTGTTCATTCAGACTTGGTCCAGCAGTAGGCTGAGTAGCTCCTTCAAGAATTTTCACAAATCAAGAGGGAAACTAGCCTTCCCTCTAGAAATTACGCAATCCCTCCCAACTGGGCTGCTCAGCCCAGAATTTGCCTAAATTTGGGCAGTGGTCAACTGCTCTGCCCAGAAATTGCACAAATATTCTGAGCAGCCAACCTAGCTCCCAGCCAAAAATGCGCATTTTTTCCCAGCAGTTGAGCAGTCTCTTGCATGTGCAGCTGAGTTGACTGGTTCCCTCCGAGACCGAGAAAAATAGAATTGCATGCATGGGTTTTTCTCCCAAGGCAACATGGAAAGGCATCCCTTGTTTCAAGGATCTATTTTTAACAATTGGAGGTTACGTGCAAGGATCATTTCAAAAACTTCCCACCAAGTGTCGCTTTCCCTAGATTTGGGGCATGTGCGTCAAAACCTTGATATTATCAAAACTCATCAACTGGATGCTACAGAGATCATTCCTCACATCAACCTTGTATCTCTAACATCCCACATTACATATAGGAGCTGTCAGCACATTCAGCTCAACTGTTTTTGGGTAAGACCGCTTTCCATGTCTTGTGTTGCATTTCTGGCGCTTTTTCTATTTCTCTTCATATGAATGTTATCTGCTTGATTTCAGTGACAGCTTGCTGTCATTTTGATACATACTAGCTTGTACTAGCACCATTTCAATTTTCATTAACATCTCACTGTTGTTGCATGCATGAAACTGTTTTTCATGAACAGTCATCGATTCAGCAACTCGCCTCACCCACATGCATGTTGTTCCATTTTTTGAATCTGTCATTCACCGTTTGCATGCAAAATCAATCACTTATGCTTACACTCAATATCGCCATGCATTCACATTCACATTCGCTCTCAGTTGCCCGTCGATGAGTTTGTTCAACCTTAGCTTGGTCTCTACCATCACTGAGACAGCATTGCGCAATCCAAGGAAGGAAGGCTCTGCTTTTCCCAGGCACTGTCCTCTAGGACCGTTTTGCGCATTTATGAGGGACAGTGACTGCTAGCCCAGAGAATTGCACAATGCAGTCCCTGAGCCTATAATCACCCCCATCTGGAATTTCACATTGCAAAATTCTAGCGATCAACAACCAAACTAGACTGTGCATCGCACAGTTCCAGTAGTCAGTCAGCCTCCCAGTAGCCCAAAATATTCCTTGCATAGTTTTGGCACTCAATCTCCTGACCTCCCAGCCGAAATTGTGCAACCTTCATGATCTGTCACAGAGGTATGTTGCAAGTTAGTTCGCAAGTTCATTTTGGATTTCGTCTGACAGATTTCTTGCCATGAGTGTTTCGATGTCTCCAGGTATTGTAGGTGTTCTTCTACCTGTCAGGAGTATAGGCACAATGGTTTCCAAGAGAGTAGATCCGAAGACACATTTCAAAGCACACTTGGGGATGCAGTTGATCAAGCGTTTATGGACTTGCCAACCCATGAAGACATCAAGTTGTTCGTAGACAAGGACATCAAGATATGATGGCAACAACATCACAGTGAGTAGCATCATGAATAACAGCTAAAGGAAGCATACCGGATGGAATGAATGCAAGAGGAAGGTTGTTGACAACATAGAGGCAGAACAAAGTTGCAAGCTCAAGCAGACCCACTGGTGATGAAAGCAACTTTGGAGACTCATGCTATGAGGTGACGCGCGACATGAAGATCACACGCAGACAAAGAATGGAACAAATAAGGAGTTTCATGTGCTAAAGTAGCAACTCAACGAAGAACATGAGCTGCATAGACAAGTGAATGATTTTTAGAAGGAACAAGAATAGCAGGGGGCACAACATGCACTCACGGATGAAACTGCGCACGTACAAGTTATAGATCCATCCCAGCAACTAGCACGAAGCATACATGGTGAGAAGTGTTGTTGATCACATGCAAGCGATTCAACATTATGCATGTACTTGTGTGCACACACGTGATCCAACCCATTCAGCACACTCACCAAGGCAAAGATTAGAAGAAAGCCCGACTGGGGTTGAGCATGTAGCTGATAGTTGATGCGCATGACCACAATCACACACTAGGAGATTGATGTATATTGTAGGGTGTAAAACATCGATTCAGAAAGGAGAAAGATTCATCTATCCATCCTTCGCCTTGGAGGAACTGCCCTAGTGTGGTGGGAAGGCAGGACATAAGCTAATTTGAAGAAGAATGGTAAAATTCTTTGTACCTGGAGTGAATTTGTTTCTGCCCTTAAAAAACAATTCTATCCACTAGATTATTTGTAGCAAGCAATGATGAGTTGGTAAACTCTTTGCCAATTAAAGGGTAAAAGTGTACAAAGCTATACCCAAGAATTTAGAAAAAGAGCTTTAATTCTAGGCATTTGTGTAGACTCACCTGAAACTTTGTTGAAGTATATAGGTGGTTTACATAGCTATTTGAGGCACACCATTCTCAGGTTTAAGCCTACTAGCATAGATGAGGTATCAGTTCAGGCTACACACCTAGAGGCTAGAGGCAAGAATGTGAACCTAGAGATTGGGGGATCATCAAAACCCACTGCAAGAAAGAAAAAGGAAAAGAAGAAGCAAAAATGGAAGAGAGGAAGACAAACACTATACAGAAAGACAATCCTTCATGCAATCACTGCAAGAAGGATGCACATGATGATGCACATTTCTGGTCTTTGCATCCGGAGCTGAAACCCAAGAAGTTCGATGGAAAGAAAGAGAAGATTGTTGTTGTTATTCATAAGGATATGGGGTCAGACTCAAGTGATGAAACAACAGTCACAACCATAGGCATAAAAGGTAAAAATTTTAAAGCATCTACTAGTAATTCTGCACAATCTATTGATAATGAAGAAAATGAGAGGAAAAGACATGAATATTTTCATATTAGAGTTATTTCCAATCAACAAAAGATCGATACTTTATTTGATAGTGGATCACAAGTAAACTTGATTTCTGAAGCAATTGTAAAGAAGTTGGGATTACTAACCACACCTCACAAGAAGCCATATCCATTAGGTTGGGTATGTGATAAAGCAAAGCTACAAGTGACTAGACAATGTAAACTTAGGTTTGTTATTGGGTCAACATTTGTAGATGAGGTTCAGTTAGATAAAATTCCCTTGGATATATGTGGTATTTTTTTAGGAAGTACTTACTTGTATGATAGAAAAGCCATTTTCTATAGAGATGAAAATAAGTATCAACTCACAAAAGATGGAATGGAATATATTGTAAGACCTCACAAACTAAAAAATAAATACACTCTAATCAACTCAGGGCAGATGAAAAGAATTGTAAATTCATGCAACCAATTTTTACTAATGGTTGTAAAGGAAAACAACCCTGATAAAACCAATATATTTGAGGGCTATGATGCTAAACAGACAGTTGATTTAGAAAAAGTTGTTTCTAAATATGATATCTTATTTCAACAACCTAAAGGTCTACCATCCAAAAGGGAGATTGTACATGATATTCATTTGCAGCAAGATGCTCCATTGCCTAACATTGGGATTTACATGCTTTAACATGATTTAACACGATTGAACAAGGTGTTTCAATGGGGAGGCAAACATTAGAAAGCCTTCCACACCTTAAAAGAATAAATTAGTACAACACCAGTACTAGCACTACCATATCTTCAACGTCCATTTGAGATTGAAACAGATGCCAGTGACTATGCCATGGGAGCAGTGTTGATGTAACACGATAAACCCATATGTTATCATTCTAAGACATTTAATTCTGAAGTAGTTAGTTATACCACATATGATAAAGAATGGCATGAATTAGTACAAAGTGTGAAAAAGTGGAAACATTACTTAATGGAAAAAGAAACAATCATCCATACAGACCATCAACCACTTCAATATTTGCACTCACAAACTAAATTGCAGCAATCAAGACACTATAGGTGGATGGGTTTTCTACAGCAATTTCATCTAGTCATCAAATATAAGAAGGGCATACACAATAAAGTTGTAGACATGTTGTCCAGACCAATCATAAATGAATCTACTATACTTAAGCATAATTCAGTAATGCATGAAAGCTACATTGAACAATATGCTTAAGATATAGATTTTAAAGATGTATATGCAACTTTAAGTCATGGCAAACAAGTAGAAGAATTGGATTATTATGTTAAAGGCCAACTCTTTTATCATTTGGGAAAGTTATGCATTCCACAAATTGAAACAATTAACATAATTCAGGAAGCACATACTTCTCTTATATTAGGTCTTTTTGGTCTAAGTAAAACAGTTGCACAGGTGCAAAGGTTCTGTTATTGGCCAAGAATGCATGAAATAGTTTCTAGATATATTAAAGGGTGTACCATGTGTGCTAAAAGCAAGCCCAGCAATAGAAAATTAGGCTTGTACACTCCACTTCTAGTTCCTTCTCGTCCTTGGGAAAGTGTTTCCATGGACTTTGTTCGGCGATTGCCAAAATCTAGAAAAGGTCATGACTATTTATATGTTATTGTGGATAGGTTCATCAAAATGTGTATTTTAATACCTTGTAATAAGCAGATTACAACTGAACAAACAGTGAAGTTGTTCTTTCAGCATGTTTGGGTTCATTTTGGGTTACCCACTTCCATTATATCTGATCGAGATTCCTGATTTGTTGGGAAGTTTTGGTCAAGTCTGTTGGAATTAATGGACACTAAACTGAGGAAGAGCACAACCTTTTATCCACAAACAGATGGCCAAATAGAGGTGGTCAACAAGACAATGATCTAGTTGCTCAAAGGCTATTGTAGCAAGCATCCCAAGCTTTGGGATGAACATTTTTGTTATGTGCAACATGTTTACAACCGTGCCAAGCACTCTTCTACACATATATCTCCTTTTGAGACTTGTTTTGGTTTTACACAAAATTCTCCCTTGGATTTTGTCTTTGGTAAGGACATAGCAGTTGATGGACACGGTGATGTGGAAAAAGCAACCAAGTTCATTGAATAGATCTAAGAAATTCACCAGGAAGTGCAAGAATAGCTAGAAAAGAGCCAGGTCAAGTACAAGGCAAGGCATGATAAGCATCGAATTGAACATAGCTTCCAAGTTGGTGATGAAATCTGGTTATACATCAGCAAAGACAGAATGCAAGGTGAAGGAAAGAAGCTGAATCCAATAAGGTATGGGCCTTTCAAGATACTTGAGAAAATTGGTGAGAACGCCTTTCACCTTGATTTTCTAGCTTACATGCATATCTATTGAATAGTTAATGCAAAAAACTTGAGACTATTTGAACTTTCATTGATTGAAGATCCCGAAGAGAAAAGTCAATTACCTTCTATTGATGATCTGTTGCCTGAATATCTCAGTGAGTTGCAGGAAGATATAATTCTGGACAGGAAGGTGAGAACTACGCATAGAGGGGACGTTGAGTACCTTAGAATCAGACTCAAAGGTTCAAAACCAAGCAGTGCACGATGGATAGAAATTGGATAAGTGAGGAAGCTATATCCTCGCTTGATCGATGCTTGAAAACCAACTTTTGGTGGTCCAAAAGCTTTTCAGTGGGGAGGAGTGATCCAAAATGGATCCAAAAACACTCTAAGTCTTCAAAAATATTCTAAGAGATCAAAACTATCGCAAAAGAAGAACTCCTAGAAATGGCAGAACACACTATCGGCAGTGAAAAAAACAAGGAAGTAGTGGAAAAACAGGTTATCGGCAGCGATGCACAGAAGTTGTTGGATCTAGCCAATCAACGGTCTGGATACTATTGGCACATCATAATCGGTGGTGACAGGTAGAGGCAATTGGATAATATCACATGATAGTTGAGATCGCAATCAGCGCGGATCAACAAGGATCATCGACCAAGCACGCAGATCGATGGCCCAGGTTAACACGCGATATCGCAATCAGCAAATACAAGGAGCGCTTACCAAATAGCCCAGGGGTCTATGCGATATGAAATTGTGATCAATCACATGGAAATATCGCATCAGATCATTACAAAGAAGTGGGGCCATTACAGATATGCGATGCAATGTCCGAAACCGACAGAATTATGAACCAAATTTAATATATTTTGAGTTCCGTAAAACAACATTTTTCTATGTATTTTCGCGTTTTCGTTAAATAAACGAAAAGCGAAGGGAATGTGTTGATGCAATAAAACTAAACCCGAAAGGGTTCATAAATGAAAATGTATAACATTTCAAGTCCGCCATACAGCCATTTTGTAATAATTTTAGTGTTTTAATGGATTTTTCAAATACAAAAGGGAAACCACGGAACGGGCATTTGTGACTTGCGATAAGCGATTACACGCAGACCCGATGGAATCTAGGGAAAAATTCATAATGTTTGAAGTCAGATAAATAGAGATTTGGCAAATTTTTCCCTTGTTTTTGTGTATCTCTCTGTGTAAACAAAGAACGCTATTCTTGGGGATTTCAAAGGCCCAATGGTCCCTTTTGTTGCAAAATAGGTAGCCACCTCCCATGAAGACGTTATGCCATGATTTCTAATGCTCAGAAGGGGATTCGAGAAAACAAAGGCTGCGAGCCAGAGAGCCCGAGAAGGGGAAATGAATAGACATCGCCGATTGGCTTTAAAGCCACAGAGTGACAGAGACAGGGGGGCAATACTGAGACAGAGAGAAATCAGAGACAGAGAGTAAAAGAAATAGTCTGTGTACTCAGAGAGGCTTGAGGAATTCAAGCAAAACTCCAGTTATTTGTATTTGTTGTGTTGAGACTCATTTTGAGCTCACACTTTGTAAAACTCTGTTCTTGAAGAGATGAGAGGCCACCACTAAAGGCTGGACTAGGAGACGTAGCCCAAGAGTTTTGGCTGAACTCCATATTAAATTTGTTGTGTTATGTGTGTTGTCTATTATGTTTCTCTAACTGCTCAATTGTCTATATTATTCACAATCTTATCGGTCCATTGCACTAAGTAGTATAGGAAAATCCATGCACGTGAGTCTGTAATACCTTAAAAGTAATATAAGATCTTCATTTTCAGATCAAGTGGTATCAAATCTTTTGGTTTTTGGTTTGTTGAGGATAGACAAGCTTGTGTTGGACTTTTTTGAATGCTAACTAAGTCGAAGCTCAAACTGGGAAAAGGAGAACTTGTTGAGGCCAACCCAGAAATTGGAAGAGTCTATTCTAGAAGGCGAATGGTAGAAGAAACTCAAATGGAATCAAAATCTCATTTCATGGACAGTTTCTTGACCATGAGAGCCATGGTAGAAGAGATGTATTGAGAATTTAGGAAAGGTTGAGGTTAAAGTACTTCAACCTCCAAACAAGATAAAGGAGTAGAAGAACATTCTCTAGAAGCCCTAGACGGCAAAGGGAAAGTGGAAAGTCCTCCTCCCTCATCTCCTCCACCATCTCCTCCATCATCCTCATCTCCTAGCCCTGAGAGGAAAAAGAGGAAGACTTCTATGAGTAAATTAGATGTAAATTTTGATTCGCCAATTTATGATGGATAATTAAATGCAGAAAAACTAGATAACTGGATTAGATGGATTGATGTATATTGTAGGGTGTAGAACATCGATTTAGAAAGGAGAAAGATTCATCTAGCCAGCCTTCGCCTTGGAGGAACTGCCCTTGTGTGGTGCGAAGGCAGGACACAAGCTGATTTGAAGAAGAAGGGTAAAATTCTTTCTACATTGAATAATATGCTTAAGATATAGATTTTAAAGATGTATATGCAACTTTAAGTCATGGCAAACAAGTAGAAGAATTGGATTATTATGTTAAAGGCCAACTCTTTTATCATTTGGGAAAGGTATGCATTCCACAAACTAAAAGAGTTAACATAATTCAGGAAGCACATACTTCTCTTATATTAGGTCATTTTGGTGTAAGTAAAACGGTTGCACAGGTGCAAAGGTTTTGTTATTTTCCAAGAATGCATGAAATAGTTTCTAGATATATTAAAGGGTGTACCATGTGTGCTAAAAGCAAGCCCAGCAATAGAAAATTAGGCTTGTACACTCCACTTATAGTTCCTTCTTGTCCTTGGGAAAGTATTTCCATGGACTTTGTTGGGGGATTGCCAAAATCTAGAAAAAGTCATGACTATTTATATGTTATTGTGGATAGGTTCATCAAAATGTGTATTTTAATACCTTGTAATAAATAGATTACAGTTGAAAAAACAGCGAACTTGTTCTTTCAGCATGTCTGGCTTCATTTGGGTTACCCAATTCCATTGTATTTGATCGAGATTCCCGATTTGTTGGGATGTTTTGGTCAAGTCTGTTGGAATTAATGGACACCAAACTGAGGAAGAGCACAACCTTTTATCCACAAATAGATGGCCAAATAGAGGTGGTCAACAAGACAATGATCCAGTTGCTCAAAGGCTATTGCAATAAGCATCCCAAGCTTTGGGATGAACATTTTTTTTATGTGCAACATGTTTACAACCGTGCCAAGCACTCTTCTACACATATATCTTCTTTTGAGACTTGTTTTGGTTTTACACCAAATTATCCCTTGGACTTTGTCTTTGGAAAGGACATAGGAGTTGATGGACACAATGATGTGGACAAAGCAACCAAGTTCATTAAATAGATCCAAGAAATTCACCAAGCAGTGCAAGAATAGTTGGAAAAGAGCCAGGCCAAGTACAAGGCAAGGCATGATAAGCATCGAATTGAACATAGCTTCCAAGTGGGTGATCAAGTCTAGCTATACATCAGCAAAGAAAAAATGCAAGGTGAAGGAAAGAAGCTGAAGCCAATAAGGTATGGGCCTTTCAAGATACTTGAGAAAATTGGTGAGAACGCCTTTTGCCTTGATTTTCTAGCTTTTACATGCATATCTATTGAATAGTTAATGCAAAAAACTTGAGACTGTTTGAACTTTCATTGATTGAAGATCCCGTCGAGCAAAGTCAATTACCTTCTATTGATGATCTGTTGCCTGAATATCTCAGTGAGTTGCAGGAAGATACAGTTCTGGACATGAAGGTGAGAACTACACAGAGGGGATGTTGAGTACCTCAGAATCAGACTCAAAGGTTCAAAACCAAGCAGTGCACGATGGATAGAAATTGGATAAGTGAGGAAGCTATATCCTCACTTGATCGATGCTTGAAAACGAACTTTTGGTGGTCCAAAAGCCTTTCAGTGGGAAGGAGTGATCCAAAATGGATCCAAAAACCATCTAAGTCTTCAAAAAATTTCTAAGAGATCAAAACTATCGCAAAAGAAGAACTCCTAAAAATGGCGGACTACACTATTGACAGCGAAAAACATAAGGAAGAAGTGGAAAAACAGGTTATCGGCAGCGATGCACAAAAGCCGTCAGATCTGGCTGATCAATGGTCTAGATCCAATTGGAACATCGCAATAGGTGGTGACAGGTAGAGGAAATTGGAGACTATCACATGACAGTTGTGATCACGATCAGCGTGGGTCAACAAGGATCATTGACCAAGCACGCAGATCGATGTCCCAGGCTAACGCGCAATATCGCAATCGGTAAATACAAGGAGCGCTTACCAAATAGCCTGGGGGTCTATGCGATATGCAATTTCAATCAATCACATCGCAATATCACATCGGAGCATTACAAAGGAGCGGGGCCATTACAGATATGCGATGCAAAACAACATTTTTCTATGTATTTTCACGTTTTCGTTAAATAAACGAAAAGCGAAGGGAATGCACCGATGCGATAAAACTAGACCCGAAAGGGTTCATAAATGAAAATGTATAACATTTCAAGTCCGCCATAAAGCCATTTTGCAATATTTTCAGTGTTTTAATGGATTTTTCAAATACAAAGGGGAAACCACGGAACGGGCATTTGTGACTTGCGATAAGCAAAACCGGCAGACCCGATGGAATATAGGGTGAAATTCATAACGTTTGAAGTTGAATAAACAGAGATTTTGCAGAGTTTTCCCATGTTTTTTGTGTATCTCTCTGTGTAAACAGAGAACACTATTCTTGGGGATTTCAAAGGCCCAATGGTCCCTTTTGTTGCAAAACAAGTGGCCACCTCCCATGAAGACATTATGCCATCATTGCTAACGCTCAGAAGGGGATTCGAGCAAACAGAGGCGTTGAGCCAAAGAGCCCGAGAAGGGGAAACGAATAGGCATCGTCGATTTTATTTAAAGCCACAGATCGACAAAGACAGAGGGGGCAATACTGAGATAGAGAGAAATCAGAGACAGAGAGTGAAAGAAAGAGTCTGTGTACTCAGAGAGGCTTGAGGAATTCAAGCAAAACTCCTGTTGTTTGTATCTATTGTGTTGAGACTCATTTTGAGCTCACACTTTGTAAAACTATGTTCTTGAAGACATAATAGAGAGGCCACCATTGAAGGCTGGACTAGGAGACGTAGCCCAAGAGTTTTGGGTGAACTCCATATTAAATTTGTTGTGTTATGTGTGTTGTCTATTATGTTTCTCTAACTGTTCAATTGTCTATATTATTCGCAATGTTATCGGTCCATTGCACTAAGTAGTATAGGCAAATCCATGCACCTGAGTCTGTAATACCTTAAAAGTAATATAAGATATTCATTTTTAGATCAAGTGGTATCAGTGCTTTTGGTTTTTGGTTTGTTGAGGATAGACAAGCTTGTGCTGGACTTTTTTGAATGTTAACTAGGTCAAAGCTCAAACTAGGAAAAGGAGAACTTGTTGAGGCCAACCTAGAAATTGGAAGAGTCTATCCTAGAAGGAGAATGGTAGAAGAAACTCACATGGAATCAAAATCTCAGTTCATGGATAGTTTCTTGACCATGAGAGCCATGGTAGAAGAGTTGTATTGAGAATTCAGGAAAGGTCAAGGTTAAAGTACTTCAACCTCCAAACAAGATAAAGGAGTAGAAGAACCTTCTCTAGATGCCCTAGAGGGCAAAGGGAAAGGGGAAAGGCCTCCTCCCTCATATCCTCCACCATCTCCTCCATCATCCTCATCTCCTAGCCCTGATAAGAAAAACAGGAAGACTTTTGTGATTAAATTAGATGTAAAATTTGATTTGCCAATTTATGATGGAGAATTAAATGCAGAAAAACTAGATAACTGGATTAGACAGATTGATGTATATTTTAGGGTGTAGAACATCGATTCAGAAAGGAGAAAGATTCATCTAGCCAGCCTTCACCTTGGAGGAACTACCCTAGTGTGGTGGGAAGGCAGGACACAAGCTGATTTGAAGAAGAATGGTAAAATTCTTTCTACCTAGAGTGAATTTGTTTTTTCCCTTAAAAAACAATTCTATCCACTAGCTTATATGCAGCAAGCAATGATGAGTTGGTAAACTCTTCGCCAATTAAATGGGAAAAGTGTACAAAGCTATACCCAAGAATTTAGAAAAAGAGCTTTAATTCTAGGCATTTCTCTAGACTCACCTGAAACTTTGTTGAAGTATATAGGTGGTTTACATAGCTATTTGAGGCACACCATTCTCATGTTTAAGCCTACTAGCATAGATGAGGTATCAGTTCAGGCTACACATCTAGAGGCTAGAGGCAAGAATGTGAACCTAGAGATTGGGGGATCATCAAAACCAATTGCAAGAAAGAACAAGGAAAAGAAGAAGCAAAAATGGAAGAGAGGAAGACAAACGCTATACAGAAAGACAAACCTTCATGCAATCACTACAAGAAGGATGGACATGATGATGCACATTGCTGGTCTTTGCATCCAGAGCTGAAACCCAAGAAGTTCGATGGCAAGAAAAAGAAGATTGTTGTTTCTATTCAGAAGGATATGGGTTCAGGCTTAGGTGATGAAACAACAGCCACAGCCACAGGCATGATAGGTAAAAATTTTGAAGCATCTACTAGTAATTATACGCAATCTATTGATAATGAAGAAAATGAGAGGAAAAGACATGAGCTTTTTCATATTAGAGTTATTTCCAATCATCAAAAGATTGATATTTTATTTGATAGTGGATCACAAGTAAACTTGATTTCTGAAGCAATGGTAAAGAAGTTGGGATTACTAACCACATCTCACAAGAAGCCATATCCATTAGGTTGGGTATGTGATGAAGCAAAGCTACAAGTGACTAGACAATGTAAACTTAGGTTTGCTATTGGGTCAAAATTTGTAGATGAGGTTCAATTAGATAAAATTCCCTTGGATATATGTGGTATTGTTTTAGGAAGTACTTACTTGTATGATAGAAAAGCCATTTTCTATAGAGCTGAAAATAAGTATCAACTCACCAAAGATGGAATGGAATATATTGTAAGAGCTCACACACTAAAAAATAATTACAATCTCATAAACTCAGGGCAGATGAAAAGAATTGTAAATTCATGCAAGCAATTTTTACTAATGGTTGTAAAGGAAAAGAACCCTGATAAAACCAATATATTTGAGGGCTATGATGCTAAACAGAGAGCTGAACTAGAAAAATTTGTTTCCGAATATGATATCCTATTTCAAGAACCTAAAGGTCTACCACCCAAAAGGGAAATTGTACATGATATTCATTTGCAGCAAGATGCTCCATTGCCTAACATCGGGATGTACATGCTTTAACATGATTTAACACGATTGAACAAGGTGTTTCAGTGGGGAGGCAAACATTAGAAAGCCTTCGACACCTTAAAAGAATAAATTAGTACAACACCAGTACTAGAACTACCATATCTTCAACGTCCATTTGAGATTGAAACAGATGCCAGTGACTATGCCATGGGAGCAGTGTTGATGCAACACAATAAACCCATATGTTATCATTCTGAGACATTTAATTCTGCAGTAGTTAATTATACCACATATGATAAAGAATGGCATGCATTAGTACAAAGTGTGAAAAAGTGGAAACATTACTTAATGGACAAAGAAATAATCATCCATACAGACCATCAACCACTTCAATATTTTCATTCACAAACTAAATTGCAGCAATCAAGACACTATAGGTGGATGGGTTTTCTACAGCAGTTTTATCTAGTCATCAAATATAAGAAGGGCATACACAATAAATTTGTAGACGTGTTTTCCAAACCAATCATATATGCATCTACTATACTTAAGCATAATTCAGTAATGCATGAAAGCTACATTGAACAATATGCTTAAGATATAGATTTTAAAGATGTATATGCAGCTTTAAGTCATGGCAAACAAGTAGAAGAATTCGATTATTATGTTAAAGGCAAACTATTTTATTATTTGGGAAATTTATGCATTCCACAAACTGAAAGAGTTAACATAATTCGGGAAGCACATACTTCTCTTATATTAGGTCATTTTGGTGTAAGTAAAATAGTTGCACAGGTGCAAAGGTTTTGTTATTTTCCAAGAATGCATGAAATAGTTTCTAGATATATTAAAGGGTGTACCATGTGTGCTAAAAGCAAGCCCAGCAATAGAAAATTAGGCTTGTACACTCCACTTCTAGTTCCTTCTCGTCCTTGGGAAAGTGTTTCCATGGACTTTGTTGGGGGATTGCCAAAATCTAGAAAAGGTCATGACTATTTATATGTTATTGTGGATAGGTTCATCAAAATGTGTATTTTAATACCTTTTAATAAGCAGATTACAGCGGAACAAACAACGAAGTTGTTCTTTCAGCATGTTTGGGTTCATTTTGGGTTACCCACTTCCATTATGTCTGATCGAGATTCCCGATTTATTGGGAAGTTTTGGTCAAGTCTGTTGCAATTAATGGACACCAAACTGAGGAAGAGCGCAACCTTTTAGCCACAAACAGATGGCCAAATAGAGGTGGTCAACAAGACAATGATCCAGTTGCTCAAAGGCTATTGCAGCAAGCATCCCAAGCTTTGGGATGAACATTTTTGTTATGTGCAACATGTTTACAACCATGTCAAGCACTCTTCTACACATATATCTCCTTTTGAGACTTGTTTTGGTTTTACACCAAATTCTCCCTTGGATTTTGTCTTTGGAAAGGACACAGTGATGTGGAAAAAGCAACCAAGTTCATTGAAGAGATACAAGAAATTCACTAGGCGGTGCAAGAATAGCTGGAAAAGAGCCAGGTCAAGTACAAGGCAAGGCATGATAAGAATCGAATTGAACATAGCTTCCAAGTTGGTGATCAAGTCTGGTTGTACAATAGAAAAGACAGAATGCAAGGTGAAGGAATGAAGCTGAAGCCAATAAGGTATGGGACTTTCAAGATACTTGAGAAAATTGGTGAGAACGCCTTTCGCCTTGATTTTCCATGTTACATGCATATCTATTGAATAGTTAATGCAGAAAACTTTAGATTGTTTAAACTTTCATTGGTTGAAGATCCCGAAGAGAAAATTCAATTACCTTCTATTGATGATCTATTGCCTAAATATCTTAGTGAGTTGTAGGAATATATAGTTCTAGACAGGAAGGTGAGAACTAAGTATAGAGGGGATGTTGAGTACGTCAGAATTAGACTCAAAGGTTCAAAACCAAGCAGTGCACGATGAATAGAAATTGGATAAGTGAGGAAGCTATATCCTCACTTGATCGATGCTTGAAAACCAAATTTTGGTGGTCCAAAATCTTTTCGGTGGGGAGGAGTGATCCAAAATGGATCTAAAAACCATCTAAGTCTTCAAAAATATTCTAAGAGATAAAAACTATCGCAAAAGAAGAACTCCTAGAAATGGTGGATTACACTATCGGTAGCAAAAGACACAAGGAAGGAGTGGAAAAACAGGTTATCGTCAATGATGCACAAAAGCCGTCGGATCTGGCCAATCAACGGTCTGGATCCGATTGGCACATCACAATCAATGGTGACAGGTAGAGGCAATTAGAGACTGTCACATGACAGTTGCGATCGCGATCAGTGTGGGTCAACAAGGATCGTCAACCAAGCGTGCAGATCGATGGCCCAGGTTAACACGTGATATCGCAATCGACAAATACAAGGAGCGCTTACCAAATAGCCCAGGGGTCTATGCGATATGCAATTGCTATCAATCACAACGCAATATCGTATCGAAGCATTACAAAGGAGCAGGGCCATTACAGATATGTGATGCAATGGCCGGACCCAATAGAATTATGAACCAAATTTAATATATTTTGAGTTCCATAAAACAACATTTTTCTATATATTTTCGCGTTTTCGTTAAATAAACGAAAAGTGAAGGGAATGCACCGATGCGATAAAACTAGACCCAAAAAGGTTCATAAATGAAAATGTATAACATTTCAAGTCTGACATAAAGCCATTTTGCAATACTTTCAGAGTTTTAATGGATTTTTCAAATACAAAGGGGAAACCACGGAATGGGCATTTGTGACTTGCGATAAGCGATTACAGGCAAACCCGATGGAATATAGCGTGAAATTCATAATTTTTGAAGTCGAATAAATAGAGATTTGGCAGAGTTTTCCCGTGTTTTTTGTGTATCTCTCTGTATAAACAGAGAACGCTATTCTTGGGGATTTCAAAGGCCCAATGGTCCCTTTTGTTGCAAAACAAGTGGCCACCTCCCATGAAGACGTTATGCGATGATTGCTAACACTCAGAAGGGGATTCGAACAGAAAGAGGCCACGAACCAGAGAGCCCGAGAAGGGGAAACAAACAGACATCGTTGATTGGTTTTAAAGCCACAGACTGACAGAGATAGAGGGGACATAGAGAAATCAGATATAGAGAGTGAAAGAAAGAGCCTGTATACTCAGAGAGGCTTGAGGAATTCAAGCAAAACTCCTGTTGTTTATATCTATTGTGTTGAGACTCATTTTGAGCTCACACTTTGTAAAACTCTATTCTTGAAGACATAATAGAGAGGCCACCACTGAAGGCTGGACTAGGAGACGTAGCCCAATAGTTTTGGGTGAACTCTGTATTAAATTTTATATGTTATGTGTGTTATCTATTATGTTTCTCTAACTGCTCAATTGTCTATATTATTCACAATCTTATCAGTCCATTGCACTAAGTAGTATAGGCAAATCCATGCACATGAGTTTGTAATACCTTAAAAGTAATACAAGATCTTCATTTTCAGATCAAGTGGTATCAGAGCTTTTGGTTTTTGGTTTTTTGAGGATAGACAAGCTTGTGCTGGACTTTTTTGAATGCTAACTAGGTCAAAGTTCAAATTGGGAAAAGGAGAACTTATTGAGGCCAACCCAGAAATTGGAAGAGTCTATCCTAGAAGAAGAATGGTAGAAGAAACTCAGATGGAATCATAATCTCAATTCATGGATAGTTTCTTGACCATGAGAGGCATGGTAGAAGAGATGTATTGAGAATTCAGGAAAGGTCGAGGTTAAAGTACTTCAACCTCCAAACAAGATAAAAGAGTAGAAGAACCTTCTCTAGATGCCCTAGAGGGCAAATGGAAAGGGGAAAGGGCTCCTCCCTCATCTCCTCCACCATCTCCTCCATCATCCTCATCTCTTAGCCTTGAGAAGAAAAAGAGGAAGACTTCTGTGATTAAATTAGATGTAAAATTCAATTTGCCAATTTATGATGGAGAATTAAATGCAGAAAAACTAGATAACATGATTAGGCAGATTGATGTATATTGTAGGGTGTAGAACATCGATTCAGAAAGGAGAAAGATTCATCTAGCTAGCCTTCGCCTTGGAGGAACTGCCCTAGTGTGGTGGGAATGCAGGACACAAATTGATTTGAAGAATAATGGTAAAATTCTTTCTACCTAGAGTGAATTTGTTTTTGCCATTAAAAAACAATTCTATCCACTAGCTTATATGCAGCAAGCAATGATGAGTTGGTAAACTCTTCGCCAATTAAAGGGGAAAAGTGTATAAAGCTATACCCAAGAATTTAGAAAAAGAGCTTTAATTCTAGGCATTTCTCTAGACTCACCTAAAACTTTGTTGAAGTATATAGGTGGTTTACATAGCTATTTGAGGCATACCATTCTCATGTCTAAGCCTACTAGCATAGATGAGTTATCAGTTCAGGATACACATCTAGAGGCTAGAGGCAAGAATGTGAACCTAGAGATTGGGGGATCATCAAAACCCACTTCAAGCAAGAACAAGGAAAAGAAGAAGAAAAAATGGAAGAGAGGAAGACAAATGCTATACAGAAAGACAAACCTTCATGCAATCGCTGCAAGAAGGATCGACATGATGATGCACATTGCTGGTCTTTGCATCCGTAGCTAAAACCCAAGAAGTTCGATGGCAAGAAAAATAAGATTTTTGTTGTTATTAAGAAGGATATGGGGTCAGACTCAGGTGATGAAACAACAGTCACAGCCACAGGCATAAAAGGTAAAAATTTTGAAGCGTCTACTCGTAATTATGCACAATCTATTGATAATGAAGAAAATGAGAAGAAAAGAAATGAGCTTTTTCATATTAGAGTTATTTCCAATCATCAAAAGATTGATACTTTATTTGATAGTGGATCACAAGTAAACTTGATTTCTGAAGCAATTGTAAAGAAGTTGGGATTACTAACCACACCTCACAAGAAGCCATATCCATTAGGTTGGGTATGTGATGAAGCAAAGCTACAAGTGACTAGACAATGTAAAGTTAGGTTTGCTATTGGGTCAACATTTGTAGATGAGGTTCAATTAGATAAAATTCCCTTGGATATATGTGGTATTGTTTTAGGAAGTACTTACTTGTATGATAGAAAAGCCATTTTCTATAGAGCTGAAAATAAGTATCAACTCACCAAAGATGGAATGGAATATATTGTAAGAGCTCACAAACTAAAAAATAATTACACTCTCATAAACTCAGGGCAGATGAAAAGAATTGTAAATTCATGCAACCAATTTTTACTAATGGTTGTAAAGGAAAAGAACCCTGATAAAACCAATATACTTGAGGGCTATGATGCTAAACAGAGAGCTGATTTAGAAAAAGTTGTTTCCGAATATGATATCCTATTTCAAGAACCTAAAGGTCTGCCACCCAAAAGGGAAATTGTACATGATATTCATTTGCAGCAAGATGCTTCAGAAAGAGCCACCATTCTTTAAGTATGTTAAGATATGTAGATCATGTAAATAATTTTGTTGCTTAATAAGATTTCTTAATAATTATTTGTTGGAATCAAGATAATGGTTTATGATTACTCCATAGCCCAATGGAGAAGGAAACTTGTCTAATTATGGGATTCTTAGCAATTCATAAGGGGTCACCATCCTTTTAGAAAATTATATATTGCGGAGCAATGGAACACATAAAATATTGAAGAAAATTTAACACAAAAAACACATAAAACAAGAGAGACACAGATATACATGGTTCACCCAGTTTGGGCTACATCCACACCAAACAGTTAGTCCTTCCTTTCTATTATCCAGCAAAATGAAGAGACATAACCTACAGCAGATCTGCTATAATATCCTCTGTTTTCTCTCATAGTCTCACCTCTCTGTTTCTCGCTCAGAGAATATACATCTATTACATAGCCTCAAATACAATGCCCTCATACAAAGAGAGGGGTTGCCTTCTAGGGCAAAAAACCCTAAACTAAACATAAGTTCTACCGTCAGATCATTTGCCTAATGAACGGCCCAGATTGACTAGAAATTACTAAACTTTTACAAGGCAATTTTACGTTTGTTTTTAGCTTCAAGGGCGCTGCCCCCGAAACCCCCGCTGGGGGACCGTTGGCCGGGGGGGCCCAGCCAGGGGGGATCGGTCCCCCCGAACCCCCGCTGGGGGAACAAGTCCCTCTCGTGTGGAGGGGTGTACAAACTTCCTTGGGTATACATCCGGCTGAAACAGAGACCTATGAACAATCATGTTCCACACCCAACAATCTCCCACTTGGAGAATGATTGTAGCAACTCCATCGCTGCTTCATTTAGTGGATAATGACTCCTCTTTAGACCTGGCTATTTCTCATCTTCATCGTTATCCTTGAAGACCAATTGAAATTGAGCATATTCTTTGTTTCTCCTTGGTTACAACTTTTGTTAGCATATCTGCAGGATTCTGGCTAGTGTGTATCTTTTCCAGCTTCAACTCTCCATCTTCCAACACTGATCATATGAAATTGTACTTTAGCTATATGTGTTTAGTCCTGGAATGAAATGCTAAATTCTTTGCAAGATGAATGGCACTTTGTCTATCACTGTATAACGTGCCCATATCATGCTCCTTACCCAATTCACCCATAAACCTTTGTAACCAAATCATTTCTTTACTAGCCTCTATAGCATCAACATACTCTGCTTCTGTTGTTGAAAGTGCAACAACACTTTGGATTTTTGAAACCCAACTGACAGATGTTCCACCTACAGTAAATAAATATCATGTAGTCCTCCTCCTGTTATCTCTGTCACCTGCCATGTCGGCATCAACATATCCCTGTAGAGAAATGTTTGAACCACCAAAGCATAATGCTTGATTTGTGGTACTTTTCAAATATCTGAGAATCCATTTCACTGCCATCCAATGTTCCTTTCCTGGATTTTTCATGTACCTGCTTACAACTCCCACTGCATATGCAATATGAGGCCTTGTGCAGACCATTGCATATATTAAGCTTCCAACTGCTGATGCATATGGAACTTTAGACGTATAATCCATATCTCCTTGTGTCTTTGGGCACATTTCCTTACTAAGTTTGAAATGGCTAGCAAAAGGTGTACTAACTAGTTTTGCATTGTGCATATTAAATATTTTCAACACCTTTTGTATGTACCCATTCCGAGACAATGTTAATTTGCGATTTTTCCTGTCTCTAGTTATTCTCATACCAAGGATTTGTTTTGCAGCTCCCAAATCCTTCATTGCAAATGAATTTGCCAATTTTCTTTTGAGCACATTTATTTCCTACATGTTAGACCCTGCAACAAGCATGTTATCTACATACAATAACAATATAATATAGTTGCCATCATTTTGCTTTTTCAGATAAACACAATGATCAGAGTGACATCTAGTATAACCTTGTTCAGACATAAACTTGTGGCTACTGCATATATGTCTCTTCCTCCAAATCCCCATGGAGAAAGGTTGTCTTTACATCTAACTACTCAAGATGCAAATCTTCAACTGCTACTAGAATTAAAATAGTTCTGATTGAAGTCATTTTAACAACAGGAGAAAATATTTCATCAAAATCAATACCTTTCTTCTGTGCAAACCCCTTCACCACAAGTCTAGCTTTGTACCTTTGTTTTCCTCTGTCTTTGATCCAGGTGGATATTGGTGGCCACCTTCCAAGTCCACCTGGACCCCCACCATTGTCTTTCTCAGCATTTTCAGTTTCCTTAAGTGTAGCACAACTTACTATTTTTAGCAGTTTTTCGGGTCCTAAACTTCCGGAGCCGTTTTGAGGCCCTAAACGACGTTTTTTTGGGAATCCGGGGGCAACATGGGTCCATGGAATGGACCGATTTTGCCCGTTCCAACAATGATAGTGCTCGGATAGATCTTTCTAATGAGCTATTGTACGCCTCAAACGGAGATCATATGCCAAAGTTACGACCCCGGGAAGTTGATGTACTAATTTACCCAAAACGGGGCCCACAATTTGGCGTTTCATCTCCTAGGGTTAGGTTTTGGAATGATAAGGGTTTTTCCATTGTTTCTCAACAATAAATAGGCCTTCAAGCCTCATTGTAACACAGTTCAGAGGCATGTAGCCATCACATCTCTTCTCAGAGATAAGCTACCATCGCCCTAGTTGGTTTATTTCCATTTCTGGTTGTAAGCATATTTCAGTATTTTCCATTAATGAAATGAAGTATTATTTCCGCTCCATCTTTGTGTATATGGTTATCTCTGTAATTTGTTGCGTTTCTGTTTAAATCCGGATCAGTGGTATCAGAGCGGTCTGCTTTTTCTCTATTTTTCTTTGCATGTCCCCAACGAGGTCGGGATATAAGGAGTTAGGGCTTGAACTGGTTGAACCTTTGCAAGACCAGCCTCGCAAATCCCGACGGCCTCCCATGGCGGATGAGAAGAAAGACGAGGGGGCAGGAGATCCCATCAAAATCTTGCTCGAAGAAGCCCTCGAGCGACAACAGAACGCGATGATGGACAACTTTGCCCAGATCCTTTAGCGGCTACCCAGAAGTGGCGCATCGGCTTCCAGCAGCTCCTCTGGAAACGCCACACCCTTTAAGGTACAAGTTAATTTTGAAATCCCCATATTCGACGGTCAGATAGACGCCGATGCCGTAGATAAATGGTTAAATCTGCTAGAGGGTTATTTTTCTGTTCATGAATTTTCGAGTCAGGAAAAGATTGTTTTTGCTCTTCTCAAAGCAGCCCCCCCACGTCAAGGACTGGTGGGAAACCTACTGCGAGCAGAAGGATGAAAGTACTAGCTCACTATTTTAAGCCGCACCCACCTAGGATTCGTTCCGGGATGCCATCAAGGAGCAATACTACCCTGTCGGAAGCTATGAGGATGAATACATAAAGTGGACCACGCTGCGGCAGGGAAGGGACCAAGAGGTGCCGGAGTTCACCAATCTTTTCCATACCCTTCGCACAAAGTTGGGTATCAAGGGTTCGGAGCAACATTTGATACTCAAATATCGTGGCTGCCTGCACAAGTACATCCAGGAAGAAATACAATTCCTAAACATCCCCTCGCTCGGCGCAGCATACCGATATGCCGTCAAGGTCGAGCAGAAGTTTAAACAAAAGAAGCGAGACTTTGGATCTGCGAATCCAAAGCAGGGGAAAGGGGCCCGTAAACCACAGAACAAAGGGCAGAGCCAAGGCGGGACAGCCCAAGACAACCAGCCGAAGCTGCAAGCAAAGAACAACGCCGCGAAGCTGAGAAAGGACACTGGAAAATGGTGCGAGTTCCATAAGAGCTCCACTCACAACACAAGTGAGTGTCGGGCCAAGCAGTCACTGGTGGCTGAGCTAAAGGTTTCAGTCAGATGCATGTTCCGACTCTGAGTCAGAACCCGATAAGGGGTATGAAAAAGGGAAGCAGATCATTGATGCGGATCCCAGCACCACTGTTGCTATCGCAAAGATCCAGAAAAATGAACCCGAAGATCCAGAGGAGGAGGAGCGTCTCTTCCACTCCCAGATGTGGGTAAAGGGCTCCCCGATACAGTTCATTGTTGATAGCGGGAGTCAAAAGAACCTCATTTCGGCAGAGGTCGTGAAGCGGTTGGTCTTACCGACCACAACACATCCACAACCATACACCATTGGGTGGCTTCACCAAGGGCGAGATCTTCGCGTGAGCCAGCAGTGTCGCCTTCCATACAACATCAAGCCCTTCACGGATGAGGTATTGTGTGACATTGCTCCCCTTGAAGTTTGTGATGTATTACTAGGACAACCATACTTGTGGAAGCGACATGCTGTGTATGAATCAAGGCACCGTGCTGTTATTATTACATTGGGAAATAAGTTGTTCAGGATACCAGAGGTAGCACCACCTGCCGCCATCTCTTTGATTACTGCAAAACAATGCAGTAAGATCATTTCCAAAACCAGGAAATTTGTTTTCCTGATGATACGCCCTCAAGGGAAGAAGAAGACAGTGGTCGCGGCCTCCAAACAGGGTCCCTCTGCACGACAGCTACAGATGGAAAAGATTGTGGAGGAGTACGAAGACATCTTCACCTCCCCGGCAGGGGTTCCTCTGCACTGTCAAGTCAAGCACTCCATCGATCTGACCCCAGGTGCGCCGCTACCCAATGGACCAATTTATCGGCACTCCATTCTGGAGAACAATGAAATCAAGAGGCAGATTCAGGAGCTCCTGCAGAAAGGTCACATCCGTCCGAGTTCATCGCCCTGTGGGAGCCCGATCGTGTTGGTACAGAAGAAGGATGGGACGTGGAGACTCTGTATTGACTATCGGGCACTGAACAAGATCACTGTCCGTAATAGGTACCTGATCCCGCGGATTGATGACCTCCTAGACCAACTAAAGGGGGCGAAATATTTCAGCAAGATCGATCCGAAGTCAGGATATCACCAGGTACCAATCGAACCCTCAGATGTGTGGAAGACTGCCTTCAAATCCAAGGAGGGCCTCTTCGAATGGTTGGTCATGCCTTTCGGATTGACGAATGCTCCTGCAACCTTTATGAGGCTAATGGATGACATTTTGCGGCCATTCACCAACTCCTCTGTAGTATACTTGGATGACATTCTGATCTTCAGCCAGAGTTGGGAAGAGCACCTCCACCACATCTGACAGGTTCTCCAAACACTTCGGCAACACAAGCTATGTGCCAATTTGGAGAAATGCACTTTTGGCATGACCGAGGTTCAGTATCTGGGATACATCATTGATGAACAGGGGGTGCATGTCGATCCAGCCAAGGTCCAAGTCATTCGGGATTGGCCCTCTCCAACCACTCTAACAGAGCTCCGCAGCTTTCTAGGTCTTGCCAACTTCTACCGCAGGTTTGTGCTGGGGTTTTCTCATATTTCTTGGCCCTTGAGTCAAGTCACCAAGGGAGGGGCGAAAGCAAAATTCTTTTGGTCTGAATCTCAACAGAAGGCATTCAGGGAGTTGAAGGATCGCCTCTGCACGGCACCAGTGCTCGCGTTACCAGATTTACAACAACCATTTGAGGTCGAGACGGATGCCTCTGACTATGCTATTGGGGCAGTCCTTACTCAACATGGACATCCAGTGGCATATCACAGTGAAACGCTTTCAGACACAGTCCGGAAGTACCCCACTTATGATAAAGAGATGTATTCCATTGTACAGGCCTGCCGACAATGGAAGCATTACATTTTGGGGAAGGAAACGGTCATCCACACAGACCACCGACCCCTGCAGTTCATACACACCCAAGGGAAATTGCAGAATGATCGCCATCAGAAGTGGTCTACATACCTGCAACAGTTTCACTTGAATATCAAGTATAAAAAGGGCAGCACCAATAATGTTGCAGGTTGCCTCAGTCGACCACCGATCATGGCGCTGACCACCGTGCTCAACTCTTGTGGGCACGAGACTTCTGATTGGCCACTTCTCTACAAAAGCGACCCAGAATTCGGCCACACATACCAGACACTCTTGGAGGGTCGGCATGTTGCAGATTTTCACCTCCAGGATGCCCTATTATGCCACCTTGGTCACCTTTGTGTTCCTTCAAGCAAGCGTGCCAAGATGATTTGGGAAGCACACTACAGTCGGGCTGCTGGGCATTTCGGGGTCGAGAAAATAGTGGCAGTACTGCAAAATTATTTCTATTGGCCGAATCTTCGACAGGATGTTGGGAAGTATATCCAATCATGTACTGCCTGTGCCATTGCCAAACCAACCATTAAGAAGCAAGGCCTCTATACCCCGTTGCCTACCCCTAGTCGACCTTGGGAATCCATCTCCATGGATTACATGTCAGGCCTTCCTTCCACTAAGCATGGAAATGACTATGTTTTTGTGGTGTCGACAGGTTCTCGAAGATGGCCATTATGGTGGCCTGCAAGAAGAATATCACAGTAGAAGCCACTACTAAACTCTTCTTTGAACGAGTGTGGGTGCATTTTGGGATCCCACAGTCTATCATCTCAGATTGGGACAGTCGGTTTCTCAGCACATTTTGGTCCAGTCTCTGGTCAATGCTGGACACCAAACTCACAAAGTCCACAGCCTTCCATCCTCAAATTGATGGCCAGACAGAGGTTGTCAATAGGATGATTGTGCACATTCTGCACATGTATAACTCAAAGCATCCACGCACATGGGACGAGAGCCTCCCCTATGTTTAGCACAGCTACAACCGAGCTCTTCACAGCTCCACTGGCCATAGCCCTTTTCAGGTGGGTTTGGGATTCCAGCCACTATGCCCCATTGATGTGGCCATGCCACTTGCAGCTACTCACATGAATTCAACTCATGTCCAATCCGAAACAGATAAGGCGACCAGCTTCATTGAGCGCATCCAACATATTCGCCAGCAGGTCCATGACATTCTTGAGAAATCAAATGCCAAGTACAAGCAGCGACATGATCGACATCGGGTGCCACACAAGTTTCAGGTGGGCGACAAAGTTTGGTTGCATTTGCAAAAGGAACGCCTTACTGGAGCCTATCGGAAATTGAGACCACTCCGATATGGTCCTTACACCATTACTAAGGCTATGGGAGACAATGCATTTGAGCTCAGCATTCCCCCATTCCTTGGCCTGCACCCAGTGTTCAATGTGGACCGCCTTCGGCCATACTTTCCACCATTGTTAGACACATCCGACATTGCAGAACAGCTCAAACCCACAGAACTAAATCCAGATTGCATGGAACAAGCTGCAACTGATCGAATCATGGACACACAGATCAAGAACACTCGCCAACAGAATATCCAACTGTATCGAGTTGTCAAAGCAGGCCAACTCCTTCAGCAGGGCAAGTGGCTCACCCGGGAACAAGTTCAGCAGAAGTTTCCTCATCTCATGGAGGAGCTCAACGCAATGGGGACCATTGCTTCCTAAGGGGGGAGGAATGATCCAGGTGGATATTGGTGGCCACCTACCAAGTCCACCTGGACCCCCACCATTGTCTTTCTCAGCATTTTCAGTTTCCTTAATTGTAGCACAACTTACTATTTTTAGCAGTTTTTCGGGTCCTGAACTTCCGGAGCCGTTTTGAGGCCCTAAACGACATGTTTTGGGGAATTCGAGGGCAACATGGGTCCATTCCATGGACCGATATTGCCCGTTCCAACAATGATAGTGCTCGGATAGATCTTTCTAATGAGCTATTGTACGTGTCAAACGGAGATCATATGCCAAAGTTACGACCCCGGGAAGTTGATGTACCAATTTACCCAAAACGGGGCCCACAGTTTGGCGTTTCATCTCCTAGGGTTAGGTTTTGGAATGTTAAGGGCTTTTCCATTGTTTCTCAACAACAAATAGGCCTTTGAGCCTCATTGTAACACAGTTCAGAGGCATGTAGCCATCACATCTCTTCTCAGAGATAAGCTACCATCGCCCTAGCTGGTTTATTTCCATTTCTGGTTGTAAGCATATTTCAGTATTTTCCATTAATGAAATGAAGTATTATTTCCGCTGCATCTTTGTGTATATGGTTATCTCTGTAATTTGTTGCGTTTCTGTTTAAATCCGGATCAGTCTTCTTCCTTCAGCCTGTAAACCCATTTATTCTTCAATTTAGTTTTTCCTGCAGGCAACTTGACTAAGTCCCAAGTCTGGTTATGCATTAAGGAGTCCATCTCTTCTTCCATGGCTACCTCCCACTTCTTCCTGCTTTCAACCTGCACTACTTCTTCATAACATTCGTGTTCACCAAAATCAGTCGACAATAAATAATATAATTAAGGAGAGTATCTTTCAGGGGGTATACTTTTCCTAGTAGATCTTCTAACACCACTTTCAGGTGTTTGGGGTGCCTATTGTTGTTGTGGTGGTTGCTGTTGTTGTGGTTGTTGATTATTATTATTTTCAGGCACCTTTACTTTTTCAGTGATTTCATCAAGAACTGCGTATTCCTTGTTTTCTTTTTCCTGTTTCTTTTCCTGCAACTGATTGTTATACACGACCTTTTCATTGAATATTACATCTCTGCTCGTAATGATTTTGTGATTTTCGTAATCATATAAGCGATAACCAAAATCATTAACACCATATCCAATAAAGGTACATTTCTTTGACTTTGCCTCAAGCTTTGTTTTATTTTCTTTATTAATATGGAAAAAGGTCTCACAACCAAAAGGCTTTAAAAAAGAGTAGTTTACCATTTTACCTTTCCATGTTTCCTCCGTTTATTAGATAAACAGTAGTATCTACAACATCTGCCCAAAATAGTAAGGGCAATCCTACATGCAATCTCATGCACCTTGCACGCTCCATGATTGTTCTGTTCATCCTTTCTGACACACCACTTTCTTGTGGTGTTCTTGGAACCGTCTTCTCTCTGTGAATTCCATGATCTGAACAGTACCTATCAAACTCTTTGCTGTAATATTCACCTCCATTATCTGATCTAAGACACTTCAATTTCTTTCCTGTCTCAATCTCAACCAAAGCTTTCCATTTCTTGAAAGTATCAAATACATCAGATTTATTCTTAATACAATAAATCCAAGTTTTTCTAGTTGCATCATCAATAAAAGTAACATAATAACAAGAGCCACTGAGAGATGATACCTGAGCAGGTCCCCATACATCTGTATGCACAAGCTCTAATTTTTCACTCTTCTTTTCTTTCCCAACTCTGAGAAATCTAACTCTCTTCTCTTTTCCATAAATGCAATTCTCACATAAGTCCAAATCAACATTCTTCAAACCCGGCAACAAAATACTTGAGTGAAGAATCTTCATCCCCTTTTCACTCATGTGTTCGAGCCTATGATTCCATAATGCTACATCTGCTCCTTTGGAAGTTAAAGCATTAATAGAGTTAGAAATACCATTGCATAAATACATTGTACCAACCTTTTTGCCTTTTCCTATTACCAGGGCTCCTTTGGTAACCTTCCAAGCTTTATCTGTGAAAGTTGTCACACAACCTTCACCGCCTAACTACCCTGTTGAAATCATATTTTTATTTAGATCTAGAACATGCCTTACCTCCTTTAGTAGAGATTGGTTTCCATTCTACTGTTTTATAAGAACCTTACCCACTCCATAATTTTACAGGGTTTACCATCACCCAAACGAACTTGTCCAAAATCTCCTTGAACATAGTCATGAAAGTATTTATTATCAGGTGTGGCATGGAATGAGGCCCTTGAATCTACCACCCAGGAATCAGTAATATTTTCAAAATAAAGAATCAAAGCATCTTGTAACACCTCACCTGTCACATTTGCTTCATGATTGTTTTCTTGTTGTGCATCTCCTTCTTTTCCTTCCCGAGATATACAGTCTTTCTTTAGGTTTCCTTTCTTTCCGCATTTCCAGCACACTATCCTCGATCTGAACTTGGATCTACCTTTCCTTGATTTATTGCGTTATCCTGAGCTTTTTCCTCTTTCCATTTTTCTTCCCCTAGACTCTGCACTCAAAGCAGTACTCAATATCTCACCGGAGCTTTTCCGTCGCATTTCCTCGCTAAGGATAGCACTGAAAACATCATCAAACTTTAAAGTACTAGATCCAGAAACAGAGTTACTAATGGCCATTACTAAACCTTTCCAACTTTCTAGCAATAAGCACAAGAATAACAGAGCTGTAACTTCATCAGCAAAGTTTACCCCTATAGAACATAATTGACTTGTAACAGTATTAAAATCATTTAAATGATCTGCAATAGATCCACCTTTCGACATCTTCATATCAAATAATCGTTTCATAAGAAATACCTTGTTTAAGGCTGATGGTTTTTCATATAGTTTTTCCAATGCTTTAATCAAACACTCTGTCATGGTTTCCTTCGAAATGTTGAAGGCAACCGACGCTGCGAGGCACAACCGTACTGTTCCGAGTGTCTCTCTATCGAGAAGGTTCCATTCTTCATCTGTCATACCATCAACATCTTTGTTTTTCCGCCCAATAGTACGTACGGATCTTTCTGATACAGATAATTTTCCATCTGCATCTTCCACAGCGAGAAGTTTTCGCTGTTAAATTTCTTGACCCTAAACTTACCATCTTCTGTTATTGCTACCACTCGAACTAGGAACCCTACTTTCCTATGAGTTTATCAGCCAAATAGACCTTCGGCTCCAATAACAGTTGTTACAAAATTATATATTACAGAGAAATGGAACACATAAAATATTGCAGAAATATAAACACAGAAAACACATAAAACAAGAGAAACACACATATATGTGGTTCACCCAGTTTTCGTTACGTCCACCCCAAATAGCAAGTCCTTCCTTTCTATTATCCAGCAAAATGAAGAGACACAACCTACAACAGATCCGCTGTAATATCCTCTGTTTTCTCTCACAGTCTCACCTCTCTGTTTCTCGCTCAAAGAATACACATCTATTACAAAACCTCAAATACAATGCCCTCATTCAAAGAGAGGGGTTGCCTTCTAGGGCAAAAAACCCTAAACTAAACATAAGTTCTACCGTGAGATCATCCGCCTAATGAACGGTCAGATTGACTAGAAATTACTATACTTTTACAATGCAATTTTACATCTGTTTTTAGCTTGGGAGCACTACCCCTGAAACCCCTGCCATGGGACCGCTAGCCCCCGGTCCCCCCAACCGGGGGGGATCGGCCCCCTTGAACCCCCGCGCCCGCACCCTCCCGCGTGGAGGGGTGTACAAATTTCTTGGGGTATACATCCGGTTAAAACAAAGACCTCTGAACAATCATGCTACACACCCAACACATCCATCTAACAATTGGAGCTTCATGTTGATCAATAGTCATTAATCAAATAAAAGATCAAATATTTATCCTTTGAATGAGCTAGATGAGTTTAAAAATCATTCAACATGTAATTCTTCATTACAAGGCTAATCAAGATGGTTTCTCCTTTCCCTAGGAGGAATATTCACCCATTTCTAACCATACATTTTCACAACACTCACATTTCATGGAACCTTTATTAGTAATAATTATTTAGAAGTTGTTAACAACATCAATATAGTAGAGTGTGTTTTGGGCTACCTATCAATGAATACATTTATGGTGTTGTAATTATCAATTATGATAATGATTTTGTGATGTTTGATGTATCCAATTAATTTAATTATTTAGAGAGTTGAAATAGTAGTCAAGGTATTTAAGGTCATCTACATTTCCTTCCATGGATAAAGCTATAAAACCCTAAAGTAGAAATTAGTTTAGTTTTTGCTCCTTACATTTATTTCTAAGAATTCCCAACTTAATTATAACATAAACTATTAAGTAGCTCTTTATAATTTCAATGCAAGCTAACTTGTGAATATTTAGGGGTGTAGAGGAAGGAGAGTGATTAGTTCTTATGCCTTTTTGGCCATGGCAATGTTTAGTATTTAAATATAACAAACTTGAAAGAAATTTAATTAAGTTAGGAATGATGCCATGCAAGCAAAATAATCTTCTATATGAGTGAGTCATCTTATGAGGCTAGATTTATCAAATTGTTTGATATCCACTATTAGGAGTCAATGTGATGTAAGAGTCATAGGGTGATAGACAAATCACTGAGGTGAGGCCCGATGGGTTTGGATAATTTAGATGCATTGCATTGATATCAATAACCATTGTATTGATTGAACATTGATAATAATTAGGATAACTAATCTAAGATAAAGTAAAATTTAGTGAGCTCTGCACTGTGAAAATCAAAGCTTAGATAAGAGGGAGTGACAGATTTTATGTTGCAACTCTTAAGTACTAGAAAGTGAGATACCAAAATTATCAATATTACTTTTAAATTACATTATAACAGTTACTTCAATGAAGAGAATACTACCATGATAATCAACAATAAGCATATTATCAACGCAAAAAACATATTATTCATTCCTCATGTGGACAAGTGTCCACGTAAAATATAAAAACCACAAATAAATATCGTCAGATAAAAACACAATATCCATCCATCAGTGAAAATTTGAACTATACAACGGAAAATGGAATTCAGCAGTGTCTCGCTGAATTTCTATATCCACTACATTGCAAACTCTGTATACTACAAACAAAAATCTAAGTAAATGAGTGGCCTACAAAAAGTCCTACATTTAAACAAAGTCATACAATTGACTCAGTGTCTTCCTTTATTCTTTTTCCCCTTTCTCTTGGATCTTTTGTTTTTCTTCCCCTGGTTGGTGCCATTGTTGTTAGCTATGCTGTTACTGCCCACATTAACCACAGTACTCTGACTCTTTTGATGCTCCTCACACTGAGAATCTTGCGTAGGGATGTTAGTCTCCTCTTCTTGCTTCTTCTTCTTGTCACTTGGGCTGTGACTGGTCTCACTAATCATAGCACTCCTAGTATCCTGATTCTCTCCACACTCATACTCTCGAGCATTGCTTCGATGATTGGCTTTTGCCTCTTGCTTGTTGTTGTCAGTCTCTAATTCTTCATTTTTGTTGTTATTTGGGCTGTGACTGGTTACCCTAATCACAGTGCTCTCAATCTCTTGATTCTCTCCACAGTCAGATTCTGTTCTGCTATTGTGATCAGTATCATCTTCTTTTGTGTTGTTCTGATCAGTATCATCATCTGCTATTGTGTTGTTGTGAACATTATCATCTTCTTCTAGCTTCTTGCTGTCAGTCTCCTCTTCTTGCTTCTTGTTACTTGGGCTGTGACTGGTCACACATATCACAGTGCTCTCTGTCTCTTGATTCTCTCTACTGTCCGTTTCTAGGGCACTGTTGTCATCATTCTCTTCTTGCATCTCATTCTTGTTACTTGAGCTGTGACAGTTCCAACTAATCACATCGCTCTCAATCACGTTGGGGTTATCGGTATCTTCTTCTTCTCGTTTATAGCCATCAGTCTCTTCTTCGTGCTTCTTCCTGTTGTTACATGAGCTGTGACTGGTCAGAGTAAACACATTGCTCTCAGCCTGCTGCAACCCTACAAACTCAGCTACTCGCATGTTGTTGTGATCAGTATCTTCTTCTCGCCTATTGGTGTCAATTTCTTCTTCTTGCTTATTGATGTTCTCACTTGATCTGTCACTGGTCACAATAATCACAGTGCTCTCCGTCTCTTGAATCTCTCCATACTCAGATTCTTGCAAATTGTTGTGATCGATCTCTTTTTCATCAATCTCTTTTTCGTCCCCTTGCTTATTGCAGTCATTCTTTTCTTCTTCCTTCTTACTTGTGTTCTTTGTCTCCTCATCCTCTCCACAATTAGATTCCTGGGGGTGGTTGTGATCACTCTTTCCTTCTTCTGCCTCAATTCTGTCAGTCCCTTCTTGCTTCTTGTTATCACTTGAGACGTGACTGGTCACAGTAATCACAGTGCTCATATTTTGCTGATTCTCACTCAACTCAGCTTCAAGCCTGTTGTTGTGATCATGATCAGTCTCTTCTTCATGCTTATTGTTGTCAGTCTCCTTTTCTTGGGTTTCATTCTTGTTGCTTAAGCTGTGACTGGTCAAACTAATCACATTGTTCTCAGTCTCCTGACTCTCTCCACCTTCAGCTTCTCTTGAGTTCTTGTGATCTGTTTGTTCTTCTTCTTGCTTATTGTTGTCACCCTCTTCTTCTTGAATGCTGTTTTCGTTACTGTAGGTGCTGCAGCTAGTCGTCGTGGCTCCCTCTTCTTCATTTTGATGTTGTTGTTTCTCATGTACACCCTGATATTGTTCCTCAACATTTTTTGGTGGTGGCCTTCTTATCAGTACATCCACTCGTCTTTGTCTTCGCAATGCAATTTCGTCCAGCAATGAGGTTGTCGAAATGTAATTCTTAAATATATCTAGAATTTCTTCGCCCTTCTCCTTTTCGACCTGCAAGTCATTATTTCATATTCAGTAACTTTTCTTGATACCCTAGGGTTTAGGGTTTATAGTGACAGTGACAGTTGTCAGATTTGAATTTGGGATTTGCCCAGGTAATCTTAGGTACGAATTCCCCTAAATCCTAAGAAAAATTATATATGGTTTCAAAACTGGAATGAAATGTACAAGACTGTTGGAATTTTCTGATAAATTCTATAACAGACAGACAAAAATCGCACTCTGTTTTTACACAGAAAAACAGAAAAAATCGCTTGCTGGAAACGGTGTTTCAGCAACACAGTTTTTTTTTTCAGTTGCTGAAACAGGTGTTTCAGCAACGCTGATCGTCGTGTTTCAGCAACGTAAATTTTTGACGTCAAGTAATTTTTGAGTTACGAGGTGTTTCAGCAACGGTGACGGTGTAACAGAAACAGGAAAAATTTACTTGTATTTATCAAAATAAACTAACTGTTACAGATTTGTCTTCCTCATACTGAGGGAATTTCAAAACTTCTATTGCTGAACATCTACTTCAGAAATTCACTAAGGAACGATTCTGTTCCACACAGATAAACATAAAAGAAACAAATTACATTCAAATTTCTGCACTGCTGTGCATTTCACTGTTCTGAAATTATTCTTCTTCCTCTTCACGCTGCTGCGTGCTTTCCTCTGCTCTGTGTGATTCTTCAGCTGCTGCTGCCTCTTCTACTTACTTTAAAACAGAACTGCTGTGCGGTATTTATATGCTGAAAGATATCTAATTAAAACAATAAAATATTACAAAATATCTTCTAATGTTTATCTCAGAATTTATTGCAGCAAGGCGGTGATGCCTTTATCAAAAACAAGTCGGCTGTCTGCAGGGGAAATCAACTCAAACTTTAATGCATATTAATGTCCAGAAATATCAAAGGCGACTTTGCTGCACCGAACACCTTTAACATTTACTGCAAATCAGATTCATGTACAGCTGTTCGTTGTTGCAGTTGGAATTAAATTCCAACACTCCCCCTTAATTTCAACTGCTGCATACCCAGACATTTTCTGAAATGATCAAAACCTTTCTTTGCTAATGGTTTTGTCAAGATGTCTGCAAGCTGATCCTCTGTTCTGCAGTGCTGCAAAACAATCTCACCATTGTTAACCAATTCACGTATGAAGTGATATTTGGTGTCTATGTGCTTTGTTCTTTTATGAAAAACAGAGTTTTTAGACAATGCTATTGCTGAGATATTGTCACAGTAAATGGTTGTGCCATTTTCTTGTTCATGACACAAATCTTTGAGAACTCTTCTCAGCCATACTGCTTGGCACGTTGCTGCTGTTGCTGCCACATACTCTGCCTCTGCTGTTGAAAAAGCCACAATTGGTTGCTTCTTGGAAGCCCATGAGATGGCTCCTGATCCCATATGAAACACATATCCCGATGTGCTTTTCCTATCATCAACACTTCCAGCCCAATCACTGTCAGTGTAACTTGTCAACATGAAACTTTCAGAAGAGGAGTATAAAATACCAAATCCCTTCGTTCCATTCACATACCTTAGAATTCTCTTGGCTGCCTGCCAATGAGTCTCTTTCGGTCTTTCCATAAATCTGGAAATTAAACTCACAGCGTGCATAATGTTCGGCCTAGTTGCAGTCAAGTACATAAGGCTGCCAACTATGCTCTTGTACAATTTTGGATCAAAATATTTGCTGCTGTCTTCTTTAGTTAATTTCAGCCCCACTACTGTTGGAGTTTCAGCAGCCTTGCTGTTCTGCATGTTAAATCTCTTCAAAACAGCTTCTACATATTTATCTTGAGAAATGAAAACACCATTTTCACTTTGGTCTACTTCAATTCCAAGAAAATATCTTAAGAAGCCCAAGTCAGTCATTTCAAATTCACTCTTCATGACTGCTTTAAAATCAGCAATGAGAGAAGCATCATTGCTAGTAAAAATCAGATCATCTACATATAAAACAACAATAATAATCTTACCGTCATTCTGCTTTATGTAGAGTGTGGGTTCACCATCACACTTAGCAAACCCATTCTCAATAAGATAAGCATCAATTCTGCTGTACCATGCTCTTGGAGCTTGCTTCAGCCCATAAAGAGCCTTCTTCAGTTTACAAACTTTATGCTCTTGGCCTTCAACTTCATAACCCGGAGGTTGATCAACATAAACCTCTTCTTTTAACACTCCATTCAGGAATGCAGATTTAACATCCATCTGATAAATCTTCCATTTGTGTTGTGCTGCAATAGACAACATTGTTCTGACTGTTTCCATCCTTGCTACTGGTGCAAAGGTTTCATCATAGTCTCTGCCTTGTTGCTGCTTGTAGCCTTTCACAACAAGTCTTGCTTTGTGCCTGTCAATCTTACCTTCAACATTACTTTTGGTCTTATAGACCCACTTAACTCCAATGGCATCCTTGCCTTCAGGGAGGTCCACTAACTCCCATGTTTTACTCTTCTCAATTGCACCAATTTCTTCATTCATTGCTTCAATCCATTTATCTTCATTTACAGCATCTTCAAAATGGATTGGGTCATCAATATGACAATACAAAGCAAATAATGAATTCAGACCGGTATTGTTACTTACCTCTCCTTGTTCATAAATCTCACTCAAATTTCTGAATCTTGGTCTTCTTGGTGTGCTTGGAGTTCCATCCGAACTTGAGGGTGTATTTGATCCCTGTGGTGTTTCAGCAGTAGCTGTTTGTGGTGTAACAGCAACTGTTCTTCCTTGACTTCTCAAGGCTGTTCGGATTCCAGCTTGTGGTGTGGTTTGTTGTACTTGCTGTGGTGTAGGAGGAGCCACCAAGGAAGGATTATTTGCTGCTGTCCCTTCCTCTTCTTCTTCATGAGACACTATTGTCTTCACATTCACTGTTTTTTCCAAGCTTCCATCCCAAGCTTCATCTTCAATGAATTGCACATCTCTGCTTACTATTAACTTCTTGGTGGATGGATTATAGAGTTTGTATGCTTTTGACTCATCACAATAGCCAATAAAGACACACTTCTCCCCCTTACTATCAAGCTTTTTTCTTAGCTGATCTGGTATATGTGCATATGCCACACAACCGAATACTCTCATGTGAGTGACAGTTTGCTTTTGACCACTCCATGCTTCTTCTGGTATTCTGTTCATGACAGCTTTAGTTGGGCATCTATTCAAGATGTAAACTGCGCAAGTAACAGCTTCTGCCCAATACTCATACGGCAAGTGTTTTGCCTTCAGCATACTTCTGACCATGTCAAGAATGGTCCTATTCTTTCTTTCAGCAACACCGTTTTGCTGAGGTGTATACCTTGCTGTGAACTGCTTTTGTATGCCATTCTCTCTGCAAAAACGCAGAAATTCTTGGGAGATGTACTCTCCTCCTCTATCTGTTCTGAGCACTTTGATATAATGCCCACTCTGTTTTTCAACAAGAGTTTTGAAGTGGCGGAATTTCTCAAACACTTCACTCTTCTGTTTCAGCATATACACCCATGTCTTTCTGGTGTAATCATCAATAAAAGTTAAAACATATCTATTTCCAGCAAATGATGGTATTTGCATCGGTCCACACACATCAGAGTGAACAATTTCCAAGGGTGCTTTTGCCCTTATACTCTTTCCTGCTGGAAAGCTTTCTTTATGTTGCTTGCCCAAGATGCAGTCTTCACAAAGGCTGTCCGGTTTCTCAATCAACGGCAATCCCTTTACCATGTCCTTTCTGTGCAACAGATTCAGGCCTCCGAAATTGAGATGTCCAAATCTCAAATGCCACAACCAATTCACATCTTTCACCTGTTCTTGAAAGACTTCTTGTGTTACAGCCGCAATAGTTCTGCCTTCCTTCAAATCTGCCCTGAGTTTGAGAGGAAACATTCTATTGCTGGTCATCTGCACCTGTGCAATGATCTTCTTACTTGGAGGTATGTCTCTGATAGTACATAAATCATCTTTGAAGAACACGTTGTAACCTTTGTTCATGAGCTGTCCAATGCTCAAAAGATTACATTTCAGACCAGGTACATAGTATACAGCTTGCACAGTCATCTGTTCTCCATTTTTTGCTCGGATATTGACACTGCCCTTACCCTTGACAGTTGTCTTATCATCAGTCCCTGTTGTTACCTCAGATTTCACATTTTCATCCAGATTGGAAAACATTGCAATATTTCCAGTCATGTGATTACTACAACCTGAGTCTAAGAACCAAAAATCATCTTGTTTGTCTTGTGCTATGTTACATGTTAACAGCACATTCTTTGGGTTCTTATCTTCTTCATTTGCAAAATTAACATTCTGCCTATTGTTCATGTCATTTTGTTTTTTCTTGCATTCATTGGCATAGTGCCCAAATTTTTTACAATAATGACATTGGACTTGGGATTTGTCATACCTTTGTCCATGAGCTTGCTGTTTGCTTGAACCTTCAGCTTGGTTCTAATTACAGCTCCTTCCGCTTGTGTTAGCAGGATAATTTCTGCCTCTATTTTGGCTTCTTCCACGACCTCTGTAATTTGCTCTACCTCCACCTCTTCTTTGGCCAAAAGACATCTGAGTCTTGAATGCTTTCTCAAAAGAGGAATCTGTTCCTCTACTCAGTCTGTGTTCATGAGACAACAGAGAAGCACTCAGCGCATCTACAGTGAACTGTGAGAGATCTTTTGTTTCTTCTATTGCCACCACAATAGATTCAAACCTTGAGGGTAAACATCTCAAGATTTTCTCTACAACCCTTCTATCTTCAAGAATCTCACCATGAGATCTTATCTGGGTTATCAAGCCAATAACCTGGGTGAAGAATGAATCTATTGTATCAGATTCCTTCATGCTGAGATTTTCAAAGTCTCTCCTCAACATCTGCAACTTTGCAGTCTTCACCTTCTCCATGCCTTGATAGGCAGTTTGGAGAATATCCCATGCCTCCTTAGATTTTGTTGCTGCTGCAATCCGCGGAAAAACACTTTCATGTACTGATTGGAAGAGGAAAAAGAGGGCTTTGGCATCCTTCTTTCTGTCACTCTTCAACTGGTCTCTTTCTGCTGCTGTCAAAGCAGCCAACGCTGTTGCATCTGCAGGTTCAGCATACCCTGTTTCAACCAACTCCCATAGTCCTTGAGAAGAAAACAATGCTTTCATTGTTATGGACCAATAACTGTGATTTTTCCCATTAAACTGAGGTAGTTGGGGATTTGTCAAACCTGTTCCAACATCTGCCATCTTAACCTGTACTGGTAAAGAAAAGATACTGACTGTATTTTGAAAAACAAGCAAAAACTTTCTCTGCTAGAAAAATCTGTTTAACAAACTTCTTACAGCTCCTACAGTGAAAAACAATCTCTGTTTTTGACTCACTGAGTGCCTAGACTAGCTCTGATACCATGTTGGAATTTTCTGATAAATTCCATAACAGACAGACAAAAATCGCACTCTGTTTTTACACAGAAAAACAGAAAAAATCGCTTGCTGGAAACGGTGTTTCAGCAACACAGTTTGTTTTTTCAGTTGCTGAAACAGGTGTTTCAGCAACGCTGATCATCGTGTTTCAGCAACGTAAATTTTTGACGTCAAGTAATTTTTGAGTTGCGAGGTGTTTCAGCAACGGTGACGGTGTAACAGAAACAGGAAAAATTTACTTGTATTTATCAAAATAAACTAACTGTTACAGATTTGTCTTCCTCATACTGAGGGAATTTCAAAACTTCTATTGCTGAACATCTACTTCAGAAATTCACTAAGGAACGATTCTGTTCCACACAGATAAACATAAAAGAAGCAAATTACATTCAAATTTCTGCACTGCTGTGCATTTCACTGTTCTGAGATTATTCTTCTTCCTCTTCACGCTACTGCGTGCTTTCCTCTGCTCTGTGTGATTCTTCAGCTGCTGCTGCCTCTTCTGCTTTCTTTAAAACAGAACTGCTGTGCGGTATTTATATGCTGAAAGATATCTGATTAAAACAATAAAATATTACAAAATATCTTCTAATGTTTATCTCAGAATTTATTGCAGCAAGGCGGTGATGCCTTTATCAAAAACAAGTCGGCTGTCTGCAGGGGAAATCAACTCAAACTTTAATGCATATTAATGTCCAGAAATATCAAAGGCGACTTTGCTGCACCGAACACCTTTAACATTTACTGCAAATCAGATTCATGTACAGCTGTTCGTTGTTGCAGTTGGAATTAAATTCCAACAAAGACATTATACAATATAAAGAAATGACAAGCTGCCAACTTACCCGCTGAGCATCTCGACTATAAATAATTGATCGGCCTTCATTGCTTTCTAGGGTAATATGGAGGAATTGTCTGAATGGAACATCTTTTATTATGTGCCATTTCACAGGAAATTTGTCTCTCCACTCCCATAATTTTGATGTCGCTCCGAAATCTACAGGCCCAACCATTTCGGCCACCCCACAAAAATTACCGCTTCTGTTCACCTGCGCTCACCGAGATGAGATGTTATTCTTGAAATAAGGGTATTTTTTTTTCCATAATGAACTCTTTGCAAGTAATTGAAATGACATAAAATTCATAGAAACACTCACCGAAAATAGTAAGAATATGGGGCAATTGGAACTAGAAGCACTGGATATAGTAACTCCTTGGACCTTTTTCTCGAAAGAGGCAGCCTCAGTGTATGTGGCATTTAAATTTTGGTTTCCATTGTAAGTGCTTGTCCACACTCCATGTCTAATACTGCTAACAACATGCTCCTTACTGTAAGATTTGATAACAAAAAACTTTGCATTGGCATATCGAGTGACAAATTCTGGAAGGTTGTAGTCATCCCAAAAAACTAAATCCCCACTCCAACCACTTTCACTTTGGGACCTTTTCCCTTGCATTAATTCAAGTCTCCCTGGTTGCGGTTGTTGCAATTGTAGCTGTTGACGTTGCAGCTGTGGTGCTGTTGGTTGAGATTGATAAGCACCAGGTTGGCCATGATGATTATTAGTATGGCCCTGGTTCTTGCCATCTTGATTTAAATTCACAACCACGTTTATGGATGGAGCTTGTGGTGGTGGCAGAGCGTATGGAAAGGAAGGTTCATGAGGGTATCCTGCATAGAAATGTTCTGGATAACCATACTGATACCCATATCCATATCCATATGGGAATCCTTCTTGTGTCACCATCGCCATATTGGTGTTTGGGTACCCATTATTAGAACCATATCCATATGGGACTCCTTGCACCTGCGGTCGTTGTGCCACCGTCGCCATATTGGTGTTTGTGCTAGTACTCTGATTTGAACTCGTTCCAACATTACTGTTAATACCATTACTTCTCCCTGGTTGATTTGCCATTTCAGATATGCTTTCAATAGCAACAAACCTCTGTATTTTCTCCAAGCTTTTCCTTAATGCCAAAACTATTTTCTTCCACCTAGGGCTTTCGAGCTTGAGCAGTGACAATGATGATCACTGCAGCAGACGAAAACGCTTATTCCAAAAATGCGACCCAATATCAGAAAGAGACAATACTGCTCTAAAAGTAAATCCCCAGAAATTACTGGACCTGCAATGCTCTGGCTTTAACCCAAAATTTCTGTATTGATAAGTATGTCGTTCACTGCAATAAGACCACCCAAGCCCGAATGGGAATAGCTTTGAGCTTCAGAAGCTGATATCGAACTTTCGCGGGTGAACTTCTCAACACTCATCTATTCAAATTCTTTATTTATAACCATGTTACTCTAAATTGAAAATCATTTAAAGAATATATTTTGTGTCGGCCTTGTAATATTAAAATTAAATGTCAAAACTCTGAGTAAAATTCGGGTAGCAATGTTTTCTTTGCCCCAGTCTGGTGGTCCTATGTTACCTTTCAAATAAAAAATAAATAATAACATACTCCCCTTGTCATTTATGAACCTATTCACAAGTGCAGCAAAAGACACACTATGCTAAATTTTACTAGGGTTAGACATATCGAGACACGAAATCTTCATAGTGCAATGTCACTTGGACCTCGATGATTGCACGCTGCTTACCAAGTAGGTCATAGAACTTTCAATATTGGAGGGGAGTTTCAGTATTTTTTAGAATAAAATTATATAATAGGTTTAATTATTTGTTTTATTTTCAATTTTAAGTGAAATATAGAAATTATAATTTAAATGTAATTATTTAAATATTAATATGAAATTTTGATTTTCACAAGTGAGAAAGTAAAATACTATGCATTTGGAAATAATGGAATGAATGCCATATGGGTTGGCATATACATTGTTGGATAAAAATGTCTTTATCTTCCATATATGATATCTTAACATATACAATATGTATTGTATAATTGCGGGGTGTATATTGCTTATCATGTACAATAATTACTAGTAAAGGTTAAAGCCTTCAAAATCTCATTGAAATGTGTTCATATATATGTGTGTGTGTTTGCATTACACTAAAACTTGCAAGCATTAGTAAACCATTCGAAATGCATAATCTTACCTTGAGTGGCTAGTTAGTCCGGCCTATTAAGGTGACATTTAGTCCACATGATCAATTCCCATATGTGTAGCGATTAATCCAACAACCCCCTCTTATTAGTCCATGTTATTGATCCCCATAGGTGCAACTAATAGTCCAACAATTACCCCCCAAGATGTAGCTTGAGGGAATCAAACCTAGGGGAAGGCTCTGATACCACATTGAGGTTTCCATTACACAAAAACTTGCATGCATTAGTAAACTTCTAAACTTCAAACAATACTTTGAGTAGGAGGCTAGTCCCATGTTCCCAAGGTGGTGATTAGTCTAAGCAATTGATTCCTAGAGGTGCAACGGTTAGTCCATCATAAACCACACTCAATGGTAGCATACCCATCCAAACCACAATCAATGGTAGCATACCCATCTAGATCTCAAGTTTTAAATTCAATGCGTTAATATTACGAGTTATTCAAGATCTAACTTAAGTAATGTTGACCAAAGATAAACACAAAGGATTATGTTTTAATGTGCACCATATGAGCATTGTGGATATATATCAAATCACTCTCTATGAAAATGATTTATTATCTTATTTGTAGTTTGTAATACTAGATAATTTAGGGATAACTAGCAACAACCACATAAAGTTAAAGTGGTTGAACTACTTGCACCAATTGACATATGTCAACCATTTTACATTAATGTGCTTGTTACTAGTTGATGGTCAATGTACATGGGGATGGAAAGTATGGTTGAACATGTTTAGCCACAATTGAATCCAATTGACCACGACAGACTATTGGTTGACCATTTTCAACATTAGCTAAGCATGATTTATTATAGTTGACTATGTTAATCCTTTTGAATAGGTACAGAATTGGTAAGTGTGGTTGTCTATATTTGACCATGGTTGAATTCAATGGACCATGGGTGACTATGGGCAACTCTAGCTGACTTTTATTGAACATGGTCAACTTAAGGTTGACCCAATTTTATTGTGGTCAAGATATGACTCACTATGGATTAATATGATTAACAATGTTTAATTGTGTTTAACCATGCTTAATGATGGTTGAATATAGTCGCCTATGAAAGACTTTAATTCACTATTGTTGATAATATTTGATAGTGGTGATCATCGTTCCCATGTTTAACATGATGGAATATGGTTTACCATGGTTGACTGCAGATTCCTAAGGTTGCTTATGCTTGACCATGGTTAGCTATGGTTGACTATGCTTGACAAAATTTAATAGTGGTGATCGTCTTGCCCATGTTAACCATGATTAACTATGGTTGAACATGGTTGACTATGGCCGCCAAAAATTTCCTATGGTTGATCATGGTTGAGTATGGTTAATAAAGCTACACATGGTCAATTAAGGAATACCATGTTCATCATGGTTGGCTATATATGACCACGGTTATTTATGATTGAGAAATATTTACCATGTTTGATTATGGCTCACCAATTATGGCCATGTTGAATATGGTTATCAATGTTTAACTATGTTTGACTATATTTTCCTATGGAAGATATAATTGACTATGTGTTATAGACATTTTTGTGCCTCGCAGCATGGAGCATGGAATGTCAATAATTATAGGGATCCTCAGTCCCTAAACATGTTGTTCTTACCCCTAAAAGAACAAGGTCATCAAACAACAGCACTTCCAATCAGTTCTCCACCTGAAAACACTTCAAAACAGGCTTATTTTGGATCATGTCAGCTGCTTAACTGAGCTTCTGCGCTGTAATGCAACTGTCCCACTCTGTACCTGCGCTGGAAGTCAAAAGTAATGAAGGCTACCTGCACTGGGCGAGATTGGCCAAGTGGCACAGTCATCCTGCAAGGTGTCAACTGCCCAGGAAGCTTCCAAACTGACACTTGGTTCATCAGATTCGCCTTGTGATGAGTAAGAGGTACTTGATCACCATGTGTAAGCAAGGATCTCCAAGTGGACTCAAGAACTGAAGATTAACTGAAGAGGGAGAGGACACTAGTCAGCTCTATGCCAGCCTCAAGCTGACTCATCCTCTCTTCTTCTCTCCTATATATAGAGCTCTTCTATGAGGTCTAAGGAGGCTGGAATTTTGTGTAAAGCAAGGAGGTGCTGTTGGATTACAGTTAGAGCTATTGGGTGATTGTTTTACTAGAGGTGAAGAGGAGAGTTCTTGCTGCTGGGGAGGTGCTGCTGGATTGGAGCCATCATTGGTTGTAACCTTCTCAGAACCCTGTTACTTCTATCAATAAAGTTTTGCATGTTCTCCTATATACTTGTATTGCATTGATGTATTGTATTTACATGTATATTTGATTCACTCTAATCCATGCATCAGTTATGAGTACATGTATCTTGTAGTTTCCTCTCTTGTTTTGTGCAGGGCTTGTGTGTAGCTGGACCGGCAAAGAGAGCAAGGAGCTGGGAACAAGAGACAAAGAGAGAGGATCAAGATCGACTAAGCGAAGGATACCAGGTTGGTTGATCATTTCTTCCCCCTCTCTGTACTTTCATAAAGGAAAACATCAAAGCTTTACTTTCAGTTGTTGCTAAAGACTGTCACCTTTAGAGTAGGGATAGGGTCATCCGCATCGGATACTTTTCCCCACAACACTATGGTTGAAAATTGTTTCCCATGGTTGACCATGTCTATTATGGTTGACTTATGGGATTATGTTTAATGTAACTACCCCTCTTGATCCCAAATTTAATTTGTAATTAATTACCTAAATGATATTGCATTGCTTATGTCAAGAAAAAATCCATCTTAATGGAAAAAATGAACTAGATTAATGCAGGAATAGTATATATGTAATCTAAAAGATTGATCAATAAATACGTTGGCACAATCAATTAGTAAAATGTAGTCATTTATATGGTCCATGGTACCACAAGTAGGGAAATTAATAGGAGCTATAAGAAATTTCCTTTCCAAGGCCTTATGATAAAATTTGAATTCAAATATGAACCTTATCCCCCTTACCAAGAACTCATTGATTGCGAATGACTAAGTAGTTGGAATAGTCATGCTCATAATTTTGGAAGTTAGGATAGAAACATAAATAATGCTCCAAAATTTATTGGAGGAAATGGGCTATGTACATTCCAAGGGTTTTGAATTTGACCAATGAATTTCTTGGAAGTTTGAGGTAAATGTGGTGTTTTACAATAGTAAGTTGTATTGATGAAGGAAAATTATGTAAGGGAGCAAAGATCCATGAATGGAATGGGTGTGAGAAATTAATTCATATATATAGAGAGACCAAAATAAAGAGAAGAAACACATGGGTGCATGACCTATGATAATTGCAAGTGGAATGTTGCCAATCCTGAATGGAATAATGGTTGAAGCATTATGGGTGAATAAAATATGTTTTGGGTGCCTAAATATGCCCATAAGTTTCTAATTATAGGTTGAGTCATTTTTGGTGTGTTTTGGGCTCTTTGAAAATTAATTTTGCATGCCAAATACTCACTCGGGACCTCTAAAACTTAGCTAAGCTATGGGGGCAAAAATTGATGCATGTTAAGCAAGTATGATAAGCAATGGTTGAGGAAACTACCTATGGATTAATCAACAATTATGGGATTAATGTATTTCTATGGTAGCGAAACAAGAGGCATCTAAAACTTGTGGAGACCTTAGGCCCAACATGTAGAGGAGTTTTTTATTGTATTTGTATTTGTAAAGGAGAGTTTCCTTTACCCATCTCAACTTTTGAAGCATTGACAATTTTTCCCTTGTGGTATCATGGCTTGCCTAGGGCGTGGCGAGTTGTGGAAAGTAATGTTGCAATTGAGCTTATGGTTGGGCAGAAAAGGATCCTTCTTAGATTGGTTGTTAGCAACAAATAATCTCAAATAAGTACTTATTTGTCTTAAATATGCAATGTGATGTTTAGTCAATGCTATGGAAAAGGTACCCATATTTGTGTATATTGTAGGTTTTAGCCCTATACAGAAATCAACCATGAAACAATTCTTAAACAAAGAAAAAAATATGCAATGGCGAGAACATAAAAATATAGATAGGCATTTTCTCTTGGAACACAAAATAGGAAAACTAGATGATTTTTCATTTTATTCTTTTCAATGTTACAGTACATTATATACATGCGAAAGAATTCATAAACCCAAATCTATTAACCCTATATTGGAACATAATCATAGTTCCCTTGACCATATTTACAAAATACGATGGGAAAAACCATCATACGCAAAAAAAATGTGCAAAAACCATGCGCAAAACCTTTGGTGCGTCCTGTAGAGAAACCAAGATGTTGATATATGCTTATAGATGATTTCTCATAACGAGATAATTAATCAAGAATTCTTGTCAATTTCTTATTAATATTATGTTCTCCTCATTAAGAAATTACCAAAAACGTAAGAATCACAAAGAGACAAACACTAGCAATTAGGCTACAAGCTAGGGCAAAACCCCACAAGGGGGAAAACTCAAAAATCCTCTACTTATAGAATCAGATCAAAGTGAGATATTGAAGACCCAAGACCAAGATCAAGACTAAGAGTACCATAAGTACCTAAGTCATACCTCCTTGAAATCTCCTCCAACCAAATCAAGTCAATGAAAGTCAGTGTTGGTCAAACCTTGTAAAATCTATTCAAATCAAAGAATTTCGAACATGTAGTTTGGACTTGAAGTTTTAGACCTGTAATATGAAATTTCTCCATGTGTGAGAAGAAACAAGCCAAAAACACTTGAGTTTCCTCTCCTTTGACTTCTTTATTTTTCTTCTTATCTTCGGCATAAAAATCAATGTGTTGAGTGAGTGGATGAATGAGGTCGAAGTGTCTTGTATTTATAGCTATCTAGGAGGTTGAATAGCTGCCTCTTTTAGGCCAACTTGTTCATGCAAGGCCGACTTGATCTTGTGGATGACAATTTTGACATTTTGACTCAAATAAAAAGTTTTTCTTTTTCTTACAAGGAGTCCAAATCGGACTTTGACTCAATTAAATTTCCTTGACTCATAATAAATTTTCTTTTCACTCAATAAAACCTATAATCATGAAGAACATGTTCTGACTATAAATAAAACAATAATAATGAATGTAATAAATGAATATAATAAGTGCACCAATGATACATTTGTATTACATTACGAAGACCAACACTTGTCACATTTTCAATAGGTCCGCCCACCATCCTTGGGTTTTCTCAACTATTATTAGGTATGTATAATTATTTTTCCCTAGGCACTACCCCTGACCCATGCACAGGGCTACTACCCCCCTCCAAACCTCCCTGTAATGGGGGTTGTCGCCTCCCTTGTGACCCCCAACCCCAGCCCCCAACCCAACACAACATAACAACTTGTGGGAGTAGTTGTGGAAAGAATATAGCACATACCCAACGTATATCACTTGGTTCCAGTTGAATTCTTAGTTGGATTATTCATATGCAAGGTAATAGGTTGGATTTTTATGTCATGTTTAGAGAATTCCTTGGTGTATATCCACTTGTTACTTTCTTCTTGATAATGTTATTGTAAATACATATATATTTATATACACATTTATGTGTTAGAGTGGAAAATTTTTCTACACCTTAATTTCCTTGAGAAACTAAGAATCTTGATTTAGTGGGAGGAGGCCAATAATGGGATCCTTTATAAAAGAATGGAGAAAAAAAGTGATTCCTAACCAGGATTGGTCATGGATAAGATGTCTTAATTCGCACTATAAAGATAATTTTAGGAAGGAAAACATTGCACTTATAATTAAGACTAAGTCATTAAAGCCTTTAGAGAGTATCCAAAGACAAGAGAATACAATTTTCACTAATGAAAGGTAATTCGTGAAAAGTTAAGAATTGCAGGTCAGCTTTGGCATCTTATTTATTCAGAATGGTATACAAGCTTTTAGACCTCCTTGGTAGCTAATATAGATCCATCACATACTTGAGGAATCATATTCAATGGTCATGAAATAGAGTTTTAGCTTGAAGATATTGTTGTTGGATTATTGATACTATCGCATATGAGATCAATACATCATGAAAAGGATCTCATGCATATGAAATATTGTTTAAGGAAAATGATTTTTTACTGTAATGATTGTGATGATATCTCATGAAAATGATATGTGATCAATGTAGGTGAGATAAAATATTTATATATGAAGTATAGATGATGGTTATTGAGATGGATATCCTAGGAACAAGGCTACTATGGTGACACTTGAACCATAGGATATGCCTTGATCATCATGAGTAATGTATATGCCTTTTGTTATGTCAAAGGAAGATAGAGGGGTTCCTTTTCTAAGAATACATCAATTATTTAACCTTCCTATGCATTAAAGCCTTGGAAAAAAGGATGGCATGAGGGACAACTTAGTAGAGAAGAGGGTGCTTAACATTGGAGGGTGAGTGACTCCAACGAAGAGAATACTTGAATAAATCTATTATGGAATAATTCATGTCCCATGGTGTTGGAGGGGCTAGTCAACTAAGTTTACTAGCCCAATCGAGTCCACTCCTTAAAAATGGATTATAAGTTGGTTGGGTCCTTTATTGAGTCGGTTGACCATGTAAATTTGGATAAGCCAATTTAGAAAGTTAAACTATTGTAATTGTCTACCAAATTTTAAATATTTATGTACTTGACTCCATGTGTTGGTTGGTTACCTATTGAGATATATCTAATAAAAGTGTGCTTTTGTTGGCTCTCTATTACTTTTGTGTCTCTTTTCTCTTCCATGTGATGCATATAACCCTTTTAGCTTACTTGATGTTCCACTTGGTAACTAATGCATACTTCTCACTAGAATACAACATTAGTTTTGATGTCAGTTTTGCTAAACCTTAGTTCATATAAGATGTGTGCATACATGTTAACTTTGAAAGAGATACAAGAGTGGTGGGAGAGAAAGATCAATAATTAATTTAAAAAGTAGATAAGGAGAAATGGTCTATCTATCGTATAATCTAGGGTATATTTCCTCATTAAGGTGTGTGACAAGTTCATAAAATCAATGCTAGTATAAATACATAAATATATTGATCAACAACCTAATGCAAAAAACAAAGATGGTGGTTGGTTGATCATAAAATTGAATAACGAAAGGAAAATGAATTTGCATGAGTGGGTAGAAAAAATATTGGACGATTTCTACGAGGAAAAGGTAATAAAAGAATGCACTTTTGTTGAAAAAATCAAAGAGTTTATATGACAATTTTCACGATTGTTTTTTTATGTACTATGCTTGCTTTACTACATAGATTTATTCTTGATAAAGCACTCAGTCATATAGTTGAATATTGACCACCCCTACAAACCCCAATAAATCTGACCATAGTAAGTGTCAAAATGGCTAGGAGAAATTCTTCGATTCCCATTGTAAAGGCATAAGAGAGGTATGGGACTACTTGTTTATAAAATGAAAATGTTCAACATAACCCTTTTTTTTGACCAAGAGCAAGTCGGGTAAATGATTGGGGGCGTAGATGTTTGCGAGATATAAAGGGAAAATATGAAACAAGAGAAGTAAGTAAATTAGTAGTCATAATGGGAGGAAAATGGTTGGTTTCAAGAATAAGAGAGTATAAAATTGATGAGGAAACTCGACGAAGAACTCAATCATGTATACAAAATATAAAAACCAATTGACATTCAAAAAATAGAAAGGGACAAAAGACAATAAAAAATGATAAAAGATAAGGGAGGAAAAAATCATCTGAAATTCTTTACATAAAGAAGTTCCAGACCAATAGATTGAAGATACACAAGACTCCTCTGAGGGTAGTAGAGAGCACCTAGAGTCAAGAGTCATATCACCATTCAGTCCAACAAGAATGTGATAATATCAAAGTTGGTTACTATAGACCAACAATTCCATGATCCCATGTCACAAGTATATCAAGTCTCGCTATAAGGGATTCCTCCAGCAAAAACCCCATATTAGTTATAAACCTTCCTCAATTTGGTATAGGTGAGATAAGCATGAAAATTTAAGAAATTGTCTCCAAATTAAAATATCAATAGTTAACAAAACTTGGATCAATAATAATGAAAATAAAGATATGCTTCTACATATAAGAAATATCATGAACATACACCCCCCCCCCCCTCCCGAGAATAATATCTACCAAGGAAGAAGAATATAAAAGTCTGGATGATGAACTAATGCAATATATAAGGAACAAGTACATTGAATACATAGACAAAGGGTGTCAAATCAATGACAACTTGGAAAATTTTGCAAGAGTCAAAGTTGAAGATAAAGAATGAACCCTGTTAGCCCTCATTTTTTCCAAAAATATTGTTATGGTTTTGGAATTCCTTTTCCTTTGGAAACACCTATTTTCATTATTTGTGATGATATTTTCTTATACATTTCCCATAATAATACTTTCCTAAGTTATTTTTATTATACTTTTAATTTTCTAAATTTCTTGTAATCAAATGCATTGTGAAAGAGAATTACAAGTTCTAGTAGATTTTGCAATTCATCATTCATTGTCATATTTACAGTCAAGCTAGGTGAAAATGAAGACATGGGATTTTCTCATAGGTATCCTAGGACGGTGAAATACATATCTGTTCCAGCTAAAATTTCCCTAATGTTTATGGTTAATGCACAATCAATGTGGACATATTTGTAGCAAAAAGGTAGAACAAATTCATAAAAATGCCTATATTCAAATTTTGAAGATTAGATCCTTGATCTAAGCAGTAAAAAATGAGATTAGGATAATATATTAGTGTGAAAATAGCCATCCATCAATTCTGAACATGATTTATGCATATTTTTTTAAAAATGCGCCTATAAAGGCAAGACAATTAACTTACCAAAACACATGTTATATTTTATTTTGATCAAAGAGTCATATTTTGACTTGTGGGTTTAAAGTTATGTTGTAGACTTTTTGATAACCATGCTCATCAAGTAATGAAGTGTTATTGAAGTATTACTCCTAGTTTTAATTTTGTGTTCTTACTTGAGCCATGGAGGACCCCCATATCTCGAGTTAGCACACCTAGTCTTCTGTTGTCCAAATACCCTAGTAAATACTTGCTATTTTCTATTAATTTTCTTCATATTTCCATGTTTATATCCATTAATTACATTCATGTAGATTTATATTTGAATCATGTTATTGACTGGATTATTGGATACTATGTAGATAGACTTAAAATCTAGTTTCTGAACTGTTGTTTATATTTTTTCCTTCTTATTTTATGACTGTAATATTCATTTCTTAAAACTATTAATGTTGTTACAACAAGTTTTTATCAGTTGGTTACTTGGTAGAGTAATTAGCATCACATTCCTAGTCTTTTACTCTTGCATAAGAAATCATACTTGTTTAATTTTGTCTCAATGGAATCCATCACTTGCTGAAGTATAGATGTATCTAAATATCATGAATTACTTATTTATTGAAGGATTTGAGTGAGTTTTATGATAAATATGAGTTAAATTCCAACTATTAGTTAGAAACTAGCTACTAGTTGCTAGCTTCTAGTCATTAGTTACTAGTTCCTAGTTCCTAGATATTTAAAACTTTGATTAGAAATTAGTTACTAAAGTATATATTAATTAAACACATTGATATATGATTATTATACCTTGATTTGATTATATTAGATATAATTTGGTTCAATTCATTTGATCTACCTTGGTTTGACTATCATAAATATCATAGTTGCATTTGAATAGTTACATGACAATTCCATTTTTTTTATTTTTTTTTGCACATAGCCATATATTTCAGTGTCATTTATGATAATTTATTATCATAGATTTGTTGTTGTTTTAAAATCAACCTAATTATATAAAGTAACCAAGGCACAAGGAGTGTCATTCATTAATTTCTAAGAGAAGAAGGCCCCAACCTCTAGAGGACTTTTCCTTTTTTCCGTTTCAAAAACCATAGTTCCTTTCTTTCATTTACCACCTTCCTAGAATACAATCATGATTCAAGTAAAACCTAGTTAAAAAGATGAGCATAATATTATGGATGACCACTCATCTTCACTTTCATAGATAGGGAAGGTCATTGTGAATTTTCATCTTTATAATTAGTATTGGGTTTAATATTAACTAAGTTGAATAAAATACTACTAGAGTTGCCACTTGCCTCCATAAGCAAGGAAGGCCATAATGCACTAGTTAGCCTCTTTGATGGAAAACCCTTTGATCATATTTATTTTCCCAACATTTGAGTGAACACTTGGCATTTTCAATATGATTGCGTAAATAGCTTGAATTTGTGTGAGAGTGTTGTAGCAGCTACAACCACCCTCCAAAATTTTTCCATCGCTTCGTTTTGGGGCCTCCCTACCAACCTTCACAGCACCATGACTTGCTTCATCAAGTACACAAGCTCCAGTGAATTTCTTGCAGAAAGATAGCCTTTCGATCAAACCTTGATGTATTCCCCTCATAGGTTGTTCATCCAGACTTGGTCCAACAGTAGGTTGAGTTGCTCCTTCAAGAATTTGCACAAATCAAGAGGGAAACTAGCCTTCCCTCTAGAAATTACACAATCCCTCCCAACTGGGCTGCTCAGCCCAGAATTTGCCTAAATTTGGGCAGTAGTCAACTGCTCTGTGCAGAAATTGCACAAATATTCTTAGCAGCCAACCTAGCTCCCAGCAAAAAATGTGCATTTTTTCCCAGCAGTTGAGCAGTCTCTTGCATGTGCAGCTGAGTTGATTGGTTCCCTCCGAGACCGAGAAAAATAGAATTGCATGCATGGGTTGCTTCTCCCAAGGCAACATGGAAAGGCATCCCTTGTTTCAAGGATCTATTTTTAACAATTGGAGGTTACGTGCAAGGATCATTTCAGAAACTTCCCACCAAGTGTCGATTTCCCTAGATTTGGGGCATGTGCGTCAAAACATTGATATTATCAAAACTCATCAACTGGATGCTACAGAGATCATTCCTCACATCAACCTTGTATCTCTAACATCCCACATCACATATAGGAGCTGTCGGCACATTCAGCTCAACCGTTTTTGGGTAAGACCGCTTTCCATGTCTTGTGTTGCATTTCTGGCGCTTTTTCTATTTCTCTTCATATGAATGTTATCTGCTTGATTTCAGTGACAGATTGTTGTCATTTTGATACGTACTAGCTTGTACTAGCACCATTTCAATTTTCATTAACATCTCACTGTTGTTGCATGCATGAAACTGTTTTTCATGAACAGTCACCGATTTAGCAACTCGCCTCACCCACATGCATGTTGTTCCATTTTTTGAATCTGCCATTCACCGTTTGCATGAAAAATCAATCACTTAGGCTTACACTCAATATTGCCATGCATTCACATTCACATTCGCTCTCAGTTGCCCGTCGATGAGTCTGTTCAACCTTAGCTTGGTCTCTACCATCACTGAGACAGCATTGCGCAATCCAAGGAAGGAAGGCTCTGCCTTCCTCTCTAGAAATGTTCATTTTTTCCCAGGCACTGTCCTCTAGGACTGTTTTGCGCATTTATGAGGGACAGTGACTGCTAGCCCAGAAAATTGCACAATGCAGTCCCTGAGCCTATAATCACTCCCATCTGGAATTGCACATTGCACAATTCTAGCGGTCAACAGCCAAACTAGACTGTGCATTGCACAGTTCCAGTAGTCAGTCAGCCTCCCAGTAGCCCAAACTATTCCTTGCATAGTTTTGGCACTCAGTCTCCCGACCTCCCAGCCGAAATTGTGCAACCTTCATGATCTGTCACAGAGGTATGTTGCAAGTTAGTTCTCAAGTTCATTTTGGATTTCGTCTGACAGATTTCTTGCCATGAGTGTTTCCATGTCTCCAGGTATTGTAGGTGTTCATCTACCTGTCAGGAGTATAGGCACAATGGTTTCCAAGAGAGTAGAGACGAAGACACATTTCAAAGCACACTTGGGGATGCAGTTGATCAAGTGTTTATGGACTTGCCAACCCATGAAGACATCAAGTTGTTCGTAGACAAGGACATCAAGATATGATGGCAACAACATCACAGTGAGTAGCATCATGAATAACAGCTAAAGGAAGCATACCGGATGGAATGAATGTAAGAGGAAGGTTGTTGACAACACAGAGGCAGAACAAAGTTGCAAGCTCAAGTAGACCCACTGGTGATGAAAGCAACTTTGGAGACTCATGCTATGAGGTGACGCGCGACATGAAGATCACACGCAGACAAAGAATGGAACAAAGAAGGAGTTGCATGTGCTAAAGTAGCAACTCAACGAAGAACATGAGCTGCATAGACAAGTGAATGACTTTCAGAAGGAACAAGAAAAGCAGGGGGCACAACATGCACTCACAGATGAAACTGTGCACGTACAAGTTATAGATCCATCCCAGCAACTGGCATGAAGCATACATGGTGAGAAGTGTTGTTGATCACATGCAAGCGATTCAACATTATGCATGTACTTGTGTGCACACACGTGATCCAACCCATTCAGCACACTCACCAAGGCAAAGATTAGAAGAAAGCCCGACTGGGGTTGAGCATGTAGCTGACAGTTGATGTGCATGACCACAATCACACACTGGCAGATTGATGTATATTGTAGGGTGTAAAACATCGATTCAGAAAGGAGAAAGATTCATCTAGCCATCCTTCACCTTGGAGGAACTGCCCTAGTGTGGTGGGAAGGCAGGACACAAGCTGATTTGAAGAAGAATGGTAAAATTCTTTGTACCTGGAGTGAATTTGTTTCTGCCCTTAAAAAACAATTCTATCCACTAGATTATTTGTAGCAAGCAATGATGAGTTGGTAAACTCTTTGCCAATTAAAGGGGAAAAGTGTACAAAGCTATACCCAAGAATTTAGAAAAAGAGCTTTAATTCTAGGCATTTTTGTAGACTCACCTGAAACTTTGTTGAAGTATATAGGTGGTTTACATAGCTATTTGAGGCACACCATTCTCAGGTTTAAGCCTACTAGCATAGATGAGGCATCAGTTCAGGCTACACATCTAGAGGCTAGAGGCAAGAACGTGAACCTAGAGATTGGGGGATCATCAAAACCCACTGCAAGAAAGAACAAGGAAAAGAAGAAGCAAAAATGGAAGAGAGGAAGACAAACACTATACAGAAAGACAATCCTTCATGCAATCACTGCAAGAAGGATGAACATGATGATGCACATCTCTGGTCTTTGCATCCGGAGCTGAAACCCAAGAATTTCGATGGAAAGAAAGAGAAGATTGTTGTTGTTATTCATAAAGATATAGGGTCAGACTCAAGTGATGAAACAAAAGTCACAACCATAGGCATAAAAGGTAAAAATTTTAAAGCATCTACTAGTAATTCTGCACAATCTATTGATAATGAAGAAAATGAGAGGAAAAGAGATGAACATTTTCATATTAGATTTATTTCCAATCAACAAAATATTGATACTTTATTTGATAGTGGATCACAAGTAAACTTGATTTCTGAAGCAATTGTAAAGAAGTTGGGATTACTAACCACACCTCACAAGAAGCCATATCCATTAGGTTGGGTATGTGATAAAGCAAAGCTACACGTGACTAGACAATGTAAACTTAGGTTTTCTATTGGGTCAACATTTGTAGATGAGGTTCAATTAGATAAAATTCCCTTGGATATATGTGGTATTTTTTTAGGAAGTACTTACTTGTATGATAGAAAAGCCATTTTCTATAGAGATGAAAATAAGTATCAACTCACCAAAGATGGAATGGAATATATTGTAAAAGCTCACAAACTAAAAAATAATTACACTCTCATAAACTCAGGGCAGATGAAAAGAATTGTAAATTCATGCAACCAATTTTTACTAATGGTTGTAAAGGAAAAGAACCCTGATAAAACCAATATATTTGAGGGCTATGATGCTAAAAAGACAGTTGATTTAGAATAAGTTGTTTCTGAATATGATATCTTATTTCAACAACCTAAAGGTCTGCCATCCAAAAGGGAAATTGAAAATGATATTCATTTGCAGCAAGATGCTCCATTGCCTAACATTGGGATTTACATGCTTTAACATGATTTAACAGGATTGAACAAGGTGTTTCAATGGGGAGGCAAACATTAGAAAGCCTTCCACACCTTAAAAGGATTAAATTAGTCCAACACCAGTACTAGCACTACCATATCTTCAACGTCCATTTGAGATTGAAACAGATGCCAGTGACTATGCCATGGGAGCAGTGTTGATGTAACACGATAAACCCATATGTTATCATTCTGAGACATTTAATTCTGAAGTAGTTAATTATACCACATATGATAAAGAATGGCATGAATTAGTACAAAGTGTGAAAAAGTGGAAACATTACTTAATGGACAAAGAAACAATCATCCATACAGACCATCAACCACTTCAATATTTGCACTCACAAACTAAATTGCAGCAATCAAGACACTATAGGTGGATGGGTTTTCTATAGCAGTTTCATCTAGTCATCAAATATAAGAAGGGCATACAAAATAAAGTTGTAGACATGTTTTCCATACCAATCATAAATGCATCTACTATACTTAAGCATAATTCAGTAATGCATGAAAGCTACATTGAACAATATGCTTAAGATATAGATTTTAAAGATGTATATGCAACTTTAAGTCATGGCAAACAAGTAGAAGAATTGGATTATTATGTTAAAGGCCAACTCTTTTATCATTTGGGAAAGTTATGCATTCCACAAATTGAAACAATTAACATAATTCAGGAAGCACATACTTCTCTTATATTAGGTCATTTTGGTGTAAGTAAAACAGTTGCACAGGTGCAAAGGTTCTGTTATTGGCCAAGAATGCATGAAATAGTTTCTAGATATATTAAAGGGTGTACCATGTGTGCTAAAAGCAAGCTCGGCAATAGAAAATTAGGCTTGTACACTCCACTTCTAGTTCCTTCTCGTCCTTGGGAAAGTGTTTCCATTGACTTTGTTCAGCGATTTCCAAAATCTAGAAAAGGTCATGACTATTTATATGTTATTGTGGATAGGTTCATCAAAATGTGTATTTTAATACCTTGTAATAAGCAAATTACAGCTGAACAAACAGTGAAGTTGTTCTTTCAGCATGTTTGGGTTCATTTTGGGTTACCCACTTCCATTATATCTGATCGAGATTCCTGATTTGTTGGGAAGTTTTGGTCAAGTCCGTTGGAATTAATGGACACTAAACTGAGGAAGAGCACAACCTTTTATCCGCAAACAGATGGCCAAATAAAGGTGGTCAACAAGACAATGATCTAGTTGCTCAAAGGCTATTGCAGCAAGCATTCCAAGCTTTGGGATGAACATTTTTGTTATGTGCAACATGTTTACAACCATGCCAAGCACTCTTCTACACATATATCTCCTTTTGAGACTTGTTTTGTTTTTACGCAAAATTCTTCCTTGGATTTTGTCTTTGGTAAGGACATAGTAGTTGATGGACACAGTGATGTGGACAAAGCAACCAAGTTCATTGAATAGATCTAAGAAATTCACCAGGCAGTGCAAGAATAGATGGAAAAGAGCCAGGTCAAGTACAAGGCAAGGCATGATAAGCATCGAATTGAACATAGCTTCCAAGTTGGTGATGAAATCTGGTTATACATCAGCAAAGACAGAATGCAAGGTGAAGGAAAGAAGCTGAAGCCAATAAGGTATGGGCCTTTCAAGATACTTGAGAAAATTGGTGAGAACGCCTTTCACCTTGATTTTCCAGCTTACATGCATATCTATTGAATAGTTAATGTAGAAAACTTGAGACTGTTTGAACTTTCATTGATTGAAGATCCCGAAGAGAAAAGTCAATTACCTTCTATTGATGATTTGTTGCCTGAATATCTCAGTGAGTTGCAGGAAGATACAGTTCTGGACAGGAAGGTGAGAACTGCGCATAGAGGGGATGTTGAGTACCTTAGAATCGGACTCAAAGGTTCAAAACCAAGCAGTGCACGATGGATAGAAATTGGATAAGTGAGGAAGCTATATCCTCACTTGATCGATGCTTGAAAACCAACTTTTGGTGGTCCAAAAGCTTTTCAGTGGGGAGGAGTGATCCAAAATGGATCCAAAAACACTCTAAGTCTTCAAAAATCTTCTAAGAGATCAAAACTATCGCAAAAGAAGAACTCCTGGAAATGGCAGAACACATTATCGGCAGTGAAAAAAACAAGGAAGTAGTGGAAAAACAGGTTATCGGCAGCGATGCACAGAAGCTGTTGGATCTGGCCAATCAACGGTCTGGATCCTATTGGCACATCGTAATTGGTGGTGACAGGTAGAGGCAATTGGATACTATCACATGACAGTTGAGATCACAATCAGCGCGGATCAACAAGGATCATCAACCAAGCACGCAGATCGATGGCCTAGGTTAACGCGCGATATTGCAATTGGCAAATACAAGGAGCGCTTACTAAATAGCCCAGGGGTCTATGCGATATGAAATTGCGATCAATCACATGGCAATATCGCATCAGAGCATTACAAAGGAGCGGGGCCATTACAGATATGCGATGCAATGAACCCGACAGAATTATGAACCAAATTTAATATATTTTGAGTTCCGTAAAACAACATTTTTCTATGTATTTTCGCGTTTTCGTTAAATAAACGAAAAGCGAAGGGAATGTGTTGATGCGATAAAACTAAACCCGAAAGGGTTCATAAATGAAAATGTATAACATTTCAAGTCCGCCATACAGCCATTTTGTAATATTTTTAGTGTTTTAATGGATTTTTCAAATACAAAAGGGAAACCACGGAACGGGCATTTGTGACTTGTGATAAGCGATTACAGGCAGACCCGATGGAATCTAGGGCAAAATTCATAATGTTTGAAGTCAGATAAACAGAGATTTGGCAGATTTTTCCCGTGTTTTTGTGTATCTCTCTGTGTAAACAAAGAACGCTATTCTTGGGGATTTCAAAGGCCCAATGGTCCCTTTTCTTGCAAAATAGGTAGCCACCTCCCATGAAGATGTTATGCCATGATTTCTAATGCTCAGAAGGGGATTCGAGAAAACAGAGGCTGCGAGCCAGAGAGCCCGAGAAGGGGAAATGAATAGACATCGCCGATTGGCTTTAAAGCCACAGAGTGACAGAGACAGAGGGGGCAATACTGAGACAGAGAGAAATCAGAGACAGAGAGTAAAAGAAAGAGTCTGTGTACTCAGAGAGGCTTGAGGAATTCAAGCAAAACTCCTGTTATTTGTATCTGTTGTGTTGAGACTCATTTTGAGCTCACACTTTGTAAAACTCTGTTCTTGAAGACATGAGAGGTCACCACTAAAGGCTGGACTAGGAGACGTAGCCCAAGAGTTTTGGCTGAACTCCATATTAAATTTGTTGTGTTATGTGTGTTGTCTATTATGTTTCTCTAACTGCTCAATTGCCTATATTATTCACAATCTTATCGGTCCATTGCACTAAGTAGTATAGGAAAATCCATGCACATGAGTCTGTAATACCCTAAAAGTAATATAAGATCTTCATTTTCAGATCAAGTGGTATAGAGCTTTTGGTTTTTGGTTTGTTGAGGATAGACAAGCTTGTGCTGGACTTTTTTGAATGCTAACTAAGTCAAAGCTCAAACTGGGAAAAGGAGAACTTGTTGAGGCCAACACAGAAATTGGAAGAGTCTATTCTAGAAGGAGAATGGTAGAAGAAACTCAAATGGAATCAAAATCTCATTTCATGGGCAGTTTCTTGACCATGAGAGCCATGGTAGAAGAGATGTATTGAGAATTCAGGAAAGGTTGAGGTTAAAGTACTTCAACCTCCAAACAAGATAAAGGAGTAGAAGAACATTCTCTAGAAGCCCTAGAGGGAAAAGGGAAAGGGGAAAGGCCTCCTCCCTCATCTGCTCCACCATCTCCTCCATCATCCTCATCTCCTAGCCCTAAGAGGAAAAAGAGGAAGACTTTTGTGAGTAAATTAGATGTAAATTTTGATTTGCCAATTTATGATGGAGAATTAAATGCAGAAAAACTAGATAACTGGATTAGACGGATTGATGTATATTGTAGGGTGTAGAACATCGATTTAGAAAGGAGAAAGATTCATCTAGCCAGCCTTCACCTTGGAGGAACTGCCCTTGTGTGGTGCGAAGGTAGGACACAAGCTGATTTGAAGAAGAAGGGTAAAATTCTTTCTACATTGAATAATATGCTTAAGATATAGATTTTAAAGATGTATATGCAACTTTAATTCATGGAAAACAAGTAGAAGAATTGGATTATTATGTTAAAGGCCAACTCTTTTATCATTTGGGAAAGTTATGCATTCCACAAATTGAAAGAGTTAACATAATTCGGGAAGCACATACTTCTCTTATATTAGGTCATTTTGGTGTAAGTAAAACAGTTGCACAGGTGCAAAGGTTTTGTTATTGTCCAAGAATGCATGAAATAGTTTCTAGATATATTAAAGGGTGTACCATGTGTGCTAAAAGCAAGCCCAACAATAGAAAATTAGGCTTGTACACTCCACTTATAGTTCCTTCTTGTCCTTGGGAAAGTGTTTCCATGGACTTTGTTGGGGGATTGCCAAAATCTAGAAAAGGTCATGACTATTTATATGTTATTGTGGATAGGTTCATCAAAATGTGTATTTTAATACCTTGTAATAAATAGATTACAGTTGAAAAAACAGCGAAGTTGTTCTTTCAGCATGTCTGGCTTCATTTTGGGTTACCCAATTCCATTGTATTTGATCGAGATTCCCAATTTGTTGGGATGTTTTGGTCAAGTCTGTTGGAATTAATGGACACCAAACTGAGGAAGAGCACAACCTTTTATCCACAAATAGATGGACAAATAGAGGTGGTCAACAAGACAATGATCCAGTTGCTCAAAGGATATTGCAATAAGCATCCCAAGCTTTGGGATGAACATTTTTTTTATGTGCAACATGTTTACAACCGTGCCAAGCACTCTTCTACACATATATCTCCTTTTGAGACTTGTTTTGGTTTTACACCAAATTCTCCCTTGGATTTTGTCTTTATAAAGGACATAGGAGTTGATGGACACAATGATGTGGAAAAAGCAACCAAGTTCATTAAATAGATCCAAGAAATTCACCAACCAGTGCAAGAATAGTTGGAAAAGAGCCAGGTCAAGTACAAGGCAAGGCATGATAAGCATCGAATTGAACATAGCTTCCAAGTTGGTGATCAAGTCTAGCTGTACATCAGCAAAGAAAAAATGCAAGGTGAAGGAAAGAAGTTGAAGCCAATAAGGTATGGGCCTTTCAAGATACTTGAGAAAATTGGTGAGAACGCCTTTTGCCTTGATTTTCTAGCTTTTACATGCATATCTATTGAATAGTTAATGCAGAAAACTTGAGACTGTTTGAACTTTCATTGATTGAAGATCCCGTCGAGCAAAGTCAATTACCTTCTATTGATGATCTGTTGCCTGAATATCTCAGTGAGTTGCAGGAAGATATAGTTCAGGACAGGAAGGTGAGAACTACGCATAGAGGGGATGTTGAGTACCTCAGAATCAGACTCAAAGGTTCAAAACCAAGCAGTGCATGATGGATAGAAATTGGATAAGTGAGGAAGCTATATCCTCACTTGATCGATGCTTGAAAACCAACTTTTGGTGGTCCAAAAGCTTTTCAGTGGGGAGGAGTGATCCAAAATGGATCCAAAAACCCTCTAAGTCTTCAAAATTTTTCTAAGAGATCAAAACTATCGCAAAAGAAGAAATCCTAGAAATGGCGGACTACACTATCGACAGCGAAAAACACAAGGAAGAAGTGGAAAAACAGGTTATCAGCAGTGATGCACAAAAGCCGTCAGATTTGGCTGATCAACGGTCTAGATCCAATTGGAACATCGCAATAGGTGGTGACAGGTAGAGGCAATTGGAGACTATCACATGACAGTTGTGATCATGATCAGCGTGGGTCAACAAGGATCGTCGACCAAGCGCGTATATCGATGTCCCAGGCTAATGCGCAATATCGCAATCGGTAAATACAAGGAGCGCTTACCAAACAGCCTGGGGGTCTATGCGATATGCAATTTCAATCAATCACATCGCAATATCACATCGGAGCATTACAAAGGAGCGGGGCCATTACAGATATGCGATGCAAAACAACATTTTTCTATGTATTTTCACGTTTTCATTAAATAAACGAAAAGCGAAGGGAATGCGCCGATGTAATAAAACTAGACCCGAAAGGGTTCATAAATGAAAATGTATAACATTTCAAGTCCGCCATAAAGCCATTTTGCAATATTTTCAGTGTTTTAATGGATTTTTCAAATACAAAGGGGAAACCACGGAATGGGCATTTGTGACTTGCGATAAGCAAAACCGACAGACCTGATGGAATATAGGGTGAAATTCATAACGTTTGAAGTTGAATAAACAGAGATTTTGCAGAGTTTTCCCATGTTTTTTGTGTATCTCTCTGTGTAAACAGAGAACATTTTTTTCTTGGGGATTTCAAAGGCCCAATGGTCCCTTTTGTTGCAAAACAAGTGGCCACCTCCCATGAATACATTATGCCATGATTGCTAACGCTCAGAAGGGGATTCGAGCAAACAGAGGCGCTGAGCCAGAGAGCCCGAGAAGGGGAAACGAATAGGCATCGTCGATTGGATTTAAAGCCATGGATCGACAGAGACAGAGGGGGCAATACTGAGACAGAGAGAAATCAGAGACAGAGAGTGAAAGAAAGAGTCTGTGTACTCAAAGAGGCTTGAGGAATTCAAGCAAAACTCCTGTTGTTTATATCTATTGTGTTGAGACTCATTTTGAGCTCACACTTTGTAAAACTATGTTCTTGAAGACATAATAGAGAGGCCACCATTGAAGGCTGGACTAGGAGACGTAGCCCAAGAGTTTTGGGTGAACTCCATATTAAATTTGTTGTGTTATGTGTGTTGTCTATTATGTTTCTCTAACTGCTCAATTGTCTATATTATTCGCAATCTTATCGGTCCATTGCACTAAGTAGTATAGGAAAATCCATGCACATGAGTCTGTAATACCTTAAAAGTAATATAAGATCTTCATTTTCAGATCAAGTGGTATTAGAGCTTTTGGTTTTTGGTTTGTTGAGGATAGACAAGCTTGTGCTGGACATTTTTGAATGCTAACTAGGTCAAAGCTCAAACTAGGAAAAGGAGAACTTGTTGAGGCCAACCTAGAAATTGGAAGAGTCTATCCTAGAAGGAGAATGGTAGAAGAAACTCACATGGAATCAAAATCTCAGTTCATGGACAGTTTCTTGACCATGAGAGCCATGGTAGAAGAGTTGTATTGAGAATTCAGGAAAGGTCAAGGTTAAAGTACTTCAACCTCCAAACAAGATAAAGGAGTAGAAGAACCTTCTCTAGATGCCCTAGAGGGCAGAGGGAAAGGGGAAAGTGCTCCTCCCTCATCTCCTCCACCATCTCCTCCATCATCCTCATCTCCTAGCCCTGATAAGAAAAACAGGAAGACTTTTGTGATTAAATTAGATGTAAAATTTGATTTGCCAATTTATGATGGAGAATTAAATGCAGAAAAACTAGATAACTGGAGTAGACAGATTGATGTATATTTTAGGGTGTAGAACATTGATTCAGAAAGGAGAAAGATTCATCTAGCCAGCCTTCACCTTGGAGGAACTACCCTAGTGTGGTGGGAAGGCAAGACACAAGTTGATTTGAAGAAGAATGGTAAAATTCTTTCTACCTAGAGTGAATTTGTTTTTTCCCTTAAAAAACAATTCTATCCAACTAGCTTATATGCAGCAAGAAATGATGAGTTGGTAAACTCTTCGCCAATTAAATGGGAAAAGTGTACAAAGCTATACCCAAGAATTTAGAAAAAGAGCTTTAATTCTAGGCATTTCTCTAGACTCACCTGAAACTTTGTTGAAGTATATAGGTGGTTTACGTAGCTATTTGAGGCACACCATTCTCATGTTTAAGCCTACTAGCATAGATGAGGTATCAGTTCAGGCTACACATCTAGAGGCTAGAGGCAAGAATATGAACCTAGAGATTGGGGGATCATCAAAACCAATTGCAAGAAAGAACAAGGAAAAGAAGAAGCAAAAATGGAAGAGAGGAAGACAAACGCTATACAGAAAGACAAACCTTCATGCAATCACTACAAGAAGGATGGACATGATGATGCACATTGCTGGCCTTTGCATCCAGAGCTGAAACCCAAGAAGTTCGATGGCAAGAAAAAGAAGATTGTTGTTGCTATTTAGAAGGATATGGGGTTAGGCTCAGGTGATGAAACAACAGTCACAACCACAAGCATAAAAGGTAAAATTTTTGAAGCATCTACTAGTAATTATACGCAATCTATTGATAATGAAGAAAATGAGAGGAAAAGACATGAGCTTTTTCATATTAGAGTTATTTCCAATCATCAAAAGATTGATACTTTATTTGATAGTGGATCACAAGTAAACTTGATTTCTGAAGCAATGGTAAAGAAGTTGGGATTACTAACCACATCTCACAAGAAGCCATATCCATTAGGTTGGGTATGTGATGAAGCAAAGCTACAAGTGACTAGACAATGTAAGCTTAGGTTTGCTATTTTGTCTACATTTGTAGATGAGGTTCAATTAGATAAAATTCCCTTGGATATATGTGGTATTGTTTTAGGAAGTACTTACTTGTATGATAGAAAAGCCATTTTCTATAGAGCTGAAAATAAGTATCAACTCACCAAAGATGGAATGGAATATATTGTAAGAGCTCACACACTAAAAAATAATTACAATCTCTTAAACTCAGGGCAGATGAAAATAATTGTAAATTCATGCAACCAATTTTTACTAATGGTTGTAAAGGAAAAGAACCCTGATAAAACCAATATATTTGAGGGCTATGATGCTAAACAGAGAGCTGAATTAGAAAAATTTGTTTCCGAATATGATATCCTATTTCAAGAACCTAAAGGTCTGCCACCCAAAAGGGAAATTTTACATGATATTCATTTGTAGCAAGATGCTCCATTGCCTAACATCGGGATGTACATGCTTTAACATGATTTAACATGATTGAACAAGGTGTTTCAGTGGGGAGGCAAACGTTAGAAATCCTTCGACACCTTAAAAGAATAAATTAGTACAACACCAGTACTAGAACTACCATATCTTCAACATCCATTTGAGATTGAAACAGATGCCAATGACTATGCCATGGGAGCAGTGTTGATGCAACACGATAAACCCATATGTTATCATTCTGAGACATTTAATTCTGCAGTAGTTAATTATACCACATATGATAAAGAATGGCATGCATTAGTACAAAGTGTGAAAAAGTGGAAACACTACTTAATGCACAAAGAAATAATCATCCATACAGACCATCAACCACTTCAATATTTTCATTTAGAAACTAAATTGCAGCAATCAAGACACTATAGGTGGATGGGTTTTCTACAGCAGTTTTATCTAGTCATCAAATATAAGAAGGGCATACACAATAAAGTTGTAGACATGTTTTCCAAACCAATCATAAATGCATCTACTATACTTAAGCATAACTCAGTAATGCATGAAAGCTACATTGAACAATATTCTTAAAATGTAGATTTTAAAGATGTATATGCAGCTTTAAGTCATGGCAAAAAAGTAGAAGAATTCGATTATTATGTTAAAGGCCAACTCTTTTATCATTTGGGAAAGTTATGCATTCCACAAACTGAAAGAGTTAACATAATTCGGGAAGCACATACTTCTCTTATATTAAGTCATTTTGGTGTCAGTAAAACAGTTGCACAGGTGCAAAGGTTCTATTATTGACCAAGAATGCATGAAATAGTTTCTAGATATATTAAAGGGTGTACCATGTGTGCTAAAAGCAAGCCCAGCAATAGAAAATTAGGCTTGTACACTCCACTTCTAGTTCCTTCTCGTCCTTGGGAAAGTGTTTCCATGGAATTTGTTGGGGGATTGCCAAAATCTAGAAAAGGTCATGACTATTTATATGTTATTGTGGATAGGTTCATCAAAATGTGTATTTTAATACCTTGTAATAAGCAGATTACAGCTGAACAAACAACGAAGTTGTTCTTTCAGCATGTTTGGGTTCATTTTGGGTTACCCACTTCCATTATGTCTGATCGAGATTCTGATTTGTTGGGAAGTTTTGGTCAAGTCTGTTGGAATTAATGGACACCAAACTGAGGAAGAGTGCAACCTTTTATCCACAAACAGATGGCCAAATAGATTTGGTCAACAAGACAATGATCCAGTTGCTCAAAGGCTACTGCAGCAAGCATCCCAAGCTTTGGGATGAACATTTTTGTTATGTGCAACATGTTTACAACCATGTCAAGCACTCTTCTACACAGATATCTCCTTTTGAGACTTGTTTTGGTTTTACACCAAATTCTCCCTTGGATTTTGTCTTTGGAAAGGACACAGTGATGTGGAAAAAGCAACCAAGTTCATTGAAGATATCCAAGAAATTCACTAGGCAGTGCAAGAATAGCTGGAAAAGAGCCAGGTCAAGTACAAGGCAAGGCATGATAAGCATCGAAATGAACATAGCTTCCAAGTTGGTGATCAAGTCTGGTTGTACAATAGCAAAGACAGAATGCAAGGTGAAGGAATGAAGATGAAGCCAATAAGGTATGGGACTTTCAAGATACTTGAGAAAATTGGTGAGAACGCCTTTCGCCTTGATTTTTCATCTTACATGCATATCTATTAAATAGTTAATGTAGAAAACTTTAGATTGTTTAAACTTTCATTGATTGAAGATCCCGAAGAGAAAATTCAATTACCTTCTATTGATGATCTATTGCCTGAATATCTTAGTGAGTTGTAGGAAGATACAGTTCTAGACAGGAAGGTGAGAACTAAGCATAGAGGGGATGTTGAGTACGTTAGAATTAGACTCAAAGGTTAAAAACCAAGTAGTGCACGATGGATAGAAATTGGATAAGTGAGGAAGCTATATCCTCACTTGGTCGATGCTTGAAAACCAAATTTTGGTGGTCCAAAATCTTTTCAGTGGGGAGGAGTGATCCAAAATGGATCTAAAAACCATCTAAGTCTTCAAAAATATTCTAAGAGATCAAAACTATCGCAAAAGAACTCCTAGAAATGGTGGATTACACTATCGGTAGTTGTTACACAGTAATTTGTCACCATCCCTGTTACTCCTCTTGTCGTACCTTGGAGGACTCATCCCGAGAGTTATAAGAAGTGACAAAGTCTAAAAACACTTGCATTATGTTCCCCTGAGTATGTACTTCATGTTCCCTGAAGACACCTCCTACAGATTATCCCTGAAAAGTGCTCCTTTTCCATTGGCGCAAGTCCACAGTATCTTACTCGCGCCAATCATGGAGATCCTCAAAAGAGGGCGCGACCATTGGTGCTCTGTCTTAGAGCAGCAGTCGCGCCAGCCAAGTTTGTTCATGCTTTTTGCCTTAACGCACGTCCGACTGTTGTTTCCTTCATTACATGGAGCTTTTCTGAGGATAAAAAATCATCTTTATGTCGAGCTCTATCCTATCTCCATCTTTAATGGCTTTTGGGGATAATGTTAATCCACAATAGGTGTCCCGGTTCATCGTATCCTCCTCCCTTCTTCATCTATATAAGCTTGTCCCTATGCATTTGACAAGCTAGTGATAATGGTTAGTCATGGAGTGCTAGATGTTGAGTTCTTGAGTTCTTGGAGGAATGCTAGTGAGTGCTAGAGAGGTTATGCTGCCGGAGAGGAGATGCATTGCAAGACACATATAGTTACTCGCCCAGCCAGGAGAAGGGTCAATGTCAGAACAATGGTTGTAACTTTTCCTGTTTATTATTAATTGATGAGCGACTGCTATTATAGTTCCAATCTCATTGTCTATTATGGTGATGTGTTGATTTATTTCCTTTCTGACTGAAATATAGTTGTGCCTTGGTAGCTTTTATGTTGGTATCTGTCTCTTCCTTTGCATGTGCAAGTGTTCGTTTATGATCTGCTGGAGCGAGGGAGCGGGGATATCAACTCTGCTTCAATCATAGCGTTGGACTCCAGGTTGGTCTTCTTGATTCACCTTTGATGCATAACTAGGAACTTGCGTAGCAGCGTGGTTTGATTGTGGCTAGTTCGGTTATAGGCTAGTGGGATCGCCTCTGTCCGCAGAGGGGATTTACCTATCCAACAATTTGGCGACTCCGCTGGGGAGCAGCTATTTGATTTTTGTCTTGCATGTTAATTTTCTTCTGCTTGCTTGAGTGAATGAGCTTCCTGAGTCAGTTTTGAGGTTATCCTTTACTGTTTGACCCATCTGGGCACTGTCAACCCGACCTGAGGTCGTATTATTTTTTTTTTTTAGCCGGCAAGCTTAATTGGCGCGGTTATTACTCTGAGAGTCGCGCCAGTTGGCGCATGTTGCTCTAAAGCAACTCGCGCCAAGCCTTTGGTAGCGCAAGTTGCAGGCTGACAGTCGCGCCAGCCCTGTAAATTCTGCCTGTGTGTGGGTGGAAAGCTCTTTCAGTCTCTTTTTATATCTCTTATAGCCTCTGGAAGTGTGTCGAACCTCCGCTTAACTGGTCTTAGCCTTTATCCTTCAGCTGTTTGCTTATTTCTATTGATTTTCGTCTCAGCCCTAGGACATCTAGTGACTTTGCATGTCTAGCCTTCTGTGGGAAGTTTCGGTCTCTTGATTATCCAGTCAGCTTGTTGGTTGTGTTCTGCACCTATCCAGTGATTTGTTAAAGCTTGATCTTCTATACTCTGATTACTTCACTTCTAGCCTCTTTGGATTTCACTTGACTTCATTCGAACTTAGATTACATGGTTCAGTGAAAGTCTTTGTGTTTCTCCTTGCTTGCATGGTTCATTTTGGTGTTTCAGAATTGGTTCTATTTCATTGATTGAACTTGGATTGTGCATATCTCTTAAAATTTGTTTAAATGCATCATGCCATCTTAAAGGAGAGAAAAACAAAAAATCTCTTGCATCATAGTAGTTAGCATTTATTGTTATTTGTTGCTATTAAAAAGAAAAAGAAAAAATTTCGTTTCTTGTTATTAGCTGCATTAGGATCTTTGCTGTTTGTTGAGTGATCATTTCGTTTGTGAAAAAGATCTCAACCCTCCTGTAGATAGAATTCATCGAATCAAATGATATAATGTTGGCATATAGTTTGCATTTAAGAAGTTTTTGAGATATCACATATGGTAGGACCAAAAACTAAAACATAATTGAAGATAAACTTTAAAATGGACTCAATGAACATAACAACGCATTGGAATATAACGCAAATACTCTAGAGGTCTAGGTTAGAGACGTGTTCCGGCGTCTTTAAACTTGGTAGTTTATCGTCGAGTGGTTTGGTGATTCCTCCACGGTGAAACGATAGGTGCCAATACGGACTATGCTCCCATGTACCGTCGCGTATATATTGGGAGACCCCTGTAGGAATAAAGCCTTTATCCATAGGAAGCCGTGTCAGCCGCCCTACAATTCGCAATGCAGTGAACACAGCATTCACGCAGATCGACCACTTGTACCCTAAAAAGTATTCTGTGGTTTTGCGAAAAGTTTGGCACACCCTCTACCTAGAATTCCAGAGCAGTCATTTTTGATCCTTTTCGGACTCCCTAAACGAAAAGGTGCCTGTGAGCGTCTTGTCACTTCGTGCTCATTAAATATTCGAAGGAGACTAGAGTCATCTTTTATCCTTTTCTCGACTCTTAAAAAATGAAAAGGTTAAGTTTAGTGTCTTAAAATTTATTGGCCACGATAACATTTACCCAATTAGATTTTGTTTGCGTTAGCTTGAGTAGGATTATTTCTCGTTCAATGGCAGCCTTCCTGGCGCCCACCGGCCAAGGTGTTCCTCCTGATGGGAATCCTCGTCCATTTCCTTATGTTGGAAATGTCGGTGTTCAGTATATCGCAACATTGTCTTTGCCTGGGTTGACCATTGGTTTACCCGTATGGTTTTTTTCAAACCTGGTGGTCTCAAGTGTGATGACTCCTGTTCCACAACCACCTCTTCCACCCGAACAACACCATGTTGATTCTAAGGTGGAACCCTTCCCTTCTTCGCCTATTGCTGCGTCCTCATCTTCTACTTCGTCTGGTGAAACCCTGGATTTCACTAACCAGGTGGCTAAGAAGAAGAAGAAGAAGACCAAAAAGAAGAAGTCTCCTAAGGGAAAGGTCGTATCTACCACGCGACTATCTGAAGTGGAACCACCTTCTGCTCCTCCGTGGAAGGTTCGGTCTCCTTGTCGATTATGCAAGGAGGACCATTTTCTTTCTGATTGTCCTGGTATTCCCAGGATCCTAGATATATGGTCCCGTGACCCGACTCGCCCCTTGTTGTCGCAGATCGACGATACCTTACTAGTTGGTAAGAGAAAAGGGAAGGTTCGTTTCCCTTGTCGACTTTGTGAAGGTAATCATCTCCTTCGCCTTTGTCCACTTATGGATGAAGCTTCCCGTCTTTTGGCAAGTCTGTCGGCTCCCTTACCCCAACTACCCGCTGGATATCAGCGTCTTTTTACAACTGCAGATCATCTCTCCACTAACCAAGTGATCAAACATGATTCCTCTTTGGTCCAACTTTCTCTTCCTGAACCTACCTGTGCTCCGCCTGCTCCAGACCAGTCCCTGGTCGGAACGAGTGTTGATTTATATTCATCATCTACGCACCACTCTATCATCAAAGATGAACCACCTGAGTCCAAACCAAACGAAAGTCCACGGTTCCAGATTACAGTTGACCCGGTCTTTCAAAAGGTCCAGATTACAAGTGACTCGGTTTTGCCTACAGAAGTTCCATCCTTAGATGATCTTACACCTGAATCCAAACCAGACAAAAGTCAAAAAGTCCAGATTACAAGTGACCCGGTTTTGCCTTCAGAACTTCCAGCCTTAGATGATCTTACATCTGAATCCAAACCAGACAAAAGTCAAAAGGTCCGGATTACAAGTGACCCGGTTTTGCCTTCAGAAGTTACCTCCTCAGATGATGTTATCACTGCCAAGAATGAAGATCCCACCGTCCCAATTCTATTCATCAACATAGACTCTAATTATCAAGTGAGCATCCCTCTCATTCCTTCGCACCAGGAAGAAATTCCATCAGAATCATATCCGGCTGTCTATCCAGTTCCACCTCCAAGCAATCTAGTTGTTTCCTTCAATTGGGATCAACTAGTCAATCCTCGGTTACCAGCCTCCATACCATTTCGAATTATAGTCCAAGTCTATCGCATGGTTATGGCTGGTACAATTATTGATGAGGGATCTCCTGTGAGTATCCTTTCTTCCACAGCTTGGGAAGCACTTGGTTCCCCACTGCTTCTGCCTGAGATGAGAAACCTTACAGGTTTCCATCGAGAAATCACTCGACCTTTAGGAATTCTTCCCAATGTACCTATCACGTTAGAAGGGAAGACTATTCAAATGGGTGTCATGGTAGTCCAAGGTCCGTTAGATTACAATTTACTCCTTGGACGAGACTATATTTATCGCATACGTGCTATTGTGTCCTCACTCTTCAGAGTGATGTGTTTTCCGCATGAAGGAAGGATGATCAAAGTCGTAGACCAACTTTCATTCCCCGGTTCACACTTCACATATAGTCATCTACCATTCCTAAATGGTCTTATTTCCACAGGAAATACCCCAGCCTCCACTCCGTCATTCTGATGACGGCGGCTGGCCCCCGGAGGCATGCATCCTCCTTCAAAATCGAGTTTTTCCAACTAAACCTTCATTCCATCCACTCCGTGAATGCCATGAAGCTTGGGGGGCATGTATCTCGATTTTGCATTACCATGCTGGGGGCATTATCATGCTGGGGGCATGCAACAAAAAAATTTTAACAAGCAAAGTTCTCCATGGTTCAAGCTTGTGTAAAAATGAACCCATACCTGATTTACATCCCGTGATTGCCTTTTATCTGCTAAATTCTGCTAGATGAGCCTTGGTTGTTTCATTCCATCGCCACCATCTTTTTGGCCGATCATATGCTTTCACTTGGTTGTTTCTCCTTTCCTGAGGAACCGCAACGATGAGTGGTTTTATTAGCCAGCCTCTTAACCTTTACATGTTTCGAGTAAGTTCCACCATTACCGGAACCAGTTGCTATCCTTTATACCACTCATTCCTTCAGGACGAGTCGCCTTTACACTCTTTTCTGACTTGTAAAATATGAAAAGATTGCCGAGTATTTTTCCTTTTTTGACTCGTTAAAGAAAATAAAAATGGAGGTCCGCTTTCAGCTCTTTTCTGACCATTTAAAGAGGAAAAGATTGTCGAGTCGCTCCTCTTGACTCGTTAAATGGTAATAAGGGGCGGTCGTTTTAAGTTCTTTTTGTCGACCGTTAAAACATAAAAAGATTACCGGGTTTTTGTCGTTCCAAACTCGTTAATGGTTATGAAACGACGTGGTTTTGACCGCTTTTTTACTTTTTCAGGTCGAAATCACTAATTATGAAAAGTACTCCTCGATCATAACGATCGAGCGGTTCTTTTGGGTATTATTTTATACTTTTTCAGGCCCGAGAGACACAACTTTACGAAAAAGGACACCCATGGAGTTTCCTTTTCTGCTGTCTTTTCAAACTCTCTAAACATGAAAAGACGCCTAGTTATTCCTTTGTCAGACTCGTTAAAACTTAATGACATTGGATTTTGTCATAATACAAGCATATGCTATCCCCATCAAGCTTGTTAAAAATAACTAGGGTACTCGTCAGAAATGGCGGGGGGAAAATAAAATTTTTTGAACCATAATTATTACCATGACGGCAGTATGTCGCTCTTGAACATGGCACTTTTCTACTTTCGTGTCCAGGGTGGGAATATCTCATCTCATATCTTTCACTTGCTTCCATGGACTTGGGTACCTTATTTGACCTCTCATCCACTCATTACCTCGTCATCATGACCTTTGATACATTGATGTCGAATACTGCCAATTCCGTTAATGTGCTGCTGATATGTTCAAGAGAAGTTGACCCCTGCAAAGAAACAACCTCGCTCTGATAGTTCGTACAATCTTGATTCACAACATCATCTATTTGTCTCGTGTCGTTGATGTGGGAAACATTATGGCCCACCTTCGATCAAGGTCACTCCCTGTCGACTTCAACTCATTATCCAGGAAGTTGATCTAGAGACTCCCTTCCGGTGCCTTGGAGCCTGCATGCCTCAATGGCAGGTTCTTCGTGTTCGACGTGAGGTTTTCATCATTGGCCTCCGATCGAACGATTCTACGGGCGTTCGACTTCAGATCATTAATTCACGCACCATAGATTGTACCTATAGTACCTTGAGGACCATTGTCATTATTGGTGGTACCTCTCGCGTCTGTTAACAGTTTCCACTATTGACTGGTAATCAGACGATGTTCATGCATGTTCGACTTCAGCTAATATATTCACATGCTTGAACTTGTACTCTTGTTCGGGTCGAGATGGAGCGCAAGACCCTGGATTGTGTCTGTTGTAATCCAGGCGTGATTCTTGATACTTGACTCATTCACTGGATGGCTGCGACCATACCTGAGTCAATTCATTGATCCTAACCAGATGGCTGCATCCATACTATGGATCTAGATTATTTATGTACTCTCTTATGGATGGCTGCGACCATACCACGTACATCATGTAATTGAACTATCAGTCATGTCTCTTAATACAGATCCTCGGCGGCAGTAACTATATGTGTTCTTGTAAAGCATTTCACCCCTCTCCACCTCTCGGACTTCATGCTTTAGGGGGCATCTGTTACACAGTAATTTGTCACCATCCCTGTTACTCCTCTTGTCGTACCTTGGAGGACTCATCCCGGGAGTTATAAGAAGTGACAAAGTCTAAAAACACTTGCATTATGTTCCCCTGAGTATGTACTTCATGTTCCCTGAAGACACCTCCTACAGATTATCCCTGAAAAGTGCTCTTTTTCCATTGGCGCAAGTCCACAGTATCTTACTTGCGCCAATCATGGAGATCCTCAAAAGAGGGCGCGACCATTGGCGCTCTGTCTTAGAGCAGCAGTCGCGCCAGCCAAGTTTGGTCATGCTTTTTACCTTAACGCACGTCCGACTGTTGTTTCCTTCATTACATGGAGCTTTTCTGAGGATAAAAAATCAGCTTTATGTCGAGCTCTATCCTATCTCCATCTTTAATGGCTTTTGGGGATAATGTTAATCCACAATAGGTGTCCCGGTTCATCGTATCCTCCTCCCTTCTTCATCTATATAAGCTTGTCCCTATGCATTTGACAAGCTAGTGATAATGGTTAGTCATGGAGTGCTAGATGTTGAGTTCTTGAGTTCTTGGAGGAATGCTAGTGAGTGCTAGAGAGGTTATGCTGCCAGAGAGGAGATGCATTGCAAGACACATATAGTTACTCGCCCAGCCAGGAGAAGGGTCAACGTCAGAACAATGGTTGTAACTTTTCCTGTTTATTATTAATTGATGAGCGACTGCAATTATAGCTCCAATCTCATTGTCTATTATGGTGATGTGTTGATTTATTTCCTATCTGACTGAAATATAGTTGTGCCTTGGTAGCTTTTATGTTGGTATCTGTCTCTTCCTTTGCATGTGCAGGTGTTCGTTTATGATCTGCTGGAGCGAGGGAGCGGGGATATAAACTCTGCTTCAATCATAGCGTTGGACTCCAGGTTGGTCTTCTTGATTCACCTTTGATGCATAACTAGGAACTTGCGTAGCAGCGTGGTTTGATTGTGGCTAGTTCTGTTATAGGCTAGTGGGATCGCCTCTGTCCGCAGAGGGGATTTACCTATCCAACAGTAGCGAAAGACACAAGGAAGCAGTGGAAAAACAGGTTATCGTCAATGACGCACAGAAGCCGTCGGATCTGGCCAATCAACGGTCTGGATCCGATTGGCACATCACAACCGATGGTGACAGGTAGAGGCAATTAGAGACTGTCACATGACAGTTGCGATCGCGATCAGTGTGCATCAACAAGGATCGTCGACCAAGTGCGCAGATCGATGTCCCAGGTTAACACGTGATACCGCAATCGAAAAATACAAGGAGCGCTTACCAAATAGCCCGGGGGTCTATGCGATATGCAATTGCTATCAATCGCATCATAATAGCGTATCAGAGCATTACAAAGGAGCATGGCCATTACAGATATGCGATGCAATGGTCGGAACCAATAGAATTATGAACCAAATTTAATATATTTTGAGTTCCATAAAACAACATTTTTCTATATGTTTTCGCGTTTTCGTTAAATAAACGAAAAGTGAAGGGAATGCACCGATGCGATAAAACTGGACCCAAAAAGGTTCATAAATGAAAATGTATAACATTTCAAGTCAGAGTTTTAATGGATTTTTCAAATACAAAGGGGAAACCACAGAATGGGCATTTGTGTCTTGCGATAAGCGATTACAGGCAGACCCGATGGAATATAGCGTGAAATTCATAATTTTTGAAGTCGAATAAACAGAGATTTGGCAAAGTTTTCCCGTGTTTTTTGTGTATCTCTCTGTATAAACAGAGAACGCTATTCTTGGGGATTTCAAAGGCCCAATGGTCCCTTTTGTTGCAAAACAAGTGGCCACCTCCCATGAAGACGTTATGCGATGATTGCTAACACTCAGAAGGGGATTCGAACAGACAGAGGCCACAAACCAAAGAGCCCGAGAAGGGGAAACAAACAGACATCGTCGATTGGTTTTAAAGCCACAGACTGACAGAGACAGAGGGGACAGAGAGAAATCAGATATAGAGAGTGAAAGAAAGAGTTTGTATACTCATAGAGGCTTGAGGAATTCAAGCAAAAATCCTGTTATTTATATCTGTTGTGTTGAGACTCATTTTGAGCTCACACTTTGTAAAACTCTATTCTTGAAGACATAATAGAGAGGCCACCACTGAAGGCTGGACTAGGAGACGTAGCCCAAGAGTTTTGGGTGAACTCTGTATTAAATTTTATATGTTATGTGTGTTGTCTATTATGTTTCTCTAACTTCTCAATTGTCTATATTATTCACAATCTTATCAGTCCATTGCACTAAGTAGTATAGGAAAATCCATGCACATGAGTCTGTAATACCTTAAAAGTAATATAAGATCTTCATTTTCAGATCAAGTGGTATCAGAGCTTTTCGTTTTTGGTTTGTTGAGGATAGACAAGCTTGTGTTGGACTTTTTTGAATGCTAACTAGGTCACAGCTCAAACTGGGAAAAGGAGAACTTGTTGAGGCCAACCCAGAAATTGGAAGAGTCTATCCTAGAAGAAGAATGGTAGAAGAAACTCAGATGGAATCATAATCTCAATTCATGGATAGTTTCTTGACCATGAGAGCCATGGTAGAAGAGATGTATTGAGAATTCAGGAAAGGTCGAGGTTAAAGTACTTCAAACTCCAAACAAGATAAAAGAGTAGAAGAACCTTCTCTAGATGCCCTAGAGGGAAAATGGAAAGGGGAAAGGGCTCCTCCCTCATCTCCTCCACCATCTCCTCCATCATCCTCATCTCTTAGCCTTGAGAAGAAAAAGAGGAATACTTCTGTGATTAAATTAGATGTAAAATTCAATTTGCCAATTTATGATGGAGAATTAAATGCAGAAAAACTAGATAACAGGATTAGGCAGATTGATGTATATTGTAGGGTGTAGAACATCGATTCAGAAAGGAGAAAGATTCATCTAGCTAGCCTTCGCCTTGGAGGAACTGCCCTAGTGTGGTGGGAATGCATGACACAAGCTGATTTGAAGAAGAATGGTAAAATTCTTTCTACCTAGAGTGAATTTGTGTTTTTGCCCTTAAAAAACAATTCTATCCACTAGCTTATATGCAGCAAGCAATGATGAGTTGGTAAACTCTTCGCCAATTAAAGGGGAAAAGTGTATAAAGCTATACCCAAGAATTTAGAAAAAGAGCTTTAATTCTAGGCATTTCTCTAGACTCACCTAAAACTTTGTTGAAGTATATAGGTGGTTTACATAGCTATTTGAGGCATACCATTCTCATGTTTAAGCCTAATAGCATAGATGAGTTATCAGTTCAGGCTACACATCTAGAGGCTAGAGGCAAGAATGTGAACCTAGAGATTGGGGGATCATCAAAACCCACTACAAGCAAGAACAAGGAAAAGAAGAAGCAAAAATGGAAGAGAGGAAGACAAACGCTATACAAAAAGACAAACCTTCATGCAATCACTGCAAGAAGGATCGACATGATGATGCACATTGTTGGTCTTTGCATCCGGAGCTAAAACCCAAGAAGTTCGATTGCAAGAAAAATAAGATTTTTGTTGTTATTGAGAAGGATATGGGGTCAGACTCAAGTGATGAAACAACAGCCACAGCCACAGGCATAAAAGGTAAAAAATTTGAAGCATCTACTCGTAATTCTGCACAATCTATTGATAATGAAGAAAATGAGAGGAAAAGAAATGAGCTTTTTCATATTAGAGTTATTTCCAATCATCAAAAGATTGATACTTTATTTGATAGTGGATCACAAGTAAACTTGATTTCTGAAGCAATTGTAAAGAAGTTGGGATTACTAACCACACCTCACAAGAAGCCATATCCATTAGGTTGGGTATGTGATGAAGCAAAGCTACAAGTGACTAGACAATGTAAACTTAGGTTTGCTATTGGGTCAACATTTGTAGATGAGGTTCAATTAGATAAAATTCCCTTGGATATATGTGGTATTGTTTTAGGAAGTACTTACTTGTATGATAGAAAAGCCATTTTATATAGAGCTGAAAATAAGTATCAACTCACCAAATATGGAATGGAATATATTGTAAGAGCTCACAAACTAAAAAATAATTACACTCTCATAAACTCATGGCAGATGAAAAGAATTGTAAATTCATGCAAGCAATTTTTACTAATGGTTGTAAAGGAAAAGAACCCTGATAAAACCAATATATTTGAGGGCTATGATGCTAAACAGAGAGCTGATTTAGAAAAAGTTGTTTCCGAATATGATATCCTATTTCAAGAACCTAAATGTTTGCCACCCAAAAGGGAAATTGTACATGATATTCATTTGCAGCAAGATGCTCCATTGCCTAACATCGGGATGTACATGCTTTAACATTATTTAACACGATTGAACAAGGTGTTTCAGTGGGGAGGCAAACATTAGGAAGCCTTTGACACCTTAAAACAATAAATTAGTACAGCACTAGTACTAGCACTACCATATCTTCAACATCCATTTGAGATTGAAACAGATGCCAATGACTATGCCATGGGAGCAGTGTTGATGCAACACGATAAACCCATATGTTATCATTCTGAGACATTTAATTCTATAGTAGTTAATTATCCCACATATGATCAAGAATTGCATGCATTAGTACAAAGTGTGAAAAATTCGAAACATTACTTAATGGGCAAAGAAACAATCATCCATACAGACCATAAACCACTTCAATATTTGCACTCACAAACTAAATTGCAGCAATCAAGACACTATAGGTGGATGGGTTTTCTACAGCAGTTTCATCTAGTCATGAGATATAAGAAGGGCATACACAATAAAGTTGTAGACACGTTGTCTAGACCAATCATAAATGCATCTGCTATACTTAAGCATAACTCAGTAATGCATGAAAGCTACATTGAACAATATGCTTAAGATATAGATTTTAAATATGTATATGCAACTTTAAGTCATGGCAAACAAGTAGAAGAATTGGATTATTATGTTAAAGGCCAACTCTTGTATCATTATGAAAGCTATGCATTCCACAAACTGAAAGAGTTAACATAATTCGCGAAGCACATAATTCTTCAATATTAGGTCATTTTGGTGTAAGTAAAATAGTTGCACAGGTGTAAAGGTTCTGTTATTCACCAAGAATGCATGAAATAGATTCTAGATATATTCCATGTGTGCTAAAGCAAGCCCGATAATAGAAAATTAGGCTTGTACACTCCACTTCTAGTTCCTTCTCGTCCTTGGGAAAGTGTTTCCATGGACTTTGTTGGGGGATTGCCAAAATCTACAAAAGGTCATGACTATTTATATGTTATTGTGGATAGGTTCATCAAAATGTGTATTTTAATACCTTGTAATAAGCATATTACAGCTGAACAAACAGCGAAGTTGTTCTTTCAGCATGTATGGGTTCATTTTGGGCTACCCACTTCCATTGTATCTGATTGAGCTTCCCGATTTGTTGGGATGTTTTGGTCAAGTCTGTTGGAATTAATGGACACCAAACTAAGGAAGAGCACAACCTTTTATCCAAATACTGGTGGTCAATAAGACAATGATCCAGTTGCTCAAAGGCTATTGTAGCAAGCATCCCAAGCTTTGGGATGAACATTTTTGTTATGTGCAACATGTTTACAACCGTGTTAAGCACTCTTCTACACATATATCTCCTTTTGAGACTTGTTTTGGCTTTACACCAAATTCTCCTTGGATTTTGTCTTTGGAAAGGACATAGCAGTTGATGGACACAGTTATGTGGACAACGCAACCAAGTTCATTGAATAGATCCAGGAAATGCAAGAATAGCTGGAAAAGAGCCAAGCCAAGTACAAGGCAAGGCATGATAAGCATCAAATTGAACATAGCTTCCAAGTTGGTGATCAAGTCTGGCATCAGAATGCAAGGTCAAGGAAAGAAGCTGAAGCCAATAAGGTATGGGCCTTTCAAGATACTTGAGAAAATTGGTGAGAACACCTTTCGCCTTGATTTTCCAGCTTACATGCATATATATTGAATAGTTAATGCAGAAAACTTGAGACTGTTTGAACTTTCATTGATTGAAGATCCCGAAGAGCAAAGTCAATTACCTTCTATTGATGATCTGTTGGCTGAATATCTCAGTGAATTGCAAGAAGATACAGTTCTGGACAGGAAAGTGAGAACTACGCAAAGAGGGGATGTTGAGTACCTCAGAATCAGACTCAAAGGTTCAAAACCAAGCAGTTCATGATGGATAGAAATTGGATAAGTGAGGAAGCTATATCCACACTTGATCAATGCTTGAAAACTAACTTTTGGTCATCCAAAAGCTTTTCAGTGGGGAGGAGTGAACTAAAATGGATCCAAAAACCCTCTAAGTCTTCAAAAATATTCTAATAGATCAAAACTATCGCAAAAGAAGAACTCCTAGAAATGGCGGATTACACTATCGGCAGCGAAAAACATAAGGAAGCAGTGGAAAAACAGGTTATCGGCAGCGATGCATAGAAGCCGTCGGATTTGGTCGATCAACGGTCTGGATCCGATTGGCACATCGCAATTGGTGGTGATAGGTAGAGGCAATTGGAGGCTATCACATGACAGTTTCGATCGTGATCAGTGTGGGTCAACAAGGATCGTCGACCAAGCGAGCAGATCGATGGCCCAGGTTAATGCGCGATATTGCAATCAGCAAATACAAGGAGCGCTTACCAAATAGCCGAGGGGTCTATGCTTTTTGCAATTGCGATCAATTGCATCACAATATCGCATCAGAGCATTAAAAAGGAGCGGGTCCATTACAGATATGCGATGCAATGGCCGGACCCGACAGACTTATGAACCAAATTTAATATATTTTGAGTTCCGTAAAACAACATTTTTCTATGTATTTTCGTGTTTACATTAAATAAACGAAAAGCAAAGGGAATGCGCTGATGCGATAAAACTGGACCCAAAAGGGTTTATAAATGCAAATGTATAAGATTTCAAGTCTGCCATAAAGCCATTTTGCGATATTTTCAGTCTTTCAATGGATTTTTCCAATACAAAGGGGAAACCAAATAACGGGCATTTGCGACTTGTGATAAGCGATTATAGGCAGACCCAATGGAATATAGGGAAAAATTCATAATGTTTGAAGCCTGATAAACAGAGATTTGGCGGAGTTTTCCCGTGTTTTTGGTGTTTCTCTCTGTGTAAACAAAGAACGCTATTCTTGGGGATTTCAAAGGCCCGATGGTCCCTTACGTTGCAAAACAGGTGGCCACCTCCCCTGAAGATGTTATGCCATGGTTGCTAATGCTTAGAAGGGGATTCTAGCGGGCATAGGCCGGGAGCCAGAGAACCCGAGAAGGGGAAATGAATATACAACGTCGCTTGGCTTTAAAGCCACAAACTGATAGAGACAGAGGGGACAGTATTGAGACAGAGAGAAAACAGAGATAGAGAGTGAAAGAAAGAGCCTGTGTATTCATAGAGGCTTGAGGAATTCAAGAAAAACTCTTGCTATTTGTATCTGTTGTGTTGAGACTCATTTTGAGCTCATACTTTGTAAAACTCTGTTCTTGAAGAGAGGCCACCACTAAAGGCTAGACTAGGAGACGTAGCGCAAGAGTTTTGGGTGAAATCCATATTAAATTTGTTGTGTTATGTGTGTTGTCTATTATGTTTCTCTAACTGCTCAAAAGTAATCTAAGATCTTCATTTTCACATCATTACACCAAACGGTCTAAGGTATAATTGGGACTTCTTATTGGGGAGATCCCCTTACATGTTGGCGGGTCCAGCACCGTCAACAGAGAGATATTTGGATATACACAGTTTGAAGATATCTTAACTCAATTTAAAGTGATTTCATTTGAATCTTGTGTGAATAGATTAAAATTGTTGTTTCATTCTTCCTAAACATAGTTTCTCATTTTGACTTAAAAGTGTCACTAAATATAATTTAACTCATTACATATTGTAGTGTGCTTTAAAGTTTACAAATATCGGTTGATATAAAAATAATGTGTTAGTTTATACATTAGGGGAGTTTTGAGGTCTAAAATGGGCCTCCTAAGGAAATTATAAAATAATAGTGGAAATAATAAAATAAAATTAGATGACATCATCAAATTTTAGAGGGAAAAAGAAAAAACTATTTTTTCAACTAGTATCTTCAACTTATCTCTCTATGGGTTTACTCAAATTTCGAGAAGAAACACTCGTTGGATGCATATTTTGATTCCTCATCTAAGGAGTACCCATGTTGCATACTTTTGATGGACCCTACTACACGAAAAGTGAGAAATACATGAAAAGTGTGATTGCAATCACTTTTTTTCATTTATTTCTCATTTTTTGTGTAGCAAGGTCCATCAAAAGTATGCAACATGGGTACTCTTTGGATGAGGCATTAATTTTTTCATCCAACGAGTACCCCCACTCAAAATTTGAGTAAAACCTCAAGGAGATAAGTTAAAAATACAAGTGAAAAAGTAGTTTTATTATTTATTAATCTTTTTACTTTTTTACTCCAAAAATGGTGAATCATCCCCCATGGTTGACATCATCATCTTGAATTCTATTGGTTCATATAAAATTTAATTTGGTTGTAGATTTTTCTTACGAGGCCCATTTTAGACCTCAAAAATCCCCTAATGCCTTTAAATTAGAGTTGACAAACCCCATGAGTCAATTAGACTCTCAGTGTTGATATTGACATTCTAGGTGAGACTATTCAACCAACTGAATTATTTGAGAAATATTTGATTTTTTTCAACATAACACCCAAGTCCAAAGAAAACATTAAATAATACACCTTCCCAAATAAATATGTGATTGAGACGTATCCCCCTCTATGAGGGAGATGAATATCCTAAAAAACATTGGTTCATTTATGAAAAATTTTGGGCAGTCATTGATGTTATAGACGAAGACAAGAAAATGACCCAATTTGTAGTATCTCTTTAGAAAAGAGCTATGACATGGTTTATGAATTTAATAGAGAACCAGGCTAAAAGTAAGACATACATAAAAAATAGTTTCCTTTCCTCCTTTAAAGCCCAAGATGTTAAACATCTTGTAACACAAAAATTGAAAGAGATTAAATGAATACCATACAAATTAATAGGAGAATATGAAAAAATATTTAAGGATTTGTTATGTCAAATCCCATACAACATTGATGAAGCTTTGTTGGTTCGATGGTTTGTTGTTGGGTTACTACAGAAAATATGAAGGCCATTAGGAATGCATGAAATTACATCATGCAAGGAAGCATTAAAAAAGGCCCAATGCATTCAAATAGATGACGATTGGTAGTTGACTTTTGTGTCGACTAATAAAATAATAGAAGAGAAAATTGGGTATTTTGAGTAGTCCCTACTAAGTTTGTCATTGCAAAAATTTGGTTTATTTTGCACCAAATGTAGAACTAAAGGGAACACAAAGGATAATATTAAATTTTTGGACTATTTTTATTAGGAAGTCCATCGCATTCAAATAGATATATACTATGAAATATGCCAATTCTCATAGAGTCATACTAGAAGAGAGTGCCAATTCAATTTAAGAGATGAAAAACCTAAGTGGTGTGCCATATGTGAAGACAAAACCCACATTAGGGGACTTTTGAGGTCTAAAATGGGCCTCCTAAGAAAAATGTACAACAAAAAAAACTTTATAAGAGCCAATATGATTCAAGATGATGATGTCAACCATGGGGGATGATTCACCATTTTTGGAGTAAAAAAGTAAAAATATTAAAAATTAATAAAATAATAAAACTACTTTTTCAACTCGTATTTTTAACTTATCTCCCTAAGATTTTACTCAAATTTTGAGCGAGAGTACTCATTGGAGCAAAAATTGATTCCTCATCCAAGGAGTACCCATGTTGCATACTTTCGATGGACCCTGCTACACGAAAAATGAGAAATACATGAAAACATGTGATTGCAATCACGTTTTTCATGTATTTATTATTTTTCGTGTAGTAGGGTCCATAAAAAATATGCAACATGGGTACTCCTTGGATGAGGAATCAAATTTTGCATCCAACGAGTGTTTCCGCTCGAAATTTGAGTAAACCCTTATGAAGATAAGTTGAAAATACAAGTTAAAGAAATAGTTTTTTCTTTTTTCCCTCTAAAATTTGATGATGTAATCTACTCTTATTTTATTATTTCCACTATTATTTTATAATTTCCATAGGAGGCCCATTTTAGACCTCAAAAATCCCCTAATGTTCCACTTAGGAATATCAGTTTAATGTAAGAAACAAGATTGATTATCATACTACATATCATACATAGGTAGCTGATTAGTTTATGGATCCAATAACACAAGGAGGTAGAGAAAATGGCTCTCAAGGTAGAGGAGGTTTTTGGTGGATGAAGAGGAGGATTTAATAGATGAGGTTGAGGCCATGGTTGAGGTAGAGGAAGAATATATTACTTCATGTGCTGGTAGGAAGACCATACTGGACCTAGTTTCCCCTTGAATGATAAAACAAACTTGTGTTCTACAATATGTGCAGATGGGTGATCATTCTTTAGAATATTGCTCTAAAATACTAGAGAATATAATGAATAAAAGAGTTGTAAAACCAATCTATTGAACTTAAAAAGTATACATATCACCTTTAAATTAGAAGAATGACAAGAAAATAATTTAAGAACACAACAAATTTTTTGTAACACCCTCCTCCCACATCTATCGAAGCAACTTGCCAGCCGAGGTAAACATGAGACAAGAGGCCACTATGATATGATTCGACCTCCTAAGTCAAGTTAAGGAAGTGGAACCAACAAAAACACACCATACAAATATTAATCATCATCTACAATACCCTCAGGAACCAATCCAATACTTTAGACAACTTGCCTTGGGGTCCCACTAATATTTTGGACAACTTAAGCCTCATTCACTCCCATGCTATAAGCATGAGTGCGACCAGAAACCCAAAGTTTCTCTCACAAGCTTGCCTTCCAGTGACTAGAGACCAAAATTGTCAGTATTATGCCAATGACTCCAGGATTTTAGCCACTTTTTCAAGCCCAGAGCCCAATTCACTACCCAGAATTGAACCATCTCTTCAAATCAGTAAGATAACATGGAAATGACAATACGAAAAAAAGACTTGTTTAAGACCTTGAATGGACCCTTACTAGCCATGACAGGAATTTCCTCAAACATATCACAAATATGTAATCTACAGGTGTAAATAACAATTCTGAGCATAGGGGTCTCATACTTAGTTGTGAATAGTTAAGAACCATTTATGCATCAATACATAAACTTCCATCCCATCCATTAGGTCATAGATACATTGATCATTCAATTACAAGTAAAAACATGATGAAATCCATACATGGTTTCTGTCATAAAACACTTACATAACCAGCATAATAGAAGGAAAGATACTCATGAAAGTACATCCATATAGACCACATATAATCCATCAAAATTCTCATAGAAATACAAGGAGAAATAACCTTTCATTAATAATGCAAAATCCAAACCTTGGATGGTACTTCCATGTTCCACCCAACCATAGAATGGCTGAGCCAAATCTCTTCATCTATTCAACCCTATTCCATATTCCAAGCATGAATATGGGATCTCATAGAACACATCAATCAAACCTCATCAAGGGATTCTAACGACCATCCACCTCAACCCATCAAACAATGATTTTGTCACCCGATCGAACATCACCAAAACCATCATTAGATTGGCCTCCATCCAAGCTTTCCATGGCTTCCAGAGCATTCCTTCCAACCAAGGTTTCTAGGACTAGTAACTCAACCCACAGCTTATACAAGGCTTCTTGAGTGTTTCTCCAACTAGGGATTCCAAGACTAGTAACTCAACCCATGAAGGTGATGAGGCTCATAATTAGGTAAATATATGGACCTTAATACACCTCCAATCTTACTTAAATCAACTCTTATCATAATTTCTTACATGTTTTAATTATATTTTTCTTAATGAGACGAGTAAAAGTAAGATGTTATGTCTAGTGGTCTAATGTGCATTGATTGCAGGTTTTTGGGAGAAAATTATGGCAATTATGGCTAATTAAGCTGCAAGAACTCAAATGAGACAAGAAGGATAGATTATAGGAGATGGATCTTCCTCACTAAATCCTCACTCATTCGAATATCCTTCAATCAAATCACACTAGCTCGGAGTTGCAGGGAGCCGAGTCATGAAGATCATTAGCAGCCGAGCCAATGATAGCTAAGAACCAGTTCATCTTGATATTAGGAGCCAAGTCTCCATAGATTTAAGGAATTTGTTGGAAACTTCAGTTGTATAAATAAGGAGGCCTAGAGCCTCATTAGGATTCAGATTTATGCAAGATAACTAAGCACTTTTGAGTTGAAGGATTCTGGCAAAACACTGTTATGTATTTTTTGATATGTTATTGAAAATGAGCATTTGCTTGATCCATCACTAAGTTGACTAAAAGGGCTAAAGCTCTTGTGTTAGGGCCCAACCCTAGCAGCAGAGGTTCCTCTTATTGTACTTGTATGCTTAGGTTATTTCATAGATTACTTGTTGAATTAATTTTGGCATTGTTTCATGGCAAGTATTAGTGAATTTGATTAGCTTGCTTCCATTTGTGGATAGCTTTAGCAGTAGCTTTAGAGGGATAAAGGAATACCAAAAAGGCTGATAACAGGTGGATCTTACCTCACTCCTCCCTTCAGGGACCATGGTTTGAAGGAAAAAATCCCATTCAACCCCCAAAAGACAAAATTCTGATTTCTTATGAAATTTAGGGTTTTCTGCTAATTAGGCCAACATCTTTCACTTTTCAAGGATAGGTTGTAGTTGTTATTTATGATATCTCTAGCTTTGTATTAGATTTAATGGTGTTTCACAATAGGCTACAAATTATTTCCATGCATGAACTAGGAAAATGAATGATGAAATTATGTTTTCTTATGTTGTTGGAGATCTTTCTTGTATTGACATGATTTATGGGTAAATTCCAGTGATGTGTGTATTTCAGGAGTTTCAATAGTGTAGGAATATCTCATGTCAGTAGCCACAGACTAACCTCATCCATCCATAATCATCAAAATCCACTAAGTCCATAAACCGAGTTATCATTTCATAACAACAACTTGCCATGCTTGTTGAGCAAATCCAACCATCCTACAAACTTAAGTTTGAGTTTTGAGGAAGTCCTAGCCACTTCCTTGCCTTATTCCTTCCATCACTCACCTTCCCTAAGCCCTATACCACTATCTAAATCAATTACTCCTTATTCTTTCAGACTGATCTTGTAGGAATACAGGGAATCCTGTACGTGCATTAGGAGATCTTGTAGGACGACCTGTAGTGGCATGTTTTGAGGCCAATTTGTGAAAAATGAATAAAGAAAGGTACGAGAAGACCCCTCTTGCCTATCAAGCCATAAGACCCTTCACAACCACCTCTCTCCACACCTAACCCACCTGTCATACAATCAAGAAGAATTAGCATTCATGTTTTCACAAAAATGACAAAAAGAAAAGGTTGTTTTGTTCATTCATATGCACAGCAGTAAAGTGTTTGATTAGATCATATTGCATGCTTAGGATAGTTAGGGTTCCACATGTGTTAGCTTAGAATTCTTCTGAAGCAATATATCTTAACAAATAGCTAGATGAGTGTTGTGTTTTAAGCATTTATCTCAGTCTTTCATTAGTGCAGTAGATAATATTTCAATTCTCTCAATTAGCGTAAAATTCCCCTTTCTCTAATGGTAATCAAACTTCTTCTAAATAAATAGAAGGTTGGTTTGAGAAACCCTAGTGGTCTATCGCCAGCTCAATAATGACAAAGAGTGGATCCATTGCATCTATTTGTATATATAGAATTGTCACCTCCAAGTTTGTATGAACCTCGGGTTGATAAAGTAATGTTGGTAGCCCCAGGAGTTGCAACATTCTTGCTACAATATTGGTGCTCATTACTTTTTGGTGCCGTTGCTGGTGAGGTGTCTGAGTATATGTGATTTATGTTTTCTTTCTTCCATCTCTTATCTCATCCATTATGCTATTAGTTTCATTTTTTCCAAGATAGTTGTAAGTTGGTTTTCTTTCTTTCCCATTCTGCAAGATATTTCATTCAGCAGTTAGTTTCCATTCAGTTTGTCTTTCCAATTCTGCAATTAGTCTTAAAGCTTGAAAAATAGAACAAAACAAAAAAACTTCTTTCACTCCTCGTAGGAATAGGGATAACTTAGGAGAATTTCTACCAAATACCCCCACCACTTCAAACAACCAACTTTCCCTCTTCTTCGGTGGCTGTGAATTAGAGGACCCCTTAGGCGAACAACTAGAGATTTTCAAAGACCCTATAGGGGAGGGAGAAGAAGAACCCATTTCAACTAACCTAATGGCTGAAAATAGAAATGATAGAGGAGATAGAGAAAGAATTGAGGGCGATTTTCCCATCAGAGAAACCAATGGGGATGCCAAGATGAAAAACATAAGCCCCTCTACTCTTCCTCATTTCAATGGCCTGACCTCAGAAGATCCAGACACTTTCTTGTTTGAATTTGCTATCATACGAAAAACTTATGATTACACTGCTGATGATCAGAAGTTGAAATTATTCCCATCTACTCTCAAGGATGCAACTTTCGCTGGTTCATGGGTTTACCTAGGGATAACATCACCGCCTGGGCTCAGATGCGGTAAGCTTTCAACAACACGTATAGGGACTACTACAGGTCCAAATACACTAAAGAGGAAATGTTTAGAATGACCTTGGGGCATGCTGAGTCCTTAGAGGATTATGAGTAAAGATTTCAGCTTAGCTACAAAGGGGCTAGGTGCACACTTGATCCTGAGTGACTAAAGCTAGTCCTACTCAGGGGGGTTAGGGAAAATATTTTGGATACCCTAAACCTACTATCAGGAGGGGACATCTACCAGCTACCCTATGAGGATATCAAGACCATCTTTAAGAACCATTCTAGGGAAGTCAGGAAAAAGGGTAGGGGTAGTCAACCAATGGCCAACTCATCCTCTTCCAACACATCTATAGAAGGTGAAATTGGAAACATGTTGGAAGATTTTAAGAGTGAAATGTTGCAAACCCTTTCCCTACAGATGGACACTATGCACATCAAGAGGAAGCATGAGGAAGCAGAGAGAGAATTAGCCATATTCTACCCCATATGCACAAGGAGGCACCCTAGGAATGAATTTCCATTAAACCTTATAGAAATATGCTCGGTCTGTGAAGAAAACCACTCCACAAACAAGTGCCCTTCTCTACCTGGACTAAAAGCTCTCTATTAGGAACTGAAGGGGTGACTAAACAGCTCTGCTACATAAATCAAAGAAGTCCTCATGGGCCTTGAGCCTACCAGCAATACATGCAAGAGTCATCCTATGCATATTACAACCCTAACCAAAACACATCCATTCCCTCTTGGGGGGCCCCTGCTCATTCCTCCTGGTCTTTTGTACCTCAGTACCATTCCCAGTTGACCAACCATCCATTTCGGCCATATACTCCTCAACAAAATTTGTGGAATGCACCCCTGAGGGGTGGAGGCCCCCATACAACAATGTTGCAGCTTTATTGCCTTCACCTCCTACTCAACCACAACTTTTACACCCTGCTCCACCTAAACAACCTTAGATGCCTGCCCAACCAAATTTGAACCCAAACAAAAAAGAATCACAATAGGTCTATAGTGGAGAGACATCCTACCCTTCTTATGCTGTCAAAATTCAAGAAATCAACCTGAGGTATGGGAGAGTACTCCAGGACAACCAACCTCCACCTCCACCTAGGGAGAGTGAGGAGGAAAGAGAGGAAATTATGCCTAGAGTGAATCCACCACCCTTTCCTGAAACATTAACTTATCCAGTCCAACCTACCCAAGAAGACAATGAACTTCTGGGTGAATTGAAAAATCTATGTGTCAAAATTCCACCTCTCCAAGCCATTAAGGATGTACCCATTTACAAAAAACTGATTAAAGAGAAGTGTTTCAAACATCGAGGGAGGAGAAAAAGACACACCCCTACCATTAATGTCATTAGAAATTTGTCTAACTTAATGTTGGGCCAGGTAATTTGCCCAAAGTATTTAGACCCTAGAAGCCTTGTAGCAAATGTGCACTTCAATGGCACCATTGTCCCACATACCTTGATTGATCTTGGGGCTTCCATTAATGTAATGACTAAGGACACCATGCTCAAGTTGAATCTCCAAGGCTCATTAAGAAAGACCACGACATTATTGCAGCTTGCAGACCAATCCACGGTATCCCCTGAGGGGATTGTTGAGGATGTGATGGTCTCCATTGACTCCTAGGAGTACCCTACAGACTTCCTAGTTCTCCAGCCTAAGACCAAGTTTAATGGTTATCCTCTCATACTTGGGAGACCTTGGTTAGCCATTGTCGATGCCTACATCAGCTACAGGACTAGAAACATGACTATAAAAAATGGGCATCTATCCAAGCAGTTGGTCTTGTACCCTCCTTCTCATCCATATTTAGAACATGATTTACCTTTATGGCTATAAGAGGAGGAAGAAGATGAAGTCTACTCCACCCAACTCTATACCCTAGAAACTGCCATGGGAGGAGGACAGTCTGATGAAGATTATTTGACTTAACACATCCTCCAAACTCCAACTGCCAACACCTTGTCTCTAGAGGAAGTAGTGAAGGAAACCAAGAGAAACCATTGAATTGATCTATGCTTAGCTGATTCAAACCCTACTCATGTCAAGACAATAGAATTTTTCCCTGAAAGAACTTTGAAAATCAACTCCTCTTTCTGTACACCAAGAAGAAGAGTTATGTAACAAGCTAAGGAAGCATTTGGATGCCTTTGCTTGGAATTACAAAGATATGGAGGGAGTGCACCCCTTGGTGTGTACTCACCACATTTATATCAAAGAAGGTTGCAAACTAGTCTAACAACCCCAAATGAGAATGAATCCATCTCTCAAGGATATAGTCAAAGAAGAATTGAAAAAGTTGTTGGATGTAGGATTCATTTACCCTATCTCGGACAGTGAGTGGGTGTCTCCTTTGGTGCTAGTACCAAAGAAAAATTAGAAGTGGAGGATTTGTCTTGATTACAGAGAGTTAAACAAAGCAACACAGAAGGACCATTTCTCTCTACCTTTCATTGACCAAGTGTTAGATGGCCTGGCAGCGAAAATGTTTTTCTCTTTCCTAGATGGGTTCAGTGGGTACAATCAAATCCAAATTAGCCCAGAGGACTAGGATAAAACCACCTTCACTTGTCCTTGGGGTATTTTCACTTATAGGGTCCTTCATTTTGGTCTATGCAATTCCCCTGCAACTTTCCAAAGGGTAGTCCTGAGTATCTTTGCTGAGCTTTTCCATGATGCAGTAGAAATTTATATGGATAAATTTACACCCTATGGGTGTGATTTCTAGGAGGCTCTATCTAACCTGGGTAAGGTGTTGAACAAATTCATTGAAATGAACTTATCCCTTAGTCCCGAAAAATGTGAGTTCTTGATGACTGTAGGGACTATTCTAGGTCAACCAATATCGTAGGAAGGACTGCAGGTAGACCCAAATAAGATAGCCATCATCAAAAGGGTTCCAACTCCACAAAAACATAGGGATTTCAGAAGATTTTTAGGTTTAGCCAGATACCATAAGAAATTTATAAAAGATTTCAGCAAGTTAGCTTCTCCTTTATTTGGGTTATTGGCCAAAGAATCTGAATTATTATGGTCAGAAAGCTGTCAAGAACCCTAAAGGACAAGTTGATTACTTCACCTATTCTCTAAGGCCCAAATTGGTCTATTCCTTTCCATATACATGTCGATGCCTCCCACAAAGCCATATGAGCAGCTCTAGGCCAGATAGATGAAAAGATACCTTATGCCATTTACTTCATCAGTAAGAATCTGCCAAAATCCGAGATGAACTACATAGTGACTGAAAAAGAGCTCCTAGTTGTTATACATTCATTGAATAAATTTAGGCATTATGTTAATGGCTACCAAACATTTGTACATGTATATTTTCCCACTGTAGATCAACAAATTATGCAATATACTAAAGCAAAATACAAGATCTACTTCTACAACAAACTTTGTGGAAGCTTAATCAAATATGAGCAAGATCAAATGGAACACATATAACAGATGAACAGAAAGCATACACATGAAACATAGAAGAATAATCCCAGGGAAAGCCTCAGCCTAAAACCCCAATCTCTGTATTATCATCCAAGTGGAACTATAGTTTGGATTACACAAAGCCTTGGCTAGGAAGCTATCCAGCTCTCAGTACAATCCCTCTACTGCTCATAGACAGTCAAAGGCTTCCCACAAACCTTCTCCTCTACCCTCCAAGCCTCCTATTTCCTTGCGCAGTTTTTCTCGGGGTCCAGTGCTTCCACTTGTGTGAATTCCCACCTCATACTGCTCACTTTGCTCAGTAGTAATTGCACAATCCTGAAGGAGATAATTCCTTCTACATGGATGAGTTTCCTTTATAGGAAAAATCCTCCAACTGATAGTACATTGTCCCTTCCTCTAATCTCAACTGGGTCTCTGACTAAACTGACATGCATGAGTTATTGATGAGAGAATATTCAGTTATCTAGAGAGCAGTAGTTACATGCATGCAAGCATTAACTAACTGAACTCACAATTAATTCAACAAACTATTTGAACTAATCTAACTCGACTTAACTCAGATAACTGAGCTAATTAATTACAACTCAAAGAAAAACTCATCCCGATCTCCTTTAATCAAGGATAACTTCCTCAATCAATGGAGAAACTGTTGCATGTCTTCACATAGACTTCATGTTTGATTTCCTACAACTAATTAACTCAAGACGAATAAATTAATTATTTTACAAACAACTGCTAAGATCAAATTCGAATTTTACTTCTCTATTTTAGTTTAGGGAATAACTAAAATAGGAATCCATCCCGAAATACTATTTATAGCAATGTTATTTTTAGCACTTCCATTTTCCATTCCTTGTTGCTATGTCCAACACTAGTACCCGAACTGCTATTTATAACAATGCTATTTTTAGCATTTCTATTTTTATAATTTCTTGTTGCCATTTTCAACACTACCTCTCAACAAGAAAGGCATTCAACTTGAACCCGATCCAAAACCTTTGGAATGTTCTGCATGTAACACTTCTTCTAAGTGTTGTTACTCCAGCAACTCTAGAAACCAAAAATCTCCCAACTGACCTCCCTGTTGGGCTAGAAACACCCTCTGATGTTGAAGCTCCATCTACTGCTGACAAGTTCTCCCTCTTTGACCTCTAAGCTGCTACAACACTCCATGCATCTTGCACCATTGCACACCTCTCTATTCCATCCTGCACTAGTGCAACACTCCTGTGCCTCTCGCATTGCTACAGCTTGCTAGCTCTACATAGTCTTGGGACTCTTGCACTGTAGCTCTTTCTGCCACTCCATCCGCGTCTATCTCTGCCCACTCATTCAATCCTGCTACTCCTTGTCGGGGCTCCCGTAGCAAGGTCTAATCAAAGAGGTTCGGTACCTCAAGGATCCTGCCCCTATTTCAGCCTTCTTGGGACTGTCACTCCACATTGCCCCACCTCTGACCTGGAGGTATGGATGTATGTGATCCCTCTTCCCACTTGGCTCGAAATTTCCTCCTACTGGAGGTCTATGCATGAGTGGATGCCTCCACTCTGTCTCCTCTCAGCTTCCCCAGTTATGGCAACTCCACAACCTCCTGAAGCTTCATCACCAATCGTGGCTCCTCCACAATCGTCTCAGAATTCTTCTAGCACTGCATGTTAAGAGGTAATGTACTCTCCCTCTCAACCACCAAGTCTCCAATAGTTGCCTTGCTCCTCAAGGCTTTGCATGCATCTTGAACCTCAAGAACATACATGTTCTTGACACGTGAACCAATCTGCTTCACCTGTCTCGTGGTGATGTGTCTAAGGAAAACCTTTCCCTTACTGAAGACTACATCATAGCCTTTGTCTTCCAGCACTGCGATCGACACCAAATTTTTCCTCAGTCCTGGTACATACTTGACATCGATCAAGGTAATGCGAGCTCCATGCTCCCTCTAAAAAACAACCGTGCCTACACCTGAGACACTATACTTTTCATCATTACCCATTGCTATGAGTATCTGGAGATATTTCTCCTCCAAGGTACTAAACAAACTCTTGTCGTCAGTCATGTGCAAAGAAGCTCCACTATCAAGAAACCAACCACATCTGACCATGGATGAAACCATGCATGTGAAGAGGGTGAAATCCAACTCGAACTGTGTGGCCAATGCCTCACCTTCAGATCCTTCCTTAGATCCCATCTTGGATTTCTTTAGTGGATAATTTGTAGCAAAATGGCCCACCTCATGACAATGAAAGCATCACACTTTCGATTTGTCAAACTTCTTCCCACCATGGGAAGAACTTGATTTGGGATGAGAATCCTTATCCTTCCCTTTCTTCACCTTACTCGCTAAGGTGCAATTTTCTTCATCCTCCTTGGATGAAGATCCATCTTTGTTGCTTCTCCTTATCTCCTCCTACATCAAATCCGACCAAAGTCATTCCCAATCTGGTAGTTTCTCTCTTCCATTTACCGAGTCTTGGTACCTATGTGTTATGAAACCAGCTCACAAAAAGATAGAAAAGAGAGATTCACGCCTTAGAATTCAGCCTCTTCGAGGGGGCAACCTCCTTTACATTACATAAATGAGCAATTCTTGGATGATACAAATGACAAAACCTCCTTTCTATATATAGGAGTCTAGGGAATCACAATATAATCCAGCCGACCTAACAATTATAATATAAAGCCACAAAAATAACAATAGAGGGATTCTATGGGGCACATAAATAACAATATGGGGGTAATAGGGGCACAACAATATAAATAAGGGGTATAACTACAATAGTAATGTGGTAATCACTAGTATTATAGGGACCCAACATGTCCCTCTCCTTCAAAAAAAGTGTTGTCCTCAACGCTTGAGTAGTTCTAGATACTTCTGCATAAAATTCTCATCCTCCCATGTGGAACCTTCAGCGGATAAGTTCTTCCACTTGATAAGATACTCTGAAATTGATCGATTTCGTAGCTATCGAGTTCTTGTTTCTGTGACTGCTTCCGGTTCCAATATAATTTTTCCTTCCTCGTTAAGTTCTGGCAATATTGTTTGAATTGGGAGCTTGTCACCTATAACCTTCTTTAAACATGAAACATGGAAAACTGGGTGCAATCGAGAAGCTGCAGGAAGCTCCAATTTGTATGCCATAGTACCAATCTTTTGCAACACCTTGTACGGACCATAATACTTTGGTGATAATTTATTATCCTTCTTAGCTTGCTTTAGGGACATTTTCTTATATGGTTGTAGCCGTAGGAATACCCAATCACCTACATCAAAACTTCTTTCATTGCGATGTTGATCTGCATGTTGTTTCATTCTATTTTGTGCCAATACGAGGTTATCCTTTAAGAGTTGGAGGAATTGTTGTTGATGTTCGATGTGATGTTCCACTGCCTGAACCTTAGAATTTTCTCTTAAATATGATGTGATGGATGGTGGTTGATACCCATAAAGTGCCATAAATGGGGTCATTTTTGTTGCTGTATGGAAGGAAGTGTTATACCACCATTCAGCCAGAGGCAACCATTTGACCCATTGTGTCTGCTTATCAGATACAAAGCAACGAAGATATCCTTCCAAACATTTGTTTACTATCTCAGTTTTCCCATCAGATTGAGGATGATAAGATGAGCTATGAGCTAACTGAGTACCAAGACAAGAAAATAATTCTGTCCAAAAATTTCCAGTGAAAATGGGATCTCTGTCACTTACAATAATCTTTGGGTTTCCATGTAGCTTTTGAACTGTTTCCATAAATGAGTAGAAACTGTACTGGCTTTAAATGGATGTGATAATGCACAAAAGTGTGCATACTTGGTAAGTCTGTCAACTACCACCATGATGACACTCTTTCCCTCAGACTTAGGTAAAACTGTGATAAATTCCATTGAAACCTCCTCCCAACGTTGGCTTGAAATGGATAAAGGTTGTAATAGACCCATTGAAGCATTATGTCAAACATTTTGCAAGCATGACATGTAGAGCCATTGAGGCATTTTGTCAAACACTTACAACCATAGCCCTTAAGGCGATTTCACCAAAATTAACTAACATGAATCTAAGAATACATAATCATTATCAGTAATGCCAATAAGTGAACCTAATACATAAGTAGAACTGTCATCCATCTTGATTGTTGCATATACAAAAATTTAGGCACATAATGACTATAAATATTTAAGAATTTTTACAAATAGCTCGCAGCGATGTAGCTACAGCCATTGGAGAATTTTGAACAACGGTTAGCAGTCACAAAACAAGCTACTAGCTATTAAACTATCAAACAAGCAGTCACAAGTTATTTAAACTATCAATGTATTAACCATTGAGACTTTAAAATAAGAATTCCAAGTTTATATAACATATTGGCTTCATAAAAAGATATTACCTGGTAAATTACAGCTAAAAAAAACAACAAGACAAACCACCAGGCAGCGGCGGCAAATCTGTAACTCTGTTTTTTAAAATCAAATTTGGGGCGACATGGTCAAAAGGTACATATACCCCTTGAAGTTAAAATGAATCGAAACATAAACACCCAGAAATGTGATTATTTAAAACCACAACCAAAAACAAATTCCTACTATCTCATTTATCCCTTTTGTCAAACATATACTCTGCAAACTTATCTACAACTGTAAAAAGAGAAGGAAAAACCAAATTTATGCTATTAACATGTTTTCATAAAACTCATGGCAGTCTGAATGCTTTAGCCATTAAGACATGATGTAAATCAACTTGCAATGAAACTGTACAAAAAAAAAACTTACATAAAATAAACTACAGTTATTGCAAAATTCCTTCAACATTTAGTGTGCAGCATTTGATATACATCTAAGTTTCAGTCAACAACCAAATAAGCAAAACCATGTAATGAACTACAAAAGGAACTCAATATAATGATGTCAACATACCTGGTAGTGAATTTATACAACTCAAAAAAATGGGAGTATGCTCTAGCTCCAATGAGAGTATGCTCCAGCTCCAATATCCTTACCAACTCATTGTGAACCACCTGGTTTTCCTCCCAACCATATCCAGGAAGAACTTCTCCCCCCGGAACCCCCGAGTTGCAAAAGCTCACAAGAGGTACCAAAAGACAACAATAGAGAGATTTGCAAGGCAAACTAAGGAAGCAAATTTTCACTTCCTCTCAATACCACTCATGGCCAACCTCAATAGCTAGAGATCTTAGGATTTTAATAATAATTTCAGATTTATTATGGAAGCAATTGGCTACTCTCCATATCTCTCCCTCTCACTATTTTCCTTAAGTCTCTTCCACTCTTGGCCTCATAATCCTGTTGGGTTGTGTTATATTCTTTCCACGACTAGCCCACGTAGTTAACCGAGGGGTTAGAAGGGGGGCTGAGCCCCCCCTTCGTTGTGCCGATTGCGTAACGAGGGGAGTCATAGGGGGTTTGAGGGGTGCAGGTAACCCCACTCTATGGGGTCTGGGGCAGCGCCCCAGAAAATTTTGCTATGTTAGGTTGGGCGGACCTACCTATGGTTTTGTGCATGATTTTCGCACATGGTTTTGGATGCGATGGTTTTTGGTCCATGGTTTTCGACGCGTTGGTTTTCAGTCCATGGTATTGGATGCTTCGGTATGTATAAATATGTATTGTAACATTGAAAGGAATATAATGAAAAATCAAGCTGGTAGTCCCTGTTTTGGGATCCAAGGGAAATCTCTATGTATATGTGTTTTATGTGTTATGCTCTTGCATTTCTTATTTTATGTGTTTTAGAATTCGTATGCAGGTAATTTCTGTACGGGGTTAAAACCTACATTTGGTATCAGAGTTGTTTTGGCTTCAATGGGACACCTTTATTGCTGAGGGGTTTCGTTCAGGCCTGTGGTAGACCCCGTTCAGTGGGAGATCTGCGAGATCGATTCTGGTGGTGAAAGAAGATGGCGAGCAGTGGAAAGATAGAGATCGAGAAATTTAATGGTCAGAGTTTTGAGTTGTGGAAACTCAAGATGGAGGATCTATTGGTGGATGAAGATTAGTGGATCGCGGTAGATCCGAGTACTAAACCAACGGGAGTGTCTGATGAAGAATGGAAGATGTTGGATTGGAAGGCAAATAACACAAGATGATTGTGTGTCTAAGATTCAGTATTGCTGAATGTATCATGGGAAGCTATGTCTAAGTCTTTGTGGGACAAGTTAGGGACTTTGTACCAATCTAAGTCTTTGGTGAATAAATTGTTCCTACGGAAAACGCTATATAACCAAAGGATGAAAGATGGAGACTCAGTGACAGAGCATATGAATGTGTTTAATATTTTGGTAATTCAGTTATCGTCTGTTGATATCAAAATTTCAAATGAAGATAAGTGCATTAGTTTGTTGTGTTCTCTACCAGATTCGTGGGATAGTCTGGTTATTATAATAGGTAGCAATGCAACTGCCTTGCAGTTTGATGAAATAGTCTCATCCTTGCTGACGAAGGAGATGAGATGGAAAAATATGGAGAGCCAGAATGGTGATGCCTTGTCTGTACGAGGACGGTCCCAGAACAGAAACAAGAATAAGTCATCGAGTGGTAGATCTAAATCTAGAGGGAGATCTAAATCTCCAGGAAAACCTATAAAGGTGGTGTGCTGGAAATGTGGAAAGGAAGGGCACTACAAAAGGGACTATAAATCTAAAGCTCCTAATAAAATAAAGGGATTTGATGATGCTCCTTCTACAGAGGTTAAAACCACCTCAGATGAAGGTGGGGATGTGTACTTGGCTTCTTCAAGTACACATGTAAATCATGAGGCATGGTTGATTGACTTAGGTGCATCCTTTCACTTCACTCCCCATAGAGAGTGGTTCTGCGAGTATGAGAAATGTGATGGTGGTGATGTCTTCTTGGGGGATGACAAGAAGGCTAGAATCATTGATCACGGAAAAGTAAAGTTGAAGTTGCAAGGTGGAAGGGTTAGAACACTTCCGGGTGTTCTGCATATTCTTGCATTAGCTAGAAATTTGATTTCTATAAGCAAGTTGGATGATACAGGTGTAAAAATAGTGTTCAAGAAGGATACTCGCAAGATGGTTTGGGGGGCATTGGTATTGATGCAGGGAGTTTGAATTGGAACTCTGCACAAGCTACAAGGTAACACTGTTGTTGATGGGTGCAACAGTTCTGTGGTTCCTGATGTTGAAATTTGGTACCGGAGGACAGGTGGTTCCCTTAGGCTTTGATCTTTGGCCTAGGGAAAAGTGTCCAAAAGAATTTAATTTTTCTCCTAAAGTGACTTTATAATTTTATAAAGTTAAATCTAATTTAAAAGTGACTTTAAGTGATAAAGTTACTAAGTCTAATTTTAAAGTAAATGAAAAATTAGAAAGGAAAAGTGACTTTGGAAATAAATGACTAAGCGGGTCTTTATTAAAGTGGGGTGAATTAAAAAAATAGAAAGTGAGATTTAAATGAGCATTTAATCTCAACCATTGATCTAAATCTATTTTAGCCATTGGATTTAGAGATCACCCAAAAGTCACTTGGATCACCCAAAAGTCACTTGGAGTTATATTAAAGGAGGAAAAGGAGGAAAAGGTCATTCATTCTTTCATGAGCAGATTGGGAGAAGGAGAGCAAGAGAGCAAGAGAGATTTCTGAGCATGGAGGAGAAGGAGACAACAGCTTGGCACACATTCCAAGGCAGCAGTTGAGCAGATTTGTACAGCTGATTCAGCACATAGTGAAAGGCAGATTTTTGCACAAAAATCGAGGAGCAGTTTGCTGATTTTTCTGCACACAAAACGGAGGCCGTACAACATTTATTGCTGTCCTGTTTGCTGTAATTTCCAGATTGCTGTGAGGCACGGGAAAGGAGATAAGTCGTAAATTTGCTTGCTGATTTTTTGCTGAATAATTCTCACTGTAAAAAGGCAATTTTCAGAAATAAAGAAGAGCTCTCAAACTGGTTTTCCCCAAGAGTTGTAGGGGGTTTTTCCAGGGTCAAGTTGACCAAAAATATCAGTGTTTTAATGGCTGTTTTTGATTGCTGATTTTTAATTCTGCAATTTTCAGCATTCTGAAAAATTTCCAGAATTTGTGTTTTCAGTAATATTTATTTTTTTTCAGTCTGTTAAATGTATGGTTATGGGAATGGGCATTTAACTACATGGGATAAATAAGGAGAAACTGAAAACCGGGGTGGGAAAACAGAAATTTTTACATGGTATCAGAGCTTGAGTGCTGAAGGGCAGTTTGGGACAGCAAAAGGAAAAATTACAATTACTGATTTTTCACTCAGAAAATTCCAGCAAACTGATTTTTTCATAAACAACAGTTTTATCTTTACTACAACAGTGCTATTTTTCAGTTTTAGGACAGCAGGATGTCATTGGGATTGAGGGTGGAGGATAGGTTGGATGGGCATACAAATTACAGTGTTTGGAAGGAGAGAATGCAGAGTATCTTTGAGGAGGCAGAAGTCTGGGATATAATGGTGCATACCGCACAGAACCCTGTTGTTGTGCCCACTGATGTTACTCAGTTGGCTGAGTATAAAAAGAAGAACAATAAGGGTAAGAGGCTGATTCTAGACGGAATCAAAGACCATTGCATTCCTCATGTGAGAGGAAAGAGCAATGCCCATGAGATGTGGACAACATTGTCCAATCTCTACCAGAGTACCAATGAGAACCGGAAGATGGTCCTGAAGGAGAAGCTGAAGAACATTAAGATGGGGAATGATAGTGCAGCTGGATATCTCACAAAGATTACCAATGTGAGAGATGAGTTGGTAGCGATTGGAGAGGCCATTCCATCCACTGAGTTGGTGCGTATTGCAGTGAATGGCCTCCCTCGTTCATGGTTGAACTTTGCTGATGGGGTTTGTGCACGTGAGACCCTTCCCACATGGGAGAGGTTTTGGGATGATTGCATTCAGACAGAGATCAGGAAAGGACAACTTGGGGCAGCCAAGCCAGTTGAGAAGGATGAGGATGTAGCACTGGTGGTAGGAGGCAAGAAAGGCAAAGGGAAGAAGCAGGTTTCCACAAGCGGTGGTGGGGGCAAAGGCAAAGGTAAATGTAAACAGGGGACCACAAAGAAGGACTATTCCAAGGTGAAGTGTTGGAATTGTCAAAAGATGGGACACTATGCAGTTGTGTGTCCGGAGAAGAAGAAGAAGAAGGGGAAGAACAAGGACGTGGTAACTTCAGGAGAGATTGAGGACTTTGCTGGTCATTTTGACCGAGAGTTTGCGTTCACTACGTGTGAGTCCTCTAGTGCAGGATCACCTGCCACACAGGTTCAGAGGGAGCATGCTTTTCCCTCGATTAGCGGAGCATCTACAGGTATTTGGTATGTGGACAGTGGGGCTTCACGTCACATGACAGGAGTCCGTGAGTACTTCTCAGAGCTTTCAGAGAGTGGCACTGATATTGAGGTAGTACTCGGTGATGACAGAGTTGTTAGAGCAGTCGGGGTGGGGACAGTGACATTTCAGAGGGAGTCCAAACCTCCCTTGAAGGTGTCAGAGGTTCTTTATGTGCCAGGGATGAGGAAGAACCTCATATCCGTCTCAGCTTTGGAGGACAGAGGATATGAGGTACTGTTCAGGGGAGGACAGGTGTTGATGTATCCCAGGGGCACTCCAGCTGATTCAGCTAGAGTGATAGGTGTACACCATGCAAAGGTGTACAAGTTTGCATTTCAGCCCCTTTTGGCATTGAGCAGTAGTACCGACAGCAGAGCTAGCAGTTCTGAGCTGTGTGAGATTTGGCACCGCAGGATGGGACATATGTATCATGGATCCTTGAGGACATTGCGGGAGATCACTACAGGTGTGCCAGATTTCTGTACTGATCACTTTGATACTTGCAGAGGTTGTGCGATGGGCAAGTTTGCCAAATCCCCTTTTCCCAGCAGTGACAGCAGAGCGACGGGGATACTTGATTTGATTCATTCCGATGTGAGCGGTCGGATGTCTCATGTTTCCTTGAGTGGATATGAGTACTATGTTTTATTCATTGATGATCACTCCAGGAGGACCTGGATTTATTTTTTGAAGACCAAGAGTGAGGTCTTCAAGCGGTTTCAGGAGTTCAGAGCTCTTGTGGAGACTCAAACAGGTCGAAAGATCAAGTCCTTGAGGTCGGACAATGGAGGAGAGTACACCCTTGGAGAGTTTGTTGACTATTGTGCGGAGGCAGGCATTAGGAGGGAGTTCATTGTTCCTTACAACCCCCAGCAGAACGGGGTTGGAGAGAGGAAGAACAAATCCATCATAGGGGCTGCCAAAGCCATGTTACATGATCAGGGGTTTCCATTGTTCTTGTGGGCAGAGGCCTGCAACACAACTGTTTACTTGCAGAACAGGAGTCTGCATGTTTTCCAAATGTTGTCCAAAAATATTTATTCTGTAAGATATCCCCATAGTATGAAAATTCGTAGCAAGTCGAGACACCATTCATCTTCATCCAAGCACGTTAGTCAATTTTTTGAATCAAAAGAGGAGGAGATTCGATGAAGAAACAGATTCTGATCCATGCGGAAGGTTTGGTTACTGAATCACTCTCCAATGGTATGTTTCGAGTTCTGACAGATAATGGATGTCAGATTCTGACTCATATTTCGGGTAGGATTCGACGTAATTCCGTACGAATACTACCAGGAGATAGGGTCAAGGTCGAATTAAGTGCTTATGATTTAACCAAAGGACGTATAATATATAGACTTAGCAACAAACCTTCAAACGATTGAATCACCTTTTGAACATCTGATAGGGATCGAGAATCACAGATGAAACAGACTCTCTGTCTCAGGAAACAAAATGTAATATGAGCAAATTGGAGGGTCACAAATATGAAAATTCGTGCTTCTATTCGTAGAATTTGTGGAAAATGTCGACCAATTCGTAGACGGAAACGAGTTATGATAATTTGTTCTAATCTGAGACATAAGCAAAAACAGGGGTAATCCTCTTCTATATCAATTAACAGATCTAGTGGTAAAATAGATTTCGATATGCATTTTTCGAACTGAACTCATAATGATTAATATGTCAAAAACTATAAAAAGAATTGGTTCACGTAGGAATGAACATCGAGTACTCAAAGGAGTTATTTACGTTCAAGCAAGTTTTAACAATACCATAGTGACTGCTACAGATGTACGGGGACAAGTTCTTTCTTGGTCTTCTGCTGGTGCCTATGGATTCAAAGGTACAAGGAGAGGTACACCATTTGCTGCCCAGACTGCAGCAGAAAATGTTATTCATGCATTAATGGATCGGGGTATGGAATGAGTAGAAGTTATGATAAGTGGCCCTGGTCGAGGGAGAGATATAGCATTACGAACCATTCGTAGAAGTGGCATACTATTAAGTTTTGTACGTGACGTAACCCCTATGCCACATAATGGATGTAGACCTCCCAAAAAGAGACGTGTGTAAGAATTGAATTAATTTCAAGAGAAAGAAATGATTTAATGATCTGATCAAATATTCTTGGTATGATTCGAGATGAAATCTCAGTCTCTATTCAGACACTACGATGGAAATGCATCGAATCCAGAGCATACAGTAAGCGTCTTCATTATGGCCGTTTTTCTCTATCCCCACTCCGCAAAGGTCGAGCCGATACAATAGGCATCGCAATGCGAAGAGCTTTACTTGGAGAAGTAGAAGGAACATGTATCACACGTGTAAAATTAGAGAACATAAAATATGAATATTCCGCGATAATAGGTATTGAAGAATCAGTACATGACATTTTGATGAATCTAAAAGAAATTGTATTTAGAAGTGACTCGTACGGAATCCGAGAAGCTTCTATTTATATTGTTGGACCCAGAAATGTAACTGCTCAAGATATCATATTACCCCCTTCTGTGAAAATAATTGATACTACACAACATATAGCTAGACTTACTAAATCAATTACTTCTGATATCAGATTACAAATTGAAAAAAATCGCTGATATATTATACATAGTCCAAATAATTATCAGGACGGAATTTTTCCTATAGACATTGTTTTTATGCCTGTTCGCGATGCGAATTATAGTATTCATTCCTATGGGAGCGGAAATGAAATACGAGAAGTCCTTTTCCTGGAAATATGGATGAATGGGGGGTTAACTCCTAGGGAGGCACTTTACGAAGCTTCTCGAAATTTGATCGATTTATTTATTCCCTTCCTCCATGGAGAGGAACAGAACATCGATGGAATGAACAATAAAAAAGGGTCTAATATGCTTCCCTTCCCCCTTTCGCACGTATTGACTGATACGGGGGAAACGAAAGAAAAAATAGCATTTCAACTTATTTTCATTGACCAATTAGAGTTACCCCCCAAAACCTATAACTCCCTCAGAAGAGCCAATATACATACATTATTGGACCTCTTAATTACAGTCGAGAAGATCTAATGAGAATTGAACACTTCGGGAAGGAATCTGTTGAACAGGTATTGGAAGTTCTACGAAAATGTTTTGCAATTGATCCACCCAGGAATTAGTTTCGGGTTCATAAAATGGTTGGTTTCATTTCATCTCTTCATTTCCTTTACCCAAGTTCTTTTGGAGAGTCATGAGAATCTTTGACATATCTCTCTTTCGTGGAATATTCGAAAGAAATATCTGACAAGATGGGTATATCTAGGGAGATATAATTTGTCTTAAAGCAACTACTCCCTAGATATATGAATAAAAAAATTGAAATATTTTTATATTCGACAGTTGGATCAAATTGGATTGGAAAAGACCTAAAGTTAAAGATTCATCAATAGGCAACGCTGCCCCAATACCTAACCAAAGGGCTGTTGTAGTACTAATCAAGGATACTATTGTAGCTATTAGATGACAAAATGGATTCTGAAATTGATTCACATTCTCTAGAAAAGGCACCGTCAATGATCCCACGGGTACTGAGCCCATTAAAAGGACACCTAATAATTTGTTAGGTACTTTACGAAGTATTTGGAATACAGGGAAAAAATACCATTCGGGCAATATCTCCAAAGGAGTTGCAAATGGATTTGCTGGTTCACCAATCATTGATGGTTCTAGAACCGCTAAACCTATTGTACATGCAATAGTACCTAAAATTACTACTGGAAAAATATATGAAAGATCATTGGGCCAAGCGGGCTCTCCATAATAATTATGTCCCATACCTTTAGCTAATTTAGCCCTTAATACAGGATCATTTAGGTCAGGTTTCTTTGTTATTGGGATAAGTAGATCTTTATGGATCTATCCCCCGAAAGAACTGGACATGCCAATTTTTATCATCCGGCTCGAACAATAACTGGAGGAAGTATATATCACTTATTTTTTCCCGTGATGGAAGACGAATTGGAAAAATAGGAACTAATAATGTCTATGATCATCCATCATTGGTCATTTTATTATTCCAGTTAAATGCTCATGACCCAAGTAAGCTCACAAATTCGATCATGATCGATATGCCTTTTGGACCATCTTAGTCCTTGTAATTTGTGTTTATCACCACGAATAGACCTCAAAAGTTTTTTAGCATACAAGGTATTGACTTGTTATTGATCCGGCCTCTCTCCTTCCTTAGATCCCTTCTTTCACTCCAATAGTTTTCCCATCGAAATGGATGCAAGGGAAATGGATGCATTTTCACACTATGAAAAGGAGAAGTAAAGTCATATAGTCCAATTATTGAATATATGAAAATATTGTCCCATTGTCCGGATCTCACGGAGCCCTTCCTGATTCGGATTCGATCATAGAAAGAATTCTCTTGGAACGGAACAAACTGACCAATGCCTTTCCACCCAGGTGCTAAACTTCCTATTTCTGATAAGGAAATTGGGACAGAGACACATTTTATCAGAAATATTTATGTGGTAGATCGGAGAAAGTATCTGCATGGCCTAATCAATAGTTCAAGTCACACACTCCCATAATCCATCTTCTCCGTCTGAGAATCTACTCCAATTATTTGTTTGTATTGGATGAATAATACTCCAAAATCGAAAGGAGAAATCCGAGGACCATATTTTCTATGGATATTTCCATTTTTGAATAATAAATATTCCTGGCGATGATATATTACTGTCGTTATTCGGAACGATAAGTTATGAATAGTTATTTTCAATCTATCTTTCCTCTCTATAAAGGACCTGGAATACCCTGCTTACGGATCATTAGAAAGTGCATTGGCATAAATACAGCAGTAAGAAGGGGTAATATGAAAGTGTGTAAACTATAAAAACGAGTCAAGGTAGATTGACCCACACTAACACTTCCGCGTAATAATTCTACCAGAGGAGATCCTATTACAGGAATAGCCTCAGGCACACCAGTCACAATTTTCACTGCCCAATAACCAATTTGATCCCAGGGCAAAGAATAACCAGTTACACCGAAGGATACGGTCAACACAGCCAAAATTACACCTGTGACCCAAGTTAATTCACGGGGTTTTTTGAATCCACCTGTGAGATAAACACGGAATACGTGCAGGATCATCATTAGAACCATCATACTTGCCGACCATCGATGAATTGATCGGATTAACCAACCAAAGTTAACTTCGGTCATTAGGTATTGAACAGAGGCAAAAGCTTCTGTAACGGTCGGACGATAGTAAAAAGTCATAGCAAAACCAGTAGCTACTTGTACTAAAAAACAAGTAAGTGTGATCCCCCCTAGACAATAAAATATATTGACATGAGGAGGAACATATTTACTGGTGATATCATCCGCAATCGCCTGAATCTCGAGACGCTCTTCGAACCGATCGTATACTTTATTGAGATAGGTAAACTGAAATTCCCCCTCTGAAAACCGTACATGAGAATTTCCCTTCATACGGCTTGAACAAGAACACGCAAATGCTTTTGGACACGAATAAATAAATTTCGAAAAGAGATACTTGAGGGTTCGTTGCCTGACCGGCTGGAGAAATGAAGATCATTCGAAACAATCCAGCATTTCTATTAGAAGACTCTATAGTGCCAAAATTTCAAAAAGTGCCAAAATTTCAAAAAGTGCCAAAATTTCAAGTCGGCTCATCCCTATGATAAATCACTATAGGCCCTTTGAACGATCTTTTACCCTATTCGTGTGATCAGTTCCCTAGAAAAGAACTAATATAGACGATTTATAGGAATTATCTTGTCGAGATCTCAATAGATGAATCAATCCAAACCTCAGATTTCAATTAGACCCCGATGATTTTATCAAATCCCCAAAAGGTTCTCTGGGTAATAACCTTTTCATTTTCGCTCATTCGACGAAATATGCTAACTAAGAGAAATCAGATACTATATCATTCTTTGGTCATAATCAGCATAATTATGAGAGGGGATATTTCCTTCGATTTATTATAGGAAATACCTCTTTCAATTTCTTTATTGGAAGTCTGGTGACGAGGAAATGATAGGTACAAACCATAGTTCAGATCTTCCGGAACATATCTATGATAGACCTCGTGCTCTAGAGATTCAATATTCTAGAAATTAAATATCCAACGAGGTAGGACCATCTTGATGAAGATAACAGATCGGTCTTCTGTACTATAAATATGGATCGATTTCAACAAGTCGCACACCCATATTCCAAAAATCCTTAGAGAAAAGTAATTACACGATCAAACTATTGGAACAAGATAAGCTAAAAACTCAAAGCCACTATTTGGTCTGGGTTTGAATCCCTCAGTTCTTTTTTTTTCTTCAAGAGCTCACCAGGTGAATTTTGGAGTTCCTCAGCCCCAACTAACCGGAATCCCATCCAATAAAACGGAAGAATTATAAATCTCCAAGATAATAGATAGGAATACTGCAAATAGAGCCATTGCAAAACCCATAAGAGGAGTAGTTCCCCATCCAGGAGCTACTTTACCATATTCTGAATTAAGCGGTTTTAAGGTCGTTCCTACAAGGGTTTCTTTTGGCGTGGTTTTGGAAGTATCATCAATGGTCTGTGTAGCCATAGAAACTATTGTATTGGTTGAGATCTGTTAACTTTGTTATTATATGGTAAACATACCATGATATTGGGATCACCTAAATTTTCGGCCAGACCGGCACGAACCCGTCGATCTATTTCTTGTTGGAAGTATCCCTAATCCCACTGGTAACGAGTGGGACCGAATAATTCGACCGGAGTAGTTGCGGAGCCATACCACATGGTCCCAGCAACAATGAAAGCTGCAAAAAACATAGCAGCAATACTGCTGGATAGGACCGTTTCAATTTTCCCCATGCGTAATCCTACGTATAAACGTTGGGGAGGACGAACACTGAGATGGAATAGACCTGCTAATATACCCAAAATACCCGCTGCTATATGATGAGAAGCTATTCCTCCTGGAACAAAAGGATCAAAACCTTCAGCTCCCCATGCTGGATCCACTGGTTGTATTTTTCCAGTTAGTCCATAAGGATCAGACACCCATATCCCAGGACCATACAAACCCGTTACATGAAATGCTCCAAATCCGAAACAAGCTACTCCTGAGAGGAATAAATGAATTCCAAATACTTTTGGCAAATCTAAACAACGTTTTCCCGTACGTTCATCACAGAATATGTCCAGATCCCAATATACCCAATGCCAGATAGCTGCCAAAAAGCACAGGCCAGAAAACATGATATGTGCCCCGGCCACACCTTCATAACTCCAAATACCGGGATTAATTACAGTTTCTCCGGTGATGTTCCATCCACTCCATGAATCCTTTATTCCCAAATGAGTCATAAAAGGTATAACGAACATACCTTGTCTCCACATTGGATCAAGAACAGGATCGGATGGATCAAAAACTGCTAATTCGTACAGAGTCATTGAACCAGCCCAACTAGCAACTAGAGTTGTATGCATTATATGTACAGAAATTAACCGTCCAGGATCATTCAATACGACGATATGAACGCGATACCAAGGCAAACCCATGCAAACACCCCTTTATCGGAAAAAGTAGACACTATGTAACTTTCTCACATTGGATTGGAAGAGATCATGTTATCAAGCTAGACCCGGATCATCTCGAAAGTGAACATCTATTCACTTGGACATTGCTAATGATGGAACAGGTTTGAAACAATTTTGTTCATACATAATAGCAGGGAGAGGCAAAGATATTTTATCGTTTGTATGTACCAATACACAATGTAGGGATTGGTCCCATTTATATTGATAAAAAAAGAGGAAAGAAACGAGATATTCTAATCCTTCCATTCGTTCATGAACGATACCTTTGCAATTTATGGACTAAGTCAGATATAATTTTTGATGAAAAAATATCATTTTTCTACTAAAGAGTGGAGCTATTATTGTTCCATAAACAGTAATACTTTAGATATCATTTTTTGGATTCAACTGCGTTAAGTAAGTCATTCAAACGTATGACCATTTCCATGAGAGGTAGTCGTAACTGACTAATTTCTCATGATTTTTGAATAGTTCACTTAGCACTCATTGCATCGGGTGATGCTCACAGGGGTGAAGAAGTGGGATTGAAACTAGTGAAAAGTGGAGAACGAATCACATAGCATCAATCATCACTTCCGGGGCTTGCACCCGGTAACCAGGACTTCCCAGGAGGTCACCCATCCCAGAACTCCTCTGGCTCAAGCGCGCTTAACTGTGGAGTTTTTCCCCACAATCAAGCCCACTTAGCTTGCTACCCCATTTGCAAAACCTTAGCAAGTATTGTGCCTCATGAACCATTCAAGTAGAGATCCCTTGACTCTTTTTGAATTTAAGTATGGGGGATTTACGCAGTGCATTATATTAGATATCATTTTTTGGATTCAACTGCGTTAAGTAAGTCATTCAAACGTATGACCATTTCCATGAGAGGTAGTCGTAACTGACTAATTTCTCATGATTTTTGAATAGTTCACTTAGCACTCATTGCATCGGGTGATGCTCACAGGGGTGAAGAAGTGGGATTGAAACTAGTGAAAAGTGGAGAACGAATCACATAGCATCAATCATCACTTCCGGGGCTTGCACCCGGTAACCAGGACTTCCCAGGAGGTCACCCATCCCAGAACTCCTCTGGCTCAAGCGCGCTTAACTGTGGAGTTTTTCCCCACAATCAAGCCCACTTAGCTTGCTACCCCATTTGCAAAACCTTAGCAAGTATTGTGCCTCATGAACCATTCAAGTAGAGATCCCTTGACTCTTTTTGAATTTAAGTATGGGGGATTTACGCAGTGCATTATATTAGATATCATTTTTTGGATTCAACTGCGTTAAGTAAGTCATTCAAACGTATGACCATTTCCATGAGAGGTAGTCGTAACTGACTAATTTCTCATGATTTTTGAATAGTTCACTTAGCACTCATTGCATCGAGTGATGCTCACAGGGTTGAAGAAGTGGGATTGAAACTAGTGAAAAGTGGAGAACGAATCACATAGCATCAATCATCACTTCCGGGGCTTGCACCCGGTAACCAGGACTTCCCAGGAGGTCACCCATCCCAGAACTCCTCTGGCTCAAGCGCGCTTAACTGTGGAGTTTTTCCCCACAATCAAGCCCACTTAGCTTGCTACCCCATTTGCAAAACCTTAGCAAGTATTGTGCCTCATGAACCATTCAAGTAGAGATCCTTGACTCTTTTTGAATTTAAGTATGGGGGATTTACGCAGTGCATTATATTAGATATCATTTTTTGGATTCAACTGCGTTAAGTAAGTCATTCAAACGTATGACCATTTCCATGAGAGGTAGTCGTAACTGACTAATTTCTCATGATTTTTGAATAGTTCACTTAGCACTCATTGCATCGGGTGATGCTCACAGGGGTGAAGAAGTGGGATTGAAACTAGTGAAAAGTGGAGAACGAATCACATAGCATCAATCATCACTTCCGGGCTTGCACCCGGTAACCAGGACTTCCCAGGAGGTCACCCATCCCAGAACTCCTCTGGCTCAAGCGCGCTTAACTGTGGAGTTTTTCCCCACAATCAAGCCCACTTAGCTTGCTACCCATTTGCAAAACCTTAGCAAGTATTGTGCCTCATGAACCATTCAAGTAGAGATCCCTTGACTCTTTTTGAATTTAAGTATGGGGGATTTACGCAGTGCATTATATTAGATATCATTTTTTGGATTCAACTGCGTTAAGTAAGTCATTCAAACGTATGACCATTTCCATGAGAGGTAGTCGTAACTGACTAATTTCTCATGATTTTTGAATAGTTCACTTAGCACTCATTGCATCGGGTGATGCTCACAGGGGTGAAGAAGTGGGATTGAAACTAGTGAAAAGTGGAGAACGAATCACATAGCATCAATCATCACTTCCGGGGCTTGCACCCGGTAACCAGGACTTCCCAGGAGGTCACCCATCCCAGAACTCCTCTGGCTCAAGCGCGCTTAACTGTGGAGTTTTTCCCCACAATCAAGCCCACTTAGCTTGCTACCCCATTTGCAAAACCTTAGCAAGTATTGTGCCTCATGAACCATTCAAGTAGAGATCCCTTGACTCTTTTTGAATTTAAGTATGGGGGATTTACGCAGTGCATTATATTAGATATCATTTTTTGGATTCAACTGCGTTAAGTAAGTCATTCAAATGTATGACCATTTCCATGAGAGGTAGTCGTAACTGACTAATTTCTCATGATTTTTGAATAGTTCACTTAGCACTCATTGCATCGGGTGATGCTCACAGGGGTGAAGAAGTGGGATTGAAACTAGTGAAAAGTGGAGAACGAATCACATAGCATCAATCATCACTTCCGGGGCTTGCACCCGTAACCAGGAATTCCCAGGAGGTCACCCATCCCAGAACTCCTCTGGCTCAAGCGCGCTTAACTATGGAGTTTTTTCCCACAATCAAGCCCACTTAGCTTGCTACCCCATTTGCAAAACCTTAGCAAGTATTGTGCCTCATGAACCATTCAAGTAGAGATCCCTTGACTCTTTTTGAATTTAAGTATGGGGGATTTACGCAGTGCATTATATTAGATATCATTTTTGGGATTCAACTGCGTTAAGTAAGTCATTCAAACGTATGACCATTTCCATGAGAGGTAGTCGTAACTGACTAATTTCTCATGATTTTTGAATAGTTCACTTAGCACTCATTGCATCGGGTGATGCTCACAGGGGTGAAGAAGTGGGATTGAAACTAGTGAAAAGTGGAGAACGAATCACATAGCATCAATCATCACTTCCGGGGCTTGCACCCGGTAACCAGGACTTCCAGGAGGTCACCCATCCCAGAACTCCTCTGGCTCAAGCGCGCTTAACTGTGGAGTTTTTTCCCACAATCAAGCCCACTTAGCTTGCTACCCCATTTGCAAAACCTTAGCAAGTATTGTGCCTCATGAACCATTCAAGTAGAGATCCCTTGACTCTTTTTGAATTTAAGTATGGGGGATTTACGCAGTGCATTATATTAGATATCATTTTTGGGATTCAACTGCGTTAAGTAAGTCATTCAAACGTATGACCATTTCCATGAGAGGTAGTCGTAACTGACTAATTTCTCATGATTTTTGAATAGTTCACTTAGCACTCATTGCATCGGGTGATGCTCACAGGGGTGAAGAAGTGGGATTGAAACTAGTGAAAAGTGGAGAACGAATCACATAGCATCAATCATCACTTCCGGGGCTTGCACCCGGTAACCAGGACTTCCCAGGAGGTCACCCATCCCAGAACTCCTCTGGCTCAAGCGCGCTTAACTGTGGAGTTTTTCCCCAATCAAGCCCATTTAGCTTGCTACCCCATTTGCAAAACCTTAGCAAGTATTGTGGGAAAAAAAAATACTTTACTGCACTGCGGGAAAAAAATAAAATACTGAGTTCAAATGCTCAGTCAAAATGATAACTTTATCATTTTGTGCTATGCAATGAAAAAAAAAGGTCAAAATAGGAAGTCTCTAGGTTAATGGGCCTTTTCCGTTCCGTAGAAAGATTCGGGGTTATTCGTTTTCAGGATCAATAGTGGACGAACGGAGAGAGAGGGATTCGAACCCTCGGTACGGATGATCCGTACTACGGATTAGCAATCCGCCGCTTTGGTCCGCTCAGCCATCTCTCCAAGATGGAAGAGTTCATGTGTAACAAAATGAATGGTGGAGTAAAGGTGTATATCATAGTATGTACAGATTGTATCGGCAATATAATGAATATTGCCATTATTCAGTTGGATAAAGAACAATCCAGTCAATCGTATTGTTCATTTCGTTAAAAATAGTTTGTATGACTGATTTTTTCTGCTTTTCTTAGCCTGGCTTATGGCCAGGCCAAGAAAAGCAGAAAAAATCAGCAGTCATACAGTGCTTGACCTAATTTGATAGCTAGAATACCTGTTGTAAAAGCAAGAAAAAAAGCTATCAAAAATTTAAGCTCTACCATATCTTCATTCCCTCCCCAATGAGTTTGATTAAATGCGTTACATGGATTAGTCCATTTATTTCTCTCCAATATCAAATTTTATTATATAGATATTGAAGGGTTCTTTCTCTATCTATTTAGGGTTCTCTATCTATTTTATGTCTTATTGTAAAGATATCAGTTTCTCAAGGCCATAGGTTCCTGATCGAAACTACACGAATGGGTAGGAGTCCGAAGAAGACAAAATAGAAGAAAAGTGATTGATCCCGACAACATTTTATTCATACATTCAGTCGATGGAGGGTGAAAGAAAACCAAATGGATCTAGAAGTTATTGCGTAGCTCACTGTTCTGACTCTGATGGTTGTATCGGGCCCTTTAGTTATAGATAGATAGAGCTTTGGATGGATCAGAGATCCATCCAAATATCCTTTAACTATTTAAGTTGATAATGTAACGAATAAACCCACCTGTATCACTAAACTATACACGCCACAATCCCATTGACGGATATTCCGTCACTTCTTTCCTTCCACATTTGAATCCAAATTCCGGAATTCCTTAATTCTCTCTCTTCTATTTCCGAGAGAGAAGAAAGGATTCTATCCATTCTAGTTTTAGAAATTCTAGGTTGTTCTTTCTCTTTATCAAGGAATTTTTTTGCTCAACTCCTCTAATCTTCTAATTGAATTCTTTCTAATTCATTTTAGAAAGATCTTCCTCTTCCAGGAAGAAAAAGAGCCATAAACTGGAATGGCTCCATATTCTTAGCTCTCAATCTTTGTTGATCTCTTATAGTAATCACATCTTGAGGTTTGCAAGGGTAACTTGGTATATCTACCATATGGTCATTGACCCGGATATGTCTATAATTCACTAATTGTCTAGCTCCGGGAATGGTGGGAGCCATACCCAATCGAAAAAGAATATTATCCAAACGCATTTCAAGTAATTGCAATAGGACCTGACCCGTTGAGCCTTTGGCTCTTCTATCAATACGAACATATTTCAGCAAATGCTCTCAGGCATAACTTTTCTCCATCCACTTCGTATCAACTCGGCCCGGAGTTTCCAGTATAGCGATCCTTACCCTACGAGCTACTATAATATATGTTCTCAACTTGATATCTATAAAGATAGATGGATCATCCATATCCAATTTTTTGTCCATCTACCATAGTAGACTCACTCATTCATATATGATGAGGGGGCCCTTTTAACTCAGCGGTAGAGTAACGCCATGGTAAGGCGTAAGTCATCGGTTCAAGTCCTATAAAGGGCTCATGTTTCCACGAAGAAAGAAGGCTCGGGTGTCCATTTCTATTACATAGATAGAAATATTTTCATCGAAATATGAAAATGACAACAAATCGGATTCGGATCCAGTCCGTTTTTTATCTTCTTTTATGAGGCGAACGACGGGAATTGAACCCACGCGTGGTGGATTCACAATCCACTGCCTTGGTCCACTTGGCTACGTCTGCCCCGGAAAAACCAATTTATCTATCTACAGTCATTTCTTCCAAGAATAAAAAATGAGCTAACGTTTGTTCTTATGTGGGTCGTCGGTGACCTCTGATAGGGGATCAAAGCAAGATCAATGACTAACTCTCAACTCTCGAACAAGTTGTATGGCTTATTATCAAATATGTGATAAATATGAAGTATTTTGTACTTCTCCGGAGAAATATCCCGATCCCATCTTCCCTCCGTTCTTTTGAACGTGAAAGAAGAATCTTTCTTCTTTCGTATCGATCCTTTGTCTATTCACTCATGGGCGATAATTATTGTTTTTCCCTATCAAATTTTAGTTTTCAACTAACACAGTTTTGCAGATTGGTTCGGTAGATCCCACATTATTCGAGTTGTAACGAACGGGCCATAACCATTAAAATGGTTCGGTGTAAATGGAATAGATCGAGATCTATCTCGAGATTTATTGTATTTTTTATCTTGATACTAAGATCTTGTCCATATGAACAACTCTGGGCAGGGTATTTTATCGGAGAGTCGTTGTTTAAAATGATCAAGGTTGTGGCTGTGTCGACAAGTTCGACCCTATTCGCTTATCATATATTCAGATTCGATGAATCTAGACCATTTGAACTTGTATCCTTCCTTCTCGTATTAGAAGGTATAGGGTTTTCCAATCTGGAAAATTTTGTTATCTTACATGCACGGTTAGGATACAATCAAGTTCTTTGTTATATTATTATGCAGGTTATGGGACAAAGATACAAATTTAAAGGCTCATCTACCGACGGAGATAGTGAACATTTGATGAATCAAATATAAATTTGATTGTTGTCTTTCAGTTAATTCATTTGAAAGTTTAGGTCAAGCGAATAGAATTGGTAGGCGTCAATCGATCCGTGGAACGTATAAAATATTTCACATATAAGTTCGTTATGAGATGAGCCACTCATCTCACAATGATATAAAATCATTTCGGACAGATCTATTGCCGAGTAGAGATCTATTTGTAACGGGGCAGAAAGCAGCTTCTTTTGGGTCGCTGTCCACATAATTTCTGGACAAGGGGTAATAGTTTCTTTCTTTCGTCCCAACCCAACAGACTTCTTTATTCTATTGTTTGTTCCAGAACGCATTCCATGAAATATGTGTATTCTATAAAATAGTGGGGTAGATTAAAGCAAACATTGGTCCAGATGTAGATCTAATATGCATAGCCGGTAGATTGCATTTTTGTGATATGTTACCAGAACGGAACTAGAGGCAAGGAAGAGTGTTTGTCCCAATATGAAAATCTTGGGTCTCAAAAACCATGTGATGATCTTAGGTGAAGAAAGAGAACGAACCAAAGGTTCGCCTTTAGCTAGGATGGATCAACTCCAGAGAATTTCTCTGCCCAGGTATTCGGAATATCCGTCGTACTTGCCACTTCTATGGTTCAAAAATAGGCTCGATTTACCGCACATAACTTATTGTAGAGAATCCTAGTTGATCAAGATCTTCGCCCCGATATTTAGCAAAGGGATAGATACATCCGGGATTTTCGATTGAACGGAAATTTTGTTCAACCCCAACGGAATGCGTTGCGTTTGGATGGAGCTAAAAGTCACATGTCCGATCGATACTTTGACTGCTCTATGGATTGCTTGGAACATATGATATTCGAGAGAACTCTCGAATTTTTCGAAGAACTAGCGATAAAAAAAAAAAATAAAAATAGTTTATAGGTTTGATCATCTGGTATCGGATCAATCTCGATCGATCCAAAATACTAATATGCCTGCTCTGGTCCAACGTTCCCATCCATCGATCTAGATAAGGACATGAGATTGATATGATCTGAAAGACTTTTCAAGGCCAAGTCATAGGGACGGACTATGAGGGGATATATATAAATAGTATCACTTAGTGGAATGTATAGGGCTATACGGGCTCGAACCGTAGACCTTCTCGGTAGAACAGATCAAAGTTCTTATTATCAAAATAATTTGAACTGTTCCAAGAACCCAACATGCATTTTCTCGCATTGGGCTCTTTCATTAACTGATGGAAAGATCGGTTAGTCTGCCATTCTCCTCTTTTCGGTAAGATACTAATATGGCTCTGTGTGCTCCAAATTCTTACCCTTCGGAAGCAATCCCAAAGTTATTCAAAAGGTTTTTTTGACGTAGGTCTGCCTTGCTCGGGCATAGATTGACTCAAATAGAGTCTCTTCTATCGCTCCAAAAGTAAAATATGACACTTCATACACCTAAAAGTTCATAGAGCGAAAAGAATCTATTTTGAGGTCCCCGTATTAAACTCATTATGCCTGGCATTTAACAGAGCTGGGATTGACCATATCAATTAGATCCGTAATTCGAATCAGATCGAACTTAATCTTTGTCATGTTATTGTTCCCCAGAGAAACAAATTTATAGAGTAAGACTATTTCACATAGAATCTATTTCGTGGATCGGACGAATCGATAAACTCTCCCGCCAAACCATTGGCGCACGTGTAAACGAGGTGCTCTACCTTGCTGAGCTATAGCCCTTCCTTGCCAGTTTTGGTGATACACTACTATACTAACCAGATGGATCACTTTATGTCAAGGTAGACATTTCATGATCCAATACTATGATCCAATACGTTCCAATAAGTTCGATCTGTGCCAAGGACACATACATTGTCTATACATTTAATTCGATTTCGATTTAGAATCGTTTATAAATCCAACTCTACCTATGAGAATAAATGACCCACTTAACTCAGTGGTTAGAGTATCGCTTTCATACGGCGAGAGTCATTGGTTCAAATCCAATAGTAGGTAAACTTATTAGATGCCATCGAGTTTTCAATGGTATCTAATAAGTTTTACTCCACGTGTTTGGATCGAGGCGGAACATTGAATCCATTTTTCAGATCATTATAGAAAATGTTAATTAGAGACGGGGGGGCTAGCATTGATAGCCTCTAATTGGTTTCTAGCTCTTTTCAGAGCTAAATCAGCCTCAATTGCTTGTCTTTTGCCTTCGGCTCGAGCTAAGTCAGCTTTAGCTATTCGAAAATTTTCCTGGGCTTCTTGGGGATCGATGTCAACATCTCTCTCTACATTATTTACCAATATAGTTATTCTATCACTGTCTATCTTGGCGAAACCGCCCATCATAGCCATAGTGGACCACTGCCCATTGAGACGTATTTTCATAACTCCTATATCTACAGCTGCCACAAGTGAAGCATGATTGGGTAATACGCCAATTTGACCACTATTAGTAGATAGAATTATTTCTTTAACTTCTGAATCCCAAATGACTCGATTAGGAGACAGTACATGAAGATTTAGGGTCATTTTCAGAATTAACTTTCCATGTTGGAGTTTATAGCCTTCGCGGTAGCTTCATCAATATTACCCACCAAATAAAAAGACTGTTCGATAAGACCATCTAATTCTCCAGAAAGGATCATTTCAAAACCTCTAATTGTTTCCATGAGACCCACATATTTTCCCGGGGAACCTGTGAATACCTCTGCTACGAAAAAGGGTTGTGATAGGAAACGTTCAATTTTTCTTGCTCTTGCCACGATTAAACGATCTCCTCTGATAATTCATCCAGTCCAGGAATAGCTATAATGTCTTGAAGTTCCTTATAACTTTGTAAAGTTTTCTTAACCCCTTGTGCAGTTTCGTAATGTTCTTCGCCTACGATCCAAGGTTGGAGCATAGTCGATGTTGAATCTAAAGGATCCACTGCTGGATAGATACCCTTCGCAGCTAATCCTCTCGATAGTACGGTAGTAGCATCTGAATGTGCAAATGTCGTAGCAGGAGCAGGGTCGGTCAAGTCGTCAGCAGGTACATAAACTGCTTGAATCAAGGTTATGGATCCCTTTTTTGTGGAAGTAATTCTCTCTTGCAAAGAACCCATTTCCGTGCTAAGAGTTGGCTGATAACCCACGGCGGAAGGCATTCTGCCTAATAGGGCGGATACCTCTGATCCCGCTTGGACAAAACAGAAGATGTTATTAATAAATAATAGTACGTCTTGCTCATTGACATCTCGGAAATATTCGGCCATGGTTAGAGCAGTTAAACCGACTCTCATGCGAGCTCCTGGTGGTTCATTCATCTGACCATAGACCAGATCCACTTTTGATTCTGATATTTTTTGTTCATCAATTACTCCCGATTCTTTCATTTCCATGTAAAGATCATTCCCTTCACGGGTACGTTCTCCTACCCCTCCAAATACAGATACCCCTCCATGAGCCTTAGCAATGTTGCTGATCAACTCCATAATGAGTACTGTTTTACCCACTCCAGCTCCTCCAAATAAACCAATTTTTCCCCCACGGCGGTAAGGAGCCAAAAGATCTACTACTTTAATGCCTGTTTCGAAGATGGATAATTTTGTATCCAACTCTGTAAAGGCGGGAGCAGGTCTATGAATAGGAGATGTTATGCAAGCATCTACAAGACCCAAAGTATCGACAGGTTCTCCAAGAACATTGAAAATTCGTCCAAGAGTAGCTCCACCAACTGGAACACTTAGAGGAGCTCCCATGTCAATCACTCTCATTCCTCTCGTCAAACCATCTATAGCACTCATAGCTACAGCTCTAACCTTATGATTTCCTAATAATTGTTGTACCTCACAAGTAACCTGAATTTCTTGACCGGCTGTACCTTGACCCTTAACTATCAATGAATTGTAAATATTAGGCATATTACCTGGAGGAAAAGATACATCCAGTACTGGGCCAATGATTTGAGCAATACGTCCCACATTTTTTTCTACACGTGCGGAAACCCCAAGAACAAGAGGATTTTTTCTCATACAAAAATGGAAATAATTTCCATGAATAATATATAAATATGATTTTGCCAATATCATCAATAAAAAAAAAATGTTCCATATTGCGTCGATCAGACCAGTAAATAATAAATGGAAGTTACCACCTGGGTAAAATCCAACTTTATTGAAAAGTTTAAATTCATCCATATTTGGAATATGAAGTAGGTAGATGGATATGAATAAGGATCATGAGGAAGTCTTCGATTTATCTATAACTAGAACCAATTTATCCATAACTAAAACCGAAAATACTTCAAAATTATGTCCAGATCATCTGTGAAATATGAAACTTGATATTCATGACCTTTCTCTCATTGATCATTATCTCTTCTCTTCATACGCACATCTCATCTGTATATGTATTTTCGGACAATTCGCACCATTATGGTCAAAGGTCCATTCGGTTCCTTGATTTCATTCATGAACTAGTTTAACCACTGAAAGGTTCTCGGGTCAATCCATGGAGGAAGAACTTCAAGAGCAAAGATTGGGTTGCGTCATACATAAAGAACATTATACAATGAGAGTGTATCTAGCACCCCAATAACGGATGACTTTTTGTAGGATATTTCTATAAAAATTGATTGTTTACGTTCGGTCCATGTCGAGCAGACCTCGTCCTTGCGAGAAATAATTATTAATAAAGGAGGGACTTATGTCACCAAAAACAGAGACTAAAGCTAGTGTCGGATTCAAAGCTGGTGTTAAAGATTACAGATTAACTTATTATACTCCTGAATATCAGACCAAAGATACAGATATCTTGGCAGCATTCCGAGTAACTCCTCAACCCGGGGTGCCACCTGAAGAAGCGGGAGCAGCAGTAGCTGCGGAATCTTCCGCCGGTACATGGACCACTGTTTGGACCGATGGACTTACTAGTCTCGATCGTTACAAGGGGCGATGCTATGACATCGAGCCCGTTCCTGGAGAGGAGACTCAATTTATTGCCTATGTAGCTTACCCCTTAGACCTTTTCGAAGAAGGTTCTGTTACTAACTTGTTCACTTCCATTGTAGGTAATGTATTTGGATTCAAGGCCTTACGGGCTCTACGTTTGGAAGATTTGCGGATTCCCCCTTATTCCAAAACTTTTCAGGGTCCACCTCATGGTATCCAAGTTGAAAGAGATAAATTGAACAAATATGGTCATCCTTTATTGGGATGTACTATCAAACCAAAATTGGGTCTATCAGCCAAAAACTATGGTAGAGCAGTTTACGAATGTCTCCGTGGTGGACTCGATTTTACTAAGGATGATGAGAACGTAAATTCCCAACCATTCATGCGCTGGAGAGATCGTTTTGTCTTTTGTGCGGAAGCAATTAATAAGGCTCAGGCTGAGACGGGTGAAATTAAGGGACATTATTTGAATGCTACTGCAGGTACATGTGAAGAAATGATGAAAAGGGTAGTATTTGCAAGAGAATTGGGAGTTCCTATCGTTATGCATGACTACCTGACGGGAGGTTTTACCGCAAATACTTATTTGGCTCATTATTGCCGAGACAACGGCCTAATTCTTCACATTCACCGCGCGATGCATGCAGTTATTGACAGACAAAGAAATCATGGTATGCATTTCCGGGTACTGGCTAAAGCATTGCGTATGTCCGGTGGAGATCATATTCACGCCGGTACTATAGTAGGTAAACTTGAAGGGGAACGAGACATAACTTTAGGGTTTGTTGATCTACTGCATGATGATTTTATCGAAAAAGATCGAAGTCGTGGTATTTACTTCACTCAATATTGGGTATCTATGCCAGGTGTTATGCCCGTAGCTTCAGGAGGTATTCACGTTTGGCATATGCCTGCTCTGACCGAGATCTTTGGGGATGATTCCGTACTACAGTTTGGTGGGGGAACTTTGGGACATCCTTGGGGAAATGCACCTGGTGTAGTAGCTAATCGAGTTGCTCTAGAAGCTTGTGTACAAGCTCGTAATGAAGGACGTGATCTTGCTCATGAAGGTAATGAAGTGATCCGTGAAGCTTGTAAATGGAGTCTTGAACTAGCTGCCGCTTGTGAAGTATGGAAGGAGATCAAATTTGAATTTGATGTGATTGATCGCTTGTAATCCAGTGACTTTCATTCTACCAATCGGACTCGGCCCAATATTTTACTACTACCCCAAATATTAGTCCAAATCGTGAGCAGAGATATGGGATTTCAGATATCAATATATGGAATTTCCATATATTAATATCTATATATCAATATCTATGTAGATATTGATATATAGATATTTCCAAGGTTAAATATCTCAAACAGAGTTATTTATGAAAAAAAATTTGGGTCAAGCATTCGATAACGAATCCTATTCATCCTTTACAATGATCTTATAGATCATTCGATAGGGTTGGTAGCTCAGTGGATCAAAGCTCATGGTTCCAGACCGTGAAGTCAAGGGTTCAAATCCCTTCTAGCCCAAAAGATGTTGTATTTTAAATGAAAATTCCTTTCCATCGCGGTATAGGAGAGAATCTTTCTTTATAATAGAATAAAGTATTCTATCATAATCCCGGATCGATACTTCAGATTCCTAATAAATAATGAATGGAAATGATTTCTCAATGATTCATTCCACTATTGATTAATAATTTTCATCATTGTATTTATACTTATACGACTTCTCTTCATACAAAATAAGATAGGAAAAGTAACAATTTTCACATTTATATGGAAGGAAAACTCTATGTCTATAAAGGAGTGGTTCGAAGACAATCGTAAAACAACTGCATTACTAAAAAATTCGGTCGAAAGGGATAGTAAGGATGCCAATGAGACAGAGAAAAACAAGAACAAAAGTATTGATTACGCTAAAATTAAGAAGTTATGGGCTCAATGCGATAATTGCGAGAACTTACTATATCTCAGGTTCTTGAGAGAGAATCAAAGTGTTTGTAAAGAATGTGGATATTATCTGCAAATGAATAGTTCAGATAGAATAGAACTTCCAATTGATCGTGACACTTGGCGTCCTATGGATGAAGACATGTACACTCTAGATGTTCTTCAATTTTATTCTAAGAATGAACCTTCTCATTCTAATAATCTTAATTCTGAGGATGAATCTTATAAGGATCATATCACTTTCTATCAAATAGAGACAGGTTTAACTGATGCTATTAAAACAGGTATAGGTCAATTAAATGGTCTTACTATCGCACTCGGAGTTATGGATTTTCAGTTCATGGGAGGTAGTATGGGCTCTGTAGTAGGTGAGAAAATAACCCGTCTATCGAGCGCCTACGCGGAATCTCTTCCATTAATTATGGTGTGTGCTTCGGAGGATCACGTATGCAAGAAGGAAGTTTTAGTTTAATGCAAATGGCTAAAATAGCTTCTGCATTATATATTCATCAGAAGGAGAAAAAGTTGTTATATATATCGATTCTGACGTCACCGACAACTGGTGGAGTGACTGCTAGTTTTGGCATGTTGGGAGATATTATTATTGCCGAACCTAAAGCGTACATTGCATTTGCAGGTAAAAGAGTAATCGAACAAACATTAGGTCAGAAAGTGATTGAAGATTTTCAGGTGACTGAGCATTTATTTGGTCATGGTTTATTTGATCTGATCGTTCCACGTAATCTCTTAAAAGGTGTTCTGAGTGAACTATTTTGGTTTTACGTTTTACGGTCTTCCTTGTAAATAAATAAAAAGAAAAAAATGAACGTTGAGTTTCCTTATCAGGAAAAAGGATCAAATCGAGTTCCTTGTAACGGAAGTGACAGTGATACAGTTTCTTATCGCGGCGAAGGAGAGAATTGCTTTTCACCCCCTTCTTATTAACAATTTATGATCCTCGAGCCTATACTAACAATCCATATAGCCAATTCTCCGCTTTCAGAAATCAGAGAAATTTTGGTCAGGATTCATGTTCTTCCACTATTTTACTTATATAGTAAGTGTTCTAATGGATCTCTATGTTGTAATATAGAACTCATTGTTGAACTCATCGAGATCTTATTAAAAAAAAAATTGCCCCAACTGGAAATGCTTTTTTAGTATTTTCGGGAGAGACGGGGAAAGGAACAACGAACACTTGCATACATGTATTCTATGAAGAAGGACGAATGGGACCGCTTATTTGGTCCCATCACTTATTTGACCTTATAATTATTCTTTGTAATATGGATAAACATTTCATTGATTAAGTAAGGTACTCGTTCTATGATAATTCCTAACCTACTCCCTAACCTACTCTCTAACCTACTCTCTAACCTACTCCCTATCCTACCCTCTATTTTGGTGCCTTTAGTCGGCTTATTACTTCCGGCAATTACAATGGTTCTTTCTCATCTGTATATTCAGAAGGACGAGATTTTATGAATCTGATCAAATCAGATTTAATAAATGGGTTTAGATCTTTCAATTGCAGAACAGATAGGATATCTATATCTATTTTAGATGATATAAGATAGAACTCTTATAGACACAAAATAGGTATAATATCCAAATTATATATAATATATATATATATAATTGATATATATATGAATATGGTATATTTCATATTATATATTCATATACATATATACAGATAGGATCTACACATATGTCAATAAATAGGTATGGGTCAATATGTTAATGTGGTCGGTTTTTTTTTTCATACGGTATAGATATCTATTCCAGGAGATATTTATACTCCACTGATCCAATGTTGTTTCTAAAATTGAGAAATTAGGGAAGGACCCATTTGAAATGGATGGTAAGAATGGACAAGAAGACAAACTTGGCTGACTTAACTGAAAATTTATCTCTATCTATATAGATAGTTCATAAGAGTTTGGGAACCAAAGGATAAAAAAGTTGGCTATTCCCTCAACTTCAATAGGATGGAATTGAATACAATTTTTTATGAATCGTCGATCCAAATGGCTCTGGATAGAACCTATAACAGGGTCTCGAAAAAGAAGTAATTTCTTTTGGGCTTGTATCCTCTTTCTGGGTTCACTAGGATTTTTCCTAGTCGGGATCTCGAGTTATTTTGGTGAGAACCTGATACCCCTATTGTCATCTCAGCAAATACTCTTTGTTCCACAAGGAATTGTAATGTGTTTTTATGGTATTGCAGGTCTGTTCATTAGCTCTTATCTGTGGTGCACAATTTTGTTCAATGTGGGTAGTGGCTATAATAAGTTCGATAAAAAAAAAGGAATTGTATGTCTTTTTCGTTGGGGATTTCCCGGAATAAATCGTCGTATTTTCCCACGATTTCTTATGAAGGATATTCAGATGATCAAAATGGAAATTCAAGAAGGTATTTCCCCTCGTCGTGTTCTTTATATGGAAATAAAGGGCCGACAAGACATTCCTTTAACTCGTACTGGTGATAATGTGAACCTAAGGGAGATCGAACAGAAAGCCGCTGAATCAGCCCGTTTCTTGCGTGTATCCATTGAAGGGTTTTGAAATCGGGGGTGTCTTTATCCTCGACATATATTCAAATGTTTTTACATTTGAATGTATGTCGAGGATAAAGGAACATGAATAAATATCCAATCAGGAAATTTCAATAAATATTCCATTTTCATACAATGAAATTTCAATAAATATTTCATTGTATGAAAATGGAACGATATAGGATCTTTACGAACAATATACTATTTTTATGAAATAGTATAGAAAGAGGTAATATAGAAAAAGCAATAAGTTAAAATAGAACTGGTACCAGTAGATGAATATGATGTCTCAGAAACAACAATTACTAGATAGAGTGGTCCGGTTTCCCTAAAACTAAAACGCTTTTTTCCTCTCATCACGATCCAATTATGACTTTTTGTCGTTCTCTCATTTTTCAAGAGCGTTTGTCATCTTTGGAGATAACTGGGGAAATATTCGTAAAGGATCTAGTGATCAGGATTCAAAAGATCTTGGCAATGAATAAGACTTATGTTACTTCAAGTTATTCTTCTAAAAAAGAAGAAGATGAAAAAAATTAATAGATAATTGGTCCATATATAAATGATTTGGAATGATCTCCTTATGCTCCGTCTCACCCATTTTGAACAAACCTTTTACTTTTTTCCCGAGTATATTTTTTGATCGGGATCAAACAATTACGCAATAGATCAATCTATGGATCCCATACCTCATTCTATCACTCGTACTTTGTCTAGATTTCGGACAGAACTGACAAGTGAATCAGGTTCGTTAGCGATTCACGAATTGGAAGTGTCCGAATATAAAGCATCAGCTTCCCTACGATATCTCGCATGTTTAGTAGTACTGCCTTGGGTAATTCCTATTTCATTACGGAAAGGTTTGGAGCCTTGGGTTACAAATTGGTGGAATACGGTTAAATCTCAGAAAATTTTTGATTATCTCCAGGAACAAAATGCTCTGGAAGATTTGAGAAAATAGAAGAACTATTCTTGTTAGAAAGAATGGTGGAAGATTCTTTGGGAACACATTCACAATCTATTCGTATAGAGATTCACAAAGAAACGATCCAATTGGTCGAAATGTACAATGAAGATTGTATCCAGATAATATCACATTTATTAACAAATCTAATAGGTTTTGCTTTTATAAGTGCTTATATCATTCTGGGTAAGAATAAACTCGCTATTATCAATTCTTGGATCCAAGAATTCTTCTATAGTCTGAGCGATACAATGAAAGCTTTTCTAATTCTTTTAGCAACCGATCTATGTATTGGGTTTCATTCACCCCATGGTTGGGAACTGATGATCGATTCGATCTCCGAAAGTTATGGATTTGCCCATAATGAACGAATCATATCTGGTCTTGTTTCAACTTTTCCAGTCATCTTAGATACGATTCTTAAATATTGGATCTTCCGTCGTTTCAATCGTATATCTCCTTCACTTGTAGTAATTTATCATTCGATGAATGAATAAAGAATAGGTAGGTTGTTTTCTCCGACCGAAACAATTGAAACAGAATAATAAAGTGTTTTCCGTGTTCAGGAATTAGCTATTCCTCCCCTTCATTCTTCTCCTGGTGCGAGACTTCCGATTTCTTATTTTTAGGTTTGGTTGAATCAATATAGTAGCAGAATTTTTGACAGGTAACTATGATAGCTACCTACTCTCACCCCAAAAATGATTTGGAACCAATAATTGAACCATGCAAAATAGAAATACTTATGAATGGGCGAAAAAGATGACTCGGTTAATTTCCGTCCTGGTCATGATACATATCATAACTCGGACATCCATTTCGAATGCATATCCCATTTTTGCACAGCAGGGTTATGAAAATCCCCGAGAAGCCACTGGACGTATTGTATGTGCCAATTGTCACTTGGCAAAAAAACCTGTGGATATTGAGGTTCCACAATCCGTGCTTCCCAATACCGTATTTGAAGCAGTTGTTAAGATCCCCTATGATATGCAGATGAAACAAGTTCTTGCTAATGGCAAGAAAGGGGCTTTAAATGTAGGAGCTGTTCTAATTTTACCCGAGGGCTTTGAATTAGCCCCTCCGGATCGTATTTCCCCTGAGATTAGACAAAAGACGGGTAATCTTTATTTTCAGAACTATCGTCCCAATAAAAAAAACATTATTGTAATAGGTCCTGTTCCCGGTCAAAAATATAGTGAACTTGTGTTCCCCATCCTTTCACCAGATCCTTCTACTGATAAAGAAGCTCACTTCCTGAAATATCCCATATATGTGGGTGGTAATAGAGGAAGAGGACAAATTTATCCCGACGGGAGTAAGAGCAACAATACGGTCTATAGTGCTTCAGCAACAGGAAGAGTGAGCAAAATTTTACGTAAAGAAAAGGGTGGATATGAGATAACTATCGATAATACATCAGATGGTGGGCAAGTGGTTGACATTGTACCTCCAGGACCGGAGCTTCTTATTTCAGAAGGCGAATTGATCAAGGTCGATCAGCCATTAACGAATAACCCTAATTTGGGTGGATTTGGTCAAGGAGATGCAGAGATAGTACTTCAAGATCCATTACGTGTTAAAGGTCTTTTATTATTCTTAGCATCTGTCATTCTGGCACAGATATTTTTGGTCCTTAAGAAGAAACAATTTGAGAAAGTTCAATTGGCCGAGATGAATCTTTAGGTCCATAGATTTTTGAACATGAAGTTTACTTATTGATTCAAAAATTAATACCCCTTCGGAGCCTTTTATCCTTCTTCTCCCTTATATATTTTTGATAAAAATGTTCATTTAGATCTAAATTGGAATAAAATTGAAATAGGGAGTGACTCCATAAGCACTGGAACAGATCAACTTGTTGAACGATCCCCGATATGCTATATCGTGTACTATATACATGCCATTCCCTCCTTTCCTTGTCCAAACGATCCGGAAAATAGAGATAGATCGTAGGGAGGAGAGATGAGGAGAATAACTAAGCAATCTTGGAGAAGATTCCTATTTTCTCTGATCCCATTCTCCTATTTCATTATTCGAAGAACTAATTGGGTTTCCGATCTTGTCCTATTCGTCAATTCCTTCGTAATTTGAAGATTATTTTGTACGTTATACTGAAAATTCCTAAAGAAGGAAGAGCAGACAAGTAAGGGGCAATATCACTCATAAAAAAAAAACCTATAAAACTTTTGATAGGGTTTGTTCCTAATGAGAGAAAATGAATAAAAGGTGTTTTTCCTCCTCTTTTATTTTGTAAGCCAAAAAAATAGAAGAAAATATTCTATATGCACATTTAGATTCTCATAGTTCGGGTTTTTACAAAAACTTCGCATAATCTTCCATCAGATAAATGAGCAAATATTTAGTACTTAATATTATCCGTTTTTCTGTTGTTCCTTCGACAGATATTTAAATTTGATCGATCCAAATTTTTCCGATCATATAGCGGAAGAATAGATTGGCTCATCACTTGACTGAAAGGCATTGAATGAAGTAAATGACAGAGTCATTTTATTTGTACGAATCTTCTCTTCTAATTCAGATTAATATAGAAAGAATCTCAAAAAGAGATTTCGATAAGGCCTTACCCTTCTTTGAAGGGTAAGGCCTTATCGATTTTTAACTTTCGCATGTATACTATTTCCCACAGACAGTAAGTGCATTTCCCCTACTATAGGGATGACCCTAATCCGGAATATGAACCATAGAAAAAGACACCCAGTAGACCAATCACGATAATACCAGTTACAGTACCTATCAACCAAAGAGGGATCCTTCCAGTGGTATCGGCCATTTCTCTTACTCCCTTTCAAATTTTCTTAAGTGGTCATACTCGAGACATAAACAGTCATAGCATAGATAATTATGCGTATTGGATCTCTTCGAATGGAGTGAGAATATTATCATTGTTCCTAATTGAAAAAATAATTGGAGAATGGAACAGCAAGTACAAAAATTAGTAGCAACCCCCAGTAGAGACTGGTACGATTCAATTCAACATTTTGGTCGTTCGGGTTCGGTCGTGTCATATCTACATACTTCCTCTTCCTTTAGTATAGAGTTTATCGTTGGATGAACTGCATTGCCGATATTGATCCCAAGAAAAAAACTGTAGGGATAGCTAGCCCGTGAACGGCCAACCATCTAACTGTAAAAATTGGATAAGTTCTATCTATAGTCATTAGTGCCTCCTAAAAAGATCTAGTAAATTCATCGAGTTGCTCTAACGGATCGAAACGGCCAGTTACTAATGGAACCTCTTGTCGACTTTCTGTGAAATACTCATTTGGCCGGGGCTCCCGAACACATCATAAGCCAAACCCGTGCTTACAAATAACCAACCTGCAATGAATAGAGAAGGTATGGTAATGCTATGGATAACCCAGTATCTAATACTAGTAATAATGTCAGCAAAGGAGCGTTCTCCCGTATTCCCAGACATGCTCAGCTCCATATATTATTGTAAAGTCAGTCAAGGGGGAATTGATCCCATGAAAGATAGAGATCAGGAAATAGAAAACTACTGATATCTTCTCCAATCCTTGTTCGATTGTCAATGTTATACCAAGGGTATCTTTAAAGTCTACTGGACCAGTATAGCTAGCTTTCTTCTGACACAGCAATACAATTTTGATGAGTATCGAGAAGGAACGGGATAGAATGATTCTGTTCCTGCCAGCAGTTATTCTATCTCTGTTTGGTCGACTAAATCCCAACAGAAAGAAGAGAATATTGCATGTTCCGAGGTCCGTCCGGGCGTAAGGAACCCCAACTCCCTCAATCGATGTTGTAACAATAGCATAGTGGAAATTTTCGATTGGAATTAGCTTCTGCATACGGGTGACTTTAGAACCGAAAAAGAGGATGAGTGCCGCTTGCAAAGGATATCAATCACTATCAATAAAACTCATCCAGAATATTATTCTTTTATATTATTCCTTTTTCATTCCGACATGACATTATGCCCGTGTAGATTAACCCAGTAATTCAAATTGCACGGGGATCATTGGTGCTACGCAGATGTATGTTGCTTTTCCAATAGTATCCGGCACAGATGGAGTTATGCCACAGACTTATTATATAGTACCTTGTATTAACGAGTAGGTGTTACTTATTAGATAAAACCAAGTGGATAGTGCAATAGAACCTAGTCAATTTTAGGTATGTGAAATTACAAGTTACTCTTTTCAATAGGTGGAATTTCTGTAATATCGGGCTCTACTCGCTATAATAATTAATATTGAAAAAACCTAATCCGTCTAGAGGGTCGAATGATTGGATCAATAAGATCGAGAAATGAAAGGACAAACTGGATATTCATATTCTTTCTTACACCTAAACGTGAAATTCACAAAACTTTGGCTATGTCTGTGGAGAGTTTTCTTCCGGTCCAGTCTCTGGACCGATAGCTGCTGGTAAAAAGATAATGCCAGGTGATCCAATCGTACTGATTGAGAATTCATTCACCCTGTAAGAAGATTACATTCGACAATTTGTGAAGGGGTTTGCCGGTGCTATTCATTAGTTGCTCGATGAATGATTTCTAGGATAATGAAGAGATTTCTACTATAGATCTCCTCTCATCCATGTTCATTCATACATATCCTATAGTAGATATAGGAGAATTGGTACGAATTGGGACAATTGATCTTTTGTATTCTGATCTCAAGGTTACGAAAAGAAAAATTTAGGTAATTGTCTCATGAAGATATGTATAAACCATATTTCATTCAGTCCTTCCACGCCTACTATAACTATAATTAGTTATTTCGGTTTCTTATTGGCTTCTATCATTTTCACCCTAGTCCTATTCATTAGTTCGAGCAAGATACAACTTATTCAAAGAAGGAAGGGGAAACCCTCTCAGTTCACTATTTCAATTTCAATAATTTTGTTTATTCCCTCTATATAAATTTCTGATCATTGAGATTCATAGCAAATTAAGGGTACTATCCAGTATAGCTATTATCCCTACTTATTCCGTTGAATAGAAATGATTGAGGCTTTGCCATCCGGAATTGTGTTAGGTCTAATTCCTATAACTTTGGCCGGATTATTCGTAACTGCATATTCACAATACCGACGTGGTGATCAATTGGATATTTGATCCTGGAATATCCTCCAATTTCATTGGCCTCCTACTTTTCCTAGGTCAGATTCCATTGCTCGTTCCAGTTGGAATGAATTATCGATAATTTTGAGGGTTGGATTTGATAGGAACAGAATCACGCTCTGTAGGATTTGAACCTACGGCATCAGGTTTTGGAGACCTACGTTCTACCGAACTGAACTAAGAGCGCTTTCTTTAATATTCGGAGATGAAGGAAAAATACCTTTTGTTGATACTCTTAGAGCAAAACACTTTCGCATCTGATACGATTCAATTATTTGATGTTCCCGTCGAATCGATATCAAATGATCTTTCATTCCTTTCTTTCCATAGAAAAGAAGGGAAAGGTAGGGATGACAGGATTTGAACCTGCGACATTTTGTACCCAAAACAAACACGCTACCAAGCTGCGCTACATCCCTTCTAATCATTAGACAATGTTATTTTAATTTTATTTTATAGAATTAGAAATATGTTTCCCACATTTTTCCACCTTCATTTCTCTTCGGTCTCGTGAGTGAAAAGACTTTATACATGTAAGGTCTATTATCTAGAATATCACTATTAATTATGGTGATGAAACATCTTTTTCCTTTTCTATAAATAGGACCACAGCCCGGATCACATTATATATATATATATATCATCAGTTCCGAGTTTTCTCTAGGATTCATAACTATTGATACGGTTGAATCACTTACACATTATGATCAATAAGGAGAATTTACAATGCAAGATCTAAAGACCTATCTTTCCACAGCGCCTGTGTTAGCTATTTTATGCGTCAGTTTTTTAGCCGCCCTATTGATAGAAATCAATCGTTTTTTTCCAGATGCTCTTTTTCTTTCCTTTTTTTAATTTTTTTCTTAAAGCCAAGGGAAAAAAGATTGTGCTAGATTGACTTCTCCTACCTCTTGGAGAAATTAGTGCATTCAGCCCCAAAAAGGATCTAAGTTTAGGACTGGAAGGGGGTAGAATTCAAGTAGAAATATCGATCTAAAGATTCTTTCCACATTCAATTTTGTAAGTAAAACTGAAAACTCACTCCTGATCAATCATTTTTTTACTTTCAAATGTTTCACCGTAGGATCTCCGGCTATCAACTTCTATCCCTTTTTCCCTTTTTATTTTTGAGGTCGAAAAGCAAAACCAATATTCAGAGTAAGTTTATGGCCAAGAGCGGAGATATAAGAGTAACAATTACTTTGGAGTGCACTAGTTGTACCCAAGATAGTGTTTATAAAAGATTCCCGGGGATTTCTAGATATACGACTCGGAAAAATCGACGCAATACACCTATTCGATTGGAATCAAATAAATTTTGTCCCTATTGTTACAAGCATACCATTCATGGAGAGATAAAAAAAAGAGATTAAACGTACTACCCATGGATAGGAATAAATCACAGATATAAAAAGAAATGGTATTTCAACAAGATCTTTAATGGAACAATATTTTAAAAAGATTTTGAATAAATAGTATTCAAAAGGTTCATGAAACAAACTATGGATAAACCCAAGCAATCTTTTCGTAGACATTTGAAACCAATTCGCAGACGTTTGAAACCAATTCGTAGATATTTGAAACCAATTCGTAGACATTTGTCACCTATTAGGTCGGGAGATCGGATCGATTATAAAAATATGAGCCTAATTAGTCGATTTATTAGTGAGCAAGGAAAAATATTATCCGGCCGAGTGAATAGATTAACTTCAAAACAACAACGTCTAATGACTAACGCTATTAAACGAGCTCGTATTCTATCTTTGTTACCTTTTCTTTATAATGAAAACTAATTTGATCCATGGGAAATAAGCCTACTCCTTAATCAAATCGGAGCTGGAATATATGTTCGATAAAGATGCAGATCTTGAGTCTATTGTTGAAAAAGTCAACAGGATTTCATTTTTGGAAAAGAATTGGATTGAATTCTTTTCGTTCATTTCCAATCCAATATGAAAAAACTTTTCAATATTTCGACCTTCCCGGAGGGAATTCTCCGGGAGAATCTGTTCTATCCATTCCATCTTTACCTATTTATTTCATCTATACCTAACCTATTTCATCATACGATAAGTTGTTAAAGATGGTGGAAAAGCAATTACTATCTAATACAGCTATTTGTGCAAGTGTTTTACGATTTGGAAGCAACTGCCTCTTGTACAAATATTGGATGAATCTATTATAAGAAACCCCATTGGCACGAGCTGCTGCATTGATCCGAGTAATCCACAAACGACGAAGATCTCTCTTGCGTTTACCTCTATCTCGGTGGGCGGAAACTAAGGCTCTAGCTTTCCGTTGGTTAGCAGTTCGAAAAAGTTTCGAATGGGCCCCTCGAGAGCCTGATACAAATGCAAGAATTTTTTTCCGACGTTTTCGAGCTATATATCCACGTTTCACTCTGGTCATTGAAGTTTACTCTCATGAATCGCTAATATTTTTCTCGGTTAGTCATTTGTTTTGTTTGGTCCATTGAGAATAACACTGATTCTTCTTATTTAGAAAATAAAAGTTCCAATGGCTTTTGCTACTGCAACCTTCCCAACCATAATTCCCTTTGGATAGGCATCTTCCTGGTAGGCAAGGACTGGGACCTTGTACTGAGAATGAGAAAAAATCATGGGTTTCATCGTTTCTATGGTTCTTTCTCCAACGGTAAGGTCCTCTCTATACGCCGGAGCCTTTTATTCATTTCCGAAATATGAGATGAGTATGTTATCGGTAACTTGTACGGTTTACCATCTCCAGCTCTACTCTTGAATCATTAAGTAATAAATACTCTCATTACAAGATCTATTAATACAGTAACGACATGTAATTCTGGGGTTGGCCAGGTAGCTGACCCTGTTGTTCCGTTCTCGCGGCAATATGAGCATAAACTTTATGCTTCTTCAATTTGCATGATTTCCCCGCTCAATGGATTGATGACCATTCGCTACCAATGAGGAATTGCTTTTCATCCCACATCAAGGTGATTGGATTTGCACCAATGGAAACCATAAATTTCATCCCCGGTAAGGTTAGATGATGGATCTTTACTTGATTACAGCGGGAAAATTCTTCTGTTATTCCGTTGTAAGAATTTCCCAGTCTGTTTAAGTTTCTGATCCAAACGAGTCGCACATACACCCTAGCACATACTCCTCTACGCTGAGGACATCCTCGAAGAGCAGGAGATTTTTTTCTATTCTCTATTGGCTGTCTTGCATTTCTAATAAGTTGTTGAATAGTGGGCATTCTAGCTGTATTGTATGCGGAATCAACTGGTTCGGATTGATCCTAACCATACCATATCAGGTGATTATGAAATGAATCACTTCCCCCCCCCCCTTTTTTTTTTTGAAAAGGAACAAAGAGATCACAGTTTACAGTTCATTATAAAAATAAATTAAAAAAGAGGATCTTCCGCTATGAGATCAACCTTCCGCTACGACATCAACAATGCCATAAGCTTGGGCTTCTGTTGCTGACATAAAAACATCTCTGTTCAGGTCCCGTTGAATTACCTCTCCGGGTTGGTCCGTTCTTTCTATATAACATCTGGTTATGTAATCGCGAAGCATCGTTACGTGTTTCGATTCGTTATGAAAATCTGCAGCCGATCCGTCATAATAGGAACTAGCAGGTTGGTGGATCATAACCCTAGCGTGAGGTAATGCTATACGTTTAGGCATTTCTCCCCCGATTAGGATGAAAGATCCCATTGAAGCAGCTACCCCCATGCATATTGTATGTACATCTGGTACTATTGCTTGCATCATATCGAAAAGACCTACCCCTGGTATTACTGATCCACCGGGACAGTTGATAAATGAGAAAATATCTTTATTTGAATCTTCTGCACTCAAATATACCATGAGACCCATGAGTTGATTTGCAATCTCGTGATTGATATCCTGAGCCAAAAAAAGTAATCTCTCTCGATAAAGTCGGTTGTATAAGTCGACCCAAGTTGCATCTTCATCTCCAGGGGCTCGGAAAGGCACTTTTGGAACACCAACGGGCATTTGTTTTAATGGAAAGAAGTGAAGCACTATACTCTAATATGGGAACGTAAAGTATATGAAGTTGTGTAACATATGAACTCTGGATGGATGGTATAGGGGAGGTTTTGAACCTATCTGGAAATAGAGCTTTAGATGGATCAAAGATCCATGTAAAAGATCCTTCCATTATTCGAGTTGATAATGTAACGAATCACACTTTTACCGCTAAACTATACCCGCCACGATCCGATTGTAACATACGGATCGATCTTTTGTCCAACCAACCCATTTATATTTTTTTGAGTCTTTTCCGGATAACTTCGATCAGAGAACGATAAGCCCCATTCACTATTTAAATTATTTAAATAATTTAAATTATTTAAATTATTTAAATTATCAAATATTTAAAATTTTTATAATTATCAAAATTATTTATCAAATTATCAATGGATCACAAATAGAGATTTTGTAAATTGCTTTTAGAGTCTTTTAGTTGCAATATTTAATTTCTGAAGGGACTCCATTTATCGATAACAAATTTATTTTGAAAAAAAACTTGAGGGTACCAAGAATTTTTAATTTTAATAATTCCATTTTATTAATATTTATTTAAAAAAAACCTTGAGGAAACCAAGAATTCTTGTATTATTATTGACAACTTCCCGATCACTTTCATATTATAAAGAATAGATTGCCCCTATCGTCTAGTGGATCAGGACATCTCTCTTTCAAGGAGGCAACGGGGATTCAACTTCCCCTGGGGGTACCATGATCCATTCGTTAGGTATCCTAAATAATTTTAAATTACTGTCTTGTTCCTGGGTCGATGCCCGAGTGGTTAATGAGGACGGACTGTAAATCCGTTGGCAATATGCCTACGCTGGTTCAAATCCAGCTCGACCCAACCAATATCATCAATACCAATCTATCGGTATGGTTATATTCATGCTAATCATGAATGAAAAGATAATTGGTTATTGAACCCCGACATCGATATCTATTCATATCGTAGATGCCCAATTCCGTATGAATCGATACATTTCAAAAATGAAAGAGAAGGATAAGATATTTAATCGACCTAGCACTCGCATAATCTATATGACCTATCTAGCACCTATCATGAAATAAATATTATCTAATAGTAGGTGAACTGTACTGTATTGGGATTGTAGCTCAATTGGTTAGAGTACCGCCCTGTCAAGACGGAAGTTGCGGGTTCGAGTCCCGTCAGTCCCGATCCAATAGTAAGTGAACTGTGAATGATCATGTCAGGATCTGGACGGACTAGTCCTTATCATTCCAGGGTCATGGGGGGCCTCTGGATAAATTCGATATGGGATACTTCTTTCTATATCATCACCGAAGCGGGATAGATTCACAATTCCATCTAAATCGTGGAGATCCAAGCAAAATATCTCTCATGTCTGACGAACGTCTTCTGGAGGAGCATAAGGTTCTTATTCGTACGAATCCTATTCTTTCGAAATTATACCAGACATGTGTTGATCGGAACGTTTTCTGATGCACGTAAGTTTTTACTACTAGTCTTATCAAAAGTGATCGTATTAGGTTATACTATTTCCATCGAAGAATTCATTCAATCCATTAGTTAGATTCCGTTACTCGAACCAATTCTATCAATGACATACATCTATTTCATGGATCTTGAAAGAAAGATTCATTCATCTCTATGAGATCAAAATGAGATCAAATCTCGAGCTATTTTTGAACAAAGTTAAAATAAGGAGATCATGGAAGTAAATACCCTTGCATTTATTGCTGTTCTATTGTTCCTTGCAGTTCCTACTGCTTTTCTACTTATCCCTTACGTCAAAACGACCGGTGCAAGCAATTGATTTTGATGAAAATCAATTGATTGCTGATCACTAGATAGATCTTTATGATCCAGATCATAAGTATAAAATAGGTTATGAGATCTTTTATATTACAACAATATAGGGTGGATCTATTGTATTACAACAATACAGGGTAGGGATTGCTTTTAATTTTTTTTGAAAAGAAAAAAAGTAGTACGGAGGAAAAGAATATCTAACCTTTTCTTTTGTACTACTTCTTCTTTTACACCCATATATGGATAAATATATCTTAATGGTACTTATCCATATATGGTAAATGTAGGATGAAGGACCTCGTACCATAAAATAGCGGAGCTGATCACATCACCTTCTTCCTGCTCCTGGAAAAATAGACCCAATGCAGACAGACTTAATTCTGAACGTACTTGCGGATTCTTTAGGATCAAAGTTGAACATCTTTTTTTCGGTACGAACATCTATATCTAGCACATGTTAGATATAGCACTTGAAATGGTATATGAAAAAGCAAAGGAATCTATGACTTATGTCCCATATTTTTCCGAGAACGGAATTCATATCAGATCCGATCAATTCAATTCGGAACCATCCGATAAAACAGGGACTCTTTCTATTCCTACTAAGAAAGAGAAGAGAGATCGTTCTTCAGTGGAAGAAATGATATTATCGACTCATTCTAGAAAAGAACTAATGAATTCAAACCTGTTGAAGAAAATAAGATTTTTCATAGGAAAATGATAATGATAAGGGATTACGTACATCCCTTACGGGGATAAAGAGGAAATAATTCCATGTAGAGTGTTTCAATTTGGAACGAAGATTCAATATTACTGGATCCTTATGGAACAGAATATATTACCATGCATGATATGGAAGGAACGCAATAATTGATTCTTAAGCATTACCATTATAGCCCACTTCTCCCCCATACTACGAGTGAAAGGGAAAATGTAAAAACTACCATTAAAGCAGCCCAAGTTATACCGACTATATCCATACGGATCATGTTCTCTAAAAAAAATGATTTCATCATCGAGATGATAAGGGAACTATTAACCATAGTGCAAAGTTGAAGTTGAAATGACCACCTTTGCATTCTGAACGTTACTGACGTTCGAGCTGATATGAGAGATCAATAAATCCATTTGTTCATTGACCAACAAGTTACTATAACTAACTCGAGGGTCGTACATTCACGACGGAATCGGGATCAAATGTACGTAACTCACTATCTATATTGGTAATATGTACCAATATGTCTCCAGAGGTTCTGTAATGGAAATACAGACTTTTCCTTCCATTTACTTACCTCAACAAGGCGACACCCGGATTCGAACTGGGGATGGAGGATTTGCAGTCCTCTGCCTTACCGCTTGGCTATGTCGCCGAGATATGGGAATCCCATGGACAGATCGAATCTTTTGTCCTTTCAAGTCATTCGTCCGTCCTTTAAGTATAGTATGAGATGTATGCTAAAGTCAACCATAAAGGAAATGGATCTAATTTGTTCTCCGTCTTTCTTTCGATCTGACTATTTTCATTAGGAAATTTTCTAAGTGAGATTAACATTTAAGAATGGTTTGATTCATTCGTTCATAGCTCCATTTCACGTGGTTGGAAGAAAGTATCAAAGTACCTCTTCCTTATCCTTTTTTTTTTTATTGGAAGTATATCTGGATACGGGTAGAATTTCATGGGATATAGTGAAGACTGAATATACATCCGAATCTTTTTTGTCGGATTGATCCATATAGATCAATCGGGAATAATTTAATAGATTTTTCTACAGATGGGAAACTTCCAATGCGATTAGATGAAAATGAGGGAGCGTTTACAATCCCTGAATTTGGTAAGATACAATTTGAAGGATTTTGTCGTTTTATCGATCAGGGCTTGATGGAAGAACTTCATAATTTTCCAAAAATTGAGGATATAGATAAAGAAATTGAATTCAGGCTTTTTGGTAATGAATATGAATTAGCAGAACCTTTCATCAAAGAGAGAGATGCTGTATATCAGTCCCTTACATATTACTCTGAATTATATGTACCAGCAAGATCGATTCGGAGGAATAGTAGGAAGATACAGAAACAAACTGTATTTCTCGGAAATATTCCTTTAATGAATTCCCATGGAACATTTGTAGTAAATGGGATTTACAGAGTCGTAGTTAATCAAATATTAATAAGTCCTGGTATTTATTACCGTTCGGAATTAGACCATAATAGAATTAATTATATATATACTGGCACTCTGATTTCAGATTGGGGAAGAAGATCGAAATTAGAGATCGATGTGGGAGAAAGGATATGGGCTCGTGTAAGCAGAAAACAAAAAATATCTATTCCAGTTCTATTATCAGCTATGGGTTTAAATCTCGAAGAGATTCTGGACAATACTCGCTATCCCGAAAGATTTTTATTTTTATTGAAGAAGAAGGAGAGGTGGGAGCGGGAGGAATATCTATGGTCGAGGGAAAAAGCCATTCTGGAGTTTTATAAAAAACTCTACTGTATAAGTGGCGATTTGGTATTTTCCGAGTCTCTATGTAAAGAATTGCAAGAAAAATTTTTCCGAAAAAGATGTGAATTGGGAAAGATTGGTCGACGAAATCTGAACCAAAAACTGAACCTTGATATACCCGAGAACGAGATTTTTTCATTACCACAAGATGTATGGCTGCTGTGGATTACCTTATCGGGTTAAATTTGGAATGGGTACACTCGATGATATAGATCACCTCAGAAATCGACGGATTCGTTCTGTAGCAGATTTATTACAGAATCAATTTAGATTAGCTCTAGGTCGTTTAGAAGATGCAGTTAAAAGAACTATACACAGAGCAACCAAGCGCAGATCAACTCCTCAGAACTTGGTCACTTCAACTCTATTAAAAAACACTTTTCAAGATTTTTTTGGTTCACACCCCTTATCCCAATTTTTGGATCAAACTAATCCATTGACGGAAATAGCTCATGGGCGAAAATTGAGCCATTTAGGTCCTGGGGGCTTAACAGGGCGAACTGCTAGTTTTCGGACACGGGATATTCATCCCAGTTATTATGGGCGTATTTGTCCAATCGATACGTCCGAAGGAATGAATGCTGGACTTGTTGCATCATTATCTATTCATGCAAAGATTGGTGATTGTGGTTCTTTACAAAGTCCATTCTATAAGATCTCCGAGAGATCGAGAGAAGAACATATGGTTTATCTCTACTACCGGGAGAAGATGAGGATGAATACTATCGGATAGCTACGGGAAATTCTTTGGCGTTAAATCAAGGAATTCAAGAGGAACAAATTACTCCAGCTCGATACCGACAAGAATTTATAGTTATTGCATGGGAACAAATCCATTCAGAAGTATTTTTTCCTTTCCAATATTTTTCCGTTGGAGTTCCCTTATTCCTTTTCTCGAACATAATGATGCGAATCGCGCTCTAATGGGTTCAATATGCAGCGTCAAGCAGTTCCACTTTTTCGACCCGAGAAGTGCATTGCCGGAACTGGGTTGGAAGGTCAAGCAGCTCTAGATTCAGGAAGTGTAGCTATAGCTACACAAGAGGGAAGGATCGAGTATATCGATGCTGTAAATATAACTTCATCGGTTAATGGAGACACTGTACGAACAGAATCGGTTATATATCAACGTTCTAATACCAATACTATACGCATCAAAAACCTAAAATTCATCAAGGGGAATGTGTAAAGAAGGGACAAATTCTGGCGGATTGTGCGACTACGGTAGGCGAGAA